>OZ025300.1:236143129-238543129 GCA_964019185.1 Maratus speculifer
AAGGAAATTGGAAAATTAGCAATAATTAAATATCAAATTAATTCTTTTAAAATCATGTATGAAAACTTAAGTAATAAATATTAATCTAAAATATAGATTTCTGACTGCAGACGATTTTAATGTATTAACAAAAGAATGTTATATTTTCAAGAAAAACGTTAAAATAACTTTCTATATTGATATTTAAAACACATATGATAAAATAATTAATAAATTTTTACCGGTGAAGCGAGAGATTAGTTCTTTTTAAGAAACAAGAGCAAAACAACACGGGTTTAAACCTGTTTCAATTGATAGGCGTGTCAAAGCACGTACTTTTGTTGGTACTTAATTGGACTTAATGTAAGGTTACATTTTTAGCATCACCTCCAGAGATAATACTTGCATTCTATTAATTTCTTTTTATTCTATGAAAGAAACCAATTTCAGATTTTGACATTTCAAAAGTGACTGGTTTTTTTCCCCAAAGTCCTTTAAAATTTAAAGACTGGCAAAATGTCTGTTTAACTTAGGATTTTTGAACACAGCTGTTACGTCAAATCGTTGGCACTTCGTACATTAGAATGTATGTGTGGTTAGCTATATAATGCAGTAAATATATGTATATGTATATATGAGGCTTTTATATCAGTTTTTTTAAATCATTGTTTAAATTTGAATGCATTTTATTTAAGTTAAAATTTTATTAAGACTTTAATTTGTTTTTAAGAAAAAAATGAAATGGCTGTTTGATGTACGATTGTTCGAATCGGCAAAAGATTCATACACAGTAATAAATTATCAAATAGCAAAATAAATTATACATAAAAAATAGTCACTAAAAGCATTGTAGCAAAACATAATGTTTAGGCGTATTAACACATAACCCGATCCCAACCAGAAAAAAACAGACTATACACCGATCCAAGCAAGACAAAAATTCCATGAGCATAAACCCGACCCGAACCTAAAAATTCCATTTGAAAAAAACTATGTATTTGATATCTGACCCGAATCAAATCTGAATCCCACAAAAATATTCAAATGAAGCATACCCCAATCCGATCAAGGAAAAATAATGTTCGTGTATATGCAACCCGACCCGAACCTAAAAATTTTCTTTGAAAAAATTCGAAAAATGACCAGAACGAAACCTGAAATCGATAGAAATATTCCAAAGAACTATAATCCGATAAGAGTAAGACAAAATAATTTCCGTGAACATAAACCTGATTCGAACAAAAAAAATTCCATTTGAAAAAAAACCTGAAATTTTATGCAAACTACATCCGAATCCGATAAAAATATTCGAAAGAACCATAACCGGATTCGAATAAGAGAAAATAATTTCCGTGGACATGAACCCGATTCGAACCTAAAATTCCATTTGAAAAAAATACCTGAAATTAGAATCGAACCAAATATGAACCTGACAAAAATATTCGACAGAACCATACCCGGATCTGAACAAGACAAAAAATTTCCATGAACATGACCCCAATCCGAACCTAAAAAACTGAACTAAATCTGAATCTGACAAAAATATTCCAGAGAAGCATATCCTTATTCAAACAATGCAGAATAACTTCCGTTGATGCGCAACCCAACCTGAACCAAAAAATTCCATTAAAAACCGAAATCTGAATTGAATGACATCTGAACCCCAAAAAATATTTCAAAGACCCAAAACAGGACCCGAGCAAGACAAAATAATTTCTCTGGATATGAATCCGACCAGAACCTTAAAAATCAATTTGAAAAAATACCTGAAATCTGAATCGAACCAAATCTGAATCCGACGAAAATATTCCAAATAACTATAACCAGATACGAACAAGACAATATAATTTCCATGGGCATAAACCCAATCCGAACCAGAAAAATTGTAAAAAAAAATAAATTCCGAAATTTGAACCAAACCTAATCTGAACCTAACAAAAATATTTCAGTGAAGTATAACCTTAATGGAACTAGGTAAATTAATTTCCATAGAAGTACAACCAGAACCGAACTTAAAAATCTCATTTGAAGGAAAAAAACCCCACGAAATCTGAATTGAACCGAATCTAAACTGAACAAAAATATTCCAAACAATCATGACCGTATCCGGAGAAGACAAAATAATTTCCATGAACATGAATCCAATCCGAACCTAAAATTCGGATGTTCTACAAAACATAATTTGCGCTCCATAGCAGTGGGAAGTGAAACTAAGTACTTAGCGCGAGATGGTTAAAATATTTCGTTTATAGTTAGCGTTAAATTAGAACTTGGTTACGGTTAGGTAACAGTTCGGTTGCAATTACGTTCCGGTGAGCCTTATGTTATATTTATTTCCCGGTTAAGTTACAGTTAGGTCATGGTTAAGTTACAGTTAGGTTAAGGTTAAGTTGCGGTTAGGTTGTGGTTAGATTATGGGTAAATTATGATAAGGTGACGGCCAGGTTACATTTATGATATATTTAAGTTACAGTTAGGTTACTGGTAAGATAGAGCTAAGTTACAAAGAAGTTATGATTACTGAGGTGCCTCTTCGATCCAGAACATTTACAAACTGTCAACAGATGGCGCCACATGCGCATCTCACAAGGACTCTAGGCAAGCTGTAATAGACTGCTGGTTCGGTGAGTCAGTTACTGTACTGCCACCGCTTATGTAGCACGCAAAAAAATCACCTTGTTCCGAGAGACAAAACGTGTCTCAAGTTATTTAGAAATGTATTCTATTTCTTTATAAGTTTAATTAAATTTATGTTTGTTTAAGTACGTGCTATTAATATTTATCCATATACACCGTACTTTTGTAAAAAACATCGACAAGATGAAAGATTAATTCAGATTGAGCAGCCGTGATATCCCATAACCACATGGTTGCTTCAAGTGTTGACCGGACAATTTTGAAAGACGCCTTCTGATATATCGTTCCTGGACAACTACAGCGATGAAAAAAAACGGTATGTGCCATTTTCTATGTTTCTTTGTGGTATTCTCTGGCCCAATTGTTATATTTACCAGTTATTTTAATTAAAAAATTTTCGAGCCCAAGCGTTCTTATTCAAAATTTTACTAAATTGTATATTTATTTATTTATTGCTCTATCAATATATGTATTTTTAATTCTGCGCTCACAATGCCTGATGATATTCCTGCCGATAATCCGACAGAAACGCTTGCTAGGGTAGCTGTTAAAATTCCTCCCTTATGGAAAAGTAATATTTTTGTTTGGTTTGTACAAGTTGAGGCAAATTTTGCCGTGGCGCAAGTAACGAACGACACTACTAAGTACAATTATTTATTATCTGCTATAGACACAGATACATTAAGTGCGGTATCTGATTTAATTCTTACGCCGCCTCCAAATGACAAATATAATGCTTTGAAACAGAGACTAATTCAGGAGTTTTCAGATTCGCAATCGCAGCAGATACGTAAATTACTCTCTGAACTTGTGCTAGGTGATAAAAAACCTTCCGTTTTACTGCGGCAAATGAAAGAATTAGCGCAAAGTTCCGTTACCGAAGAATTTTTGAAAGCTATTTGGTTAGAACGTTTGCCGACGCATACGCAAGCAATTTTGTCGGTTTCAAGCTCCGGATTACAGGAATTAGCAACCCTAGCTGACAAAATTAATGAAATTAAATCTGAATCGGCAGTGTATGCAGTTTCCAAACCCACCGAATCGTCGCAGAACGACCAAAACGCGATCTTAAACCTTCAAACACAAATTGAGCAATTGACACTGCAGGTTTCAGAGTTATCCAAAAATGTGTTTAGGCGATCGATGTCTCGCGGCCGATCGCATTACAGGGAAAGACGATACAGTAAAAATAGAGATTCCCAAAAACCGAGTCGTAAACAAAACGAATCAGACTTATGTTATTACCATCAGAAATTTGGTAGTGATGCTCGAAAGTGCCGCGAACCTTGTTCTTTTGATGAAATTAAAAAAAACTAGTGGCTGCTGCTAGGTCAACAAGCGAAAATACAGTTGGCGTAGCAGCATTAGAACAATGTAGGTTGCATGTGTTTGATAAAAATTCAGGGTTCAAATTTTTAATAGATAGTGGTAGTGATATTTCTTGTATCCCTGTACCAAAACAAGTAAACAAAAAGAGTCCTTCTAATTATCTTTATGCTGCAAATAATTCCAAAATTCCTGTTTATGGTAACAAACTACTTGACCTAAATATCGGCTTGAGAAGGAGTTTTCGCTGGTCATTTGTTATTGCAAATGTCTCTTGCCCTATAATTGGAGCAGACTTTTTAAGAAATTTTGCTTTGCTTGTAGATTTGCACAAATTTCGATTAATTGACTCTGTAACTGGATTGTCCACTAAGGGTGAGCTTACTTGCTCAAAACAGTCCCAAATTAAACTAATTTCTGAAGACATGTCTTTTAAAACTATATTTGAGGAATTCCCAGAGCTCTTAAATCCCATACCAAATTTTAAAAAACCAACATGCCATGATACAGTTCATCATATCGAAACTACAGGACCACCACTTTATTCCAAACCTCGCCGATTACATCCAAAAATTTTAAAGGAAGTTCAAAAAGAATTCCAATATCTTATGGATGAAGGTATATGTCGTCCTTCCAAATCCCCTTGGGCATCCCCTATTCACGTTGTACCAAAACCGGATGGTTCTTACAGAGTTTGCGGTGATTATCGACGTCTAAATTCAGTAACTCTTCCTGACCGTTATCCAATACCCCACATCCATGATCTTACCAATATTCTACATGGAAAGAAAATTTTTACAAAATTAGATATAGTCCGCGCTTATTTTCATATTCCAGTGCATGAAAAAGATATTCCTAAAACAGCGGTAATAACCCCTTTTGGAAGCTTCGAATTTCTATATTTAAATTTTGGACTTAAATGTGCAGCAAACACTTTCCAAAGATTTATTAATGAGGTTCTCTATGGTCTTCCATTTGCTATAGCTTATTTGGATGACATTCTAATTTTTTCCGAAACGGAATCGGAACATATAGACCATGTACGAGCTGTTCTAAGCAGACTCTCTAAATACGGACTTAACATAAATATATCCAAAAGTGTTTTTAAACAAGACAGCGTATCATTTTTAGGACACGAAATTTCTCTTGCTGGAATTCGACCATTACAAACTAAAGTTGAAATTATTAAGCAATATCCACGACCAAAAACTCTTTCTGAACTTCGTACATATATTGGCTTATTCAATTATTTTCGACGTTTTTGTCGCAATGCTGCAACTATCCTTGCACCCTTAACAGATTTGTTGCGTGGAGCTAAAAAGAAAGATTCAACTCCTATCGATTGGTCTGAAAATGCAATAAATTCTTTTGAAGCTTCAAGAAAGGCATTAACGGATGCAACTCTTGCATTTCCTAGCCATGACGGTCAATTAGCACTTCATTCTGATGCTAGTGATTTTGCTATTGGTGCTACACTAAGCTTAGAAACAGAGGAGGGTCTCAAACCACTCTCATTTTTTTCCAAACGTCTAAATGAAACACAATTAAAGTATTCTACCTTTGACAGAGAATTGTTAGCAATTTATGAGTCCGTTAAGCATTTTAGACACTTTTTGGAAGCCCGTCAATGTACAATCTTTACCGATCACAAGCCAATTGTTTTTGCCTTTAAAAAAAGAACAGATAATTACACTAACAGACAAAGTCGGTGGTTATCTTTTATATCTGAATTCACCACTGATATGGTATTTTTAAAAGGAAACCAAAATGATGCAGCCGATGCACTTTCCCGAATTAACGTAATACAAATGCCTACTCCATTAGATTACGATAAATTAAGTATGGAGCAAAAAGAGGATTCAGAACTTAGAGAAATTATGCAAAGCGGTCAATCCAGCTTAGAACTCAAATTAATTACCCTTCCAAATTCCACAACAGAAATTTATTGTGACATTTCTAGTGGCAAAGCACGTCCATATTTAACTCCAACTTTTAGAAAACAGGCATTTTGGAATTTACATGCACTTGCGCATCCTGGAACTAAAGGTAGTGTGAATTTATTGCGACAACGATTTATCTGGCCTTCCCTAGCTAAAGATTGTCGAACTTGGGCTCGTGAGTGTTTGGATTGTCAGCGTTCCAAAATTGTTAGACACACAAAAACTGAGTTAGGAAAATTTGATCTTCCAACAGATAGATTTGCACACATACATTTAGATTTAATTGGACCTTTACCGGAATCAAATGGTAAAAGGTATTGTTTAACCGTAATTGATAGAGCAACGCGTTGGCCAGAGGCATACCCACTTAGTGACATCACAGCAGAATCAGTGGCACGTGCACTACTTTCCGAATGGATTGCAAGATTTGGATGTCCTGAGAAAATTACCACGGACCAAGGACGCCAGTTCGAATCTGAACTTTTCCAGCAGTTAGCCAGATTGTTAGGTGCTAGAAAGTACCGATCGTCTCCGTACCACCCTCAGAGTAATGGGATTATCGAGAATTGGCACAGACCTCTAAAATGTGCACTAAAAGCCAGACGAACTGAAAAATGGACTGAAATACTTCCAACAGTGTTATTAGGGTTTCGTGCTGCACTAAAAACCGATATAAATGTTTCGCCAGCTGAACTTGTTTTTGGGTCTACTCTCAGACTCCCAGGTGATTTCTTCGATGACAAATCCACCATTAAAAGTCCTGAAGAATTAGTGCAGCGATTAAGAAATACCTTCCACGAATTCAAACCACAGCCAACTAAGTCCCATAACAGCACAAAAACATTTGTGTCTCAGCAGTTTAAAACATGTACGCATGTATTTGTGCGTCAAGAAGGTATTCGGCAAGCTTTACAACCGCCGTATGATGGACCTTTTGAAGTTGTTGAGCGCAACGATAAACTTTTTAAAGTGGCCATAAAAGGCAAAATAGTAAATATATCGCTGGACAGACTGAAGCCAGCCTTTTTGGTGAATGATTCACTATCTTCTACTCCTGAAACAACCTCAACCCTGGAAACAACTGCTTCGACTCCCGGGACTGCCTCGAATTCTGGAAAAACAAAACCACCTCACGTCACACGATCCGGCAGAACTGTCAGATTTCCAGAACGTTTGGTGGAAAATTAAGTGTATCGTTTGCACTAGGAAGGGGGTACTGAGGTGCCTCTTCGATCCAGAACATTTACAAACTGTCAACAGATGGCGCCACATGCGCATCTCACAAGGACTCTAGGCAAGCTGTAATAGACTGCTGGTTCGGTGAGTCAGTTACTGTACTGCCACCGCTTATGTAGCACGCAAAAAATCACCTTGTTCCGAGAGACAAAACGTGTCTCAAGTTATTTAGAAATGTATTCTATTTCTTTATAAGTTTAATTAAATTTATGTTTGTTTAAGTACGTGCTATTAATATTTATCCATATACACCGTACTTTTGTAAAAAACATCGACAAGATGAAAGATTAATTCAGATTGAGCAGCCGTGATATCCCATAACCACATGGTTGCTTCAATTACAATGCAATTAGGTTACGGTTAGGATTTTGTACACAGAATGAACATTACACATGTTTGATAAAAAATATGCACCTATTTTTGTAAAATGGCTCTGAAATTATAATACTATATACTTAACTTTTAGCTAATCATCGAGAATCGATTTCATTCACGGTATAGTCGGATTTAAGAGTGATATAATTAGTTTGAAATTCAAAAATTTCACTTGGGATATCTATGTGAAAAAAGTATTTAGTTAAGTCAATTAACAGTAATTTTAAGGACAAATGTCAACAGTTTAACACGAAAATCACGCAATCGTTGGGCACATATTCCCTCCTGCGTTTCCCATTGCAATCATTTTGGGTACTTTTGCAGCTAAATATTACTTTTTTTAAACCAATTTTTGACACAGGCAGGGGGCACCTATCTAATATAATATACACTGTAAAAAATTTTACCCTTTTGCTGTATCATCACTCCCCCGCTTTTACAGAATATCTCTCTTTTGACCTATGAGAATGCTCCATAATAGGCTGAAGTAATCATTTTCTATAAAAGCGGTGGAGTGACGATGCAGCAAAAGGGTCAAGTTTTTAATAGTGTATTTACACATATTTCGAGTTAAAGATAAAATCATAAAAATTTCAAGTTCGTTTAAGATTATTATTACGGACCCGGGCAACGCCGGGCGGGTCAGCTAGTATATATATAACAGTTATGTGGTTAACACACACTGTGTGAAATTTATCTCAAAAGTTGAAAATTATGCATTAATCTAATAAAGTGAAAAAAAGTATTCAAAAACAACAATTACCAATAAGCAGAGCAGCTATAAGCTACGTGATTTACACTATAAATACTCATGGAACTAATCTTTGCAGAAATTTTCTGCATACTTCTGAAGAATTATTTATATCTAATCATATTTTAAAGCAAAGATAGATTAAGAATTTAGGTAAAAGATATGTAGGAATTTTTATCGAATTAATTAGTTTTTTTCTCTCTTACTTAGAATTTTCTAAATTATTTTTTATTCTGTATTTCAACGTTTATTTTTTTAGTAAAAAACCGGTTAATTAGGATTTAAAAATACTGTAAAACAACAAAATCAATTCCTCAGTCTTTTCCTCCTAGCCTCAATCTAACACTAGAACACCCGGCAATTTTACTAAACCTTAATGAAAAATATTTTAACACCAGAATTTTTATTTAAAACAATTTCACTTATTCCTTTTACAGAGTTTTCTCTAGTTTCAACTTAAATTTACGAAGAAAATCGAGGTTCGAATCGACAATTTGACATTTCGGCATTTTAGCTTAACGCTCTAGTATTAAGTTTTGGCAGAATTTTTCATGAATGCATGAATGTTTCATAAAATTATAGCTATATAAATCATTGGTATGTGAACTTTCATTTAATAATCGTACATATTTATTTATCTTACGAATTACAGAAAAAATATCATTCATATCAAAAATGTAAGAAATCAGCCAGTAAATTGAAAATTGTGAGATGGAAAATCATTGATAGGAAACTTAAAGGATTAATTAAAGGACGGTAACTATTATTCTTAAAAGATCCAAATTAAATTTACAAAACCAACCACTTTTCTTATTTGAATAAAATAAAAATTTAGATTAACGGAAAATACAGGGAACGCAGCGTTCATAATATTTTCTACGTTTCAATAATATGAAATTACTCTGTTATTTGTTCCAACTCAGGATACCCTCAGCCAATTATTTAACACTTTCCGGCGCTGACAATTTCTGGTAGTTAAATGAGAAATTATAGAGTGACACCGGAATTTACATACGACTTTTTATGAAATGTAAAACAACTTAATTTAAGCTTTTATTGTAAAAGCAAGATCTTATTAAAATAATATTGGTGCCAATTGCAAGTTTGGAATTAAAATTAGGTGTGTCCAGACCGAACACACTGCGCCTGAAAGCGTTAACTAACACTTTTTTTAAGCACAAAACATTTTCTTTTATGATATCTTTATTCATAGATCAAACTTAAAATGAAATAATTGAAAAAGAGTTATTCCAAGTTTGAACCATTTTTCTTTAACGAATCTCTATTTAAAACAATTTAAATGTAAAAAATGGTTAAAAACCCATCATGAAGAAAAACGCATTTTCATATAAAATTCGTTTCCATGACAACCATTTCTTTCTAAACTAGATTTTTAAAACTGACCAAAATTATAAAATAATTATTTCCTGTTCCATTTAAGACAGAAAAGTGACATAAACGCCATTTTAAACAGAAAAAAAGAACATTTTAGTTCAATAACTTTGATTTAGAAAATTTGAAGTTTTTTGTGCTTCTAACCTCATTAAGGTAAAAAGTAATAAGAAAGTATCAGATCTAAAATATATTATTCTGGTTGTTTATCGATTACAATAGCAAAAGGTCTATAAATGTTAATATCTATTTATAAGTTACTTCAAAGACTTCTTTTCACTATTGTGAAGTTTAATTCTTTCGTTCGAATTTTTTTCTTTCCTTCGAGATTCGAAAATTTCCGAGAGAATGTATTAGAAAATCTGCTTTGATCTCCAAATCGATTCTGCTATCAATTTTGATTTTTTGTGAGATAAAACTTTTGAAACTAGAAAAATAGTAATTTTTCAATGAATTTTAGAGAGTTCCTGCGTACAGAAACAAGCTTTAAATAAGTATAAATACCACATATGAAATGTTGCATAAAATTATTAAATTGTTTTAACCCCTTGAAGGGCGGTGGTATAAAATATATACCACTTAAGGGGACAAGGGAACTTTGAAATAATTTTTTTTTATATTTTTAAAATTGCACTTTAAGTATTATTTAAGGGTACATTATTGCATTATATCATATATTTATCACAAAATATGTAAAAAAAAAATAGGGAAATTTTTGTAATATTTTAGATTTAACGAAAAATTTTCAAAATGCTCCATGCGCATTATTTTTCCACTGAATGCTTTGAAAATTTTTATAGTTATTTCTCACAATATATGTCATAAATCTATGCATGGTTTTTTGAAAATAAAAATAATTGTAAAAGTTAATTGTAGTTAATTGTAAAAATAGGTTCAAAAAGGCTCAAAATTTCAGAAAAAATTGAGAAAATATTTTTTTTCTTACCTTTATATTGAGATATATAAAATTCAATGCACAGTTTTATTTATATATATAAATCAAACTTGTATAAATATTATTGGAGACTTTTATTGATATGGAATGCGCATGGGACATTTTGAAAAATTCCCGTTAAATCAAAAATATTACAAAAATTTCCCCATATTTTTCAAAAAAATATTCTTTTTACATTTTTTGTGATAAATATATGCTATAGTGCACAATTTATATCCTTTGAATAATATTTAAAGTGCAATTTTAAAAATAAAAAAAAGGATTTCAAAGGTCCCTTGTCCCCTTAATTTTAATTGAAAAATATCACATTGACGCCAGAATTTTGAAATGAAAATTTTAATTTTTTTATGTATACGAAGATAAGCATTTATGTATTTTGAAATAAATTTGCTTCTAAATTCTGGTGTCATTCGATCATTTCAGCATTTAATGAATAGAAGTGCTTTGCCCCTCAAAGGGTTAATCCGATACATTAAAAAATAGAAATGTTTAAGGGGATCCATTGGTAAAAAATAATTTAATTTAATTTATTATAATTATTTCATATATTAAATTAATTATAAATATTGTACATTATAAATGCTTCTTAACACTGTAAAAGAGAATATGTTAATTGAGTGATATATTTTATACAACAAAAATTTGATAAAGATTTGTTCGAGAGTTTTTTACAAAATTTTATTTTTAAATAAGTAGGGAAAAATTGCAGGTTCTTCTTTTCAAATAAATCTTTAAAAAACTTAGATGTGATTTTTTAATGATTATAATTTTTTCTGCTTTTATTTTTTATTCATCTAAGAAAAAAATATGCAATTGCCTTAAAATTTAATAATCTACATGAACATATGCCGTAATTGTTAAAAACGTTCTTGTACAATTCCTATGTGATCAACATCTTGTGGCTAAAACTGTCTCTCACTTCAATTTAATTTAAGTATTATTGATAAATATCATGTTTTGAAATTTAGGGACATTAGACACTTCAACGTAAGTTTAATTCAATAAATTTAAAGCTGAGTATTTTCAGTAATTTTGTATGGTAACGGACTTGACAATTTTTCTTACCAGCCAACTTTAAATAGATTTACATATTACAGTCCACTCTCGTTAATTTGAAATCGGATAATTCGAATCTTCACTTAATTCGAACTGAATATGAAGTTCCGAAATTTTCAATGGCAGAATAACGTTAAAAATTTTCATTAATTTGAACTCATTTTCTCTTGACTTCGTTTAATTCGAACAAACGAGAATTCCGATTTTTCATTTTTCTCTTCTTTTTCACGGATTTCAGATCATTTGAATAACTTTCTTTCTTTGATTTATGTGAAAATTGTTCCGAATAAGCATACTTATAATCCAATGCATTTGATATCCACTTTCTTAGTGCCCAATCTGTCCATCAGTGACGCGTTATTTTTTCTTCCAATGTGCTTGTTTCTAATCTTTTAATTAGTTTATGCATTTATATATTCTAATTTAATATTAAGTCCTATTTTAATGATAATAGACGAAATAAATTTAAAAGACACTATAATATTAATTCCTTTGTAATAGTACCAATACTAAGCATGTTTTCATTTCCTATTTTCCATAATTCGAACTTCGGATAATTCAAACATTTCTTGTGGTCCCGACGAGTTCGAATTAATCTAGAGCCGACTGTAAATGCAAAGTGCACAACCATTTTTTTCAAGTACCTTAAACATTTACTTTAACACATGTCACCATTTTTAAAAGAAATTATTAAGTTTGAAAAATAAAAATAAAATTCTGAAATGTAAGCGAATGGGGAAAATGGCCCTCTGAAATTTATCACATTTTTGCTTGGTAAAATATACAAAAAATCGTTCTAAGATTTTTTTTAAAAGATATAATTAATTTTACAAAATGTATCATGTTTTCTGAAAGTGTCATTTTGTGCTGTTTTAAATGAAATTTTTAGTTTGCATAAACGCATTAATTGTAATAAAGCTTTTAATTTAAATTCCCCCCTTTTCGCTGACACTCTACTTGTAATCTTTCACGGTTTTTTTTCCTGTTTTTATTTGTCACATAATATCTTTACTTTAATTACATTTACAATTTAATGTCTTAAGAAATTACTTAAAGAAAAACATGAAGCTGTTATTTTGACATATTTATAAATGAAAAAGCAACAACAAAACAGAGTTTGATACTGTTCTGCGTTAATGTATGATGTAGAGCAAGATTAATTCTGGTATTTTGTTATATAAGGAAGAGTAGAGAAAAATATGTTACTATTTTTTGTTGAAAGTATTAATTAATTTATTTTAGCAACGTTACTTTTAAATAAAGATTTTTTAAATTAAATAAATTACTTAGTTTAAGGGATAGGGGAGAGTGGGGATACTTGATCATAGGGGATACTTGAGCCACAGCTATTATCTCTACAGTTGGTCAATTTTTCTTTCTAAAATTGGCAATATGGTAACATATTTATATTTCTGAACATGTAGAAAAGAAATCACATACCTTGGTACCAATTTGAAAGTATGGTGATTAACCCTTTGAGCTCTGCTGGTAGAATTTTCTACCACATAATTTTAATTATGTAATGTCACAGCGACTCCAGAAAATTCGACCAAATTTATTTGAAAAAGGTTTAATGCATTTTTTTGCGTATATTGTAAATCGGTTTTTTTCTTTGCAAAATACTGGTGCGAATGTGACATCTGGCTCAAGTATCCCCTCCATGGGGATACTCGAGCCACGGTGTAAAAGAAAAAGTAAAAATTTATTAGACATAGAAAAATAGTTTAAAATTAATTGAAAGTGGTTTTCAATTGAAGAAAAACTATCAAATTTTCATTTTCAATATTTTATTTTGTTCTAAGAAATTATATAAAATTTAAAAAAATTAAAATTTAAAAAAATATCTCAAGTATACCGATTTTCCCCTAACTCAACAGTGGGTAGCAGACTTATCTGAAAAAATTAATTTCTCTTTTATTCAATCAAAGATTTGAGTAAGGTTTTCGCAGTTAAATAAGACAAATATTTATTTACAGTATTACTGTTATGAATGCTCCAGCGATTTAGTTGTTGGAGACCCATATTTTAACTTTTAATGCAAAGTGGTACAAAGGAGGTGGACTGATAAGGGCTATTTTTCACCCATCATATATCAGAAAAAAAAATTTCGAATTCCGATAATTGTTTAGTGGCTTTGAATAATTAAAGATATGTATTTTTGTTTACTATAAGCTTTACATGATAAATAAAATGGTAAGTCATGGAAATACAGCCCGAATATAGAGCGTTTTGGCTTTTTTCTACATCTCTTTGCAACTGAGTTTTTTTTTTTTTTTTTAAGAAGCGCTCAATGAACCAAATTAATTTCATTCTGCGACGATTTCTCTGTCTTCCTATCTCAATATGTCACATATGTAAATGTGTGTTCACCGATATTGTGTTCATTTGTACCTCATGTTACACTACAGGTTTGTTTTCTTATGTAGTCATTTCTATCTAATGCTGCAGTTGCATCCTTATCAATATATGTGAGTGAGTTACAAATAGCAGGACATTGTCCTTGTAATCTTAATGTTAGAGCACTTGGAGCGGTATGCCAAGCACTCCAAGTTCAATCATCGACATGAACATTTTTCACTCTGTTGGTGCTACGCTTAACTATCAATGTGATAAATCACTTATTAAATATCCAAAAATTTCAAGCGTGACTTACGCTAATTGAGAAATTAATTAAAATTAATTGAGAAAATAATTAATAGAGAAATTAATTAAAATTAAACTTTTAAAAAATTTAGATATGATTCAGTCTATAGACACATGCTTTGAACTAGTATTAATACTACATCGGAAAATTTACACAGGTGTAGTGATCTATTTGATTTTAATCTGATACATTAAAAGCAAATTGGCGTATTTAAGAGGGTCTAGGGTAAAAAAAATTTAATGTAATAATTTATATTTTTTTAAGCAAATACATTATTTCATATGTTTATTTATTATTAATGCTTTTTATTACTTTACTATTGGATACTTTGTAGGAGCAATGAATTTCATACTATATCATTTTAATCTAAATTTGTACAAAAATTAAAAAAAATAAGTAGTCGGTAAAATATTCATTGCCACCATTTAAAGCAAATAATAATAATAATAATAATAATAATAATAATAATAATAATAATAATAATAATAATAAATCTGAGTTAAATTAATATTTGCCTACATCCGACTAGTTGTAAATGAGAAAAACAAACTTCGAAACAGAAAATTTGTCAATTAAAAGTATTATGTATTAAATGTCATTCACATTTGAAATCTACATAATGTTATTAGCTAAATAAATTTCTGTGTCGAAATATATTTCTTTGATTTAGAAATGGCCGATACTAAATCTATCGTTGTAAAACCGAAACAATATACACCTATATCCCCCACGTACCCATGAAAAGTTTAAAATCTGAAACATGAATTGCTTTCCGAGATTTCTAGAAATAAAGAAAGTTTTTCGAAATCGTAGGTAACGCTGAAGAAATTATATTACATTTTTGTTCGTAATTATAGTGCATTTTGTAGTTGATGAAATACCTATATTTATTACATTGCACAGAAATAAATTACATAGATTAAGAATCCATTTTCTAACAATAAACAATTGTTTTTTAAGGTAAAAGTAAATAGAAATTGACAGCTTTAAAATGTGATATTTTGTTTGTTTATCGATTACAAAGTTTGTAAAAGTTCTAAAAATGCTAATAACTATTTATAAATACTTTGAATGAACTCTTTTCACTATTGTGAAGCCTATTACTTTCGTTCAATTTTTTTTTTCATTCTTTCTTTCGAGATTAGGATATTTCAAATAGAATGTATTAGAAAATCTGTTTGATCTCCAAATCGATTTTACCATCAATTTTATCATTCGAGAGATAAAACTTTTAAAACTGGAAAAATAGTAATATTTACATGAATTTTAGAAACTTTTTAGTGCTTGGATATATGTTTGAAATTAGTATTGATTAAAAATATAAACATTTACATAAGTTTAGTAATCTGTTTAAACTTAATAATTTACAGTTATTTAATTTTAGTAAAGTTTGCATTAACAGTTATATAAAATTTCCCTAGTTCATAAAGCATTTATATTTTATGCTATACATTAATAATCAAATTTGTTACAATATACAATTATTTTTTATTGTAAAAAATAATTAGATATTTCAAATTTTGAAATATATTAATTTCTTTGATTATCGATTACAAAGTTTGCAAAAATTTTATAAATATTAATAATTACGTATATGTTACTTGAAGGATTTTTTTAAAACTATTGTCAAGCTTATTTCTTTCATTCGAATTCGTTCTCTTGAGATTTGTGAATTTTAGACAGAATGCATTAAAAATTTTATTTGATCTCTTAATCTATTGCGCCATCAATTTTGATATAAGACTTTTGAAACTGGACAATTAGTAATTTTCACACAAATTTTAGAAACGCTTCAGTGTATAGACATATGCTTGAAATCGATATTGTTACTATTTATCGATATTGTTACATTTTACATACATTTAGTAATCTATTTAAATTTAATAATTGGCAGTTATTTGACGTTAGTAAATTTTGAATTATTTGTTATTAAATGAAAAAAAATCTGTTTTTTTTCTTTTACGCCGTATATATATGAATTACATGCATTAGTAGTCGAATTGTTACATTATACAAATTTTGTTATGGTGAAA
Source organism: Maratus speculifer (assembly GCA_964019185.1). Classification (NCBI taxonomy): domain Eukaryota; kingdom Metazoa; phylum Arthropoda; class Arachnida; order Araneae; family Salticidae; genus Maratus; species Maratus speculifer. Next base: position 236,159,454 of record OZ025300.1, read on the forward strand.
TTAATTAGAAATTTGCAGGTTAAATATCATTTTGTTTTGTTATCGATTACAAAGATTGCTAATATTTTTTAAATTTTAATAATTGTTTTTAAGTTACTTGTCTGGCTTTTTTTAAGTATTCTGTAGCACACTTCTTTCCTTCGAATCCTTTTTTATCTTTCTTTCGAGATTTGGAAATGCCAGACAGAATGTATTAGAAAATCTGCATTGATCTCCAAATCGATTTTGCCATCAATTTTGATAATTTGTATCATAAGACTTTTGACACTTAAAAAATAGTAGTTTTTAAGAGAATTTTAGAAACATATCAGTTTATAGACACGTGCTTTTAAACCAGTTTTAATGCTTGGTATAAAATAATACATAGGGATAGTATTTTATCTAAACTTAAACAGATAAATGTAAATTAAACATATTTATGTGAGTCCACGTATCAAAACTTTATTTTGTTTATATATATATATATATATATATATATATATATAGTCTCTATGAGTGCGCTCTGTCGGTTCAGATTAAATTTCATATTAAATATATAAATATATATATGTATTAAACTTTGATTTGTTTATTTAAAAATTGAATTTTAAAAACGTATACATTTTTTCATATAGTTCATGGATGCCAAATTTTACGCATTCTTGCTACCACTAAAATTGTACAGAGATTTTCCATTTGTTTAATCATAAGATTTCGTGATTAAATAAGACAATACTTACTATAATTTTCTTGTGGGGGGAAAAATGCGTAAAAGTTAGCAGCTATGATAGTTTCATGAAGCACTTCCCTGTTTTATTAGTTTTTTACTATTATCTGCAAGGAAGGCTTCTCAATAATTTATTTTAAAAATTTATAAAAATATTACTTGCAAAGTTAATATAAATTTAACAGTAAGAAAAAGAGGACTTTTGAGCGTGAATTTAACTTTCAGGGATGTAATTTAACACTAGAACTACCCTGAGCTGACATTTTGACGGCTATCATGTACATGTATTTCGGTTCAAATGAGAAGTTTGATTACAAAATCAGAGCTGCCAACTTCTACGCCTATTTAAAGCATATAAACATGTTTGGAACCACAAAAATGTTTAAGTAAAATGTATACCAAATATATTCAATGCTATCAATTACAGCAAATATTGTTAATCATTTACTAAAATTTCTGTTTCTAACATATTTATTTGACTTTAAATAGGCGTGGTAGTTGGCAGCCATGCAAAATAAATTTAAAAGAAAAAAATTAAATAATAAAGTTAAACTGTTATTAATCAAAATTCTGGTGTGAAATATTTTTATAAAATTTGGCTTAAATTCCCGGAAGTACTAGCGTTAATAAAAACAAAAACGTCCGCAGGTATCTTACGCATCAAGAGGTTCAGGGGGTGTTAGACGTTTTAGTACCAGATATTTCGCAATGCAATATCGCTATATCTGAAGTTTGAAAAGTTTTTCGTCAAGTAAGGCAAAGAATATTTCAGTGGCAGTTTTGGTGAAAGGTGCTTTATAGTCCTTGAAGTGTGTGAATTCTGACCAAGTTAACCCCTTCGCGAAGAGAACCTTTTTCGAAATTTTTAACCCTTTCCGGCGCAGTGTTTCCACTCCGGCAACACCTAATTTTAATTTCAAATCTACAAACGGCACCAATAATATTTTAATAACATTTTACTTTTACAATGACAGCTTAAATCAGGGAATTCTTAATTTCTAAAAAAGTCTTTTGTAAATTCCGGTGTCAGTCAACAATTTCTCATTTTGCGAACAGAATTTGTCCGCGCCGCAAAGGGTTAAAGTTTTGTCACTGGATTTTAAAAATAGAAATTTGTGTATTATTAAATCGAGAAAATGCTCCGAATAAATAAGGCAAATTTTGCTGTAAAATTTTACTGGTGGGTATAAACAAGGATTCTTAAGCCCTTTTTGTACGCGTATGCGTGTCGCTCGTCCCCAAGGGGTTAAACTGATAACATTGAGCTGACAAGCTATTCATACTAATTGTATATTATTAGCATCCGATGCTATTTCTTTCAGACAAGCTAAAAATGTCGTGTCATCAGCCCTGAATTTTCTAGTCAACCGATTTTGATAATTATTTTTTTAAATGAAAGCTATTTATTTGTAGTTGTGCCCATATTAATTATTTTTTAATTTATTTCCATTTTTATATTTTATTTTTAATTTTAAAAGCTTTTTCATGACATTTCTTCAAAATGGTGGCAACACAGTTTAGCTTTTCTCTCGATAATAAAAATTTATTTTCTAAAATGATTGCGTATAATTATGAACTAATTGAGTTAAAAAAATATATATTTACTGAGAAATAATATTAATAATGTAAATAAAATGACAGAAAATAATTTATGATAAAAATTAATGTCTAAATCAAAATAAGAGAAATTTCAAATGAGGAAAATTATGTCATTCAGCAACCAGATAAAAGGGAATTACAATATTATTATGGAGGCCTTTTTCATAAACAGTAACTTTTAAAGAACATTTGAAGAGAAAATGACGTCACTATTTAAAACATTGTATTTTTACTCATAACGATATTAAGGTACTACTCTGTTATCCCGTCGACCAATTTCGCCAAATTATACAAATCGCCACATTAATAGCCAAACTATACATATTGACATAATTTTTATTTTAAATAACGAAAAAATAAATAATTAGTAGAATATTAATAAAAATATTAATAAAAATCACTTAATGACATTTTAAACACATGAATCGTATTTAATGTCATTGAATGTGACATTCACGATCATCCATTATTGGCATTTAATCTTATAGTTTGGCGATAATTTTTTGGTCGATGGGATAACCTAGTAGTACCCGATATTATTTTTTTTTCTTTTTTTTTAAATAAAGCTATTTTTCTGTGAGTGCATATAAAATAAAATTTCTTGATTTCGCCGGCACTCATATTACAATTTTAACTGTAGATGTGCGAATATATGAATGCAAAATTGTAACTGGCAAATTTGACATTTACTTTGTAAATATATTTATTATATATTGATTCAATAATGTAACTACTTTTGCTTTTTTTTAAACCAAATCGATCGGGTCTTTTAAACATTTCATTCGTCGAATTCGACGGGATTCTATTCGTTTTATTGTTAAATTGCATTTCCTTTTACTCAGAGTCTATAAAAAAGCGTTTAAACTAAAGAAAAAATCCGTTTTTGATGAATCTAGTCAATGAAGAAGTAGCACGTCAAATTGTATCTCTTTATTATTCCGCAATTCCAATGTCTCAGAGAGAAATTGCTATTCAATTGGGTATTTCACGCCGTACTGTTTGCTACTATGTTGATAAACACAAGAAAAATGAAGTTAGTTCATTGCAATCTAAACGGGGTCGCCCTTCTAAAAAACTTCTATCGATTTCTTTTTTCTAATCGGAGGCGAAACTGAATTCTGCAATGGTAGAATCTACATTCATCTTGTATTTTTATTTCAATGAATAATGCCCCTCGAATAATAAAGATATCGGCTATATAAATGGAAAATTGTAAAAGATAAAAATCGTAAAAGAGCAGCGATTTCTTTTCTAGTATAATGCAAACCAATATAGTTCAAATGGGAAAAAAGATTTGCAAATCTAATAAGAGAAGTACCTTATCCGAACAAACCTATATGCAAAAATTTAAACTAACACGGTTAATTATAAATGAATTACCCATTTACTTTAATTAAGGGGAAGTAGGTTAGCTTCCAATTTCACATCTTTGTGATTAACCAATGAATAAACAAATCTAATCAGAGAAACGTCTTATCAGATAAACCTGTATATAAAATTTGAAGAAAATAGGATAACTGTGCATGGAAGACACGTTTAGATAAATTAAGAGAGGTTAGTTTCCCCCACACAATTCTTCATTAATACTTAACCAATAAATCTTTGAATCTAATAAGGGAAGCGCCTTATAAAAAAAAAACCTTCATATATGTACGTACACATAAACGTACATATATGTACCACATTTTAAGTAAGGCGGATAACTCTGAATAAAATATCTGCGCGTTTCCCTCCTCCCCTTTATACTTATTTAATGAATCTACAAATCTAATTATGGAAACGCCTTATCAAAATAAAGATGTATCTCAAATTTAAAACAAATCGGATAATTTTACATGAAAAACCATTCAGATAAATTAAGAGAGGTTAATTCCCCCCCCCCCTCCTATCCATCTCAATTTATACTTAACCAATAAATCTTCGAATTATATAAGGGAAGTGCATTTTCAGATTAAAACTATGTACCAAACTTTAAAAAAATCGGATAATTCTGAATGAAATATTCTTTTAGTAAATTTAAGAAGGAGATAATCTCGCGTTTTTATCCCCCCCCCCTCCCCATTTTATACATAATAAATGTATCTTCAAATCAAATCAGGAATGCGCCCTATCAGAATAAATGGGTATACTAAATTTGAAGCAAATTAGATACTCCTCATGAAAAACAGATTTCTGTAATCTAAGGGTGAAATTAGCCCCCCGTTCCCTTCTTTTATAACTGAACCAATGGAACCTGGAAATTTATCAAAGATGCACCTTATCAGAATAAACCAGGAAGCAATTCGGATATTTCTATCTACAATCAGGATGCGTAGTCTGGAAGGACCTTGTAAGGACATATTACCAGAAGTTTTATAATTTAATATTTGTTTTATTTTACGAAAAAAAATTCTTTTTCAGATCTAACAACCAGTACTTAAAAAAATTTCTGATACTAAAAGAATTAAAATCCTATGAGTTTCTTGATGACTATGCACCCTGTACAGTTATTGCGTTACGTACATACAATGCGTTCGTAAATACAGAACCAATTGGCACATTAGCTTTGATAACCTGAGAGCTATGACAATTTGAAATTAAAAATTATAAATTGAGTTTATTAAAACATAATTTGAAACTAAAAAGTAAGCTTTAAAAAAGTCTTACAAGAATCTTTAACCCTTTAACGTTCATTGGTTTCGCCACGAAACCACAAAATTTTAATTCCGATACGCAACACTGACACCGGTATTTTTATCTAAAAATATCCCTTTTATTTTGCATGTGAAAAATCACGTTTTCTTATTAAGAAATATATTTGTTCTTTATTACCGGTGTCATTCATTTATTTAGACATCTTAGCAATGAAAATGCTATGATCGTTAGAGGGTTAACCCTTAAATGAATAGGATAGAACGCGTTCCAAAAAATGCGCAATTCAAAGAATCAGAATTCGTACCAGAAAAATCTAAATAGTAAATTTTTCTTTATTTAATTACGAATGGTCTGTCATTAAGTAAAGTGAAACTTTCTCTTTTAAATTTCTGGTGAGAATACGGAATATGTGAATAACCCCCCCCCCCCCCCCAATAAATCGGGAACACTTACGGTATCGAAAATGATACAATATGCATTTAAGGGTTAAGTATCTGAATTTAACCCCTTGGGGACGAGCCACACGTATACGTGCCGCAAAAAGGCTTAAGAATCCTTGTTTATCATCACCAGTAAAATTATACTGTAAAATTTTGCTTATTTAATTTGAATTTTTTTTTTTCGATTTAAAAAGGCACAAATTACTGTTTTAAAAAACCGGTGACAAAACATTAAAAATTTCGTAAAAAACTCCCGTCGCTAAGGGATTAAATATGTCAAACTGTGAAAGTTCCAATGTGAGATAAATGAACTTAACCCATTGATGAGCAATGGGGTATATTATATCCCTCCCAAGTTTAGTTAAAATTCTCACTAGAATTTTTAAATTAAGATTTACTTTTATAACTTTGATAAAAAGAGTTCAAAAAATGTTTTTCGCTATTTAGCAAAAAAAGAAGAAAAAGAGGTAAAAATTCCGGTGGGAATTCAGCTTTACACGAACGTAATTGTTTGCCCCACAAAGGGTTAAAAGGTCAATTATTGGCAAGGTGGAACTCGAAGTACAGCACAGCAGTGGGAAATAAAATTCCCATTGCTAAAAATTCCCAATAAAATCCCAATATGTTTTTTCCAAATTTCCTGATGTAATAAACATATAAAAACGTGGTTAGCTTCACAGATTTTAACTTTGTTGTATTTTATGAGGAAGAAAATATAAGATGCGTTTCTGTAGAATTTTGACACTAGTACGCCTTTACCCGCTTCCCTGATTTGCCCGTAAAGATAATGTGCATGTGACGTCACGCACCCGTAAAAGGATGTACATCTCAACTTGTGGTTGGCAAAAATAATAATTCTTGTAGAGTTAGTAATTTATAACGCATTATTTCCTGCGTATAATACAATGAAATTTATTATATCGAGGTGAAAATTACATTTAGTTTAGAATTGTCTAACGCAGTTTAATTCGAATTTTTGCCAACTGCAAGTTGAGCTGTCGCGAAAAATGCCAGTTTGTTCATTAACATGTACATTATCTATATCATAAGGGCAACGTGTTTTTGCCAATCATGATTTGCCCGTACCGTGTGCGAAATTCTAAAATGGAGGGCCAAAATCACACTCCGGTAAAATCCAAGCACATTATTGGTCATTGATCCGCGTCCTTTTCAGAGAATAATCTCTGAGAGGTAGGGGAAATGTCGCCTTACTCCTTTTTCCGAGAAAAAATCGTAACGGCAATTTTGAAGTAAATCTGATCTGTTTTCATTTATAATCAAAATTTTTCACTCTCGTTCTATAAAATGTCATCAAAATATCTTAACTGAGTTAATTTCGATGGTTTATCGTAAATAAGAACAGACGGTAACAATCACTTAAAATTACTTTACCCCTCCTTCTTTTTCAAATGGAGAAACAAATTCGTGATTTTCACCCTTTCCACACGACCAATGAGGTGTCTGGATTTTACTTGACTGTGAATTTGGACCTCCATTTTAAAATTTCGCGTACCGCGTATATCCTTTTTCTTACTTTTTGTTTAATTTAGGCAAAAGTTTCGGTTTTGAAAAACTGGTGATAAAATATTTAAAATTCTATAAAATATATGAAAAAAAGTGACCGTTTGTGAAAGTTTTTTATTCAAAAATATTGATAAATTAAATTGTTAAAGGAAATAGAGTTTTTCTTTTTCTTTTTTGTTTACGCTTTTGTTTTGATGATAAATGTCATCTAAATATATGAAGCATCAAAATTAATTTCGTTTGCTTGGTATTAAATTAAAATAATTTATATAATATTTCTAAATTTTATTTTTTGAGACACATCAAAATATTTTATACTTTCAAATGGTAAAGTATTTCGGATGTAAAAATATTGAAATGAATAAAATGCACCGAAATTGAAATACAAATTTATTTGGGAATTAGAAAAAGTTATATTTTGTACATAATAAACCATTTTTTCTTTGCCAAAATTTTGCAGACGTTGTGGTATTTGGGAATCAAAATTAAATGCTTTTATAAACATACTACTGCTTCTTTACTTTAAAAAAGTAAAACTTAATTAAGCACCGAGTATTACGATTAATTTTTCTTAACTTTCGTCACTTACAGAGGTAAAATATTTATGTTTCTAAATATTTGAAATGATTGAGAAACACAAAAATATAAGAACAAATTTATTTGAAGATAAATTAAAGTTTATCTTCTCATACGTTATGAAAACAGAATATTACTGAGAAACTTTTGTAATATTCTGACATTTTAGGGAAAATATTAAGAGCTACAAATAATACATATTTGCCTTTTAAGGGAATATATGCTAGTAGCAAACTTGTCAAACATTTTCCAACAAATAGGCTAATAAGCATACTTAGACAGGGTGGCGAGTGTTCAAGTCAAACATAGTCGAAACATGGTCAAAAAAGGGGAACTACCAGGATTTTCTTTTAGAAAAGTACTTGAAATAATATAAAAACGAATTAACCCTCTGGATCTCAAACTACCCGAGTTATTTTGGGATATTTTAATTCGCATAACCACCAGAAAAGTAAAACAGCAATATTTCCTTCACTTAATAAGAGAAAATGCCGTATTTAAATAAAATGTAATTAGCCATTGAATTTTTCTGGTGTAAAGTCAGATTTTCTGAACTACATAATTTCTAGAACGTGTTCTATCATGGGAATTAAAGGGTTAAAAGAGGGGAATTTCTCTTTAACAAAATACAGGTAATTAACATTTTTTTTTACTATATTCTTCCCTGACCGCGTACTATTCTAATAGAGCCATAAATTTTATACTTAAAAGCAAGGCACATTTAATTACTTCTTTCGTTCAAAATATATTTACACTAACTTTACGTTCAATTTATATTTTTCATATAAAATTTTTTGGAAAGCCTGAAATTGTTAAATTTGAGTTTCTGAATTATCGTTAGATATTAGAGGTCATTAAAACATTACAGAAAATCAAGAATCCATTATTATTGGTTTTAAATTGTTAATATTAATGCAATATAACCCTATGAGCGTTCTTGAATAATTAAATTTATAAAAATTGTTATTCTTGTACATATCCAAAAGAAATTCTGTAAAAGTGAATATTTATTTATAATCTACTTGAAAGAACTATTAACTATTAACAGGTTTTATTTCATGCCTGTTGAATTCCTTTTCTATTCATTTGAAATTTAAAAATTTCCGGTAGAATGTATTAGATAATCTATTTGATCTTCAATTCCATTCCACTATCGATTTCGATCATCCATCAGATAAGACTTTTGATACTTAGAGAATAGTGATCTTTAAAATACTTTGAGAAACTTTTCACAGTTTGGAATTGGTACTCTTTAAAGTTTTATCAGAGAATATGTTTAATATGTTATATAGGTATAATAAGTTAGAATTTGTAGAAAGTATTACTCCCTCTGTCCCAAATTAATTGCAACATTTGTACACTTTTTGTATTGATTATTGATATTTATGACTTTATGATTTTGTTTGAATGTTTTTCAATGAGCTATACTAGTGATACATAACCTTTTTGCCAGAAAATTGTTTGACACCAGAATATTTAAAAAGTGACGTTTGTTTTATTTAATAGCAATGTTTCTCTATTATAAGGAAAATTATTCTGTATTTAAGTACTGGTGTCTTTGTGGCCCGCGGGACACAGATTGTGCATCCCTAAGCTATACTATCAATTAACAACATTTCCTTACTTAACATTCCCTTCATCATTCCATAAATTAACCCATTAGTGCCTAGCGTCCCTTTTTAGGGACGCTTCAAAAAGTGCATTTAGCACTGTTTTTGACACCGGTAAAAAAGAAAAGCAATAATTATTTTACTTAAATGATGTATTTTCGTGATTAATGAACTAAATTTAAATCTTCTAAAAATAGTGGTGCCAACCAAATAAAATTTACACAAAAGATGCTGGGCACGAATGAGTTAATTTTAAATTAGTTTAAAAAATCCCGGTTCGCACGTTTTTAAACCAGCCCCATTTTGTAAAGATTCTTTTAACAGTAATCACATAAAACTATATTCAAGCTAATTAATTGTGCATTCATTTCCTAAAATTTCATTCCAACATATCTAAAAAGTATCTTTTAGCTTGAACATGCTGAAAAAAAATCGAATTCTGTCGAGCTTATTTTTTTCTATAAGACTTTTTTCTATTAGATTTTTTTTTCTATTAGATGAAATACGCTCCAACACTTTATCAGCATTGAGAACCCTGTGTAATATTGATTTACGAATTATAACAGCATATGATAATCTTTTCAGTGATTGTCTTCATTTTATTGGAACATGTTTGATTTTGCTCAATAGCTGAGAATTTTTTTTTTTTTTTTTTTTTTTTTTTTTTTTTTTTTTTTTTGTGCGCATTTGAAATTTTTTTGTAAACTTGCATTATAAATTCCCTTATATATATATATATTTACGTCTTTGACTGCCTCTGCAAACGGGATATGATGATGAACATTAAATTTAATAACTACAGCATGTATGGCATTGTGGTTTAATTTACCATTTTTGAAACATAGCTGCAAACATTCGAGTACAGCGTTGCGCTCTATACTATCCATTTTCTTCTTCAGGGTATTTTCTAAATTGTTAGTTCTTATTTCTATTACTTCACATTCGAGTCAGTCTTGCCAGATGAGCTACTTTTTTAAAAATGCAGATTCTTGATTGGCACCACTTTTTACAAATGATAAAATTTGCCTTATTCAATGGCATGATAGTTAAGGCGAAAATAAAAGATAATTTACGTTTCAAAAAAGTCGTGTCAAACAAAAAATCTGAATTTTTAAAAAGTAGCCCATCTGACAACACTGATTCGAGTTAACATTGCTTCTGGCATCTAGTATTTTCACTGTTATATTCATTCTAGTATAATTTTACTGGTGCTGATCTACTAAATTGCATCAGAAGTTATTTATGACTCCACCTACTTGAAAAGTAGCAACTAATTTGGGACAGAGGGATTAATATTTATCTCTTTAGAAAAAATATTACCGAAAATATATTTAAATAATTTTATTGTTTGGTCAATAAAGTTAGATATTGTGTTTAAAATTTATGAAAATTAAATTTATAAAATATAAAACGAAAATTGAATATATTTTTTTAAATAATAACGTAATATTTTCTAAATGATACGTGCAAAAGTTTGAAAATTTGTTACCAGATGGACTACTTTTTTTAAAATTCCGATTCTTGATTGGCACCACATTTTACAAATGATAAAATCTGCCTTATTCAATGGCATGATAATTAAGGCGAAAATAAAAGATAATTTACGTTTCAAAAAAGTCGTATCAAACAAGAAATCTGAATTTAAAACAAGTAGCCCATCTGACAACACGGATTCGAGTTAACTTTGCTTCTGGCACCTAGTATTCACTGTTATATCCATTCTAGTATAATTTTACTGGTGCTGATCTACAAAATTGCATAAGGAGTTATTTATGACTCCACCTACTTGAAAAGTATCAACTAATTTGGGACAAAATTTTCATCTTAAATGTAGCAACTAATTTGGGACACAGGGAGTAATATTCATCGCTTTAGAAAAAATATTACCGATAAATAAATTTAAATAATTTTATTGTTTGGTCAATAAAGTTAGATATTGTGTTTAAAAATTATGAAAATTAAATTTATAAAATATAAATCGAGAATTGAATATATTTTTTAAATGATAACGTTATATTTTATAAATAATACGTGCAAAAGTTTGAAAATTTGTTAAAAGCCAGTGCAATCTTATTTTGGTTTTATTTTGTAGAGTTTTCTATTTGTAGAATTATATAATGAATCAATTTAAATTTAATTTTAAACTTATGACGGATGTTCATTTACAAAACTCTATATTTTAATAGTATATTAATTTGTTATATATGTATGCAAAAATGCCTAGATTTTGTTGTAATGTGTATACACGAAAGGAATTCCATAAAAATAAACTGGGAGTTATTTTTTAAATAGTGGCAGCACCTCCAAACTAAATAATAAAACTGTGGCCATTTTTTACAATCTGTTAACTTTTATATTAGTAAAAAGTCTAAACGAAGCAAACGATATTATTTTCGTAGATTCGTTCTTGTTAAATGTACCGTTTTAATTTGCCCTACAAAAATGGGGAAGAATGATTAATACATTAACCGCTTTCCTAAAATGCCTGTACGTTATACGGGCAACGTGTTTTTGAGAATAATGACTTGTCCGTGTACCACATACGGGCAAATGTTTTCAAACTATGATTTATTATTCTCACCAATAATTTTTTTATTGCAAATTTTGCATAATTTAATCTAAGCAACTTTCTGATTCAATTAGGCAAAACTTTCTGTTTTGTAACACAGGGGATAAACGCTTAAAAGTATTAAAATATGCTAAAACATTCATGATTTGAGAGTTTTCTTCATAAATATTAATAAGTTAAGTGGTTAAAATGATAAATGCGTTGGGCCATAAAATTTTACTATAGTTGCACAAAATTGCTCCAGAAACATTTGAGTTGATGAAAGAAGCTTGCAAAGGTAAATGTTTTATTGCGCCTACGATTTTTAAATGGCATTGTATTTTAAAAAGGGACTCTTGTCTGCTGATCTGGTTCCTAAGCTTGGTCGACGAGAATGTTTTGTGATTTCTTGAAATGTTAATACTGTGTAGGCAATCTTGCAAGATAATCGGCGAATGACATTTGAGAAAATAGCGGCATCAACTAAAATTTCGAAAACATCGGTATTTTGCATTCTTTTTTTATCCCAATTTTATCCCATTAAAAAAACTGTAGAACAACTGTAGGTAATTGGCCCTTTGTGCAGATATTTGTAAGACTAATTCTGCATATGTTTATGAGGTAAAGCTAAATCGGCAAAATTTCTAGAGAAAGAGGAGATCTCTTCATATAATCACAGTATTATTTTTAGTGGTGTAACAATTAACAGCTTCGCTAAGTTTTTTATGCAGCGGTATCTCATCACCTTACTAAAGAACAAAAACAAACAAGAATTGCCCATTGATGTGCTTTGAATAAGATACTTCAAAATGGATTTCCTAAAGGTTGTAATAACGAGTTATGGAATTTAGTTGTAAATTATTGATTTCCTTATAACTTTCACAGCAATTACATAGGAACATGCTGTTTTTCTGCCTCCGAAAAAATCGACAAACCAAATCTGCTTAAAATGTGAAGATGATTACTTTCTTTGTTCATAAAGGTCTATCTATCTAAAAGTTAATCTCATGCTGTTCTCCAAGAACTACGATGAATAGGGAATATTTTGTTTCAAGTTTATTTTGCGACAACACACATCGAGGAAGTGTCAAGAACTTGTAAGAAACTCGACATTACATCACGCTCGTTCAGTTACTTCTGTTCAGCAATATCTCGATAAAAACATATTAAAATCGTACCACATCCCTCTAATTACTTGTGAGGAAATGATAAAATATATATTATTAACTTTAAAATTTGTACCGCATACGGTTAAATTAAAAGTAAATAAATAAATAAATAAATAAAAAGTAAATCAAAACATACCTATTCTGAAACTATCCCTTCGGTGAAGACTAAACTACCCTTTAGTATGTTTTTAGAAAATAAATTAGTTTTTAAAATTTAAATAAATGATAACATCTTCTTTAAAATTGGCTCTAATATTTGTCTGTTAAATTATGCACACGCAAGTACTTTTCCAAGATAGCTGTTTTTTTTCAGACAGGGAGTTTTTATCTGCTCAGTATAGATGCTGCGTTTCAGCTGACGCGCTGTTTCAGTCTGCAGTATAGTATCACCTATCTGAAATATCCAGAGTTATAAATAAGTGAGGTAATAATGTGAAATATGGGTTGAAACTTTTATTTGCCAAGTAAAAATTGCAAATATAGAACAACAACAAAAAAGTAATACAAGTAAATAATATTATATGCATTCATAGTAAAAGACTGATTTCAGACAAAATAAATATAAATATTTAAAAAAGAAATATATTTTATATAATTTTGGGTGATAGTAGTTACATGCTAGAGAATGATATTTTATAGACTTAACAATTTATTTTAAATATCTGTTTTAAAACACTCTTCAATTTTATGAACTATTGTAGTAAAAACATTTTAAAACGAAATATTTTTAAAAATGTTTTATTTTTTCCTACAGAAAAAAATTAAACATCCTCAAGTTTTTCTATTACGGGTTATTAGCGTAGAATCACCCTTGTGGAAAAACTGTCATGTCTAGAATTTTATTTCTTTATCACTATTTGTTTGATCACTATCACTTTAATGGAAACATATACAAAGATCTTTATCAATTAATTTTTTTGCATGAAATACTAAGAGACATGATGCATGTTCACTATCAATTTCAACTTTCTACGTATGGTGCATCATATTAAAAAGCGGCAAAATCATATTCCGGCAGAAATGTGGGACGGGTCTCGGAGAAATTTCACGCCTACTTTTCAAATCTCCTATATTAATTCACGCGGTATTTTTAAAAGAAGGCATGAAATTTGTCCGAGACACGCCCAACATTACCGCCTGAATATGATTTTGCCCTTTTTTTAATATCATGCACCATACGTAGAATGTTGAAATTGATAGTGAATATGCATCATGTCTCATAGTATTTCAAGCAAAAAAACTAAGCTGGTCACTCAGAAATTTCAGTTTATTTTTAATTAAAATGTACATTTAAAAACATGAAAAATGTTACAAAACTTGTTCTTTTGTTTAAAAAAAATCTGAAAAAATTGTCAAACATTCGTATTGTGGTTTTTTACATCCCTTATATTTTTCGTTGAAATCTGCTTAGCGAATGACATTTGAGAAAATAGCGGCATCAACTAAAATTTCGAAAACGTCGATATTTTGCATTCTTCAATTTTATCCCATTAAAAAAACTGTAGAATAATTGTAGGTAATTGGTCCATTGTGCAGATATTTGTAAGACTAATGCTGCAGATGTTTATGAGATAAAGCTAAATCGGCAAAATTTCTAGAGAAAGAGGAGATCTCTTCATATAACCACAGTATTATTTTTAGTGATGTAACAATTAACAGCTTCGCTAAGTTTTTCATACAGGGGTATCGTATCACCTTACTAAAGAACAAAAACAAACAAGAATTGCCCATTGATGTGCTTTGAATAAGATACTTCAAAATGGATTTCCTAAAAGTTGTAATAACGAGTTATGGAATTTAGTTGTAAATTATTGATTTCCTTACCAATTCCACAGCAATTACATAGGAACATGCTGATTCTCTGCCTCCGAAAAAATCGACAAACCAAATCTGCTTAAAATGTCATGATGATTATTTTCTTTGTTCATAAACGTCTATCTATCTAAAAGTTAATCTCCTGCCGTTCTCCAAAAACTACGATGAATAGGGAATATTTTGTTTCAAGTTTATTTTGCGACAACACATATCGAGAAAGAGTCAGGAACTTGTAAGAAGCTCGACATTACATCACGCTCGCTTAGTTACTTCTGTTCAGCAATATCTCGATAAAAACATATTAAAATCGTACCACATCCTTCTAATTACTTGTGAGGGAATGATAAAATATACATTATTAACTTTTAAAATTTGTACGCATATGGTAAATTAAAAGTAAATAAATAAATAAATAAATAAAAAGTACAGGGCTCCCAAATGGTCCGCGAACTGAACATCAGTATTTTCTAACAGAAAATTTCCTAATACGTTTGAGCTAGAATCAACTTCCAAACGTGGTTTCTCGACAATTTGCAAGAAAAATCTAAAAAGAAAATTTCTCTAAAAAAATCTGATGTTCAGTTCGCGGACCATTTGGGAGCCCTGAAAGTAGATAAAAATATACCTATTCTCAAACTACCCCTTCGGTGAAGACTAAACTACCCTTTAATATGTTTTTAGAAACTAAATGACTTTTTTAAATTTAAATGAATGATACCATCTTCTTTAAAATTGGCTTTAATATCTGTCTGTTAAATTATACACACTCAAGTACTTTTCCAAGATAGCTGTTTTTTTTTCAGACAGGGAGTACTGCTCAGTATAGATGCTGCGTTTGAGCTGACGCGCTGTTTCAGTCTGCAGTATAGTATCACCTATCTGAAATATCCAGAGTTATAAATAAGTGAGGGAATAATGTGAAATATGCATTGAAACTTTTATTTGTCAAGTAAAAATTGCAAATACAGAGCAACAACAACAAAAAAAAGTAATACAAGTAAATAATATTATATGCATTCATAGTAAAAGACTGATTTCAGACAAAATAAATATAAATATTTAAGAAAGAAATATATTTTATATAATTTTGGGTTATAGTAGTTACATGTTAGAGAATGATATTTTATAGACTTAACAATTTATTTTAAATATCTGTTTTAAAACACTCTTCAATTTTATGAACTATTGTAGTAAAATCATTTTAAAACGAAAGATTTTAAAAAATGTATTATTTTTTTCTACAGAAAAAAAAATTTAAACAGCCTCCAGTTTTTCTATTACGGGTTATTAGCATAGAATCACCCTTGTAGAAAAACTGTCATGTCTAGAATTTTATTCCTTTATTACTATTTGTTTGATCACTATCACTTTAATGGAAATATGTACAAAGAATTTTTTCAATCAATTTTAAAAGATTTAAGAACTATGCTTTCTTATTTGAATTTATAATTTTTTTGGATAATTTTTATTTTCTGTACCAATTACCTAGACATATAACGATTGGTGATATTTTAATGAATCTCCCATTAATGTAATATCCGTTATATAAGTTTAAGTTTGTTTTAGTTTTTTAAAATTACTTCATCGTTTAAACTATTCTATAGTGTACTTTTTTGACATTTTGTTCTCTTACAGTCATTACGCTTAATTGCTATTTATTTTATTTTGATAAAATCGATTAAATCCATTAGGAAAAGACAGGAAAACTTTTATCTTAGCATGTTTAATTTTTTTTTTAATTTTGCATGTAATTGCAATTAATTTTATTTTTGATAAAAATTAATTTACCGATTCCAAAAAAATATGTTCAAATACTGCGTTTTAAATTTTTGATGTTTTTTAATACCTCCATTAATTATTTTCTTTACTTATAATTTAAGATTGTTTGGGTTGTAATGTTATATATATTTCTTTTAAAATTTACATAATTTCGAAAAAGAAAAAATAAGAAATTTCATTTAGTAAATAAACTTTTTTTTTTTTTTTTTTTTTTTTGATCAAGAGGAGGGTATTTTAAAGGTATTTAAAAAAATTGTTTTCTCATTTTCTTTTTGTTTTCTTTCTTTGTTTTCCTCCTTTCTTTTTTCTACACATAATTGGTAAAAATCTATTATATATCTTCTTCAATATTTCTGTGAGTTCTAATTTTACAATCACTATTCTAATGTTATAATTAAATATTTAACTGCAAAAAATCGTTAGAAGTATATCAATATAGCATGATTTAATTATTTTCAATAGCAATATTTTCGAATTCCTTTTTTTTTTGGGCTTTTCATACTTGTACTACATTTTTAAATTTTTATTTATTTTATTTTTTTTATTTTTAGGATGCAATTGTTTTTGAGCATCATTAATCTTATTGTTATTTTTCAAATATATTCAACTTTGTATTAATGCAGTTAATTTTATAGTAGTAATGAGTAACGCATTTATATGCTGATTTTTCTTATTGTTATGATCTGTTTCATATGTTCCACAAAAGCGTATTAATCTTGCATTTATCACGTATGCAGTTTTTCCGCTAAAGTCCATTCCTACCCTCTTAACGACGGAAAGTCTTAAACTATTGTCTGGATATAGTAAAGTGGTTATGCATTACTAGATGGTAACATGTACAGCGCAACATGGTGAAATACAGCTGAGTTAGCATTCTTATCGCCAACACGTTTCGAGATATGGAAAAAAAATGAATTACAAAGTTGTAGAATATCATCGTTTAGTACAAAAAGCTACCATATGAACAAGACTGCTAAAAACAAAAATCTTAAAACCCCTTATTTTTTTGTTCGCAATTTCCTGCACTGTGACGTGATGAAACGATCTCAGAAAGAAAAAAACACTAATCACAAGATACCTTTAATTTCGATCCTCAAACTTCTCTCAGTGAGGTACAATTAACTTATGGACCCTTCTCTGAACTCCATGTTGAACACGTTGTAGCAAATCAAGAAAATGCTTTGAATATTTCTATACTCGGTACGCCCCAAACGGTTCTATTTACGCCTGGATATTTGTTTTTCTCAATGGGAACGACTAGCTGTAAAACGAAAAGATTAACCAGGACATGACATTTACGTTTGAACTAAAACTAGGATAAAAACATGGACAAAAACCAAATCTTATTCTGAGAAAAACAATATACGTTCTAAAATAACAGATTTTGATTTTCGTATTTCTAACACTAATTCAGGCCTATTTAAAATGCCTAGTGACAAAGATTCTCACAGTGAAACAATCGAAGGTAATAGTGTAGATGTTAACCCCTGGGGGCGAGAGACACGTATACGTGACGCAAGAAAGCTTACCGTAATTTCCTGTATATAATCCGCGGATCAAACAATTATTTTTAGACCCAGAATTGAAAAATTCAGAATTATCAAAAAAGCAATACAATGTCATCGATGTCGAAAATTCTTTCCTATTGCCTTTAACTGTAATGTGGAACCGCCTGCGTACTACGTAGTGGTTAGCATCTTCTACCGAATAATGAACCTATAAAAAAGCTAATGAGATACTCAGGACACATCCCAAATGCAATAATTGCAATCTTTTGCATCCTTCCAGTTGCAAAAGATGTAAAAACTTCCTCATCAAACCGCAATTCAAAAAATCTTTAAGAGAAGCAACTTTTATACCGAAACTCAAACGAAATCCGAATGAAATGAAAAAAAAGATAAAAGTGAAAATTCTAAAAATAATAATACATTGAAACTTGGATAATTCGAACTCGTTTAATTCGAAATTCTGGCTAGTTCGAATTTTTTGCTTGGTCCCTAGAATTCTAAATTAAAATAATTTTAAAAATGTGTGGATATTTCGAATTTTAGTTTGGATAATTCGAATTTTTCGTAGTATTGCCTTTCAAGTTTTGTAATTATTGATCCTCAGACTTTTTTCAGCTAAAGTTAAAAATAGTAAAACAGTTTATTTTAATTGTCTTTCTACTTGGCAAAATTCATAATTGGGAAGATGTAAAATCTGATCCATCAATGTTTTATGAAGGCTACGTCAACGTGGACCAAAATATAGCTGTCTGTGGCGAGTTAACTGATACGGACATTGTTGCTCAACTGGCGGAGAATAAACAAGCTGCGGACGGACTATCTGAAGATAAACAGAATAAGGAAAAACAAGGGAAGCCTTTACCTAGTTCCTTAGAAGCTATGGTGAATATACATGAACTTCGACACCTTTTTTTTAAGGCCAGTCTTAAAAAAAATCAGTCACTAAAAGATTCTATTTTTGTGTCAATTGATAAGTTGGAATCATATGCTATGACTCAAAGATTGCATTTGAAAAAGCAATCAAAAATGTCTGATTTTTTACCTTAAAAATGATGAATAATTAAAGTAGTAAAAGATGTTTGATTTAATTATCAAAAATGTAGCAGTATCCTTAGATAAAGTTTATGGTGTAAATATTTCATTGTGGAGTTAATTTTTTTAATTTATTTCTCCTTTTTGAGCGAATATATTTAATTAAAATTTTTGGATATTTCGAACTTTTCTTTTGGACCCTTGAACTTCGAATTATCCAAGTTCGACGGTAATAAAAAATAAACACCTAAAACTTAATTGAAAAGTAAATTCATCATCGCAACTCATTAACTTTATGAACTCAGCGAATTTACAAATAAACTTCTCACTATTGTCTCTAAAAATGTAAACAAATTCGAAAACACCCACTTTTCGGAAGTTAGAAAAAAACTCATCAGTCTATTGGAAAAGATTTCTGCCCCCCAAAATATTCTTTCGAAACTATTAATATTTACTGAAATGCTTTCAGAACCCTCTAATATTAACGAGAAAATCGTTACTTAAAGTTGCTTTCTGTATTAAACGATTGCTAATTTGCCACTGGTGTTAATAGATATCCCTTGTATCATGGGACGCGAAAATCTTTGGACACCACTAATATCTTACAGTTTATTTCTCCATCTTTTATCACAGATTATTTGGCATTTAGTTAACCCTTTAACAATCAAAGCATTTTCATTGCTAAGATGTCGAAATAAATGAGTGACACCGGTAATTAAGAACAAATATATTTCTAAATAATAATTTAAAAAAAACGTGATTTTTCACATACAAAATGAAAGGGATATTTTTAGATAAAAATACCGGTGTCAGTGTTGCATATCGGAATTAAAATTTTGTGGTTTCGTGGCGAAATCAATGAACGTTAAAGGTTTAAAGTAATGAAAATGAGATTGCTAGTGTCCAGAGAATTCCGATCATCATTTTACGTAGAATAAGGTAGAATTAATTTTCGAGTGAAAAGGGTAAAAATGAATGCTTTCTAAAAAGGAATTTTATTTTTGTAAGATTTCGGGGCTTTGGCATTTTTCCAGTTCCATCTTGCTTTGAAACTTTGCACAACTTATCTTTATAGGTTTCATTTTTAGTCCAAATTCAAATTAATGGATTATTTTTTACAATAAATAACTTACCATCTGTCAGCGTTCATTCTCAGTCCTCTAGATCTTGAGCGGGAGGGACTTCTGTGTCTCGTCCAATCAAATTTCTTATATATTTTGCATCTTTAAGTTTCCTCTTATATGCAGATTTTTCTCTGCAGTTAGATTTTCACTTTCACTACTTACGCATGCTTGCTGGACAGTACAACCTACGATTGGGCATTAAGTATATGTGTATTAGGAAATTGGTTGAAGACTGCCAAACTGTTTCGCACCATCATATCTTAAATTAAAAACAACTCTAAAACCTTACGACTGAAAATTCTGAATTCCTAAATAAAACACCAGACAAACATGGTACCGCTATTAAGTACCGTTGTTTTCGCATTGTTCAGACCAGCAGAGTCTGGCGGTGGCCGATTCCGCTATGTTTTAAACTACTATACGCAGATATATGGGGGCCAATGAGGGAAAACTTTGTTATATTAAATATTTAAAACTACTGCTGAAATATTTGTGGTGCCAGTATATTAGACAATCATGATCATATCATGTTATTTAATCTGGTGCAACTGCGTATATGTATTTCATAAAAGTTTGGTTCTTCAATTTTCTGTAGATGTATTATTCTGTTTAGACCAGCAGATTCTGGCGTTAGCCGATTCCGCTATGTTTTAAACTATTATATGCAGACATTTGGGGACCAATGAGGGAAAACATTGTTATATTATATATTTAAAACTACTGCTGAAATATTTGTGGTGTCAGTATATTAGACAATCATGATCATATCATGTTATTTAATCTGGTGCAACTGCGTATATGTATTTCATGAAAATTTGGTTCTTCAATTTTATGTAGATGAATTATTCTGTTTAGAAAGACTACTCAAGAGATGAAACAGGCAACAGAAATGCTACGAAATAAATTTGATCTTAAAATCCTTGAAAACACTAAGACTTTTACGAGCGACATTTTAGGAAAAATATAGTACCTTATGTATACATAAATCGGACTGTAATTCAGAGGTGTATGAAAATTGCAACAAGATTAAGATTCTAACATCAATAGTAATCGAAAAAATATTGTTTTATCTAAGACGAATTCACTAACTATCGAAACCGAAATTGAAAAAAATTAAAAAATTTCGTACCATAAGTTTACCCATTGGGGAAGTGTGACTGGTATACGTGCTACATGAGATGATCAGAATCATTGATTCTTTTCTCCAGTAAATTTATGCTTTAAATTTTGCCTTATTTAATCCAACCATCTTCGTGATTCACATAGGCAAAAATTTCTGTTTTTTTAAAAAACAGTGAAACTAGTCGTTGGGGGCCACCGTAATACTTACCCATCATATAATGCACAAATAATATATGAAAATAATACATTTGAAAACTATTTATAAAATGGATTGCAATTCCAAAACAAAATTTATATTTTTATTGTGCATAGTAATGCTGTATTAATGAGTTGCTGATGAATCTCTTTCGATAAATTATACAACACGCCTAACTACTCAAGTAGTACCGAAAAAGAAACATCCTTATAACTCCAAAAATAATAATCTTATTAACTAAAAGTTTATTCCGTCGGATTAAGCGTCTCATTTCCAATTAAAATATATCATTGAATTGAAATTTGAATGAAATACAGGGTCATGAAAAATCGACGAATGTGGAAAACAGGATTACAGATATCTCGGCAACTAATAATTCGATCAACTTCGTTCTTTATGCAAAATGTGTGTCATGTTATTGCCTTTTATGATCACGCCATAAAATAAAAAAATTCGAAAATTTTTATATACCTTTCATCAGAACGAATTTTTCGAGAGTCCGGAAAAAATAGTTCCGAATAATCGAGGTTACTGATATTAAATAGGCTTCGCCCATTCTTACATACTAAGCACATACAAAATTTCAAATCTCTATCTCAATTTGTTCGGGAGATAGAGCGGTTACAGGCAGACAGACTGACACACAGACGGACGGACGGCAAATTTTTTTTTCTAAAAATATGTTTTTCGAAATATCCAGTGTCGAAAACCTGTAAATCCGTCAAAAAAATTTTCGATTTTCAAAACGATTGCAAGACTTACCCTATACTAGGTATGATGGGTAAGTAAAATGATTAAAAACTCTGTAAAAGAGGCTCACCTGGAAGGAGTTATCGGCCCTCTTGCTTACATAGCAAATCGTATACCTCCTGAAATTAACTTTGCAGGTAATCTATTTTTTTTCAGTTTCAGGAAAATCCTGTTATTATTCACTGGAATTACTTATTAAAGTTATTGGGTTAAGTTAAATCTACACGTAAACATAACCTTTCAAATATAAAAAGTTTTAACTTCTCATGTTACATTAATACAGATTTCGCATCAAACAGAGATGACCGTGTTTTGATGTGAAGGATTATTATATTTTTAGATGAGGCTCTTGTTATCTGTCGCGTGTTTAAACACAAATGCTGACAGAGATGCAAGCGC
Organism: Maratus speculifer; assembly: GCA_964019185.1. Lineage (NCBI taxonomy): Eukaryota > Metazoa > Arthropoda > Arachnida > Araneae > Salticidae > Maratus > Maratus speculifer. The sequence goes on from OZ025300.1 coordinate 236,181,985, forward strand.
TGCGCCACTGTTGGAAGAATAGGACTATTAAAGTTTAAAAGTATTATTTGCCTTAAAAATATCTCGAAAATCTCGACATTTCTTCAGGCGAAAAACACTATTAAATTTTAATTTTACCAATCGATTATTCCTGGCACAGAGCTTGTATCCCTGAATGCGTAGCACTTTCATAATGTAGTCGGAATACATAACTTTAATGGATACCGTTTAAGATTTATAGTGGGTAATAGGTATTAACCAGGAACATTTAAAATCTATCAAATTTCCAAATAAAGTAAATATTTTTGTTTAGCTCCTGTGCGACAACCAAGATGCTATAGATTTTACACATTCATCCATTGAAAATAATTGGACAATATATATATAATTAATTGTACAAATTAATTGAAAAAAAATGTAAAAATTACGTTTTTTTCGAAGATTTCTTATCCTTGAGGTTTATAATATTTTTTCATTTAGAATTTCTAGTTGCGGCATTAATAGTCTCTTTGTAAGCCAGTTGTCTCGAAAAATTAATTTTTTCTTTTACATTTTCTGTCAAACAGATTCGACAGCTTCTTCTTTTATATATCTTGATTTTCATAAACTGTTAAATATTTTTTTTTTCGAAATCGTACATAACATGAAGGCCGTGTTAATCCTAATGTGGTATTTAATTTGAATGTACATTATTTCAAACAGTGAGAGCTTCCAAATTTCCTACTAACATTTACATCCAGAAAATAATATTTTATTTAATTGGAACATTTGAGGGATTTAACTCTAAAATATTAGTGGTGTGCAAAACACCGCAGGCTTTATTATTTTAACTACTTAATCGTCGAGCCCGTGACATTCACGGGCTGCAATTTTTAAGGCTTTTATTTAGAAATGTTAGATTCCCACCAGTTTTATAAAATAGTGTAATTGGTTTCATACCAAAATAATTTTACTTGTCATTAAATACGAAGAATTTTTTTTAAAAGTGGTAGGAATAATGAATTTGAATTTTCAAACCGTAATATAATGCGACCAGTAAGGGGTTGAATATGGCTTTTGGGTAGAAGTTAAACTGAACACATTAGCAGGTTTAAAGTGTTTGTAAAGTGGATATGGAATACCCCACTGTGTGTCCAATGGTGTCACCATGAATCGAACACGGTGTAACAACCGTAAAAAGGCGAATGCCCTTATACAGCATTCATACGCCTCAAGAAAATTAGGGGATTTTATGTGTTTTCACGACAGAAAATTCGTAAAGTTCTGTTCGCTATACAGTCGAGTCTCTATATAACAAAATCCATCGTTCCAGTAAAAAATTCGTTATATAGAAAAATTCGATGTAATGAGAATGATGTTAAAAATCTTATTTAATGTGTAATAAGAATTAAGAATAATTTGTGTTGAACAAATATTATTTTTGATGTTTTTAATTAAGAATTTGAAATGTTTAAAAGAAAATATTAACGTAACAATCTATTTCTTAATTATTTAAGCAGTTTCAAAAAAAAGAGAACAGACATTTATTTGAAAGCTTAATGAAAATCAAATAAGGAAGACTTGCAGTAATTTCAGACGAAGAAATCTGTAATTTTTTGTTGTTTTGATTTTAAAGTTGTTACGCTCTCAAAAAATGGTCAAATTTTAGCAAGAAATTAAATATTGTAGTTAACATTTTCCTCCATTTGAAGGCCTCTCTTATGTGCCTCTCATTGATTCCTTTCTTCTAAGTGTAACAATCTAATTGACTCTGTTTTGAGAAGGATGTTGAAAGGTGTGTGGGAGGTGGAATGAATTCGTTGGATTTAAAGAACAAGGAGATAAGTAATATAAAAAAAACTCAGCACTGAACGATAAATCAAAAATAAGTGATGTAAAATTGATTCCATATGATTTCGAATATTTTTTTTAACTGAAAAAATTAAGACCAATTTATAAAAAAAATCATTATATGGAGATAGATATTTCGCTATATAGAGAGTGTTTTTAATGTAATCATGCGAAAAGGGGACCGTTCTTACTAAAAATTCGTTATATGGAGAAATTCGATGTATGGAGTTTCGTTATATAGAGGTTCGACTGTATTTGATAATAATATTTTTTATGTTTTTTTTTTTTATTATTTATTTATTTATTTATTTTTTTTTTTTGAAATGACCTTTATTGTTAACTATCGCGTCAGGATTATATGGCAAATTGTAAATTTCAAAGCTAAAAATTAAGCTTCCACTCACTTTTTACCGGATCCCTCAGCTGTTTAGCTCTAAGATTCTATTATAAGCCCAAAAATTGTATAAATTACTGAATTACATACAATTTAATTAAATAATAGTAAAAAAAAATACTTTGACATTTACGATTTACAAAGAAATTCTAATGAGATGGATAAAAATAAAGGTCATTTTCATATTCAAAGCTGACAAATGTCTAAAAATCAAATATCAAAAGTTAAAAAACTTAGTAAAATAGATGGACATTTACAGGGGTGCAAAAATCTAGGCGCCAGCAGGCAGTTTTTCACCACAAAATTTATTTCGTTTTTCTTCGTCTAATATTTCGTGTAAAATTCCTGCTAGAATGCTATTAAATTTTGAGCGAAAAAACAACTTTAAAATTTTAGTGGTGAGAAACTACCCTCTGGCGCCAAGATTTTTGCACCCCTGGACATTTACATAATGAAGTATAACAAGTAATTTTTAATAAAAATAACAAGATGGTGTACGGGTATATCCAAGAGCTCTTGTCGTGTAAGTCACATTATTAGTAACTGCTAAGTTTTTGGCTACCGTTATTTGAGAAAGGTTTGCGTGGCCTTACTCAATTAATGAAATATCTCCGATAAAATAAGTAATATTTTTCTGTTCTAAAATACTGGTATCCAAAATCGTAGTATATGACTTACACAACATGTGCTCATGGAAATACCCGTACAAAATGGTGTACGAATTTGTTGCAAGGTTTAAAACTGTAGAAAAAACTAGTCGTTGGGGGCTCCCGTAATACTTCCATCATTAATATGCATATGAAAATAAAATATGTGAAAATTATTTATACAATGCATTGCAATTCCAAAACAAAATTTAAATATTGTTAATATGCATAGTAATGCTCTATTAAAGAACTGCTGATGTACCAATTTCGACAAATTCTATGAAACGCCAAACTACTCAAGTAGTACCGAAATGCGTAAAAGAAACATCCTTATAACTCCAAACATAATAATTCTATTAACTAACAATTTACTGCGTCGGATTAAGTGTCTCAATACCAATTAAAATATACCTCTGAATTGAAATTTGAATGAAATACAGGGTCATGAAACATCGAAGAATGCGGAAAACAGGATTACAAATATCTCGGCAACTAATTATCCGATTGACTTTATTCTTTATGCAATTATTATTACTCCATTATTCTTTATGATTTTCCCTAATCGAAACTAATTGGGGAGAATTTATGACATCAAATTCCTCTTCTTCTGCAGGAATAGCGTTTCCTGAAAATCACCCGTGCCGATTATTTCGATAGTACTACACACAGTTAAAAATTTGACCTATTTGCTGTAGCGTCACTCCACAGCTTTTATAGAATATCTGTTTCATGACCAATGAGAATGTTCCATAACACAGTAAAGTACACTGTAAAAAATTGACACATTTGCTGCATCGTCACTCCACCACTTTTATAGAAAACGATTACTTTACTGTGCTATGGAGCACTCTCATTGGTCACAAAAAAATATATTCTATAATAGCTGTGGAGTGACGCTGCAGCAAATGGGTCAAATTTTTAACAGTGTAGCACTATTGAAATAATCGCCACGGGTGATTTTCAGAAAACGCTATTTCTGCTAAAGACGAGGAATTTGACGTCAAAAATTCTGCCCAATCAGTTTCGATTAGGGAAAATCCCGTTGGAAAAGCCGAAATATGTATCGATTTAATATGCTCGAATACACCGTGATAAATGAGGATTTGAAATAAACATCAAATACAAAAGTTACGTATTTTTGTCCGTAGAATCCGAATCTGCAATGAAAAATGGGGGTTATAATTTAAGATTTCAAAGTCGGACCCCCTCTGACCCCCAGGGGGTCGGTTGCGAAGGTCAAATTTGGTATCACTGAGTAGCTTATTTAAAAATATTTAACACGTATATTTACGTTTTTCAATCTCATATGTATTTCTCGAGTTATTCGGCCGTTTCCAGACTTTTCGGACACCCTGTATATGTATAATACATCTGTATTTATATAGATCTATATATATGTACATATGTAAAAATAAAATACGCATCCGGCTAATTGGAAAGTACCGAAAATTTTTGCATTAGACATGCGAAAGAGATAATTTTTATTTCATAGACAGAAAGCCCAAGGTGTAAACTTTTGTTTAAAAAAAAAAAAAAAGTTGGATATTTCATTTGCCTTTTTGTGTGCATATGTAATATGTAAAAATAAAAAAAGCATCCGGCTAATTGGAAAGTACCCAAAATTTTTGCATAAGCCATGCGAAAGACATCATTTTTATTTCATAGATAAAAAGCCCAAAATGTAAATTTTTATTTAAAACAAAAAGAAATTGGAAATTTCATTTGCCTTTTTGTGTACAGTCTTTTAGGTAAAGTCACAAAAATTTGGAAAAACAGCCATAATTCTCAACTTTGGCTGACTTTTTTTTTTCCTAAATTTTACAAGTAAATTTTTTTAATATTTTTTGTTAAAATCTGCATCTTTTTATATTCTTACAGTAATATTTTTAAGATGAATCATGTTTTAGATCCAGAGAAACAATTTTTTGAAGATGGAACTGCAATTTCAAAATACAGACTCAGAAATGTGCAGTTTGAGAAAAACCCAAGAATTGGACCCCCCATATCTCACAAACTATGAGGTCTGGAAAGGATAAATTTCTGGTGTAATCATTTCATGATAGAATTAGTGTGAAAAGAAAGTTTCATCCAAATCCCTGTGGGTCGGGTTACAAATGGGGGAAAAATTGGTTGAATTGACATGAATGACCCTTAGTTTTAATAATAAAAATGTTTGTAAAATCTTGTGACTTTAAATCATTTCAGCATTTAACGAATAAAAAAACTTTTTTGCTTTAGTGTTAAGTGTTATATTAACATTGTATACATCTAGAAAATATTAATAGTGTTATTTAAGGGAGAAGTTTATCTTAAAAATGGTCAGAATTTCTATTCTTGTTTTTAAATATTAAATGAAAGGCTGTCTAATTTTGAATATTTAGACACCTCATTTTTGTTATTCTGCAATTATACCGCGAGTTATTGTAAATTTTGTAAGAACACGGAGCAAAATTATTCACACAAATTAAAAGTTTAACCCTTTGCAGCGCAGAGTAAATTCGTTGCTTAAGTGTTGAAATTAGTGAATGACACCGGAATTTGAAAACAACTTTATTTGTAATTTAGAAAATGGCTATAATTCACGGATTCTAAAAACCTCAATTTCTTTACCGAAATTCCGGTGTTAACAGGAATAAAAATTAAGTGGTTCCATAGGTATACCACCGCGCCTCAATAGGTTAACTGACTTTTCTCCACGTTCATATTTTCGTCACTTTCCACTTTTAAAAACGCTAAGACTTTTTATAATTATAATTATTATTATTTGAATTAAGGGTTTTGTAGATGATCGTTATTGTACATAGAATTAGCGTTTTGTTATTTATTTTATTATTATTTTTAACACTAGAACCGCTGGAAAATTCATTCAAGTTTTATAAAATTATTTCTCACCAGAATTTTCACTTAAAACTATTTAAGTTATAAATTGAAATTATTTTTGCTCAGCTTGTATTTAGCTAATTTTATAAAGAATTTTCTGGTTCGAATCAACATCTCTGCATATGATACGGGTCAAAATGACCCGTCGTCGTGGTTCTAGTGTTAAATAAAGGTATATGAAGGAATTTCAGATATAATCGTTTTACGCGATGTATAATGTCAGCAAATATTTTATTATATGTAATATTAGCTGTATATAAAAATTCATGCGCAGTATTATGTAATTTACATTTTAAAGTCTTTTAAATATGTATAGAAATATTAATATTTAAAAAAGTAGCAGGGATTTAAAAAAATCAACATTTTAAACATTTTTTAAACATTTTTTTTAAATAAATGTGCAGTTATTATTTTAAAATGTTCTTTGAACCCTTTGCGGCGCAGGGCAAATTCATTGCTTAAGTATTAAAATTAATGACTGACGCCGGAATTTGAAAACAACTTTATTTGTAAATAAAAAAAAAAAAACGCTATATTTCAGGCATTCCATAAACCGTAATTTTTATAACAAAATTCCTGTGCCAATGTGGCGTTTGGGAATTAAAATTAATTGGTTATATCTATGAAACCACTGCGCCGCAAAGGGTTAATTGAACATAGAACTGCAGTAAGTTCATCATTTGAACCATCTATATATATATTACGCTAACGCATGTAGCTCAAAAATCACGATTATTTGTTAATTGTGTAATGGCAACATCTAAATGAAACGCATCTAATGGGTTACTATATAAAAGTCCTTAGGTAAGAATTATGCTGTTGTAAATTGGATTCAATTATGTTTTGCCCCTTCGCTGCAATTATGGAGCTTCAAAATATTATTTTACTTAAAAAAAAGTCATGAATTTTAAACTTTTCAATTTGAAATTAAAGTTATGTATTATAAACGAAATAAGTAAAAGTCTTATATTATTATATTTAAAATAATTAATGAAATACAAAAAATTCCACGGGTACAATATTTGACGATTTATTATCTGCGCCGGGCAAGCATAAAAGTATTGAGTTCTTAATTTAGCAGTACAGATGTCATATATGCACCATATCGTCACGTTATTTTTCAAATACCAATTACATACATATTTTTAAACTAATTTCTATTATTTTAAAAGGTAAATAATAATTTTAAAAAATGTTTAGTTAATAAATATAGAACAAAACAATTTATATCATTATAAAATTAAATAAAAGGAAACAAACAGTTTATTAATCAATAATAACAATAGCCAGGTTACCATATGAGGCAGATATAATTGCCACATTGTTGCAATCGCGCCAATGTGGTGCGTATATGGCATCTGTGTCTTATGTCATCTGTGCGTATATGGCAGAATCTTCTAATTTGGTAAAAAAAATTAAATAATTAAAATAAATTTTGAATAAAAGCAATATGATTTAATACTTAGTATATATTCAAGGGAGACCAAACTAGTCGCCAAGGGCGGCTAGTATTTTTATAAAAATTCAAGATAAATTATTTTCTTAAAATCATGCACATAATGAAGTAAGTGAAAACATATTAAAATTACAACAACAACAGCAATAATAGTAAACTGCTGATTTTCATGTAGAGATATTGGATTTTGCGTTTTTCACATTTTTTCTAAATTATATCTAAAGAAAATATTTATACTGTTTGCGTCATGAAAAAAAAATGCTTACATTCTAGAAATATGAAAACTGTTTTCTGAAATATATATCAATATTATACCACTCTGCGTGTGAAAATTTATTTCAGTCATGGTGACGTATTTGGCAAAGATCCACGTTTCTGAGATTCCAGCATTTCAACAATGTCAAAAATATGAATCAAACATAAAAGTAACACATTTTTACATACATAGATATAAATATTTGAAATTGATTCATATATCCTTTCTCATTAAATATTTGTAAAATAACAACAAATCTCCAAAACTTCAGTTTTACTTTATGCAGTGTGTGCAAAAAGTTTTAGATTTAAAAATACATTCAAATAACAAATATGAAATCCGAAAAGGGTTAAAATATCATTAACGTAGATACCAACATCTTAAGCTTTATTGTATATTAAACTTGTTATAGTAAATATTACCTATTTAAACCACTGAAATCTGCCAATTATGTAAGACAAACATTTCTATTAATTTTTTCTGGAAAAAGAAAAAAAAAGGATGGAAAAGTTGGCTGCTATGCATTAAAATTGAATTAATTACACTTACCGTAATTTCCTGATTAAAATCCGCGGATCAAACAATTATTTTTCAACACAGAAATTTTTTTAAGTAAAAATTTAACTTTTCAAATCGTGGTAAATATTTGCCTTCAACAACTAACTAAAATTTCTGGGTTCAAAAAGAATTGTTTAATCCGCGAACTATACGCCTGAAATTAGGGTAATTAACCACTTAACTGATCAATATTTTAGGAAATATACCTATTTTCTTCATGTCCTTTATAGATCTTTTAATCTTTTAACTCCGGTCTTTTTTGCCTAATTGAAGCCATGAAAAAAAAACGGTCATTTTTAATAATGCAAAATTTAGACTAAAACTAGTAAATCTGCAGATCAAGAGCCTCAACGTCAGCTTTTCACATCATTTCTTTTTTAAAACACACTTTGGGTAATATTCAACTTCCTGGAAACTGTAATTTAAAATTTTCGAATTACGTAATTATTTACACGAATAAAATAAGAATAAGAAGTTTTCAGCCAACAAAAGCGTTAAATTAAAGATTTAGTTACGTTAGGATATTCTGAATTTTTCATAATCTATCATTTTTGTTTTTTTATTATAACATAGTAGATATCTTCAGGGGGGCTCCACCCCCCTGAACCCCCCGTAGTCTCATTAAACTTAAATTTGTAACTTTCTATCAATTTGCTAATGGTTATCGTATATCTTGTATTTCTTCATACATTTTGATTTATAAGGATAAGTAACAGTTTTAATAAGCATTTTTCATTATCCTCATACTTCTACATACCTGTCCACACCTAAATCTGATGTATCAGGAACTTTTGAAAGTGTAAACTCAGTAATCTAGGGTTTTACAATTTTGTTTCCGAAAAAAAAGAAGTTTTGATTGCATTTTGTGGCAGATATCGCGGCCAGACAGCCAGCCAGACAGACAGACAGAACAGACTGACAGGGGTAAAACAATAAATTTTGTGTCGCCAAAATAAGCCTTCACTGAAGTTTCGACAATTACGTCATTATTCATGAGTTATTGCTATCCATGTTTCTTATATTTTTAACGACTACTATAAAATACCTGTTTTATTTCAATTATGACTTCAAATTTTATCAGGTGAAATATTTGTTATAAATATAATTTTTTTTTTATTTCTTTTACTTCTAATTATGCCTCCATTTTTGTCAGAAAAATTCTTATTAACGAAACAAATTTCTGTGTTTAATATTTAACAAAGTACTATATTTATTTTTATTTTAATTCTGACGTCATATTTATTTTTTCTTAGTTTAATTTTTCGAATGGAACTTGCTCAATTGAAACTTATTGCCGCTGACAAATTATTCCAGCTTTTGAATTTTTTTTTTTTTTTTTGCCAACGATAAAGGAAATTGGTTACATTTTATCTAAAAGATCGCTATCAAAGCTTCTGCATGAAAAAGAAGGAAATTTTGAATTATTAAGGAAAATATGTGAATAAAATCAATAAAACATACCCTATGTTCTTTTCTGGGCTATGTTATAGTTATACACAAAGATTCAAAGACATTAATTCATCAGTTTTAACGTTGACTTCATTTAAATTTTCTCGTTCAATAATTACATGCATTCAAATTTATAACATTATAAAAATAAGGATTAGGATGAATGGTTTCTTAGCAACAATTAAGAGAAAATAAAGAAAATGAAATAAAAACATTTGAAATAAGGAAGTCTCTAAAACAAATTAGTCTATATTATTGGAACACATTTATAAAAAATCTCCAAAATTTACAGTAATAATTAAAAAAATCTGACAAATAAATAGACAAAATTTCAAAACAATACGAATAATTTAACCGGTAAATTTCAGCATCCATTTACCATAATGTGACATTTTCTCTCAAGAAAAAAAATGGAAATCATTGGATTTGCCATAGGAAAGCATTATTGCGCAAAATAAAATATTCTATATTTTTCGATCGAATGAACCAAATCTTACAAAAAACTATACAGCTTAATCCCAGTGCCTCACTAACATACCCACTTAATTTCAAGCCAATCGGATGCTTTTTACGGAAGTTATCGCGGAACAGACTGACTGACAGACAGACAGACTCAAAAAAATTTCGTGTCTCCAAAGTAAGCCTTCACTGACGTTTCGGCAATTATACTGCTGAAAATAATAAATAAGATTTGGAATATGGATGTAAATGAATATGGAAAATATGAAAAAGGAATTAAAAGGAATATTTGGAATTTGAATAGTCATAGCAGACTCCTCAGACCTCAAATACTATAGAACTTCCAATAAAGCATGCGGTTTCATCTTCGCATTAGTCATGAACGACAAAATAATATGAATTTGGGATTACCAGCACACACAATACCAAAATAAAGAAAATAAAATCATTAAAAATTTAATTTTTTTATTTAGTTTGTATTAGTTTATTTTACAAGAACGTTTGAACTCCACGTATAGCTATTGATATGCGTTGATCACATTTGTATAAATATTATCCAAAGAAAACATTAATGTTTTTTGCGTCATGGAAAATAATGCTTACTTTCTAAAAATATGAAAACTGTTTTCTGAAATACATATCAACATTACAGAACTCTGCGAACGAAAATGAATTTCAGTCATGCTGACGCATTTGGCAAAAATTCCATGTTTCTGAGATTCCAGCATTTAAAAAATGTCAAAAATATGATAAAAATAATAATAAAACATGTGTATAGATGTAGCTTTAAATATTTTAAACTGACCTGCCATATCCTTTCTCAATGTTGCTATAATAAAAATGTTTACATCCAAACTTCAATTTTACTTTTTTTTGAATTATTTTTTTATAGTTTGAGGTGTAGGAAGAGAGAATTTCAGATGATATATCAAACGTGGAAGCCCCAAAGTTTTAAAATATCTTTAAAATTGAAGCAATTATGCCTAAACATACTATGGCTATTGTTAATGGGAAACGTAAAAATGAATGAAAATTGATTAATTTAAAGTATATTGCAATAAAAATAAAACATTGACGATGATATATATGTAGCTAACTTTAACCGTAAAATAACTGGTGCATTGAACAAAGTTATGAAATTCTTTTAAACTGCCTTTTAATTCCATATTTACTTTCTTTTATCTTTAGATTACAAAAATATTGAATTATATGTTTTAAAAGAACCTGAACACGAATCTTTCAGTGAATTTAATGACAAAGCATTGATGCTTATAGCCGCTACCATCGAGATTCTCAAGGCCGAGGACAGAAAATAGCATGACGTCGTCACGAATGAAGAAAATTCTCAAAAAAATTGTAATGGACACTGAAATATTTTGATTAGCATATATATTTTATTTTATTTTTTGAATATCTACCATCTTATAAAACTATAATAAGTATTTAAATTACTACGGATAATTTGGAATTACTTAATGAATAATCAGCCAGATGCGGCAACACTGTAGCATGACGCACCTGATTGAATTTTTATTGAGAGAAATCTAAATTCTCACCAATAAATTTAAATAGTTATTATTGTTTTGTACCAACAAATATGTTCCACAAATAAAATAAAAGAAAATTGCTACCGAACATTTCCTGGTGTACTTCCTACATTAGTGAGAACTCGGCCGTCAGTGATGACTTCTCGTCGCCTGTCATTAAGTCTTGAAGGGTGGCGTAACCAATCAACGCGGATCTCTTCGGAACATGGACACTTTTTTACTCTGCTGGCTCTGCGCCTTTCAAGAAATGAGATTTTTTCTTAATTAAATGTAATCGTACATTTTTCAGGCTTTTAAAATATTTTTTTCATTTACATATGTTGGAGAATCGTAAAGTTTCAGTTACAAGTGACTATTTAGTATATATTCTACTCGCACCGTTATCTAATAAATATATATGCCATGGTAAATATATCTTGCGAATATTTTCAAAGCTTATGTAAAAGAATTTTGTTCTGAAAAAGCTGTGCATGTTAGTAATACAAAAAAATATTTGTTTGAAATAAAAATTTTATGCTATCCTTCAGTATCTAAATTGATCAATAATTAGGGGGGTTTTCATACTTTCTTTTAACGAATACTAAATAAATTAACTAAATATTTTAATTTAATACAATATCTATGGTTTTATGTGAAATTCGATTAATAACGATTAAATTATTTTAAAATATTAACATTCATTCTCAGTGGGGAAGGCTTTATCTTGTTAGCATGTTTGATTACTAAATTCGAAACAGGATTTCCGAATTCACTTAACGTATGATTAAATTTCATCAGATTTAATTCACATGTCAGTTTTGCCAATAAGTTAAATGTAGTATACATTTATGAAACTGATGCCCCAAGTTTCCTGCCTTAGGATATTAAACATGATGTAAATCAACGTTAACAATGAAGCATAATATTGTATAAAATGAATGTAAAAGGAACAAAGATTGTGTTTAATATATAAGTATTAATTGTTCCTTTATTGTTATTATTATATAAAACATTTTACTGTTTAAATTTTGACCTTCGGCAAAACACTCAGTCTTCTAAATCATTTTTAGAATAATATTCAAGCTCTGAGTCTGATGTTGCTAATTAAATACCTACTGAAAATATTATTAAATTATTTTTCAACATGTAGATGGCAGAAATAGTACTGTTTAAGAATATATAGAAATTTAATTTTTTCAGTTATTGCTCCATGTGTTTTTTGTTTGTTTGTTTGTTTAAAAGCTTGTGAAATAGCCAATTTTATCTTGATGTGAGCAAGTAAAATTTATTTATTTTCATAGTTCTTAAAACTGACATAAGTTTAACCCCTTGAAGAGCATTTGGGTATGTTTTATCCCACCTCATTTAAACGAGATTCTCACGTGAAACTTTTAACGAAAATTTATCTCTTTAACTTTGGCCGCAATATGGAGGAAAATTGCTTGTTCTTAATTTAAATTAACATTTTTCGATTTTTTCTTGTGAGAATTCAATATTACAGGGAAACTTTTACTTGCTCCTCACAGGGTTAATAGCATAGAATTTTATAAAGGAATTTTTTTTTCAATAAAAGTCAATGATGCCTTTTGTCAACAAACTGCTTTTAAGCCGTAAATCATAATGCAAAACATGACTTTTTAAAGTTTTTCTCATATAATTTATTGAAGAAATGAAAAAGCATAGTCACAGACTTCCATTCAAACATTTTATAAAGACATATATTTTGGACATATGACCACTTAAATTTGTAAATATGTCGCAAATTGAAAATCGAAAATTTTCAATAATCCAATACTTTTTTGACTCACCAGTGGCTGAAAGATTCTGCTCTCGAAATTGGTATGCGTATAGTTGTGGCTTCGAACCCAATCGGGACCATCGGCCAAGTCGTTCGGAGTTTTTAGTGGTTTTCTTCGAAGATTAGATTTCCTTGCATAAATATGTCCAAGGTTCCTTTTGTAAGACCTCAACGGAGGGTACCCCTTCTCAAGGTTCTATATCCATCGTGCGGATAATAGGCTGTCAGAAATAAAACCAACCAAAATTTCCTTCCTATAAAACTAGAAGAAAGAAAAAATTAGCTTCATATTTTTTAGATGCGTTAGTAATATTTTCGAAAATACGTGAACTTTTATAGTGAAAAGAACGTAAATTTGATTTAATGTAGGTAAAAATATCGGAACAATGGTTAAATCCACATGACAAAAATCTCAATTAATTCCACAAATCTCCTTTTTTTTCTATTTAAAACTAAATATTACCTATTTATTTTCATAGTTTATTTGATTTTTCTTATATTTGTTTTGTATATATTTAATTGATTTTCTGGATACAGTTGATAAGGCATTTTGATAATCACTTTTCAAAGCTAAGATCGTTATAGGAATTAGGAAATAAACTGTTTTTTTTTTAACTTATATTGCGAAATAATATACTTGAAAAGAGTTTCACATTATAAGTTTCATTTTTATTCATGTTTATTTAGCATTCTTTATGTAATTTTTCCTACTACATTTTCTTTTATTCTACTTTGATCCTTTGAGTGTCTTGAGTAGCGATGGGATATATTTTATTCCACCTACCTTAAACGAGATTGTCACCAGAAACTCTTAATGGAATTTTATATATTTAACTTGGCGGCAAAATGTTTAAACATTGCATTTTTTTATTTAAAATAAAATTTTACGATTTTTTTTCATTGAGAACTCAATATTACAGGCACATTATTACTTGCGCTTCAAGTGGTTAGTGCGTAGAATATTGTATAATCAATTCTACGGTATCATAAATTATTTCAGATTTATAGTCTACAAAAAGTTAGCCTATGTATGTATAAAACCAGCATAAGGGAAATATCAACATTTATGAATGTATAAATAATAAAGGAATTTATTCGAATTAAAAAGTGACATATAAAACATCATATAAGTTTGTGAAAGCGATCCCATAACAAATGCAACATACATTTGAAAATATAATAAACATAGGAAAAATGGAAATTGGTGGAACCAAAGCACACTCTTCAGGTCATAATTACCTTGACTACCACAAATAAAATATGCAATTTTATGTTCGAATTGTTGTTAAAATGCAAATAATGCTAAATTAGGACAATCGAGAACAATAAATTCAGAAATTTAAATGTTTGAAAACCCTTCTTAAAAATAAATATTGATTGAAATGTTTTAACCCTTTAACGTTCATTGGTTTCGCAACGAAACCACAAAATTTTAAATTCCGATATGCAACACTGACACCGGTATTTTTATCTAAAAACATCCCTTTTATTATGTTTGTGAAAAATCACGTTTTCTTATTGAGGAATATATTTGTTCTTAATTACCGGTGTCACTCATTTATTTCGACATCTTAGCAATGAAAATGCTTTGATCGTTAAAGGGTTAAAAAAGAAAAACGCATTTCAAATTGAAGATGGAATCTGACTTTGAATGATACATAAAAAAAGTATAAGAGATGATTTGATTATGTTGTCAAAAATTTTTTAACCACTTCCCCTGATTTGCCTGTACGTTATACGGACAATTTTTTTGGCAATCATGATTTCCCTGTACAACGTCCATATTTGAATCATGATTTATTATTCTCACCAGTAAATTATTATTGTAAATTTTGAATTATTCAATCGGAGGACTAGGCCATTAGAAAATTTTAGGTCTTCGATTAGGAAAGTTTTCTAATTTGAAAAAGCTGTGATTAAAGATTAAAACTTTTGTAAAAAAATATGAAAACATAGGTAATATTTGAATTTTTTTCAAAACTATTGATCAGTTAAATGGTCTAAATCTTCGAATCTGTATTTTAAGAAGAATATTACTTTTCGAGTACTTTCGATCTGGAAAAACTTGAAGATAATCTTTTGGCAAACATAGTTAAAATTAGATAAAAGTACGAGTAATTGATGCACTGATTCTCCCATTATTTTATCGCGACGGTACAACAGATTACCATAAACAAATAATTATTGCAATTATTCTTAGCATCTATGTAATACTGATTAAGTGATGCAACGTTTTTCTGTTGCCATTTAAATTTTTCTGAACCATTCAGAAAATCTCCAGTTTTATTACTGCCATCGTGATCAATGTTCTTGTTTGCATTTCCTGTTTTAATTACTACGGTCTCTGTGGCTGCGCAAAATAAATCTAACGATGATTCATTTCGTACAGGGCAAATTTACAGTACTACGATCATTTATTGCAGCGTCATTTTCGGTACCTCCACTGACATTATTCAATTCTTTATATGCATTTAAAGACAGCAATAAATCATTTATTAAATTATCAACCATCGCGCCTGTTATTACCACTTTTGGAACACCTTACAATATAATTTGACAGCCGCTAAACTTGGTGGAATATTTATTAATGGTGCTTTCGTGTGATGTCCGAAAGCAGATTTAAGTATTATCGACCTGAAAGTCATTTTGAAATATTCTGGTACGCAATCTGTCTTTATAATTGAAATTTGAGTATAAATGTCAATCACCCCTTGTAGTATTTTATTTTATAAATAGACCCCTATCATTTGAAGTCGTTCAATTAATTTCTTCCTTTCTCGTGGCCGTTCTCAACTAAATACATCTGTTGAAATTACCCTAGGTATTAATGCGTCATTTCCATCATTCATTTTTTTTTTATTTATCGACCTTTTCAAGTAAATAATTACAAATTGGGGTATTATACAGGGCTCCCAAATGGTCCGCGAACTGAACATCAGAATTTTCTTAGAGAAATTTTCTTTTTAGATTTTTCTAACAAATTGCCGAGAAACTAGCCTTGGTACTTAATTCTAGTGCAAATTCTGTAGAAATCTATCATTAAATTTTCTGTTAAAAAATATTGATGTACAGTTCGCGGGCCGCTTGGGAGCCCTATATTATGTGATTTAAAACAAAGCCCACATTTAGTTTTTGCGGTACAATTTTAAATTTGGTGTTTTTCCCTAATGCATCCAAAGCAAAGTCCTTCACTTTTTATTTTTTTATTAATTCTTTAACCGAATATTTGTCTCAATTTTCTAATAAATGGCTAAATAATTACAAAAAAGCAAACTTTTCATTAGCTTTGACATGACTTAAATCACCCCGTAATTTATTGCCTTTGTATCTCATCTCAAGTAATATATCTGACTATGATTGTTTTCGACTTCAATCTAAAGCCAAATTAATTAGAGCAGTGGTTCCCAACGTGGGGCGCACGCCCCACAGGGGGGCAATTTGAAAATTCTATGAAATGTGGTCATCTTCTTACGATACTAAAAAAATAACTAGTAAATACTTTTGTCTTACTAGCATAAAGAAACAAATAATTTTAAAATTCATTTTACAATATAAATTTTTCGGTTTAAAACTTAAAAATATATATATTTCAAAATGATTTTCGATAGAATAAAAAATCAAGCTACTATCACTAGACACTGGAAGTTTGATCAACCAGTTAGAACGCGTCTTATTAGAGAATTTGATTTTAGGATCCTACAGTGAATATCTTAATCTGGTTGATAGTTAATGATAGAAAATGTTAGCCGTTCTAGGGAAGAGAGGGGAGGGGGTCATCAGGGTTTTAGATATGATTTGGTGGGGTATGGCCTGAATAAGGTTGGGAAACACTGAATTAGAGGATTCTGTTTTTCGCGTTCTTCTAACTCGTTGCGTATAAAAGATAATAACTTATCAATATATATTGAGATTCTTCGGGATTTATGACACATTCTTTTTGAAATCCCAAGCTCATGATACAAGGTAAAGCTTTTAATGTTATTGGGATCAAGAGTGAATCGAAACTATTCGATTTAATTTCCAAAGATTTCAAACTGCGTATCTGTGTTTGAAATGTATCGTATAATTTCCTGAATGACGTCACTTCAGTCTATTTTAAGACCGGGCATAAAGTTAAAGGGGTATTAATGTGACTGTTACGATTAAATTTTTTCACCCAGATTGACTTCTCAAAACGTCGATAGCCTCGGCGAACTTTTTATCTGATAAGGCGAAACTAGATATTGCATTAAATACATTGTCGCCTAATGCAGGGCTCCCAAATGGTCCGCCAACTGAGCATCAGAATTTTCTTAGAGAAATTTTCCTTTTATATTTTTCTTGCAAATTGCCAAGGAGACACCTTTGGAAGTCAATTTTAGCGCTTATTCAGTAGAACCTATCATTAAATTTTCTGTTAAAAAATATTGATGTTCAGTTCGCGGACTATTTGGAAGCCCTGCTAATGCGGCACCAGGCTGTCGAACGAAATACACTTCTCCTTTCAAAAGAAACGAGTAAATTGAATCACAACACCAAAATACTTTTATCCCATATTTTCCGGGCTTACCCGGTATGTAACGAAAACTGCATCGACCACGTGTTGCCACTAATTGTTCATCGACTGTTAAATATGTTCCAGACTTGTAATATTTTGCCAGATTTTCGAGCAGCCTTTGCCAAACGTCACGAATGTCAGCTAATTTGTCTGCCTGCAATCTTTGGTTTCTCGTAGCATCATTGTCAAATATACTAAAACGAATCAGATTTTAAAAACGTTGCACTGATATGTAGCACGAAATATTGCCCTCCCACTGTCTGTGGACCACATTTCCTTCAAACTTTCATTCTCAGATTTATAAAAATCACTGAGTTCACATTTTATCACCTTTTTTGCCCTTCTGTTAGTTTCTCGGTAAAAACATAGATTATTTCAGACGTTATAAACAGTTTTAGGGAATCGAATTTATTAGTTACATTCTTAGCATTCCCTGCTAATCCACTTGTCTCTCGTAAAATACTAATTGACAATGTTACAGCTGAATTAGGAGTTAATCGCCGTTGGGATTGATTTAGCAAATTAGTCTACCGAGCTCGTTTACAAGGAAAATATTGAGAGTAGCTAGAATCATCACTTTCGGATTCACAATCGGTTTTAAAGTTCGAATCTTGAATACTATCTTCGTCACTCTTTTCAAACTCAGATGACTCACCAAAGCTATCTATATCTACATCTTCATCACTATCACTTTCTTGTGTGTATCATACGCAGAGAGTCATCTACCGCAATTCGTTTTGTGACATTTTGAAACATCAAAGCATAAGTCTGAATCTAACACCGCAGTCGATTTCCTTCATACGCGAGAACAAAAAGATAGAAATTAACGCGTCAGCGGTAATTATGGTTTTATATCGGATTCTGGAAGTAACAGTCTGCGAATCTAAAATTTTAGAACCATGTTATAAGTATTTGCTGTTCTTAAAATTTTTTTCATTTTTTGTAACATTCTGTATTTTTTTTCCTTGGGGTCTACGCAGACTCCAGGACACAGAAATATGCTATCTATTTTTCAAAAAAAGTACCAGTTATATTTGTACAGTTTAATATTTACCGTGTGTTACAAACATTATGACATGAGATGTCACTGGCTGTATCTACTTAATGATTGATAGATATTTTTGACAACTCGTTGAAAGTGCTTGGGATCCACATGAACCCTAGGACATAGTGATAGTGTCAAAATTTTCCGATGTGAATTCTAACACAAATGAGTATTCGCTCGATTAGTCGGTACATGACATTATATCTCGCATCCTGTAGCCTTGAGTATTTCAAAGGCAATGATGGAGCTCATGTATCCAAACAAAATTAACATAATACATGTTTAAAGTCGTTTCTATTTTGTACACTGGCAGCACGGTGACCTACAGAGCACTAGCATACTGAATAACTTTTAACGTGTACTGAACAAGCTCAAAGAATAATCATTCTGTATCTATGTAAATTAATTTTTTAAACTTCAAAATCATTTGAAAACAACAGTGATTTATCATTCTTAAGTTAATCGATCTACAAGCGTGAAAGACGAATTCCGAATTCACTCAGTGTGTCACTTGATTTAATAATATTTAGTTTACCTGTCAGTGAACTGTCATCTATTTGTTTAATTAGATTTAGACCACTGTTAGCTATCAATCAATTTGATTATGTGTCTTAGTCTCAATAATATACGACATGAAAATGATCGTCCTTTTCAATCAATTTCGCAGTGATTCAAATGAATTTCAGGAAACAGAATATGTAATATACTATAATATTCCTTGGTTGTAAAAAAAATATATTTTTTGTAAATGCTTTTAAAATTAGAAAGGGTAAAATTTTGAATCTTTTAAAATTTTCATTCTGTCATTTTTTTGTTTGTTTTGTTGTATTTATAACTATTAGTAAAATAATAAACGAAATCTTAAAAACTTAAATTCCAACATTTTTAATAACGTATTTTGTATGCGCTCATATTAAAGCCTTTGCATTTAATACAAATTTGTTCTTATTTAACCCATTAGTGCCTAGCTTCCCTTTTTAGGGACGCTTCAAAAGGTGCATTCAGCACTGTTTTTGACACCGGTAAAAAAAGTAAAGCAATAATTATTTTATTTAAATGATGCATTTTCGTGATTAATGAACTAAACTTAAATCTTCCAAAGATAGTGGTGCCCACCAAATAAAATTTACGCAAAAGATGCTGGGCACGAATGGGTTAATAAAACGGTTTCTATGATTTCAAAAGACTTCAATTTGAAACCCAGTTTCTACACATTCGTAATTAGTTCTTTGCATTTAATATTAAGTTGTTCATAGATTACAAAATTGCTCTCTATGGTTTCAAAGAAAATAAAAAGTGATTACGATGATGAAAAATAAAAGGTTTTTTTTCTTTTTTTTTTCTTTTTTTCTTTTTCTTTTTTTTTTTTTGTTACGCTTAATAATTAAAAATATCGCATACACACCACTTTTTTTAACCCTTTCCAGCACACTATGCCTAGTCCGGGTGACATAATCTTAATTCCCAACTTGCAAACGGCATCTATAATGTTTTATTAAAATTTTCCATTCACAATGAAAGCTTGAATTGGAGGATTCTTAATTTCTAAAAAAGTCGTTTATAAATTCCGGTAAGAGTCGATAATTTCCAATGTTACTAGCAGAATTTGCCGGTGCCGGAAAGGATTAAGCTAAAATATGCGTAATTTTTAGTGTAGTTCGTAATTATGTAAATACGTAGCACCTGTAGTTGTTGTTCAGCCCGTAGGTCCGCATGTAACAACACAAAATATACCCAACTGAATCGTTTAAAATTTAAAAAATATAATTATTACATAATTTTGTCGAATAATTTCAAATTTTATGGAAATCGGATGCATAGATCAATTACAGAGACACTCAAAAGTTTAAAAATAGAAAACCAACGAATATAAGTGCACAAATAAAGTGTGAAAATGTAGCAAACAGCTGTTTCGAATCTACTATCGAGATTCTTCATCAGTGCAAGACTCAGCGAGCTAGAAAAAGCAAAACTGAGCAGCGACAAAGAAACGCAGGCTTATATACCCGCTACGGGAACGACCCCGCCTAAGGAAAGGCAACCAATGGAAGAAAACAGTCAGAACAACTGGGTGGACAAGTAGCGACATCTACCGGAACATGAACAAAACAAAAACTAAAAAGAAAGAAAGAAAAAATTTTAAATTAAAGTTTTCCAAATGCTTGGAAAATAAGGAGTACTTGATAAGTCATTGACTAAGGAGTGAGAATTTTTAATGATGTCGAATCAAAATCGAGGCCTTCTGATTTGTACATTTCTGATATTGTTTAAATACTTTCAGTATGTATTTCACACATCTATGTATTCTCACTTATAGAGGATAAATACTGCAGAGCCAATTTACTGAAGACCGATCAAGAAATGTAAGTTTTACAGCATCGTTTTCCCGACGAAATATAGATTCTAGTTTCTATAAAGGCTTGAGTTTCAATAGCTTTTGCTACAATAACGACGCAGTTCTTACACTTGCATATTATACAACGAGTGTTAGAGAACTTACAAAGAGGTAATGATAAATGTATATTTAGGTTTCGAATTTGTGGTCTCGTCTGCAGTAATCGTTGAAGCATAATCTCTTATTGTTACATCAGAAGAAGAAATACAAGTATTTCGAGAGTGAAGATGACGAAATACATACTATCTACATTTAGAGCGCTCCTTAGAACCACTCTGTAGATCGCAGTGTTTCGAACATCAAAGTATCTAAATAACATTTTTTGTTTGAACAGATACGGAAATTTTTCCACCATGTTTTACAACAAAGACACTGGCATCCAAGCATCATTTATTAGTAATTTCTTTAATAAATATTTACAAAAATAGTGTCACAAAACAACACTGATTTCTCAACAACGTATTTTTTTCTTTTTTTTTTTTTTTTTTTTTTTTTTTGTACGGCAAAGCAATCTGAAGGCTCCGATAACACTGCATTTCATTTTCCCGCACGATATATTTTTTTCTTTAAGAGGTAGAAGCGCATACTGAACCCAAATAAAATAATGCTCCTTTGAAAGCCTATAAAGAGTACCCTAATTGCCTGCGTATAATCCGCGGATCAAACAATTCTTTTTCGACCCAGAATTTCTTTAAAAAGAAATGTAACTTGTCAGATCACCGTAAATATTTGTCTACAACATGCATGTCAAACTCGTTTACCGCCGCGGGCCAGATTTAGCACTGTACAGAAAGCCGTGGGCCACATTATCGAAAATAAAGAAGCGATTAATTTGATGACCATCGCACAAAATGAAACTGATCGTTGAAAATACAGCATTTTTTTTAAAAAACAAATAAGCTAACAAAAATACATTCAAAACTATTTATTGGAAAAAAATTATAAACGCGCACCAGAAAATGTTAAAAAATATTTATTAAATAGAAACAAATCTATAGCATAAGTACATTACGAGAGTGCACTGTCAAATGTAATGAAAAACAAATAAAAATACAAACATGCTTAAACACATATTGAACTTTTTAAAATTTAAGTTGCAATCAAAATTATACAAAAAAGTATTATTAAATTTGTAATCCTAATAGCTGGATTTTCTTTTATGTTGCAATTGCTACTTTTTATAAAACCCATCATTGATAGAACTCAATTATTTACAATATAATATTATGAAATAAAAAGATTTCATAAATGATTAACCTCTTCAAGACGGGAGCCTTTTGCAAAATTTTTAATGTTTGTCACCGGTTTCTAAAAACAGAAATTTATTCCTTTATCAATCGAGAAAATGCTCCGATTAAAAAAGTCAAAATCTTCAGTATAATTTTACTGGTGGAGATAAATAAGGATTTTTAAGCCTTTTCGCGGCACGTATACTTGCCACTCGTCTTTATGGGGTTAAGATATGCTCTTCTTAAATTTTTTATTGATAACTTTTGTAAACCTTATCTCCTGGAAACGAAATTTTAAAATGAGTTAGATTTTATCATATTCATGATAGTATGTTTGTATATTTTATGCCACAGTGGTGTTGAATTGGTGTAGATTGCTTCTCCTATGCCAAACTGTAAAAAATTTCACCCATAATAACAACCATCAATTTAAAAACTTAGACTTTTCTTTATTTAATTGCGGATCATTAAATTTAATGTATGTCGATATCTGCCATTAAATAAAATGAGGATAAATATTATGAAATAACAGTAGATATTTTGAATAAAATCATTCCCCAATTTCGCAACGCTATAATATTTGCAATGCAAAGTGTATTTTCAGCATCATCTAAGAACTGAATCAAGCATACGAAAATGCTAAAAGCTTAGCGGGCCACATAGAAGTCCTCGGCGGGCCAATTGTGGCCCGCGGGCCACGTGTTTGACATGCCTGGTCTCCAATCACTAAATAAAATTTCTGGATAAAAAAAAAAAAAAAAAAATGTTTGATCCGCGAATTATACGCAGTAAATTAGGGTAGTATAATTGTATGTCAAAATTATTTGGGTTCATCGAGCGCTTAAAAAAAAAGATTAACTCAAAGACACCAAAACGACAAAAATGTATAAAAAAGCCGAAACACTCTATGTTCGGGCTATAATTTCCATGACTTACTATTCTATTTATCATGTAAAACTTATACTAAACAAAAATACATATCTTTAATAATGCAAAGCTACTGAACAGTTATCAGAATTCGAAACTTTTCTTTTCGGGTATATGATGGGCGAAAAATAGTCCTTATTAGCCCACCTCCTTTAATTAAATCTCTAATGGAATTAAGATGATTTTTTTTAGTCATATTATTCGTACCCGATCGGAAAAAAAAAATCTAAAAAAAAATAACTTTTTTTCTTATATTATTTCTTATATTTAATGCTTTGATTTTAAAATATCATAATGCATATATGACACTTTCATTCCATTATAGAATATTGCATTTTATGCAGATCTACTGATGTATCATTAATGAATCCTTTTCAGGTAACACATTAAAAAAAATTTTCGAATATGTTTATATAACAGGAAAATGGATATTTTTAGCTAATGCATTAAATACTTGCTAATGCATTAATGAATATAACTGTCCGGATTTTGAATGTTTATATTTCACTAAAGAACAGTACATTTTATACAAATTTAGTGATCTTTCAATCATTTTGTATATCGATAACAGCTAAGGGCTTTTAAAAACCTTTTGGGAATTATGTTGAATGTAGATGAAGATTGAAAAATGAAGATGATTGTATAACAGAGGAAACTATATTCATCTATTATTCTCATCCAGTTATTTCGAAATATATTTAAATTTCTTTAAAAGAATACAGACATTTGAATAATATGCGCAGTGGGATGATTATATTTATTATGCATTAGATATTGCATTTATTTCCCAATTTTCAATGAATAAAATATTGTTACATTAAATAATTTTTACGTGCAAAATAAAACAAAAAAATATGTATCTTATGTATAATAATAAAATATAAGCTTTGAGCACAATTTTAATTAAGTAAATTCAAATCATGCCATCCATGTATTGTAAAGCATAGATAAAAAAGTATAATGAAAACGGTTATGCAATAGCAATTAACTTCCCTATGCAACTGTAAATTTTGACTTTTATAAAAGCAATTCAATTAAAAATTATAAAATTTTAAATATTGATAACACACAAGTTTCTTAAAACAAAATGTATAAAAAACTTAAATGTCTACTTTATAATCTTATGTAAAGTAAAAAGATAAAGAAGGTTATGTAAAAGTATATTACATTTCACAAACCTTTTTTTTAATATTTTAATTGCATTACAAAATTTGTATAAAATGTATAAAAAATTCAAACTAACTCAATATGAGGGGATTTTTTATAGAATCACTTAAATTCAATTCCAATATCTCATAGAAGCACCAGTATTTGGTATATATAATATTAATATTATGATGTGTATGATAAATCTTTTTTTGTTTTTATTATTATATTATCTCCTTTTTTCTGTCATATGATATATGAATACTTTAAGCTTTAATATTCCACGTGCGGTATCAGGATTAAGGTCGTGCATTTGGGATTCATTCTACTTTATAGCTCATCACTGTTTTATTTTCTCCATATCCACTATAGATTACTTGGTATTTCTTTAATTAATTTTGGTTTCTTGTGTGTTGGTAGTCCCAAATTCGTACTGTTTTGCTTTTTCATGGCAAATACGAAGATGAAACCAGACACTCCATTTGTAGTTCCAAAGTATTTGGGACCTGATGATTCTGCTTTGGTTCTACAAATTCCATTTGTATTCATTTTATTATTTTTTTCTTTCATATTCAGTGTGATATAAGTTATTAAATTCAATGGTTAATTTCAAATGGTTAATATTGTTTACTATTAATGGTCTTATATATATATATATATATATATATATATATATATATATTACGGCCTACTGTGCATGCGAAACATAGTGTTTTTCTTATTTACAAATACCGTATTTACTCGTGTATACCGCGCATGCGTGTATAACACTCACCCCCTCTACTTTACAAGAAAAAATGGCGATTTTTTAAAATTTCGTATATAACGCGTACCATAAATTTCGCATGGAAATGGATGAATGACTAAATAAATATCAGTAAAGAGAATCGGAAAAAGAAACATTATAACAAGGCGAAAATACATTTTTAGATTTCAGATAAGGAGTGAATGGCGAGAATAGGAGTGAGTGACGGCAGTCAGAATTGTTAATTAGCGTTTATAAAATGTCAATGCATAAAAAAAGTGCAAGGAGTGAAATAAAGATGCAGTAACACTTCAATGAAATAAAATTTTACGAGTAATTATCTCTTCTTTGAATACATTTCTTGATTCATCTATAGGGGAGAGTGGGGATACTTGAGCATAGGGGATACTTGAGCCACTCCTATTATCTCTACAGTTGGTCAATTTTTCTTTCTAAAACTGACAACATGGTAACATATTTATAGTTCTGAACATGTAAAAATGAAATCACATACGTTGGTACCATTTGGAAAGTATGGTGATTAACCCTTTGAGCTCTGCTGGTAGAATTTTCTACCACATAATTTTAATTCTGAAATGTCACAACGACACCAGAAAATTCCACCAAATTCATTTGAAAAAGGTTCAGTGCATTTTTTCGCGCATATTGTAAATCGGTTTTTTTCTTCGCAAAATACTGGTGCGAATGTGACATCTGGCTCAAATATCCCCTCCATGGGAATACTTGAGCCACGATGTAAAAGAAAAATTAAAAATTTATTAGACATAAAAAAAATAGTTCAAAATTAATTGTAAGTGGTTTTCAATTGAGGAAAAAATATCAAATTTTCATTTTCAATATTTTATTTTGTTCTAAGAAATTATAAAAAATTTAAAAAAAAATTAAAATTTAAAAAACGGCTCAAGTATTCCCATCTTCCCCTATATCTTGTGATTACATTCAGCAGCAAAAATAATATTCCGTGTATAACGCGCACCTAGCAGTTTTTCCCTATTTTTTTTAAAGGTGCGCGTTATGCCCGAATAAATACGGTAAATAATAATACGGTTAATTCCGATGTCAGTGACTCATTTCAACATTTTAACAGTGGAAGTAATTTGTCCCTGAAAAGATGAAAAATGCTAAAGATTTTTTTAAATATTTGAAATAGAGATTTTAAATTTTTTATGTATGTTCCAACTTTGTGTGATTAATCTGCGTATGGAATTACCTGTCAGGTTTTTTTTATTCTTTTGAAACTAGAAGTATATGGAAATGAGCTCAATTTGAGCGGTTTTCGCTATGTACAACAGCAAAAAAATACACCAAATCTAATACTGGATGTATCTAAAAATCCAAATACAAATGTGAAATAAAGATTTGAAAATCTTTAAAAAAAGATTTTAAATTAAACCACGCTAAACTAAACATCAGTAATAACTGTCGCAAATGAAATGGGAAACTGCTGGTCCTTTCGTAGTAGTCTTGGAACTTTTATTTCAATGACCGTGGAAAAAGTAGATTAAAAGTTTCTTTAAATTTATAACCAATTTTATTAAATTATTAATTATTATTATTAAATTATTAATATTATTATTAGTAAACGAAATTATTAAAATATATTATTAAATTATTAATAATTATTAATAAAATATATTATTAAATTATTATTAAATTAAATTATTAAATTATTAAATATATTATATATTATTATTATTATTATTAAATTATTAATTATTATTATTAAATTTATAAACAAATCTATATATGTAAAAATGTGTTACTTTTACGTTTGAATCATATTTTTGACATTGTTGAAATATGTGAATCTCAGAAACGTGGATCTTTGCCAAATACGTCAACATGGCAGAAATAAAATTTCGCACTCAGAGTGGTAAAATATTGATATATATTTCAGAGAACAGTTTTCATATTTCTAGAATGTAAGCATTTTTTTTCATGACGCAAACAGCATAAATATTTCCTTTAGATATAATTTAGAAAAAATGTGATAAATGCAAAATCCAATATCTCTACATGAAAATCATCCATTTATTATTCTTGTTGTTGTTGTAATTTTAATATGTTTTCACATACTTCATTATGTGCATGAATTTAAGAAAATAATTTATCTTGAATGTTTATAAAAATATGGTTCAAATGGTGAACTCATTGCATTTCTAAGTTAAATCAACAGATAATTTTAAAATAATAACTGCCCATTTATTATAAAATTATATAAAAGGTTTAAAATAGTGATTTTTTAAAAATCCCTGCAAATTTTTTAAATATTAATATTTCTATCCATTTTTAAAAGACTTTTAAATATATATTACATAATACTGTGCATGAATTTTTAAACACAGCTAATATTACATTTTAAATAATATTTGCTGACATCATACATAGCGTAAAACGATTATATATGAAATTCTTTCATATATTTTTATTTAACCCATTAATGCCTGAATTATTTTCTTCGTTAAAATTCACATTTTGCATTTTCCCACCACTTTTAAACGAAGAATAACTTTTATCTTAATTTATCGAGGAATTTGTCTCGAGAAAGAAAATATTTATTTATCATCCTTTTTACTGGTGTGAAAAGCGCTTATTTGAATTTGTTAAAACTGTCCCAAAAATGGGACGTGAGTTAAAAAAATGAGTTAAAAAAAACATGTATGGCACTCGGAGACTGCCGCGGTAAAGCTATTGCATAGCATTTTTTATCAACTTATGCAAAAATACCGCGTCAATGTCTGCTGAAGTCTATCGAAGAATACCGCGCCGAAGTCTGCCAAACTCAAACGTCGTTAGCCGGAGTGTTAGGATTTTTCCTCGTTACGGAATTCCTAGATTCGGTCGCCGCGCTCAAAGCCCGCGATAATAGCTATGCAATAGCTTAATAAATTACCAAACAAAATTTAGTCGCGCTACGAAAATTAGATCGCGAGTTATAAGCATTTTAAATTTTTCGACCCTCACGGTGGGGGGGTCTCCTGTCATCAAAAATTAACACTGTCTCATAAAAAATTACCAAACAAAATTTGGCCGCGCTACGAAAATTAGATTGCGAGTTATAAGCATTTAAAAATTTTCGACCCTCAGAGTGGGGGTCTCCTGTCACCAAAAATTAACAATATCTCATAATAAATTACCAAACAAAATTTGGCCGCGCTACGAAAATTAGATCGCGAGTTATAAGCATTTTAAATTTTCGACCCTCCCCGTGGGGGGTCTCCTGTCACAAAAAATTAACACTGACTCATAATAAATTACCAAACAAAATCTGGCCGCGCTACGAAAATTAGATCGCGAGTTATAAGCATTTTAAGTTTTTCTACCCTCACCGTGGGGGTCTCCTGTCACCAAAAATTAACACTGACTCATAATAAATTACCAAACAAAATTTGGCCGCGCTACGAAAATTAGATCGCGAGTTATAAGCATTTTAAATTTTTCGACCCTCACCGTGGGGGGTCTAATGTCCCCAAAAATTAACACTGTCTCATAATAAATTACCAAACAAAATTTGGCCGCGCTACGAAAATTAGATCGCGAGTTATAAGCCTTTTAAATTTTTCGACCCTCACCGTGGGGGGTCTCCTGTCACCAAAAATCAACAGTCTCATATTAAATTACCAAACAAAATTTGGCCGCGCTACGAAAATTAGATCGTGAGTTATAAGCATTTTAAATTTTTCGACCCTCACCGTTGGGGTCCTAATGTCCCCAAAAATTAACACTGTCTCATAATAAATTACCAAACAAAATTTGGCCGTGCTACGGAAATTAGATAGCGAGTTATAAGCATTTTAAAATTTTCTACCCTCACCGTGGGGGGGGGGTCTAATGTCCCCAAAAATGAACACTGCCTCATAATAAATTACCAAGCAAAATTTGGCCGCGCTACGAAAATTAGATCGCGAGTTATAAGCATTTTAAATTTTTCGACCCTCACCGTGGGGGGTCTCCTGTCACCAAAAATTAACACTGTCTTATAATAAATTACCAAACAATATTTTGCCAAGCTACCAAAATTAGATCGCGAGTTATAAGCATTTTTAATTTTTCGACCCTCACCGTTGGGGTTCTAATGTCCCCAAAAATTAACACTGCCTCATAATAAATTAATAAACAAAATTTGGCCGCGCTAAAAAATTAGTCTTCTGTCTTCTGAAAATTAGGTAGCGAGTTATATGCATTTTAAATTTTTCATTAATAAAAATTAACACTGTCTTATAATAAATTACCAAACAATATTTTGCCAAGCTACCAAAATTAGATCGCGAGTTATAAGCATTTTTAATTTTTCGACCCTCACCGTTGGGGTTCTAATGTCCCCAAAAATTAACACTGCCTCATAATAAATTAATAAACAAAATTTGGCCGCGCTAAAAAAATTAGTCTTCTGTCTTCTGAAAATTAGGTAGCGAGTTATAAGCATTTTAAATTTTTCGACCCTCACCGTGGGGGGGGGGTCTCCTGTCACCAAAAATTAACAGTCTCATATTAAATTTCCAAACAAAATTTGGCCGCGCTACGAAAATTAGATCGCGAGTTATAAGCATTTTAAATTTTTCGACCCTCACCGTGGGGGGTCTCCTGTCACCAAAAATTAACACTGTCTTATAATAAATTACCAAACAATATTTTGCCAAGCTACCAAAATTAGATCGCGAGTTATAAGCATTTTTAATTTTTCGACCCTCACCGTTGGGGTTCTAATGTCTCCAAAAATTAACACTGCCTCATAATAAATTAATAAACAAAATTTGGCCGCGCTAAAAAATTAGTCTTCTGTCTTCTGAAAATTAGGTAGCGAGTTATAAGCATTTTAAATTTTTCATTAATAAAAATTAACACTGTCTTATAATAAATTACCAAACAATATTTTGCCAAGCTACCAAAATTAGATCGCGAGTTATAAGCATTTTTAATTTTTCGACCCTCACCGTTGGGGTTCTAATGTCCCCAAAAATTAACACTGCCTCATAATAAATTAATAAACAAAATTTGGCCGCGCTAAAAAAATTAGTCTTCTGTCTTCTGAAAATTAGGTAGCGAGTTATAAGCATTTTAAATTTTTCGACCCTCACCGTGGGGGGGGGGGGTCTCCTGTCACCAAAAATTAACAGTCTCATATTAAATTTCCAAACAAAATTTGGCCGCGCTACGTAAATTAGATCGTGAGTTATAAGCATTTTAAATTTTTCGACCCTCGCCGTTGGGGTTCTAATGTCCCCAAAAATTAACACTGCCTCATAATAAATTACCAAACAAAATTTGGCCGCGCTAAAAAAATTAGATCGCGAGTATTAAGCATTTTAAATTTTTCGACCCTCACCGTGGGGGGTCTCCTGTCACCAAAAATTAACAGTCTCATATTAAATTACCAAACAAAATTTGGCCGCGCTACGAAAATTAGATAGCGAGTTATAAGCATTTTAAATTTTTTGACCCTCACTGTGGGGGGTCTCCTGTCACCAAATTAAATAAGACCACCGAAATAAACACTGTCTCATAATAAATTACCAAACAAAATTTGGCCGCGCTACGAAAATTAGATAGCGAGTTATAAGCATTTTAAATTTTTCGACCCTCACTGTGGGGGGTCTCCTGTCACCAAATTAAATAAGACCACCGAAATAAACACTGTCTCATAATAAATTACCAAACAAAATTTGGCCGTGCTATGAAAATTAGATCATAAGAAACATAAGTTTGAGACTTGATATCCTAATATCTGAAAAATACCACGTCAATGTCTGCCGAAGTCTACCGAAGGATACCGTCCCGAAGTTTTCCGAACGGAAACGACTTTAGCCGAGTGTTAGGTTTTTTCGTTACGGATGTGTTGGGATTTTTCGCGTTACGGAATTTTTGGATTCGGTCACCGCGCTCAAAGCCCGCGATAAAAGCTATGCAATAGCTTAAAAATATTAAAATAAATAACAAAACGCTAATTCTATGCGCAGATTTTTCCCATATATAATAAAGAGCATCTACAAAATCCTTAACTTAAATAATAATTAAAAAGTCTCAGCATTTTTAAAACTGAAAAGTGAAGAAAATATGAAGCTGGAGGAAAGTCATTTAACGTTTTAATTTGTGTGGGAAATTGTGCAAAGGGTACCAACAAAACTTACAATATATTGCAATATAACTGCGAAATGGAGGAAAATGAAGCGCCAAAATATTGAAAATCAGACAGGCTTTCATTTACTATTTGAAAACAAAAACCGAATTTTTGACTAATTTTGAGATAAACATTTCTATATCATAACACTAATAATATTATGCACATCTTTTTGAATGTATACAAGGGTAATATGACACTTAATACTTTTAGAAGCAAAATACATTTCAATTCGTAAAATTCTAAAATGATTGAAAGTCACAGGGACTTACAAAAATTTGTATTAAAAATCATAGCTGCCAACTTTCAGCTAATCTTCCGTAACACCTGGACAGTTTGATCCAAGTTAATGTCATGTCAAACCAAATATATTTCATGAATCTTTATTTAATTCCAGAATTATTACTGGAACATACTTAATTTCATTTCTTTGAAAAAATTTTGGTTCGAAACTCATTAAACCAGGGTCAAATTAACGCATGTATTACGGATAATCGATGTTAGGTTGGTACCTTTGTTAAAAATAAATAAATAAATAAATAATAAAACAAATTAAATTAAAATAAATAAATAAATGAAATAAAACTAAAACCTTTCTTCACGGACATAATAACAGGAAAAAAATTAATTCTGTTACCAGTATTCCATTCACAAATTCAGATTAGGAGCTTTAAAAATGAATTACTACTGTTAACCCTTTCCGGCGCGGAATTAATCTGTTATTAATTTTAAAACTTTGACTTAAATTAAATCAAATAATTAACTTACGCCAGAATAAATATACGAATATATTTCAGAATACAAACATTCGTTACTCAGATATTCTCTCCGTCCAAAATTAACTGCGACATTTGATGTAGGTGGAGTCGTAAGTAGCTTTTGATTCAGTATAGTAAATGTATCCAATATAAGTATAATTACATTGAATATTACATTGCGTTAGAATACGGCCAAACTCGATTCTTCTTCTTCCTTATACGGCCTTCACAATCACCCCTTAGTAGAGATCTGCACGGGCCGTAGGAAAATTATTTCGTCCCGCTGTAAAACTCAAAAGCTAGGCCCGGCCCGCTTAAATTTTTATATTTTAGGTCCGGCCTGTTCCGTTTCGGCCCATTACAATTTCTACGATTTCAAAAAAAATCAGATTTTTATCATATAATTAAGATTCTATTAAAGAATACTGCATACATATCTTTGGAAATATTTTACAGGAAATACACATAAACAACATTAATGATTACTTAGATTCTTAGGGTTTCAACATTCGAATAAAGATTCATTAAAAAATTAATATGGCTTAGAATAAAAGAAAAAAAGCTAGAAACATCGTTACTTTTGTGCTATTTCATAAAAGAAGATTCATCAAATTATTTCTATATCATTTTATTAAAGATTTTAAATCCCAATTCATTCTTAAATTCAAAGAAGCTCCTTTCTGATACATTTCTAAATTTATATTTTTTTCTCAGAAACGCATAAGATTAGCAGGTATCTTTATTCAGAAACTATATAATCGAAAGGCATTATCCATTTTTTGATACAAGCAATTTAAGAATACCGCATGCAAATAAAATACTGTCATAATTAACGTTTTGAATGGAATTTCTGGAAGTGATAGCATGGGAAGGGAGAAAAACCTGCAATCATTTGAAAAACTATTATATCTGAACAAGGTTATACAAGTATTTTATTTACAAAAAATGAAAAACGTTATTCGATTCCAAATCCCTTTAATAGTTAGGCTTATTACTTTTAAACTTTTACAATTTAAAATTAAACAAAAAATGTGTCAATCTTTCGCATTATTGAGAAATTAATTTAAAAACCATCAAGAAGTATAGATCCAAAGATTAAGCTAATATAAGTTCTTTATCGCTGTTAATAATTGTACATGTCATGTTTTCTGCCCGATAGATCATGAGAACAATTAATTCTAGTTCTAGTCCGGCCAGACTATATGTACAAAAATAATGCAAGCTTGATTTCGGCAAAGCATGAGTCAGCTAAAAAAGTGTTACAATGGGTTACACACAATGTAACTCTCTGATGCCGATCTCTACAATGTACATTTTTATATTGATGCTGTCAAACTAGTATGGCTCGTGACACATATTTATACTTATTCTCGTTAAAATCATTTTCGTTAAAAATAGGTTATAATTTTATCGTTTCCGCTTAAATCTTCAGAACAGGCCGGGAGGCCCAAAATTTTTTTTTATCGGCCGGGCCCGATAGAAAGTTCGAAACGATTCCGCCGGGCCCGTGCAGACCTCTACACCTTAGTTCAAAATCACCTCTTAAAATGACTACAGTCGCCGGTAGATGGCGTGAATACTGAGTGTAAATAATGTTTATTAAATGTTACTTTTACACACAAAAATGCGAAACAATTAAAAGCGCTGCTAAAAACACTAGTTATTTAAATGTTAAAAAAAAATGTAAAACAGAAAGTATTTTATAAAATAAAATAAATTAAGTTTAAAAAAATCAAACCTGTTAAACATAAAAATAATGGTGTAAAATAATTTTGTAAAACTTGAGAAAATCTTCAATATGTCTATTGTTAAAAAAAATCTTAGCTCGTCTTTTTTTTGAGCAAAAAATTAATGAGACATATGAATGAACGGTTGCTAAATGACTTGGTGCTTAATTCTTTGCATTATAAAATATTATTTTTAGAAGAGTTCGACAAAATTCTTAAGAAAGTAATTATTCATCATTTAAATTTCGAATGACAGGATATATTTTAATAGTCACGTCAACCATAAATGATGATATATTGCTGTGGCATACAGACCGAAAAAAAGTGGTCTTTTTTGCCTCATCAGTTTTTTTATTTGCAAAGAGAGAAATATTTCTATTCCGAACTTTTCAAGATCGAATCGTTACTTCCTTTCGAACGAGCTGTTACGTATTTTTAAGTATTAAGTAGTTTACTTTTTCTTAATATTTTATTCCTGTTTTTAACTTTTTTCACGCCATATATTTAAGAGAATTTGCAAAAATCTTTTTAAAAAAGTAAATTCCAGTACTTTGTTCAGAGGTAATTATTCATCATTTAAATATCGAATAATTACCAGTATCATAGGCTTAGAGAGTCATATCATGCATAAATGATGATATATTAGAGTGAAATGCGAACTGATTAAAATATTTTTCTTTGTTTAGTATTTTTGTTTTTTGTCCCTTATAGATAGATAGCAATGATATTTGAAAGCTTATAAAAACCAATGATTTTAAACGATTCGTTATTTAACTCTTTTTTAAGCAGAACTATTAAAAAATGAAGGAAATTTCACAGATTCCAATATGCACGATCAACACTTTACGACGATTGGTTCGGTTACTCCAGTTATCCACCGCGTCACTTTTAGAAATTTTCTTTGTAATGTCTACATACAAGTTTTACTCATTTATGACAAAAGGTCGTAAAAAATCCGCAAAAAAGGAAATTCACGGTCATTTTTTTT
Source organism: Maratus speculifer (assembly GCA_964019185.1). Classification (NCBI taxonomy): domain Eukaryota; kingdom Metazoa; phylum Arthropoda; class Arachnida; order Araneae; family Salticidae; genus Maratus; species Maratus speculifer. Next base: position 236,216,853 of record OZ025300.1, read on the forward strand.
TTTAAATTAAACCAGAATGAAGTTATTAATATCAATCTGTTCGTCAAGAGATCATTTAGCAGACAATTTTCTTTTGTATCTGAACATCATGCACCATAGCAAATACCGATGGTAACTATGTATAGAAATACATCCGAATATATTCAGGGTGGTCATAAAAAAACTTTGCCAATATATGGATCTCTACGGCCAGTCCGTTCAACCGATGAAGGTGAAATTTCAGATATAGCTGCTCAGAGGTATGAGTTCGAGATTCTGTGAACGGCAACAAAATGGTGCTCACGGTTACGGTTATAGATACAGAAACTCGAAAATTTCCAATGAAAACACCCATTTTTTTCATCGTAAAATACTCAGCGCATGCGAAAACCCTATAGAGCGTTGGAACGATATGGTTATTGCAATAAATGGGCACGTTATGCTCGCACAAAATCAGCTCTACGAACGGCCCTCAAAAAACACGACCAAGGTGCACGAAGAAAATTTGAATATGACAGAGAAAAAATACCAATCACGGAACGTCGGTTGCCAGATAATTAGCGTAGAAAACAGATAAAAAGTGGGGTGGGAATGTTAGTTTTTCAGTGGGAGCTCGCAGATGCCAACAAAATGACTTCGTTCGTGGTGAGTTGGTAAAACTATTATCAAAATGAGATGAATGTTGCAAAAACCTAGCGCGTTTACCGTCGAAACCATCGCCAAATACGTGGCCTATGCATTTCAGAAGCTCTTCGTGATTTAGTAATGAAATTCGAGGAAATTGGCTGCACCTGTAATAATCCGCGATCCGAGCGACTAAGTGTTCCGGAGGATACTGGGATGAAAGTGCATCTCATATTGACCAGAGGGCGCATAAAAAATACAAAAGGTGCATTTCGTGTATTTCATATACCGAAATCAATGTTCTTAAAGTTTCTGCGCTCTGTAATAGCATGTTCTCTTACCGAAACATCGTGCCTAGATGTTGGAAGTGAGAGGTAATCAACAACATATAGACTTTGTTAATGAATTTCTTATCCACTATGATGGAGATAACGATCGGCCTCTTCACATATTATGAACGGACGAGGCACATTTTAGATTAACAGGTAACGCCAATGGCTTCGCGATCCCTCGACCTCACTCCTATGGATTTGAGGTTCTGGGGATATCTAAAATCCAGAATGTACATCTGTAATCCACAAACTTTGCCGTATTTGAAAGATTCTATCAAACGTGAGATTGCAAACATCTCTCATGCGATGTAACGGTCGGCTGTATTGTCCACAACCGCTACCATGCAATGTGTAATTGCCAGTGATGGCACCCACGTGGAAAATATGCAATCAAAATAAAAAAAAAAATTCTTCTGTGATCTGTGTTGTAATCAGAGATTAGTGTACTGACTCCGTGTCATATGCAAATTTCCTTCTTGCTCTCCAATCGTGTTTTTTATGAGGGGGGGGGGAATTCACACAACAGATTTTTGTGCGTGCATAACGTGTCCGTTTCTTGCGATACACGTACGGTTCCAATGCTCATTGAGGTTTTTGCATGCGCTGAGTATTTTGCGATAAAAAAAGGGTATTGCGATTGAAAATTTTCGAGTTTCTGTAACTGTAACCGTAACCGTGAGCTCCATTTTCTTCCCGTTCACAGAAACTCGAGCCAGGGCAGTAACTACCGCCGGGGCAAACGGGGCATTGCCCCGGGGCCCCAAACTGGTGATTTAAAACAACTATTAATTTCAGTTTCTCGTCTAACTACCTATGAAATGTCTAGCACCTAGCTAAAAATTAATAATAATAATAATAATAATAATAATAATAATTAATCAAATTTCTAGAGTAAATGGCTTTGCGTGTCCGTTGATATATTCCATACGCTTCGCATGCAAAACCAGCTCGAGAGCAGACAGCAGAATGTCGAGTCGAGCAGGGCCTAATTAATGCACGGGCCTCTGGCGCCTCGGCCCTGGGCCCAACAATTTCAGGGGCCCACAAATTATGTAGCTGATTTTTTTTTCTTAATCAAATACTTTTGAAATAATATTGTTTTATAAAATGTGAAACGTAAAATTTAAATATTCTGAATGACTCCATAAAATTATTAGAAGCTTTTAACCTAGATACTTTTCACCTAACAACTTTGTCGACTCATCAAATAAACTTTTTTTTTTAATGAAAGCCGAAAATGGATAGGTAAGGGGCCCAAATTCAAATTGATCGGGCTCTGGAGCTGAATGTGCCATGACGCGCCAGCATGTTTGCCGATCCCACCGAAGTTAGTATAAGAAAGAAAATATGGATTTCTGATCGATTGAATAATATAAAAAGCATCTAAAAAATTCTAGAAAATCTTTCTTTTTTATCTGTTAATAAATACATAAAAAAGCATATTTCATCTTTTTAGTTTTATCATACTGTGAACGTTTAAATAGCGGCGTGCAAGAAAAAAAATTGCACCCGGGGCAAAAATTTAATTTGCCCCGGGGCCCCCAAGTTTATACTTACGGCCCTGTCTCGAGCTCATACCTCCGAATAGCTATATTTGAAATTTCACCTCAATAGGTTGAACAGACTAGCCTCTAGAGCTCCATATACCGGCAAAGTTTTTTTATGACCACCCTGTACACATATGTATAAAAAATCTACCCTTTTGACAACTATTACATGCACATGATAAAAAAGAATAATTTCGTAAGAAAATAGTAGAGGCAAAACTTCTGATTTAAGAGCCCACACTACTGACTGAAAAAGACCCGAATGATAATGTAAAGTCTATGTGGGCGTTTTTTTCAAATATCTCGCTCAAATTTCAATATTTTGACGTGATTTTTTTTTGCATAGGATAGCTGGGGATTATCCACATCCAGCCTAGTTTTTACTTTTTGGAATTTGGTTACATTCTTTTTATATTAGGATAGTTTCAGTTTCATAACCGGTTCTGAAAGTTAAAGTATTTTTATTTTTAAATGACACCGAAATTGAAAAATCCCCATCCCCCTCCCTCGACGCCAAGAAAGCTGAGAAGATACAAAGGCAAAATGAATCCTTTAAAAAATATTTTTGTTTTGTGTAACCAATAATGCTTTTGGAACAAAATAAAGTAATGTATTTGTAAATCATTCTAAACAGTAACAAATTGATGTATCAAAAGAATTTTATAAGTAATTTTACTGGTACTTGTACGTCGGTAGATATAGGTGTAAACCGCGGTGGTTAATTTTAAAGCTATTTAGTTTAAATCCTTGAATTCAACACTGGTAGCAGAAGATTTTTTTTTTCTTTTATTATACGCAAAAAAGTTCTATCTATTTAGTAAAAAAATACTTGTAAATTCATGTGCCTTTCCATCATTTCAACATATTACGAATGGAAATATGCTTTGCTTCCAAAAGGGTTAGACGTTAAACTAACATTGTATACATTTGAAAAAGAATGCATAACATTTACAGTGTTAGTTATGCGGACATATTTAGCCACAATTTGTCAAAAAAATCCTTTTTTATGTTTAAGTGAAAGCTTGTTAAATTATGTAAATTTCGACAGCTCTTTTATATACACACTGCAACTGTATAGCGAGATATTGCACGCAGCGCAGTTACCTTACACAAATTAAAACTTTAAATAGTAGCTTTTTCTCAATGTCCACATCTTCTTTATTTCATGATTTAAAAAATGTTATGAAAGAGTGTTAGATATAGTCGTTTTGCACTACATGTATGTCAGAAATAACATTATGTTAAAAGTAATTTTAGGTATATCTAAAAATCAAAGCGCGGTCTTGTGTGAAAATCTTTTAAAACAATTATGCAAAACTATCAATATTTTAAAATAGAAGAAGGATTTAAAATTTAAAAAATCAAATTTAAATTTTTTTTTTAATTTTAAAAATATATGCAGTTTTTTTTAAATGTAACTTTAGTTGAATATTAAAATGCGGTAAGTTCATCATTTGAACCATATTTCTAAAAATAAACAAGAAAACCTATTGTTTTAAAATATGCATTTAATAACGAAAGTGAAAACATTACATTAAAATTTTAAATACATTAATATATATATATATATATATATATATATATATATATATATATATATATATATATATATATATATATATATATATATTAATGTGCTCCATTTTTGCATTTTTTTTCGTTTTTCAAACATATGCATGCATACATATTTCAATATATACATATTTTTAATATAATTGTAGCGGATAGTTGAAATTAGATTAATAATAATCCTTGTCGCAGGTATAAAACTTAGGTTATTTTAGAACATATTAAAAAAAGGACTACATTAAAAGATTTTTTTGTGTGGTACATGGCAAATCGATTTTGCTAATACTTTTTTCATTTGGCGAACGTTTTTTTTTATTTTTAATTAGCGAAATTACTAACGTTGGTGAAATGTCAGCGATAACAATGTGTGTAACATATATGTGTATATGTATATTACAAATTTAAAATTTTTTTCGCCAAAACTAACCTTTATACTATCTTAATTTTCTTATAATAATATTCCGTACTTACTTCAAATTATTAAATTAAAATCTTGTTTCTAAATCTAATCTGTTAATCTGTATGCAGACGATATAAATTCTTAATTTTCCTTAAAAAACATTATTCCAGTATGCGTAAATTTAAAAAGATGGCTCTAAATTAAAAATATTCTTAATTAAAACTTTATTTCTTAATATTCCAAATAAAACTGATTTCTTCTATGTTTTTATCAACCCTTTTTAAGAAAGTCTTATTAAATTTATTCCAAAACCATACCTTTCAAAAAATATCATTATTTTATTTTATCTATTTATTTATTTTTCCGCCGTCAACGATAATGTGCATATTAATAAATTCATTTCTTTTCTTTTTCTCTTAAAATTAATCATGTATAAAAATCGTCTGCCTAAGATATTTAAAATTCGGAGTCAATTATAAATTGGTTAAATAATATTTTTTTTTAAATAAATTTATCGTCTGTTTAAAATAGCCTCGTAACTGGACAAGAATTCTGTTTACATAAAAGAATGATGGTTTGAGGTTACCGAATGTTCCAGAACTTTCTTTTCAGTTTAAAAGGGGGAAGTCTCGAGATGAAAGGAAGATTCTGTAGATTTCTTGGGTTGCTTCTTCGATGAGGACAGCTCGCTGAAATAATGATGGAATTTTTGAAACAAGGAGCTTTTCCTTCCTCATTATCACGAATTTAATAAATGAATTTACAGCAGCCCATGACTAATTATTGGATCTTCTACATTTATTTATTATTTTTGTTTTTTCCCTCGCTTGCCATGACTGCGTGTTTCTGTTTAACCAGTGGAAATAATTCGAGTTCTCCTGAAATCGTCACAACTAATCGAAAAGTCGCACAGGATAGGTAATGCCTGTGCTAGTGCCTGTTTCGGATTTTGAAATGAATCTACTGAAGAAGTAAAATGCTATGTAAATGAATCTAATGAATCTACTGAAACGAAGTGATGACAAAAATATGAATCGCCGAAAATTTTTCCCGCCATGATTGAAAGTGTTATTAAGCAAGAATTGCCATTACCTTTTGATTCCTCGAGTGAATGTAACAGAGGAGATTTTAATGTTAAACAGCTTTCTGTCCGAGTGGTTTGAAAGATTTCTTCTAAATATCTCGTGAATTCCTGAGGCCTGATATTCCACCTTTTTGCTGTTTATGTGTAACTGATGACTCAAGATAATCATGGTCATAATGACAAGAAGAAAAAAAAAAAAACTTTTAGAGACAACTGAACGCAGATTACTACTTACTTTCATAATTTTCGTTATTCCTGTCTCCCCTAGGATCAGCTTGAAAATTTCTCCTTATCCGTGAGTTATTTTTAGATGTATTTAATTATTATGTGTATCCTTTTTACTGTATTTGTGTAGATAGTTCTTTGTTTGTAAGGTTTATTTATTTGTTTGTTTATTTTTCTGTGAGCCTTATTTATTTATCTTTTTATCTAGTTATGAGTCTTATTATTATTATTACTATTATTATTATTACTTGTTGGAGTGAAAACATGCTTGTTCTTAAAAATTTAATTGAGGAGTATGATGTTCTTAAGATATTTAATGTTACTTATTAAGATTATTATGATATTTTTATGCACGTTTAAAGATAAGTTCGTAATAATAATGAAGTATAAAAGAACTCAGAAGCTCAAGTTATTTTTTAAAAGGTACATTTTCTAATTTATTGATATTGTTTGTTATCAAGAACTATTCTCAGAATACAGTATTTTCATGATAATGTTCCTACAACTAAACATTTGAGCTGAAAATTAAATTAACATTTATGTTTTTTCCTTTATTTGTTAGAATTTCTAGTGACAGTGAGCTTTGGTTCCCGGATTCTTATAATTTATTTAAATTCAGTAAGAATATGGAACTGTGCAAGGCTGTTGCTGGAATTTTGACTGATAAATGTGATTAATTTTTTTTTTGTAAATTTTGTGGTTTTAAGTAAGGAATTACCTATAATTAAAATTTTTGAATCTGTTTATGATTTATAAAATAATAGAATTAAAAAGTTGATCACAATTTAAGGTATAACTATGATATTTACAATTTCTATTTTTATTAGATAAAATTTCTGGTTAAAGTTAGCAGCTAAATATAGTTATAATTTTCACGATAATTTTGATTCAATTTTTTTTTTTAAATGGTGGGTAATGGTTTTGTGTGAGGCAATTAAAATGTATACAACATCAGTAGACAAAGCCCTCAAAATTGCGAAAGCGCGAACGCATGAATTTCACCTTAAAAGTAAAAGACTCTATGATCGAAATTTTGTTGAATGCCCATTAAAAATACAAGACTCTGTAATTTATGAAGAATTTAAATACCCTAACACTCGAAAATTAGAACCTACTTTCTCTGGACCATATAAAATTATAAATAAACTTTCTGATGTAACTTATGAAATAGATAAATTTAATTATGAGACAGGACAGAATTCCATTATTGTGCATGTTTCTAAATTAAGACCCTATTTTTCACCCGAAGATTTTAAACTGTTTCATGAGCAATCCAAAAAACAAACAAAACCTCAGATACAATCACTAGATCAAACTAAAGTCAAGACAATAGATTAAATTTACCATAAACAACCATAAAAAAATACCATAAAAAAACTTTTACCATAACCATTTACCAAATACCATTAAACCATTAAACCCATTTACCATAAAAAAACCATAATTTTCAACATCAGCGGGTATGTTCTTGGAGCGCTACAAGAATATTACTTGTTTTTGGGAGTTTTTGGGATTAAATTGGGCTCCTTATGCAGGCATAAGGTGAACACTTTGATTGTAAAAGCTTTCAAATTGATGTTGATAAATTAATTTTAAGGGTGTTTAAGTCTAACTATATTTACTCATTTATTTGACATTAGTATTACTCTATTTATTCAGCAGATATTATATGATAATAGTTATAAAATCTAATGATTCTACTCAAACCTATAACATAATATGTGATTTTCAGTGATTGTGAAAACTACAGATTAAAAGTTTTTCAAAAAAGCACACTTTTTTTTATTTCCATTTCTCAATTAAGAATGACACCTTTTATTCCTATTGTATTTTATTATTAAAGTTTATAAACCATGTGTGGATAAAACATTATTCTACATTTGGCATTGAAAACTTATAACCAAATTTGACAATTTTGTAAAAGAGTATCAGAGAGGAATTATTGTAAGGAAATACTGGTTGAGAGTCCATTTTCTAAGTAGTTAGATTTAATTTTATTTGGATTTTGGAATTATTATGATTTTTTTTATTATTACTTTCGGCTAGCAAAAAATACTTTCTTATGCTATTAGAAGATAAGAAAATTATTTAGTTGCTATGTAATTATTTTTATCCTCAACCAATATTTTCCCTATCAATAATAAACAAATAGTGATATTTTCTTTTGATTATACTCTTGTTTTACTATTATTGTTATTATTATGATTTCTATGATGAAGTTTAGTATTAATTATACTCTTATTGAAAAATATTAGGATATGGAGTCTTATTATACTATTACTTATTATTGTTGACATTGTTATTATTTAAATTTTTCTATATCTTTTATTATTGATATTGAGAGTGATGCTATTTATTATTGAAAAATTGATATATTATTGAAAGATGTTGGATCCAACATAACATAAAAAACAAAGCTTAAACTAGATTTGGAGATATTTAATTAAAGAGACTGTATTCACTGGACATTGAAAAAGACTCTTTTATATATTCTTGAAAGACTTTTTTCATTTAAAGGACTTATTTAAAATAAACTATGCATTAAGTCATTGTAGTTATTTAAACTTCCATGAGAACGAACTTTTATTGTTTTTATTATATTTTTATCTCTTGCTTATTAATATTCATAACTTATTTACTGTTATTATATGTATTATCTCCTATGCACTTACAAATGGTAAGTGATGTTGTAACATTATTGTATTTCTTTCAGGGAAATGCTCCTACCTAAATTTAATTCAGAATTATTTTCTCTTAACTATTTTATTTTAATCGCTAATATTTTTATATTGCGTTAATTTTCTTTTCTTCCATCTCTTGGCTTCCTGAGTTTGACAGTTTTATTCCAAAATTTAACTTTTCTAAATTATTATATTTCTGTTGTCTGAACTTGTAGTTTTATTTAACTATCAATTTCATACAAAGTCTTGGGGAGGGGGGATAATATTACAAATTTAAAATTTTTTTCGCCAAAACTAACCTTTATACTATCTTAATTTTCTTATAATAATATTCCGTACTTACTTCAAATTATTAAATTAAAATCTTGTTTCTAAATCTAATCTGTTAATCTGTATGCAGACGATATAAATTCTTAATTTTCCTTAAAAAACATTATTCCAGTATGCGTAAATTTAAAAAGATGGCTCTAAATTAAAAATATTCTTAATTAAAACTTTATTTCTTAATATTCCAAATAAAACTGATTTCTTCTATGTTTTTATCAACCCTTTTTAAGAAAGTCTTATTAAATTTATTCCAAAACCATACCTTTCAAAAAATATCATTATTTTATTTTATCTATTTATTTATTTTTCCGCCGTCAACGATAATGTGCATATTAATAAATTCATTTCTTTTCTTTTTCTCTTAAAATTAATCATGTATAAAAATCGTCTGCCTAAGATATTTAAAATTCGGAGTCAATTATAAATTGGTTAAATAATATTTTTTTTAAAATAAATTTATCGTCTGTTTAAAATAGCCTCGTAACTGGACAAGAATTCTGTTTACATAAAAGAATGATGGTTTGAGGTTACCGAATGTTCCAGAACTTTCTTTTCAGTTTAAAAGGGGGAAGTCTCGAGATGAAAGGAAGATTCTGTAGATTTCTTGGGTTGCTTCTTCGATGAGGACAGCTCGCTGAAATAATGATGGAATTTTTGCAACAAGGAGCTTTTCCTTCCTCATTATCACGAATTTAATAAATGAATTTACAGCAGCCCATGACTAATTATTGGATCTTCTACATTTATTTATTATTTTTGTTTTTTCCCTCGCTTGCCATGACTGCGTGTTTCTGTTTAACCAGTGGAAATAATTCGAGTTCTCCTGAAATCGTCACATGTATATACGTACATAAGGTTATTAAAACATTTCATTAACTTTGTTATATATTAAAAATATATAAGTTACCAATAATAATAAAATATTTCAAAATGATTATCTCATTCTAAATGAAAAGCTACCAAAATGTGGAATATCGAAACGGACTTACATTTATTATTAATTGCGCAGAGCAGCATAATAATCTGAATGCTAATATAAAAACATTAATTGTAAAACAATATACATCAGCAAAACATGAAAAGGGAATTAAAAGGAATATTTGGAATTTGCAAAACCGTAGTACACTCTTGACACCCCAAATACTATAGAACTTCCCATATTGTGTGGGGTTTCATCTTCGCATCAGCCATGCACGGCAAAGTGTACGAATTTGGGATAACCAGCACACACAATACCAAAGCAAAGTAAATAAAAACATGAAAATTCTAATTTTTTATTTTCTTTTTATTAGTTCACTTTACTTTATTTTTAGCTGCCCACTGTTATGCATTTTTGCTAAGACTAAAATTGTACAAAGAATTTCTATTTGTTTAACTAGCTTAGTCGCCCGGCGTTGCCCGGGCCCGTAATAATATTCTAAAATAGACCTGAAATTCGTACTACAAAATGTTATGGAAAGACCTAAACTCGAACTTAATCCCCGCTGCCTACGGTACCGTTTAGCAGAAATGCTGTGCACACACGGTAAAAAAAAGGGGGGGGGGGGTAAGTTTCACATTCTACCACCAGATGGCGAACTCTTTTCGTAATAAAACCGCTTCTTGACTTAAGAAAGATATTTCATAATAATATTATTCGAATATACGGGTGAGTACACTTTTAAAATTCTATATTAAATATGCATTATTTACCCCCGGGGTCTGAAATATCCACATCTAAAACGATACGGCCTCAAATATTTAGTCAATACCTCTCTAAAATAATTATTGCCCCCTACTTTCTAACCTACTCTTTAAAATTTATCATCATCATCATCATCATCAAAATTTATATTAAGTGTTATAAACAATCTGAAAGTTTTATATTAAATAAGTAATGTTTATTCCAGGGCCTAGTGAAAATCCCTCATTTGGAATGGTAGAAAACGGTACAATTTTAAATATTTGATCGCTCCCCCTAAAAAATCTCCCGCCCCGTATTCCATGCTCACTGACTTTTAAAATATTTACTATGCGTCGATCTGAAAGCTCAAAACGATCGTTTTGTGAGTTTCTTTTCTTAATTTTAGTTAATTCGCGTTTCAGCGTTTCTTTTTTTTTTTTTTTTTAAATCAACGTTTTATTTAAAAGAAAACTTGGATTTTTATAAATTATATATTATTAAACAACGTTTAAAGATATTGCTCAATGCATAACTTTAAAACCTCAAAATGGTGCATTTTTAAAAATTTAACACTGTATTAAAAAACATTTGGGGTTTCCATATACTTGCTTTTTAAATAGAGCAAGTCATCCAAGTAACGAATTAATAATAATATATAATAGGGATGAGATTTCCGCTTTTTTGGACACCAGTAAAATCTTAGAGAAAATGTTATTATCTTAAATAAAAAAAAAATGTTCTGATTTAAAAATATAGCATTTTCTCTAAGATTTTACTGGTATGCAAAAAAGCGGAAATCTCATCCCTGATATAAGGTTGTAATTGAGCAACTGCGAAGAAATTTATATATTTAAAATCAGCGAAAAATTCTTCATTTGAATTGATAAAAATTAAATTCATAAATTAAACATTCGAAAATATTTACAGGTCGTCTAAAAATGCCACTACTATCTGACGCCCAGCTGTCTGAATTACAAAACACCTGCTCTCGTTCAGAAAGATTTCTCGAAATTTTGTTTCTTTGAAAGGAAATAAAATGAGATTTTATAAATGGATTTTTACGGATCTTTCAACTATTTACAAGAGTATGAAAATTATTTTTAGAATTTCTGAAAGAGGAATTTTTTCTGCATGTAGCTGTCTAATTTTTGAGTTTTTAGGTCCAGAAGAATTTAAAATACAGCCCTTTATTAAAAAGCCTAGTACATTCATCGCCATGGCAACCCTGTATTTACAGTAACCCTTTTCCTTTTCTTTGAATTTTCGAAGAAATATTCTGTGGTTTAAGAAAAATATATGCCCTTATTGAATTATGAATACTTTTCCTTTCTTCTAATTTAGGGATTTTAATTAATTTCTTAACTAATTATTAGAATTTTAAAATTCTGAGGGTCAGGTGCATTAGGAAAGGCCTTGGACAATCTTCACAAAAAATTTGAACTTCGTACGTGCCGGAGTTTTTACTAACTATCGCAGACACACACACACACACACAGAGCGATTTGTTATTTTATTAATATAGATCATAAGATATCGACGATTAAATAAGACAATATTTGCTATAAAATTTTTGTGGTAGGAAAAATGCGTAAAAGTTGGCAGTTATGAATAAAGTAAAATAAACTAATATAAAGGAAACAAAAAATTAGAATTTTCATGTTTTTATTTACTTTATTTTGGTATTATGTGTACTGGTAATCCCAAATTCGTATTAATTTACCATTCATGGCTGATTCGAAGATGAAAAAACACACTTTATTGGAAGTTTTATAGTATTTGGGATTTGAAGAGCCTACTACGATTATTCAAAATCCAAATACTCCTTTTAATTCCTTTTTCATGTTTTGCTGTTGTATGTTGTTTTACAATTAATGATTTTATATTAGCATTCAGATTATTATGCTGCTTTGCTATCAGATTATTATGCTGCTAATTAATTGTGAATGTAAGTCCATTTCGATATTTCATACTTTGATAGCTTTTCAAAACAAAAGATGGATTTCCTGTATAGCTATTGATTTATGCGTTAATCACATTTTTCTAAATGTTATCCAACAAAAGTATTTATGCTTTTTGCGTCATGAAAAATAATGCTTACTTTCTAAAAATATGAAAACTGTTTTCTAGAATATATGTCAATATTACAGCACTCTGTGAACGAAAATGAATTTCAGTCATGCTGACGTATTTGGCAAATATCCATGTTTCTCAGATTCTAGTATTTCAATAACTTCAAAAATATGATTCAAAAATAAAAATAAAACATGTGTATAGATATGTAGTTTTAAATATTTTAAACTGACACGCCGTATAGTTTCTGAATGAATGTTAGTATGATAAAAATACTTACATCCAAACTTCAATTTTACTTCATGAAGTGTAGGAAGAGAACTTCAGATGATATATCAAACATGAAAGCCCAAAAGTTTTAAAATATCTTTAAAATGAAATCAGTTATGCCTAAATACGTTATGGCTATTGCTAATGGGAAACGTAAAAATGAATGAAAATTGATTAATTTAATGTATATTGAAAGAAAAAGAGAACATGCACTATGCTAAATTTAATCAGTAGCTATTTTTAACCATAAAATAACTGATGCTTTGAACAAAGTTATGAAACTCTTTTATACTGCTTTTTAATTCCATGTTTACTTTCTTTTATCTTTAGATTACAAAAATTTGAATTCCTGAAAATTCTTGATTACGCACACATCGTATCAGTCCTGATATTTCTTGAAAATGAAATTGTTGAGTACCGTGTTTTCATAAAAAATCCTCGATAAATAAAGCGAGATTTGGCGCATTTAACCACTTAATCGTCGTATCATATTACAGTTTAAAAATGCAAATTCATTATTCCCACCACTTTTTTGAAAAATACATTCATCTTATTTAATGACAATCAAAATGATACTGGAATAAAGCCCATTTCACTATTTTAAAAAACTGGTGGGAATCAAACAATTCTAAATAAAAGCCGCGAAACTTGCATCGCGTGAACGTCTCGGGCGCGACGATTAAATGGTTAACATGGATTTATTATTTAGTAAAAAAACAACAAAAAAATCCCCTGATATATCTCATGAAAATTCACTGATACGTCCGACCCCTATTTACAGGTTTTCGACGGATTTTTACGTTTAAGAAGATGCTGAGCACGATTTGTCAAGATTAAAAAATGTCTGTTTGTAAGTCTGTCTATCTGTATGAAACAAAACATTTGAGGACGTTTTATCTCAATAAGTAATGCACATAATTTTATATAACTTCAGATTCAGTCATCCTTTGTAGGATGTTAGTGATGGTCGAATTTTAGTCTAAATTGTTGAAAAAGTGACGACGCTTCTCTCTCTCTTTTTTTTTTTTTTTTTTTTTTTTTTTTTTTTTACATTTTTAGAAATAGCTCGATCTAAAAAAATAATGCACGGATTTCCTTAAACCTTCAAATTCGCCTAGATGTTGACATAAATTGTCTCTAATTAAGATTATTGTTGTAAATCGCGCAAAAGTCTGCGCCCTTCTGTGCTGCATTTTTTTCGCATTTGCATGTCATATCATAAGAACTAATCCACAGAATTCCATCAAACTTTGTTTTCTGTTAGACCCCGACATAAGTTTGTGCTGACTATATTTTCGTATAAATTATATAATAGGTTACGTTGTTATGCTGCACAATTCACAATTCTCGCGATAGTAGACTTGAAAAACTAATGCACACAATGTAATCAAACTTAATATTCTGTTGTAGTTTCACATAAAGAAACTTTTATTAGGCCTAGGCGTATAATGTTTAACCCGTTAATGTTTAACGCGCGTATACGTGCCTCAAAAAGGCTTAAGAGTTCTTGTTTACCCCAACCAGTAAAATTTTGCTGAAAAATTTGCCTTATTTAACTGGAGCAGATTCTCTATTTAAGAAGGCACAAATTTTGGTATTTTAAAACCGGTGACAAAACATTAAAAATTTTGGAAAAGGCTCCCGTCGCGAAAAGGTTAACAGATGTCTCTTTTATGCTCATTGGCTTCAAAATTTGGGTTGCTAAAATCTAACAGGATGGCTGAAGAAATTAAATGATTACCTGAGAAATGCTATGAATATACAAAAATTCTACGCTTCAGGGAATGTTCTAGGAGAAATGTCAGTATTTTTATAGAAAAAGCAATTTCGGCTATGCCCGAGAAAAATCACCTTGTTTAAGGATTCTATAAGAAAATACTGATAGTGAAGAATTTTTTGATCTTGGAATTCCAGCAGCCGTATGAACCCAGATTATATCTCTTTTTTAAAAAATGCATATAAATCATCGAACCCCAGTATTAAAACTCCGCGTTATGGGATTCGATTATCATAAAATTTTGATTCTGTTTTAACGAGATTTGAAATATTAACATGTATGTGATACAAGATAGTTTGAGGATTGGTATATTCAACTAGGTTTTTTTTTTTGAATGAATCAAAGCCAATAACTAACTTAAAAAATAATAACAACAGAACGACCAATAGTAGCAGTCGGTTTGGTTGCATCAAAATGAATAAATTTTCTTTCTGTTCTGTTAGTTGAGTGCCAGTGATAAACAGCCTTGGGTTTCGTTTGGTAGTATTTGAATTGTAATCTTTCCCATGCCGTCATGTATGAGATAGAAAAAAAAAATTCGAATTTGTACATCCCACGAATTTCTTTATGTTTCAAAGATTTAGAACTAAATTTTTATCGTTATATAATGTGCGCCCTTAGAGAGTTTTTTTTTCTCTGTTCATAATGAATTTGTGATTCGCCCTTGATTATACTTAATTACAGTTATTTGGCTTGTTTGGGAATTAAGAACACGGTGATAATTTTTATTGTTCCTAAATTTAATAATGAAATGAACTTTTAATACCAATCACCCCAATAACTGCAGCATAGGTAAAATAGGACTTTTTCATAGACAATTAGTCACATGAGAATAATAAGGTTCTATCTGTGTTTTCGAAAAAATTGACTTACCGACATAGAAATGTTCTATTTGCATATATGAAGGCATTTCTGGATTAAAATAATGTCATATTATGATTGTGAAGTCATATGTAAGTTATGTATAGCATCATTTGATGCAAAAATGCCTTCATAGATACAAATAGAACATATCTGTATCGATAAGTCATTTTTTTAAAAAACACAGACAGAACTTTATTATTGTCAGGTGAAGAATTGGTGGCATTCATACATACTATAATCATAATTTATTATTTTCACCAGTAAAATATTATTGTAAATTTTGTTTTATTTAATCGAAAAATTTTTTTGGTCAAATTTCGGAAAAGTTTCTGTTTTAAAAAACTGGGGGTAAAAGAATTAAAAATTCTGTAAAAACATGAAAAACATAGACTTTATTAGAAAGTTTTTTTAAAGAATATGAATAAGTTAAGTGCTTAAAGTTTAAGAATTACTGACTTTGTTCTTTTTTTAAACACACTTTTTTTAAAATTTGTTTTAATACAAATTATAATTAAAAACAAAATAAACGTTTAAATTTACAAACGTTCTCAGGCCTTAAATGGTTCGATGTCAGTGGTATAGCCAATGAGCTTGGATCTATTCTGGGAAAAGACTTTCTTTTGCTCTGTTGGCTTTGCGCCTCTTAAATATTTAAATATCTTTTTAATTTAAATTAATCCTAAACTTTTTTAAGCTTTTATCATTTTTTTTCATTTACATATGTAACATAAAGTTTATATTACAGGTGACTACATTTATATTCTATTCGCACCATTATTTAAAAAATATACGTTTCATAGTATATTTTTAAAGCTTTTATCATTTTTTTTTTTTTTCATTTACATATGTAACAAAAAGTTTATATTACAGGTGACTACATTTATATTCTATTCGCACCATTATTTAAAAAACATACGTTTCATAGTATATTTCTCTAGCAATTATTCAAAAGGGATATAAAAAAAAAATTCTGAAAAAGTGGTGAAAGATAGCAATAAAAAAACATTCGCGTGAAATTAAAACTGTGGAATACCCTCCTCCTTCCACGTATGTAAATAGATCAATAGTCAGGTTCTTTTTTTCATATTTTCTTTTAGTGAGTAATAAACCAATTAACTAGATAGTTTCATTTAATAAAATATATATGATTAGATGTGAAATTAGATTAATGACGAAATCAAATTATTTTAAAGTGTTAACATTCATTATCTTGTTAGTATGTTTGATTACTAAATTCGAAACAGGATTGCCGAATTCACTTAACGTATCATTAAATTTGATCAGATTTAATTCACCTGTCAGTTTTGCCAATAAGTTAAATGTAGCATACATTTATGAAACTGATGCTCCAAGTTTCCTGCCTTAGGATATTAAACATGATGTAAATCAACGTTAACAATGGACCTAATATCATATAAAACATATGTACAAGGAACAAAGATCGCGTTTAATATCTAAGTATGATTTGTTCCTTTATTATTATTATTATTTAAAACATTTTATTGTTTAAATTTTGCAATTCAAATTTAATTTTTAACTGACGTGAGTTGCCCTACTCAACTTAGTTTTTTAAATCATTTTTAGAATAATATTCAAGCTCTGATGTCTAATGTTGCTAATTAAATACTTACTAAAAATATTATTAAATTAATTTTCAACATGTAGAGGGCAGAATTAGTACTGTTTAAGAATATAGAGAGATTTACTTTTTTCAGTTATTGCTCCATGTGCTTTTTGTTTTATTTAAAAGCTTGTGAAATACCCAATTTTCTTTTGATGTGAGCAAGTGAAATTTATTTAGTTATATTGTTCTTAAAACTAACGTAAGTTTAACCCCTTAACCCCTTGCGGCGCGGTTGTTTCATAGATATACCACTTAATTTTAATTCCCAAACGTCACGTTGGCGGCACCGGAATTTTGTTTTAAAAAATTGCGGTTTATTGAATGCATGAAATATAGCGTTTTCATATTAACAAATAAAGTTGTTTTCAAATTCCGGTGTCAGTCATAAATTTCAACATGTAACCCTTTAACGATCATAGCATTTTCATTGCGAAGATGTCGAAATAAATGAATGACACCGGTAATTAAGAACAAATATCTATATTATAAAGGCCAAACGTATCTGTGCGTAACGCATACGTCATTCTGCGAATGGCAACATTTTCCCAAGCAATTCGGTTTTGCAATTTTTGCTACTGCAATTTTTATACATCTAAACATCGCACATTCTCAATTTTTACATCGGCGTATAGAGAAAAAAAAATGTACCTTTAAATGCAATTTGTTTCAAAGCTGTATCTCAATTTATTTTTGAGATATTAATTTTTTTATTGTTTTTGTTCGAATTTTGTAATCGTGGCAACAGAAATGCGCCACTTTTTCTTGAAATTAAAAAAAAAAGGAAATTTTTTGTATGTAAATTTTGAGAAGATGAAATGAAAATGACGGGTTTAGATTTCACGTGAAATTTTATGAACGTGTCAATTTGATTTTTCTTTTCATTTTTACCAAGCATAAGGACCTCAATTGATAACTTCATCATAACTTATTATTATCATGTTTTACTTATTACATATGCATTTAATTTTAATAATTTGGACAACTGACATTTACAGAAATGGTATTTTGTTAATTTCAGCTTATAATAATATTGTTAAACTGACCAAAATAAGATGCATTTTTTACTGTAGTTAATTTTGTACGTTGTTATAAATCAATGAAACAGTTCCTTCTAAAACATTTTCTTTCGTCGAAGTTCGACGGGTTCCACCTCGTATTTCTAAATAAGAAAAAGTGATTTTTCACATACAAAATAAAAGGGATATTTTTAGATAAAAATACCGGTGTCAGTGTCGCGTATCGGAATTATAATTTTGTGGTTTCGTGGCGAAACCAATGAACGTTAAAGGGTTAAGCAATGAATTTGTCCTGCGCCGCAAAGGGTTAAAGGGCAGTGAGATATATTTTATCTCACCTAATTTAAACGAGATTCTCACCAGAAACTTTTAACGAAAATTTATATTTTAAACTGGCGGGAAAAAAAAAAGTAAGAATTCTTGCTAGTTATTATTTTAGAACATCATTTTTCGATTTTTTCCGGTGAGAATTCAATATTACAGAGAGGCTTTTGCTTGCTCCTCTAAGGGTTAATAGTATAGAATTTTATAAAGGAATTTTTTTCAATAAAATACCAATGATGCCTTTTGGCAACAAACTGCTTTTTATCTGTAAATCATACTTAAAACAATTTATGATTTATAATTTTTTTCAGATAATCCATTGAAGAAATTAAAGATTAAAAGCAGTTTAAAATTTATTTATTATCAATATATAAGAGGGATTAACTAAATTTAAAAAATTTTATTAAATTCCGTGCATTAGTTTTTGAGATATAATGTGCAAAAACTTTTGTCACATACATTCAGACAAGCATAGTCACAATCTCCCACACAGACATTTTATAAAAAACATTTATTTCGAGACGTATGACCACGTAACTTGTAAATCTGTCGCAAATCGCAAATCGAAAAATTTCCCTAATCCAATACTTTTTTGCTCCACCAGTGGCTGAAAGATTCTGCTCTCAAAATTTGTAGATGCAGGTGCTGGTTTCGAACCCAATCGCAGTCGTCGGTCTAATCGTTCGGAGTTTTCCGTGGTTTTCTTCGAATCTTGTATTTCCTTGCATATACACAGGTTATGTTCTTTTTAAAAGACCCCAACAGATGGCACCCTCAACCTAGGGAATATACCCATCTTTCGGATAATTGACTGTCAGAAATACAACCAACCAATATTTCCTTCCTGTAAAACTAGAAAAAAATAAAAATTAGCTTCATATTTTTAAAATGCATTAGTAGTATTATCGACAACACCGGAATTCCGATAGTGAAAAGAGTGTAAATTTAATTTAATATAGGCAAAAATATATCGGAACAATGGCTAAATCCTCATGACAAAAGTCTCAATTTATAACACAAATCTCTTTTTTCTTCTATTGAAATAATAAATATTAGCTATTTATTTCACACTTCACAGTTTATTTGATTTTTCTTATATTTGTTCTGTATATATTTAATTAATTTTCTGGATACAGTTGATAAGGCAGTTTGATAATTAGCTTTCAAAGCTAAACTTGTTATTGGATTTAAGAAATAAACTGTTTTTTTACTTATATCGCGAAATAATACACTCGAAAAGAATTTCACATTATAAGTTTCATTTTTTGTTTGCATTCTTTTTGTAATTTTTCCTATTACATTTTTAATTAATTTACCTTGATCCTTCTAGTGTCTTGAGTGACGGTGAGATATATTTTATTTCACCTATCTTAATCAAGATTGTCACCAGAAACTTTTAGTAAATTTTTTTAACTTTGGCGGCAAAATGTTGAAAAATTGCCTTTCTTATTTTAAAATGAAATTTTACAATATTTTTAATAAGAAATCAAAATTACGTGCCCATTATTGTTTGTGCCTGAAAGGGTTAATCCCTAGCATTTCAGATAACTAGTTCTATGGTATCATAATTTTTTCAGATTTATTGTCTACAAAAAGTTTGACTAGGAAAGGACCCCCACCATAGGAAAATACTCCCATCGATGAATATATAAATAATAAAGGAGTTTATTCGAATTAAAATGTGACATAAAAACATCATATAAGTCTATGACAGAGATCCCATAATAAATGCAACATGGATTCGAAAATATAGTAAACATAGGAGAAATGGAAATTGGTGGAACCAAAACACACTCTTCAGGTCTTTGATTACCACAAATAAAATATGCGATTTCATGGTCGAATTATTGTTAAAATGCAAATAATGCTAAATTAGGACTACCAAGAACGATAAATTCAGAAAATTAAATGTTTAAAAAAACTTGTTAAAAATAAATATGATTGAAATGTTTTAAAAAAGCCGCTTCCCTGATTTCCCCATACGTCATACGGGCAGTGTTTTTTTGCTCTCATGATTTTCCCGATTTGAATCATGATTTATTATTCCCACCAGTAAATTTTTAATGTAAATTTTGAATTATTCAATCGGAGCACTTTTCTGATTCCATTAGTAAAGATTTCTATTTTAAAAAACCGGTCATAAAAAATTAAAATTTTTTTAAAAGACATGAAAAAATATAGGCAATTTTTGAAAGTTTTTTCAAAACTATTGATCAGTTAAATGGTCTAAATCTTAAAATCTGTTTTTTAAGAAGAATAATACTTTTCGAGTACTTTCGATCTTTAAAAACTTGAAGATAATCTTTTGGCAAACGCAATTAAAATTATATAAAAAGGAGAAATGGGGATGCTAGTCTAAAAATACACATTCAAAGCTTTGTATAAAGGGGTATCAACGAACAATGCATCTGTGTTCAACAATCATCGTTTTCCTCTTTGACTCTTCAATTCAGAAAATAAGAAAAATATCAGCTAAGATAAAATCAAAGTTTTTGAAAGATACTGATGAGTTAAATGTTTAAATAATTATTATTATTTAGTCTATCCAGTGAGTGGTTTTAAAGCTTTAAAGCGGCTCTACAACGGTAAACGAAAGACTCTTAGTTTAAATATTTACTTCAAAGATTAAATATTAATGATAATATTCATGTGGAAATTTTCCCTGGAGCAGAGTTTTGTTTAATTCCTTTTACGAGACTATCAAATGTTTAATTATTAATTTAGTTTTAACCATTAACGAGAGTTTAAGAAGTATCTTATATGTAATTAAGAAAATTTCCTTTCGGCAAAAATTTTACAAATGCGTTATTAATGATTATTTGCATGTTTGAAGATAGACTTTTTCAGGGTTCGCACACTCCTTATATTTTGTAAGGACTCTGGCACCACTATTAATGATAAGAAAAATTATATTTAATTTTTAAGAAACAGAATTCACAACCATCGCCTCTATTCGCAATTTTTGCAATATTTCCCTTCTGTGAAATACTTTGAAAATGCTGTAAAAATTTAGTGGTAGAGCTGTGTAAACCCTGTTTTTATTTTAATTAAATGAAAGTAAAATTGCTACTGTGATCGCTAGCTATATATTTGAGAATTCCAGTTCGTGAAAATATATTTGTAAAAGGGTTTGGCATGTAGTCTTAGAAAAAATGTTTCGCAAACACAGAACATCTGGCCATGTTGTACACCTATCTATCGCGGTCAGTAAGTATTTATATCTTCCACTGGCTGTTTCAATTGGATCAATGACGTCAATGTTCATAATCTGCATAGTTTGACGAGTAATTGGGTTTAATGGTACATTATCAAACCTATTTGGTTTCGCTAGAAGTTGACAGGATGAACATTTTTCGCAGAAATTGCTGACATATTTCTTAACCCCATCGCGACGTGAGACTTTTACGAAATTTTTAATGTTTTTACACCGGTTTTTAAAAACAGAAATTTGTGAATTACTAAATCGAGAAAATGCTCTGATTAAATAAGGCAATTTTTACAGTAAAATCATACTGGTGGAAAAAACAAGGATTTTTGAGCCTTTTTGATGCACGTATACGTGTCGCTCGTTTCCAAGGGGTTAATACTAAGCCAAAAAAGGGAATATTTTACTCTTTGCGTAGCTTTCTCTATCCTTAAATGACTATTCCAAGGTCTTGTATGTGCTAGTTCTAACAACTGCTCTCTACGTGATCCGGGTACGTGTAATTGATGCACTGATTCTCCCATTATTTTATAGCGACGGAACAAGAGATTACCATAAACAAATAATTATTGCAATTATTCTTAGCATCTATCCAACACTGATTAAGTGATGCAACGTTTTTCTTCTGCCATTTAAATTTTTCTGAACCATTCAGAAAATCGTCAGTTTTATTACTGCGATCGTGATCAATGTTCTTATTTACATTTCCTGTTTTAATTACTACGGGCTCTGTGTCTGCACAAAACAAATCTAGCTATGATTCATTTCTTACAGGGCAAATTTACAGTACTACAGTAATTTATTGCAGCGTCAATTTTGGCACCTTCACTTGCATTATTCAGTTCTTGTATACATTTAAAGACAGCAATAAATCATTTATTAAATTATCAACCATCACGCCTGTTATTACCATTTTTTGGAACACCTTACAATATAATTTGCCAGCCGTTAAACTTGTTGGAATATTTATTTATGGTGCTTTCGTCTGATGTACGAAAGCAGATTTAAGTATTATCGACCTGAAAGTCATTTTGAAATATTCTGGTTCGCAATCTGTCTTTATAATTGAAATTTGAGTTTAAATGTCAATCACTCCTTGCAGTATTTTATTTTATAATTCGACCCCTATCGTTTGAAGGCGTTCAATTAATTTCTTCCTTTCTCATGGTCGTTCTCAACTAAATGCATCTCTGGAAATTACCCTAGATATTAATCTGTCATTTCCATCATTCATTAGCTCACAGGCTATCATAGCCTAAGAGCTTATGTGCCCGCCCGTTCTGTATGTATGTTCGTACGTTCGTACGTGCGTAACGCGATAACTCATGATAAAAATATCCCATCCACTTGAAATTTTGTATATAGGTATATCCTGATAAGGCGCTTCTCTGATTAGTTTTTGGAGTTCATTCGATATGTATAAGAGGGGGAACGGGGGGCTCATGCCCCTCCCCATAATTGATATGAATGGGCTTTTCGTGTAGAAATATTAGTTTTTTTTTTTTTTTCAAAATTTACACATAGAATCATTTTGATGAAGCGCTTCCGTGATTGGTATTAGGTGTTCATTGGATCAATATAAACAGGGGAAATGGGGGCTCTAATGCCCCCCCTTAATTTATATAAATGGGCTTTTCATGCAGAATTGTCAGATTTCGTTAAAATCTCTGAACAGTTTTGGAAGTTTAATAGTTAATATAAAAAAGAAGGATAACTCTTCTTAAATTATATTAATAGGTTTTTATTAAGAATTTTCCGATTTGCTCTAAATTTTGGATATGGATTTTTTTTTATGATAAAGCATGTCTCTGATCAGTTTAGAGGGTTCAATGATTAAGTATAATAAGGGGAAAGGGGGAGCTGATCCCCCTCCTTAATATTTTTTTTCGAACGGAATTAACCCTTGAAAATACAAGGCTGTAATGTACAATTAGTATGCGTAGCCTGTGAGCTCAATGCCATCAGTGTAACTGGACAATATTCTTTTTATTTCTTTTTATTTTATTTATCGACCTTTTCAAGTAAATAATTACAAATTGACGTATTTTGTGATTTAAAACA
Organism: Maratus speculifer; assembly: GCA_964019185.1. Taxonomy (NCBI): domain Eukaryota; kingdom Metazoa; phylum Arthropoda; class Arachnida; order Araneae; family Salticidae; genus Maratus; species Maratus speculifer. Next base: position 236,240,495 of record OZ025300.1, read on the forward strand.
AAGTCCACGTTTAGTTTTTGCGGTACAATTTTAAATTTGGTGTTTACCTCTAATGCATCCAAAGCAAAGTCCTTCACTTTTTAATTTTTTATTAATTCTTTAACTGAATATTTGTCTCAATTGTTTAATAAATGGCTAAATAATTACAAAAAAACGCAAGCATTTTCATTAGCTTTCACATGACTTAAATCATCCCGTATTTTATTGCCTTTATGTCTCATTTCAGGTAATAAATCTGACTATGATTGTTTTGGACTTCAATCTAGAGCCAAATTAATTAGAGGATTCTGTTTTTCGCCTTCTTCTAATTCGTTGTGTATAAAAGATAATAACTTATCAATACTATGTTGAGATTCTTCGGGATTTATGACATATTCTGTTTGTAATCCCAAGCTCATGTTACAAGGTAAAGCTTTTAATATTATTGGGGTCAAGTGTAGGGATGAGAGTGTTCCGCATTTTTACATACCAGTATAATATTAGAAAAAATATTGTTTTGTTAAATCGCGGAATTTTTCGCTTGAGTAAAACAACATTTTCTCTAAGTTTATAATGGTGGGAAAAAACGCGGAAAACCGCGGAAAATTCTCATCCCTACAAGAGTGAATCGAAACTATTCGATTTAATTTCCAAAGATTTCTAACTGCGTATTGTTTGAACTGTATCGTATAATTTCCGTAATGACGTCACTTCAGTCTCTTTTAAGATCGGGCGTAAAGTTAAAAGGGGTATTAATGTGACTGTTACGATTAAATTTTTTCACCCAGATTGACTTCTCAAAACGTCGATAGCCTTGGCGTGCTTTTTATCTGACAAAGCGAAACAAGATATTGCATTAAATACATTGCCGCCTAATGCAACACCAGATTGTCGAACGAAATACACTTCTCCTTTCAAAGGAAACGAGTTAGTTGAATCAGTACACAAAAAAATTTTTATCCCATATTTTCCGGGCTTACCCGGTATGTATCGAAAACTACATCGACCACGTGTTGCCACTAATTGTTCATCGACTGTTAAATATGTTCCAGATTTGTAATATTTTGCCAGATTTTCGAGCAGCATTTGCCAAACGTCACGAATGTCAGTTAATTTGTCTGTCTGCAATCTTTGGTTTCTCGTAGCATCATTGTCAAATATACTAAACGAATCAGATTTTGGAAACGTTGCATTGATATATAGCACGAAATATTGGCCTTCCACTATCTGTGGATCACAATTTCATCAAACTTTCATTCTCAGATTTATAAAAATCACTGAGTAAGAGTGAGCCAAAAAAAGCATACAGTTCTGTATCATCGGTTTCTTCTGAAATCTTTTTTGTCGGATGTTCTAGATTCCAACATTTTATCACTTTTTTGCCCTTCTGTTAGTTCTCGGTAAATAACATAGATTATTTCAGACGTTATAAACAGTTTTAGGGAATCAAATTTATTAGTTACATTCTTAGCATTCCCTGCTAATTCACTTGTCACTCGTAAAATACTAGTTAACAATGCTACAGCTGAATTAGGAGTTATTCGCCGTCGGGATTGATTTAGCAATTTAGTCTACCGAGCTCGTTTACAAGGAAAATATTGAGAGTCACTAGAATCGTCACTTTCGGATTCACTATCTGTTTAAAAGTTCGAATCTTGAACACTATCTTCGTCACTCTTTTCAAACTCAGATGACTCACCAAAGCTATCTATATCTACATCTTCATCACTATCACTTTCTTGTGTGTTCCATTCGCAGAGCGTCATCTACCGAAATTCGTTTTCGTGACATTTTAAAACATCAAAGCATAAGTCTGAATCGAAAGTCGATTCAGATTTCCTTTATACAGTCGATTTCCTTCATACGCGAGAATAAAAAGAAAGAAATTAACGCATCAGCGGTCATTAGCGCTATATATCGGATTCTGGAAGTAACAGTGTGCGAATCAAAATTTTTAGAACCATGTTATAAGTATTTGCTATTCTTAAAGTATTTTTTCATTTTTTGTGACATTCTGTATTTTTTTTTCTTGGGGTCCACACAGAATCCAGGACATAGAAATATGCTACCTATTTTTCATAAAAAAGTACCAGTTATATTTGTACAGTTTAATTTGTACCATGTGTTACAAACATTTTGACATCACACTGGCTGTATCTACTTACCCGTAAAGCTTGGTGACGTTACTGCAATGTCGTTGTGAAGTCACATTGTGACTCTGTGACCATCGATTGTCGATTTGACGTCACGTGACGTCGATGTGAAGTCACAGTGACTAAAATGTGAAGTCGTTATGGCCGTTTTAGAGCTCTTTTGTGACGTTTCACAAAGTGGTCACAATGTGACAAATTTGTGAAAAATGTGTCATTTGTGACTAATTTGGCATTAACATTGTGGTGAAACTGTGACAAAAGCGACGATATTTAAATTGCCAGAAACGTGTTTTTTAAAGTAAATAACATGTTTTGAATGATATTTATAAATTTCTAAAGATTTTTCAAAAAGTCTCATCTCAGTCACAGTGTGACGTCACTGAGTGGTGGCATTTTGGTCACAGATGTGATGTGACCAAAGTGACTCACAGTGACGTCACTGTGACCATACATGCTATTAGGGTAGTGATTGATAGATATTTTTTGGCAACTCGTTGAAAGTGCTTGGGGTCCACGTGAAACCTTGGACATAGTGATAGTGTCAAAATTTTCCGATGTCAATTCTAACACAAGTGAGCTCGATTAGTCGGTACATTACATTATACCTCGCCTCCTGTAGCCCTGAGTATTTCAAAGGCAATGATGGAGCTCATGTATCCAAACAAAATTGACATAACACATGTTTACAGATCGTTTCTATTTTGCACACTGTCCGCACGATGAACTACTGAGCACTATCTTACTGAATAACATTTAACGCGTTCTGAACAAGCTAAAAATTTAATCACTCTGTGTCTATGTAAATTAATTTTTCTTCACTTCAAAATCCTTCAAAAATAACAGTGCTTTATCATTCTTAAGTTAATCGATCTGCCAGCGTGAAAGACGAATTCCGAATTCACTCAGTGTGTCACTTGATTTAATAATATTTAATTTACCTGTCAGTGAAGTGTCATCTATTTGTTTAATTAGATTTAGACCACTGTTAGCTATCAATCAATTTGATTATGTGTCTTAGTCTCAATAATATACGACATGAAAATGATCGTCCTTTTCAATCAATTTCGCAGTGACTCAAATGAATTTCAGAAAACAGAATATGTAATATTCTACAATATTCCTTGGTTGTGAAAAAAATATTTTTTGTAAATGCTTTAAAAATTAGAAAGGGTAAAATTTTGAATGTTTTAAAATTTTCATTCTATCATTTTTGTTTGTTGTTTTTATAACTATTACAGGGTGCGTAGTCATCAAGAAATTCAGAGCATTTTAATTCTTTTAGTATCAGAAATTTTTTAAAGTACTGATTGTTACATTTGAAAAAGGATTTCTTTTTCGTTAAATAAAACAAATATTACATTATAAAAATTCTGGTAAAAGGTCCTTACAAGGTGCTTCCAGACTACGCACCCTGTATTAGTAAAATAATAAAATAAATCTTAAAAACTTAAATACCAATATTTTAAATAACGTATTTTGTATGCGTTCATATTAAATCCTTTGCATTTAATACAAATTTTTTCTTATTTAACCCATTAGTGCCTAGCGTCCCTTTTTAGGGACGCTTCAAAAGGTGCATTTAGCACTGTTTTTGACACAGGTAAAAAAGAAAAGCAATAACTATTTTAATTAAATGATGCATTTTCGTGATTAATGAACTAAACTTAAATCTTCTAAAAATAGTGGTGCACACCAAATAAAATTTACGCAAAAGATACTGGGCACGAATGGGTTTATAAAACGGTTTCTATGATTTCAAAAGACTTCAATTTGAAACCCAGTTTCTACACATTCATAATTAGTTCTTTGCATTTAATATTAAGTTGTTCATAGATTACAAAATTGCTCTCTATGATTTCAAAGAAAATAAAAAGTGAGTACGATGATGAAAAATAAAAGGTTTTTTTTCTTTTTTTTTGTTACGCTGAATACGTTAAAAATATCGCATACACTCCACTTTTTTTAACCTTTTCCAGCGCACTATGCCTAGTCCGGGTGACATAATCTTAATTCCCAATTTGCAAACGGCATCTACAATATTTTATTAAAATTTTCCTTTTACAATGAAAGCTTGAATTGGAGGATTCTTAATTTCTAAAAATGTCGTTTATAAATTCCGGTAACAGTCGATGATTTCCAATTTTACTAACATAATTTGCCCGTGCCGGAAATGATTAAGCTGAAATATACGTAATTTTTAGTGTAGTTCGTAATTATGTAAATACGTAGCACCTATAGTTGTCGTTCAGTCCGTCCGTCCGCATGTAACAACGCAAAAACTACCCAACTGAATCGTTTAAAATTTAAAATATATAATTATCACATAATTTTATCGAGTGATTTCGAATTTTATGAAAATTGGATGCATAGATCAATTACAGAGACATTCAAAAGTTTAAAAATAGAAAACCAACGAATATAAATGCACAAATAAAGTGTGAAAATGTAGCAAACAGCTGTTTTGAATCTACTATCGAGATTCTTCATCAGTGCAAGACTCAGGGAGCTAGAAAAAGCAAAAATGAGCCGAGACAAAGAAACGCAGGCTTATATAAGCAGGCAACTGGGTGGACAAGTAGCGACATCTACCGGAAATAGAACAAAACAAAAACTAAAAAGCAAGAAAGAAAGGAAAAGTTTTAAATTAAAGTTTTCCAAATACTTGGAAAATAAGGAGTACTTGAAAAGTCATTGACTAAGGAGTGAGAATTTTTAATGATGTGGTAAGCTTCCCTACAATTAAGATCAAAAATAGAAGGACACTTATGGATAATGGTGGCTGAAGATAAGTTAAACTTATGTTGTGAAGACCAACAATGTTGAGCAATAGAAGAGAGTTTAAGCTCTTGATTTTTGACATATCTTTTATGTTCCGCTGAACGGAAACTGAGAGCACGTTTAGTCTCACCAATATAAAAAAGACGACATTGGCAAGAAATTTGGTAAATGTCCCAGTTATCTAAGTGCTTAAGATGGGGTGCTTAAGATTTGAAAAAGCAATTTTATTAACAGGAGAAAAAATAACATTGAAATCAAAAGTATTAAAAATATATTCAGAACATTCACATTAACATTTAAAAGTATTCCATTACATTACGTTCAATGGGGAATAGAGATCCAAATGCAATTTAATCGTTTGAAATTTAAGATACATATTTATTGCATAATTTTGTCGAGTTATTTCAAATTTTAGCAAAATTGGATGCATAGTTTAATTACAGGGACAATCAAAAGTATTCCGTTCCATTATGATAAATTTGGAAAAATGATTCAAATGCATTTTGATGGTGTTACACTCTTTCGAACATGATAAAATTGATATGCATCTATAAAGTTCATATTATAATGTACATTTTGTATAATCTGTGGTGTAAAAAACATTTGTAATTGATTTAAAAGGCCACACAAAAGTATTCCATTACACTTGTTTGCTTCACCAGAATCACTAATGGACCATCCAGCGGCCCCATTTTATAGCACATAAGCATATTCAACACTTTTTTTTTTTTTTTTTTTGAGAGCACAAGTAACAAGAACAAATAAGCCAGAAAACGTACCCTAATGTCCTGCGTATAAACCGCACATCAAACAATTCTTTCTCGACCCAGAATTTGGTTAAAAAGAAATGTAACTTGTCAGATCGCCGTAAGTATTTGTCTTCAATCACTAAATAAAATTTCTGGTCAAAAAAGAATTGTTTGATCCGCGGATTATACGCAGGAAATTAGGGTAGTATCATTGTACGTCAAAATTATTTGGGTTCATCGAGCGCTTCTTAAAAAAAATTAACTCAAAGATACAAAACGACAAAAATGTAGAAAAAAACTGAAACACTCTATGTTCGGGCTATAATTTCCATGACTTACTATTTTATTTATCATGTAAAACTTATACTAAACAAAAATACATATCTTTAATAATGCAAAGCCACTGAACAGTTATCAGAATTCGAAACTTTTCTTTTCGGGTATATGATGGGCGAAAAAAAGCCCTTATTAGCCCACCTCCTTTAACCAAATCTCTAATGGAATTAAGATGATTTTGTTTTTAGTCATATTATTCGTACCCGATCGGAAGAAAAAATCTAAAAAAATAACTTTATTTCTTATATTATTTCTTATATTTAATGCTTTGGATTTCAAACTATCATAATGCATATATGACACTTTCATTCCATTATAGAATATTCCATTTTATGCAGATCAACTGATGTATCATTAATGAATCCTTTTCACGTAACACATTAAAAAAAAAACTTTTTGAATATATTTATATAACAGGAAAATGGATATTATTACCTAATGCAATAAATACTTTCTAATGCATTAATGAATATAACTGTCCGGATTTTGAATGTTTATATTTTACTAAAGAACAGTACATTTTATACAAATATAGTGATCTTTCAATCCTTTTGTATAGCGATAACAACTAAGAGCTTTTAAAAACTTTTTGGGAATTATGTTGAATGTAGATGAAGATAGAAAAATGAAGATGATTGTATAACAGAGGAAACTATATTCATCTATTATTCTCATCCAGTTATTTCGAAATATATTTACATTTCTTTAAAAGAATACAGACATTATAATAATATGCGCAGTGGGATGATATATTTCTTATGTATTACATGTTGCATTAATTTCCCAATATTCAATGAATAAAATATTGTAACATAAAATAATTTTTACGTGCAAAATAAAACTAAAAAATATGTATCTTATGTATAATAATAAAATACAAGCTTTATGCACAATTTTAATTAAGTAAATTCAAATTATGCCATCCATGTATTGCAAAGCATAGAAAAAAGTATAATGAAAACGGTTATGTAATAGCAATTAACTTTCCTATGCATATGTAAATTTTGAGTTTTATCAAAGCAATTCAATTAAAAATTATAAAATTTTAAATATTGATATCACACAAGTTCCTTAAAACAAAATATATAAAAAAACTTAAATGTCTACTTTATAATCTTATGTAAAGTAAAAAGATAAAGAAGGTTATGTAAAATACTATTATTTTTAAGACAATCAAACTGATTGGTAAAGTTATCATACGAATTGATTATTTCCAGCTGAGCGAAAAATTGCCCAGGCCGGGAATCGAACCCGGATACTTGGCTTACAAGGCCAATGCTTTACCTGTTAAGCTATCTGGGCGATAGCCGGCTGGGATTTTTCGCTCAGATAACCTTATTGGTCGTAACATCTGGTCTGTCATTTGAAACAGCTCGCAGAATAAACCGCAGATAATGGAACTCCATATAACGATGGATACGTAGATATACTATTATTTTTAACACAATCAAACTGATTGGTAAAGTTATCATACGAATTGATTATTTCCAGCTGAGCGAAAAATTGCCCAGGCCGGGAATCGAACCCGGATACTTGGCTCACAAGGCCAATGCTTTACCTGTTAAGCTATCTGGGCGATAGCCGGCTGGGATTTTTCGCTCAGATAACCTTATTGGTCGTAACATCTGGTCTGTCATTTGAAACAGCTCGCAGAATAAACCGCAGATAATGGAACTCCATATAACGATGGATACGTAGATATACTATTATTTTTAACACAATCAAACTGATTGGTAAAGTTATCATACGAATTGATTATTTCCAGCTGAGCGAAAAATTGCCCAGGCCGGGAATCGAGCCCGGATACTTGGCTCACAAGGCCAATGCTTTACCTGTTAAGCTATCTGGGCGATAGCCGTCTGGGATTTTTCGCTCAGATAACCTTATTGGTCGTAACATCTGGTCTGTCATTTGAAACAGCTTGCAGAATAAACCGCAGGTAATGGAACTCCATATAATGATGGATACGTAGATATCCTATTATTTTTAACACAATCAAACTGATTGATAAAGTTATCATACGAATTGATTATTTCCAGCTGAGCGAAAAATTACCCAGGCCGGGAATCGAACCCGGATACTTGGCTTACAGTTGGATTCCCGGCCTGGGCAATTTTTCGCTCAGCTGGAAATAATCAATTCGTAAGGTTATGTAAAAGTATGCAATATTTCACAAACATTTTTTTAAAATATTTTAATTGCATAACAAAATTTGTATAAAATGTATGAAAAATTCAAACTAACTCAATGTGAGGGGATTTTTTATAGAATCACTTAATTTCAATTCCCAAATCTCATAGAAGCACCAGTATTTGGTACATATATATATATATATATATATATATATATATACATTACGGCCAACTGTGCATGCGAAACATAGTGTTTTTCTTTTTTACAAATACCGTATTTACTCTTGTATACCGCGCATGCGTGTATAACGCGCACCCGCCTACTTTACAAGAAAAAATGGCGATTTTTTAAAATTTCGTATATAACGCGTACCATAAATTTCGTAAGAAAATGGATGAATGACTAAATAAATTTCAGTAAAGAGAATTGGAAAAAAAAAAAAAAACATTATAACAAGGCGAAAATACATTTTTAGATTTCAGATAAGGAGTGAATGACGAGGACAGGAGTGAATGACGGCAGTCAGAATTGCTAATTAGCGTTTATAAAATGTTAATGCATAAAAAAGTGCAAGGATTGAAATAAAGATGCAGTAATACTTCAATGAAATAAAATTTTACGAGTAATTCCCTTCTTTGAATACATTTCTTGATTCATCTGTAGGGGAGAGTGGGGATACTTGAGCATAGGGAATACTTGAGCCACCCCTATTATCTCTACATTTGGTCAATTTTTCTTTCTAAAACTGGCAACATGGTAACATATTTATAGTTCTGAACATGTAAAAAAAGAAATCACATACCTTGGTACCATTTTGAAAGTATGGTGATTAACCCTTTGATCTCTGCTGGTAGAATTTTCTACCACATAATTTTTATTCTGAAATGTCACAACGACACCAGAAATATCAACCAAATTTATTTGAAAAAAGGTTTAGTGCATTTTTTTCGCGTATATTGTAAATCTTTTTTTTCTTTGCAAAATACTGGTGAGAATGTGACATCTGGCTCAAGTATCCCCTGGATGGGGATACTTGAGCCACGATGTAAAAGAAAAAGTAAAAATTTATTAGACATAAAAAAATTGCTCAAAATTAATTGAAAGTGGTTTTCAATTGAGGAAAAAATATCAAATTTTCATTTTCAATATTTTATTTTGTTCTAAGAAATTATAAAAAGTTTAAAAAAATTAAAATTTAAAAAATGGCTCAAGTATCCCCATCTTCCCCTATATCGTGTGATTACATTTAGCAGCAAAAATAATATTCCGTGTATAACGCGCACCTAGCAGTTTTTCCCTATTTTTTTTTTTAAAAAGGTGCGCGTTATGCCCGAATAAATACTGTAAATATGTGTGTTAATTCCGATGTCATTGACTCATTTCAACATTTTAACAGTGGAAGTAATTTGTCCCTGAAAAGATTAAAAATGCTAAAGATTTTTTTTTAAATATTTGAAATAGAGATTTTAAATTTTTTGTGCATGTTCCAACTTTGAGTGATTAACCCTTTCCGGCACGGGCAAAATCTCTTAGTAAAATGAAAAATTATCGACTGACACCGGAATTCACAAGAGAATTTTTTTAGATATTTTGAAACCCCTAATTTAAGCTTTTATTCTAAAAGCAAAATTTCACTAAAATATTATTGGTGCCGTTTGCAAGTTTGAAATTAAAATTAGGTATCCCAGACCGGGCACAGTGTACCGGAAAGGGTTAATTTGCGTATGGAATTACCCGTCAGTTTTTTTTTTTTATTCTTTTGAAATTAGAAGTATATGAAAATGAGTTCAATTTCAGCGTTTTTCACTAAGTATAACAGCAAAAAAATACACTAAATCTAATACTGTATGTATCTAATATTCCATACACAAATGTGAAATAAAGATTTGGAAATATTAAAAAAAAAAGATTTTAAGTTAAACGACGCTAAATTGAACATCAATAATAATTGACGTAAATGAAATAGGAAACTGCAGCTCCTTTCATAGTAGTCTTTGAACTTTTATTTCAATGACCGTGGAAAAAGTAGATTAAAAGTTTCTTTAAATTTATAATTAACCAAATAGAAAAAACATGTAAATGTCTTTGCTAAAAAAAAAAAAAAAAAAAAAAAAAAAAAAAAAAAAACCCTATGAATGCAAAAAAGAAGAGAGATCACAATAAGTGTCCATTGTACGTGTGTAACTCTGAAAAACTACAATGGGGATTTTCGAAAGCAAAAAAGAAATGTACTCTGTGACTGGGTGCATCATCTTTCCAAAAACAGAAAAATTATGAGGACTGAGCCTACTTACATCTGAAGCCAACTCGTCCCGGTCTCTTCTACAAACTTTCCATTTTTTATGCAAATTTTTTCTAACTTATGTAGTATAGAAGTATATAGCTTTTCGCTTCTTGGATCTGGACTGGTATTTCAAGGTTCGTACACTCCTTGGAATTTCCAAGGACTCTGGCACCGCTATTAAAACAAAGAAAATTTACATTTAATTTTTATACCACAACAGTCGTAACCTCCACCTTCATTCACAGATTTTACGATATTTTTCTGCAGTAAAACACTTTGAAAATATTCTTAAAATTTGTGGTAGAACTGTGCGAACCCTGTATTTACAGAAACGATATATCACATTTCTGGAAAACACAAATTCCCACAACGTTGGGATAATACAAGATCTGTTTTGAAAGTGTGACAAAGAATTTCTAAGAAAGATCGTAATGAATTTTAAAGAAATTTTTTTTTATGCATGTGAAAGATTGCAACATTTTTTTCTATTTGCCTGATATTTTAAAATGTATTTTTTTCTCAAATAAAACATCTATGGGAACATGTGAAGCAATTCCACGTACTTTTATTTAAAAAATGTATGTTTTTAAAACATTTATGTATGTAATTCAGATCATAAGCAAATGAATGTGAAATTAAATCTATTCAGAATAATTTAAATATCTTCAAAATTCTTTTCACAACTTTTCTTGCATTTATTTGCATGCATTTTAGAATGTCATTTTTGTTCCTCATCGGAGATGTTCTGCAAAGAATGTGTGCTTTCATTAGTTACAAGGATATTCTAAAAAGAATATTTTTAAAATATTTTGAAAGGAATAAATTTTTATGCGTGTAAAGTTTTAAATAAGTTTGTTGTCAAAATGAGAGAGATATATAAAGCTCAGATGATCAATAATATAAAAATTTATTCAAAGATATTTTATACAAATATTGTTTTTAATTAAGAAGAATATGAGAGAAAAACAGTTGCTTTGATTGTAATGAATGTTGTAATGTTGTAATGAATAATGTTGGGTGTAAATAATGTTGTAATGAATGAAAAAAAATCAGTAAATGATTGTTATTTGTTTGAATATGTATGTTGCCGTAAGGATTTTTTAATGTTAAAAAAATCCGAATTAATTATCGGCAGCGAACTTGCGCTTGAAATTATTGAATAGGGAAGAGTGGGGATACTTGAGCATAAGTGATACTTGAGCCACCCCTATTATCTCTACAGTTGGTCAATTTTTCTTTCTAAAACTGGCAACATGGTAACATATTTATAGTTCTGTAAAAAAGAAATCACATACCTTGGTGCCATTTTGAAAGTATGGTGATTAACCCTTTGAGCCCTGCTGGTAGAATTTTCTACCATATAATTTTAATTCTGAAATGTCACAACGACACCAGAAAATTCGACCAAATTTATTTGAAAAAGGGTTTAATGCATTTTTTCGCGTATATTGTAAATCGTTTTTTTTTCTTTACAAAATACTGGTGCGAATGTGACATCGTGGCTCAAGCATCCCCTCCATGGGGATACTTGAGCCACGATGTAAAAGAAAAAGTAAAAATTTATTAGACATAGAAAAATAGTTCAAAATTAATTGAAAGTGGTTTTCAATTGAAGAAAAAATATCAAATTTTCATTTTCAATATTTTATTTTGTTCTAAGAAATTATAAAAAAATTTAAAAAATTAAAATTTAAAAAATGGCTTAAGTATCCCCATCTTCCCCTATGTCATATGTGAATTATCACTTGCTATTTAAGCGTAGAACCAACATTATGAAAAACGTCCAAGATGGGGCTCGAACCCGGAATCTTTGGAATAGCGCTTTACCATTTAAGTGTTCAATCATATAAGTAAGGAAGACGATGCCCAGCTTGGCATTTCTCATTCTTCTTCGTTTTTAAGACTGCACTAGCTTAAGGCCCCTGTCCTCGCTCGATGAAACGCTCGCTAGCTAATGCTATTCCTATGGGGGAACATTTTTCTAATAACTCTTTTGCATTTTGACTTTTTTTTTTTGCATTGGATAGCTGAGGTGCATGCTGACAACGCACCTTTTCTACTTTTTCGATTTTGGTTGCAGATATTTTTTACAAAGTTAGTTTCACTTTCAAAACCGGTTTCGAAACTGAAACTGCTTTTTAAAAAATATATCTGCAACTAAAATCGAAAAAGTAAAAAAAGGTGCGCTGTCGGCATGCACCTCAGCTATCCAATGCAAATATATATATATATATGACGATTAAAATTTTGTGGTTTCGTGGCGAAACTAATAAACGTTAAAGGGTTAAGGCCCCTGTCCTTGTTCGAGGAAACGCTCGCAAGCTAATGCTATTCCTATGGGGAAGCATTTTTCTAATAACTCTTTCGCATTTTGACATTTTTGAATAATTTTTTTTGCATTGGGTAGCTGAGGTGCATGCCGACAGAGCAGCTTTTCTACTTTTTCGATTTTGGTTGCAGATATTTTTACAAAGTTAGTTTCACTTTCAAAACCGGTTTCGAAACTGAAACTGCTTTTTAAAAAATACATCTGCAACTAAAATCGAAAAAAGTAAAAAAGGTGCGCTGTCGGCATGCACCTCAGCTATCCAATGCAAAAAAAGATAAAAAAGTGTCAGATTAACTGAAATATAAAGACAGTATAAGTAACTGAATCAAATCAGCAAATTTACAGAAAAAAATTTTGTTGACTTTATTTTCTTTTATTTTATTATTATTAATATTGTAACAAAATGATTACTTAGTTTGTAATCAATATACAACAGCTAACTACTTTTGGTTACTTCCAAAAGGATGAAAACATACGAGTGCTGTCTCATTATTTCAACAAAAAGAGTAACTAGTTACTTAATCACTATTTTATACATGAGTACTAAACAAAATCATTAACTTAAATGATTATTAACACTTATCTTTTATCACTATAATATTTCAAGTGATTAACTCAAGTATGCTTGGAAAAACATAAGAATTCTTTAAATTTCATTAAAGACAAACACTGACACTAATTTCATTATGTGTCATGTAAAAAGATTAAAATTACTGACAAAATTATTATTATTATTATTATTATTTTTTTTTTTTTTTTTTTTTTTTTTTTTTTTTGCTTATTTATGATACTTGTTTGTGACAAGAATAATTTAGTTTCAACATAATCCATGTAGAAAATCGCTTGGTTCTACATAAAAGAATTAAGATTTGTCAAAATGTTGATTAAATATGCAATACCCCCCTTTTTTTTTTTTTTTTTTCTTTTTAAGAGGAATTAACAGATTGTTTCACTAGCATATGCTGCAAAATTCTATTTCATTTATTTATACCTTACAATTCATTTTCCCTATTAGGTATAAAGATTGAGAACTTTATATTTAATGAAACAAAAATACATATTTAATTTTTTACACTAAAATGAACAATTATTTTAAACATTAAGTATATACAAAGTGATATTTTAAGCAGATTTTTTTATTTTATTTTAGATAGATACCATTTTTGTCTGCCATTCAATCACACATAGTACAAACTGAATGTGCGATTAAACACACATGAAAAATTTTGAAAAATTGGTTTTGTGCATTCGCACGGGAATAAGGAGTATTGTCTGCCCATCCGGTCACAGACACTCTCAGATACCCGAAACTTCCATAATGAAAAAAAAAAAGGAAGAGGGCTGACTTTGACTTAAGGTCTCAGTCCTATAGGGGGAAAAGGGCAGTGAAAGGACTTGTTCAGAATGAACTAAACAAGCCCTACTCCTCCACATTGGTTTATTAGCCAGTGCGAGGAGTCGAGTCGACTTCTAGTAAAAAATATTTTGAATAGAATTGTTGGTAAAGGCCAACAAGAAGGGGAGTTTCTGGTACAGTGACATGTGATGCATACAGGGCAATAATTTAGAACTGCATCACAATGTCGAAGGGAAGAAACTGTATAGCCGTAAAAAAAATAGGTGATGGTTTTTACACAGCATCACAAAAATATTTAGAAAAGTCAAAATCTAAAGTACACAGAAACTAAAGAGGTCATGAATTGGTATATAAAAAGGTCAAAATCTTTTCACAGAACACTTTTTTTTTTTTAAACCATAGCAGAAATACTTTAAATGCTTGATATAGCTGACAATAATAAAGATTGATAAGAGACATGATGATTAATTCCATAACATATTTAAAATGAATAATTTGAGAATAATAGACAAAGCAAACTTTTAGATTATTTACAATAATTTAACTTATGTGAACATTAGGGTAAAGGTAACTTATCTTAAACAGAATTTATGAGTTGCATGATTGTCTTCTACAGCAAATCCATCATTCCACAAGAGGTCAACAGGAGTAGAAAGTCATTCTGCCAGCAGAACGCCAACACCAGGGAATCTCATGGGGAGAACTCTTGTCAAATCCAAACTCAGGTGGGGCGCCATCCATCTGGATCGGGAAACAACAGAGCTGATGAAGAAGGAGTAGCTGACAATGGAGAAGAAGACATTAGTAATATTCGAAATGTGGATCAAACTTTTTTTTATTGCGAGTTGTTCTGACACTTCTGGTTCTTTGAGGACAATTTTCGGAGATTGTATTGTCTACAGAATCATTGGCATTCTCTGTACTTGTAGTAGGTACAGTGGTGGGAGATTGGACTAAGTGTTCTTTTCTCTCATCTAAACGAATGAGTTTATTTTGATGGATGTAGAACGGTGAAGCATCCTCATTCTCTATTGATTTGATCTGTACTATAGCAGGTGAAATAATTTTTTGAACAATGAAAGGACCTTGATTTTCTTGTTTGAAAACTTTTGGAAATTTCACCAATACTTTGACATTTACTTGTAATTTTTGAAAGGACCTTGTTTTGCGACCTTTTTTGTAACATTGTTGTCTTTTTCTTTCATTATTTATAAATGTTGTGGTATATATCTTATCTAATATTTTGGTCAGTTCGAAGACGTCATGTGCAGTATCTAAAATCTTCCATTCCGGTTGATTTTTATATTTGGAGTAGATATTGAGTTCTCTGGCAAAGTGGACAAAGTTTGGAGTGAACTGAGTTGCAGGGTGGGTAGTTGAGTTATAAATTGATTGATGAATTTTCATAGCTGTATAAATATCATAACCTTCAGTTAACATTGTATTTATGGCAGTTTTGATTTGGGTATTTATTCGTTCACTCAATCCATTAGCTTGTGGATTACAAATAGTGGTATGCTTGACATAAATCTTTATACGTTTGCAAACAGTATGGAATAAGTCACTTGTGAATTGGGAACCTTTGTCAGTGAGGACAATGTGTGGTTTTCCATGAGTAGAGATGTACGAAAGAAAAGATTTGGTTATGGCAGATGCAGTAATTTGATTTAAATTATATAATTCAAGATGTCGAGAGAAATGGTCGATAACTGTTAAGATAAATGAATGATTTTTTAACGGACCAAGTAAATCCATGGAGACTTTCTGTGATGGTTCAGTAGGTACAGGAGCAGGTAAATATGGAGTTTTAGGAGGATTTTGATTTTTTAACTTCTTACATGTCTCACAGCTGTTTACATAATTTATAACATCTGCAATCATGTTTTTCCACGTGAATCTTTTTCGAATGTTATGCAAGGTTTTGTTATGACCTGTATGAGTGATATGTGTAATCTTCATCACTTTAGGAATTAATGATGTAGGAACTACAGCCCTATGTAAAGCATTTTCTAAATTATAAGAGGCTCTATTGAAACATAGCAAATTATTTTTAGGATTTATATAGTAAGCTTTGTTTTTGTTTTGGATTCTATTTTGTTTTATTTCCATAATAATTTCTTTTAACATTTTATCTTTATTTTGCTCTTCTCTTAACATTTGATCAGAAATTTCATTGTAATCACCACTATTAATGTTGTTTATTTCTTCGCAGTGGTAGTTATTAATTTCTGAATTTACAACATCAGATTTTAACGGGTTTTCTTCTACCATTTCTGATTGTAACATAGGTGGTAAATTTTTATCCAAGTCAAGTTTGTTGTTCGAAATTGGAAGAATGTCTTCAGATTCTACCAGTTCAGGGTTCGTGGATAAGTCTTGATGTGGTGGATCTTCTTGTAATCTGCTAAGGTAATCAGCTAATATGTTTAGTTTACCAGGGAGATGTTCGAATTTATATTGGTACTCTGACAATTCCATGAGCCATCTTGTGATAATGTCAGTGGGTGATGTTGACTTTTTGTACTTTTCAAGAGGCTTAGAGTCTGATAATACGAAAAACTCTCTGTTGTAAACATGGTGCTTAAATGCAGTTATGCCTTTAAAAATAGCATACAATTCTAATTTTAATGCTGGATATCTTTTTTCGGATTGTGTGAGTGATTTTGAAAAATATGAAATGGGATATAACTTATCACCATCAAATTGCATTAAAATTGCTGATATGGCATTAGCAGATGCATCTGTGTTTATGTAGAATGTTTTGCTCCAATTTGGTAAATGCAAGAAAGGTTGATTAAAAAATATCTTTTGTAATTTTGTGAAAGACTGGTCATGTATATGAGACCATTTGAATTTAATTTTAGGTGAAGTTAGTGCAATTAAGGGAGCTGCTATTTCAGCAAACTGAGGTATTAGGCTCCTATAAAATGATGCTACACTGTTAAAAATCTGCTGCATTTTGCTGCAACGCCCTCCACCACTTGTATATAATATCTCTATTCCAACCAATGAGAAAGCGCCATTTCACGGCCAAGTAACCGTTTTCTATACAAGCAGGGGAGTGCGTTGCAGCAAAATGCAGCAGATTTTTAACAGTGTAGTCCTAAGAAAGACTTCACTTGTTTCTTTGTTTTTGGGATAGGGAAACCTGTTATTTTTTTAATATTGGACTCAATTGGTGAAATGGTTCCTTTTTGAATAAGAAATCCTAAGAAATTGATAGATTTAGTGTGAAATTGGCATTTTTCAGGAGACAGAGTTATGTTGTGCTTAGAGAGAACAGCGAATAGTTTTTCTAGAGTCTCTAGCATTTGTTCAAATGAATTTGCACACCACATGTTGTAATTTAAAATATATTTTATTCATTTACTATGTGAGGGCGCAGAGGCATTTACTTTTTTTAGATGATGATAAATAATTATTATATATATAATAGTTGATTCGGGAAAGCTGATTAGACTGAATTAGTAGGAAAAAGGTTTGGTTCATTATTGATAAGGTCACAAAAAACTTGTTTTACTTCGACCAGAAGCCTACCACGTGACCATCAAAATTCGTAAAAAAAAAGTTCCA
Organism: Maratus speculifer; assembly: GCA_964019185.1. Lineage (NCBI taxonomy): Eukaryota > Metazoa > Arthropoda > Arachnida > Araneae > Salticidae > Maratus > Maratus speculifer. The sequence goes on from OZ025300.1 coordinate 236,258,166, forward strand.
AACACTAAATGAATAGGCTATTTTTTTTCATGCCATAGCTTTATTTTATGGTTAATATTAAAGGAATATATAATATAGACTTATCAAGAAAACTTTGACCATTTACAACACTTAGTGAAATTCATCATTTGTGCATGATACCAATGATAGATAATATTATATCAAGTTATTATAGAGGAACTAATTTATCGAAAAATATAGAATCTTAAAAAAATAGGCATATTATATTTTGATGAATGAGAAAAAAGGAGAAAAGTGTCTTATCTGTATTTCCTTTGCATACGCCATCCATGCGTGCGGAATGTAGATTTCTAACGGCAAAAAAACATCTTGAGAATTGAAGTCCAACACCTCGTGGTCTTTTCATAAAAAACCAGACTACATCTTTATTTTCATTACCAACTCACTTGCAAGAAAGCAATAGAATAGAATGATTACTGAACGACTGGCGGGAAGTACCTGGGAGAGGGTTGCCATATTAGCCCGACGCCAAAAGGTATATTTTATACGATCGCCAAAACAGTACAATCTAATAAAGGCAACAACAAATTGTGATATGAAATGTTGCCAAAACTGGTAAACCATACACTGGAAATTTCCAGATCATATTATAATAATGCGAGCAGGTTATTCAATTAGCCAATGAGCAAATAGGCGGTAAAAATGTATGCTTGAAAGTTAAAGTGAAAGTAGCTATTCTTGAAAGAGTAAATGAAAAGATACTTTTTTTCTAAAAAGGAGATATCAAAATATGGAGTTAGACTGGAATAAAGATATTGAATAATAATAACTTAAAAAAATTGAAATAAATAACTGATATTTAGGAGAGTAAATAAAATGAAATGAATTATTTTGAATGATAATGAACGAAATGAACCATGGAGATATGCAAAAATGGAGAAGCATTCAAATAGGAGTGTTGTGAAAGAATCTAAATAACAGATTAATAGATTCATTTCACAACACCAACCCAGACAATACATTCTCCGGAAGAGAGTGGTTGGTATCATCCAAAACACACTATCTACAAGTCGATGGGCCCGCGTGTTCGCTCCCACCGGTTTGCAGTCAACACCGGCTTCTTCCCAGGGACTCAAGGAAAGGCCATATTTAAAGAAACTTCAAACACACAGCACACTTTTTAAGATTTTAGCACTATTTTTTCACTTAGGACACTAAGGCCTAGGAGGGGATCGTCAATACAATGTCTCCAGAGAAAGTTGGCAGTGTCATATCCCACCCATAGAACAGTAGGGGAGAGTGGGGATACTTGAGCATAGGGGATACTTGAGCCACCCCTATTATCTCTACAGTTGGTCAATTTTTCTTTCTAAAACTGGCAACATATTTATAGTTCTGAACATGTAAAAAAGAAATCACGTACCTTGGTACCATTTTGAAAGTACGGCGATTAACCCTTTGAGCTCTACTGGTAGTATTTTCTACAGGTTTCTAATCGGTTTTTTTCTTTGCAAAATACTGGTGCGAATGTGACATCTGGCGATGTAAAAGAAAAAGTAAAAATTTATTAGACATAGAAAAACAGTTCAAAATTAATTGAAAGTGGTTTTCAATTGAAGAAAAAATATCAAATTTTCATTTTCAATATTTTATTTTGTTCTAAAAAATTATAAAAAATTAAAAAAAAATTAAAAATTTAAAAATGGCTCAAGTATCCCCATCTTCCCCTATACACAGCGCCTGCAATCCATCTAGAACACTGCTTCCAGTCTCCTTTTACATTTAAGTAGCCATCTCCATGGCCTTACTTCGTGTCATTTATTTCAGTAAAGGGCTCGATTGAAGTACACCAGGAAGAAGCCCTTAGAAGGTCCTAAGTATTCAGTAATCGAAAAATCTTTTTGAATTTATTATGTGCAACTTTTATTTTTATAATATTGAGAAATACGATGATGCTGAATCAAAATTGAATGAATATAAATAATAAGAATATGAATTTGTTGCTTTTATCAATAATGAAGGAAAAATATTGAAGTTACTATTTTTTGTTACTTTCATCTGTATTTTTATCTTGGAAAATGCTTTTTTGCTTCATTTCTATATAAAATATTAAAATTTCACGCCCGCTAAATTCATGGGCTTCAAAATTAGTGGATTATAACCCCCCCCCCCTTCTAAAAAAATAAATTTATTTTGTATGTTTTTTGTTTTAAGGTCAAAATATCATAATCCATACCAAGCACATTTATTCCATTAAGGAATACTGCATTTTATGCAGATCTATTAATGTTCCGTTTCCCAATCCTTCTCAGATAACGGATTTTAAATACTTTTATTTCAAAATGTTTGCTTATGCAACTGGAAAATGGATATGATCACATAACGGATGAAAATATATTCCTGAATCGAGTAATCCGGATCTAGTATATTTACTTCGATAAAGAAGAGTACTATTTATATAGGTACATTTAGTGATATTTCAATCCTTTTGTCAATCCATAGTAGCTAATGGCTTTTATAAAACTTTTGTTTGAATACCTTAGCTTAAATAACAAAAAATTGAAAATGCTTATATAGCAGTTTTGCCAATTTCCTCTTTTTCATAATAAAATTTCTCATTAAACTAGAAATTTACGATAAAATAGTTTTCTTTATTTAATGTCATACTTATGTTTTCATTAACAATGCGAACAATGTAAGCATGGTGATGGACCTCCTAGTTGAAAAGACAACTTTATATCCAGGTTAACTATGTAAGCCGTGTTACATGGGCTTAGGGAGCCATAACAAAAATAAAAATAATGTTTAGATGTGGCAAGCCACAATTAAGATAAATTTATTAGCAAGCATAGAATAAAAGATAGAGTAAAAAATTTAAATTAAAGAAAAAGAAAAAAGAAAAAAAGAAACTTAAAATGTTCGTAATGTTCAAGAAGCAAAGGACGAAAAAGCTACCGAAGGGACGCCCCAACTAGAAAAAAAAAGACTCTTTTCAGAGACCATACATTTTTAAAATAACAAAAAATTGTAAAGTTAGTTAACACTAACAGACTAACAATTTTTTTTGAAAATATTTAAAATTTTGACAGAAACAAACACAGAGAGAAAAGTATATATGAGGGTTGAGGGAAACTAAATCATCCTCTTCCAATAGTAGAGTGTATCTGGGACGCTTCCTATTAATGGGGTCAGAAACCTCATAATCTGGAAGCTCCGCAACAATTTCATTGGGTAAGTTATACAAAGATTTATAAAAGTTTTTAGATATCTGATTAATTCGTTTTTTAAGAGAAGTGGTTTTTAGGTCTCTACGAATAGTAGAGTTTCTTAAATACCTACAGCCATTGCGTATACACTATATTGCCATTGATTATGGGACACTTGCGATTTTAGACATTTTACTAAATATCTAGAAAAATACATGAGGAATCATCTCGAAACTCTTAGTGTATAAATATAATAGTATACGTCATACATCTCCGTGAAGATTTTTTACCGAAACGCCATAGGGGACCGTCGACAAATTAAAAAAAAATGAATATCTTTTGAATAACCCTATCAAAACTAATGTAGCAAAAGCACTCAAACTCTAGATTATGATTGAATGCCTTATTGTAATACACTGTGTTCATTTTTATGCAAATAGCATGCACACTCGCAGAGTAATTAAGGTTTTTATAAAAATGGTCCCAAATTTTTCCAAGTTTTTCCATTATAATTTTCAGAGTTCTTAATATAAAATAATATTTTTTTCAGAAAATATGACAAACAACATTGCACACAGTACCCTGTAATCAGAATTAAAAAATAATAAAAATTGTATGAAAAATGAGTAGGTTTACTATATAATTTTTTACTGCGCATGCGTCAAAGATATCAAAATTTCATTTGCATATTATGTTAGATAAATGTATAGAGCAACTTTTGTAAAAGTCTCAAAATCATAGCTTGAAAATTCTGAAAGTAATCGTCTATAGAAAAAGGACAAAATCCGTTGTTTCCAAAATGAAGCAAAAAAATGAGGGATTTTATCCAAATGCAGTAGTACATCCCATATTGTGTATTCTATATTGACACCAATCAATGAATATATGTATACAACCCCTCTTGTTTTTGCTTCATTTTGAGAATAACGGATTTTCGACTTATTCAATTGACGATTATTGTCAGAATTTTAGAGGTATGATTTTGTGACTTTCACAAAAGTTGCTCTATATATTTAGCTAACATAATATGCAAATGAAATTTTCATATCGTTGACGCATGCGCAGTAAAAAATTATTTAGTAAACCAACTCATTTTTTACACAATTTTCATTATTTTTTAATTCTGATTACAGGGTACTGTGTGCAATGTTGTTTGTCATATTTTCTGAAAAAAATAATATTTTATATTAAGAACTCTGAAAATTATAAGGAAAAAACTTGGAAAAATTTGGGATCATTTTTATAAAAACCTTAATTACTCTGCGAGTATGCATGCTATTTGCATAAAAATGAACAAGGCTTATTACAATAAGGCATTCAATTACAATCTAGAGTTTGAGCTCTTTTGCTACATTAGTTTTGACAGGGTTATTCAAAAGATATTCATTCTTTTTTAATTTGTTGACGGCCCCCTTTGGAGTTTCGGGAAAAAATCTTCACGGAGATGTATGACTTATACTATTATATTTATACACTAAGAGTTTCGAGATGATTCCTCATGTATTTTTCTAGATATTTAGTAAAATGTCTAAAATCGCAAGTGTCCCATAATCAATGGCAATGTAGTGTATAACGAAGGTTTTTCCGAGTTCGTTTTTATTCATTTATCTTATTTCACTTTGTGATTTTTCTGGTTTCATCTTTCCCTTTCCCAGTATGCAAAAACAGGAATCAGTAGTGTGAGCAGGGGTGCAAAAATCTAGGCGCCAGCGGGCAGTTTCTTACCACTAAAATATAAAAGTTTTCTTTGGTTAAAATTTAATAGCATTCTTGCAAGAATTTTACACGCACTATTAAACGAAAAACAACAAAATAAATTTAGTGGTGAGAGACTGCCAGCTGGCGCCTAGAATTTTGCACCCCTGAGTGTGAGATTTCATTTTTTTTAACCCGTTAACTGATTTGCCCGTACGCCGTTCGGGCAAGAAAAATTAGCTTATTTCATCAGTTAAAGCTTTTTAACACCACAATTTTTTAAAAATAATTTTATTTTATTGAAAGGCGGAAATGGATATCTTCAATGTTACGAATATTTTAATTAAAAAAATTGTGGTGAGAATCCGTTATTTTCTATTTATTGAACGGAAAAGAAAGTGCCTGTTAAATTATGAATCTGCTGCGGATTAATATACCGTCGTCACGCGCAATATAATGTCAAACGTCAAACTATCCAATTTGAAAAAAGTGGTACCAGTGGGCTTCTTTTTCAAAATCAGATTTCTTTATTAGCATCAGTTTTCAGAAAAATCTTCCTTGTATTCGCTTAATTAATATGTAATTAAATGAGGTTAAATTAAGCGAATTTGGCTAATTAAAAAAGTGGTGTCAATCAAGAAATCTAAATTATAAAAAAAGTAGCCACTGGCAATACTGTTTTTATATTGAATAATTTGACATGGTACCGACAATATAATGGCGTTGATTTCAATGTATGCAGATGAACCAAAAATTTTATGTAAAGACAAAAAATTAAAGCGGTAAGCCTCTTCCATATTTATAGAAATTCTTACAAAATATTTGTTGCATTTATTTGCATAAAATTTTGAAAGCCATATTTCTCAGTCAGGCGAGATGTTCTCCAAGAAATGATGTTTCTTCATATTGTGATAGGAAATTTCTAAGAAATAACGAATCTTTTGCAACACGTGAAATTTTATGCTTCTGAAATTTTGCATTAGCTTGTTTACATAGTGAGTTTATATATCTTTTACCCACCTACGACGCTGAAACAGCATAAAATTATTTTGAGGTCTGAAATATAATTTTTATATCAAAGTAATTTTCTTTTTAATATGTTTCATGATGGTTAGCTTTTCCGAGGGAAATATCATAAAAGAATTGTAATGAGATTGTTGATTTCAAATCGAAAATATCTCTTGCAAATTCATTTAAATACTGCATGAAACAACCTCTTATGCGGTTTATTCCCAGGACAGCATAAAAAATAAAGATAGTCTTTAATCCGTTGAAGGGCAATGCGTCTGTAATATTGACTTATATCCAGAAAAATCAAAAAATTTTGTTTTAAATTAAGAAAAGGCAATTTTTTAACATTTTGCCGCAAATATAAAATTTCGTTAAGACACACACACACACAACTGAGTGAAAAAAAAACGCGGATGATAATGTTAAGTCTATGAGGGGCGTTCTTTTCAAATATCTCGTTTAAATTTTAATATTTTTACATAAGTTAAAGGCGATCTACAACCGCGCTGGGTTTCACTTTTTCAATTTTGGTTTTAGATTAAAAAAAATACTTTAACTTTCAAAAAAGGTTTAATCCGGTTCTGAAATTGAAACTGTCATAATATAAAAAATATATAACTAAAATCGAAAAAGTAAAAACTAGGCCCGTTATAGATCGTTCTCAGATATCCTAAGCAAAAAAAAAAAAAAAAAAAAAAAAAAAATGTGCAAAAATATTAAAAGTTGAGCGAGATATTGGAAAAGAACGCTCCCATAGATTTAACATTATCATCCGGGTCTTTTTCACTCAGTGGTGTGGGCTCTTAAAAGATTCGCCTGAGAAACTTGTTTAAATTATATGGGATAAAAAGTATCACAAAGGCCCTGAAGGACTTAAATAAAATATCGAGCGATTAACCTCTTGCACTCTATAACATACTCTACTCAGCGTACGTAATACTACTTTGGTAATTTCCGACCAGGATGTACGCAATGTACGTCCTGTTACCAAAAGGATTTTTTAATTAAACCAAAAAGTGTTCTCGCCAAAAAGTGTTCTCTCTTATTTTTGCTTCATAAGAAAATTGATGCACCTAAAAAACATTAAAAGAAAATAATAAATAAAACTTTTATCGCGTGAATTCAAAATTTCGAAAAAAAATGTAAATCTACCAGGTGTGGCAACACTGGTATGCCTGATATGCCTTTGCGTGATAGGTACAATGTGTTTTTGCAAATCACGATGTGCACGTACCACATATCAACATCCATAGTCCAAAGATAATTTTGTTATTCCCACTAATAAAGCTTTTCTGTAAATATTGGATTACTTTCTACGAGCATTTTTATGATTCAATTAGGCAAAAATTTCTGTTTTCAAAAACCAGTGGTAAAAGATTAAAAATTCTGTAAAATACATGAAAAAAACTAGGCATTCATTATTTGAAAGTTTTTTCTTCAAAAATATTGATCTTTTAATCCTTTCCGGCACACTGTGCCCGCTCTGGGATACCTAATTTTAATTCCAAACTTGCAAACGGCACCAGTAATATTTTAGTAAAGTTTTTCTTTTACAATAAATGCTTAAATTAAGAGATTCTTAATTTCTAAAAAAGACGTTTGTAAATTCCGGTGACAGTCGATAATTTCTCACTTTACTAACAGCATTTGTCCATGCCGTAAAGGGTTAACAAATTACTGATATTTAACACCTTTTTTACTGTGTCTTTCTTTGATCACTAGCCACTCTGTCTATTTTTTTTTTTTTTTACCTAATAATACCTAAGAAATAATAATACCTAAATAACCTAAGAAATACCTAATACCTAATAATAATAATTAATAATAATTAATACCTAAGAAATTGGTTTGTGACTTCCAGGGTCAGTCGATAATTTCTCAATTTAGTACAGATTTTGCCCGTGCCGGAAATGGTTAAATGGTTAATCCCTTGGGCATCTAAACATTTGTTTGCTTAACCCTTTCCGGCACACTGTGCCCGGTCTGGGATACCTAATTTTAATTCCAAACTTACAAACGGCACCAATAATATTTTAGCAGAATTTCGCTTTTACAATAAAAGTTTAAATTAAGGACTTCAAAATATTTAAAAAATTCGTTCGTGAATTCCGGTGTCAGTCGGTAATTTCTCATTTTACTAAAAAATTTTGCCCGTGCCGGAAAGGGTTAAGAACTATTTTACTTTTCGATAACCTTCGATCTATGAAAACTCGAAGCTAATATTTTGGCAAACACAGTTAAAATTAGATGAAAAGAAGAAATGAGGATGATATTGTCAAAATACACATTCAATGACTGGTATAGAATGGAATGAATAAAGAATTATTATAATCTTTGTTCAACTATTATCGTTTTTCGCTTTGTTTCCTCAGTAGAATAAATAAGAAAAGGTAAGTTAGGATAAAATCAAAGTGGAATAATTATTGTATCCTTACAAAAAACTTTTCAAGCATTTTGTTGCATTTATTAATATAGATTTTTTATGTAATATATTTTTACTCATTCGAGGATTACTAAATCTGAAGATGTATTTTGATCCCGCAGTAAAGAATTTCTACGAAAAATCAAAATCTTTTTTCAATGTATAAAGATTTATGCATCTAAAAATTTAAATGACATCTTTTACAAAGTAAATATGACATATTTTTGCAAGTGTTTCAGGAATTTAATTTCTTATAATTTATAATTTGATTTCTAATAATTTATAATTTATTTTGTACATATATGTTTTTTTTTAATATTGATAAAAAATAGTGATGAATTCTACTAATAAAAGAAATATTTTTTTACAGGTTTTAGACATTCAATTTCTTAAAAATCATTTTTAAGTTTTTTTTGTTCTTGTAATGCTTTTAAAATATAGTTGACCATCATTCAATTTATCTTCAGTAAAAATCTTTTAATTTTAACTACTATAATTTCCGGCGTATTATCCACGCATCAAACAATTCTTTTTCGATCCAGAAATCTTATTTATTGATTGTAGGCAAATATTTACGGCGATCTGATAAGTTATATATCTCTTTAAAAACTTTCTGAGTCGAAAAATAATCGTTTGTTCCGCGGATTATGCACAGGAAATTACGGTAGTTTAACCCCTTGGGGACGAGCGACACGCATACGTGCCGCAAAAAGGCATAGGAATCCTTTTTTATTCTTACCGGTAAAATTATACTGTAAAATTTGTGTTATGCAATCGGAGCATTTCCTCGATTTAAGAAGGAACAAATTTCTGTTTTTTAAAACCGGTGACAAAATATTAAAAATTTCCTAAAAGACTCCCGTCGCGAAGGGGTTAACGAATTATAGATTATATGTTAATTACATAGAGATTATACATTAATATATTAATATAGATTTAGGTTCATGTGTATATGAAGAATCTATTTCATTTCATTTCATTCAAAATAAAATTGTGTTTCGTAATGCCTTCAATCCGAATCAAATTACCCCAAATTTTACAGATGGAAAGTTGAAGATTTGCAAGAATGTGATGAATTATTAATAATGTATAAGCCGCTGTCGCATATACGTCATTTAAAAAACTGTTGTTAAGGAATTTTAACTATCCAAAAAAAGTCTGTAAGCTTGCTTGCCTACCGGCTTTTAAAAAACATAAAACATAAAATGTATTACTAATTCGTAAAAAATGAGTAAATCTTATTTTACAATTTATGAATAATTGAATGAACAAACCTGAAAGTTATACATAAGATTTTTTTTTGTATTTTTTTAATTTATGCGAAGAACTTCTAGTCACCATTTTGTTTTATTTTTTAGTGGCAAGTATTTTGTGATTAGAATAAAAAATAATTTTTTTTGGCATTACCGCTATGATTTCGCCTTTTCTGAATAAAAGAGGAGTCCAAACAGCAAACTTTAAAATTAAGGAGTATATTGTAATTATTAATACAGTGAAAATTAAATCTACAGTAGACCATTTTTTAAAATTTATGATAACAGTAACTGCTAGTTTGACAACGTTAGATAGAAGCAAAGAGAAAGACAGTAGTTAAATACAAAATATTTAAATACATTTATAAATGCTGATAAAGACCCGGCTATTTCTATAAGTACTTATAGTGTAGGTCACGTATTGCGAATTTGTATTTCGAGTATTTTAAAACTGAAAAAAGATTTATTATACCGGGGATATCTCAGTTATTGTATAAACCTAAGCAAACATTTAGAAAATAACGATGACCAAAAACATTGCAGCTAATAGCTGTATGACTTACACTGCAAAAATCCATGAAGCTAGCATTTTCTAAAAATACCCAGTTGAACAGTCAAATTTCGCACGCATGAAGAGTTTAAAGAGATTTTACATCTTTTGGCACCAGAAATTTCGTTAAATACTGGTCGCTATATCTGCAGATAGACTTTTCAGAGCTGCCAATGGCGACTACTTTTTTTAATTTTGACAAGCACCAGTTTCTGTAAACGGACTCTTAACCCTTTCCGGCACGGGCAAAATCTGTTAGTAAAATGAGAAATTATCGACTGACACCGGAATTTACAAACGAATTTTTTAGATATTTAGAAACCCCTAATTTAATATTTTGACGTAAAAGCAAAATTTTACTAAAGTATTATTGGTGCCATTTGCAAGTTTGGAATTAAAGTTAGGTATTCCAGACCGGGCACAGTGTGCCGGAAAGGGTTAACTAACATTTTTTCTACATTTGCATGAATAATGTACTTCAAAATTTTATTAGGATGAGCGAAGCGAATCCTCTACTAGTCCACTCAAATTACACTTTGTCGTACACTTTACAAAAAAACTATTCTATATTTTGACTTCAAATTAAACACAAAAATAAAATATGATCTGTAGATTTGCAGAATATAATTTTTTTTTACAGTAAAACGTTAAAAAAATATTATTTTAATTAATTTATTTTACATGCATTTCCAATACGGACGCATTTTAGCAAATAAATAAAAAAATGAAACGCGTATATTTTCAGAAAAAAAAAATATATAAATCATGGAGTAAGTGATTATAGATAGAATCATGATTAATTTAATAAATAAATAAAGTATGTTTTCATTATTCAGCAAAATCGTTTGCACAGATGACACTTAAACATTTTAAAAGAATTTAATTATGGATTTTTTTTTGTAAAGTGGCAACAAAAGAATTGTAAACAAATACAATTAATTGTTAAATTTGTTATATAAATGAAAAATTAAAAGAATTACGGGAACTTGTTGCCTCGATTCAAGCTCGATTCAATTCTAAAATAGCTATCAAAGATTATTTGATGTTAATTACAAAGATTGGAAACAACTTTAAAAAACAACTTGAACAACTGACTTTTTCAAACAACTTAAAAAACACCAGTGGCTACTCGAAATTGTAAAAACATCTTTAAAAAGAACTTTTAGTTGAATATTTAAAAATATTTTGTAAAAGTTTGCTTCAAAAATACTTTTTAAGCCAGTCTTACATCATAAATAAAAAATTCCTGGAAAATTGAAAGTTATTTGGCTTAACTTACGTTTGTAGAATTAAACTGCGCCAAAACATAAAATAACGTTTTTGTTTAATAAAGATGCAAAAATAATATTAAAAAATATTGTTACTTTCAAATATATGCTTTATAAAATAATGCTTCGCGAATCCAAACAAAGCATGGCTTTTGCTAGTTAAAATAATATTGATGCAAACAGAATATAAAACCAATCACCTGTGGCGGCCCTCATTTTTTGTCCATTAACCACTTAATCGTCACGCTTCACGGCTTTTATTCTCACCAGTTTTATAAAATAGTTTAATTTGTTTTAATCTGATATCATTTTGCTTGCCACTAAATAAGATGAATATTTTTTTAAAAAGTCGTGGGAATAATGAGTTTGAATTTTTAAATCGTAATTTAATGCGACCACGAAAGGGGTTAAATAAGAAAAATACTTCTTCCAGGATTTTATTTTTAAGTTGCTTGAAAGTTCTTGAACCGTACGAATCCTAGACTGGAATAAAGTTTCAAGAAATATTTAAAATGAAGAACGATGAAAAACTATCATGAAGCTTTGTGTGATTAAATCCCATCCGACCGTGGCTTGGTTACCATCTTAGATAAACTCCATCAGTATAGGGGAGAGTGGAGATACGTGAACCACCCCTATTATCTCTACAGTTGGTCAATTTTTCTTTCTAAAACTGGCAACATGGTAACATATTTATAGTTCTGAACATGCAAAAAAGAAATCACATACCTTGGTGCATTTTGAATGTATGGTGATTAACCCTTTGAACTCTGCTGGTACAATTTTCTACCACATAAGTTTAATTCTGAAATGTCACAACGACACCAATAAATTCGACCAAATTTATTTGAAAAAGGTTTAATGCATTTTTTCGCGTATATTGTAAATCGTTTTTTTTTTTTTTTTTTTTTTTTTTTTTTGCAAAATACTGGTGCGAATGTGACATCTGGCTCAAGTATCCCCTCCATGGGGATACTTGAGCCACGATGTAAAAGGAAAAGTAAAAATTTATTAGACAGAAAAATAGTTCAAAATTAATTTGAAGTGGTTTTCAATTGAAGAAAAAACATCAAATTTTCATTTTCAATATTTTATTTTGTTCTAAGGAATTATTAAAAATAAAAAATAAATAAAATTTAAAAAATGGCTCAAGTATCCCCATCTTCCCCTATATTATGAATATTTTTTTCACTTATTTGAGACAGAAATGCTGCAATAACAATCATACCTGTCAGCACTTGCGTAATTTTTTGACACAAAAATTTAATAGATTTTTTACGTGATTTAATCTGCAGATTATGTTATTTAATAAGGTAAAATTTACTATTTATTTTTTTATCTGTTAATAAAAATATAAGAGATGGCAACTATGAGTAAAACGTTACTATAAGCCCGAACTTTCTATTCGAATTTATTTGTGGACCTTTTCCCTACCGGGAATGTCAGGTTCTGAGACCACCTCTGCTAAAGATTGGAATTTCCGTTATTTCTCTATCTTAATCTCTTGTGTATTGTACTGGCTGTGTACTAGAATTTTCAAGGTGACATTCTTTCTTTGTTGAAGGGAGAATTGACAGGTAATCCTCTACAGGTGATGAGTGAAAAAGAGGAGATTGCTGAGAGGCGTGTTCGTCCGTCAGTGAGGTATGTGGATGATGAGCAGACAAGCAACATGTCACTAATCAAGAGAGGAATATAGAATGTGTCCAATAAATAAGCTCCAAAGGGGGTTGACATTGGGGAAACACAGTGATTTGAGAAGAGCAAGTCTTATCTCAGATTAGTTCAGTCCGTATCTGGGCTCTTACCTAGAGAGTAGTGTAGGACCGAGGTCCTTGTGCGTAGTGTTCTGGGCCGGATATCGTAGGCCGAGTACCATGCGTTGGGAGAGTCGATGTTGATCTCCGATAAAGTTAATCTAACGTGCATTGAGTGTGAGGTGGAAGGTGTAATTCGAATGGTACACAGCCAACCTTTACTGTATTTAATTCAATGTTGAACCGGATCATCTATATCCGAGTTGTAATTGTATATAATTGTAAATATCGTATTTGTTGTGTATATATAGTATAAATAAACTGTTAGTTCAGTTAATTGACAGCGTCAGTGTTCATTTACACAATCCTCACAGTGGGTGACCGATATCACCTAATAATATCGGTGGTGGCCAGGGCCTGATTACTAACGGGGCACTCTCCCACCAGGAAAAAGAAATAAAGAATTTTTCCTTATTCATGACAGTAATCTTCTATGAAAAGGGCGTTTAAAGAAGACGAAAATTTCTATAAATTTTTTCTGGTGAGAGAGTGCCCCGTTAGTAATCAGGCTCTGGTGGTGGCAGCTATAACTACCACGGAATTTCTTCAAAGTTGTGCGGGCTGAGAGGAACGTCCGACAGGGAATCATGAACTACTTTTTACCCATGAATTGTGTAAATCTGCAATAAGAAATAAATTTGTGTGTCTATCTATCTGTCTATTTTATTTAGAAAAGATTGTTGCACGTTGAGATAAAGGATTTTTCAGAATCGTGCGAATGTATGTAGTTATGGATGGAAATAATAAATTTTACATTTTTGGATTAGATTTTTTAATTTTTAACTTTTATGCAATTTTAAAATTTTTTCCAAGTTCTGTTCGTTTTTTTTCATTATAAAATTAAATGCACTTTCAATTTTTTATCGTAATAATGAAAATTTAGTCGCTATTCAATAAAATTTATTCACAATTTGTAGAGATGTTTTTCTTTATCTTTTTTCTTATTTTTTTTTCTTACTTTTTTTCTTTTTTGCTTTACTCGTCGATATTTTTGTCAGACTTGAGTAACGACCCAAAGATCAGCCTGTAATATATGTAGTTAAAGATAGTTTGAAGGTAGAATACGTTTCTAATTTTTTATAAAACCGTTTTCGAAAGTTTTGTTGGATTTATTCCCATATAGATTTATGTACATACTTTTCAATCGTCTGAGATATTACTTAAACCACAATGTGCTTCGAGAGCGTAATTTTTGTATGAATATAATGTAATGTATGCATATAAAAGTAACTTTTTTTTAAATTGTTTTGTCCCTTTTTTTATCTTTTAGTCTAAATAAATACCACCGGAAATTGTTAAGTAATTTTAATGTAATTATTCTATTTATTTATTTTTACTACCAACCTGTACAAAAAAATGCTGTAACCAAAATAAATATATGCATGTAATTGAGTAAATAACCAAATGAAAGTGCAGACATAAAATCAAAGCAGAATAAATTTGGATATCTTCAAAAATCTTTCCATGTCTTCTCTAGCATTTGTTTACATGGATTTAAGAATGTCATCTTTTTCGCTCATCCGAAATATTATGTAGCAGAAATGTGCTTTGAAATGTTATAAGGAATGTGTAAGAAATTTTTGTAAGGAATGAATTTTTATGCATGTAAAGTTTTGAATAACTTTGTTTACAAAGAGTATGATACATATTTTGAAGGTGTTAGGTTATGAATACCTTAAAACGTTTTTCAAAGATATTTTGAATAAATATTGTTTTAAAATTAATGAAAAATATTAGAAAGTAAACAGCTGCTTTAAGATTTAAAACAAATGATTTTTTTTTACATTTTCCTAAATGTCTTTGGGTATATTGTGAATCTTTGTTTGTTGTTATGCATATCTGAAAAAAAATTGTACCAATATTTTAAGAAAATAAATTTTGTAGAACATTTATTTCTCTGCCAGACGTTGCCTAACTGCATATGAGAAATTTTTTAAACAAACGGTGGAAGGTAGAATATAAAAATAGTTTCATGAGACAACTCTGCTTAGATTCATTTTATATAAAAAAAGAGAGAAAGAAAAAACCTACGAAACAAAACAATATTTTATCGTTGATGTGTTATTTTTTAATTCTAATAAGTTATGGCTAATAATTATCGAAATCGTTACGACCAATAATTTTAAATGCTTATTAAGGTTGGAATAAACTTGTTTCGAAGGGTAGATGGACGCATTGTGCACAGGACTTGAGAATTATCTAAAAATCTTTTCAAATTTATTTTGTTCAAAGTTTAGTTTAAAATGTCGATAAATATTAAATTACTAATGAATGTAAACGTTATATATAGATATAATGTATGTAAATATAATATGATAAATGAGTAAATAACCAAATTATAGTGCAGATAAAATCAAAGCGGAATAAATTTGGATATCTTCAAAAAAAATTTCATATCTTCTCCTGCATTTGTTTACGTGGATTTAAGAATGTCATCTTTTTCGCTCATCCGAGATATTATGTAGCAGAAATGTTCTTAGAAAATGTTATAAGGAATTTCTGGGAAATTTTTGTAAGGAATAAATTTTTATGCATGTAAAGTTTTCAAAAACTTTGCTTACAAAGAGTGAAATACATACTTTGCAAGTCTCAGGTCATGAATACCTTAAAACATTTTTCAGAGATATTTTGCATAAATATTGTTTTAAAATTAATGAAAACTATTAGAATGTAAACAGCTGTTTTAAGATTAAAAACGAATAAAAAATGCTAGTTTTTTAAAATAAATTGTATTGCGAATATTGGGAACTTTATCTTTGTTATCTATACAAGGTGATTCTAAATTGTTTTTACAATAAAACAAGTGTGATAGTACACATCAAGACAAACAATATTAAATAGGAGACCAAGGGTCCCAAACGTTTTCCAAAAAAGATAGCCGCCATTAAACTTTAGGGTCCAAAATGTTAAATAAACATAAAAAATGGAGAAATTTGTCGATTGATTTGCGGTTTTCACAAAAACTATTCTTTATGTCGGTATTTTCTTGAATATAAATTATAAAAATAAATTTCGAAAAATGCCGATAGTGGCCGCTTTAGACTTTGGAGTAACGAAAAACTAATTTTTGCCGTTACTTTTTGCATCTCATTAAATGGTTTCGTAAATTTAGACTTAAATTTTGAGCTCAAAATTTGAATAGTTGGGAGTGGTTAAGTAGCACAAACTGTACTGTGTTTAAAAGGTTCAAATTTCAAATTTATAAATAACGGAAAAATTGGTCAATTGATTTGCGGTTTTCACTAAAAATATTCTTTATGTCGGTATTTTATTTAAAATAAATTATAAAGATAAATTTCAAAAAATGCCGATAGAAGGCACTTTGGATTTTGGAGTAACGAACAACTATTTTTTGCCGTTATTTTTTGCATCTGATTAAACGTTTTAGTAAGCTTCGACTTAAATTTTGAGCTCAAAATCTAAATAGTTGGGTGTGATTAAGTAGAAAAAACTAAACTGTGTTCAGAGGGTTCAAATTTCAAATGATTATAAACAAGTAAGAAAAATCATGCGTTAAGCATAGATTATGAAGCACTTTCCAACACTTAATGAAATCTTTAACAAAACTTTGTTATTTAGGGAAATAATAGTGTATAGTCAAATATACCCAAATATGTATTCCAGTACTTTTGAACAGTCCTGCATTTCATATGTCAGTTGAAGTAATGGGAAAATTTAGTTTAGCAAGAAAATACCCTGTAGCTTGAAATTTCTTTTTTCAGCAATTCATACTATTAGATGGAAGCATATTTGAATACTTTTGTTTAGCCCTATAGTTTACATTGTACCTTTATTACACTGTACCTTTATAACACGCATTAGGCGAAAATTTATTGTAAACTAAAACACTTTTAAAACAACTGAAATCACATTCTCATAAATTATCATTCATAGGCGTCCATGTACCGAATTCTTTGCGTGGCCCTGTATATCTTTTATCTATATTCTGCAAACATTTCTCAGTAAATTGAATGAAGCTCAGCCTAAAAATGCATATCTTAATAAAGAACCACATTGAAACAATTTACGCTCATATTCAGTAACGTTGGTGAGCTCTTTTGGGTAGCCCTGTATATCAACTATAACATTTATATACACTATATAATGTGCATATATTTAGCAAAATATATACGCGCATATCACAGTTAAAATGCATTTCATCCCCCCATCAGCCATCATCGGACACATATACGGTACTTCGGAAAGAATATACTATTTGAAATCTTTTGTATGGCTCTGTAAATGCTATGTACTTCATATTATAGAAGACAGTAGCGTATAATTTATATTAAGCTTCAGTGACATATATCAATTTTATTATACATGAAACAGCTTAATATATTTAAAATATGTCACCCACAATTCCCCTTTTTACCATTATCTAATGGAATTCTTTTGTGCGGTCCTGTAAATGAATAATAGCTACATTTTCACCTTGGGCCGCTTATATTTTATAGAATGCATATTTTAATATGTTTGACAGGGTATAATATCTTTAAAATTCCTTTGAAACGATTTTTCCCCATAGGCCGTAATGTAATCGGAAACTTTTGATTCGCAATGTAGATAAACTAATCATGGTAGAAACTTCATTTTCGATAGGGTTTGTGCTAGGATAAACGTCAATAACGTTCTAAAATTTCATGGCAATCCGAGTATATTATCGATTTTTCCCCATGGGCCCTAATGTAATGGAAAACTGTTGATTCACCCTGTAAATAATCTAATCATGGTAGAAACTTCATTTTCAATAGGGTTCGTGCTAGGGTAAACGTCAATAACGTCCTGAAATTTCATGGCAATCCGAGTATATTAAAATTTTTCCTCATAGGCCGTAATGTAATTTTAAACTTTTGATTCTCTCTGTAGATAAACTAATCATTATAGAAACTTCATTTTCAATAGGGTTCGTGCTAAGGTAAACGTCAATAACTTTCTAAAATTTCATGGCAATCCGAGTATATTAAAAATTTTTCCCCATATGCCGTAATGTAACGGAAAATTTTTGATTGGACCTGTAGATAAACTAATCATGGTAGAAACTTCATTTTCGATAGGACTTGTGCTAGGGTAAATGCCAATAACGTCGTAAAATTTCATGCCAATCCGAGTATATTAACGATTTTTTACCCATGGGCCGTAATGTAATGGAAAAGTGTTGATTTGCGCTGGAGATAAACTAATAATGGTAGAAACTTCATTTTCGATAGGACTTGTGCTAGGGTAAACATCAATAACGTCCTAAAATTTCATGGCAATCCGAGTATATTAACGATTTTTCCCCATAGGCCGTAATGTAATGGGAAACTTTTGATTCGCCCTGTAGATAAACTAATCATGGAAGATACTTCATTTTCAATAGGGTTCGTGCTAGGGTAAACCTCAATGACGTATAAAAATTTCACAGCAATCCGAATATATTTAAGGGAGGTAGAGCGCGGACAGACGGCCAGACAAACCGAATGCATAAGTGTAAAGGCGTTTTCCTTTACATATTAGTTAATAATTGTTTTCCCCACTTAGTTAAAATTTCAATATTCCCTTAATTTGTAACTTTACTTAATAAGCTAGATTTTTAATCCCTTTAATTCAGTTACTAACGGCCATTTTTCTTTTAAAATATGACTTCACTTATCTCTAATTCTTTCTTTAAAACCACAACATATATCCATTTGTTCATGTAACTCCAGTTCAAGTATTTTCCCGTAGCAACCTCCTTTTAAAGAGTTATTTCTAGTCTGTAGTTATTCATTGTTAAACGCTACTCGCTTAAGAAACAGTTGTATTATGTTTGTCTTTTATTTTATTTCATTAGAATTCATTTCCCTACGCAGTCCGTGGGACTCTTATTAACCCTACGTAAAGAATTCACTCCTTCTGGTTTTCCGCGCTTTATCGGTTGGTGTTAATTATATTAAATCATGCACTTTGGTTTCTGTCTTTGAAAGTCTATGTAACGGAAATTCTCCACGTGCCTTCTCTCATCGCAATTTGTGCGTATCAGTCGTTTTTGGCTATTTTATGTACATGTATCGCGCAAACACTTAACGATGTGAAAAATGCATTTGTGACCACTCCTTCTCTGTAACTACTAGCGATCGGACCTATCTTTGCGATGCACAGTGGGGCAAAATCCCGAAAAGCTGGCCAAAATATGAAAATGTTATTCAAATTGTACGAAAATTCGTATACAGGTGTTTTTGAGGTTGCTAAGTAAGAATACAAAATTAAAATAAAAAAATGGCGGATACAATATGGCGGAATAAAAATTAAAATGTCTCGAAAGTTATTCAATTTATACGCAATTTCGTAAACATTTCAGAATGCTAATTAGGATTCAAAAGTTAAACTTTAAAAATAAATAAATAAATTAAATTACAGATTAAAAGTAAAAACAATTAGGTTTAAATAAAATTTAAAATTTCGAGGGTAAACTTAAAAAGGAATTTTCAAAAAAACAAGACATATTTAATCGAAATTTAAGTACGTTAATGGAAAGTAAAATATCAGACTGATTAATTTTTATATTATTAAAATAAAAACGATAATATATTCCAGAAATTCACCTTTAGAATCAACTGTAGCATAATAAAAAGATTCTTCAGAGGTCAAAATGTCGAAATAGTTAGCAGAACTTGTTGGCGGTATTGGAAGATCCTGTGGCTCTTAGGATCAATGATTTTAATTTATTTTAGGATAATTTACCTAAACTGGAAATGAAAGAATCTGATAACATTAAAATACGTAAAAATATCTTTTTTTTTTTCTCGCTACTGCATCTTTGCGATAAATCTTCTCGATGCGTTTTGATCAGTTTGTTGCATGATTCTTGAGTATCTTACAGCATTTGACAAATTGGCAGAAATGAAGATAATGTTATTTCTTTGTCATTAATAAGTAGTTTGTGCACTGAAGTAGGCATATAGAACCAGTGTTGCAACTCAAATCTACGAGCTATTTGTAAGGAAAAATCTTCGAAATTTATCAAATAAATGACATGGCTACAAGAAATTACTTTTGACATAGAATCGCTTAATCAAATCTTCGTATACGCTCGTTATAGAAGCACAAATAGTTGTGTTTTCAATTGTTGTTGAATTATATTTCCATCGTTTGTGCTTCCAAACCTGGGATTTAGTTTCTCCACGAGTAGTCTTAATTGTAAACGAAATATTTTTTGCATATTTTATTTTGCAATTTCAGTGTTCTTTTCATGCAGAGTACGAGCTTTTAATTTTTTCTATCCAGTTTGTCTACCAAGTGTAAGGCCTCTCAAAACATCTTTGCATGTAACTTAAATATTCTGAATTCTAAATTATCTCAATCCACTTTTAATAAAAAATGTCAGGTCAGTAAGATGCTGTTTTGATGCCGTCTGACATAGGTAGCAATGTTGAGTATTGCGCTAATTCGTTATTAACGACTATTTCTTCTATATTAATGACTGTATTAAACGAAATAAGTTGATTCTCATGGTGTTTAATACAATCCCATTTATTGGCAGTAAATTCCGCATTTCTTGAAAAAGAAAAATGGATCTGGATTGGCCCGATAAAATCAGTGAAATGAAGATCTCGGAATTTTCAAATTGACAATTCATGAATTATTCGCAACATTTATGTATTCTAGTAGCACGGAAGAAAAGAAAAATATATTAGATCTCCTGCCATCTTCATAGCTAAATATTTGTTTAAATATACTCAGAATAGATGTGCCATCACATCGTCACTTGCAAAACAAATCCAAATTACTAATATAGGCGAAAGTGGATTTTTACTCGCATTAATGAAATACGCTCAGCAGTTTGATCTAGCAAATATTGCCATTGACAAAATAATTCTTCTGATTACAATAGATAATAGAACAAATTAATTTTACTACCTTTAAAGATGAGAAAATGTTATTCTACCGGATCAATAATAGAGAATTATTTTCATTTTTTCATTACTAAGCTTACTTATCAAATTAATCTTATGATTATAGTTCTTATCTACAATATAATAGGTAATAAACTATAATAAAATTGAATAATTCAAAAATTTGAAAAATATTTATCAGCTAAATTATGTGAAAGGTAGTCAATTTCAAAATTTTTGAAGCGGCCGAAAAAGTGACATTTTTACTTACGGTTACTAAAATATGCGTGAAATGCAGAATGGCAGTTTTTGGCAGCTGGTTTTTTATGAATCATTAGACAATAGCCCAAGTTATTATTTCCGTCACATTTCGTTGCGGAACACTGTGGAACATTTAAACTTTTTGATGTTTGAAAACAAAAAAATAAAATATTTTCTAAAAGTTTATATCGAAAATGACAATGAATTTAATTATTTTTATGTACGTAATATAAATTTTGTAATGCATGCAAATAAAGTACATACTATCGTAGTGTGAATCCATTTCCAATCATTAAAATCGGATAATATTATAAAATGTAGCAAGCGTTTAGAAGAGCTGTTGATTTGCTGTTTTTGTTCACTCTAAATGATACTCCTTCAAGCATCATTTTTGAAATAATGCTGCTTGTAAAGGTAAAGCAAAATTCTTTTTTTAAATACAGATTCTGACTCTCCAAACATTATTCTAGCCAACGCTTCAATCAAAATTCCCTAAATCGTAACTTCATTTTTCGACTTTTGGCCGGCTTTTTGGGTTTTTGCCCCACTGTGCGATGGTCCCTCTCTGGCACGGCATCCATTCTTGGAACTGAGAAATTAATAAAAAACTTGTCTCTAAGAAATAGCCTCCTGTGTTGCCTTTCTCAATATTCATGGATTCTACTCGAATTTGGGATTGAAAGTACAAATTACGACGTAACAGCGCAGACTTCCTATACCATGTTGAAACCGTTCGCATAATAAGCACTTTTCAACTTTGTTGGAAAGTGCTAAAAACGGAAAAAATTGTCGATTCGTTTGCGGTTTTCGCTAAAACTACTTTTTAACCCTTTCCGGCGCAAGCAAATTTTATTAGTAAAATGAAAAATTGTCGATTGACACCGGAATTTATAAAGGACTTGTCTAGACATTACGAATTCTTTAATTTAAGCTTTCATTGTAAAAACAAAATTATATTAAAATATTACTGGTGCAGTTTGCAAGTTTGGAATTAAAATTAGGTGTTGCCGGCCCGGCAACACTGCGCGTTAAACCTTTGCGGCGCAGGCCAAATTCATTGCTTAAGCGTTGAATTTAATGAGTGACACCGGAATTTGAAAAAAATTTATTTGTAAATAAGAAAATGGTATATTTCACGCATTCAATAAACCGTTTTTTTAAACGAAATTCCGGTGTCAGTGTGGCGTTTAGGAAGTAAAATTAAGTGGTATATCTATGAAACCACCGCGCCGCAAGGGTTTAAATCAGTGTTTTCTCAAAAAATAAATTTTAAAGATAAATTTCACAAAATACCGATAGAGGGCGCCTTAGACTTTAGAATAGCGAAAAAGTATTTTTAACTGTTATTTTTTTAAATCTCATCAAATGCTTTCAAATGCTTAGACTTAAATTTTGAGCTCAAATTCTGAATCTTTGGGAGTGTTTAAGTAGCTCAGAATTGAAATGTATTTGAGGGGGGGGGGGGAGAGAAGGGTTAAATTTCAACTGCTGAACACACGTCAGTTTGCGCTTATTAACCCCTGCCAACGATTCAGAATTTGAGTTCAAAATTTAAGTTTAAATCTAATATTTCGAAAACATTTAATAAGATTTTGAAAGCTTTTGGTTAGATACAAAAAATATCGGTTAAAATTAGTTGTTGGTTACACTGAAAATTAAGACGCCCTTTAACTGATTTTTTTTTAATTATATCTTTAAAATTTATTTTTAAGAAGATCAATAGGGTCATAGGATAATTTAAGAAGATCTAAAGGAATAGTTTTATTTTAAACCGCAAACGGATCGTCCAATTTTTCTGTTTCTAAAAATCATTTGAAATTTGAACCTTCTGAACACAGTTCAGTTTGTGCTACTTAATCACACCCAACTATTTAGGTTTTGAGCTCAAAATTTAAGTTTAACCCTTTCCGGCACGGGCAAAATCTGTAATAAAATGAGAAATTATCGACTGACACCGGAATTCTCAAACGAATTCTTTAAGTATTTTAAATTCCTTAATTTAAGCTTTTATTGTAAACGCAAAATTATACTAAAATATTACTGGTGCCGTTTGCAAGTTTGGAATTAAAATTAGGTATCCCAGACAGGGCACAGTGTGCCGGAAAGGGTTAAGTCGAAACTTACGAAAACGTTTAATCAGATACAAAAAAATAACGGCAAAAAATAGCTGTTCGTTATTCCAAAGTCCAAAGCGCCTTCTATCGGCATTTTTTGAAATTCATCTTTATAATTTATTTTTAATAAAATACCGACATAAAGAATAGTTTTAGTGCAAACCGCAAATCAATGGATCGATTTTTCCATTTTTTAAGTCTATTTGAAATTTTGGACCGTAAACTTTAATGGTGGCTATCTCCTTTGGAAAATGTTTGGGACCCTTGGTT
The DNA here is from genome assembly GCA_964019185.1 of Maratus speculifer. Classification (NCBI taxonomy): domain Eukaryota; kingdom Metazoa; phylum Arthropoda; class Arachnida; order Araneae; family Salticidae; genus Maratus; species Maratus speculifer. The sequence goes on from OZ025300.1 coordinate 236,281,850, forward strand.
TCCTATTTTATATTGTGTTTCTTGATGTGTAGTATCATCCCTCTTTTATTGTAAAAACAATTTAGAATCACCCTGTATAAGAAAAGACAATTTCGTGTTTTGTTTGCGATAATACAACTTAGGCAAGGCTGCACAGGTGTCTTTTTTATGTTCATTTCGCACCAGAATCTCAAGGAAATAAATTTTGTAGTTAATTTATTTCCCTATCAGATGTTCTCAAACTGTAGGTAAGAAATTTTCATTTTAAATAAATGGTGTGAGATCGAATCAAAAAATTCTCGCGTGTGGCAACCCTGCTTAGTTTCATTTTACAAAAGAAAAAAAACTTTTTTTTTAAATTGCAAAATAAACCAATAATTTATTGTTGCAGTGCTGTTTGTAAAATGTAATAATTAAATTTAATACATATCAAAATTTTCACATTCAATATTTTTTAATGCATATCAAATGTGGAATAATTTTTTTTCGCAGGTTAGATGGGTACATTTTTCAAGGACTTGGGAATTTAATTACCTGATAAAAATCTTTTCATTTTATTTTGTCCAAATTTTAATTTTAAAACATTGATAAATACTAAATAAATAATGAATAGATGTATGATAAGGAGACAATCGCATAGCTGCCAACTTATACGCTTTTTTACAGCCAAACAAATCCATTCGAACCAGAAATTTCATTTAACAAGTTAAAAGAGTATGCAGTACTACAAATCATGAAATAAATTCAGAACGTATATTATTTAACCCATTCGTGCCCACCACCTTTTGCGCAAATTTTATTCGGTTGGCACCACTATTTTTAAAAGAATTAAATTTAGCTCATTAATTACGAAAATGTTTCAATTATATAAAATAAAAATTGCTGTTCTTTTTTTACCGGTGTCAAAAACAGTGCTACATGCACCTTTTGAAGCGTCTCTAAAAAGGGACGCTAGGCACTAATGGGTTAATAAATTTTCTGGTTAGAAACGCGTTTTTCTCATTTAAAAAGGCGTAGAAGTTGGCAGCTCGGCAATCGTATTTTTCCTTTTTTGAAAATAAATTTATAAACTTCTATCACCTTTCTTGAAAACAGAATTTTTATGTAATTAAATCCCTGGGGGCGGTGGAATATATTTTATCCCACCTAATTCAAACAAGATTCTTACCAGAAAATTTTAAAGAAATTTTATATTTTCAACTTCGATGGCAAAATGTTGTAAAATTGGCTTTTCTTATTTTAAAATAATTTTTTTTCAATTTTTCCGGTGAGAGCTATTCCATCTCAATTCAGGCAGACAGTACTGATATGCGTCAAGTCACCATCACAGATTTTTTTCAAAAAAATTCAGTAGTTAGAACTAAGTGATTTATAAAGTTTCCTAAAAGGATTTTTCCCTAAAAATTTTTTTTCTCTGATTACAGCACTTTAAAGTTCATGATAAAATTGGCAGTTTTCAGAAAAACTGAAAAACGCTTCATTTTAAAATGAACACAATACCAAACATATTCAACATATTCAGTCAATTTATTTTTTATAAACAGTTATTACACTGAATTTTACTTTGGCATAGTTTTAAAAAATATAGTGACATTTTTACTTAATTAAAAAAATTAGATTTTAAGTATAAAAAATATAATTATTAGTGAATTTAAGATTTTTTTTCAGAATGAAAAAAAAAATATTTTAAAGCTAAACATTGATGGCAATCTAAAGACCTTTAATGGAAGTTTTACAGCAAATTTTATTTTAACTCTAAGGTGCTTACAACTTTTGTAATTCAATTTTAAATTTTGCAAAATTTTGTAAAATCACTACTTTTGAAATGCAATTTCTCAAAAACACCATTTTTTAAAAATCTGATAATATGCTCAATTCATACCTTATTAGTCTCTAATAAATACCTTACAAGCAAATCGTGTGTTTTTGCTTAGAAAATTTTATATGATTTTTTGAAAATAACATGTTGTGTGTATTTTTCAACAGACCACAAAGTCAAGCTCTTCCTTATTTAACCGAAATTGTAATGTAATTAATATTTCAAACTAAAAAATACATCACTAGTACATAATTATTACTGTTAAATTATAGCTAATCATTTTCTTAAATTTAAAATTGCGTAAAATACAGCCAATAATAAAATTAGTATTGATCATATGTCATTTCATTCCATACTCATGAATGTGTTAAATCCATCTACAGTGTGTAAAAATTTTGTTATATAGTATGGATATAATATATTAATGTGCAAATACATACATAACAGAAAAATTAGATAGTGAAGGTTTCTTAAATTAACTTCAACTCCTTATCGTTGAAGGTATGAAGTCGCTCAGATTGTCCTATTGTAACTGGTTTTTCTGTTTCTAGAGGCACATTTTCCAATGGTAATGCACATTCATATTTTTTCTTTCCAGATTCTTTTGGTCACTGGAATGCTTTATCTATGGACCATGTTGGGTACATGAATGATACTTTAATGTCATTTAGTTCTTGTGATTGATATACCATTGATTTGTCCTATCCACCAATTATTTTCATAAATGCATCCAAATGCATCCCCGATTTGGAAACTATGTATTGAATATTGTCTTTTCATTTGGCTGAAGGTTTCAACTTTTGTCAATTCATTTTTACTTGCTCGTTCCATATAATTTTCATTATTTACAATCACCCTATAATGTTTATATCTAATACCAACAATTGATTTTGCATTAGCATATTCTTTCTCATTATTAGTTCTCCAGGATTGAATAATATTTCTGTCTGGATGGACTAGAATGTTATTTTTTAGCAGAGAAGATAGTTCAGCAACAAATGAGACAGAATTTTAGATAGCTTTTATTGGCTCCATTTGGAGATTAAATTTTGTTGCATAGTGCTTGTCTCAGTCCCCAATAGCATCACATGCACTTTTAACATGGCCAGTACCTGAAAATATCCTCTACTTCAGTACAATTTTATTTTTGTGCAATTCATAAAACTGATACTTGTTTTTAAAATGTGCTCCAGCTCCATCTGATATATACACAGGTGATTCCAGTGTTTGTAATTGGTACAACTTAAATAATTCTTTTTTTACTTTTTCTATGTCACAAACAGCATGAGCTGTATCGCGAGTTAATAATCAGAAACTATGATAAAAATCTTTATTTCTTCTCTAAAGTATGCTGTGCAGGTAACTAACGATATCTGAGTATTCTGCCAGTGGCAGCTTTGTACTTCATTTGGCGGTATTAGTGAGTAATTTTCAGCAAAGTCAAAATGCATCACAAGCGCAGATTTTTTTTAAGGGGTTTGTCTTATTTAATTTTATGAATAGGAATTTTTGAAGATTAGCTTATATTTATCTGCCATTATAATGTGCATATTATTATTTTTTCATTAAAAAAATATTATTATAAATACAGAGAAATAAGAAAAGGCTTGATCTTCTGGTTTTCTGAGGAAAAAAAAACTAATTGGAAAAAAACTAAACTTGAAAAAAAAATCTAATTCAGTTGTAATGTATGTATTTGCATTTTAATATATTATATCCATACTATATAACAAAATATTTAACACACTGTAGATGAATTTAGCACATTTATGAGTATGGAATGAAATGACATATGATCAATACTAATTTTATTATTGACTGTATTTTACGCAATTTTAAATTTAAGCAAATGATTAGCTATAATTTAACAGTAATAATTATGTACTAGTGATGTATTTTTTAGTTTGAAATATTAATTACATTACAAGTTCGGTTAAATAAGGAAGAGCTTGCCTTTGTGGTCTGTTGAAAAATACACACATGTGATTTTCAAAAAATCATATAAAATTTTCTAAGCAAAAACACACGATTTGCTTGTAAGGTATATATTAGAGACTAATAAGGTATGAATTGAGCATATTATCAGATTTTTAAAAAATGGTGTTTTTGAGAAATTGCATTTCAAAAGTAGTGATTTTACAAAATTTTGCATAATTTAAAATTGAATTACAAAAGTTGTAAGCACCTTAGAGTTAAATTAAAATTTGCTGTTAAACTCCCATTAGAGGTCTTTGGATTGCCATCAATGTTTAGCTTTAAAATATTTTTTTTTCATTCTGAAAAAAAATCTTAAATTCACTAATAATTATATTTTTTGTACTTAAAATCTAATTTTTTTAATTAAGTAAAAATGTCACTATATTTTTTAAAACTATGCCAAAGTAAAATTCAGTTTAATAACTGTTTATAAAAAATGAATTGACTGAATATGTTGAATATGTTTGGTATTGTGTTCATTTCAAAATGAAGCGTTTTTCAGTTTTTCTGAAAACTGTCAATTTTATCATGAACTTTAAAGTGCTGTAATCAGAGAAATAAATTTTTTAGGGAAAAATCCTTTTAGGAAATTTTATAAATCACTTAGTTCTAACTACTGAATTTTTTTGAAAAAAATCTGTGATGGTGATTTGACATGCCCTGCCTGAGCTGAGATGGACTTTCTCGTGAGAATTTAATATAACAACGCATCATTGCGCGCCGCTCAAGGGGATAATTGGGAAAAATGCCCTCATTGAATAAAACAAAGTGTACATTAAAATAACTGGTAAGAATTGCACGGAGGCGTTTACACGCCGAATTAATATCGCAATCTAATTAAAATTTTGTTTTTACTACATAAGAGCTTCAAATGTTTTAATTTATGCATACGCATTTTTAAAAAAAATAGCAAAATAAAAAAATTCTGCAGTTTTTTTGGCTGTTTTCATTTTAATTTTCGCATTTTGGAACATGATTATTGAATGACAACCAAGAAATACAACAACTCATTTACCGCTATATGCTTTTGTGTATTGTGATTGAGTATTTTCTCGAATTCCAAAAACTTTTAGATTCCTAGTGGTCAACTGTAAGTAATATAGAGAAAACGATAAAAGCAAATAATATGCATACATATATATATATATATACAGGGTGTCCGAAAAGTCTGGAAACGGCCGAATAATTCGAGAAATACATATGAGATTGAAAAACATAAATATACGTGTTAAATATTTTTAAATAAGCTACTCAGTGATACCAAATTTGACCTTCGCAACCGACCCCCTGGGGGTCAGAGGGGGTCCAACTTTGAAATCTTAAATTATAACCCCCATTTTTTATTGCAGATTCGGATTCTACGGACAAAAATACGAAACTTTTGTATTTGATGTTTATTTCGAATCCTCGTTTATCACGGTGTATTCGAGCATATTAAATCGATACATTTTTCGGCTTTTCCAACGGGATTTTCCCTAATCGAAACTGATTGGGCAGAATTTTTAACGTCAAATTCCCCGTCTTTTGCAGAAATAGCGTTTCCTGAAAATTACCCGTGGCGATTATTTCAATAGTGCTACACTGTTAAAAATCTGACCCATTTGCTGCAGCGTCACTCCACAGCTATTATAGAATATCTCTTTTGTGACCAATGAGAGTGCTCCATAACACAGTAAAGTAATCGTTTTCTATAAAAGTGGTGGAGTGACGATGCAGCAAAAGTGTCAATTTTTTACAGTGTACTTTACTGTGTTATGGAGCATTCTCATTGGTCATGAAACAGATATTCTATAAAAGCTGTGGAGTGACGCTACAGCAAATGGGTCAAATTTTTAACTGTGTGTAGTACTATCGAAATAATCGGCATGGGTGTTTTTCAGGAAACGCTATTCTTGCAAAAGACGAGGAATTCGATGTCATAAATTCTCCCCAATTAGTTTCGATTAGGGAAAATCCCGTTGGAAAAGCCGAAAAATGTATCGATTTAATATGCTCGAATACACCGTGATAAACGAGGATTCGAAATAAACATCAAATACAAAAGTTGCGTATTTTTATCCGTAGAATCCGAATCTGCAATAAAAAATGGGGGTTATAATTTGAGATTTCAAAGTTGGACACCCTCTGACCCCCAGGGGGTCGGTTACGAAGGTCAAATTTGGTATCACTGAGTAGCTTATTTAAAAATATTTAACACGTATATTTACGTTTTTCAATCTCATATGTATTTCTCGAGTTATTCGACCGTTTCCAGAATTTTCGGACACCCTGTATATTTAAATTAATGAATTTACATATTCCTCAATTCCTGTAATGAATGCTTAAACATAAGGTTTTTTTTCAAAAGCTCAAATCAACCTTATATTTTATAGGAAAAATAATGACATACTTATGTTGGAAAATAAGTTCTGTATTACAAATAATGCCATGTTCCCATTTGGGAACATAGACATTTAAACGATTAAACGGAAAAAAATGCACACTCGACGGAATCTCGGGTTGCGTAGAGAGAAAGATAATGCGATCATTATGGGGATAATACGTTATATTTTTTGCAATATAACAAATGAAACTTTTAAATGCGATTTAGTATAACCCTTTGTGGTGCAGGGCAGATTCATTGATTAAGTGTTGAATTTAATGACTGACATCGTAATTTGAAAACAACTTTATTTGTAAATAAGAAAAAGCTATATTTTAAGCATTCAATGAACCGTATTTTTTTTAACCAAAATTCCGGTGAAAGTGTGGCGTTTGGGAATTAAAATTAAGTGGTTTCATAGATACACCACAAAGCCGCAAGGGGTTAAGCGATGATTTTACAAAATTGATAAATACAGAAACGATCATTTAGTAATGAAAGAAAAATAATAAAATAGAAAGGGTTTTCCTTTTCACACAGAAGAAATGTCAGATGCGGCAATACCAAAACTTTCTTCTATCTCATACATGTTAATACTTCCTGAAAAATGCAGCATAACAGCGTCACCGGTCATTTGATTTGCACAAAAACCTAGCAGGAACAACATATGTCAACTTTTAACTGAATCTGAAGTTTGATGAAAGTTCTTGCATTGGTTTCTGAGACAGGACTATTGCAAAATGTTTAAAAATGTTGTATAACAGAACTATCAGTTGGGTGATGTTCTCCAAAACCTATCCAGTATCAATTTTTATCTGGTATGACACTCCGTTGTCTCCGATGCGGAGACATCACTTTTTCTTGCAAAATTCGTTTTTGTCATCAGTAATAAAGGAAAAATAATATTTCGCTTATTTAGTCAAAGCATTTTTTGAAATTGTATACTTGAAGGAAACTTCTTTTTAACCTTCATACCCTGAATGGGTCTAATCGACCCATAACTATAATTTGTCCGGACCAGAACATTTTTCATAAAGAAAGTTAAATAATAGATTAAGACAAATAAGTCAATTAAATATATTAAAATGTTTTAAATAGCAATTCTGGTGTGAAATGTTTTTATTAAGATTGAGTAAAATTTGAACAGGGTAGGAAGGTTAAAAATTGATGCTGGCCAAACAAATTTTATGTAAGAGACGCCGGAGTCCAAAGGGTTAAGTGAATCTGAAGTTTGATGGAAATCCATGTATTAGTTCATGATATACTGCTATTGCAAAATCGTGAAAAATGCAGCATAAGGCGATTAACACTAAAAACTAAACAGCACTAATATCTATATAATAAACTACATGAATCAGAAGTTTGAGGAAATTTCGTGCATTAAATTTTAAGACAGAGATATTGTGATAATCATAAATAATGCAGTACAGCAGCGCCACCTGTTGCGCGATTTGCAAGCAAAATGTAGTCAGAACTACATTGTACCAAGGATGTGAACCTAAAACTTGATGAAAATCCATGTATTCGATCGTGAGATAGAGCTATTGTGGAAATCTTTTAAAAGGCAGCATAGAAGCGTACTCTTTTGAGCGATATACATAAAAAACTAATCATCTTCTGTTTATTTTAATGTATAACTGTATATAAAGTTTTGTGAAATTCTGTGCATTAGTTCTTGAGATAGAACACCCACAAAATGATTAACACGTACAGACTAACGGAGTGACAAACAGACTCACTAACAGACATTTTCTAAAAATCATTAAGTTGTGCTAAGGACCATCTAAAGCATATAAAACCATTGATTACTGGAATTCTAATTTTTTCACGAATGCAATACTCTCTTCTTGTAAAGAAAGAAGAAAGTATATATGTATATATGTATATATATATATATATGTATACATATAAATATATATAAGACTATTGATAGTAAACAATATTAACCATTTGAATTTAATAGAAAATAAACCATATTGAACATGAGGAAAAATTGAAATAAATAAATAAAATGAATATAATAGAAATTTGTAGAACCAAAGCAGAATTGTCAAGCCCCAAATACTTTGGAACTGTAAATGAAGTGTGTAGTTTCATCTTCGTATTAACAGTTAAAAAGCAAAATAATACAAATTTGGGGCTACCTACTCACATAAAACCAAAATTCATTAAAGAAAGTGGATATGTAGAAAATAAAACAGTTACGAACTACAAAGTGGAAGCAGTCACAAATACACGTCCATAACCGTGATATCACATGTGGCAAACTAAATCATTATGCATTCATATATCATATGACAGAAAATGAAAATAACAAAATAATAAAAACAAAAAACGACTTATCTGTTGAACACTGCAATGCTAGTCACATAGGACGACCCTCAGCACAAAAACAGAAAGAGACTCCGCTAAAACAACACACAACTAGAAGGCACACATCAACCGACAATACATCTTCCGCAGAATCGAACGTGGCCAATACACGAGCACAGAATCGTTGATCCATTCTGGCCATCAACGCCAAAATAGCGATAAAGGCTACGGCAACGCACACCTAGACGACGTAGCGCAGAATAAACTACTCTCTCCCAGGACGTCCGGAACAATGGCGAATATTCAGTTGGGCTGCACTAGCCCAAAGAACAATCAAAACGAAACGCTCACTCAAACTAGAGAACAAAAATTGAACCGATCATACATTACATATGAGTGTGCGTATGTGTGTGTCTCTGTTACCGTTAAAGCATATAATTCAGTTATTTCATAAGTTACCTAGTTATTTTATGAAATAACTAAACTTAAAAAAATTTATTTCCGGTTTTTGATGGACTTATAAGTTTTAGAAAGTCCAGAACACGATTTGACGATTTTTAGAAAATGTCTGTCAGTCTGCATACGACAAAAGGTTTGGGTTACTCTATCTCAAGAGCTAATACACAATACTTCATAAAACTTTAGATTCAGTTAAACCTTCATATAAAGTGGAGCTGATTATTTTTTGTTGCATATCACCCAAATAGTGGCGCTGTAAATACTGCATTATTTGCAATTTAAAAAATAGCTTTATATGGAGTAATAAAGCACGCGTTTAAAAAAAAAAAACTTTAGATTTAGCTAGTCCGTGAACTAATTGGTTGCTGATAACGTTTTGGTGTACATCGCTGAACAGGTGGCCCTGCAATGCTACATTATTATGCAGTATCTCAGTAGCTCTATCTAAAAAACTAATTTATGGTTTTTCATCAAACGTTTAATTCTGTTGTACTTGATATAGAGTAGTATTGTTAAACTTTAAGAATAAATCTCAAAACAGGTGGCGCTGCTATGCTGCATTTATCGCGATTTTTGTATAGCTGTATCCCAAGAACTAATGCATAGATTTTTAACAAACATGAAATTCAATTAATACTTCATAAAAACTGATTTTGATTAGTTTTAAGCTCACAGGCTATCAAAGCCTGTGAGCTTATGTGCCCGCCATTTCTGTATGTATGTACTTATGAGCATTTCCATGCAAACTTGTTTGTCTGTTACATACTGCGATATTTAGCTGCCAGTATTTTAAAACGAGAAAATGTGGCTTAGTTTATCAAAGTAGTTTATCTTAGTATATCATCATTTGAAAACGGCGAAGCAAAAATTTCCAAAATAACGGTGGCCACCAAGCATATCGATTTTCAGTTGTGTAACAGACAAACAAATTCGCATGGAAATGCCCTTATGTTCGTGCGTACGTGCGTAACGCAATAACTGATGATAAAAATATCCGATTAACTTGAAATTTTGTATATAGGTATATTTTGATAAGGCGCTTTCCTGATTAGTTTTTGAAGTTCGATATGTAAAAAAGGGGGAACGGGGGGCTCATTCCCTACGATTAACTGATATACACAGGTCTGCCACAGGCGACTAATTTTATATTCTGTTCGCACCAGTAATTCTCTAATATACATTTCCAAGAATATTTCTCCTACAAATACTGTCAAATTTTGTCTTAAGAATTTCTGTTTTAAGAAAGTGGTGACAATTAGAATTAAAAAATAGTCGCCTGTGGCAGCCCTGTATACATGGGTTTTTCATGCAGAATTATACGTTTTCGTTCAAAATTTAGACATAGGATCATTCTGATGAGGCGTCACCGTGATTGGTAATAGCTGTTCATTGATAAGTATAAACAAGGGGAACGGGGGATAATGCCCTTCCCCTTAATTCATATAAATGAGTTTTTTCATGCATAATTATCAGTTTTCGTTCAAAATTTTAACATACGATTATTCTGATGAGGCGCCTCCATGATTAGTATTGGGTGGTCATTGGATAAGTAAAAATAGTGGAAAGAGGGCTAATGCCCCTCCCCTTGATTTACATAAATGTGTTTTTCATGCAGGATTTATCAGATTTCATTCAAATTTTATACATAAGATCATTTTGATGAGGGCACCGCCAATTTGTTTTGCGAGTTCATTGGATAAGTCTAAGAGAGGAAAAATGGGAAGTAACCCCTTTAATTAAGGTTAATTGGGTTTCCTACAGAATTTACCGATTTGCTTCAAAATTGTTATATATGTTCATTCTGATAAGGCGCTTCCCTGATTGGTTTTGAGAATTCATTGGATAAGTATAAATGGGGGATCGGTGGGATTACTCTCTTAATTTATTTAAATGTTCTTTCTTGCAAAATTAACCGATTTGCTTCAATGTTCGGATACAGGTTCATAGTGATAAAATACTTCTCTAATTAGCAATGGGGTTCTTTTGTTAAGTTCTTGTTTAAAGGGTACTTGCTATTACCCCCCCCCCCCTTAAATTTGATAAATGGGTTTTTATGCAGAATTGTCCGATTTGCTTTTAATTTTGGATGTTTTGGTTCTTTCTAATAAGGCGAATCTCTCAGTAGTTTTGGAAGTTTAATAGTTAAATATAAAAGAGGAGGATAACTCCTCTTAAATTATAAAAATGGGTTTTTATTAATATTTTTTTCGATTTGCTCAGAATTTTGATATAGAGTTTTTACATGATAAATCATGTCCCTGATTAGAATAGGGGGTTCAATGATTGAGTATAAAAAGAGGAAATGGGGTGAACTGTTTCCCCTCTTTAGCCCTTTAACGATCAAAGGATTTTCATTGCTAAGATGTAGAAATAAATGAATGACACCGGTAATTGTGAACAGATATATTTGTAAAGATGAAAAAGCGATTTTTAGTATATTCAATAAAATGGATTTTTTAAAATTAAAATTCCGGTGCCATTGTTGCATATCGGAATTAAAATTTTGTGGTTTCCTAGAGAAACCAATGAACGTTAAAGGGTTAACTTGTTTTTCGAACGGAATTAACCCTCGAAAATATAAGGCTGTAGCGTAGAATTAGTATGCGTAGCCTGTGAGCTCAGTGCCATCAATTTAACTTTTTTTATTGGAGTACATCACACAACAGTTATCATTGCTATTTCGGACATTTTTAAGGTTACTTGAAACGCTCAGAAATTAATGCACGGGTTTTGATCAAACTTCAGTTTCATTTAAAATTGGCATAAAATATTGCTGACCAGATTTTCGTGTAAATCACCTAACTGGTGGAGCTGCTATGCTACAGAAATACTGACATGTATGTGATAGAATAATTTTTTGGGATTAACACATCTGAGTGGTTTTCATTACATTTTCAAATAAATTTTTTTTCTCCAGTAATTTGCTTAATCACACGCATGCAAAAATTTCCCGAAAAGGTAGTAAAAAATATATTATGTATAATGCTGAGGGATGAAGCTAAAAAACGGCAACTACCATAATTAAAATGCGAGGCAGAAAGGGTATATTTTTAAAAAACACCACACATTTTCCCAAAATTCTTCGACATAAGGCCCATGTCCTTGCCCGCGAAGACAGTCGCGAGCTAGTGCTATTTTTCTAATAACTCTTTCGCATTTTGACATTTTCAAATAATTCTTTTTCCTTGCATAACTTTGGTCGCTCTCAAGATCACTCCTTGATTAGGGGAGAGTGGGGATACTTGAGCATAGGGGATACTTGAGCTACCCCAACTATCGCTGCAGTTGGTGATTTTTTCTTTCTAAAACTGGCAACATGGTAACATATTTATAGTTCTGAGCATGTAAAAAAGAAATCACATACCTTGGTACCATTTGGAAAGTATGGTGATTAAAACCCTTTGAGCTCTGCTGGTAGAATTTTCTACCACATAATTTTAATTCTGAAATGTCACAACGATACCAGAAAATTCGACCAAATTTATTTGAAAAAGGTTTAATGCATTTTCTCGCGTATATTGTAAATCAGTTTTTTTCTTTTCAAAATACTGGTACGAATGTGACATCTGGCTCAAGTATCCCCTCCATGGGGGTACTTGAGCCACGATGTAAAAGTAAAAATTTATTAGACATAGAAAAATAGTTCAAATTAATTGAAAGTGGTTTTCAATTGAAGAAAGAATATCAAATTTTCATTTTCAATATTTTATTTTGTTCAAAGAAATTATAAAAAATTTAAAAATAAAATAAAATTTAAAAAATGGCTTAAGTATCCCCATCTTCCCCTACTTTTTCAATTTCAGTTGCAGATATTTTTATGAAGTTACTTTCACTCTCAGAACCGGTTCAGAAAGTGAAAGTAACTTTATAAAAATACGCAAGATCAAAATTGAAAAAGTAATTAAGGAACGATCTTCAGAGGGACCTCAGCTATCCAATACAAACAAAAATTATTTAAAAATGTCGAAATGCGAAAGAGTTATTCGAAAAATGCTTCCCCATAAGAATCTCATTAGCTCGTGTGTGTCTTCGCGGGCGGGGAACGGGGCCTTACGTGGCGAGCGGAACATGGTCTTTGCGATAGGTGATTTTTAATAAATTTCAACAATATTTTTTCCAGGAAATATTTTGCGAATAAATAAAGTATTGAAAACCAGAGATGCCAACCTCCGGCATTTTTTAAATCATGAAAAAGTACTTTGGACCAGAAAATTTATTTAAGTAGAAGTCTCTAGTATTAACTCAGAGTGTCATTCGAAATTTACTTAATTTCGTTTGCTCAATAAATTTCTGGTTAGAAGTATAATTGTTTGATTTTTATGAAGCCGGAGGTTGGCATGTCTGGAAAACTCTTTTGAAAAATTGGTGGAGAAATAACATGCTCAGACTGAAAAGCCTTTGTTACAATTGCCAATTCAAACAAACAAATGAAAAAAAATAAATTACACATGTTGAAAAATTTCACTTCAATTTTTGTAACAGTGATGTATTTTCTATAATGTTAGTTGATTGGCCGCAATGTATGTTTTACAGCATTAAATGCCACTGATTTGTTTCTATCGGATTTGTTAATTACTGAGGATTTTTCTAGTTTAATTTCACGAAATTAAAAAGAAAAAAGAATAACGCAGAAATAGCAACAGCACATTTCATAACCACACATTTTTACAATATACTACTTATAAATAAATTATAATAAGCACTAGCAGTTGCAATAATTATAATAAACAGTAATTGTAGGGCATGTATTAAAAAAAATGTTTGCCAAATATCTTAATAGACACTGCTGCAAAATATAAATAAACAAATAAGTAAACAAAATATAAATAAATAAATAAATGAATAAATAATGCAGTATGATAATGTTCCCATATTTTAATTCTTTCTGGAGAAAATAAAATAGTTAGTTAAAAAAATATTTTTATGCTTATACTTCTACTAGATAGCTTTGATTCAATAAAGTTTCTGTTTCATATTAATTTAAATTATTATTATTATTGTCAACATTTTTTTTTCACAATACATATTGAATTGTATAGACATGAAATATTCAAATTCTGTTTTGAAAAGATTTCGTAATTTAATTTCATATCTATTGCGCTTCATAAAATTAAATTAAATAAAAATTTTAAATTAAAATAGGAAGCAAAAATAAAATGAAATACAACGGTACTCTAAAGCGAAACTGAAAAATAAATAACTGCAAATTCCATACATGAATTTTGTAACAGAAAAAACTATAATTCTAAAGAAATAACATAACATTTCTTTAATACATGAATACTTAAATTAACAGCAAAAAATAATTTAATATTCAAATTATGAACACTTGAATGTTTATTCTCTTAAACTTGAATGTTTTTTTTAATATTCATTTTCCAAACAGAATTAGAATTTTCCTTTATTTTTATTGTTATATCCTGTAAGAAAGGCATTTCTTTCTTTCTTTTTTTTTTTTTTTTTTTATTCTTCATTTTCATTTGAAAATTCTTTATAATTCTTTATATCAGAATGTAATTTTTAGCACAATGAAGTCCTTTGTGTTTTGTAATTAAATATTTTATTTTATATTTACTGTAGTAAAATAACTTTTGTGTTCTTTTTAAAAATATTTCACAAATTTTCTATACTGTCTATAAGAAAAAATTCAGTTTGACCTACATAAGAATTACAAATGAATTGGAATGGATAAAGCTAATACGAATATATATATACATATATATATATATGTGTATATCGATCTCTCTCTATATATTATATATATTTATATATATATGTAGGGGAGAGTGGGGATACTTGAGCATAGGGGATACTTGAGTCACCCCTATTATCTCTACAGTTGGTCAATTTTTCTTTCTAAAACTGGCAACATGGTAACATATTTATAGTTCTAAACATGTAAAAAAGAAATCACATACCTTGGTACCATTTTGAAAGTATGGTGAATAACCCTTTGAGCTCTGCTGGTAGAATTTTCTACCACATAATTTTAATTCTGAAATGTGATAACGACACCAGAAAATTCGACCAAATTTATTTGAAAAAGGTTTAATGGATTTTTTCGCGTTTATTGTAAATCGGTTTTTTCTTTGCAAAATACTGGTGCGAATGTGACATCTGGCTCAAGTATCCCCTCCATGGGGATACTTACGTGGGGATGAGCCACGATGTAAAAGAAAAAGTGAAAATTTATTAGACATAGAAAAATAGTTCAAAATTAATTGAAAGTGGTTTTCAATCAGGGATGAGATTTCCGCTTTTTTGCACACCAGTGAAATCTTAGAGAAAATGCTATATTATTTAATCGGAACATTTTTGTGATTTAATATAACAACATTTTGCCTAAGATTATAGTGGTGTCCAAAAAAGCGGAAATCTCATCCTTATTCAATTGAAGAAAAAATATCAAATTTTTATTTTCAATGTTTTATTTTGTTCTAAGAAATTATAAAATTTTTTAAAAAATTAAAATTTAAAAAAGGCTCAAGTATCCCCATCTTCCCCTATATGTTTGTATATATATAGTGTGTATGTATGTATGTATGTATTTTTTTATATAATGATAGTGAAATTTTTAGAACTATTACCGGTGACTAAATTTAAAGTAATAAAAAAAATCGGAAACTAAAATCTAAAAAGTCTAAAATTTAAATCTAGTCCGATTGTCGATCGTCCTCAGCAGCTTACCTATGCTAAAAAGTCACATAAAAAATTAAAATTTGAGCGATATATTTGAAAATAACTCCCCCATAGATTTAACATTATCATCCGGGTCGTTTTGAATGATTAGAGAAAACTCTTAAAGCTTTTTGATATCACCATTTTTTTAAATTTCAATTTCATACTATTTATTGACAGAAATTTTTTACACAAAGATATTACAAATATTTTTTGTTTTAAAAGAATAGTGTTTATTTCATGTTTTCTATTAATGATATCAATAAAAAAATCAGATAAGTTTTTAATCGAAACAAAAATTCTTCAGAATCAATCGATGTTTCTCTAAAACTTTGAATTTAAAACTTAAAAAAAAAAAATTGAAGTGGAAGATGTAACTCGTCTAAAAAATAAGATTTAAGCTATAAGGTATTAAGAACACAATTCATCATGTAATGTTCAACTGACAGAATACCTTTATACGTACAAAAGATGATATATAGATACGAAATGAGAATTGTTAAAAGTTTTCTTCAGATCAATACTTTTTTGCCGTTTCTTTGTTGTGGGTCACAAGTATTGATAATCGAAATTTTCTAAAAAATACGATTGTTAAACTAGTTAGAGTGTTAAATGTTTTGAGGTTGAATTTTTTAAGTTTTTTTTTGTTCCTTCAACGTTTCGAAGTGCAGTTAAAGTACGCAATGCTTTAAACCTTTTATTTAATTTTAAAAATACTAATAAGCATTTTTTTAACATTTGTGCTGTAATATTAAAAACATTTTGCTATTCTTACTTATAATTTTATCTTTACTGAGTTATCATAACACTAGAAAGGCAGAAAATTTTAATTAAGTTTTATAAAAATATTTCATACCAAAATTTTAAATTAAAATCAGATTTAATTTTTTACTTAACGTTTTTCTTCTTAGTTTCATTTTAACTTATTTTCGTATTAAAGTTCTTGTTTGAACAGAAATATTTGAGATATGACGTTAAGGTGTAAGTTTTCCTCATTCGTAATAAGGTACCATAATTTCGCGTAGATAAGCCGCTGCTGAAACAATTATGTTTCGACCCTGAAATTTTCAAAAATAAAATGTAACATTTTGTATCGCGGTATATATTTATCTTAAATTACTGAAAGGATTTTCTGGGTCGAAAATGAATTGTTTGAGCTGCGGCTTATCTACGCGAAATTACGGTATTACTGATGGGTTTGCATTTCCTACCCTTTTCCCAGTCTAATGGAAATTTTGACTAGTGCAGGGCTCCCAAATGGTCCACCAACTGAACATCAATATTTTCTTAGAAAGATTTTCTTTTTATATTTTTCTGGCAAATTGCTCAGAAACCACTTACGGAGGTTAGTTTAACCCTTTCCGGCACGGGCAAAATTTGTAGTAAAATGAGAAATTATCGACTGACACCGGAATTCACAAACGAATTTTTTAGAAATTTTAAATTCCTTAATTTAACCCTTTCCGGCACACGGTGCCCGGTCTGGGGTACCTAGCTTTAATTCCAAACTTGCAAGTGGCACCAGTAAAATTTTACTAAAATTATGCTTTTGCAGTAAAAGCTTAAATTAAGGATTTCAAAATATCTAAAAAATTCGTTTGTGAATTCCGGTGTCAGTCGATAATTTCTCAATTTATTGCAGATTTTGCCCGTGCCGGAAAGGGTTAAGCTTTTATTGTAAAAGCAAAATTTTACTAAAATATTACTGGTGCCGTTTGCAAGTTTCGAATTAAAATTAGGTATCCCAGACTGGGCACAGTGTGCCGGAAAGGGTTAAGCACAAATGCTGTTGAAACATACGATGAAATTTTTCTTTATTAAAAATACTGGGGATCAGTTCGCGGACCATTTAGGAGCCCTCCTAGTGGGCGAGAGTTTCTGCTCTTGAAGCTGGTTGACGGGAGGAGCTGAGTTCGAGCCCAATCGCGCCTAATCGTTAATAGTTTTCTGTGACTTGCTTCGAACTTTAGATTTCTTTGTGTAAATACGAGTTAGGTACCCTTCGAAAGATCCCCAAGGAGGGCACTCCTACACCCGTTAGAACCTATATCCTTCATGTTGATAATTGGTCGTCATAAACACAACCAATCAACTATCGGAAACTTTAAATTTTCATTTATTTTTATTTATTATATCACTTGTATATCTGTAAAAGTATGAAACATTTCTTATAATAACAGAATAAGTGTGTATCAATTTTAAAGCGTAGGGGAAGATGGGGAGACTTGAGCCATTTTTTAATTTTATTTTTTTTTTAATTTTTTATAATTTTTTAGAACAAAATAAAATACTGAAAATGAAAATTTGATATTTTTTCTTCAATTGAAAACCACTTTCAATTAATTTTGAACTATTTTTCTATGTCTAATAAATTTTTGCTTTTTAATTTTACATCGTGGTTCAAGTATCCCCATGGCGGGGATACTTGAGCCAGATGTCACATTCGCACCAGTATTTTGCAAAGAAAAAAAAACGATTTACAATATACGCGAAAAAATGCATTAAACCCTTTTCAAATAAATTTGGTCGAATTTTCTGGTGTCATTGTGACATTTCAGAATTAAAATTATGTGGTAGAAAATTCTACCAGCAGAGTTCAAAGGGTTAATCACCATACTTTCAAAATGGTACCAAGGTATGTGATTTCTTTTTTACATGTTCAGAATTACAAATATGGTACCATGTTGCCAGTTTTAGAAGGAAAAATTGACCAACTCTAGAGATAATAGGGGTGGCTCAAGTATCCCCTATGCTCAAGTATCCCCACTCTCCCCTATATAAATGGCCTTCGATAGTATTTAATTTTTAGCGATATTTTAAAGTTACAGATATATTTAATTATGCTTTAATTACTCTTTCCTGAACTGATGTCACATTGCTTTTATTTGTTTTAACCGCTTCCCTGATTTGCCCGCACGTCATCAGAACAACATGTTTTTGTCAATCATGATTTGCTAGTACCACGTCCCGTCCCACATAGCATGCATGTTCACAGTGACGTCACAGTGACGTCACTGTGAGTCACTGTGGTCACGTCACATCTGTGACCAAAATGCCACCCCCCAGTGACGTCACATTGTGACTGAAATGTGACGTCACACCTGTGACCAAAATGCCACCCCCCAGTGACGTCACATTGTGACTGAAATGTGACGTCACACCTGTGACCAAAATGCCACCCCTCAGTGACGTCACATTGTGACTGAAATGTGACGTTACATCTGTGACCAAAATGCCACCCCTCAGTGACGTCACATTGTGACTGAAATGTGACCTTCTTAGAATTTATTATTAGTTATTATTTATTTATTATTCTATTTATTTCTATAACTCCCCTCCCCTCCCGCTCCTTTTTTTAAAGAAGATACTATGTATGCTTGCGTTTGATACAAGTAATGGTAATGATTAAAAAAAATTATATTACCATTAAAGCTATTATTTTTACTTTATTAAAACCTAAACAATGTTTTATCCAATAATATCTAATTATGAATTTTATTATTATTATTTAACAATTTGCTTTAACTTGAATTGTTTTGAAACTAATAAAAATAAAAAGTAAAAATACACTTAAAGCGCACACTTCCGAAGCTGTTGCGCAGAAAAAGAAAAAACTAAACGGTCATGCGCATAGGAAATGAAAATCGTTTGCAAACGAAAGAATAAATAAAAGTAAACAGAAATATTTTAAATTGATGATAGACGTAAGAAATTAGTTGGCTGGAATTTATGGCAGTTGTGAGTAGTTGCATATTGACACGGATTTAACAATTTAAAGAAGAATGTCCACTACAGGTCTTCCAAGCGGCAAAATATAAGTCCGAGAAAATTAATGGGGCTTTGACTGTTAAAATAATTTGGTCTTTGCCACTTTAATTATTATCGGACTTAGTTTGTGCGGCAAGAATAACTAGAACGAATGACTTCGATGAAAAAAAGGTATGGAAATTATTATTTTTAATGGTTGCTTTTTTATTATTATTGTTCTGAGAACGATTTTAATTACATTGTCAAAAACATGCTATAAAACATCAATGCTTCATTAACTTAATAAAGTCTAATGTATTCATTATTTATTTTGTTGTCATAAAGAACTTGATTTTTAATAATTTGGATTAGGTTGTTACAGGTAGTGATTTTAATTGCATTCTAATCTGCGTTGTTTCCTTTTTTAAAATATCTGGTTAAAATAATATGTTTCCATAAACATAAAATCATATGATAGTAAATTATAATAAATCGATAATATAATTATTAAACATTTAAAGATAATTATATTTTGTAATAAAGAAGCTTTTTTATGGAATAAAATTATTTACAAACATCCTTTTTTAATTTTTGTATTAAGTAATCTTCTAAAACATTGCATAATTTTATTTAAAAAAATTGTATCTGCTCAGAAGAGGAATTTATAAGAGAACGAAAAGAACTATTTAAAGAAATCGTAGATGTTTGATATTAAAAAAGACAATTATGTTAATAATTGTTTAATGTATTTTTCAACTTGTGAAATGTTATAAAATTTCTGAATGGATAGTCATCGTGGGTGAAAACGTTTCAGTTGTAAATATTCTTATTGGAATGTTTTCAGAAAGAACTAGAAGTCTGGATGAAAATTTGGAAGTTACGCAATCGATAAGAATTTAAACATGATTGAATTTAAAACAAATAACGCAAATACTTGAGCGGTATGAAGCTAAAAAGTAATAACTATATTTTATTATTAACTTTTCATTTCAGAAACTTTTATTATTTCCTTTCCTGAATAATTTTACAGAGGTAAATTTCAAAATATCTATTATATGTAGTATAAGTGAACATCGTGATTAAAGTGGGTATTATAAATACTCTCTAATATTATAAATAAAATATTTATAATTATGATTAACGTATTTGTTGTTCTAATTTATGTTTATCGTCGGAATTTTTATTAGATAGATGTGTCTGTAATGGATAGCCTTGCAGTAATGGATAGCCCCTTAATGTTTTTTGTTTATTAATATACTAATAAATATTTAACTTTAATTTTTTCCATAATTACTCTTTGCATGTTTTAATAATATTTTAATATTCATAGAAGACAGTATATGAAGACAGTTTGTGATTATTTTTTTATTTGTGACAAATTTGTCACTTACTTTGTGACGGTGACAGCATTACCAATGTTGTGAAGTCACACTGGGACACAAATATACAGTTATGAACATTGTTATGTAGTGTAAAATCACATCTATAATTTTATTATACTTTGGCAATACATCTCAATTAAAACTTGGGAGCTGCTATAAAAAGTATGTACCAAAAGAATGTTATCGAATCAAAATACCATGCAAACTTTAATCTTTGTTACATATTTTTTTTCTGTGGCAATAAATGAGAATATTTAAGACAACTGAATATTCGATCTATTACAATTATTTCAAATTTAGCAATTTGTTTTTCTAATAAGCATTAAAATTATCAAAGAAACACTTCCTTTAAGGTGCAACACTAGTCATAGAAAAAGACCCGGATGATAATATAAAGTCCGTGGCAGCGTTCTTTTCAAATATCTCGCTCACATTTTAATAGTTTTACATGTTTTTTTTTGCATAGCATAGCTGAAGACGATCTATAAGCGGCCTAGTTTTTATTTTTTTGATTTTGGTTTCAGTTTAAAAAAAATATTTAAATTTCAAAACCGGTTTAAACCGGTACTGATATTGAAACTATCAAAATATAAAATATATGCAAGCAAAATCGAAAAAGTAAAAACTAGGCCCGTAGTAGATCGTCCTCAGCTTCCTATGCAAAAAACATGCAAAAATATTAAAATTTGAGCCAGATATTTGAAAAGAACGCTGCCACGGACTTTATATTATCATCCGGCTCTTTTTCTGTGACTAGTGTTGCATCTTTAAGGAAGTGTTTCTTTGATAATTTTAATGCTTATTAGAATAAAAAATTGCTAAATTTGAAATAATTGTGATAGATCGAATATTCAATTGTCTTAAATATTCTTATTTATTGCAACAGAAAAAAAAATGTATCAAAGATTAAAGTCTGCATGGCATTACATTTTGATTCAGTAACTTTCTCTTCGAACATTCTTTTTATAGCAGCTCCCAAGTTTTAATTGAGATGTATCGCCAAAGTATAATAAAATTATTGATGTAAGTGATTTTACACTAAATAACATTGTTCATAACTGTATAATTGTGTCCCAGTGTGACTTCGCAACACTGACAATGCTGCTACCGTCACAAATTTAGTGACAAAATTTGTCACAAATCAAAATATAATCGCAAACTGTCTTCACAACCTTGTCACTATCGTCACAGAATAGTCACAGTTTTAATGACAATTTTGTCACAAATGACACATTTTTCACATTTAGGTCACATCGTGGTCACAATGTGACGTCACAAACGAGCTCTAAAACGGCCATAACGACTTCACATTTGAGTCACCGTGACTTCACATCGACGTCACGTGACGTCACATCGACGGTCACAAAGTCACAATGTGACTTCACAACGACGTCACCGTGACGTCACCATGTCTTACGGGGTAAAGCATGGTGACGTCACTGCAACGTCGTTTTGAAGTCACATTGCGACTTTGTGACCATCGATTGTCGATGTGACGTCACGTGACGTCGATGTGAAGTCACAGTGACTAAAAATGAAGTCGTTATGGCCGTTTTAGAGCTCTTTTGTGACGTTTCACAAAGTGGTCACAATGTGACAAATTTGTGAAAAATGCGTCATTTGTGACAAATTTGACATTAACATTGTGACGAAACTGTGACAAAAGCGACGAAATTTAAATGCCAGAAACATGTTTTTTTAAAATAAATAACATGTTTTGAAGGATATTTATAAATTTCTAAATATTTTTAAGAAAGTCACATCTCAGTTACAATGTGACGTCACTGAGTGGTGGCATTTTGGTCACAGATGTGATGTGACCAAAGTGACTTACAGTGACGTCACTGTGACGTCACTGTGACCATGTATGCTATTAGGGGTATGAGTATATGATTTTAAATCATGATTTATTAGTTTTCCCAGTAAATGTTAAGTGTAAATTTTGCATTATTTAATTCTAGCATGTTTCTGTTTCAATTAGGCAAAAAATTTCTTTCTTGAAATACAGGGGATAAAATATTTGAGGCTGTTTCTTTTCATAATTTCTTTTAATAAAAAATTTGATATTTTGAAAAGTTTCTTTTAAATCCAACGATCGTAAGTGTGTGTTTTCAATTCAAAGAATGTACTCACTTGGAAGTATCTGACCGAGATTAAATTTAATATAACGATAGAATTAAATTTTATTAGGTTTCAGATTGCCCAAAATAATTGTTGTTTTTTTGTAAAGATTTTAGGCTGTTTCTTTTCATTTGTTTTTTTAACAAAAATTTTGCTGCTTTTATAAGTTTTAATTTTACTCCAACAATCATATGTAAGTTCTTTCTGTTTAAAATTTGTACTCACTTTCAAATATCCGATCGAGATTAAATTTTACATAATGAAGTAAATCGGATGACAATCTAATATTATTATTTTCGATAGCTACAATTTATACTTATGTTACAGGATAACACAAAAAAATTCGATATTACCGCCAAGAACTTTAAGAAATGATTTTTGATTAAACACGGCGGCGATGTTGGTGATTTTTAACTTTTATGTATTTTTTATTCTTGAAATCAAAAATTACCTTACATTTGAACAAATAAACTTAATTTCAACTAATAAACTTAAAGAAAACATAATTGTGATTTAACAAATTACAACAAGTATTTGGAAAATGATATTTTCAAAGACTAAAATTTTAAAAACTTATAAGTAAATTCTATATTTAAATTAATAATAATAATATGCATCATTTTTATGATGATTATAACGAGTCACATATTACGCATTAAACATCAATATTCCTAGATCAATGATAAAAAATATATATAGTTTATAGCCATACTACTTTAATTCTTTAAAATGTACATTTTTTATGGAGTTAATCAGACTGAAATCTGAACGCCTCATATTACGTACGACATGGATTAAACATTAATATTCCTGGACCCACCATGAATAAATTTTAAATGAAATTTCAGATTTACAATTTTTGGAACTGCAAGTATTTAAACTTCTAAAAATCCAACATTTTAAATTTTTACACCGTTGCGTGGAGAAAAAAAATGTATTTGTAAATGAAATTAGTTTGAAATCTTTATCACAATTTGTTTTCCAATTTTTATTACATTAAAGATTGTATCATTTTTTTGTCAACATAGCAACAGAAGGATTCCATTTTTGGACATTAAACATGGACCAATCAGAAGACGAATAACATAAAATAAGTTGTGGAATTCAATCAATAAAAATATTCAGATACGCTTCAGATTTCCCAGTTCTTTACCGAGGACAACAACTATTTTGTAATTAGTTAACAATGTTACTTAATAATGTAGAAACTTGTTGCAAAGTTTAAAAATCTATAAAAACAATAAAGTTATGAAAATCAACAATTCGATCTTCATCTGTGATCTTCCTCAGAAAAACGCTGTTACACTGCTTCCGAACAGACTAAAGCCATCGTGAAATTTTAATGTTCATTATATTAGCAGTCAATTATTTCTTTAACCAATCATAAACAAAACTAGTCGTTGGGGGCCACCGTAATACTTACCCATCATGGATATGTATATGAAAATAAAACATGTGAAAACTATTTATACAATGCATTGCAATTCATAAACAAAATTTAAATATTGTTAATATACATAGTAATGCTATATTAAAGAACTGCTGATTACCAATTTCGACAAATTATATAAAATGCTAAACTACTCAAGTAGTACCGAACTGCGAAACATCCTTATAACTCCAAAAATAATAATTCTATTAATTAACAAGTAACTGCGTCGGATTAAGCGTCTCATTTCCAATTAAAATATGCCTCTGAATTGAAATTTGAATGAAATACAGGGTCATGAAAAATCGAAGAATGTGGAAAACAGGATTACAAATATCTCGGCAACTAATAATCCGATCGGCTTCGTTCTATATGCAAAATGTGTGTTATTTTATTGCCTTTTACGTCCATGCTTTAGAACAAAAAAATTCGAAAATTTTTATGTACCTTTCATCAGAACGAATTTTTTGAGAGTCCGAAAAAAATAGTTCCGGATAATCGAGGTTGATGATATTAAATAGGCTTCGTCCCAGTCTTGCATACTAACTACATACAAAATTTCAAGTCTCTATCTCAATTTTCTCGGGAGCAAGAGCGTTTACAGACAGACAGACTGACAGACAGACAGACGGACGGCAAAACTTTTTTTTCTAAAAATATGTTTTTCGGAATCTCCACTATCTAAAACGTGTAAATCCGTCAAAATTTTTTTTTCGATTTTCAAAACGATTGCAAGATTTACCCTATACTACGTATGATGGGTAAGTAAAATCATGCATTGCCAACATTTATCAGAGAAGAATCACGAGGCGTGATTTCACGTTTTAAAGTAAAGGATGGGTAAAATTAGTAGCAGCAGATTATTTTAACACGTGCAACAAAAGTTAAGAGACAGAATGAAACGTTTCAAACTTTATTCATTACGAGGCCTAATCACGAGGCGTGATCTCACGTTGAAAAGTAAAAGATGAGTAAAATTAGTTGTAAAAGATGATTTTAACACGTGCAACAAAAGTTCAAGGATATAGAATGAAATGTAAGCATTGTAAACTTTATTTATTTTAATCATAAATTCAATGGATTCTTTCTATAGGCCATCAATAGCAGTATTACACGGAATTAATAATTTGGCACCTATTAACCTCCTGACTGCCGCCGGCTGGTTTTTTCACACACTAAGCTGCAGGTTTCACTGCAACATAAGCAATATTTAAATTAGTATAATTCCACAAATAAAACCCACTTTTGAAAAATTAAGTTAGGATTGATGCTATGAAAGATTATACACCGATACTAATAACATATTTTGTATCATGTTGGAAAAAACATCTTTTTTTTAATATTTTTAATAAATTACAGAGAAAACAACATTACAATATTACCCTTTGGCTGGGAAGTCAGGGGGTTAAAGGTTGTTGAAATAAAATCTATTAAGTACTGTTGTCCGAAGATATTGAAAAATATCTCTTTTAACCCTTTCCGGCGCAGTGTGTCTGGTCTGGACACACCTAATTTTCATTCCAAACTTTCATTTGGCACCAATAACATTTTAGTAAAATCTTGCTTTTACAATTAAAGCTTAAATTAAGAAGTTCTTGATTTCTTAAGAAGTCATTTGTAAATTCCTGTGTCAGTCGATAATTTCTCATTTTACAAACAGAATTTGCCCGCACCGTAAAGGGTTAATAGTAATGTGCATCCGACAACGGAACATAAACTTGCCGGATGTAATGTGTATTTTGGAGTTTACGAAATACACATTATTTATGAAAACAATGCAAGTATATTTTACTTTGGAGCTAAGAAAAGAAAAAGATTTAAACGCTTCTCCTGCGTTAAACCATTTAAGTGTTTATTCTAACTTCTGCTAGTTTAATGTTGGCGTTGAATGCTTTCTTTGTTATGGTTGGTTAACCCTTTAACGTTCATTGGTTTGTCTACGAAACCACAAAATTTTAATTCCGATATGCAACAACGACACCGGAATTTTTATTCAGAAAAATGCATTCTATTGTGTATGTGAAAAATCACAAATATTTTTCGAAATTACCGGTGTCATTCATTTATTTCAAAATCTAAATAATGAAAATGGTTTGTGTGTAAAAGGGTTAAAGCAATAATTGAGTAGTAATATACTGAACTTTAAAATTTTAAGACAGTTCTACTCTGTTGAGAAGCAATAACAACGAATAGCAACGTTTTATTGATAAAGATCAAAACGTTGATTTCTTTAATTTTACTTTATTACTTACCCATCATACGTAGTGTACGGTAAGTCTTGCAATCGTTTTGAAAATCGAAAAAAAAAATTTGACGGATATACACGTTTCAGATACTGGAGATTCCGAGAAACATATTTTAAGAAAAAAAAATTGCCGTCTGTCTGTCTGTCAGTCTATCTGTCTCTAAACGCTCTATCTCCCGAACAAATTGAGATAGAGACTTGAAATTTTGTATGTACTTAGTATGTAAGGATGGAACGAAGCCTGTTGAATATCAGCAACCTCGATTATCCGGAACTATTTTTTTCGGACTCTCGAAAACTTCGTTCTGATGAAAGGTATATAAAAATTTTCGAATTTTTTTATTTTAAGTAATGGGCGTAAAAGGCAATAAAATGACACAAATTGTGCATAAAGAATAAAGTCAATCGGATAATTAGTTGCCGAGATATTTGTAATCCTGTTTTCCGCATTCTTCGATGTTTCATGACCCTGTATTTCATTCAAATTTCAATTCAGAGGTATATTTTAATTGGTATTGAGACACTTAATCCGACGCAGTAAATTGTTAGTTAATAGAATTATTATGTTTGGAGTTATAAGGATGTTTCTTTTACGCATTTCGGTACTACTTGAGTAGTTTGGCGTTTCATAGAATTTGTCGAAATTGGTACATCAGCAGTTCTTTAATAGAGCATTACTATGCATATTAACAATATTTAAATTTTGTTTTGGAATTGCAATGCATTGTATAAATAATTTTCACATATTTTATTTTCATATGCATATTAATGATGGAAGTATTACGGGAGCCCCCAACGACTAGTTTTTTCTACAGTTTTAAACCTTGCAACAAATTCGTACACCATTTTGTACGGGTATTTCCATGAGCACATGTTGTGTAAGTCATATACTACGATTTTGGATACCAGTATTTTAGAACAGAAAAATATTACTTATTTTATCGGAGATATTTCATTAATTGAGTAAGGCCACGCAAACCTTTCTCAAATAACGGTAGCCAAAAACTTAGCAGTTACTAATAATGTGACTTACACGACAAGAGCTCTTGGATATACCCGTACACCATCTTGTTATTTTTATTAAAAATTACTTGTTATACTTCATTATGTAAATGTCCAGGGGTGCAAAAATCTTGGCGCCAGAGGGTAGTTTCTCACCACTAAAATTTTAAAGTTGTTTTTTCGCTCAAAATTTAATAGCATTCTAGCAGGAATTTTACACGAAATATTAGACGAAGAAAAACGAAATAAATTTTGTGGTGAAAAACTGCCTGCTGGCGCCTAGATTTTTGCACCCCTGTAAATGTCCATCTATTTTACTAAGTTTTTTAACTTTTGATATTTGATTTTTAGACATTTGTCAGCTTTGAATATGAAAATGACCTTTATTTTTATCCATCTCATTAGAATTTCTTTGTAAATCGTAAATGTCAAAGTATTTTTTTTACTATTATTTAATTAAATTGTATGTAATTCAGTAATTTATACAATTTTTGGGCTTATAATAGAATCTTAGAGCTAAACAGCTGAGGGATCCGGTAAAAAGTGAGTGGAAGCTTAATTTTTAGCTTTGAAATTTACAATTTGCCATATAATCCTGACGCGATAGTTAACAATAAAGGTCATTTCAAAAAAAAAAAATAAATAAATAAATAATAAAAAAAAAAACATAAAAAATATTATTATCAAATACAGTCGAACCTCTATATAACGAAACTCCATACATCGAATTTCTCCATATAACGAATTTTTAGTAAGAACGGTCCCCTTTTCGCATGATTACATTAAAAACAGACTCTATATAGCGAAATATCTATCTCCATATAACGAATTTTTTCATAAATTGATCTTAATTTATTCAGTTTAAAAAAAGCTTCGAAATCATATGGAATCAATTTTCCATCACTTATTTTTGATTTATCGTTCAGTGGAGAGGTTTTTTTTTTTATAAATATTACTTCTCTCCTTATTCTTTAAATCTAACAAGTTCATCCCACCTCCCACACACCTTTCAACATCCTTCTCAAAACACAGTCAATTGAATTGTTACACATATAAGAGAGGAATCAATGAGAGCACATAAGAGAGACCTTCAAATGGAGGAAAATATCAACTACAATTTTTCATTCCTTGCTAAAATTTGAGAATTTTTTTTGAGAGCGTAACAATTGTAATTTTAAAATCAAAACAATAAAAAATTACAGATTTCTTCCTCTGAAATTTATGTAAGTCTTCCTCATTTGATTTTCATTAAGCTTTCAAATAAATGTCTTTTCTCTTTTTTGAAACTGCTTAAATAAGTAAGAAATAAAATGTTAGGTTAATATATACTTTTAAACATTTCAAATTCTTAATTAAAAAGTTCAAAAATAATATTTGTTCAAAATTTACACATTAAATACTATTTTTAACATCATACTCTATACATCGAATTTCTTTATATAACGAATTTTTTACTGGAACGATGGAATTCGTTATATAGAGGCTCGACTGTATTAAAACAATATTTATTACATAAAATCAAATTTTCTCTATTTTTGTAACTTTAAAATTATGATTTGCATATAATCTTTTCGTGGTGGTAAAAAATGAAGGCCAATTTCAGATACAAAATATACAAAATTTACTTGTCAAAAGCTAAAAATCAGGACGTAATTAAAATTTTGCCAGATAGTATTAACTAAAAATATTTTAAAATATGTATCACTTTGTAAACAGTTAATTTCCATTCTTTTATTTAATAAAAATTTTGTTTTTCTCCTCTTATAATTTTATTACAAATTGTATATTTTGCATTCATATCTAATAATGATTAAATCATTCAAATTTGCACAGTCGTAATAATTTTACTTTCAACAATTTTTTTAAACCTATCAAACTAATTATATCCCTATTAAATTTGTGAATGACCCTTAATCAACTGCCATAAACATACTATAAATTTAAACCTCCACTCCTCAGTTAATTTTAATCGTAGAATAACGGGAGTTCTTTTTTTGTTTTGTTTTGTTTGTCAGTGTAACAAGAAAATTTTACTAAATATAATTTATAGAGCCGGGGAACGGTATAAAAATTTAAATTTCGTAATTTTAAAAGAATTTTTTTATTAATCCAAATTGCTTTTAAAATATTTCTTTCCTCACCTAAAACATTTTTATCGCTGGAAATATATGTCTGTGACTAACTGTTTATAAAATGTCCATTGTCAACCATTCAGAGTGGGCATCCTATAAAATTTGGTTATTACAATTTTTTAATTTCACAAGTTTTGCTGCAAACGTTTTTACGTAAAAAATGTATTTTAACAAACTAAGACCTATGGTAGCATATATGTTACTACCAGCGTTTTGAGTTCAGTGCATTTTTTTAATTCGAATATTCCAAATTCAATTTAGGAATTTAAAGTAACAGTACCGTAAAACCTAAAAAATGGACACTCCCGAATAGCAGACAGCTCTATATAATCTCGGACAATCATTTTCTTGTTTGTGACCTATATTTTGAGAATGTCCTCAAAAACTAAAACGATTAACTTTAAGAGAAAATTTTGAAATTGTAAATGCATATGAGCAAGAGAAACTGAGTTTAAGGATACTGACAGTGATTTTTAAATTTGGTAAAACACAAGTGGGTGAGATTTTAAATAAACAGAAGGAAGAAGGAATAGTAAACTTGATGATTACTAGCTTTAACTAGAACACGAAAAATGCTAAATCGAGAAAGATTAATTCTATTGTAATTGATCTATAATTCTGAATTAGTTTACTTCAGTTCGTTAAAAAAATAATAAAAGCAAAAGGCTAATTCCATGGGTTCTGTAGTGTAAGTCACATAACTTATTAATTGCTATGCTTGTTAGCCACCGTTATTTTCGAAAAGTCTGCTTGGCCTTATTCAGTTAATGAGAATGTGCCAATAAAATTAATCACATTTTTTTCGTTCTATAATACTGGTAGCCAAAAATCGTAGCCTGTGACTTACACTACAAGTACTCATGGAAATAGCCAAAACAAAACCATCAGCGTGTCTTGACAACTGGATAATATTAATTGATGCTGTCGATACTATAATTTGGACTTTCTCTGCTGTAAAAAACACAAGAACGGAAAGTATTAGACAAAGTTTTAAAAAAGCAGGCTTTACATTAAAAAAACATATATAACACAGATTTCTGAAACAAATGATGAATTAATGTAATATATGAGGAATAAAGAGACTGTTGAATATTTCATTAATATTCATGATGAACATAATATTCCTACTGAACACTTCACACTGAAATACAAAGTAAATGTAATCGCAAGGGAAATCAAACTTTTGAAGTTATAAATAAACAGGGAATAAAAGTTTTATTGATGTGATATTGCTTAAACAACAATTTAAATTTTTGATTATTCCTACAATAGAGGTTTTAGGTTATATAAAAACAATGAATGAAATAAGCATTTCTTAATCATTACTAAATCTCTAAGGTTTTCGCGGAAAGTTTCGCTCTCCCAAGTGTCCGTTATTTGGAGGTTTTATTGCATTTGCTTTATGCAAAAAAGGACGTCCCGTATTTAAATAAAGCGCAATGTTTTATTAATTTTTTTGGTATGAATACAGATTCTATTAATTACGGAATTTGTACGGAATTTGTTTACTAGGGTTGGTAGTTTGGACTCCGCTTTTATTAAAAAATTCGGATTCAGATCAGAAAATGCAAAATGTATTTCCAGATTTATTTTATCTCAGTTGCTTCTTGATCATTTATAGTGAAAATTCTTCTTCAAAAAGTTTCGGTTTGAAGTCGAAATGGTCAACCTGGCAACCCAATATTCGACCATAGGAATTAATGGGTTAAGTCAAATAATCCTCTCTTCATGAAATTATTATAAAAGCTTGGATAAAATTTCTAACTTTTAATACTTCTAAAATACCACAATTAATCATGTGCAAAAAGATTATATTTATTATTGTTGTTATTGTTATTTTTGTATTTTTTAGTCTTATATGAGGCTCTAAACAATTCAACGTTTTTTAAAGAAATCTGTTATGTTTAAAACTAATTTGAAAGCATGTGCACAAATTAAGGGAAGGTTAAAGTATCACAAAGCATTTTTTACCTCGCAAAAAAAATAAACAGCTAAAAAATAAAGCATTTAAAAAATTAATCCATTACCGTTCTAAAATAATAAAGCAACAATTCTAAATAATGCTAGAAATTATCTAATACTGACATCTACGTACAATTAATACAACTATTTAGAAGCCACCTGTGTTTTCTAAAGGATTTAATGGTATTACTAAACGAAATAGAATAAAAAAATCGTCTTTTTTATTTCAAATGTTCAAAGTAAAAACCTCATATTAGGCTTTTCAATATAAGCCTCATATGAGACTTAGGAAGGTGAGAGAAATAACAGATAAGTTAACGGATTTTGTAGTTTAATACACATAAATAATATTCTTGATAGCCACCGTTATGTTTTATAAATATGCTCAGTTTTATTCAATTAATGAAATTCCTCCCGCAAAGTGTTGCCAGATTGGAGATTTTGTCCCCATTTTTGGTGAATTCTGAATCTCAAAGGGAATTTTTGGGGGAATATGAATATATTTGGGGAAAAATTGGGGAATTCTTATCACAATTTAAATTTTTACTTTTAGACATTTTCCAATATTGGATCTATCTCGAATTTGATTTTGATTTGAAAAACGAAAACAAAATAAAAAAATAATATATATTAATCATTATTCTCATTGATCATACTCACCGTTTACATGCACTACAGATTAATCATGATCTGCATTGGGCTATCCCCCATCTGAATTTTTAGGTAAGTGATTCAGATTTTCATGTCATCTCAGACAGAAACACAAGCACAGAAATACATTCCATTTAGTAGTATAGCTTTATTACAAATATATATATATATATATATATATATATATATATATATAAATTTTTCCTTGTTGTTTTAGCTTTGAGTATAAATGTAAAATTCTGTTTAGATTAAATGTTTATTTTTATCATAAATGGGGATTTTTTTTCAAAAAAAAAAATGCTTGACTTGTGAAAAAAAATTTAAAAATTTTTTTTATAACGGAAATTTGAAAATTGAGAACTTGCCTTTATAAGCATATTCACAGTATCCGCAAAGAAACTCTTCGGGAGGGTTGTATTCTGACAGGGATTGGCCGACGCGTTTTCACGTAACTTGGCGATAATTATATTTGGCGAGCGATAGATGCTTCCGTCGAGCAGTTTGATTTCCTTCCGAACAGAGTACAAAGTAACTTTTCTCTTGCAGCAATGCATTGGATGGAACGTGTCTTACTGAAAGCTGTACTCTTTAAAAGTTTTTAAACAAAAATTTTTACTTTGTACTCCGTTTACTTTGTACTCGGCTCCGAAGGAAATCAAACTCGACGGAAGCGTCTATCGCTACACCAAGTATAATTATCCCCAAGTTACGTGAAAACGCGTCGGCTAATCCCTATCAAAATTCAACACTCTCGAAGAGTTTCTTTGCGGATACTGTGAATATGCCCTTTATAAGTAGAAAATGCGTTGAGGACTTTTTCTTAAAAAAGCCCTGATTTGGGGGAAAATTTCAGAAATTTGGGGGAAATTGCCTTTTGACAACTTGGCAACAATGCCCACAAAATAATTCTCATTTTTCAATTCTAAAATTCTGATATCCAAAAATCGTAGCGTGTGATTTAAAATACAAATCCTCTTGTAAATGGCCCAATAATAAAAGACAATTTACAGTAATGATCATTATAAAAAAGCTTTTAAAGTGTCTTGTTTCAAAAAATTTGAATTATCTTAACGTAAAATTTTGAACAA
Organism: Maratus speculifer; assembly: GCA_964019185.1. Classification (NCBI taxonomy): domain Eukaryota; kingdom Metazoa; phylum Arthropoda; class Arachnida; order Araneae; family Salticidae; genus Maratus; species Maratus speculifer. The sequence goes on from OZ025300.1 coordinate 236,315,196, forward strand.
AATATCGAGAGATATTAAATAAAAGAACTGGACCATTTGTTATACATCTGTCTTTTTTCACATTTGAAACACATTTATAACATAATTCATGTGTTGGAATGTCAATATTTTGGACAGTCGCCAACTATGCCAGTGTTAGAGAAATAGAATTTCTGACACAAAGCTGATGGAATGATACATTTTGCTGAAAAACAATTCTCATATTTTATGAAAAAAGAAAATTTAGTTTGTAGTTTCAGACAACAAATATGATTAGTTCATGTTAAAATCAGTGTAAATAGGATGGATGCAAAATATTATTTGTAGCATGAAACAGCTAATATTCAATTTAAATATATAGATAGTAGGATTTGCCAGGAGGTTCGCTATCAATAATTTATTAAAATAAATTTCTCTTACGAGGGAACCACTATTGGTGCAGATCGCATTTTACATCCTTACCTAGTGCATTTTCTAGACCTTTATTTAAAAGTTAGAGAACCGATAAAAATTCTGGGTGAAATGCAGTTTACTCTCCTTCGCCAAGGCGACTTTTTTTTGGCGCGATAAATGCTTCAATATGGCAACCTTGCATTTTCATTTTCTCCTCTCGCATCTTCAATGTGGCAACCCTAAGGAGAGCTCCGTTTACGTATCCTACCGATTTCTAAGCCGTTTCCTGATTGGACGCTCCTTTTTGTTAAATGTTTTCTTATTGGACGAAAGAAGAGAACAGAGAACTGAGAGAGGGCGCGTTTATTGCTTCCGGTAGCATTGTTTTTTGGAGTTGCGTCTTGCATTCAACGAGTGAGTTTATTTTTTTGCATTTGCCTCTTTTTATATTTAGTTAGATACCTTTCAGTAACTACTATGGAAGTTGTTGTTTGTTTGAATGAGGAAGTAAAGTATTCATATGGATACTTTACGCTGTTGAAAGTTTGCGGGAAAAAGTATATGATTGACTAGTCAATCCGGAGCAAAACAGGAATATCCGGAGCAATTTAATCCGGAGCAAAACAGCGGCTCAGGGTAAGTAAAAATTTTCCTTTTTTTTTTCTTTAGATTTGTATTTTATATGCTTTTTGTTTATTTTGATTGCCGCCATCTTGGAAAGTGCGTTTTTCCGTAGTGTCTCTTGGAGCAAGTTGCTCCGGGAAACAAGACGCAAAAACGCGCTAATTTGGCGATTTTTGAAAATTGCGCCAAGAAAGAGAGTAAACTGCATTCGCACCAAAATTCTTTGTTCAAACCAAATTATATACATATATATTTAGTACTTTTTATTTTTTGTTATTGGATTTTTACTTGTTTATTTTACGCCAAAAGTGAGTTAAGTCGCCAAATATGGAGCTACGAAGTTTTCGTTCGCCTTATTTTTGCGATGCGATATTTAGCTAGGGTTACCAAAAAAAACGGACTTTTGAAAATACGCCAATTTTTCTCCGCCAAAAATGTGAATATAAAGTCATAATTTTCAAAACAAATCTCAAAGGTTTTTGAAGAAATTTTTAAACTTTATTAACTAATTATATAGTTTTATATTTTATATTAATGCTTTTCCTTAAAAAAGTGTTAATTGTTTAATAAGTGTTCTCAAAAGTAACATTTTCATAAAATTATGCTGATTAAAAAAAAGACTGTAACAAATCTTTTTTTCGATTCTTAAACTTCCGATTACACTGCCTTAAAATGCACCAAGTCTCGATGTTTGGTGCAAGCAACACCAATTGTTGGTGATTGTTGGTGATTTATCAAAACGTGGGAACATTTAAAGTTAACTATTAGTGATTTTTAAAATTTTCAAATTTGAGGCCAATTTTTTTTGTACAATACAGTATATAAGTCTATAAACTCATATACAAACATTAAAAGACAGCAATTATTTTGGAAAATTAAATATTAGAGTTTAATTAGTCAATCTACACGTGAAAGTTGAGCGTACTTCTAAGTAATATTATATTATTACAGGTACTAAATACGCTTTATTTACACAAAACACATAATTATTTACGATAAAAAATTATAATAAATATCTTGTCATACGTTTATGGACATCAAATCATCTTTAAAAATAAATTTACGGAAAAAAATCGGCGTTTAGATCGTTACGCAATTTGGACATTCGAATTTCTTATTTTAAAAAAGTGCATTTATTGCAAAAACATGTTACAGAAATCAGGGCTCGAAAAATCTACATGCCCGACATCAGTGTTGTTAGACGGCGACTTTTTAAAATTCAGATTGGCACCACTTTTTTGGATTGGTAAAATTACTTTTCGTTTAATGACATATTAATCAAGAGGAATTTTATCCTTTAATAAAAGTGGTGCCAATCAAATTTTTAAAAAGTCGCCGTCTAACAACACTGATGTCGGGCATGTAGATTTTTCGAGCCCTGACAGAAATAGAGATAGGTACTTTCAAATTAAACAAAAATCATGTTAAAGGTAGATAAAATAGATTAAAGAACTTACGTAACGTATTTTGCGTGGAAATAACAGCTTTGTTTCGATTGTTACTTTTGGACGTAAGGAAATGCAGAAAAAGTCTTTCTAGAAAAGTCCTAACTAAAAAAAACCCGTAGTGCCATTTGTTAACAAAATTATAAAACAACCATCCATTTCCTTTATGCAATCGCTGTGTATCATTAGAATCTCCTGGAAACAAGTTAAAACTTTTTTTTTCTTGGTACATTGGAACATTTAACGTTATGAATGTCCAAAATTGGCCACTTTAGTCAAAAAAATTAAAATTTTAAGATATTTATAGATAACTTTTACAATAAATTATATCAATTATTGTCTCATAACAAAATTAAGAATTCAGTGAAATTAAAAATTAAAGTCAGTGATGATTAAATTTACTTAGTCAAAAGCTTAAAGTTATGATGTTGTGTACAGTGCCCACCTTTTGAGAAGATCCCTGTTAGTTTAATCGTAAACCATCCGAAGAATAAATAAGGTAAACTTTTATTTACTAAAATTCCGGTAGTAAAGAGTTTGTGAACTCCCTTCTGATGAACCGCTTCTGTATACAAAGTTTCCACAAAACACTGCTTATCCCTATAAAAAAAAAGGGAAATGAGATTTTTTCATGATAAAATTTCTGAAAATATGATAAATGCAAAATATTTCTTGAAAAACGAAACAGGCAACACAAAATACAAGTATACAGGCAGTAGCGAAAAAAAATCTGCGAATAATGTGATTGTCAGCTCACTACTATGCATAGGTTTTCCTCTAAATTCCTGATCATCCGCATTAAGAAATTGGAAAATATGATTTCTCCATGTTAAAATAGTCTAAAATATGAAAAAAGCAAAATATTGTTTCTAACACGAAACTGATGATGCATAATACACATGCAGTAGACTAAAATTCTGGTTATAAAAATATTGAGACTTTTCTGCTGAAGAACAGCTGCCGTACACACAGGGCTGATACAGATGAATATATTTATAGTCATCTGGAACAGATATTTTTCGAATATAAGTTTTGCAGTTTATTCCTCGTGCAAACATTGTCGAAGCATCTTTTAACCCATTCGTGCCCAACATCTTTTGCGTAAATTTTATTTGGTTGGCACCACTATTTTTAGAAGATTTAAGTTTAGTTCATTAATCACGAAAATGCATCATTTAAGTAAAATAATTATTGCTTTTCTTTTTTACCGGTGTCAAAAACAGTGCTGAATGCACCCTTTGAAGCGTCCCTAAAAAGGGACGCTAGGCACTAATGAGTTAAACTTTTCAGGGGCAAGATGTTTGTGCTCGAAAAATGTTCAAACAATTCTCACCGCAATTTACGAACAAATTTAGCTGTAAGTTATCGCAACCATTTTTTCACGTGTATTATAAGATTAAAATTGTATTGGTGCCAGTTGGCAATTAAAGCATTTAAAGTAATTTATTTTTACTAAAAGTTTTGAATAAAGTATCGAGAGATATTAAATAAAAGATCTGAATCATTATTTATACATCTGTCTTTATTCCATATTTGAAACAAATTTATAACATAATTCAAGTGTTGGAATGTCAATATTTTGGACAGTTGCCAAATATGACAGCGTTACAAGAATAGAATTCCTGACACAAAGCTGACGGAGTGATATATTTTGCTGAAAAACATTTCTCATATTTTATGAGAAAAGAAAATTTATTTTGTAGTTCCAGACAAGAAATACGATTTGTCCATGGTAAATACGCTGAAAATATGATAAATGCTTAATACTATACTTAACATGAAACAGATAATGCTAAATCTAAATATTCTGACAGTAGCAGTTGGTGACTGATTTATAATTTTTTATAGCCAATAATTTCGAAAAATAAATACATCATTGTTTAATTATAGACCCTCTGATGATTAGTTAATGTAAACTGTTATTTACTAAAATTCCGGTAGTAAGGTGATTTTGAGCTTCCTGCTGACGAACCGCTACCGTATACAGGGACATAACAAAATGCTTAGAAATAATAAATAAAAGATCTGGATTTATATTTTTGGGATTTTTCATAATTTAAACAAATTTATAACATTTTCAAGCGTTTGAATGTCAATATTTTAGACAATTGCAACTACATCAGCGTTAAAATGATGGGATTTTTGACACAAAACCGATGATGTGATGAATTTCCCGAGTATGCGCCGCTGTTCAGATACTCTATTTCCTACCAGAATTTGTTATAAATAAAATGCGACCTGCTTTTGCTTAGCATTTGCTTGACCTCATTTTTTAAATAAAATTTTCTGTAAGAAAAAGACTTAACTATGCCGTATACGGTATTTTGCTGAGAAACAGTTTTCATATCTTAAGAAAAAATAAATTACTCCCCCTGTTCCAAATTAGTTGCTAAATTTGAAATTTTTTGTCGTGATTATTGATATTGATGGTTTTATGAATTTGTTAGAACATTTTTCAGAGATTTCAGAGTGTTAAGCTCACAATTCGCAACATTTAATTACCAAGTTTTTCCTCCATCCCTCCTTAAATCAGTATCAAATTAGTTTTAGAAAATCCGGGGTTCGCATGTTCTTAAGCCACGCCCCCTTTTTTCAAGATACGTTTGCCAATAATTGCACAAAACTGTCTTTTATCTAAATAATAGAGAATTCATTAGGAAGAAAATGATCTTAATTTGAGACCTATCTTAATCTTGCTATCGCTGTTATAATTTTGACTTTAGTAATAAACTTTTTGCTTTTGCGATTCCCTGGAGGTTCAGTTTCATCTAGGGTGATATAAAACGAATTATTAGTTTTCGTAATATAAAACCATTTTTATCGGTATGAATATACCGTAATTTCGGGTGTATAAGCCGCAGATCAAACAATTCTTTTTCGACCCAGAATTTTAAAAGAAACAAATGTAACTACTTAGATCGACGTAAATATTTGTCTTCAATCACTAAATAAGATTTCTGGGTCCAAAAAGAATTGTTTGGTCCGCGGCTTATACACCCGAAATTACGGTAATTCAAATTTTCCGAGAGGCACACATTAGTTTGAACGTGTTGTATGCAAAGCGAATAGTGTCTAGCTTATTTTTTACTAGACTTGGCTTAATGTGGACGAAATACGTTTCATTTTTTTTGCCTCCTTCAGAATCTTGCGTAGTGTTGAGTTTGGAATAATAACAGTACATGGTATACTCCACAGTGATTGTGTTAGTTTTATTGGTATGATTTTGCTCAATTACTGAGTGAAATCTTTTTCTTGCATCCACATTTACCAATTTTTTTTATGAACTTGCATTGTAAATTTCATCATCATTTATTTTTTATGTTTCTGTCTGCTTCCAAAAAGCGGTTATTCTACTACGATGAACATTAATCACTGTAGGATTTATAGAACCATGACTTAGTTTATTATTTTTAAATGTTGCACCAAAAATTGCAATGCAGCGTTGCGCTCTTTCGTAACCACTTCTTTTTATATAGTATTGTCTGAATTATTATTCATAATTAGAATTATCGTCACCCTTTTTTTAGATAGAATCACATTACTATTTATTTCTATTACTTCACAGTCGAGTTAAGGATGGCTACAAGGCTACAATACAGAGTATTCCACATTATATTCATTGCAGTATAATTTTACTGGTGTCAATCTACTAATCTGCATCGTAAATTATTTATAACCTCACCTACTTGAAATTAGAATTTAATTTGGGACTACATTTTCGACCTAAATATAGCATTTAATTCGGGACAAAATTTTTGACCTAAATGTAACAACTAATTTGGGATAGAAGGAGTAATTTTTATTACCTAATTGAAAACAAGATTTGCACCACATTTTTTTTTGAAGAAATTTTATAATTTTAACTTTGAGGAGAAAACGTTAGATATTTGGCTTTTCTTATTTTAAAGTAAAATATTTTAGTTATTTCGGTGAGAATACAATATTGCAGAGACAGCGACGTTGTTTGACAGAAACTTGCTTACCCCTCAAGGATTTAATATGATATATATTTTAATATAATTTAATAAAATATGATAAAAGCGTCATATCGTTTGTGGTTTAAAACTGATAATACTCAATCTAAACATATTGTTCGTGTTATTTGTCAGTAGCAGCTGGTGAATGGTTTGCAATAACTTCACTGCCAATAATTTCGTAAACTAATTTTCCCTTTATTTAATAGTTGATCATCTTAACCTCTTCAGTCGTCAGACAATCTTTACGTGACACAGTGTAAAATTGCAATAAAACATCTCAAATGCATAAGTCTATATATCATTGCTTCTACTATGCATAGATTTATTAAAAATACCTAAATCATACATGCCAATCTCCGGCTTTTTTTTTAAATCAAAGAAAGTTACTTCGAACCAGAAATTTATTCAGGACAAGAAATTGAGTATATTTCAAATTAAAACCTCTAATTAATTCATCATACCTTTAATTTAACAAATTTTCCGGTACAAATAGGCCAGTCAAATTATCAGAAAAAAGGGCCGATAGATGCAAAAATTCTGCTAGACGATTTTATGTTTTTAAATTGTTTATGGGGATGCTAGTAACTAGTAATGCTAGATGCTAGTAATTAGTGGATTTCCAACAAAGTATCTCGAGGCTAAATTTTGTGGAGGCAAAAAAAACACAAAATGTTCGGACTTTTTCAGTTTTTTGCCAATAACTCAAAAATTATAATTTTTTTTGCGTAAAATACTCAATTACGAAAAGAAAGAGCATTAAATTCTCTATAAATTTTGTTATAAAAACGGTTTTCTAAACCCATTACTAAGCGCGCTGTGGTTTTTTGAAAATTTCCCTTTTTTTAACTTTATAAAAACTGACCTATTTTTCGCCTCCCATCCCAAAAAACTTTTTTTCATCACTAACAATGAAAATTAAATACACCTATTGATGGATGAGAAATGAAAGTTTCAAGAAAGGAAGGCAGAAGAAGCACAAATTCTAGAAACCCTATAAGAAAAACAATTACAAAGGGAGGGAAGGCCAGGAATAAAAAAGGGAATGTAGATGGAAAATTGCGTCCACGTGACTTTCTCGAGCCGTAATGATTTAGATGCAAGTGTTCTTTTATAAAGACATACTCTTCTAATATGCTGCTATTCAGTTTATTGTATCTCTTTTCGTGCAGTAAAGAAAAATGAGTGAGCTCTACCGAAAATTGTGTTTCATTCGCCAAACGACTTGAAATAGTGATACTCGCGTTGTGAGCCAGAAATGACTTGCCAAGCTCTTTGAATATAGCGTTCAGCGTCAAAGTAATATTCATCAAAAGTAATATTCATCAGTTTTTTGGAAAGTAGAAAGGAAGTTAGAATACAGGATGATTGCCGAAAAACATATGCGAATGAGAGAATGACAGCAGCATATGTTTGTCGGAGTGAAGATTCTACACAGACTATATTTTGTACCTCAGATCGAACACTTCTTTCAAGTTTCAAGATAATTGCTTCTGATGTGAAAAAGGTAATCCTAGTGACTTCAACGAAAAACAATAAAAAAGCCTTAAGCAAAGAGAAATTTGATTCACAAAGTAATGAAGTTAGAAGCGAAAATTATAATTTTGAAAGCTGCAGAAAAACGTGTGGATGAATGGTTCTAGAAAGTAATTTAACGTATTCAGCACGAACGTGATTAGCAGATTCGAACCTAACTTGCAGATGCATGGTATCATAGTTATTGTTGTGTAAAACTAGATCAGTCTGTAACAAGTGGAGAGAAAAGAGAGCGTCGACTCGCACCATCTGTTGAGAAGCCAATGACATAAACACGAGCTTCTTCATTTTATTTCTTAAAACAAATTAAAAATTTCAAAATAAGAATTTCAAAATAACAGAATTCAAGTTGAGCAGGCAAAAGAAGAAGCTGATGTCATGATAGTTATCTCAGCCATTTCAAAAGCCGTATCTTTTGAAAGCGTCGTAATTGTTGGAGAAGATATTGATCTTCTCGTGATCATGACGAGCTTAAGCTATCAGCACAAAAATCTATTTTTCCAAAAGCCAGGAAGACGTAACATCGAAACCAAATGTTTTTTAACCATATCGTTCAAATAAAATTACAACAATATTCTTTTTACTCGTGTAATCAGCAGATGCGATACAACATCCGCTCTTTTTGGACAAAGAAAGTCAAAGTTTTACAACACTTTGAACAAACATGATCAGCTTGGAGAAATAGCCTGCGTGTTCAATGAATTAGGTTTTACCTATCAAAAAATCATCAAGGTTAGAGAAAAATTCCATGCTGCAATATACAGTGGATGCATGGATACTACACAGAAATTAAAAACCTTAAGTTTTCAGCTATTTTCTAAATCTGCCACAAAAAGCAAAGTTCATCTTGCAAGACTACCACCAACACAAGAGGCTGTGCAGCATCATTTTCTCCCATGTTATCATCAATTACAAGCTAGGCTAGGAAACAACATCCCTCTTGAAGAATGGGGGTGAGCTCACAGGCAGAGCCTGATTACTAACGGGGCACTCTCTCCCCAGTAAAATTACATAGAAATTTTCGCCTTGTTTAAACGCCCTTTTCAGTCAAAATTACTATCATGAATAAGGAAAAAATTTCTATTTATTTTTTCTGGTGGGAGAGTGCCCCGTTGATAATCAGGCTCTGCTCACAGGTCGGACAATTTCTTTCATCCAGTTCAAATGTGCCAAGACCCGGCACCTGAATCCTTGCCCCATGCTGTAAGATGTAGCTGTAATGGAAAGTGCAGCAAAGCATATTCTTTGGATAAATTAAGACTAAAATGCTCAACAATTTATAAACCATGTAATGAGATCAACTACAAAAATGTTAACGATATTATTTATCGAGAAGCAAGGTATGTAAAAATGTCACCGTAAATATTTTTTACTTACAATAAAGTTAAATACCTAATATTAATGTTCTCCACTAAACCTCTAAATACAAAAAAAGTTACAATGTTCTTAATTATTTACAATGTTACTGTTGTAATTCATCACGATTTGTATCATGCAAATACCAATAATTTAAATAAGTTACATTAAAGAGGATAAAAAAATTTAAAATTGTGCCAAATTTTCGTTTTTGCAATTTTTCCGTAAAGTTCGAAAAAAAGGGTCACTTTCAGAAAGCTATAGCGCGCTTAATAATGGCTTTAGAAAAACAGTTTTATTATGAAATTTGTAGAGAATTTAATGCTCTTTCTTTTTTTAACTGAGTATAATAACTTTTTTTTAACAACGCAACAATTTTATAATTTTTGAGTTATTGGCAAAAAACTGAAAAAAGTCCGGAAATTTTGTGGTTTTTTGGCTCCACAAAATTTAGCCTCCAGATATTTTGTTAAAAAACCATTAATTCTTGTTAGTAGCATCCCCATAAATAGTTTAAAAACATAAAATCTTCTAGCAGAATTTTTGCATCTATTTATGACAATTTGACTGGCCTAAAAGTGTTTTTTCATAATTTAAAAAAGCCGGAGATTGGCAACTGTGCTAAATGCAATTTTAACAATTTTAGATGGGTTTAAATTAATTTAAAGGGTGTCTTTTAGTGTCGCCTCCAGGCGACATCAGTACTGTTCACGTTATGATTAAATAAGGTAATATTTTATTTAATAAAATTCCGTTAGTAAACTGGTTTTGAGATGCCTGCTGGAAGTATACAGGGTACATAATAAAATATTGAGAGATAAGAGATAAAAGATTTCGTCCATTATTTATACATATGTCTTTTTTCAATGTTTGAAACAAATTTATAGCATTATTCAGGTGTTTGGATGCCAATATTCTGGACCATTGCCAAAAACGTTAGCGTTACAGGAATGGAATTTTTGACACAAAACCGATGGAAAGGCGTATTTTGCTGAAAAACAATTATCATATTTTAAGAGAAAATAAAATTTATTTTTTACTGTTAGATAAGAAATACGATTCGTCAGTTTGTCTGCTAAAAATATTATGAATACAAAATGTTATTTGTAACACGAAATAGATAATACAAATACTAAATATGCAGACAGTAGCGCTTATCAGGATGCCCACGATAAATAATTTATTAAATTAAATTTCTCCTTGTTTACTCATACATTTGCAGATTAAATAAATGAAAACGTTACTTACAAAACTTCTAACAGTAACGCAATTGTGAGCAGACTTCTGCTGATGGAGACGCTACCATATAAAGTTCTTCCACGCCTAAGGATTCGCCACATTTAAAACCCTTTAATTCCCATGCTAGAGCACGGTCTAGAAATTATGTAGTTCATTTCACACCAGAAAAATTCAATGGCTAATTTCGTTTTATTTAAATACGGAATGTTCTGGTATTGATTAAAGCAAATATTGTTGTTTTAATTTTCTGGTGGGAACTGAAATATACGAATTAAAATATCTCGGGCGGTCTTGGGCGATTTGGGATCCAGAGGGTTAAATCATTTAAGTTGTGTTTGCGTAGAGAAAACTGCGCTCGGGGCAAAGTTTCAATTTGGCGTCCCCCCCCCTCTTCTTCTTTTTGCGACATTCGTCAATTGAAAGGTGTGGAAACACAAATAAATTCTATTGGATACATATTTGCATTTACTTTACAACTTTAAAAGATTTTATTTTAATAACTAAATAATATGTGTTAAAATTTCACTTATATTTTTGCAAAGGATATCTAGAAAACAGATGTGGAATAAATTAATCCACAATACAGTATAATGGAGTTATGAATGAAAGGAGAAGAAATCTAGGGTAAAGCTTATCAGTTGCGAGTGAAGTAACTTAGACAGATGACAGCTGTTACATTTAATCCGTCGGTGAAAACTTCCACCAATAAACTGAAATAGAAAATTTTGTCTTATTTAGCGCTTTATTGATGGGGAATTCCTTTCACAAATATCCTAAAAAATCTCTATTTCTTTTTAGGGGGTGTCAGTTTGCCTGTGTATTATAATCTTTTCACCGACGCTCATAGCCAATTGGCTTGGTTGTGACAGTGTGAAGTTATTTCCCACCGCTAAAAATGAATGCTGTTTTTGCCATTATTTTTGATTGACGTTTTCCTTTTATTGAGACGTTTGAATAATCAGAAATTTTCTATGTAAGTTTACTGGTGGAAATTTCTCGCGCTAGTAATGAACCCCTGCGAAAAGCGGTTACAGTTGAAGCTTCATTATTTTAAGAATATGTCAATTCCTTTACCTTAATACTTCCATGTACAGTATAACAGTTTGTAGCCCCTTTTGAATTCCAAGAAATAAGTCATAAGCTATTTTGAGAATATACGTTTTACTTACCCATCATACGTAGTATAGGGTAAATCTTGCAATCGTTTTGAAAATCGAAATTTTTTTTGACGGATTTACACGTTTTCGACACTGGAGATTTCGAAAAACATATTTTTAGAAAAAAAAATTTGCCGTCCGTCTGTCTGTCTGTAAACGCTCTATCTCCCGAACGAATTGAGATAGAGACTTGAAATTTTGTATGTACTTAATATGTTAGAATGGGACGACGCCTATTTAATATCAGTAACCTCGATTATCCGGAACTATTTTTTTCGGACTCTCAAAAAATTCATTCTGATGAAAAGTGTACATAAATTTTTCGAATTTTTTTATTTTAAGGAGTGATCGTACAAGGCAATAAAATAACACAAATTTTGCATAAAGAACGAAGTTTATCGAATGATTAGTTGCCGAGATATCTGTAATCATGTTTTCCACATTCTTCGATTTTTCATGACCCTGTATTTCATTCAAATTTCAATTCAAAGATATATTTTAATTGGAAATGAGACTCTTAATCCGACGCAATAAACTGTTAGTTAATAAGATTATTAATTTTGGAGTTACATGGATGTTTCTTTTTCGCAATTCAGTACTACTTGAGTAGTTAGGCGTGTTGTATAATTTATCGAAAGAGATTCATCAGCAACTCTTTAATATAGCATTACTATGCACAATGAAAATATAAATACACGTTTAAGTTTTGTTTTGGAATTGCAATCCATTTTATAAATAGTTTTTAAATGTATTATTTTCATATATTATATATGCATATATATAATGGGTAAGTATTACGACTAGTTTGTTATAAAAAACTTATTGATATGTACATATCTGTATTTTCACAAGAAAATACAAAACACGAAAAATGCTCGGATTAAATTACAATTAAAAATTTATTTGTGAGAATAATAAATGATGATTGGAGTATGGATGCTCTTAAGTTGTATGGGCAAATGAAGATTGGCAAAAACACGTTGCGCGTGTAACGTACGGAAAAATCAGGGAATTGGTTAACCCTTTCTGTGGCGCTGTTTGCATTATGTAAACGGTTAACCCTTTCCGACGCAGACAAATTATGTTCGTAAACTAAGCAATTGTTGACTGACACCGAAATTTACAAAAGAAATTAAGAATTCCGTGATTTAAGCAGTCACTGTAAAAGTAAAATTTTACTAAAATATTATTGATGCCGTTTGTAAGTTTAGATTTATAATTAGGTGTGTCCGAAGCGGACACACTGCGCCGGAAGGGTTAATTCTATTGCCCAAACTGCCAAACGTTACCAGTAATTTTCATGTCCAATTATGATTCTATAATGTATCTAAGAAGGAAAAAAAGGGCTTTTGATTATTTTCAAGTAAATTTGTCATAAATTGCTGTATAAAATAATTATTTGAACATTTTGGGAGATGAAATTTCTTGCCCCTGAAAGATTTAACGAGTTATTGTGTACCCAGCTATATTTATGGTATTGAAACTAACTTATAACAAATTCTCTTAAAGTATTTTATCGTAAAAATGTTCCAGTATCACGACTAAAATTTTTCTGCAAAATAGCGAGAGATACAAAATAAAAGATATGTGCCATTATTTATACATCTGTCTTTTATCCATATTTCAAACAAATATAATATAATTCAAGTGCTGGGATGCCAATAGTATCAACGGCTGCCAAATATGTTCACGTGACATGAATGGAATTTTTAACATGATTCTGAAAAAATGATATACTTGCGGAAATATATATATATTTTTTTTCTTTTGAAACAAAAATACATTTATTTTCTATCTTCAGAAAAGAAATACGATTTGTCTTTGTTGAAACGGCCTGAAACATGTTAAATACAAAACATAATCTTGAAAATAATCAAATTACAGTAGAACCCTGTAAATTCGGACCCCGTTAATCCGGATCTCCGGATAATTCGGATCGGTTTGGTCTTTTTTTTTCAAGTTTGAATAATTTCTATAATTTCTATAACATTAACTTGTTTCGTCGTCGTATTGCGAATAAAAAAAAAAAAAAAAAAAAAAAAAAAAAAAAAAAAAAAAAAAAAAAAAACTTTCTCTGAAATCTTTTTGGAATCATTAAGCAAAGTAAACATTTTTACTGACTATAATTATTCAATAAGTTTAACATAAAGGTGATTTTCTGTAAGTATGTTTTATTTTATTTCATTTTTTTCTAATTCTCCGGATAATCCGGATTTTCGATAAACCAGATTGGGCCTGGTCCCAGTTAATCCGAATTATCGGGGTTTTACTGTATTTATACTGAATAATGAAAAATTAGGACTTAACCACTTAACTGATCGATATTTGAAAAAACATTGAAATAATGTTTTTTTTTCATGTCTTTTATACAATTTTTAATCTATTATCACTGGTTTTTCAAAGTAGAAATTTTTACCTAATTGAATCAGAAAAAGGCCCGCAATAAATAATGCAAAATTTATAATAAAAAATTACTGGAGGGAATAATAAATCATAATTGGCAAAAATACTTTGCTCGTATGACGTGCGGGCAAATCAGGGAAGAAAAAGAAGAAATCAGGGAAGCGGTTAAAGAACCAGTCGAAAAAATTTCTAAGTAATTTTATTTAACCCATTCGTTCCCAGCATCTTTTGCGTAAAATTTATTTGGTTAGCACCACTATTTTTAGAAGATTTAAGTTTAGTTCATTAATCAAGAAAATGCATCATTTAAATAAAATAATTATTGCTTTTCTTTTTTACCGGTGTCAAAAACAGTGCTGGATGCACCTTTTGAAGCGTCCCTAAAAAGGGACACTAGGCACTAATGGGTTAAATACAAAACATAATCTTAAAAAAATCAAATTATTTATACTGAATAATGAAAAATAGAATTTAATCCCTTAACTGATCAATATTGTTGGAAAAACATTGAAATAATGCCTATTTTTTTTCATGTCTTTTATAGATTTTTAATCTATTATCACTTGTTTTACAAAACAGAAATTTTTACCTAATTGAATCAGAAAAAGGCCCGCAATAAATAATGCAAAATTTATAATAAAAAATTACTGGAGAGAATAATAAATCATAATTGGCAAAAATACTTTGCTCGTATGACGTGCGGGCAAATCAGGGAAGAAAAAGAAGAAATCAGAGAAGCGGTTAAAGAACCAGTCGAAAAAATTTCTAAGTAATTTTATTTAACCCATTCGTGCCCAGCATCTTTTGCGTAAAATTTATTTGGTTAGCACCATTATTTTTAGAAGATTTAAGTTTAGTTCATTAATCACGAACATGCATCATTTAAATAAAATACTTATTGCTTTTCTTTTTTACCGGTGTCAAAAGCAGTGCTGAATGCACCTATTGAAGCGTCCTTAAAAAGGAACGCTAGGCACTAATGGGTTAATATTAATAACTGAAAATTGATTATGAATTGTCCACATTTTAACCTTTTCGCAGGGTACGCAAGATTTCATCACATGAGTGGGCGTGCGTTTTAAATTGTACAACATTCGAAAAACAATCAATTATTGTTGCTTTATATTAATTTTTTAAATAATTTAACTTAGAAATATCATATGAGAGAACTTTGATCACAATTTATGAAAGTATTCCGCAATACATTTATTTTGTTATAACATACTAAAACAGAAGTTTGGATTTATAATAAGCTACTTTCTACTACTATCACAAAGAATAAAAACAAATAATGAATTACTAACCAATAATGAATTAATTAATTTTGGATTAACAGAATTAGTTCCATATTTCATCTATATTAGTCGTTTTCCATATCAAGCATAATATTTGCTTTTTTGAAAGCTGCTTACAGATAAAGCTTGCATATTTCATGCAATGTTAGCATATTAAAATGACAGGTGCAGCTAATGCGCAATCTGAAATACAAATAATTTTCAGAAACTGTGTAAATAGATCCAATAAACGAATGCAAACGGTTATTAATAAATATTATAATTAAAAATATAAAATTTATATTGTTCCAGCGTATATAGGGTTCTTTTGATCTTATGGTTAGACAACTTCAAATAAATTAGAAAAGTAAAAAGTAATTTATTTACAGATCTTCAGAACAACAGAGTCTTCGAAATTCACAAATATTACTAGATATTCAAAAATAACTGTTCAAATCTATCTTACAAGTAAAGATATAGGTCCCAGAGACTCTTTATACAACGTCTCAACGCTAAATCACATTCAAAACAACGTAGAGAAAACTCAAGCAAACTTGCTTAAACAATCGCAGCTCACTCAATGACTAACTGATAAATAATAACCAACACAGCTCGTATTGCTCTCCTTATATAGGCTCGCAGCATGCGCTAGAAATTTCCACAGGCTTCTCGAATATTCCAGAAAACCACGGAATAACATTCAATGTATCAGCATATCTAAAGGGGGGTTACCATAGAGAGGGAAGGGTTACCATCGCCAACAATCACCAAGTTTGTCGCCAACTTGGCGATATATCGCCAAATTTGGTGACCAAAATTAATCGCCATAAGTGACGCCAACTTGGCGATATCTCTAATATTTCGCCAAGCTGCCATACACATTCACTGCAAAATAATAGACAAGTTTGCTTGATAACAGAGAAAATGTAACAAAAACTAATATTAGTGAAGGAATGGAGCTTAATAAGATTATTTACATTATTTTACAGTACAAACACTAACTATTTACAAAATTCGTAACACTACCCGCTCCTCAAAGACTGCACGTCCCGGGCAGTGCAATCCTTGAGTTAGAGGAAAACACTTAAAATAAATAAATAAATAAATAAATAATAACAATAATAATAAAATTTACATAAATAAAAACTAATTAATATTTACATATTTACAAAAAGTGACTTTCATGACCATGGTCTGAAATTCCAGTTTTGAATTTCTAATCACTTTGGCCAAAATATGGGGCTAGCCGGTTATAGTGTACGACCTTGGGTTTGGCGTGTGGCGATTTTTGCATGCGTACGACGACGTCATTCAGCCAGTTGACGACTGTGTAAGGACCGTCCCAGTTTCTTTGTAATTTTGGCGACAGTCCTTTACGACGTATGGGATTCCATAACCAAAGTTTGTCACCTTCGTTGAACTCATGTCCAGTTGCCTTTATGTCGTACCGTGTCTTCATCTTTTCTGATGCCAGTCCAATTCGGTTCCTCGCTAGACAATGAATCTCCTCAATCCGTGCCTGGAGTTCATCCACGTACTTCTCGGGCGATAAAGTATCATCAGGAGAACGGCCAAACAAAATATCCGCAGGTAGACGAAGATCACGACCAAAGAGCATTTGAGAAGGGGAATAACCAGTGGCCTCATGAGCAGCACTCCTGTAGGCAAGCAGGAACACAGGCAATTCTTGTCCCAGTCCTGTTGATCTTTAGACACCAGGAGGGATAAAGTTCAATCGCACCATCCTAAATAGCCTCGGAGAGGCTATTTAGGATGGTGCGATTGAACCTCTCCACCATGCCGTCCGATTGAGGATGTAGAGGTGTTGTTCGAGTTTTGTCCATGTCGATTAGTCCACACAATTCCTTAAACACAGCCGAATCAAAGTTTCTTCCTCTATCGGAATGGATTTGAAGAGGAACTCCGTATATGGAAACCCAGTGTTGAACCAGCATCTCTGCTACGGTTACCGCCTCTTGGTTAGGTATGGCGTAGGCTTCAGGCCACTTGGTGAAATAATCCATGACAACGAGGATGTACTTGTTGCCATCCGATATTCTAGGAAGAGGACCCAGGATATCTAGAGCAATTCGTTCGAAAGGAGCTCCTACATTATAACGCTGCAATCGTCCACGGGTGCGCCTCTTTGGATCTTTACGTGCTACACAGGTGTCACAAGTTCGACACCACTTCTCCGCATCACTGCGAACATTATTCCAGTAGAAACGCTCTCGAACCTTTTGCAGGGTCTTCATTACACCAAAATGACCTCCTGTGGGACTACCATGCAGTTCTTGAAGGACCATAGAAATTCTCGACTTAGGGAGTAGTAGTTGCCATCTACCTATCTTTCCATCGTCAGACTCCTATTTTCGGTACAAGATACCGTTCTTCAAATGTAGGGAATCCCAGAGAGCCCAATAACGTTTAGTCGTAGGATGGTAATGGGCCATGTCTTGCCAGCTGGGTTTCCTGTTGGACATCTCTTTCAGCTCTAGAATGGGCTTAGTTTCAGGATCAGCAAGTTGATCTTTCCGCAGGCTCTCATCACTCCATTGGTCTTGCGATGATGTCGACCCAGTTGTAACTTGTCTCACTATAGGACCATTGACATTAAATTTCTTCTCAACCCGGTCGCAGTATCTACAATTCTCTGAGCAGGGCCTTCTTGAGAGAGCATCTGCATTTCCATGTGATGAGCCTTTTCGATGGCGTATCTCCATATCGTATTCTTGAAGCTTTTGTACCCACCTGGCTATCTGGCTTTCAGGCTTCTTAAAATTCAATAGCCAAGTTAGAGAAGCATGATCAGTTCAGATCGGGAATTTCCGACCGTAAAGATAGTGATGGAAATGGTCTATGGCTTTCACTACAGCAAGAAGCTCTTTTCTTGTTACTCAGTAGTTTCGCTCTGCTTTTGACAAGCACTTGCTGAAATAGGCGATAACACGCTCCTGGCCGTCGATTTCCTGGGACAGTACAGCGCCAATGCTTTCATTGCTTGCATCTGTATCAATGATAAACTGTTTATCAATTTGAGGATATGACATAATTGGAGTGGATGTTAATGCCTCCTTAAGCTTTTCGAAAGCAGCATCACATTCCTGTGTCCACATAAATTTCTGATTGGCTTCTGTTAATTTGTGAAGTGGTCTTGCAATCATCGAGAAGCCTTTGACAAATTTTCTTTCTGTAATAGGTGCATAATCCTAGAAAGCTTCGAAGCTGGTGAACATCTGTTGGACGATTCCAATTTTCACAGCCGATATCTTCTCTGGATCAGTCCTAACTCCTTCCGCCGAAATGATGTGTCCAAGGTAGGTGACTTCATTTCGAAACAAACTGCACTTCGAAGGGCTTAACTTCAAATTAGCTTCCTTTAATTTTTGTAGCACCCACCTGCGGTTGTTCAGATGTTCATCAAAAGATTTTCCTATGATTATGATATCATCTAAATAAACAAGATATGCTTCATATGACAGCCCCCGGAGAACCGTTTCCATAAGTTGTTCGAAAGTTGCAGGTGCGTTACATAGACCAAAAGGCATTACCTTGAACTGCCATAATCCTTGTCCCGTTGTAAAGGCAGTCTTCTCGCGGTCATCCGGGTGGATCTCTACCTGCCAGTAACCACTCTTCAGATCCAGAGTCAAGAACCAAGTGTTGCCCGCAAATGTGTCGAGAGTGTCGTCAATCCTTGGTAGAGGGTAACTATCCTTTTTGGTGACGTCATTCCGTCGGCGGTAGTCTACACAAAATCTTGTAGAATCATCCTTCTTTCTTACTAATACAATGGGAGACGTCCATGGACTTGTCGATGGTTCGATGATGTCATTTTCTTCCATATCCTTAATTAAATTTTGCACCTCTTCTTGCTTGGCAAAAGATAATCGTCTAGGGTGTTGTTTAATAGGAGAGTGATCTCCCGTGTCAATTCGGTGTTGTGCCATTTTAGTTCGTCCAAAGTCTTCAGATGTTTGGGAAAATAAACTTTGGAATTCTCTAATTAAATTTTCCGCAGCGTCCATCTGTTTTGGATCTAAGTCTGTATATTAGGGTGGAGCGAAAAAAAATTTTTTTTTTTAATCAAAAACGGGTAGGTGCCAAAAGTTGCCTTTATACTAGTACATCAACTGCGTGAAATTTTACCGCTGAAAAAAAATGGCTTGAGTCTGCGCTTTTGCTCCAAAAATCAAAATTTTGGGTAAAATTTGTCATTTTTTGACATTTTTTTCAAAAAAATTAAAAAATTCCTACAGAGCTGGTTAGTATTTAAAAGTGTTGCTTAGACCTTTATATTTATCTGCTTAACATATTTAAACTATAAAACAATATCTGCAGTCTGTATAATTGGAGCAAATCTGACAAATTTTTGTGAAAAATCAGCGTTAACCTCTCTATTGGAGCATACAACGAAATGTTGTTTTGAATGCATTTCTTACCTAACTGCTTTCAAAACTACTGTGTATATAACTCATAGAGATAGTTGCATTATCCCACCCGTCTCAACCACCCAATCATCTAGGCCCAGTGTTTTATTTATGTAGTGAATTGTTATTTTTTTTCCCGAAGACCCAGTATAAGTTTTCTATATATCAAAGTAATTTATCTCTTCTTTGTATTCCCTGACTTTAGATGATTTGGATCATGCTGGTGTGACCTGCTGCACGTATATTTTTATACCATGTATAACAGAAGAGAAGCTGAGTAATTTCTTGGGTATGTTCTTAATTGAACCTATTCAGCAGTCTATTATCTTCAGTAAAATTTCATGCAATTAGTACATTATGATTGGAAGTTCTGTTATCACAGCATTCTTTCAATCAATTACATTTTATATGCAATTATTTGCCTAAAAATTGATTGTATGAATTCAATTTCTAGTATCTCATCATTTATTGAACCTATTACATTGAATATATGCTGAGAAGCTAGCTGTTTAATATTATGACGATCGTCACAGAGGATTGCAAACAAAATTTGCGTGTAAAACAACAATATTTCTAAAGAAGTTTTAGTATGCTTTATGTCGTTTCTTGTATTGTTCCGTAGTCTAGTAATTTCTAATAAGATTTTAGATCTATTATTTAGGCGTGTAGTACATTTGGTATAAAACATCCGCGCTATAATCACACAAAATGTATAATCCAAGTAATGGATTATACATTTTGTGAGTGAACATATAGACGCTGATTGCCAATCTGTGCTTATATAAAGCGGAAAATTTTATTAACTTTATGAGCTGTCTTTTGTGTGAGATGTTTTCTAAATTCCTATTACCCATTCTTTCTGAGAAATAGCTTTCCTTATGAATTAGCTTTGCAATCTCCGACAGAAATTTCTAGTCTGTTCAGAGTATCTTTTTCTCAATTTGAGATAAAAAAATTTCAAAATTATTCTCTATTTTATAATTTAAAAAAATTGCAATAGGAAGTGAATAGTACGTAGACAAAGATTTTCATTATTGATCCAGTGAAACCATGTAACTTAGAACGTTTTATATCGACTTCTCTAATAATTGACGCAGAGGAAATTCACTGGAGTTGAAGTAGCGAATGATTCAATATTATACACAATTCTAAGCTTACCCCATGCAAAATGGTTCACAGTGACAAATAAAATTCTTCTAATTTTAATTAGCACTTATAGTCGATTAGAATCCGTACATTTTCTCATAAAGTACTATGCATTATAAGTTTATGCCCAGGACATTTCACCATCAAATGTTGTCCACTCATAAAAAGGGGATCTAAAAGTTAATAGGAAATTACCTGGATACGAAAACACTTAGAAAACGGCATAAAACTAATGCAAAAAAAAAGTTGTTTACAACAGCGGTTGCTTTATACATGGAGAACAAATTTTCATTGCAATTCTCTCTGACGATCACCATCACATGAAACAGCTCGCTTCTCAACATATAAAAAATGCAAAAGTAGAATAAATGATGGCATACTTATAGTTGAAATATCTGTAATCATCTTTGAAGCAAATCATTACGTAAAAAAAATACAATTGACTGAAAAAATGTTGTGGTAACAGAACTTCCAATCACTATTCATCAACTGAATGTAAGTTTGATAAATATAATAGATGGCCAAATAGATCCTTTTAATGATATTCCCGTGCATTACTCTGCTTGTCATTTTTTTTATAAACTGTAAAAATATACATGAAGATAGTTACAGCAGCATGTGGATCCAAAGAACAGATGAACAAGGTGGAAGCATCGAAAACATGCCAAATTTTTATAAAGAAAATCACAAATCAATGTATAAATAAAACACTGTACTAAGATGATCGAATAGTTGGGTCGGGTGGTATAGGAAATATAGCCACCTCCACGACGCATATCCAAGGCAGTTTTGAAAACAAGAGCTGTATTAAAAACAACAATTCGTTGTATGACCCATTAGAGTGGTAATGCTGTTTTCTTACTAAAAGTTTTCTGTTTTACTCTAGCTATAGGGAATAAACATATTGTTTTATAGTTTAAATATGTTACGCAGATAAATATTAAGGTCTAAGCAACAATTTTAAGTACTAATCAACTCTGTAAGATTTTTTTAATTTTTTTGAAAAAATGTCAAAAAATGACAAATTTTACCCAAAATTTCGATTTTTGGAGCAAAAGCGCAGACTCAAGCCATTTTTTTTCAGCGGTAAAATTTCACGCAGTTGATATACTAGTATAAAGGCAACTTTTGGCACCTACCCGTTTTTGATTTTCAAAAAAAAATTTTTTTCGCTCCACCCTACTGTATATTGTAACAAATCCTTGACTAAATTATCTGAATATTTCTGGGGGTAATTGGAATTTTGACTTATGCACATCACAGGAGCACATGACGCTATCACCTCTCCTTTCTTGATAGTCCTTGTCTTATCACTGATGTTAGCAATTCTTACTGGAATGGTCTTTTTCGAGAGGTCCATTACAGAAGAAGCCACCAATACTCCTGATTGTGTAGGGGAAGATGGGGATACTTGAGCCATTTTTTAAATTTTAATTTTTTTAAATTTTTTATAATTTGTTAGAACAAAATAAAATATTGAAAATGAAAATTTGATATTTTTTCTTCAATTGAAAACCACTTTCAATTAATTTTGAACTGTTTTTCTATGTCTAATAAATTTTTACTTTTTCTTTTACATCGTGGCTCAAGTATCCCCATGGAGGGGATACTTGAGCCAGATGTCACATTTGCACCAGTATATTGCAAAGAAAAAAACCGATTTACAATATACGCGAAAAAGTGCATTAAAACTTTTTCAAATAAATTTGGTCGAATTTCCTGGTGTCGTTGTGACATTTGAGAATTAAAATTATGTGGTAGAAAATTCTACCAGCAGAACTCAAAGGGTTTATCACCATACTTTCAGAATGGTACCAAGGTATGTGATTTCTTTTTTACATATTCAGAACTATAAATATGTTATCATGTTGCCAGTTTTAGAAAGAAAAATTGACCAACTGTAGAGATAATAGAGGTGGCTCAAGTATCCCCACTCTCCCCTACTATTGTCTTCGGGATAATCTATATGGCCAAATCGATAATTAGCTTCATTTTTAAATACAGCAGGAACTAAAAATTCTGTTCCTGGATCTAGATGGATGTCTTCTTTGGCGATTACTATTTGTTTGCATTCAATTTCGTTATTTAATCCAAAAAGGCTTATTTCTTCAAATTTAGAGATCATTTTATTATTTTTGAAATCATGTTTGAAGCCAAACTTCTTCAGAAAATCTAGTCCGATTAAGCAAGGATCTGTTATGTCAGCCACAATGCCGTATGGTAATATTTCGTTCCTCCAAAGTTGATGGTTAAATTTGCCTTTCCATATATGCCTATCTTGTCGCCCGTCACAGTTTGCAGGGTAACGCAGGGCGGAGTCCAGATGAGTTTGCATTTCAATTTCCGAGCCAAATCTCCTCTTATTATTGTCACATTGGCTCCTGTATCCACAATCATACGGCATTGAATCTCGTTAATAAATGCAATCACATACAATTCATTATTACCGCCACTCATTTTTGATATTTGAAGAATCTTCAGGTGGGGCTTTTTAATCTCTGGTCTTGAATTCATCTCACGTTCGTGGACTTTGGGGCAGTTTCTTCGGAGATGTCCTGTATCACCGCATCCCCAGCACGTGAGATTCTGTCACCTTGAGCTTGTTTTTCCACATTTTAAAGCTTCAAGCTCTTGATTTATTTTCCTAATTTCTTTCAAGACATCGATCTCAGTGTCTGAGCTTTTGTTCTCCGTTGCCCCTCGGACTGAATGACGATCTCTTCGGCTGGCTTGTATAGCTGCTTCCAACTTTAAGGCATATAGTAATGCAACCTTTAAATCCTGCACATCTGCCATTCGTACCGCTCTCTGCACTTCTGGATCTTTTATTCCGTCTACAAAGTACTGCAGTGAGAGCATTTCCCGTACATTTGTTGGGCAGTCGATGAATACTAAATTTGCCAGTCGTTCTATTTCTGAGGCAAACTCTTCAAGGGTTTCACTCGATTTTTGATGGCGGCTCTTCATTTGTATTCTCGTATAATCCTTGAAGAATTTTTCTCCGAATCTCATTTCAAGTGCACAACTTAGAGCGTCAAAATTGAGTTGCGTCATATCGGGCAATGTTTGCAGCACGTCGACGGATTCTCCTCTCAAAGACGCTGCCAGTTGACAAGCTTTCACCTCGTCACTCCATTTGTTGGCTTCGTCTACAATGGTGAATTGGGTCTTGTAAACTTGCCAGGAGCTCTTTCCGTCGTATGTAGACAGCTTAACGTGCACAGGAGAAGCAGGCGGATTCCTAAATTCTTCATAATTACCACTAGACGCTGAAAGCTTCTTCTCAAGATCTTCTACTCTTTTATTTAGCTTTACATCTACATCAACTATTTTCTCTTCAACGTTACTTATTTCATTCTGAATTTTCTCTTCTACTTCCTGTATTTTCTCTTCTACTGAACCTATTCTTCTCTCTACCGACGAGAACTTTTCTTCAAAAGTTTTCTTCGTTTCTTCTTGGCCTTTATTCATTTTATCCGCCAATTCTTCTTGGCCTTTGTCAATTTTTTCCGCCAACTCTTCTTGGCCTTTATTCATTTTATCCACCAACTCTTCTTGGCCTTTATTCATTTTTTCCGCCACCTCTTCTTGGCCTTTATTCATTTTTTCCGCCAATTCGTCTTGGCCTTTATATATTTCTTCCGCCAACTCTTCTTAGCCTTTCATCAATTCTGTCTTTATGCCATTGATAGCATCAACAGTTCTTTCAGTTGTCCGTCCATTGTTCTTGTTTTCGCCAAAAGATCCTACTTCTGACACCAAATGTTACAGCGTATATAGGGTTCTTTTGATCTGATGGTTAGACAACTTCAAACTCTTGTCTCTCAGAAAAGTAGAAAATAATTTATTTACAGATCTTCAGAACAACAGAGTCTTCGAAACTCACAAATATTACTAGATATTCAAAAATAACTGTTGAAATCTATCGTACAAGTACAGATATAGGTCCCAGAGACTCTTTGTCTCAACGCTAAATCACATTCAAAACAACGTAAAGAAAACTCAAGCAAACTTGCTTAAACAATCGCAGCACACTCAATGATTGACTGATAAATAATAACCAACACAGCTCGTATTGCTCTCCTTATATAGTATCGCAGCATGCGCTAGAAATTTCCACAGGCTTCTCGAATATTCCAGAAAACCACGGAATAACATTCAATGTATCAGCATATCAAAAGTGGGGTTACCATAGAGAGGGAAGGGTTACCATCGCCAACAATCGCCAATTTTGTCGCCAACTTTCCGATATATCGCCAAATTTCGCGACCAAAATTAGTCGCCAAAAGTGACGCCAACTTGGCCATATCTCTAATATTTCGCCAAGCTGCCATACACATTCACTGCAAAATAATACACAAGTTTGCGTGATAACAGAGACAATGTAACAAAAACTAATATTAGTAAAGGAATGGAGCTTAATAAGATTATTTACATTATTTTACAGTACAAACACTAACTATTTACAAAATTCGTAACACTATAAATAATAAATATAAAAAATTATTTATAAAAATTAAACGGTTATTATTAAATAATGAATTACTAAACAATAATGAATTAATTAATTTTGAATTAAGAGAATTAGTTCTATATTTCATCTATATTAGTCGTTTTCCATATCAAGCATAATATTTGCTTTTTTGAAAGCTGCTTACAGATAAAGCTTGTATATTTCATGCACTGTTAACATAATAAAATGACAGGTGCAGCTAACTGCGCAATCTGAAATACAAATAACTTTCAGAAACTGTGTAAATAGATCTAATAAACTAATACAAACGGTTATTAACACCCACTACTGCTTGATTTTTTTTTAAAGAAAGTGAATGTTGTATTTTTTACAATAGCGCGTCCGATGGAAGGTTAAAAAAATATATGATATAATTCAAGTGTTGAAAAGTCAACAGCTTCCAAAAATGTCCACGTGACACGAACGGGATTTTTTACATGATTCTGAAAAAAATATATACATGCAGAAATATTATTTTTTTTTCCTTTTTCAACAGAAATATATTTATTTTTTAGCTTCACAAAAGAAATACGTTTTAGCTATGTTTAAAATGTCTGAAATATGATAAATAAAATACAATATCTTAAACAACAGGTTTCTCACACTGCTTATATTTTTTAAGGACTCTGACACCACTATAAAAAATAAGAAAATTTACATTTAAGTTTTAAAATACAGAATTCGCAGCCACCCCCTCATTCATAGATTTTATAATAATTTGCTGCAGTGAAATACTTTAAAAACATTCTTACATTTTTTGATAGAGCTGTGCGAACCCTGAACAAAGAAAAAATAATCCAAATTTTTATATCGAAAGATTCAAAGCTTAACGAATCAACCGAAAAATTATTTCAAATTTGCTAAATGCAATTTTGCAATTGATTTTCAATAAATTTATAAAACTATTTTTTTTATCTACTGTTTGATAAAATCTTAAATTTAATCAAATTAACTAGAAAATAATGTATCCTTCGGCCATTTAAATATTTCTGGGGCTTTGTTTGCATTCTGCAAAATGTTAATGTTAATACCCAAGCTGCAAAATGGCACCAGTGTTTTTTTTTTTTTAGTACAATTTCGACTTTACAATACATGTAAGGGGGGGAGGGGGAGCTTTTCAGTATTTTCAAATCAATGTTTTGATAAATTACGGTATGAATTATTTATGTGAACATTTTTGGAGCTGAAATACAGTCGGCTCTCGTTAATTCGAACTCGTCGGGACCACAAGAAATGTTCGAATTATCCGAAGTTCGAATTATGGAAAATATGAAATGAAAACATGCTTAATATTAGAAAGAAATTAATATTAGTGTTTTTTTTTAATTTATTTCGTCTGTTATCATTAGAATATGACTTAATATTAAATTAGAATGTATAAATGTATAAATTAATGAAAAGATTAGAAACAAGCACAATGGAAGAAAAATAAGAAGCGTCACTGATGGACAGACGGGAAAAAAAAAGAAAGTGGATATCAAATGCATTGGATTATACATAGCTGCCAACATCTTCCGCTTTTTCGGCCCGGAAAAATTTTACAGCAAATTTTACTTTTCAAATCGCCGTAATGCGCTGATTAAATAAGCCAAATATTTCTGTTAAATTTTTCCGGGTTAAAAAATCAGAAGAGTTGGCAGCTATGGATTATATGTATACTCGTTCGGAACAATTTTCACAAAAATCAAAGAAAGAAAGTTATTCAAATGATCTGAAATCCGTGAGAAAGAAGAGAAAAATGAAAAATCGGAATCCTTGTTAGTTCGAATTAAACGAAGTCGAGAGAAAATGAGTTCGAAATAATGAAAATTTTTAAAGTTATTTTGTCATTGAAAATTTCCGGACTTCATATTTAGTTCGAATTAAGCGAAGATTCGAATTATCCGATTTCGAATTAACGAGAGTCGACTGTATCTTGCTTCTGAATGGGTTAAGAGATAATTTTGTACATAACTATGGTACTGAAAATAATTTTAAAAAAATCTAAGATTATTTAATTGTAAAAATGTTCCAGTGTCATGATTAGAATTTTTTCTATAAAATAAAATACATGCGCCATTATGTATACACCTGTTTTATTTTTCATATTTCATTCAAATATTTCATCAACTCACGTGTTGGAATGTAAATAGTATCACCGATTACCAAATATAAACACGTGACACGAATGGAATTTTTAACATAATGCTGAAAATATGATATACATGGGAAAAACAATATTGTTTTTTTCTTTTCAACTAAATGTTTATTTTATTTTTAGCTTCAGAAAAGAAATACAATTTTCTGAGATGAAAGCGCCTGAAACGTGTTAAATACAAAACATAATCTAAAAAAAGAAAAAAAAATCATTCAAAATATTTATATACCGAATGATTCAAAGAACAGCTTAAAGATTGAATCGAAAATTTTTCCTTGTAATTTTATAAATAACTGATATTTTAATAATAACTGAAAATTGATTATGAGTTGAGCATTCAAGGAAGAGTAGTTAAAGATTTTCATTATTACTTAAATCAAATGCATTTAAAGGTAATTCCATAAGGTAAATATATTGAGTCGGTCGGAAAGCCATGTCCGTTTTGGAAAATTAATTCGCATCGTAAATTTCAATCATTTAATTATTAGATAATGATTCCAATATCTAACGTTCAGTAATTAACCCATTAATGCCTAACGTCTCTTTTTAGGGACGCTTCAAAAGGTGCATTCAGCACTGTTTTTGACACCGGTAAAAAAGAAAAGCAATAATTATTTTATTTAAATGATGCATTTTCGTGATTAATGAACTAAACTTAAATCTTCTAAAAATAGTGGTCCGAACTAAATAAAATTTACGCAAAAGATGCTGGGCAAGAATGGGTTAATGAGCAGAATTTTCTGATACAAATTTATTTTCTAAATCTAACACGTTTTTCCGAATGAAATATGATTACCTTTTTGCAGCTCTGTATTCCATTATTCAATGTTTCGTTCCAACTCAATTCCGAAATGCCAGTCAGACAGCAGAATTTTGATATAAATATCTTCCGTTTTATTTTGTAGTTTGAAAATGTTTTTCTCTTTTTTTTAAATTAATTTATACATAAATTCCAGTGTCATTAATTTATTTCATCAATTTCATGGTGGAAGTGCTCTGCTTCCATAGGGTTAAAGATGATTGTAAAAACATTTATTTTAAAAGTTTTTTTCGTGACTAAAAATTTTTAACAAAAATATCGAGTGTTATTAACCTTTTCCGACGCGGACAAATTCTGTTAGTAAAATGAGACATTATCGACTGACACCGGAATTTACAAACGACATTTTTAAGAAATCAAGAACTGCATAATCTAACTCTTTCCGGCACACTGTGTCCAGTCCTGGGATACCTAATTTTAATTCCAAACTTGCAAACGGCACCAATAATATTTTAGTGAAATTTTGCTTTTACAATAAAATCTTAAATTAAGGAATTCAAAATATTTAAAAACTTCGTTTGTGAATTCCGGTATCAGTCGATAATTTCTCATTTTCAAACAGATTTTGCCTGTGCCGGAAAGGGTTAAGCTTTTATTGTAAAAGTAAGATTCTATTAAAATAATATTGCTGCCAATTGCAAGTTTGGAATTAAAAATAGGTGTGTCCAGACTGGACACACTGCGCCGGAAAGGGTTAACACTTTCGCTCCCTCTAAAAATTATACTTCTATCCTCAAAAGCCGGATTACAAAATGGTATTTTAACCCTTTCTCCGTTCGCTTAACCCTTTAACGATCAAAGCATTCTTATTGCTAAGATGTCGAAATAAATGAATGACACCGGCAATTAAGAACAAATATATTTCTAAATAAGAAAACGTGATTTTTCACATACATAGTAAAAGGGATATTTTTAGATAAAAATACCGGTATCAGTGTTGCATATCGGAATTAAAATTTTGTGGTTTCGTGGCGAAACCAATGAACGTTAAAGGGTTAATTTATAATCTTTTACCAACGGTATTTAAAAACAGGAAATTATCTATAGCTGAATCGGGAAAATGCTATGATTGGTTAAGAGAAACGTTACAATAAAAAGTAACTGGTGAGAATAATGAAGGATTTTGAGCATGTTAAGGGGGCTCAGGGGTTGAAAACTTTTCAAAAAATCGATTTCAGTACCAGAAAAATCTTTATTGCCACTAATTTCTTATAGAATTCCACTTTTTAACCATTTCCTGCATAGACAAATTCTGTTCGTAAAACGAAGAAAATATTGACAGACACACGAATTCACAAAAGACCTATTTAGAAATTAGAAGCTTCTTACATTAAGAAGGCCCAGGGGGTGAAAACTTTAAAAAAAAAAATCGATTTTTTATGATCTAATTTGATTATTCATTTAATTCTTAACTCAATGCAAAAAACCGCATAAAAATATTTGCATTTTTAACGGAGTTATACGCATTTATGTATCAACACTTTCATAGCCGCATCCATATAATTTCAACTTTAAGTCGCGTTTTCTCAAAACTTGATTTTTGACGGCTAACACCAAAATTAAAAATAAACTATTTGATGGAATGGCTTATTTTTTTTTTTTTTTTTGCATAAATATAACATCATTATCTAGATTATGAATTAATATATTTTAGAAAGTTTAAT
This sequence comes from Maratus speculifer, assembly GCA_964019185.1. Taxonomy (NCBI): domain Eukaryota; kingdom Metazoa; phylum Arthropoda; class Arachnida; order Araneae; family Salticidae; genus Maratus; species Maratus speculifer. The sequence continues at coordinate 236,345,286 of OZ025300.1, forward strand.
ATTTTGAGTATTTTTAATAGAAAAAAAGTTGTATTTTTTAGATTTTTTTAAATTTTCAACTTTGAGGGATTTTTTAATACGGTTTTTATTAAGTGATAGTTATATCCTGAATTCTTAATCTAGATTATGATGTTATATGCATGAAAAAAAAAATAAGCCATTTTATCAAATAGTTCTTTTAAATCTTGGTGTTAGTCGTCAAAAATCAAGTTTTGAGAAAACACGACTTAAAGTTGAAATTATATGGATGCGGCTATGTAAGTATTGATACATAATTGCTTATAACTCCGTTAAAAATGCTAATACAGTCGAGTCTCTCTACAACGAAACTCCATACATCGAATTTCTCTATATAACGAATTTTTAGTAGGAACGGACCCCTTTTCGCATGATTACATTAAAAACAGTCTCTATATAGCGAAATATCTATCTCCATATAACGAATTTTTTCATAAATTGGTCTTAATTTATTCAGTTTTAAAAAAGCTTCGAAATCATATGGAATCAATTTTCCAATACTTATTTTTGATTTATCGTTCAGTCGAGCTGGTTTTTTTTTTTTTTTTATTAATTTTCTCCTTGTTCTTTAAATGTAACGAGTTCAACCTATTTCCCACACACCTTTCAACACCCTTCTTAAAATAGAGTCAATTGGATTGTTACACATATAAGAGAGGAATCAATGAGAGGCACATAAGAGAGGCCTTCAAATGGAGGAAAATGTTAACTAAAAATTTTCATTCCTTGCTAAAATTTTAGCTTTTTTTTTTCTTTTTTAGAGCGCATCAGTTTTAAAATCAAAACAACAAAAAATTACAGATTTCTTCGTCAGAAATTAATGCAAGTCTTCCTCATTTGATTTTCATTAAGCTTTCAAATAAATGTCTGTTTTCTTTTTTGAAACTGCTTAAATAATTAAGAAATAAAATGTTTGGTTAATATTTACTTTTAAACATTTCAAATTCTTAATTAAAAACATAAAAAATAATATTTGTTTAAAATTTCACACATCAAATACGATTTTTAACATCATTCTCTATACATCGAATTTCTCTATATAACGAATTTTTTACTGGAACGATGGATTTCGTTATATAGAGAATCGACTGTATTTTTATGCGGTTTTTTTTGCATTGAGTTAAGAATTAATTGAATAATCAAAATAGATCATAAAAAAATCGATTTTTTGAAAAGTTTTCAACCCCTGAGCCCCCTTAAGTGGTGCTTCAGACACTCAACGATCCAGAGCGTCGCCGGCATACAATGAAATACCGCAGCGCGTCGTTTGCAGCGAACGTATTTAGTAAAAGGTCTAAAAAATATTTAAAAAACTGATTTTTTACTTCTTTTTTTTAACAATCTTAAAATGTATTTCAAGTACTTGATTGTCAGTATTAGGGGCAGTTACCAAATGTGCTGTCTTAATGAGAAAGACATTTCTAACACAATGTTAAAAGAAAAATATATTTACACTCAAAAACAATTGTCAGATTTCAGATTTTAAAAATAATGAAATTTATATTCCAACTGCAAACAAGAATAATGATTTGACCATATTAAAATCTCGGAAAATACGTTGGATTCGAAATATTATTAGGTATCATTGATAGATCATGCAAAGTCTTCATATACAGGGTGACAATTATTGAACTGTATGAAATTAACCCTTTGAAGGCCAAAACACGTCTATTCATCGAATGCTGAAATGATTGATCAACACCAGAATTAAAAAAAAATAATAATAAATTTAAATAGATAAACGATTTTCTCCACGTACTTTATAAAATTAAAATATTCTATTCGAAATTCTGGTATCAATGTGTCATTTCGGAATTAAAATTAAGTGGGATATATTTTATGCACCGCCCTTCAAGGAGTTAACCCTTTGCGGGGCAGGGCAGATTCATTGCTTAGGTATGGAAATTAATGATTGATACCGGAATTTGAAAACAACTTTATTTGTAAATAAGAAAAAGCTATACTTTACGCATTCAATAAACCATAATTTTTTTAAACAAAATTCCGGTGCGAAAGTGGCATTTGGAAATTCAAATTAAGTGGTATATCTATGAAACCATCGCCCCGCAAGGGGTTAAACCATCATAACTACTGAATGGTTTGCGTGGCAAGTCCAAACTTAGTGGTGAGCTGCAGGGTATGATGGGAATGTATGCACATGCGAGCACAACTTCTAACGATGAAGCCCACTTTCATTTCGATAGGTTGGTCAATAAGCAAAATTGACACATTTGGGAGACTGGGAACCCGCAATTTCGCGATAAAGAAGTCTTTCCATCCTCAACGGTTCACTGTGTGGTGCACAATGTTCTGTCACGGAATAATCGGTCCGATATTCATTGACCGCGTGTCGACTGATGAGCGATATTTGAAGATTTTGGAAAATGATTTCATCCCCATTATCCAAAGTGACTCTGATTTCAACAAGGTGTAGTTAATGTAAGACGGTGCTCCACCCAATCGGATCATGGAAGGGGGGGGGGCCACAAACGACTATATTTTAATTCTAATTCGCACCACTTTCTGAAAACAGAAATCCTTCAGAGACACTTTGACAACATTTTCAAAAAAAATTTATCTTAAAATTTGTATTAGAAAAATATTGACGCGAACAAAATAGAAAAAAAAGTCGCATGTGGCAGCCTTGTCGAAGAGTTTTTTTTTTTTTTTTTTTTTTTTTTGAAATTGCATTCTGGCTCAGGGGCATCCAAAGGCCAATGAAATGAAACTAGCTTGGCTGCCATTTTTTCAAATCTAAACACACGTGACTTATTAATTTAGGGTTAAATTAAAGACCATGTGCACAGATTTAACTTAAAAACCATTGATGAGCTGAACACTGCCATTCAGGAGATCATTGACAGCATCAATATTACAGACACATCAAAGGATTATGCATAATTTTGCTATTTGTCTGCACCACATCACAGACAATGATCGCAGCCATATTGAACATATCATAATATCAATCCGAATATCAATAGTATGTTTGCATGTTGAACAAAATTTGCGCTTTCAATAGTTTTTAAATAATTTACGTTTTATTTCATATACTTTAATAATTTTCACCCTGTATTGTACCCCAATATTTTTTCCCAATAAAATATATTTTATATATTCAAAAAATACATAGATTTTAGTGTTTATATATTATCATACATTTTTTTTTACTCACTCTTTTGTTAAACCACTTTTCAAGCCATTTATTCAGACCGATTACCATTAGGAGAAATTTTCTATAACAGGGTTGCCACACATGAGGAACTTTCTAAACAAAGATATTCTGCGACACCAATACTTTCTTACAGAGAATCTCTTTTTAAATAAAGCGACATTTCATAATTTTAATCTAGACATAGTTTTCTATAAAAAACAAAATTGGTATTGTAATTCAAAAATCCCCCCCTCCCAAAGCGTGTCAATCTAGTATAGTGTTGTTCAATACTAATAATTCACATTATTGTACTAACCCGGGAGTACACGCGCCGGGTCTTTTTGACCCGGAGTGTGTACGATTTTTGCAATTGTAACTACTTATCTTTTAAAAGTAATCTTCAATTTATTCTTTATTATTATAATCGCAAAATTTGTAAGGATTATCTCCGCCTAAATAAAATGACGGTTATAATTTGATTTTATTGGTGACAAAGTTAAAACTATTTTTATCCTGGGTAAGCGCGTGTTCTCCCGGGTTAAAATAGTGTATTGATTTAATAATACAAAATTTACAATATAATTTTTCTGGTGAGAAGAACAAATCATGATAGAAATGTGGATATCCGTATGTAGTACGGGCAAAGCATGATTTTCAAAAACATGTTATCGGTATGACGTACGGGCAAATCAGGGAAGCTATTAAGTTATTGTGATAATAATTTATCTTTAAGATATCTATTCTTCTTTTCATAAAAAATTCTGAATGGCTTAAATTAGCATCAGTTATGCACTCATGCATACAGCATAAAATCTATAAATTTATTTTCTGGAAAACCTTAATTTATATGAAGAACTTAAATAATTATTGCTAAATCATACAACACAGACATTTTTTAAATTAAAAGCCTGATGATATTTAGTAAAATCGGTGTTTTTAAAATTGATTTTAATGCCCTTGGTTAAAAGATTAAAAAACTTTCCAATATTTAATACCGTAATATTAAAACAATAAAAAAATATACTTTTTAATTAAATTTTAAATGATGTGTAAGTAAAAGATAGCTATCAAATTAAAATATTATTTCCTAAGGAAACTACAGTATCAAAATATTTAAATATTTAAGACGTCTTCTCTCGTATTATCATAAAACTCTTAGATGTAGCATAAAATTCCTTCATTAAACAATTCTGTTTTTAATTTCTTACATTAATAAATTTATTCTCAGTAAAATATTTTAATAGATAAAAAAAGACCGATAAATTCTGTATATTAATGCACAATAAGGCAATAAATATATGGTTAGTTACATGCCCCTAAATACTAGGCATGACTGCTGCCACAAAAATAGTGACTGCAGAAGACTTTCTTTTTATTTTTCAAAGTATGTATGGTCTTTTGTATTTTATAGAAATGATTTGTTTTAACCCCTTGATGGGCAAGCAATTATGTCTCTGTAAAAATTGTTGTTATGTATATATATGGAAAAAAAGAAAACAATCAACATTTTGCTGCGAAAGTTAAAAATATAGAATTTCGTTAAAAGTTTATGGACCGAATCTCGTTTAACCCTCTGGATCCCAAAACGCCCGAGACCGCCCGAGATATTTCAATTCGTATATTTCAGTTCCCACCAGAAAATTAAACCAACAATATTTGCTTTAATCAATACCAGAACATTCCGTATTTAAATAAAACGAAATTAGCCATTGAATTTTTCTGGTGTGAAATGAACTGCATAATTTCTAGAACGTGTTCTAGCATGGGAATTAAAGGGTTAAACCTTTGCTGCGCAGAAAAAATTCTTTGCTTAAGCGTTGAAATTGATAACTGACACCAGAATTTCAAAACAATTTTATATGTAAGTAGGAAAAAGCTATATTTCACGCATGCAATAAACTGAATTTTTTTAAACCAAAAAACCGGTGGTAATGTGGCGTTTGGGGGAATAAAATTAAGTGGTTCATAAATGTACCACAGCGCCGGAAGGGGTCAAATAAGGTGGGATAAGATATATCACACGACCCCTCAAGGGATTAAAGTTTTATTTTTCAACCGCGTAACTGATCACTGTTTTGCAAAAAACTGTCAAATAAGGCCTATTTTCTTTCAAAAATTACATTTTCAGATCAGTTTCAAATGTAATACATGAAAAGATATAATAACAAATATATACATATATATATATATTTATTATTATATCTTTTCATCATATTTGTTCATATTTGTTCATATTTGTTCATCTTTTGATTCCGTTTATTCAAAAAATTACTTTTTTGCTTAATTGAATTCGAAAAATGCTTGGTTTAAAAAACGGAAAGTCTAACGACATAATGGTCGCAATAAATTACGGTTAAAAAATTGAAATTCATTATTGCTACCACTTTTTCGAAAAAAAAATATTCATCTTATTTAATGACAAGCAAAAATGATACCAGAATAAAACCAATTACACTATTTTATAAAACTGGTGGGAATCAAACAATTCTAATTAAAAGCCGTGAAGCTTGCAGCCCGTGAATGTCTCGGGCGCGACAATTAAGTGGTTAAATAAAAATTACTGATGAGAAAACAAAAACAAAAACAAAACAAAACAAGTTGGAAATTGCACGTGAAGCGTAGCAAATCAGGTGCGTTCGTAAAATAACGAATTTTTAAAAATATCACTCTCATATATCAATCTCAAAAAATTGTAAATAATTACAATTAAAATGCGCTCTAAACAATGTTCTCCCTATACCATTATGCCATGGAATACTTTTGTGTGGCCTTGTAAATCAATAACAAATATTCTTTGCACCACAGATTATGCAAAATATATATTATAATATGTACTTTATAGATGCATAACAATTTTATTACGTTCGAATGAGTGTAACACCATTAAAATGCATTTGGAACATTTTTCCCCATTAACTTAATGTAACGGAAAACTGTTGATTGTCCCTGTTGTTGAACTATGAATCCGATTTTGATAAAATTTGAAATAACTCGACAAAATTATGTAATAATTATGTATTTAAAATTTCAAACGATTAAAATGCATTTGAAACGTTTTTCCCCATTGACCGTAATGTAACGGAATCCTTTTGATTGTCCCTGTAATTGATTTATGTATCCGATTTTCATAAAATTTGAAATGACTCGACAAAATTATGTAATAAATATACGTTTTAAATTTGAAACGATTAAAATGCATTTGAAACTTTTTCCCATTGACCATAATGTAACGGAATATTTTTGATTGTCCCTGTAATTGATCTATCCATCCGATTTTCATAAAATTTGAAATGACTCGACAAAATTATCTAATAATTATGTATTTTAAATTTCAAACGATTCGGCTGGATAGTTTTTGCGTTGTTATAGGCGGACAGACAGACAGACGGACGGACAGACAACAGACAGACGGACAGACAGACGGACTGAACGACAACAATAGGTGCTACGTATTTACTTAATTACGAACGCACCTAAAAATAATTGGCAAAAACACGTTGCACGTATGACGCACGGGCAAATTAACGAAGCGGCTAATTAGAGAATTGCGAAATCCCTGTCGTTTTGAAACCAATATTTTAATGGAGAAGAAGTTTATTTTAAGTAAATGGAATAACTGAGCGATTTGAAAAAACGAAGTTATGAATGAAGAGATGGAGATATAGTCAGTCTCAAAAGCTTAAACACTATACAAATCTAGTTTAAAACAACTGTAGAAAAAAATATATGTAATGCTAATTTACAGTAAATATTCGGTATTTAATCAAAATAAAATAAAATGAGCCAATTTGGGTGGTTAAAATAAAAAAATATATTTCAAAAAATATTTTTTATTTTTTTATTTTTTCTTCAATAAATGCTGTCTCAAATGTTTAAGCACATTATACATTTTTTTTAGAAACACAGGATTGATCGTGTGTAATGTCAAGTATGACATCATACTGCTCTTTTATAAAAATATTCAAGGTAGCGAAATTATTTTTTCTCGTTTTAATAATGTCGAAATATAAAAAATTCACAGAATGTGAGATTTTGAAAGTTTTTAAATTGAAATCACTAAATAAAACTGTTTCTGAAATTTCAAAAGTTTTAAATCGATCAAAGCAAGGTATATATCAAGTTCTCTGTAGAAATGATAATTTTAAGTGGAAACCAAAATGTAGACGACCACGTATGACGACTGTTCAGACTGATCGGGAAATGCACAGATTGGTATCTAGACAAAATATGTCCATACGGCAAGTTAAAAATAATCTCAGTGTACAGTTGTCAAAGACACTGTACACAGACGTATTACATACATTACGTGTGATTACATCATGCTAAAGAAAATGGCTCTGAAACCGTATCTGAAATTACATCACGGGCTTCATGAATGAACTGCCTAGAAAACACATGTCCTATCGCGACAGATGGCTTACTGTTTTATTCAGCGATGAGAAAAATGGAAAATTAGACGACCCTGATGGTTGGAACGCGTGTTTGCATGATTTACGGAAGTAACCAAAAACATTTTTCAGCAGAAAACAAAGTGGTAAATATGTTTTTTCTTTGGGGGGGGGGAGGGAGGGGAGCATTTGGATTAATGGCCAGAATTCTTTGGCTTTTCTGAAAGGAAGACAAGATTTAAAAAGTATCAAGCGATGCTAAACCAACATTTGCTTCCATTCAGCGATGTTTCTTTTTTTCTTTTTTTTTTTTTTTTTGAGAGGGGGCTGGGGAGGGTCCTGAATAGACTTTTCAACAAGACAATCAATAAATGCTACGGAAACCGGTCTGCTGCTTATGTAATATATTTGGTGCTTTTTAACGTTGCTCATTTTTGTTTTGGAAAAATCTAAATTAGCTCTAAAAATAAAAAAAATTCGCTGAATTCTTTTTCCTTTAAAAATACTTTAAATGAGAGTATAATTTTAATGACTGATTCGAAGCATCATTGGAAAATAATATCATATTTTATCAGATAAAATATTGAATTCTTTTTAGACATAATACTTTAAAATGCACATTTGAACATATAAACTTCAACAATTTGAACATATAAACGCGAACATATAAACTTCAAAGATCCTTTGCGTTTAAGCTAGATAACATTGCAAGAGTTTTATGGAATTTCGAAAAAATTTAGAAGTTGTTTATACTTAGTTTAGTACTGTTTTCAGGAAATTTAAATGATACACTTGTACAAAAATTTTTATTTTTTATAACTTTCTTATGCATAGACATTAAGCTACATGTAAATATTCATTTATAAAATTTATTAATATATTTAAAACGGGAATTTAGAAAAAAAAATAATTAAAAAACGAAAAGTTCTTTTTCATCAAATTTATAAATGCGAATCTTAATTCAAAGTTTCGGGTGCAAACATTAATTTAAATTTGGTGGGATATAAAGTATCCCACTGACTATCAAGGATTAAAAGAACGAACTAGAACATTTCGTAGTGTATAAAATTTTAATATATGCTGTTCATTCTAACTAAACTCGTGCTGACAGTAATGCATTTGAGAACGCAATATATTGCAATTTAAATATTGCAATTAAAGTACAACGATATGTAGTAGGGTAATTCCATGAGAACATATCGTGTAAGTCACATACTAAGATTCTGGATACCAGTATTTTAGAAAGGAAAAATGTGAGTTATTTTATGAGAGATATTTCATTAATTGAATAAGGCCATGAAAATCTTTAGGAAATAGCGGTGGCCAACAAATTAGCAGTTACAAATAATGTGACTTACACGACAAGTCCTCATGGAAATACCCAGTACCTTCCTCTGTATAAAACGTTACACCATCATGAAGAGTTCTAGAAAGACATTTCACGCTGTCGATGATATCGTATTAATAGCCCAAAATGTGAAGCTTCAACTGCATAATGTTGGCCCGTATAATGGAAACGTCAACAACGTTTTTAGGTGCGCTCGTAATTATGTAAATACGTAGCACCTATAGTTGTCTTTCAGTCCGTCCGTCTGCATATAACAAAGCAAAAACTACCCAACCGAATCATTTGAAATTAAAAATATATAATTATTTCAAAATTTTGTCGGGTCATTTCAATTTTTTTGAAAATCGGATGTATAGATCAATTACAGGGACAATCAAAAGTATTCCATTACATTACGGTCATTGGGGAAAAAAGTTTCAAATGCATTTTAATCTTTTGAAATTTAAAATACATAATTATTACATACTTTTGCCAAGTCATTTCAAATTTTATGAAAATTGGATGCATAGTTAAATTACAGGGACAATCAATATTATTCCATTACATTACGGTCAATGGGGGAAAATGTTTCAAATATATTTTAATGGTGTTACACTCATTCGATCATAAAAAAATTGGTTTGTATCTATAAAGTGTAAATTATAATATACATTTTGAATAATCTTTGGTGCAAAGAACTTTTGTTATTGATTTACAAGGCCACACAAAAGTATTTATTACATAAATGTATAGGGAGAACATTGTTTGCTGCGCATTTTAATTGTAATTCCCTATTTACAATTTTATGAGATTGATATATGAGAGTGATATTTTTAAAACTTCGTTATCGTACGAACGCACCTCATTTGCTACGCTTCACGTGCAATTTACAAGTTTTGTTTTTAATTTCAATACATTTAAATAAAATAGAGCATTTCTTTTTTCTCTAGAATTCTGTGAGTGGTCATTGTAAACTCTACGATATAAATATATTTCTGTTCGAAGAAATGCTTTTTTCATAAAATAACTTACGAGGTAGCAACTTTAAAAAATATAAACGTTACATAAATAAGTTAAACAGTTCTAAATGAAAATCCTGGTGTGAAATATATTTATTAAACTTTTCCACATTTCTAATGGTAAAAAATAGAATACTTTGATATTTTACAGCACTTTTCTAAGCTGTTTGTGTTTACATTTTTTAAGCTTACTGATATAAAAAATTAAGAAAGCTTTAAAAAAACAGGTTTTATTTTAAAGCATTTTTTAAAATGATATTTGAATTTTTTATAGTAATTTAAAATGAAAGAAAAACTCTATAACGTATAAAGTACATGATACATAACTTAACGCATATAAAATATATTTTACTGTATTTGACGCTATTTATTTCATGACATGTATCAGCGTATTTCTTCTTTTAGTTCGTGAAAATTATTCATAAGTTTTCTAAAAGAATTTATTTTTCCACGGTGAAAGTTATTTATTTCTTTCAAACTTATTCGTTTTTTAGTTTTGAATCTGCAAGAGAAATACACTAGGATAGATTTTGATCTCCAATTCTATTAGCATCGATAGAGGTTTCCTTCTCAGATAAAACATCTGACACTCAACAAAGAAACTTTTGAACAGTTTTAAAACTTTTCACCTTATCTCACGAAAGTTTTACAAATCAAATTAACACATATATTTAGTGTCAAGAGAATGTAATATGACATAATTTATAAGAAAAGATGGATTTTTGTTGCAATAGAAAATAACAGAAGAATCCATTTCAAGAAACAAAAGATATTCATTATTAGAATTAATATTGAAATAAGAAATTCACAATACATCCAGGGTGTAAAGATTATCTTAAATGGCAAAGTAAAAAACCGGCTAATAAAATGAGAAATTATAGATTGACACCGGAATTCATAAACATTTTTTTTCAAATATTTTGAATTCTTTAATTTTAACCTTTATTGCATAAATAAAGTTTACTATAATATTTTTAGTGTCGTTTGGAATTAAAATTAGGTGTCCCAGACCGGGCAAAGTGTGCCTGAAAGGATTAAGCTGAGAAACTATTTACGCCGTTAACAAAGCTTGTCAGATGGGAAAAAATATTTTTTTCTTGTTAACCCTTTAACGTTCATTGGTTTTGCCACGAAACCACAAAATTTTAATTCCGATACGCAACACTGACACCGGTATTTTTATCTAAAAATGTCCCTTTTATTTTGTATGTGAAAAATCACGTTTTCTTATTTAGAAATATATTTGTTCTTACCGTAATTTCGGGTGTATAAGCCGCGGATCAAACAATTCTTTTTGGATCCAGTAATCTTATTTAGTGATTGAAGACAAATATTTACGGCAATCTAACTAGTTATATTTGTTTCTTGAAGAATTCTGGGTCGAAAAAGAATTGTTTGATCTGCGGCTTATACACCCGAAATTACGGTAATTACCGGAGTCATTCATTTATTTCGACATCTTAGCAATGAAAATGCTTTGATCGTTAAAGGGTTAATCCACTTTGAGATCAGGATTGGGATGGCCAGTAATCAGTCAAAAAAAACAGTAAAAAAAAAAGATGAAACTATTAGTATTTTATTTTTAGAAAATACTTTGAGTAACATAAAGGGATTAAACAAGCCGAATTTCTCTCTAACAAAATACTGGTTTTTAATGCTTTTTTGTTTCTTAACTGTGTTTTTCCCTGTCCACTCGCCAAACTGAAGATCCCAAACACTGATTTTATTCGATTTGCACGAATTTTAATAAAACGGATTTCTTTACACATTCCAACCCCTCCCAAGAGCAAAAAATGTGTTTCTATAATGTTGATTTCTCACCGGAATTTTTGAAAAAAAAATCAAAATAAGGAAAACATTTTGTAAACCACCTTTTCTTTTTCCCCCCAAAGCTATAAAGGTAAAATTTAATTAACATTTCTTTCGGAAAATCTTGATTAAAATTAGGTAGGTTATAATATATCCCATCACCCTTCAAGGGTTTTATTCCGAAGTTGCCCTAATTAAATGAACTTTAACTAAAGAACAAATCTAATTTTTATTTTGTTTTTAAAATTTTCCGAAAAATAGAATTTAATCCATTAGTTATTCTCTATTGATTGAAATAAAAGATAATCTCAATTTAGATTTGAAAATGACTGAAAAGGGGAAACATAATAATTCCAGTAGTATTCCTCTCTTTTTTTCCACAAAAATGAAACAATTTTATTGCCATCGAAACAGAAATGTCATTAAAATTAGAAAAAAAAAGTTTCACATCTCAAAAATTAACTTAAATTTTAAAATTCTAATACCAGGTTTAACTCCTGGCTCAATACGGATAACTATTGTTAATGTCCCCAGAAACATTTCATAATACAGGACATATAATTGTGAAACAACTGGTTTCGAAAATTCGTTTCATAAGTATTTCATGTTTCCTTTTTTTCATCTAATATTTTGTGTAAAATTCTTGCTAGAATACTATATCGAAGAACAATTTTAAATTTTAGTGGTTAAAGACTACCCAATGTTACCTAGATTGTTTGAGCCCTGTGTATCATGTAGATATACAGGTTTAGAAAGAAAAAAGTTGACTAATTCAGAGGACACTAGAATGCATTTTATTGATCCAAATGAGATCAAATTTGAACTACAGATGATATAAACGATGCCTTTGACACTTATTAAAAAATTACAAAAATTAAAAATGAAAAATTCGGACGATAGGTATGAAATACATATAAAATATTTGATTCGCTTTATAAATAATATTAAAAGAGTGAAACTAGTCTTTACCGCCATAAGATTTCTCGTGCTGTGGAATACGGCTTATCCAATTATCAAAAAAGAACTGGGACTCTCACACCGTCGCGGATAGACAGCTAGAAATACGTTTCCCGCTTCAGATGGCTTGATAGATTTTAGCGATCAGTCTGCGCATGTTAATGGGAGTGTACCAGTTCTTTTCAGATAATTGGATGTGTCGTTTTGCCCTGAAAGAACCTTACGGCGAATTTTGTATTTTTATTGACCATTTTCACTTTTTTATAACTTAAAACATTTTTTTTATTATTTCACTTTATTTATTATTTATAAAGCGACTTACGTGCTTTTTTTGCATTACAGCGTTCCATAACGCTATTTTTTGTATTTCTATTTATTATTATTATTTTAATATTATTATTTTAATAAATGTCAAGCGCATCATTTGACTTATCTGTAGATCAAATTTGATCTTATTTGGACCAATAGAACACATTCTAGAGCCCTCTGTAGTGGACAAAATTTTCCTTGCTAACCTTATATATAATAAAAAATATAAAAATAGTGAAACTAGTCCATAAAAATTTTATATTCGCCGTAAGTTTTTTGTACAGTGAAATACGGCACATCCAATTCTCGAGAAAAAGAAATCGCACGCTTACACTATCATTCACAGACATTTAGAAATAACTTTCCCGATTTAGATGGTTTAATTTAGGGGTGCACAACCTGTGGCCCGCTGGCCAAACTGATACCAGTAATTTTATGCAGAATAATTTTCCTTATAATAATGACAGAACCTTTGCTATGAAAGAAAACAAACGTCACTCTTGAAATATTCTGGTGTCAAACGATTTTCTGGCAAAAAGGCTGTGCATCTCTAGTTAATTGATTTCGGCAATAAGTCTCCGCATGGTAATGAGAGTGTACCATTTATTTCTCGAGAATTGGATATGCCGTATTCCACTGAAAGAATCTTGCGGCAGATATTACATTTTTATTGAACAGAGTTTCACATTTTTATTATTTATAACTATTTTTCATATTTTCATTTTATGTATTAATTATAAAGCGACTTACGTTCTTCATATGTATTACAAGATCCCCTAGCAGCTGATTTTTGTATTTGTAATTTTTATAATTCTTTTAAGAATGACCAAGTGCATCATTTGAATAATCTATAGATCAGATTTGATCTCCTTTGAACCAATCGAACACATTTTAGAGCTCTCTGTACTGAACAACATTTTTCTTGCTAAGTCTGTATATAATAATAATATCAAAATAGTGAAACTAGTCATTAAATATGCAATATCCGCCGAAAGATTTTTCGTACAGTGAAATACGGTAAATCCATTTCTAGAGAAAAAGAAATGGCACACATGCACTACCATGTACAGTAGGGTGGATCGATTGTCTATGGCGAAAAAAAAATTCCCATTAATCAAAATCTACCTATGCGGAAAAGATGTTCTATTGTACGGAGATTAAGGGAAAAATAATAAAAAAAATTAATTTTAAAATTTAATACTGCCACAAAAGGGTTGAATTTTCGAAAAAATTTGAAAAAAGACCGAATTTTGATTAGGTTATTTTTGTCAAAAACTAATTATTTTAATAATTTTTAAAAACCAACAATGCGGAAAAGATGTTATATCGTATGAAGATTAAATAAAAAACAATAATAAGTAATAAATTCGAAATTTAATACTGCCACAAAAAAGTTGAAAATTCGATAAAATATTGAAAAAATGGAAAAAGATCTAATTTTGGTTAGATTTATTTTTGACGCAAAATAATCATTTTAATATCAATCAAAGCCTACCTTTGCGTAAGAAATATTATATTGCATGGATATTAAATAAAAAATAAATAAATAAATAAACTAATTTCGATATTTAATACTGCTGCAAGTGATTTAAAGTTTTGAAAAACTGGCAGTTCCAGTTTTTTCAGTTAGGATTTGTCTGCTTGTGTATTGTGTAGCTTAGTGTACCTTGAATATTACTGTACCATGGTGTTGTTAAAAAAATTAAAAATTAAAATAAAGAGAGAGAGAGAGAGAGATGAATTACACCCTATTTGGGTCTGGCTTTGATATGGCAGTAAATATGCTCCCTATTACAAAAAGTTATAAAATTTACATATTGGTATTTAAAAAATAACCGAAGAAAGGAATCGGTCAACATCTATTTATTTCCTGCCAGTGAGAAAGAGTTGCTAATAAGTTACAAGTGACCTGTAAATGAGATTCAATTTCAATAATTTACCACAGCAGCATTTTAAGAAAAATTAAACTGTTTAACGACAAATATTGCGCTCTTCTTAATTCTTGTAAAACAAAATAAGATATTGAAAGCTACCACAGTCTTTTGGACCATTTCCGAAAATACTGCCTATTTTTTCAGTTCAATAGATTTGAATATGAATATGAGTATTGAGTGTAAACTAAACATAAGTATTGGGAGCAAACTCACTTTTCTGCATCATCAGCTATCACTGAAAAGCCAAAATGCTGCCGAGCTAGGTGTCGCATCACCTGTAGTGACGAAGATTGGCATCAGCCAGAATATTGGACAGTTTTGGCACTTCCGACCAAGCAGGTACTGCCATCATGTCTGGTGCACTTCAAGATGTGGGCATTATCTCACAAAACTATGAATAGAATGCTATTGACAGAAAAAATCGGCATGACAAAACAAACCAAAGACCACTCCATTGTTTTAGCCATTCTCTTTAGTCTTTTGTAAAAAATTATGATCATGGCCATTTTCTTTAAACTTTGATGAGTGTAAAGACAGACTACATCACTAGAAAACAACAGAAGAAAAATCATAATAGAAGCGGACTTGAGCTTGAAAAAAGAACTTGGTTTCGAATATATCAGCCACATTATATGTAAATTCTGGGAGAGTACCAAACAATTTGAAAACACGACGTACATTTTTTTGTCATGTGTTAACAATAACATGCATGTAACAAAGTTGGTTGCGATCGGTTGTGACGGAATATCTGTTAACATAGATGTTAAAGGATGTGTTATTCGAAATATGGAACTGATCTTAAAGCATCCACTACAATGGTTTTTGTGTTAGTTACACACCAATAAGATTCCACTATGTCATCTTTCTATGTCATCTTTGTCCAAATAGGGTGTGATTCATCTCTCTCTCTCTCTCTTTATTTTTATTTTTTATTTTTTTAACAACGCCATGGTACAGTAATATTCAAGGTACATTAAGTTACACAATACACAAGCAGACAAATCCTAACTGAAAAAACTGGAACTGCCAGTTTTTCAAAACTTTAAATCACTTGCAGCAGTATTAAATATCGAAATTAGTTTATTTATTTATTTATTTTTTATTTAATATCCATGCAATATAATATTTCTTACGCAAAGGTAGGCTTTGATTGATATTAAAATGATTATTTTGCGTCAAAAATAAATCTAACCAAAATTAGATCTTTTTCCATTTTTTCAATATTTTATCGAATTTTCAACTTTTTTGTGGCAGTATTAAATTTCGAATTTATTACTTATTATTGTTTTTTATTTAATCTTCATACGATATAACATCTTTTCCGCATTGTTGTTTTTTAAAAATTATTAAAATAATTAGTTTTTGACAAAAATAACCTAACCAAAATTCGGTCTTTTTTCAATTTTTTTTCGAAAATTCAACCCTTTTGTGGCAGTATTAAATTTTAAAATAAATTTTTTTTATTATTTTTCCCTTAATCTCCATCCAAGAGAACATCTTTTCCGCATAGGTAGGTTTTGACACTGTGAAAAAAAAAATTTCGATCCACCCTAATGTACAGTCATTTAAAAATAAGTTTCCCACTTTAAATAGCTTGATAAATTTCGGCAAACAGTTTTCGCATGGTAACAGGAGTCCGCCAAAAGATTTTTCGTACAGTGGAATATGGTAAATACATTTCTAGAGAAAAAGAAATGCCACACATACACTACCATGTACAGTCATTTAAAAATAAGTTTAGCACTTTACATAACTTGATAAATTTCGGCAAACAGTTCTCGCATGGTAATAGGAGTGCGCCAATTGTTTTCCGAGAGTTGGGTATTCCGTATACCTCTGAAAGAATCTTATGGCGGATTTTGCATTTTTATTGACCAATTTCACTTTTTTTATTATTTATAACTAATTTTTATTACTTTAGTTTCTTTATTATTTATAAAGCAACTTGCGTTCTTTATATGTATTACAGCGTCCCCTATCGGCAGACTTTTGTACTTATACTTTTTGTAAATTTTTAAATAAATGTCAAGTGCATCATTTGAGTTATCTGCCGAACAAATTTGATTTCATTTGGACCAATAGAACATATTCTCGGAAGTAGTCCAGATATTTCTTTCTAATTCTGGATATACACAGTGTGGTTCTAAATTGTTGTGGAAATTCATGGTTCAGATTTTAAGGATTTTTTCAGGGCCAAGTAACAATTATATTTTAATGTAGGAATGTATGGATGCAAGTGAAGCGTTGAAGTGCAAACACCAGGGGATCAATTTAGCCCTTTTGTTAATTTAAAAATTTCTCATTCGTACCTGAAAATTCCTGTCGTACTTCTTACTTTATTTGAAAAAGTCATGTGATTGCGCAAAGAAAAAAAAAAATTTTGCAAAATTTTGGTAGGAAATCGAAATTTTTGGAATGAAAATTCATGTACTTCCTTTGCGTGATAAAATCACTAGTTTTGTGTTTTTCAAAATCAAAAATTTCGATTTCACAGCGGAAATTTCCAAAAGAGAATTTTTAATTAGTGTGATCATGAAATGTTTGTCTTAAATATAGAAAAGAGTAATCTAGGATTTTCTTTTTATATGAATGAGAAATTTTGAAATAAAAAAGGTCTAAACTTACCCTCTGGTGTTTGTACGACAAAGCGTCAATTGCGCCCGTACATGTATATTCTTACCCGATAAATAATTGTTGCGAATTGCGATATCATGTACCAACACTTAAAGTTTGTACCATGAATTTGGAATCATCCTGTATAATTTAACAATTCGTTTATTATTATTTTTTTGCTAAAATAAAGATATATATATATTATCTTTCTTAATATAACATTAGATAATTTAATGAAATGTTATAATAAATTGAGTAGAGAATAGAGCAGTTTTCAAGTTTGGAAATAGCTATCACATTTGATATATAGCTATCCGAACTTTGATTTTCTCTTTCAGATATTATGGATGATATATTACACCTAATGTTTTTACACTCAATCATTCACAGTAAATTTTTGTAGGACCCCTTTCAAGAAAAGAAAAATTCTCACTATGAAAATATATTAAGGTAATATAGTAGATTAAATCGATTTAATCAGTCAACTGATCAATATTTTTGAAAAAAAAAAAACAATAAATTTATCATGTTCATAATAATAATAATAATGGTATTATAATAGTATTGTCCTTCAAATAATGTTGCTTTTTTCATGGTTTTTTTTTCACAAAATTTTTAATCTTTTATCACTGATTTTTCAAAACAGAAAATTTTGGTTAATTGAATCAGAAAAATGATTGAATTAAATAATGTAACATTTAAAATAAAAAATTACTGGTGTGAATAATAAATCATGATTGAATATGGATGTCCGTACGTGGTATGGGCAGATAATGATTAACAGAAACATGTTTCCCGTATTACGTACGCGCAAATCATAGAAGCGGTGAAATATAGGGTTTCACAGAAAAAAAATAATAACTATATATATTTTACGTGTAATGGAAAAATTTATGTATAGAAAGGAGCTATTTTAAACATAAATATTTAAAGCAAAAAATTCCGACAACTTGTTAATGAACTACAATCATTATTTCCCAATACAAACACTTATTTTATTTAATCGGTTATAGAACGGAAGGCGGCAGTATAGACAATTACCTCATCAAGTTTCAGCCTTAAACTCCAGAATTAGATAAAAATCGATTTGCATAATAAAAAGTTATCGGTCTGCCAAGTCATATTTTGGTGGAAAACACCATTGTAGTGATTGACTTCTAGGTTTAAAATTGTGTTTTTCTGCACCCAAAAGTATGAAAACGGAGGACTAAGTGCAGGAAAAAACAATGGTAAACCAACGAACCAACCGCTTAAAACAGGTTTTAGGATGTTTTCCATTAAGATATGAATTGGCAGATTTATTGCGTTTTAGTTTACGATTAGAATTTTAAGCCTTTGCGGGCAGGACAAATTCATTGCTTAAGTGTTGAAATTATTGACTGACACCGGAATTTGAAAACCACTTTATTTGTAAATTAGAAAAAGCTACATTTCACATATTCAATAAACCGTAAACTTTTTAAATGAAAATTCCGGTGCCAATGTGGCGTTTTGGAATTGAAATTAAGTGGTTTCATAGATATACCACAAAGCCGCAATGGGTTAAATAATGATAGAAGTTCAGCCATGACATAGATAAGGTGATAGTCTATGCGGCAACATACGGTCTATTATACATTTTGCGATTAGAGAAGCAATATATTTATATAAAGAATAAGTGACATTCAAAATCTGCAGCTCTTGGCATATGTTGTGAAACTATTGTCAAATTTTTAGTATGTTTTTGATTATTTCGGATGCGTTTATTTTTATTTTTATTTTTATTTATTTTTTTTTACTAAAATAAAAATAAAAGATGATAATATAACGTTAGATACTTTAATGAAATTTTATAATAAACTGAGTAAAGAATAGAGCAATTTTCAAGTTTGGAAATATCTATCACATTTGATAAATTGCTATATGAACTTTGATTTTCTCTTTCAGATATTATGGATGATGTATTGTACCTAATGTTGTAAATCTCAATCATTCATAGTAAATTTTTGTAGAATCCGTTTCTAAAAAAAACTTTCTTAATATTAAAATACATTAAGATAATATAGTAAATTAAATCGATTTAAACACGGAGTTCAGCAAAAAACATATAATAAATATTATAAGTTTAATATAATAAGTATAATAAATATTATAATAAATATATATAATATATATTTATTTATTATAATATTTATATAATAAGTATAATAAATATTCATTATACGTGTAATGGACATTTTTAAGCATAGAAAGCAATTATTTTAAACAAAAATATTTAAAACGGCCGATTCCGGCAACTTGTTAATGGATTACAATCGCTAGTTAATAATAAAAACACTTATTTTATTTAATCGCTTATAGAACTGAGGCGGCAGCACAACATTTACCTCAATCGAGTTCACGTCTTAAATTCCAGAATAAGTTATAACTCGATTGGCATAAGACGTAATAGATATGCCAAGTCATATTTTGGTTGAACATCATAATTAAACTAAATTCTTTCTATTTTCAATTAAAAATTTTACAAGAATAAGTAAAGGAAAACATGTATAACAGGGGTGCAAAAATCTAGGCGCCAGCAGGCAGTTTCTCACCACAAAATTTATTTCGTTTTTCTTCGTCTAATATTTCGTGTAAAATTCCTGCTAGAATGCTATTAAATTTTGAGCGAAAAAAACTTTAAAATTTTAGTGGTGAGAGACTACCCTCTGGCGCCTAGATTTTTGCACCCCTGATGTATAATTTACTCTGAAAAAATAGTTGAATTTGAAAAATATTTATCGCTCGATTTTCTTAAGCATATGCACTCGCGATGTGACTCTCATTCACCACTAGTTTTATCAAGTGTCCCGGGATACCAGGTAAACCGTTAATATTTTACAGTTTATTTCGCCATCTTTTATCACAGATAATTTCACATTAGATAAAGCGAAGAAAATTAGTTTGAAATACTAGGGTTCAGCGCATTTGGAATTTACAACCTTTCCCCTTTACGTGGGAAACTGGTGGTCAATGATAATCTATTCTTATGTACAAATCGTCACTTGAGAATAATAAATTTCCATCTGTGTTTTTGAAAAAAATTGACTTATCGATATAGAAAGTTTCTGTTGGTATCTATGAAGGCATTTTTGCATAAAAATAACGTTATATATAATTTGCATATCACCTTACAATCGTAATACGACATTATTTTAATCCAGAAATACCCTAATTTCCTGCGTATAATCCGCGGATCAAACAATTCTTTTTCGACCCAGAATTTGGTTAAAAAGAAATGTAACTTGTCAGATCGCCGTAAGTATTTGTCTTCAATCACTAAATAAAATTTCTGGGTCAGAAAAGAATTGTTTGATCCGCGGATTATACGCAGGAAATTAGGGTACCTTCATAGATACAAATAGCACCTTTCTATATCGGTAAGTCCATTTTTTCGAAAACACAGATAGAACCTTATTATTCTCAGGTGACTAAATGGTTAATACTGTATAAAAATGTAAAATAACTTTTTCGAAAATTCTTAAATAATTCGCCTTAAATAAACTTAATTTTATCTAATATTCATTCAAATATTCAAAAGTATAAAAAAACAAAGATCTGTACAATTACTCTGGAAAAAAAAGATTAATTTGAAGAAATATTTGCCGCTTGAAGTTTTTTTGTTATGTATTGTGTAAAAATCAAGCATAACCGCGCTGCTGAAGGTTCGCACTTAAAATCTGATTTTCTCATATAAATATTATATTTCACAATATCGAAATATTCCTTTTTTTTAAATTATGAAATTTAAACTTAATTAATAAGCGTACATTTAGTATATTAGAAAAATATTTTTGCATGAATTTTATCATCAAGTATTTTGTATTATAATAAATAAATATTTGCTTGTTTTTAAAATAAAAATCCCATTATAAAATGCGGTAATTGAAGCAAATATATAAAAAAGGGAAATACTATTTTAAAATGTATATCAGAAAATTTAAATTAATAGAATTGAATAGAACTTTTATATATATCTTCCATTCCTGAATACTGAAATGCCTGAATGATATTTTTAAAAATGTCAAATTTCTGTGATTGTATAAAAATAATTTAAATTTAATTTCCTTAACGGCATCGTTAGCATTAAAAAAATTTGAAATTAAATTAAGTATTGTAATATTAAAAATGTTAACACATATGTGATTTTTAAAAAGTTCATTAATTAACAGATTACACTCTTTTTACGTAAAGAATGTAAAATTTAAATGCTGGTATAAAATATCGAAAATTATCAAGCGTATATTTTGCCATTTAATATTACTAAGTAAACATGTTTATCCTTGTAACTTTACTAGATTATAATAGGAATAATCAAAATTCAGTTATGGTATTTTACTTTTTATTAATTAAAATTAAATACAATGACATTTATTTAAGCAGGTAATTGAATTGCTAACTTTTGAGAATATAATTTCAATTTATTAGTTTCTCGTACGATTAAATCCGGTAACGGAAATTTTTAAATAAAAGTTTGAGGTTAATAATGAAAAATGAATTGAATAAATTTCAATTCTTTCATTTATTTTAAATATACTGGTGAAATACGTTATAATACGTACGTATAAATGGTAAACGGTTAGATTAAGTATCAGATTATTTGAAATGTGAATTTTGGCGAATTTTTCTATTTTTGGAAAAATAATTATTTCCTCTAGTGTATTTTTTTATTTTTCTGTTAAAAATTATATTCGCTTTTTTTTAACGGGCATAAATTACAGGAAAAACATTGAAAAAAGTGTTACCCTAATATTTTTTTTTATTTTGAAGTCTTGTAAATTGTATCGAAATGGCAACAGCATGCATTAACACAAATAATATATATATTTTTTAATTTTGCCAACTAACAACACATTTTCTTTTTGAAAAATAAGAACATTAGAAATGCGTATAATTCTTACTTAGAAAAAGACAATTTAATGTATATGTATGCATATACATATGTATACATAAATATACACTATGTACACTATATAAATACATGCATGTATGTTGCATGATTCACTTTTCCTTCACGGTTTTTTCTTTTATTTCCTTTTTACTTTCTTCTGTCTGTTATAGAACAATGCATTCCAATTAAAATAATTTTCGACGCCTTTACATCCTTTAAAGCATAGAGATTCCAAAAAACATATTTAAAAAAATGTATGCCTGTCCAATTGTCGCCATTGTACAACCGAAAAGAGTATGAAAATATGCATAGAATTGAACCATACTTTTTGTATATGTTTTTTTGCTATAAAAAGCAGGTTTTCATTCAATTTGGAAATATTCCGCCAGAAGGGGCGCTGTAAAAGCGGTTTTCTGCCATTTTAAGTATTGTACCATCGAAAGGTCTATGTAGTTGAAAATAGAATTGAACCAAATATTTTGTGTAAGTATTTTGCTATAGCTAGTAAGTCCTCCTTGAATTTGAAATTAAAAAAAAACTAGAAAGAAGTGTTGTAGTAGCGATCTTTGTGCTATTATCAATGTTGTATCATCGAAAAAAGTATGAAGCTATGCACAAAATTGAAAAAAAAATTTTTTTTGAAGCCTGTTTCTGCCTATGACCTTCAGATTTCAATGAATATGAAAATGTTCCGAGGGAAAGGTACGCTGTGATAGCAATGTTTGATTAGCATTATCTCGATTTTTCATAGTTCTATTTACATCGGTTCGTGCAGAGACGTAAACTCGCTTAATTCGCTATTCTGAAACAGCTGATGACAAAAGAATAAGGAAAAACTATTGGTTTTAATAAATATCATGATCTATATTAACTTTTACATTTTTACTCCGATTAATTGACTAAAGCAGAAAATATATAAACGAAAATCAAATTTTGAACAGTCTCTAACAAATAATATTCAAGTATTAATATGTGTAACTACTTTTTGAAACATTAGGATGTACATATGAGGTAGAAGATAGATTTAGGATTGACACTTCCAACTAGTTAATATTTTAAATTACCTGCATGTTCACTAATTTCCTATTGTTTAATAATATATATCATTAATGATATTAAATTCTCTTTAATCCATTAACATTCATTGGTTTCATTCGAAACCGCAAAATTTTAATTCCTATATGCAACAATGACACCGGAATCTTAATTTTAAAAAATCCATGTTCATATGTATGTGAAAATCACTTTTTTCATATTTACAAATATATTTGTTTGCAATTACCGGTGTCAATCATTTATTACAACATATCAGCAATGAAAGTGCTTTGTTCGTTAAAAGGTTAAATTAATTGTTATCTTATTCAATTTACTTAAATATAAAGCTTTTAATTTATTCTTAAATTGAATTGCCATTTTTGACCAATTTCTAATATTTAATGTGAATTCGAATGTTTATAAAAGAACTATTTCTTTCTTTATTACTCACTTTATTCCAAGATTTTCGCGCGCTGGGATATTTTTACTTTATCCTATCATCAACAGAAGAAAGTAATGTAATCGAAATCTTTTTCGGCTTTGACGGAATTACACGTTTCAGAGGGTCAGGGGTTCCAAAAAACATGTTTTTACAAAATGTCTGTCTGTCGGGTCGGGTTGTCGCTATTGTACCATTGAAATAGGTATGAAGATCTGCACAGAATTGAACGAATATTTTTCTGCATGATTCTGTCTGTGGCTTCAATCTTTTCAAAATATACACTGTTCGAAACTTCTGTATAAGATTTTTACAGCTTACCTAATAAAGAAACCGTTTACCGCATAATTTTATCCATCTTTGTTTTTGAGAAATTTAATTTTGAAATCGGGGTCTTATTTGCTGGACACCCTGTATTATGTAATCTCCCAGAAAATTTATGAGTAATAAAATTTTATAATACAAGTTTACCTCGATATTCAATTAATAAAAAATGCTATATTAACGGAAATGTAAAAATATACTTTCTAAGCTTAAAACGTGTATTTAAGTATGACAGTTTTTAATTATAAATGTAAAAGAGAGTTATTTTTTTTTGTGTTCGTAATTATATAAATACGTACTATCATCAGTCCTCGTCCGGTCTTTCCTTTTGTAAGTATATAACCGAGAAAAAGTGCACAACCGTATCATTTAAAAATTATTATATATATATGACATTTGAAGAAATTTGTCAAGTTGCTTTAAATTTTATTAAAAGAGAAAGAAAAATTAAAAAGATATTAATAAAAGATTTCTTCATTGTATTAAATCATATCAAATGTAATTAATTCAGTGATATCTCATGACCAGTAATGATTTTATATTGCTACCGTAATTATTTTATTAAATCTTATCATACTTTATTAATTAAATGATACCGCACGATTTTTGACCTGGTGATTATATCTGTTTAAAGTGAAATCATATTATACCAGTATGACTGAATTTAACATGTACAATCGTAATGAATTTTGAACGCATGTATTTTTGCATAAGAGTGCAGCAGCTATTGCAACCAAGATCTTAATATAAAACTAGTTATAGTACGAACGCCCCTCATTCGCCATGTTTAACATACTATTTCTGACTTGTTTTTATTACTAAAAATTACAATTTTATTACTTCACTATTTATATTTGGTCGTTCGGTAAGCCGTGTCCGTTTGGAAAAATCAATTCCAGCCGAAAATTTCTGCCCTACAATTACTAAATATCACATATTGGAAATAATATCTAATAATAAAATTATAGAATATTTTGGATATGAGTTAACCCCAGGGATGAGATTTCCGCTTTTTTGCATACCAGTAAAATCTTAGACAAAATGCTGCATTATTGAGTAGGAACATTTTTGTGATTTACAATAACAACATTTTCTCTAAAATTTTACCGGTATCCAAAAAAGCGGAAATCTCATCCCTGGTTAACCCTTTCCGACACACTGTGCCCGGACTGAGATACCTAATTTTAATTCCAAACTTGCAAGCGGCACCAGTAATATTTTAGTAAAACTTTGCTCTTTCAATAAAAGCTTAATTTAAGGAATTCAAAATATTTAAAAAATTCGTTTGTGAATTCTAGTGTCAGTCGATAATTTCTCATTTTAGTACAGATTTTACCCATGCCGGAAAGGGTTAACCTGTTCCGGCTCAGTGTGTCCGGTCTGGACACACCTAATTTTAATTCCAAACTCGCAACTGGCACCAATAATATTTTAATAAAATCTTACTTTTACATTGAATGCTTAAATTAAGGAGTTGTTGATTTCTTAGAAGTCGTTTGTAAATTTCAGTGTCAGTCGATAATTTCTCATCTTACTAACAGATTTTGCCTGCGCCTAAAAGGGTTAATTTTCAAAACGGACATGATATTCCGAACGACCCAATACAAATAGTGAAGCATAAAAATTGTAGACGTTCCGAACTATCCAATAATTTAAAAAATACATCATTTTGCAAATATTCCAAGTATTCAAATGTTTATTAATTTCGACAGAACTTTGTTTCATGCAATTTCATTTTTATGAATTGTTACATCTTAATGCAACTCTTTAAAAAATGTGACGGTGTGTAAATGGGAAATGCTTTATATACTTTTAAGCTTGTACTTTTGATCCCTTTTAAATTTAAACATTTGTCATCTAGTACATCACGCATCGTTTTTATCTCTAAAGTTATTGTTCTATTAATCTGTGTCTTATAATTTTAGACATGATATTTCATTGCATATGTTTAGTCAGAACTTTTTTAAGTAACAGTATCTAATGCAAAGAAATGTGTATAATTCAAGCGAAAATGTTTATTAATGTTTACAATTGATGTTTGATTTACAGATTTCTGTAATCGTTTATAAATAAATAAAGTTTTTTTACCACTTTATTTAGAGTAAATAACAGTACGTATGTTCTACGGATAAAGAGATTAATTTAAACCTTAAACAATTAGTGCTTCTTTTAGCATCAGCTTTTGTTTAATACATAGCGATTTAGAATATGTGGACAATGCAAACATTTGCATTTGTCTTAGAAATTGTTTATTAAGCTCTTCGAAAAACAATATATTTTACATGAGTGTTTTGTTTTCTAATCATGTTTAAATAATTTAAATTTTGAGTGTTTGCTTAAATATTTATTTAAATAATTATAAGCTAAACACATTACAATGAATTAATTCGAAATAGCAAAGAAATATAATGTAGTATTTTCAAAATCGGACATAGTTTTAAAAACAAATACGTTTACTCTTATCAAACGAATTACTGAGAAAATGTTCAAGGAATTTCTTGGGATTATGATAATGATAATGAGTAAATAATCTTTAAAATTTAAAATCACTTTCATATAACAGAATATTTTTCTTTTTGTTTCCTTGAAATCACTAGTACATTAGCGAATTTTATTAACAACTTAACCTTTTGCGGCGCAGAGCAAATTCATTGCTTAAGTGTTGAATGGTTTGGTTTATTTTTGTCGTCCGATTATCTGCGCTAGGGATATAGGACCAGAGGGGGAGTGCCCTTCGTGGGGGTCTTTCTATGGGAACCTAACCCGTATTTAGGGAAGGTTCGAAGAAAACCACGAAAACTCCAAACGGTTAGGCCGACAGCCGCGATTGGGTTCGAACCCAGCACCTGCCGTCTACCAGTTGAGAGGTCTGTACCTCTCGGCCACTGGTGGGGCCTGCTTAAGTGTTGAAATTGATACCGATACCAGAATTTGAAAACAACTTTATTTGTAACTAAGAAAAAAGCTACTTTGCAGGCATTGAGTGAACTGAATTTTTTTAACCAAAATTCCGGATCCAATGTGGCGTTTTTGAAATTAAGTGGTTTCATAGATACGCCCCCGTGCCGCAAGGGGTTAACTGACTCCTTTTTTTTAACGTACAATAAATTGAAAATATGGGATTAATACCATTATTTTCAAGCTAAAATAGTTGTAGCGTTCGTAGTATTGTTAGCTAAAACATTCGTCTACCCTCGCAGAAAAGTAATTTATGTCATATCAAAACTTTAATTCGGTATTTAAAGAAAATAAGTGCTGTAATAACGCAATTAGAAGGCATTGTAAAAATGCAGTTTCTGAGCTTAAAACATGTATTTAAAAATGACAATTTTTATTAGAAATGTATAAGAGAGCTCGTTTTAAATGTGTTCGTAATTAGATAAATACGGAACTTCAAGAGTCCTCGTCCGACCCCTCTGTTTGTACGTATATTATAGGTCAAAAACTACTCTACCGTATTTTTTAAAGCTCAATTATATATGATTTTTAAAGATTCTTGTCGAGTTACTCTAAATTTTATAATAAATAGAAAGAAAACTTGAAAATATACTAATAAAATATTTCTTCATTGCAATGAATCATATTATGTGTAATTAATTAAATGATGTCGCATTATAAGTATTGATTCTAAATTCCCATGGTAATTACTCTAGTAATCCTCTCAATGATTAATTGTTTTATCAAGAATTGTGCATTTGAAGATATTTTAATATTTTATCACATAATATATATTATCATAGGATGGTGATGATATCCTATTTAAGATAGAGTAATATTTCCAATATTACTATGTATACATATTTCCATGGCTGAATGCAATCTATACAGTCATAATGAATGTTTTTCTCAAGCATTTTTGCATAAGAGTGCTGCAGCTATTGCACCAATATTTGAATGTTTATAAAACTAGTGACAATAATAAAGCATCTCATTTGCCACGTTTGAAATACAATTTCTGACTTGTTTTTAATACTAAAGACTGCATTTTTCATACTTCATATTTGTAATTAAAAAATTTTTTTTTTGCAAATATTCTATGAATACAAATATTTAGTAAATTTGACAGACCTTTAGTTATTTCATGCAGTTTTGTTTTTATGAATTTCTACATCTTAATGAAAATCTTAAAAGTTTTGTGGTATCTAAATAGGAAATGCTTTATTAACTTTTAATCTCACACATTAAATCCCTTTTTGTAATCAGTTATCTTTTGTACATCATGCTTCAGTTTTATATGTAAAGCTATTGTTCTATTAATCCATGTCTTATAATTTTAGGCATTCTATTTCATTGCATGTATTTAGTAAGACGTATTTTAAGTAAAAGAGATTTTCTAGTTTAAAGAAATTAGTGTTAGCCAAACGAGAATGTTTATTAGTTTTTTACAACTGATGTTTGATTTAAAGATTTATGTAATCTTTTATAAATAAACGAAGTTTATTTACCACTTTATTTTGAGTAAATAACGAATTATAAATATCACAGACAAAGAGATTAATTTAAATCTTAAACAATGCGTGATTCTTTTAGTATCAGCTTTTGTTTAATACAAAGCGAATTAAGTTATGTGTACAAGGCAATCATTTATATTTGGTTTAGAAACTGTTTATTTAGCTCTTCCCAAAACAATAAATTTTACAGTAGTGTTTTGTTTTCTTACCATGTTAAAATAATTTAAAATTTGAATGTTTGTTTAAATATTTATTCAAATAATTATGAGCTAAAAACAATAGATTAAATTAATTCGAAATTTTAAATAAAAATTACATGTTATTTCCAACATCGCATATTGTTTTTAAGAAATATATTTAATTTTATATAACGAATCATTGAGAAAATACTTGATGAATCTTTTGGGAAAATGGTAATGATAAATAGTAAATAATCTTTAAAATTTAAAATTTAAGGTCACTTTCATATAACTAGATTTGTTTTAGTTTTGTTTCCCTGAAATCACTGGGAAATTAACGAATTTCATTAACAACTTAACTGATTCCCTCGTTTACGTACAATAAATTAAATATATATGAAATAAACAACACTTTTTTTCTAGGTGAAATATTCGTTGTATTTAGTCTAAACATTACTGTCATTAGTATGAAATTGTATTTAAAAAAAGTTAATGGTATCAGAAAGCTTTAAGTGATGAAATCATGCTCTTACCACGTAAGGGACAAATCAGTTAAGTGGTTAGCCACTTAATGGTCACATTGAATTACGGTTAAAAATTCATATTCATTATTGTTACCACTTTTGTAAAAAAAATGATCTATTGAAAGACTAATAAATTTATACCAAAGTAAACCAATTACACTATTTTATAAAACTGGTGGGAATCAAACAATTCTGAATAAAAGCCATGGAACTTGCAGCCCGTGAATGTCTCGGGGGCGATGATTAAGTGGTTAAACCGTGTTGCAATATCATTTTCTCAATCTTGTTTGATCAAACATTATATTCTTGCTCAAGCTGTTCTGATAGGAAATACGTTTAATTTTCTTCATATATTCTGATTTTGATTAATTAATTTTTTCTTTTTTTGTCAGAGGTAATTTAGACTACTGCAGGATGTTTAAATGCAAAGAATAAAGCATTGATTTTTAACAAGTATTAAGAAATCGATAATGTTTTGATATTATATGCAATGTATCATAGGTAAAACTGTTAAATATCCCCTACTACACTCATGTCCATAAATTAAGGATAATTCAGAATCACATGGAAATCAAACTGTAAAGTAAAAATTTCCCTTGCAGAATTATTACACATATCTTCAAGACTAATATACAAATTTCAGAAAGCCACCAGATGACGCCGATAGTACATCACAATGACGAAAATGTGAAAGAGGCTTAAATAAGGTACGGTGGCAAAGAAGTAAAACTATTATCAAGCATTTTCTAAGACTCTCAGCGAAAAAACCGAATAGTTATGACGCAGAGGACATATATGGATGATATTTGATGGCCGTTTGGAATGTGGGCGTACTCAGATGGAAGTATTCGAGAAACTTGGAATTTTCCAAAGTATAGAGCAAGTGTTTCTGTAGACTTTGGAAACGATTCCAAGATGATGGAAATGTCAGTAACCGTTACAGTACAGGTCGTCTCCGAGTTACAACCACGAATAAAGACCGTTTTCCGGCAGTAACTGTCAAAAGAAATAGACGGAACGCAGCATCAGGCCTGTCTCATCAGCTATCTTCGGCCACGGGTACGACGGTTTCAAGGCAGACCGTGTACAGACGTTTGGGACATATTGGTCTATATGCTATTCCTGTTAATGTGTTCCTCTCACGCAACTCACTGTCGCCTGCGGTTAACCTGGAATAAGGAACATGAAATGTGGACATCGTCACAGTGCGCTTGTGTGATGCTTTTCCGACGAGTCCAGGTTTAGATTGCAGTCTGATTCACGTCGGACTTTTATATAGAGAACGCCAGGCACCCGTCACTACCAAGACAATATCATTAAACGACATCGTTACGGTGGTGCAGGGTTGCTCGTTTGGGGTAGAATTATACTGGGTTCCCGAACAGATGTACATGTTCAAATCGGAACCATGACAGGCCAAATTTGTCGGGACATCATTCTGGAACAACATGTTCGTTTGTTTAGGGGTGCCATGGGCTCAGTATTTGTGTTTATGGATGATAAAGCCCGTCCTCACCGAACAAGCATTGTAAATGAATGTCTTCAAACAGAGGATATCACCCGTATGGATTTGCCAGCATATTCGCCGGACTTGAATCCGATAGAGCATGTATGGGGTATGCTTGACCGACTCTTCAAGCATATCCACCTCCAAGCAGTCACCTCCTTCATGTGTGCCGGAACTTCGGAGAGCATTGCTTGCTGAATGGAATAATCTTCCTTATGATCAACTTGATAATTTGATATTCAACATGCCTAGGCGTTGTGCGGACTGTATTTCATCGTCTAGGAGACATACAGTTTATTAGCGATCATACCAACAATATAATGTTAAGTTTTTTTAAAGGGGGTACTTTTTGTAATTGCTCTAGGGAGCAAGAATTGTAGATTTTATGAATATTATCATACATATATCATCGTTTTTTTTCTTTTTTCTTTTGTTTAATCAATGGGCTTGACGAATAAGTTACGTTTGTTTTGTTTTCGTAGCTTTATTTGCTGGAACTGTCATTATCCTTAATTTATGGACATGAGTGTAATATATGCCGCATTTTTTAGCATCCGTTATAGATTATATATCAATAGACTAAGTAAATGAAATTATAAGAGATTTGTTTTGGGGGGTTTATATAGATTGTAGTTTGTATCGTGTGTGCCACGCTGTCACCGCCGCTGACAAAGAATTTTTTATGACCCAGGATATTTTTCGCTAATATTTATTATTTAGAAAACTATTGCTCACAAAAATATGAAAATCGGTTTTAGTATACGGAAGAGTTCATTAAACACCCAGATGCATACAGTTTTCAAATTCAAGTAATATCTTATATAAGATATATTTAATGCTAGAGTTGGGGGGGGGGGTGATATATCATTTTATACATTGAAAATTTCCGGTAGCTAGATTGCATTTAGTTTTTTATTTTGACATTTTTTTCGAGGATTTATTCTCATTTTAAATTTAAATTTTCAACATTTTGTACATATTTTAGAAAATTTTAATTAGAAAATTTTATTATTTTAAATAGTTGCAAAATGATCAAAGAATAATATTTCCTTCCAATTAAAAGATTATTACCACGCGACTATCATAAAAAGGGAAATAAACTTTCAAATGAGAACTAAAAAATTACGAGTTAAAATCGGAAAATATTGAAAATTATGTGACAAAACTATGTTTACTTGAGAATATTAAAAGAGAAAGAAAATATTTAAAGAATGGATTCATTAAAGTGCGAGGACAGCCGCACATTAGAATAAAATAATGCGGAACTTAAAAATATTTCCAATTCAGCATTAAAATACATTTTCACGTGAATGTCAAAAAGAGAAAGAAAACTTTTAAATAATAAATAAATTCATTCATATCCGTGAAAAGCAACAAGTAAAAGTTTTTTACTCACAATTAAAATGGTTAACTAATATTGCATAACAGATAAAATTAAGAATACATATATTTAGACGAGACATTTACTTCCTATTTTGGTATGCTTTATTAACTATTGTTGTGAATTTTGAAACAGCACAAGTAACATTTCATTTCAATAAACTAAAATATTTTAACATGAATATAAGGAAGAAAAAGAAAAAATTGGTGAAAAATACATCACCTTTAAATGTTTTTTAAAATGCCTTACTTTTTTTCTATTATAGTGTGATTCAAAAAATACCTGGAGGCAACGACTTATTTCACTATTTAACTGATCTTGTTTAATCAAACGTGTAAATAGCCAGTAGATGTTTGATAGCAGCTGATTAGATGTTGGAATTTCAAATCAAAGGGAAATGAATGCAAACGCGTGTACCGGAAGATCGCCACTTAAATACATATATAAACATACATTGTTCAATGTTTCGCAATCTTTTAAAAGCAGCTCAAATTAGCGTGATTTTAGTTGGTTCATAGGTTGATTAGAGGCGATGAGATTAGAGGCGATGATTAGAGGCGATTAGAGATTTATGGCGCAAGGTCAAGCGTGATTTTAGAGTTTCTGGCGTGTTAATGTGGAATGATAAGTTTAGCTAATGGGGGGTAGAGTCCCTCAATTTTAATAAATTTCCGATTGGTACTTGTAGTTCTTTTTATGGTGAATTTTTTTAATTATTAAAGAATATTAGGACTTTTAAAACTTCAAAATTTTTGAAATTTTTATTCATTTATTTATTTATTAGTTTTTTTATCCTGTCCTGTCAGAACATTTGATATAATTTTTTCCTTGAAATTCACATTAACTCTTTCCGGCGAAGTGTGTCCACTCTGAACACACTTAATTCTAATTCCAAACTTACAAACGACACCAAGAATATTTTAAACAAATTTTGCTTTTACGTAGAAAGCGTGAATTTAGAAATACTTAATTTCTATGGTTGTCGTTTTTAAATTCCGTTGTCAATCAAAAATTTCTCATTTTATGAGCAGAATTTGCCTGCGCCAGAAAGGGTTAAAACAAAAGTTATACAGGTATGAGATTTCCACTTTTTTGGACACCAGTAAAATTTTAGAGAAAATGTTGTAAATTACAGAATTGTTCCAATTTAATAATATAGCATTTTCTCTAAGATTTTACTGGTGTGGAAAAAAGCGGAAATCTCATCCCTGCCCCAGGTCAAAATTTATGCTTGTACCAGCAACAAAAATATGCTAGTTATTGCTAGGTATTGCTATGTCTGCTCGATTTCCAGCAAAGTGGGCCAATACACACCATGAATTGCTGGAAATTCTATGCTATTATATGCTACTAGCATCACATGCTATATCGCTAGCTTGCACAGCAAAAGCATGACAAGCTATATGCAAGCATCTCATGATTATTTCCAGCAAAGTGGGCCAATACACACCATGAATTGCTGGAAATAGCAATGTGTAATGCTAGTTTATGCTATTTTACTTGTTGGGTTATAGCACTTGGTGCTTGTCTAGCAAACAAATACCAGCATGAATTTTGACCTGAGTGGTTATAGCTTTTAGAATTATACCTTCGCAATAGCTGAAACGGCATTTAAGAAAATTTAAAGTCTATTCAAAATCTCCTAAATCTCACTCTATTTTCCAAATAACGTTTTTGGATATAACAAGCAAAATATTCCAAAAATTCTGAATATTTTTCATAAAAAAGTCAAAATATATGTTTCATGTTAATAATAAATCTAAATTTCATTTAAAGCCCTAAGGCAATGAACATATTTGTTTGCATTTATATTATTATCTTTTGGTTACATAAAGAAGTAATCCAATTTATTTTATCGCACTAATCCTATGTTCAATTTCCTTAATAATTCAAATTCAACTTATTTACTTCCTCGAATCTTGTTTTATTCAGACCAATGCTATTCAGTGGACTATAATCTTTAAGTAAGATGCAGTTACTCTTTCTTCGTATTTATTCAGTTTCATGTACCCTGCAAATATTAAGCAAAATATTTATTTAACGAAATGTTGTATTCTAAATTTGAAACTGCTTAACATTTCTTTTTTTATTAACATGTCATCAATTGTATATTTTTGCTTAATAAACTATAACATACTATTCATAGCACCAACATCGGTTAACCCTTTCCGGCACACTGTGCCTGGTCTGGGATACCCAATTTTGATTCCAAATTTGCAACGGCACCAATTATATTTAAGTAAAATTTTGCTTTTATGATTAAAGCTTAAATTAGGGGTTTCAAAATATCTAAAAAATTCGTTTGTGAATTCCGGTTCTCATTTTACTACGAAATTTGCCCGTTCCGGAAAGGGTTAAGTATTCTGGAGTGTAACTGAACGAACATGTTTTCAAAATTTATTTAAACAAAAATTTCAAATTGAAATCTAAAACGGGAATTATTGCACATATCGGAAATTGCACTTTAAGCGTATCAAATGTGGTGCGTTCGTACTGTAAAGAAGTTAAAAAAGTATTTAGATATTGGTGTAATAGTATGCACAAGTGCTTCGGATACAGTATACTAGCCAAAATATTATTTGCGTTCCTGTAAATACTAACTGCTTTCTAATATAAAGAAAATAGCTTGTAGTAAACCTGAGCAAAGAATATCAATTTAGTAAAATGTGAAATAGTTTGATATAATTGAAACGCGCTCCAAGCATGGTTTTACCTTACACCATTATGCAATAGAATACTTTTGCAGTGTTGCCAGTGGGCTCCTTTTTTAAAATTCGGATTTGTTGATTGGCACCACTTTTTTAAAACGGTAAATTACCTTTTGTTTTGGCCTTAATTATCATGTTAATGAATAAGGCACATTTTATCATTTGTAAAAAATGGTGCCAATCAAGAATCTGAATTTAAAAAAGTAGCCTATCTGGCAACACTGTACTTTTGTTACGCCCTGTCAACCCTTTCCGGCGCAGTGTTACCACTCCGGCAACACCTAATTTTAATTCCAAACTTACAAACGGCACCAGTAATATTTTAGTAAAATTTTACTTTTACAATGACAGCTTAAATGAGGTAATTCTTAATATCTAAAAAAGTCTTTTGTAAATTCCGGTGTCAGTCAACAATTTTTCATTTTACGAACAGAATTTGTCTGCGCCCGAAAGGGTTAATTGATAACAAATATTCTTTGTACCACACAATGTACAGAATGTATATTATAATATACAGAATATTGATAATATACAGAATGTATATTACCAAAATGCATGTCATCCATCTTCATATTTAAACACAGATTTTTTTTCCATTAAGTAACTTTAAATAACGCACATAAATAATATTAAACAAGGCAAATTTAACTTTACAAAAAATACTAGCAGTCAAATCTTCAAGGTGATGAATATGCCTGTTTGCATTTATATTGTTATCTTTTATTACATAAAGAAGTACACCTAATTTATTTTATCTCACTAATCATATGTCCAATTTCCTTTACAACTCAAATTCAACTTATTTACTTCATTCAATCTTGTTTCATTCAGACGAAAGCTATTCAGTGAGTCATAATCATTAAATAAGATGCAGTTACTCTTTCTTCTTATTTAGATAGTTTCATGTACTTTGCAAATATTAAACAAAATATTTGTATAACGAAATGTTGTATTCTAACTTTGGAACTGCTTAACATTTCTTTCTTTATTTACATGTCACCAATAGTATATATTTACTTAGTGAATTATGATATTATTATTCATGACGCCAACATTACTTAATTATTCTGGAGTCTGATCCAAGACAAACAGATTTTCAACAGGAAAATTTATTTAAACAAAAATTTCAAAATGAATTCTAAAACGTACTATTGAAAGTTGACACTTCCCTTATAGACTGGGAGGTGGCAAAACAATCACCTAATCAAGCTCACCAAGGATCAGAGCATATAGGAAAAATTGTATAACTATCACCAGTATCTTTAATCAAAAATCTTTAAGAGACATTCTTATACGATATGCAATAGGAATATATAAAGAAGATTGTTGATAAAAAGTACTGGTAAGAACTATAATATTTGTCCTATATGCTCCGACCGTTGGTTCAAGTATGAAAATCTAGGATTAGTTAAATCTCGATTCGCATATTTAAACACAATCGGTCTTCCAAGTCATATCTTGGTGGAAAACACATAAAAAACAGATTTTAACGGTTGACTCGTAGATTTACCACTGTTTTTTTCCTGCACTCAAAAGTATGAAAACATGGAGTATTGGGAGCAAGAAAACATAATTATATTTTTATGAGTCAATCACTAAAATAAGGTTTTTAGGCGTTTCTCACCAAGATAGAAATTCGCAGACCGACTGCGTTTTAATATGCGAATCGAGATTTAACTAATCCTAGATTTTCATACTTGAACTCGATGAGGTGATTGTCTGTGTTGCCGTTTTCCGGCATATTATATATATATTTTCCGATAAAAAATGTTTGTCTTAGATTAGACTCCAGAATAATAAAAAAATTTCGGCACCTATGTTTGTATTGCTTAACCCGTTGAAGGGCAATGATGCAGTTATGACATCATGTAATTTTAATTCCTAATCATCCCACTGGCGCCAAAATTTTTTAAATGAAATTCTCACTTTTATTAAGTACGCGAAAATATGGATTCACTTGTTAACAAATAAATTTTCTTGCATATATTGGTGTCACTCAATTATTTCCTCATTATACGAATTCAAGTATCTTCCTCTTAAACGTTTAAATGTTTAACGTTTGTGAATGAAATATAAATTACCGTAATTTCGGGTGTATAAGTCGCGGATCAAACAATTCTTTTTGAACCCGGAAATCTTATTTAGTGATTGAACACAAATATTTACGGCGATCTAAGTAGTAACATTCATTTATTTATAAAATTCTGGGTCGAAAAAGAATTTTTTGATTTGCGCTTATGCACCCGAAATTACGGTAAATAGTGATTATAAAATTCAACAAATTTATAATCAGTCATCCAGCAAATCGATTGCTGTCTAATAACCTAATTTTGTCCATGGATAGCTTTTATTTATATATATACAACATTTTTTTTTACTTTGCGAGAGGGAGAGGAGGTTGAAAAATTATGTACAGAGGATTGGATAATCTTGTGCTACACGCTTAACTTTATTGTATGAAACTAAGCTGGGAGATTTCTGTTCCAAATACGATAACGAGACCATTTCAGCTTCCAGCGCCATTTGTCGTTTCAAATCGGAATTAAAATCAGTAACCAACTTAAAGAAATTCCTGATATCATGCATTACCCCCTTGCTAGATTTTTTGTTTTCAACAATTGCAACTACTTTTAAGAAGTTAAAGTTTCAAAATAGATCCTTCGTTTTGTGATAAGGGAGGATTCACGTGTTTCGTAGAATTTAGTTAAAGATATTCGTAAGATAATTATCGCCATATTTAAACACACATTTTTTTTTTCATTGAATAAGATTAATATAGTTGCCTGAAAAAAACTAGCATTCAAATGCACGAAAGGATTAACTGTGTTTGTTTGTGTTTATATTATTATTTTTTGTTACACAAAGTTATAGAACCTCCACTTTGTTTTGTCGCACTAAACTTGTGCTACACGCTTAACTTTTTTGTATGAAACTAAGCTGGGAGATTTCTGTTCCAACTACGATAACGAGACCATTTCAGCTTCCAGCGCCAATTTGTCTTTTAAGATCGGAATTAAAATCAGTAACCAACCTAAAGAAATTCCTGATATCATGCATTACCCCCTTGCCAGATTTTTTGTTTTCAACAATTGCAACTACTTTTAAGATGTCAAAGTTTCAAAATAGATCCTTCGTTTTGCGATAAGGGGGGATTCATGTGTTTCGTAGAATTTAGTTAAAGATATTCGTAAGATAATTATCGCCATATTTAAACACAGATTTTTTTTTCATTGAATAAGATTAATTTTGTTGCCTGGAAAAACTAGCATTCAAATACACGAAGAGATTAACTGTGTTTGTGTGTGTTTATATTATTATTTTTTGTTACACAAAGTTATAGAAACTCCACTTTGTTTTGTCGCACTAGTGATTCGTCTAGATATCATTTTTTTATTACGCAAATTGAACTCATTTCTCTTATTGATATTTTCTCATTCAGAACGATTCTATTTAGAGTTCGATAGCCATTTAATAAGATACAGTTATTCTTTCGTTTTACTCAGAAATATTAAACAAAATTTTTATTTACGAAATATTATATTTGTTATTTATTTATTTATCAACAAATCCATACATTTGCTAGGTAAAATATGCATTTATTATTACATAAATATGAAAGAAATAAGGTTACGTGGGACAACTGATCTATGATTTTACAATGAGATGCTGGATAATCTGTCAATTTTAATCAATAGTAAAAAAAAAAAAATGCATATGATTTATTGACTGACTCGCATAGATTCAACACTGAAATGAAGAAAAATAATTTTAAGAAATCCATCAGGTGCTGCTTTCTTGCGATCTAACAATAAGCCACTGGCGTTAATGGTTTAAAATAGGTAACCTTTATGCCATCCAAATAACTTCACTTGAAGATTAACGTCAATTAAAGCCAAGGTTCTGGGTTAGAGTACAAGGGTTTATATACTTTCTCACAATTGGGAAAAAATATTACGTGAGATTTATTTACCAATCTGTTTTCTTCTGTTAATCCTGTCAAAGACGATGGATTATTTTTGGACAAATAAACTTAAAGCTTTAAATATCACATTTGCACCCGAAATTTAGAATAAATTTTCTTTTTTTTATAATTAAATGATAAAGGAACAACAATATAAATATTATTGACGAAGATCATTATTTTATGATTAAGTTATGTCAAAATAAACTGGATAAGGAATTGTGACAATATTTTCACATATAGGGATGAGATTTCCTCTTTTTTGCACACCAGTAAAATTTAAGAGAAAATGCTATATTATGTAATCGGAACATTTTTGTGATTTAACAGATCAACATTTTCTCTAAGATTATACTGGTGTCCAAAAAAGCGGAAATCTCATCCCTACACATAAAAAAATGTTTGTTAGAAATAAAATTAAAGTATAACTATACAAATAATTTCATTGTACACTAAGTCTTTAGAATTAAATAAACACAAATTGTTATATTATATATATATCAGGGCTCGAAAAATCTACATGCCCGACATCAGTGTTGTTAGACGGCGACTTTTTAAAATTCAGATTGGCACCACTTTTTTGGATTGGTAAAATTACTTTTCGTTTAATGACATATTAATCAAGAGGAATTTTATCCTTTAATAAAAGTGGTGCCAATCAAATTTTTAAAAAGTCGCCGTCTAACAACACTGATGTCGGGCATGTAGATTTTTCGAGCCCTGATATATATATATTTCTATATATATTCTTTAAAAAAAAACTACCAAGTTATTGTTGTCAACTTTTCTAAACATACGAAAAGTTTTATCAAAGAATCTTCTTTCAAAGAAATATTGCTAGAAGCCAAATTATTTTCTCGTGCTTGTGAAGAATTTTTTGTCATGCTGCATATTGATAGCATCTTGTATACTTAAGATGAAGCAACTTCTTCACTTAGGAGATTGTAATGAGATTTTCTTTAGATAAAGCCAATGAAAGTTCTTGAACGATATAAATAGAAAAAAGAAAAAAAAAAGTAAGCGTAATATCATGTGACGCTATCACTTTCAGAACAATATAATTATACTGGTTTCATTTGATGGGAGACTATATAATTTAAAGAAATTATTTAGCATTTTGTAATACATATTTATGTATTATTTTAATCATACTAAGCAAATGAAAATTTTAAAGTTTACATTCTGAAAATTAATGTGGGTGGGCAAGAAAATTCATATTTAGATTCTTTTTAGCTCACAGGCTTTTTTTCAGTCAAATTAAAAAATTTAACATTAGGACTGCTTATGTTCCTTTAAATTCCACTAATAAACTAAACTAATTCAGAATTCTTTGTTTTAGAAATTCTTTAAAA
This sequence comes from Maratus speculifer, assembly GCA_964019185.1. Taxonomy (NCBI): domain Eukaryota; kingdom Metazoa; phylum Arthropoda; class Arachnida; order Araneae; family Salticidae; genus Maratus; species Maratus speculifer. The sequence goes on from OZ025300.1 coordinate 236,385,584, forward strand.
ATAATTCAATTTATTACTAATCGTTGAAAGAATGTACTTAAACTAAGTTACTGGTATTTTCGTTTTTACATGATATAAATCTTCAAGTGCATGCTTTGTTTTTAGCTCACAGGCTATCATAGCCTGAGAGCTTATGTGACCGTCCATTCTGTATGTACGTGCGTTCGTGCGTAACGCGATAACTCATGATAAAAATATTCGATCCACTTGAAATTTTGTATGTAGGTATATCCTAACAAGGCGCTTCCCTGATTAGTTTTTGGAGTTCATTCGATATGTATAAGAGGAAGAACAGGGGGCTGATGCCCCCCGTTAGTTGATATAAATGGGATTTTCATGCAGAATTAAGTTTTCGTTCAAAATTTAGATTAGGATCATTCTGATGAGGCGATTCCGTGACTGTTAATAGGTGTTCATTGAATAAGTATCAACAGGGGGTACGGGGGGCTCATGCCCCTCCCCTTAATTGATATAAGCGGGATTTCCATGCAGAATTAACAGTTTTCGTTCAAAATTTAGATATAGGATCATTCTGATGAGGCGATTCCGTGACTGTTATTAGGTGGTCATTGAATAAGTATCAATAGGGGGAACGGGGGGCTCATGCCCCTCCCCTTAATTGATATAAACGGGATTTTCATGCAGAATTAACAGTTTTCGTTCAAAATTTAGATATAGGATCATTCTGATGAGGCGAGTCCGTGGCTGTTATTAGATGTTCATTGAATAAAAATAAACAGGGGGAACGGGGGTTCTAATGCCCCTCCCCTTAATTTGTATAAATGGATTTTTCAAGCAGAATTGTCAGATTTCTTTCAAATCTCTGAATAGTTTTGGAAGTTTAATGGTTAAGTATAAAAGAGGGTAATAACTCCTCTTAAATTATATAAATGCTAAATGGGTTTTTATTAAGAATTATCCAATTTGCTCTGAATTTTGGATATAGAATTTTTATATGATAAAGCATGTCCTTGATAGTTTAGGAGGTTCAATGTTTAAGTATAAAAAAGGAGAAAGGGGAGAGCTGTTTCCCCTTCCTAATTTTTTTTCGAACGGAATTAACAAAAATACAAGGCTGTAATGTACAATTAATATGCGTAGCCTGTGAGCTCAATGTCATCAGTTTAACTGGGCAATATTCTTTTTATTTACTTTTTTATATTATTTTTTGAAACGGAAACGTTTTTCTTCTTTTCTTTTGTTTACAACCACTTGTGTTATTTTGTACTGTTTTGCTCTTCTAATTATCTTATCTTAGCGATTTAATAATGTATAAAATCTAAAGAAATTATAGTTTACAACCATAAAAATACTTAGCGCCTACAGGCATCGTTTGTTTCGTCTGTCCCAATATTACACTGCAAAAACTACACAAAGGAATGGTTTGAAACTTATTATATACTGGCAAACACACGCGTAATAATTCAAATATGCCAAGTGATATTTGTATGTCTGATTTTCATTCTAAGGAATCATATAATGTAAATGCACCAGTAGTGGGCCACTTAACGACATTTGTCTAATTATCATTAAAGTATTAGCGAATTTCAAAAAATTATATTTTTTTAATCCAGTCCTTACCTTTATGTATCAGAATAAACATTCAAATTTTTAAAATATATTCTCCAGAAAAAAATGAAAAATAAAAAATGTTACCTTCCTCTATGCTCCAGTGGTGGACCCAGTAAATTTCTGATGCTCCAGTAGGGCGCCCCAAAAGTGGGCCTCTCCATTTTTTAGTTTAATGTATACTGTACAGAAGTTATAATTTGTTTTACATTTCTTCACTTAAATATACACAATAATGAAATCATATTTAGAAGTTTTGGTGATTACGTAAAATAATTTTAGCTTCTATTTAGTTTTTTCGTATATCTGTAAAAGCACCCTTCTAGCTCAAAGACTATGATAATAATGAAGTTGTCCCTTTGCCTGATAACAGATAGGGGTTCCAGCCAATCAGCAATTAGTTTGTTATCTGACAGAGGTGACTAGAAAATTTGTTTTTCAACTTTGAAAACTGGTGGCCCACTATTGGTACACACCCTATTTAAGAAGAATTCGAAAATTTCGATATAAGCTACAGTCTGGCTATATTTCATTAATACATTGCATTATTCCGGGATGAGACTTAAAATAATAATATGAATTAAAGCTAATTCTAAATAAATGATAATTTAGAAAATATTTTGAAACTTTTACTCTCAATTGATACGTTTTTTAAAGCATTAATTCGTAGTATTTATTTTTTTAGGAACAATCTTCTTTGAATGCATTTACATCTCAAAATTAACCATCATGTCATAATCTAAGTATTTTTTCTATGGGTTTACCATCTCTCTAGGAGTACAGTGTTGCCAGATGGGCTACTTTTTTAAAATTCAGATTTCTTGATTGGCACCACTTTTTTGAAACGATAAACTACCTTTTGCTTTCGCCTTAATTATCATGTCATTGAATAAGGCACATTTTATCATTTGTAAAAAGTGGTGCCAATCAAAAATTTCAATTTTAAAAAAGTAGCCCATCTGTCAACACTGTCGGGGTAGTGGCACTAACACAATATGCCTATGTTGAAAAGGGACAGTCACCAGAAATTTGCCTACGATAATTTTAAAATGCATTTGGTAATTCCTAGTATTCCATAGAAAATTAATTTAGAAAGTTTTAAAAGGGTTTTTTAGAACATTTGTTGTTCCTGCCTACTCCAGGTGATTGTGTCACCAGCATAGAATATAGACTGAGTAGGATCAGAGAGTGCCAAAATTGGTTCACAACCATTATTTTTATTATCTGTTTAATACTTCCAAAGCCTGCATAGAAATCGTAATTCAGGAATTTTTAGAACGCTTTTTGGTCCTTCCCTTCGCTTCAAAACTTTTAAATTTCGAACTTACTTTTTATTGTTCTTAGAAGATATTTTGATTTTATAAGTAAATGCCATATTTAAATTTCTGTACTCTTTAGTATAACAGATATCACCATTTTGAATGTTTTTTTGCACCTGCAACCCTCTCATAAAATAAAGCTTATGTTTGCTATGTATTAGCAGGTTCTATTAGCACCAATTTGCTTTTTAAATCTGTTTTATACTTTCTGAGATTGCTTACAAATCAAATTTTAGAATGCTTTTAGGACGGTTGTTGCGCATTTTCACCCCTTTTAAATTTTGAATTTGATCAGAAATGTGGTTAGAAAACAACATTTATATCTTTTAAGTAATAGCATTCTAAATTCCCTCTTTCTAGGTTCATTAAATAAGGCGATTACTATTTTACAAAAATTGTGGTAAAATGTCCTTGAAGTCTACAGCCCCAAGCTGAAGTTGGACATTTTTTTAAACTTTATTAGCTCTTGCAAACTGGACATTTACCAGATTATGTTTTTAAAATTGATAAGAGGACAATTTCACAGTTAGATTCTTTTTCGTTAAACATTAAAACAATATTTTTTCCATTTGCATTGCACACCGTGCAATGCATTCTGTTGAAGGTTCGGACGTGTTTCAAAGTTTTAAGGATAGCCAGCCTATTAAAATTTACAACCGCTCATGTTATTTGGCAACAGATTTCGTTTAACCCCTTGAAGGGCACCGGTATATTATATATACCACTTAATTATAATTCCCTTAAGCCACATTGGCACCAATAAATTTAGTATTAAGTTTTATTTTTTACAATGTAGGGGAAAAAACAGCTTTTACTTACTATCATATAAATTTGTTCATGAATCCCGGTGTCAAGCAATCATTTGAACATTTTAGGAACAGAAATGCTTTGCCCCTGAAGGGGTTAACAGTCTCTCTAAATTGCCCGTACCATGTACGGACATCCTTACTGCAATCATGATTTATTATTCTCATCAGTAAATTTTGATTGTAAATTTTGCATTATACATGATTCTATTAGGTAAACATTTCTGTTTTGAAAAACAGATTATTAAAAAAAAAAAAAAAAAAAAAAAAAAAAAAAAATTCTGTAAAAAAACATGAAAACGTAGACATTATTTGAAACTTTCATTTCAAAAATATTGATGAGCTTAGTGGTTAATTTTTCTCGTCTATTCTTCTTATTTAAAGGGGACAGTGGACCTTTATTTGAGCAAAATCATCTATAGCAAAATCGTCAGAAAAAAAGGTCTATTTCTGGGGTATAATAGTATTGTAAAGAACTTAATTCTTAAGCCTACGGTATATGGCGTTACTCGTCCTAAACGAATGGAAAGAACTTTCCAAAAAGAACAATTTTTGAGTTGAGTGGGGGAGTTCGGAGTTTTTGTGTAATGAGATGGTGTAGCGTTGTTTCGGTTTTGTTATGGAGTATGTGATATAAAATGCTATCCAAATTTATGTTCTTTTGTGTCCTGATCGTCTCGTGAGTGTTAACGTGTGAAATAAATTTTAAAAAGAGAAGAATGAGCTTATTTCTTTTGTCGACTTCAGCATTTCTTCGACAACTCTACCTTCTGTGTTCTTACATACGTGACGTTTGGTGGCAGCGGTGGGATTCGAACCCACGCCTCCGAAGAGACTGGTCCTAAACAGATTTTCTTATTAAAATATCATTTATGAAGGTTTTAAGGAGTAAATAAAAAATATAAATGTATTTATATATTTAAATCTGTTTTTTTCAAAACTAATTTTTCGGCATTTTAAGATTTTTGAATTGCTCCTTGCGACTCAATTTTTGATCAATATTTATAAAATTGATAAGGAAGTATCCTGATATTATTTAAACAGAAATTGTCTAAGCTTTTTAAAATTCGTCTTCATTAAGATAGTTAAATTTAATTTTTTACTTACTAAAAGGCAAAATTTTGATGAAAATCGATAAGGAATTTAGAAAAAATCTGTAAAATATTAACTATTCAAGATATTTAAAAAATCTTACACAATTTTGTTTATAATATAGTTTTAAGTGATAAAAATGCAAAAGCAAGAAAATATTTCAAAAATTAAGACACGAGGAGCATTTTAAAATTTCGTTTAAAAATTTAAATTTTTGCAAAAAATTACAAATTTTAATAAGGTTGGAAATTTTTTGAAGGTACTCTATATGCTATTGGTGAAATGTATATATGCACGAAATTTCGTATTGGTATGATAAAAATGAATAAAATAAATTTTTAACGTCCACCGTCCCTTTAAAGATCTAATTACTAGATTAAAAAGTGTAGAATAATTTTCTTGTATTTCTTGAAACATGTATATACATATAAATTTCTTATTGCTCCTCATAAATGTGTAAAATTCATGTTACATTAAAAAATAAAATCTTTCTTTCAAAAGAATGTTGCTGAAAGTTAAATTTATTTTTTAAGAGTTTGTGAAAAGTTTTTCTAGAACAGAAATTTGATAGCATCTTTTATAAGTTACGGCAACTTTTTGACTTATGAGATTGTGATGAGATTTTTCTTGACATAATAGTTGATAATACATAAAATGTATGAATGGAAAAAAAAAGAATTTTTATGTGTGATAAATATGTAATTAGTGGTTATAATTTCATAATAAACATACTGGATTATACTACAAATAAAGTTTTAAGATGAACCAGATGCACTGCAACACACAGCATTTACATTGGATTTTTTTTTTTTTTTGGACTAAGAAAACGAAAGAAGGAAACGAAACAAAAATAAACTAGTCGAATGGGGCAATCTCAAAACTTTCTTCTATTGGAAAAAGTCTTTCTTCATAAGAATTTGTTTCCAAAGTGACACGAGATGGCAGCACTACAAAAGTGTTCTCCAGAAAAGAAAATGAATTCCCTAAAAAACATTCCATCTGACGTCACATTTACTGCAGACTTGTTATTAACATCAGAAATGATTCTTCGCGGGTTCTGTTGACATTTTCTCAAACTGTTATTTCGGAAGCAAAAATTGTGAGCTCCGACAATATTTCTGTTTAAAAAACTTTAAACTATAAGATTTCAAACTCTTTTTTTTTGTATCAACGTATAATGTGCTGTGTTTACATAAAATTTATGTAATTAAAGAAGCTATCTATCCAAAAACGGAAGTGCACATATTATTTGTTCCACTGAACATATTAATGAAGTAATAATCTATTATAATTGCAGCAATATTCAAAGTGGTCTTAGTAAAGAAGAAAATTAATATCCTTCAAAGAAGATGCCATGCAAGGTAGGCTCAATTTACATATATTTATTGATCAATTGTTTTAACTTTGAAATAGAACTCACCTCCTTCATCTTCTATCTCATCCATGTTAAAATTCATTTGCACAGTACCAAAATAAATGGCAATATATACCCATCATGGCTAATCTAGTGATATGAAATTCCGTGCTTTAGTTCTTAAGTTGTGATTATCATTAAAATAACTTAAATCATGCAAATTCGAAAACATTTCTCAGCATAGCAGTGCCACTTATTGGTAGATTTACACGGAAACCTGATTTGCAACAACTTATCTCGACGTCTAATTGAATCTGATGTTTGATGCAAATCCGTGCATTAGTTCTTGAGGAAAACGTCAAAAATGCAGCATAGCAGCGCGAAATGTTGGGGGATTTACACCAAAATCTAAATAATAACAAGTCATATTATTAAATAACTGAATTTGAATTTTATGAAAATCTATGCATTATTGTTAGAGGTATAGAGAAAATCGTAAAAAATGTAGCACGGCAACGCCATCTGTTGACCTATTCATAACAATAGGTCAAAACGTAATATCATGAGAAGGAGGAACTGAATCTAAAGTTGACTCTGTGCTGAAATGAAATCTTGCATTAGTTTTTGAAATAGAACTATTACAGAAATCTTGAACTTTTTTGCATAGCCGCGCCATCTATTGAGCGATTTACACCAACATGTAGACACTGTAAATTCATGCGATGTACAAACTGAATCTAAAGTTTGAATTATATCCGTGCCTTAGTTCTTCAGATAGAGCGCAAACAAGGTTTGTGCCACGCACATACAGACAGATAGACAGACTCACAGAGAGACATATTGTAAAAACATATTTTTTGGTACTTTTGACCCCTAAAACGAGTAAATCCGTTGAAAAGCGTCAGTCGAAAATTTTTACGAATACATCACTTTTTTCTTGTGAAGATTGAATGTAATAAAAAAAAATCTTAATTTTATTAAATACATCATTCACAATAATAAATAATATTTATTATTTTCCTATAAAAATGCACAGTAACAATGGCTCATTTTTAAAAAAGTAAAAGAAATATAAAATAAAATGAAATAGGATTTTTTCAAAGAAATTGGAATAAAATTGTCGCTATTTTACGAGTTTATTCAAAATATTGGCGACAAATAAATTAAAGTATATGTTTAGAAATGTATTACAAAAATAATATGAAATTCAATATCATATGAAAATTTCATCGTTAAAAGTTGATAGAATAATATTACGGTTGCATATTTTACTTGGCTGTGTTAGTTCTTTGAGTTGAAGAATGAAATAAGTTTATTTGAAATAAATTATACATTGTAAGCTTTAACTGTAGCCACATTGACTACAGATAATAACTTCTTGCACTGTTGCCAGATTGGGGACAAAAAAGTCCTTTTTGATTATCATCGCTTTTTTTTAAATAAAATTTCAGCCTATTTAAAAATGGATGAAAAAATCTGAAAAATACGGCAATTTTTTTTTTTTTTTAAATGTTCAAATTGTTTAAACGTAATTTTAAGCAGGAAAAAAAGCAAAGCAATCTTCAGTGTAATAATATTTTGTAGAATACGGCCCATTTCCATTGCTTAATTGTTCAAATTATTGATTGACACCGTAATTGAAAAGAAATTTATTTGTAAATAAGAAAAAAAAGCTATATTTTATGCTTCATTTTTTACAAAAATTCCGGTACCAATGTGGCTTTTGAGAATTAAAATTACGTGTTTTCTTAGATACACCACCGCGCTGCAAGGGGTTAACCCTTTAACGATCATAGCATTTTTATTGCTAAGATGTCGAAATAAATGACTGACACCGGTAATAAAGAACAAATATATTTCTAAATACGAAAACGTGATTTTTCCTATAAGGGACTATGAAATTTTCTTGAAATCTTTTTTCTAATGATATTTTTATTATTTTTATCTGTTATTTTTACTAAATTTTAATTAATTTATATTCATTTTAGTATCCTTTTCGATATATCCCTAAAAATTTTTTAGGATCTTATATAATTTAGATTTAAAAATATGTATGGCCCTTGGCTTTTCTAGACCGCTTTACCCTAAGACTCATCCGACCATCCCAATGCTCCAGAATTTTTGAAATTCCATTTTACTTGCTCAAAATCTATGCAATCTGACATTCGATTCATCGACTTCGATGGAAGGTAAACTGAAGCAAGACGACTCCAGTAGGCACTTCTAATCATCTGCATTGGTTCATTGGTTCAAAATAAAAGGGATATTTTTAGATAAAAATACCGGTGTCAGTCTTGCGTATCGGAATTAAAATTTTGTGGTTTCGTGGCGAAACCGATGAACGTTAAAGGGTTAAAATTAGTTCAGTAGAAACCCCAGAGAAGTTGGCTAAAAACCTACTTTGTGATTTAAATATATACATAATATAAAATTATGAAAAATTAAATTAATCGCTTCCCTGATTTGACCGTTGGTCATACGGACAATGTGTTTTTGCCAATCATGATTTACCCGTACCAAGTACGGGAATCCATATTTCAATCATGATTTATTATTCACCTTAGTAAATATTTATTATAAAATTTGTGTTGTTTAATCCGGGCTATTTCGGATTCACTTAACCAAAATTTTCTATTTTGAAACACCGGTTATAAAAGATTAAAAATTCTATATATAAAATGAAAAAAAAAGGTATTATTTGAAGGGTTTTTCTTTTCAGAAATATTCTTCAATTAGGTGATTAACCTCTTCAGTCCCTGAGTACCCAAATGGGTATATCAGTTTTGTCCCATTTTATTAGAAATACTCAAATATAAATGAAATTTCGATATAAGAATAATATGTTTCGAATTCTAAGATTCGAGCTAATGAAAATAAAACAAAAATCTCGCTCAGAAGTCAAACGAGAGAAGAAATAATTCAGTAATAATTAAAAATACTGTAATAATCGCCAGTAGCGAAGAGGTTAAGCAAGTTTTGTGATTTTGATAAAATTTTTGCAGAATATCTTAAAGATTGGCAATAAAAATTTCAAAGGCCACAGAATTTTAGAGAAAACTTTGGGAACGTGATATCTATATTATGAACGCCAAACGTATGTGTGCGTAACGCATACGTCATTTTGTAAATGGCAACACTTTCAAATTTTAAATGAATTTCGGCATTGCAATTTTTGCTACTAAAAGTTTTTAAACTTCTTAATGCCGCATATTTTTAATTTTTACACCATCGTGTTGGGAAAAAAATGTACTTTTAAATGAAATTTGTTTGAAAGCTGTATCTTTATTTGTTTTTGAAATATTAATTTTTTTGTAGCTTTTAATACATCTTTTCGAATCGTGGCAACAGGAATACTCCATTTCTATTTAAAGCAAAGGAAACAAGTTGGAAATTGCACGTAAAGCGTAGCAAATGAGGTGCGTTCGTACGATAACGAAGTTTTAAAAATATCACTCTCATATATCAATCTCATAAAATTGTAAATAATTACAATTGAAATGCTCACCAAACAATGTTCTCTTTATACCATTATGCAATGGAATACTTTTGTGTGACCTTGTAAATCAATAACAAATATTCTTTGCACCACAGATTATGCAAAATATATATTATAATATATACTTTATAGATGCATATCAATTTTATTACGTTCGAATGAATGTAGCACAATTAAAATACATTTGAAACATTTTTCCCCCATTAACCTTAATGTAATGGAATACTTTTGATTGTCCCTGTAATTGAACTATGAATCCGATTATGATAAAATTTGAAATAACTCGACAAAATTCTGTAATAATTATGTATTTAAAATTTCAAACGATTAAAATGCATTTGAAACTTTTTGCCCCATTGACCGTAATGTAACGGAATCGTTTTGATTGTCCCTGTAATTGATCTATGCATCCGATTTTCATAAAATTTGAAATGACTCGACAAAATTATGTAATAATTATGTATTTTAAATTTCAAACGATTCAGTTGGGTAGTTTTTGCGTTGTTATATGCGGACGAACAGACAAACGGACAGACAGACGGATGAACAGACAGACGGACGGACAGACGGACAGACTGAACAACAACAATAGGTGCTATGTATTTACATAATTACGAACGCACCTAAAAAGGGGGAAAATAAGTCCTATATCTTTATGTTGCCATTTTCTCATTAACAGGGAAAAAATAGAAATTTAAATATCTTATGTTATAAAACCCGATGAATTTTGACTTCATTTACAAAATTTGATATACACGTAAAAGAATATCAACAGTTTAATATCTATTTCAGCTAACAGCTTTGAAACTTCAAGTTTTGAATCAAAATTATCAAAATAAAATGCCAATTTTTTTAAACGTGAATACAGATGTGAAATGTACATTTGTAAGTTTTGATATGGTGAAAATGATGCCGGGTTTAGATTTCACGGGAAAAAAATTCTATGATTGAGTCATAGTTAAATAAATTTTACTTTTTATCATTTTGGAATACTAGCATAACAACCTAAATTGATAACTTTATCATAATAGCATATCTTTATCATTTTTATTGCTTACATATACGATTAAACTTAAATTATAACAATTTCTACAACGGCGTTTTATAGAAAAAGTATTTTGTTAATTTGACGATAAATATCATTTGTTTAAGAGTTAGACCTACCAATATAAAATACATTTTTTATTAAGGTACCCTGGGGTAATAACGCCACCTTAAGGTTCTACCAATTTTCACGGCTCAGTTTTAGTTTGTATTTTGCAAACAAATATAATATTTGATACAGCAACTCATTGATTAGCTATATAAAAAAATAATTTAACAGATATGTATTCATAAAATGGCCTATATGGGTAATAACGCCATGCAAACGAAACTATGAAATAAGATGGGATAATTGCATGTAGATTGTCCAATTCTAAAAATACAAACTCTACAAACTTAGAAATTGACAAATTGCATTCTAAGCTATTGAAAATGTTCAATTTTTTATGAAAGTGTAAGAAAAATAATGGTGTGGTGTGTGTGTGGGGGGGGGGGGAGGATGAGGTTAAAAGAATATCAGACCGTGAGCTTCTTTTTGCTTAAAAAGGACCGCTTAAATAGAATTATTAGAAACATTGCACAGTTTTAACTGTGTTTATTTGAATCAGTATTTAGGATGTAGCTCGGCCACTGTAGGGAATCAACCTGAAAATTAATGCCAAGGATTGGCGTTATTACCTCGTTATAGTTATTGCGCTGTACATTTTAAATTACAAATATCTCGAAAAGATATCCAAAATCTTCAACAACATTTTGAAAGTCCATGAAATGTACTACAAATTTAGGTAATTAACAAAGTATTTCCGGATAAAAAAATAGTCTTCACATCACAAAACGTATCTCGCAAATTTTAGATCAAGCGTTAATTTTAGTTGCTTGGAAAAACAATAAGACCTAAAAATGAAACAAATTAACTTGAAGCTGTTTTTTTTGTGATTTATATGACTCAAAACCCTTCTGCGGAGAGCACATGGGTGTCATTTTCCAGATTATTTCATAATTATGCAAAATATTAGCACTTGGCGTTATTACCCCGCCTGGCGTTATTACACCAGACCACCTTATAACAAATTTTGTAGGTTTATTATAAGTTAATGAAACTGTTCCTTCTTAAACATTTTCTTTCGTCAAAATTTGACGGGTTCTACATTGATCTTGTAAGGGTCAAAGGAACGGTGTCCAGTGCCTTTTTGAGTTTCGATTTACGTAAGATTACCTGGTAACAATTGAGTTACATAACATCGCTTTTTATAAAAATTTAAAAAAGAAAATACATCGAAATACAGTCGAGTCTCTCTATAACGCTACTCCATACATCGAATTTCTCTATATAACGAATTTTTAGTAGGAACGGTTCCCTTTTCGCATAATTACATTAAAAACAGTCTCTATATAGCGAAATATCTATCTCCATATAACGAATTTTTCATAAATTGGTCTTAATTTACTCAGTTTTAAAAGACTTCGAAATCATATGGAATCGATTTTCCATCACTTATTTTTGATTTAGCGTCAATGCTGAGTTTTTTTATATTACTTCTCTCCTTGTTCTTTAAATCCAACGAATTCATCCCATCTCCCACACACCTTTCTACATCCTTCTCAAAACGGAGTCAATTGAATTCATGCACATGTAAGAGAGAAATCAATGAGAGGCACACAAGAGAGGCTTTCAAATGGAGGAAAATGTTAACTACAATTTTTCATTCCTTGCTAAATTATGAGCATTTTTCTTTAGAGCGTAACAATTTTAAAATCAAAACAACAAAAAATCACAGATTTCTTCGTCTGAAATTAATGCAAGTCTTCCTTATTGATTTTCATTAAGCTTTCAAATAAATGTCTGTTCTCTTTTTTGAAACAGCTTAAATAATTAAGAAATAAAATGTTATGCTAATATTTACTTTTAAACATTTCAAATTATTAATTCAAAAGATCAAAAATAATATTTTTTCACACATTAAATGCGATTTTAAACATCATTCTCTATATATCGAATTTCTCTATATAACGAATTTTTTATTGGAACGGTGGATTTCGTTATATAGAGACTCGACGGTATATTATATTAATACACAAAAATGCTCTTTTAAGCCCCAAGGAAAACATTTTGTCGCAACTGAAATTTCCAGGATACATTTATTCTCCTGTATAAACGCTTGATATACTCGGTAGTTTCTCTCCCCCCCCCCCTCACAACCTCAAGTTTGAAAAAAATATATATAATATATTTTATTCTTATATTCGTGTATCGGAAAGAAAGAGTTTTTTTTTTTTTTTTTTTTTTTTTTTTTTTTTTTTTTTTTTTTTTTTTTTAAGTGTAATATTATTGTAAAGGTGGTTTGCTATTTTGTTTATACCTTTTATTGTCAGTTCTTTGAAAATGTTAACCAAAAGTTTTCTGATTGATGTATTTTTGATGATGCTTCATGAAAATGCATCTGAGAAATTCTCTTCGCGTACAATATTTCATTTCACGTTTTATGCATACTTTTTATGCTGCTTACATAAACAAATATTTAACATTCTCTGAAGAAAAGGGCTAAAAGATGCGCACACATGACTGCTTATACTGTATTTTAGAATATTTCCGATATTCAAAAGTAATAAAAAAAAATATTTAAGTATTCATGACAGGTTTGTCCATTATTTTAAATTGCCGAAATATTTAATTTTATCGTATACGCATATTTTTTCGTCAATTTATGAAATATAATTATTGATTCTTTTTTTAATTATTTATTACATCTTATAATCAAAGTTTTATCAAAGTATATATCAAAGTTTTTCATCTTATAATCAAAATTGAGCATGCCTACAGCATGCATTTTACATGCAGTGCTCTTCTATAAAGACTTCCTCCTTTTTGCAATTTTTTTTCTATTATTTTCTGTTTAAATTTTTGTAATTTTTGTGTATTCCCAATCCTCCATGTTTTCATACCTTTGGATACGGGAAGGCTTAATGATAAGACTGAAATCGGGTTTTCGAATGTTTTCCGACACACATTTTTGCCGATCCCACCGAAGCTAGCATAGGAAAGATAATATGGGCTTCTGATTGGTTGAATAATTTAAAGAGCAATTGTTATTTGCAAATAAATCGTTTTGAATACGGATGTACTTATTAGGAACGTATATGGGTATATCATGTTAAAATAATAAAAAAAAAGAAGAAGAAACGGCATTTTTAAAAGTAATATTGAACAATGGGTTTGTAAATATCGTGTATTTTGCGCTGTAAAAACGAAATGTGTTTATTTTTGAAAATAGATTGTTCTGAATCTGAATGTATACAGATCATAGGGGCATACATATGTGATGCATATCACGTCAAAATAATAATAAGAAAAAATGGCAATTTTATTTTTATTATTTTCTAAAAGTAAAAGTAATACAGACAATTGAGAAACATCATGATTAACTTCTTTAATTATAAATTGCAGAAAATATTTCTTTATCTATTAATAATAATGTAAAATGACAAGGAATATTATCAAAATTCATCTTTCAAAAAGTTTTCAAACAGAAATTGATGATTAAATACACGCAAGCTCAAAAATGAGCCAAAGCAAAATGCCCTTTAAGTTATTCAACCAATCACAAGCCCGTATTTTCTACCCTATGCTAGCTTCGGTGGGATCGGCAAAAATGCTTCCGTCACGATATGACTTGGCAAATCGATTGTGTTTTAATATGCAAATCGATTTTTAACTATTATGCAATCTTAGCCGTGAACTCGACAAGGTGATAGTCTGTGCTGCTGCATCGCGGTCTATTAATAAAAACGAAATTAAACCAAAATTACCGGGAATTAAATCAGACGATATTCTGGATGTAGCATGAGCTTTAATTTATTTTTTTCAGTTCTTAAGAGAAAATAATTACAAAAAATACAGTATCTACTATTTTTCCTTTACTTTTAAGGACTTTTAATAGATATGGAGTAATTCAGTTGCCCCATTTGCAAAATTGATAGCAAAATTTACAAAAAAAATTGATGTCTCAAAAACAAATCAAAGTACAGCTATCAAACAAATTGTATTTAAAGGTACATTTTCCCCCTGTACGTCAATATAAAAACTGAAAATTGCGTCGCTTAGAAGTTTAAAAATTTGTTGTAGCGAATATGTAGAAATTGAAATTTCATTTCTATTGTGGACAGAGTGTTCAAGGTAAAGCACAGTTAAAAAAAGAAAGAAAGACATTATTGTACCAGTATTTTCTTATAGAAAGTATTTCTATTAATGTAAAAGCGTTAATCAAGGGGAAATTCTCTTTAATAAGATATTGGTATTTATGACCTCTTTTTATTGCATTTTACCTTGACCGCTCACCACCCTGATTTTGAATTTGCAAGTGTTGCCATTTTCAGAAATTACATCAGCGTTACGAAAAGTCTTTGTTTGTTTTTTAAAATACTGATATAAAAATACATATATAGGGGAAGATGGGAATACTTAAGAAATTTTTAAAATTTAATTTAATTTTTTTTTTTTTTTTAGAACAAAATAAAATATTGAAAATGAAAATTTGATATTTTTTCTTCAATTGAAAACCACTTTCAATTAATTTTGAACTATTTTTCTACGTCTAATAAATTTTTACTTTTTCTTTTACATCGTGGCTCAAGTATCCCCATGGAGGGGATACTTGAGGCAGATGTCACATTCGCACCAGTATTTTGCAAAGAAAAAACCGATTTACAATATACGCGAAAAAATGCATTAAACCTTTTTCAAATAAATTTGGTCGAATTTTCTGGTGTCGTTGTGACATTTTAGAATTAAAATTTTGTGGTACAAAATTCTACCAGCAGAGTTCAAAGGGTTAATCACCATACTTTCAAAATGGTACCAAGGTATTTGATTTCTTTTTTACATGTTCAGAACTATAAATATATTACCATGTTGCCAGTTTTAGAAAGAAAAATTGACCAACTGTAGAGATGATAGGGGTGGCTCAAGTATCCCCACTCTCCCCTATATATGTATATATAAATTTATGATTTAGTCGAACGTTAAGAATGTTAAGAATTCTCTAATAAAATAAAATTTATTAATACAATCAATAACAAAAATCCGCCGTATTGGTAGATTTTATTTTTTCGCCAAACAAATCTGTGATTAATAAGTATATTGTGATTTCTTTATATTGAGAATAGTTTTTCCTTCCACTGCTTTATCAATAAAATGTGTATATTGATATAAGTTTCTCACCATTTCATATGACAAGTTCTCTTTATTACTATTAACTCAGAATTTAAATTCATTGATAATTCCAAAAAGAAGAAAAAATATCTGTATTTGCTGAAAACATACTTGTTTCATTGTATTATTATTGTCAACATTTTTTAAGAGTGAAAAGTTTTTTCAAAAGTATATTTCAAGAAGTTAAGTTATTTTTTTCTGGCTTCTGTAAAGTTTTTTTTTTCTTTTCCTTGAACTGAATTTTGTAAACATGTTTTATGAGTTGAGGCAATTTATTGACTCATGAGTTTGTGATGAGATACCTCTTTAGATTGCCTTGGAAAATCCATGAACTAAAAAAAGTAAGAAATCTGAAATATCATGCATCATGTATGTGATATACTACATAAGTTTCATAATGATGATAAACAGTACAAGAAAAGCAATTTAGAAGAATAGAGTTAACAAGGTCTAATTTTTAACGGCAGTCAAAAACCATTTATAATTTTTATAATTGAATGGCGATGAAAGCGCTATCGCTTTAAATTTTATCGCATTTACATTACTTCTAATTATAAATACTGTAAAATGTTGCCTTGGAAAATCCATAAACTAAAAAAAGTAAGAAATCTGAAATATTATGCATCATGTATGTGATATACTACATAAGTTTCATAATGATGATAAACAGTACAAGAAAAGCAATTTAGAAGAATAGAGTTAACAAGGTCTAATTTTTAACGGCAGTCAAAAACCATTTATAATTTTTATAATTGAATGGCAATGAAAGCGCTATCGCTTTAAATTGTATCATATTTACATTACTTCTAAATATAAATACTGTAAAATTTCAATTATTTCATGATAAATCAGGAATAAAATTAAGTTTAGTATGAAATTTATTTAAAAACCAGTTTTAGCACACTCCTTATATTTTGTAAGGATTCTGGCACCACTATTAATGATAAGAAAATTTACATTTAATTTTTAAGAAACATAATATGCAACCACCTCCTCGATTCGCAATTTTCGCACTATTTTTCTGTTGTGAATTACATTGAAAAAACTGTAAAAATTTAGTGGTAGAGTTGTGCGAACCTTGAAAAACTGACTCAATTTCGCTACATTTTAAGTTATTTTCAAGCATGAATTATCAATCAACTTAGAACAGACGACCCCTCTCCCCTCCAAAAAATAATAAAATAAAATAAATAAATAAATAAAAGTAAAAATAAGTAAAACCAAATAAAAACTATAACTTTTAAGGTTAGATTAAGCATGGAATACAGAATTTTGTCACTAAATTGAAATCTCCTTTCCATACAGACAGATCTTCAGTTTATATACACTCCTGGACAAAAGTATAAACTCAGAAAATTTGTAATTTGTTTAGATCATAATATAAATAAACTTAACTTTAAATTAATAAAATAAAGATGAATATTTTTAATAAGACATCTAAATTCAATATAACTGATAAATAAAATGAAGCGAATAATTTAAATAAGAAAATACATTACTTAAAAAAATAACATTATGCGAAACCTGGACAAAATTATAAACTCAAAGTTATGAATTTCTCTATTCTGGCATATTTGATATAAATAAATGCCTTTATGATAAGAAACTAATAAATGCAGTCATTATGGATCCATACATGTCAATACATCAATACATATTTTAATTTTACTCATAAAATAACATTATGTCAAACCTGGACAAAATTATAAACTCAAAGCTGTGAATTTCTATCATAAATAAATGCATTTTGTGATAATAAACTTATAAATAGAGTTATTAGGGATGAATATATTTCAATACATGAATGCATTTTTAAGATTTTCTTTCAAAAAAGATGAGTAATATAGTACAGTCTGAGTATAGTACATGTGTAAACTGAAAACATAAAATTATAGAGTTTAAGAAGTGAACGTACTTTTGAATCCTGGTGCAAAGTATTAACACATACATTGAAAAATGTGTTTAATCGCCATTTTTCCGAATGATTTCGAATATGCATTTTTCCAACTACTCCATAGAGTACTGGTTTCGGACTGAAAATATAGCCACTTTTAAATCATTTGTGTTTTGATATTGACGTCCGTCGCGTTAGACTCTTCGATCCATTGCATCCCAATAATTTTCAATGAAGTTTAGATCAGGGTTGCGGGCTGGCCAATTCAAGACATTTACATGCCAGCACTGCAGCCACTCTTTTGTATTTTTTGCTGTGTGTATTTCTACATTATCTTGCTGAAATACCCAGTTTACTCCAGCGATCAATTGTCCATATGGCAAAAGATTATCTGCCAGCATTAACTCGCAGTCTTCTGCTGTTTGTTTTCCATTAAGAAAAGCCAAAGCAGTTTTACCATTCTGAAAAGAACCAGCTCACACCATTACAGACCTTTAATAAAATCATGGAGAGAATTGAAAATATGAATAAATGTCGTTTGCCTTAATACAAATGTGAAAAATACTTTCTTTGAATTAGTTTCTTATCACAGAACACATTTATTATTTAGATATTAAATACCAGAGTATAGAAATTCATGCCTTGAGTTTATAATTTTGTCCAGGTCTCACATAATGTTATTTTATGGGAAAAATTAAAACATGTATTGATATATTGAAATGTATTCATCCATAATGACTCCATTTATTTGTTTTTTATCATAAAATGCAGTTATTTATATGAAATGTGCCAGAATATTGAAATTCGTAACTTTGAGTTTATATTTTTGTCCAGGACTCACATAATGTTATTTTTTAAAAGTTATGTATTTTCTTATTTAAATTACTTACTCCATTTTATTTATAAGTTATATTAAATTTAGATGTCTTATTATAAATATTAATCATTAATTTATTAATATAAAGCTAAGCTTATTTATATTATGATGTAAACAAACTAAAAAAATTCTGAGTTTATAATTTTGACCAGGAGTGTATAACATAAAATTAATATCATGTCAAATATCTGGGAGTACGTTTTGAATCAGATATGATGAGAATTATATTTTGTTATTTTTTTAAGTTTCTATTACATATGTTACTTTATGACAAGGAAAGTACCATCGTTTGTGGAAATTGAATTGTCATCCCGATTATGAAAAAGGAACGAAGAAAACAATCAAAGAAATTAGTAGTCGAAAGCATTAAGTTTCTGTTTCCTCTGCAAAATTGTTTTAATATTACTAAAAATGTTTTCTCCATTTCTGTTTAAAAATTAGCTTAAAAATAATGGAAGTGTGTCAAAAAATTTAAATTGAAATGAAGAATGATTGATGACGGCATTAAAACAAAACAAAAAAAATCTCACTATTTCTCCCTATTTCAAATGACAAATTCACTTTATTATAACTCAGAGATTAAATTCCATTGATAAATCTAATATTTATTTATTTATTTATTTGTTTATTTATTTATATATTAAAAACATACTTTTTCATTATATTTGTGTTATGAACATTTTTTAAGCATGAAATATTTTTCAAAGATATTTTTCTAAAAGTCAAGTTATTCTTTCTAATTTCTTTGGGGTTCTTTTTTTCTTCTTCTTGTGCTGAATTTTGAAAGCATGTTTTATGAGTTAGGGCAATTTCTTGACTCATTCTTTGTGATAAGATACTTCTTTAGATACCCATGGAAAATGAATGAACTAAATAAAAAGTAAGAAAACCGAAATATTATGCATCGTGTATGTGATATATTACATAAGTTTCACAATGATGATAAACTATATAAGGAAAAAAAGATTACAAGAATAAATTTAACTAGGTCTACAGTAGAACGGCAGTGAAAAACCAATTACAATTTTAAGAATTGTATAACGATGGGGACAAAAAAGTGCTATCGTTTTCTCTTTTATCGTACTTACATTACTTTTAAATATAAATACTGTAAAATTTCAATTGTTACATGATAAAACAGGAATAAAATTATCTTTAGGATGAAATGATTTGAAAACTGTTTTTCGATTTCGCGATATTTTAAGTTATTTTGAGTTATTTTATTATTATCAACCATCTTAGAGTAGAGAACTGCCTCTCCCACCACACAGAAAAAAAAGTCTATAAATTATAAGATTAGATTAGTGGTGGAATACAGAATTTTGTCATTAAACAGAAATCTGCTAACAAAACAGACAGAAAACATATAAAATTAATATCATTTCGAATTGTTTGAAATATGTTTTCAATCAGACTATGATAAGAATTATATTTCATTATGTTTTAAGGATATGTTACTTTATAACAAGGAATCTCCGTTTGTAAAAATTGGGCTGCCATCGCGATTATGAAAAGGGGACAAACATAGCAATCTAAGAAATCAGTAGTCGAAAGCATTAAAATTCTGTTTCATCTGCAAATTGTCCTAATATTATTAAAAATATTTCCTCCATTTTTATATAAAAATTAGTTAGCTTAAAACAATGAATGCGTTTCAGAATTTTTATTTTTTATTGAAACGAAGAATGATTGATGAGAGCATTAAAAAAAATTCACAATATTTCAAATGACAAATTCCCTTTATTGTAACTCAGAGATTAAATTCCATTGAGAAATCTTTAAAAAAATTCTATATTTATTGAAAACATTTTTTTTTCATTATTCTATTGTTGTGACCATTTCTTAAGAAATGAAAACTTTTTCAACGTTATTTTTCTAGAAATCAAATTATTTTTTTTTCTAGCATCTGTAAAGTTTTTTTTCTTCTAATTGTGCTAAATTTTGAAAGCACGTCTACGAGTTTAGGCAACTTCTTGACTTATGCGTTTGTGATATGTTTTTAGATAGTCTTGGAAATTGCATAAATTAAATAAAAAATAAGAAATCTGAAAATTATGCATCGTATATGCGGTATACTACTATAAATTTCACAATGAGCATAAACTGTAAAAGAAAATAAAGCTACAATGATAACTTTAGCTAGGCATGCGAAAATATGGACAACAAATACGAATTAAAATATAATTTGAGATGAGTAATGTTTATTTTTCAACATCAAATGTTTAACATTTTCCCAGTAAAACGTAATACAGTCGAGTCTCTATATAACGAAATCCACCGTTCCAGTAAAAAATTCGGTATATAGAGAAATTCGATGTATAGAGAATGATGTTAAAAATCGTATTTAATGTGTGAAATTTGAACAATCATTATTTTCTGATCTTTTGAATTAAGAATTTGAAATATTTAAAAGTAAATATTAACCTAACATTTTATTTCTTAATTATTTAAGTTGTTTCAAAAAAGAGAATAAATATTTATTTGAAAGCTTAATGAAATCAAATAAGGAAAACTTGCATTAATTTTAGACGAAGAAATCTGTAATTTTTTGTTGTTTTGATTTTAAAATTGTTATGCTCTAAAAAAAGGCTCAAATTTTAGCAAGGAGTGAAAAGTTGTACTTAACATTTTCCTCCATTTAGTTAACATTGTCAGTTAACATTGATTCTTATCTTACGTGTGTATCAATCCAATTGACTCTGTTTTGAGAAGGATGTAGAAAGGTGTGTGGGAGGCGGGATGAATTCGTTCGATTTAAAGAATAAGGAGAGAAGTAATATAAAAAAAAACCTCAGCACTGATGATAAATCAAAAATAAGTGATGGAAAATTGATTCCATGTGATTTCGAAGCTTTTTAAAACTGAATAAATTAAGACCAATTTATGAAAAAATTCGCTATATTGAGATAGATATTTCGCTATAAAGAGACTGCTTTTAATGTAATCATGCGAAAAGGGGACCGTTCCTGCTAAATATTCGTTATATAGAGAAATTCGATGTATGGAGTTTCGTTGTAGAGAGACTCGACTCTATTTCAATAAATAACAAATCGGACATTATATGTCAAACATACCAAATGCATATACGTTCGTAATATAACTACTTTTCTAAATATTCAGAACACGGTACAATAGGAGTTGCACGCATGCAAAAATGTATGAATACAAAATTTATTACCATTTTATACAGTCACAGCAAAAAAAAATCTTGACACTTGCGATTTTAGACGTTTTGTTAAAAATCTAAAAATATAATGAGGAATAACTTCAAAACTCCAGATGTATAAACAAAATAGTACTAGTCATATGTTTTCGCGAAGATTTTTTTTTTCATGAAATCCCATAGGGAACTGTCAACAAATTGAAAAAGAACGAAGATCGTTTGGATAACCCTGTCAAAACTCATGTAGCAAAAGCATTCAAACAGGAAATTATGATTAAATGGCTTATAGTAGTTGATTAGATTAAATGTAGATTAATTCCTTATGTAGGGGAGAGTGGGGATACTTGAGCATAGAGGATACTTGAGCCACCCCTATTATATCTACAGTTGGTCAATTTTTCTTTTTAAAACTGGCAACATGGTAACATATTTATAGTTATGAACATGTAAAAAAGAAATCACATACCTTGGTACCATTTTGAAAGTATGGTGATTAACCCTTTAAGCTCTGCTGGTAGAATTTTCTACCACATAATTTTAGTTCTGAAATATCACGACACCAGAAAATTCGACCAAATTTATTTGGAAAAGGTTTAATGCATTTTTTCGCGTATATTGTAAATCGGTTTTTTTCTTTGCAAAATACTGATGCGAATGTGACATCTGGCTCAAGTATCCCCATGAAAAAGTAAAAATTTATTAGACATAGAAAAATAGTTCAAAATTAATTGAAAATGGGTTTCAATTGAAGAAAAAATATCAAATTTTTATTTTCAATATTTTATTTTGTTCTAAGAAATTATAAAAAATTAAAAAAAATTAAAATTTAAAAAAATGGCTCAAGTATCCCCACTTTCCCCTATATTTCTAGATATTTAACGAAACGTCTAAAATCGCAAGAGTCAAGATTTTTTTGCTGGCACTATATATTAAATTCAGTAATACGGAAATAATAGGACTCCATCTTAAATATGACACAATCTAAATGACAACATGGAATCATCACCTATCATGGGATGTTACTGAATTAATTAAATAAGATAATATTCATGCGAATAATAAACATGGAAATCTAGAATCAGTACCTATAATAGGATATCAATGTTGATGTATGATAGGATATAGAATAATCACCATGGTAACTTAGAATCATTACGTATCATGAGATACAGTAGAATTAACTACGAATGATAGGACTGAATAAAAAGAGGAAAACATTTATTAGTATATTTTTAAGTTTTGATTAGAGTCACATAAGATTTCAAATGGCTCGAAAAATGCCTTTAACATTTATGCATGCAATAAATTTCGAATCGTCTCGTTGGGCAGCCTTTGCACTGTTGTTTGCCGACTATCGAGAGGACCACATGATGACTGTAGGTGCTAAGTACAGTAAAACCCCGATAATTCGGATTAATTGGGACCGGACCCAATCCGGATTATCCGGAGAATTAGAAAAAAATGAAATAAAATAAAATAAAACATAAGAACAGAAAATCGTCTTTATGTTAAACTTATTGAATGTTTACAGATAGTAGAAATGTTTACCTTGCTTAATTCTTCCGAAAAGATGTCAGAAAATGTTTTTTTTCTTCAGAATATGACGATGAAACATGTTAATGTTATGAAAATTAGCCAATCGCTTCTCAAACTTGAAAAAAAATTGACCAAACCGATCCGGATTCACGGGGTCCGAATTTGCGGGGTTCTACTGTACTTATATAATTACGAAAACACCTAAAAAAAGCGTCCCCAAAAGGTTAAAACTCATCTAAACTTTTCACTCCTTGAATATAAACACAGAAACATAAAATCAAATGTATTACAAACAATTGGGTAATTGTGATCGCATAGAGTGTTACGTTTAATGTTGCTTGCAAAACAACTTAGCCTTTAATTAATAAATCGAAATTCAAAATTTATAATTATTAAATTATTACATTGATTAGACGTCTGGCGATCAGTTTGGTCTCCCTAAAATGTGTGTTAATTATTGTAACACGTTAATTTTATTCATAATTTTATTTATTTACATACCGTCAATAAATCTACAGCTGCTGATAGAGGAATCCACAAAACCTATGTAATCAGGACAGCATTTCGTATGTATATGTATGTAATAATAAAAAAATTTCGCCTTAATCCTAAGTTAATTACTTCCAAATTCTTTTAATATTGAACTTTTCCTTTTTTTCTATAATTTTTGAACATATTATTTTTAGTTTCATACCTTTAACCAATTTTATTTTATTCTAAAAAAACATTAATCTTTCAAAACAATTCTTTTCATAAAAAAAACCCCACTACTTAGATTCATTCTGTATATGTTGCGTAATCAGGAGTCGCAACGTCCCTAAAATTTTCGCACTTTCCTACCACTATTTTAAAACGATAATATTTATTGTAGAATTTCATTGCAGATGTTAAAGGAATCTGAGAAGATTTTTGATATAAAATGCTGATAGAAAAGTGCGAAAATTTTAGGGACGCTGCGACCCCTGCGTAATATCTATTAATTTCTTCTCTCATTTCGTTCGATTTCCCATAAACACCTATAATAATAGCTGCCAACTTTTACGAATTTTTGCGACCACTAAAATTGTACAGAGATTTCCCATTGGTTTAATCATAAGATTTTGATGATTAAATAAGACAATGTTTTCTATAAATTTTTTGTCGTAGGAAAAATGCGTAAAAGTTGGCAGCTATCCTTATAATTGAACACGAGCTTTTTAAAACAAAAATATCTGAAGGCAAAACCAATTTTGTGTTTCGTTATACATTATCATTAATATTAATATTATTGTTAGTTTGAGGGATACCAACTTGATGACATTTCATAATTACAATCCTGCAAACGTGAAGTCCCTTATACAGTATTGTTTTTTTATTCACAAAATCAATACAATAATTTTCCGTTACTAATTTTCGCTTTTTTTAACCCTTTGTGTCTCGGATTTTTATTATATGGAGCACGCAACTGGATTTTTAAATGTCAGAACTGCACTAGAATTCTGATATAAATATTTTCCGTTTATTATGTGTGGAAAATACCCTTTTATAGTTCCAAATACATTTGTACATGCAATCAGGTGTCATTCAATCATATCAACATTTTTGTTGAGCGCTTTGCGCCGGAATTGGTTAATCACAAACTTTTAGGAAATTCTAGTAGTAAGTATTTCGGATAAAAAATAGATTTATTCGATCACGGAAAAGCTATCATTAAATAAAGTGAGGATTGATATTTAGATAGTATGATAACTTTTTGCTTTCTTGCATGAATTCAATCCCTGGGACACTTGTCTCCATTATGGAAACTCAAATAGTTCCGTCGATGTCTAATTATCATGAAAGCTTTGTAAATCATGGGAAGAATGCTCTGAGAAAAAACAAATATTTTATTGATTTACCCAGTGTGATTTATTTAGTGATTATATTTTAGCGACACTTAGTGAATACCCAGAAAGCGAATTTTTATGATGTACTTTTCTATAAATATATTTCAATAATGTGTGTAAATAATGTGCGTGAATATTTAAAGTTATGTTTAAAGATTCAAAATGTCTCTTGCTAAAAAATACCTGACTCGCTTTGTATGAAATGTTACAAGTATATTAAGTATTCGTTCTTCAACATGTGGTATTTTCCAATTCCTTAACCCCTTAACGATCGCGTTAAATTACGATTTAAAAATTCAGATTGATTATTGCCACCACTTTTTTTAAAAGAAGGAATATTCAGCTTATTTAATGAAAAGCAAAACGATGCCGGCATAAAGATAATTACACAATTTTATAAAACTGGTGGGACAAAACAATTCTGAATACAAGCAGAGAAGATTAAAACCCGTCAATATCACTGAAATGAGAATTAAGGGGCTAATGTAATGTTGATTTGAATATTGAAATAGCCTTTTTTTCAATATTCCAAAACCAATAAGTGATACTTTTGAATTAAAAAAATAAATTAAAAAAATAACAGGAGAAGAATGCGCTTCAATTTTTAGAATTCCTTTTTTCATACCGAAATTAGATTTTTGTTTTAAATACATTTTTTAAAACAAAGTTTGGATACTGATTTTTTTTTGTATGTGTGCATTGTGAGGGAGACTCCTGCAGACTTTAGAATATATTTTTTTTTACAACAACTTACATAGCTAAGAAAATAGACAATTCAATATTAATTCTTTTTGAATATTAGTAAAATTATGAGTCGTCAAATTTCATGCATGTGCTTTCATTTACTAAGGAAATTATAAATTAAAAAAAATAGCACACCGGTAGTAAAAAAATAATAAAAATAAACAGTCAATTTTCACATGAGATGAACCCTCTGAGCTCTGATGGTGATATTTTCTACCATTTAATTTTAATTTCGATAAGTCACAATGGAACTGGAATATTCGACCAAATTTATTTAAAAAGGTCTAATGCATTTTTTCATGTACATCGTAAACCGACTTTTTTCTTTATAAAATTCTGGTGCCGATGTGACATTTTGAATTTTGAAGAAATTTACCCACCAGAGCTCAAAGGGTTAAAATAACAGGGCTGTTACAAGTGACAATTTTTTAAACTTCATTTCGCACCACATTTTCAAAACTAAATTCTTCTATATAAGCTTTAAATACATTTGAAAGAGAAAAAAGCTTCAAAATGTATTTTTAAAAAATAGTGGTGCGAACATACTATAAAAATAGTCGCTTGGAGAAAGGATAATCAAAGGAAACAAAAATACAAGATGGCCGTCACGAATTCCTTTTATACATTTAGATATCGATTTGCCCCTCTGGGCAAACATTACTCGAGAACAAGAAAAGGTGAGGTTAAACCACCGTTGTTATCAAACCTTATAATATACTTAAAAGAAACTGTTATTTTTTTCCGGTTATAGAAGGTTTTCTAGAGTAGGTTTTTTAACATCTCCACGCCCTGAGCAACAGATGTGAATGTTTTGTATAATTATAATTATTCCCTCATAGCATGCATGGTCATAGCGATGTCATTGTGACGTCACTATGAGTCAGTGTGATTACATAACATCTGTGACAAAAATAACACTACTCAGTTACGTCACATTGTGACTGAGATTTGACTTTCTTAGAAAACTTTAGAAGATAACAAAAATTCTTCAAAACATGTTATTCACTTCGAAAAACACGTTTCTGGCAATTTAAATGAAATTGTGACTTCACTGTTATGTTACTGTATGTAACGTACGTCACTTCACATATGTGAAAAAAAAACTCCATCATTTTATAAAATCACAATGTGATGGAATTACGGTATAAATTTTAAAAATCTTTAAAATAACTGAAAAATATTTTTAACGGGGTGTATTGATTTTGTATTATATTTTATTACAATATATAAAATCATTTTTATACTTTCAATGACATTGTCCTTTCCTGTTAATGTTTAAAACTAGTTTAAGTGAATCTTTAAAAATAAATGTTGCTATATATTTCTGATTTTTTGAATAAATTTATATTTTCTGAATATAAAATAAAATATGCAAAATATATGCAAAACACACATTATGTAATATTAGTGTGTGCGGATCTTTTTTAAAAATGCACTGTTCATAAAAACTTTTGCGCTTTTATAAGTATCCAAATAATCCACGTATAACATTTTCGTGGAATCGGGATCCACTTCTTAGCAAATGGAAAACATTTTTCGTTTCTTTATTTGATTCCAACAGATTAAATGTATAAATAATTTGTTTTCCGCTGAAATAAATTCATCCATCCATTCGGCCAACAACAACCTTTCTTTTTGAATATTGTATACAATTGAATACAGTTAATTTAATCAGATGGTTAATGTCATTCATTTAAATTGCATTGTAATCATTTGTTTTCCTTTTTAAAACTACATGGTTAAAATCACATTTTCATTAATTTATATATATATATATATATATATATATATATAATCAACAGTTGGCATTATTAGTAATATAACAAGTAGTTTCGGGTATTTAACTGTTGTACATCATGGAGGATATACGAATTTATGCACTAATATTACACTATATATACATTTATATATATTTTCTAAATCCCTCACAGCCTGAGTAACATGATAACTGTAATTCCTTGACATTTATTACTTAAAACCATGTATCTAAAACAATCGAAAGCTTGATCTTGTGATACTTACGATAATTGATTTAAAAAAATAGCAATACTCTCATATATTTTATTTTTTTTAATATCCTACTTGTTAAATTATTTTAAAAATAATTATTTTGTTTCATTAGTACGTGTTCATTAAATTCTGGTTTTAAAAAGTCATAAAAACAATGATATGTACTGCTTTTTATGGGGTGTCCATTACTGTAATTTTGGGTGTTTTGATATACACTGCTCAAAACAATTAAAGGATATTTGAAGTTTTATATAAAATAAAGATATAAACGAAATTTTTTTGCCGAAAATAGAAGAAGAGAATCACAAATGCAAATTTTTCTGTTTTTCAAACTGTGGAATATGCAAATTTTGAGTTCGACGTCCAAAACGTCGCTTCAGCGGCAGCGAATGAAATTTGACTTTCAACTGGATAAAAGAGAATGAAGACAAGGATGATCGGCATTCAGTGATTGCTTTGTTTAGATGAGTACGATGTCTTACCGAAGTCATTTGACTCATTCAGAAGCTTGGAGAATTGTTGGTAGGTTAGAAGGGGGCCAAACTCAAGCCGAAGTAGCGCAAGCCATTGGAGTGTCACAAAGTGTCATTTCCAGGATCTGGAACCGATTTTTGGAGAGTGGATGTGCAGGCCGAAGACCAGGGCAAGGTCATAGACGGGCAACAACGCCCAATGAAGATCGGTATTTAGCGCTAACAGCTCGGAGACACCGAAACATGAACGCTACTCTTCTCCAACAACACCTTCGCTCGGCTACAGCCACCACGATTTCAACTCAGACTGTTCGAAACCGGCTCCATGCTGTAGGTCTGTATGCTCGCCGACCGATGGTATGTGTTAAATTAACATCAAGGCATCGTCGCGACCGCAGGGAGTGGGCAACCGAGCATGTCAACTGGAGGATAAATGAATGGAGCAATATTCTGTTTTCTGACGAGTCCCGTTTTTCTGTGCATCCGGATAATAAGCGTATTTTCATCTGGAGGGACCGTGGCAGTAGGAATAATCCTGCGTTCGTGCACGAAAGCGTCAGATTTGGCGGTGGAGGAGTGTTGATGTATGATGGCATCTCCATTGACGGGTGCACTGACCTCTACATCATTCGAGATGGAGCTCTGACTGGTCGCCGATATAGGGATGAGATCCTCAGACCTATTGTAGTCCCTTACGCTGCAGCAATCGGAGATAACTTCATTTTAATGGAAGATAACTGCAGGCCACATCGTGCAAACCTGGTGGAGGATTTCCTTTTCCAGGTAGGAATCGTTCGAATGGAATGGCCAGCGTGTTCTTCAGGCATGAATTCAATCGAGCACGTTTGGGACGCTCTAGGAAGACGGGTTTCTGGCCGCCAACAACCTCCACAAACCCCCCAAGAACTGGAAAGACCTCTTCTGGAAGATTGGGGCAGAATACCCCAACTCGTCATTAATAGCCTCATTGAATCCATGCCTGAAAGGTGTTCAACGTTGCTGGCCGCCCGTGGAAACCATACCCATTACTGAAAATGATTTTCTTTGAAGAAAACACCTTTTCTTATTCTTTTTTCTCATATTCACAAATTGTGTTTTTTTCCTTTTGTACACAAATGCGCAATAAAATGCATTTTTTTCTGCTAAACATGTGTACTTTATTCTCATATAACCTACTATGTCTGTCGACCATGTATCAATCAGCTAAAAAGTTTTCCAGATACAAAATCCACCTAAAACTGCAATATCCTTTAATTGTTTTGAGCAGTGTATTTCTATTATTTACAATAATATTTTAATTAATATTGGGAAGAGAGACTATGAGAATAATTAAATATTATTGACAGATTCATATATTATTAAAAAAATGGAATCTAATAATTATAACTATTAATATGGAATTAGCTTTTAAAAAATTCCATAAGGATGTTTTTTATCAGAATATCTACCCAATATTACATATAAAATATATATAAGATCTGTACATTATATCTTTAAATAGATATAAATATATGAGTTTAATTACGAAATGCGAAATTTTAAAATAAACTAAAGAGCCAAATTGATCCCCTGTTTTTGTACCTGAACGCATCATTTCGGGTCATAAATTCCTATACAATAATTGTCTGTTATAGTGAGCTGCGCTATCACCCCTCAAAGTTTGTCCTGTGATTTTAGACGTACCCTGTATTTCACAATTGGTTACAATGTGACTTGAAAATATCATCACTTTTGTCACAATTTCGTCACAATGCTAATGCCAAAGCAGTCACAAGTGACACATTCTTCAGAAATTTGTCTCACCGTGGCATCACAAAATGGTCACAATGTGATGTCACAAACAAGCAATAAAACGGCCATAACGGCTTCACATTTTAATCACTGTGACTTCACATCGACGCCACGTGAAGTCACATCGACGGTCACAAAGTCACAGTGTGACTTGACAACGCCGTCTCTTTGACGTCACCATGTTTTACGGGTTGTAAATAATAAACAAAAAAATTATATTGACTTATTCACAACAAAATCCCTTAACGACAGAAGTAAAAAAACAATGGTTTGTATGATCCGATGTATAATTAGAAATATAAAAAAGAGCATCATTTAAATTTTTATCTTCCAATGTCAAGAAATTCGCTAATATTTTTTTCAGTGCCAAGGAGCGCCGTCGCGCTGCTCTCGCTTTATAGTTGTGAAAAATGCCAGCGTCACGATAGCGCTCCTTTTGACAGTTCACTTTTGGCGCGCGCAGTGTTTGATAAAGTGCTATTTAAATTCGTCCGTGTTACCGTGTTCGTATTTTTATTCATTTTATTGCATTCTAACTATATTCGATCGCATATTTTTTATAGAAACATCGAGTTAAGTATTTTTAAATTACTTCTAATTTTGATTTCAAAATGGCGGACACAAGTAAATTTTCAGATACAGCACGACGACAGAGCAGCGCGACGGCACTCCTTGGCACTAAAAGGGTTAGTAAAACTTATTTCAGGTACATTAAAAATTAAATAGATTACATTTTAACAATTTGTAGAAATATAAGAAAGAAATTTAATGATTTTTTTTCTTTTTATAAAAAAGGTATTTCACCCATAAATAGCCATTAACATTTCAGCGGCCATAAATGTGAACGCTATTTTTTTTCTGAAATTTTAATGTCCCACCCCCTTTTTATTCTTGTTAATAAAAAAATAATTAAATAATAATAATAATAATAATAATAATAATAATAATAATAATAATAATAATAATAATAATAATAATAATAATAATAATAATAATAATAATAAGTCATTTTTTTCTGATCATACAAAAACCGTCCCTGAAGAATTATGTTTCTTGATAATACAAAAGAATTTTAACATATAAATTACACACGGATAAACACAGTGGTACGTGGTTTAGATACGTTTCAAGAAAGTGGGCAAAAGTTGCACATCAACCATTTACGGCACTGGTCTCCCATTCCGGGCACACCTAATTTTAATTTTAAACTTGCAACCGGCACTAAGAATATTTTAATAAGACTTTGATTTTACAATGAAGCTTACATTCTTAACCCTTTCCGGCACGGGCAAAATCTGTAGTAAAATGAGAAACTATCAACTGACACCGGAATTCGGAAACGAATTTTTTAGATATTTTAAATTCCTTAATTTAAGCTTTTATTGTAAAAGCAAAATTTTACTAAAATTTTATTGGTGCCGTTTGCAAGTTTGAAATTAAAATTATGTATCCCAGACTGGGCACAGTGTGCCGGAAAGGGTTAAAACGAAAGAGCTGATTATGCTTCTCATGAAAGAGCTGTAATTTTTTCGATCATAAAAGAGTTATTTTTCAAACGATTAAATCTTCTTGATCTAAATTGGTTATTTAAATAGCTCAACTTCATTTAAATTGGTTAAAACTCGAGTTATTTCAACTGTTTTTTGAGAAGCTGGATTTCAACATTGAGATGAGTGGATTTCAGCTCAACTTGAGCTATTTTGTGGCTGACTTTTTTTAAAATAAAAGTTTTCGATTTTTCCGGGTGAAACATTATTACATGCTTCTGAAAGGCAACCCCTGCCATTGTTTCTTTTTATAGAACTGACTTTAATAAAAGTGGAAAATAAATATGTACTTCAACATGGTTTTTTTGTTGACTTATATACATATACAGTCGAACCTCTATATAACGAAACTCCATACATCGAATTTCTCCATATAACTAATTTTTAGTAAGAACGGTCGCCTTTTCGCATGATTACATTAAAAACAGACTCTATATAGCGAAATATCTATCTCCATATAACGAATTTTTTCATAAATTGATCTTAATTTATTCAGTTTTAAAAAAGCTTCGAAATCATATGGAATCAATTTTCCATCACTTATTTTTGATTTATCGTTCAGTGGAGAGGTTTTTTTTATATAAATATTACTTCTCTACTTATTCTTTAAATCTAACAAGTTCATCTCACCTCCCACACACCTTTCAACATCCTTCTCAAAACACAGTCAATTGAATTGATACACATATAAGAGAGGAATCAATGAGAGCACATAAGAGAGACCTTCAAATGGAGGAAAATATCAACTACAATTTTTCATTCCTAGCTAAAATTTGAGAATTTTTTTTGCGAGCGTAACAATTGTAATTTTAAAATCAAAACAACAAAAAATTACAGATTTCTTCCTCTGAAATTTATGTAAGTCTTCCTTATTTGATTTTCATTAAGTTTTCAAATAAATGTCTTTTCTCTTTTTTGAAACTGCTTAAATAAGTAAGAAATAAAATGTTAGGTTAATATATACTTTTAAACATTTCAAATTCTTAATTAAAAGATCAAAAATAATATTTGTTCAAAATTTACACATTAAATACTATTTTTAACATCATACTCTATACATCGAATTTCTCTATATAACGAATTTTTTACTGGAACGATGGATTTCGTTATATAGATGCTCGACTGTATATCTAAAAATTTAACTTACTAAGTTTTATAATAAGATATTGTTAATGTATGCGTTCATCTGAGATTCATAATGTATTTTGGATTTCAATTTTCTTTCTATTTTTCAAATTATTAATGATTCAGTATCTTAGATTTCATTCAAACATTTTTTCGGTATCCAGAAATTTAAAATTTTATTTATATCTGCGTTATTTTTTTTTAATTTCATATTTTCAAAAAATTTGGAATTTCGGATTATATTTAAATAATTTGAAGATATTAAATTTGATTAAAATAAATTTCATCTTTTATAAGTATCATCTTATTATTACTATTTTAATTAAATTATTTTTTCCAATGTCATCCGTTCATTTTTACTATTTTAATTTAAAAGGGAACATTAATTTCAATGTTTGACATGTAGACATCTTAAGTTGTAGGTTAAAATCTAATTAATAAATCGAAGAATCTTAGTTCGAACCCCGGTGCTGGAATACGAGATTTTCATATTAAGATGAATAAATGATAAATTTCTTATTTTTTGGCAATTTATGGGTTTATATATTTTTTTATCTCTAAAATGCATATTTTTCGCAATTTAGCCTTTAAATTTTGTTTAAACAATTTTTTTCGTATTAAGAAATTAATTTTAATCCCATCTTCGCAATTTTTTTTTTTAAGTTTTACAAAAAAAAAAAAAAAAAAAAAAAAAAAAGGAATTTTGACTTTGTTTAAATAATTTGATTTGAACATTTTTAACTACTTTTAACTGACAATATTAAAGAATAAATAAATAATGCCTATTTTTTCATGTCTATTACAGAATTTTTAATCTTTTTTTTTTTTTTTTTTTTTTTTTTTTTTTTTCCGATTTTCTAAAACAGAAATGTTTGCTTAATTGAATCAAAAAAAAAAAAAAAAAAAAAAATCTCGGATTAAACGACACAAAATTTCCAATAAAAATTAACTGATGAGAATAATAAATCAAGATTGCAATATGGTTGACATATACACGGTGGTCGAAAAGTCTGGAAACGGTCCAATAACTCAAGATATATATATCAGATTTTAAAACAAATATTTACGTATTAAATATTTTTAAATAAGCTACTCAGCGATACTAAATTTGACCAACGCAATGAACTGCCTAGGGGTCGAAGGGGTTCCAACTTTAAAATCTTAAACTATAAATAACCCCCATTTCTTATTGCAGATTCGGAATCTACAGACAAAAAATACGTAACTTTTGTATTTAATGTTTATTTCAAATCATTCTTGATCACGATATAATCGGGCATATTCGACAGATACATATTTCGATTTTCCCAACCATCTTTCGCCTTCTCGCAGCCTGATTGGCCAGAACTTTTGACGTCAATTTCTCCATCTTTTACAGGAATACCGTTTCTCGAAAACAGTGTGTAGCGATTATTTTGATGGTGCTATAGTCTTTTATATGAATTTCTCTACAGATAATCTTTGAAATATATTATATTAATATTTTATTCCGATTTTTATTTTATGTTGACAAACATTTCAAACTAAAAAATTGCGTATTTCTAACTTTTAACGTATAAATAAGCACCGCCCGTCCTGAATTGAAAATGGATAATCTTCTTTATTTGGGGGGCGGGATATG
The DNA here is from genome assembly GCA_964019185.1 of Maratus speculifer. Classification (NCBI taxonomy): domain Eukaryota; kingdom Metazoa; phylum Arthropoda; class Arachnida; order Araneae; family Salticidae; genus Maratus; species Maratus speculifer. Next base: position 236,420,119 of record OZ025300.1, read on the forward strand.
TGTATTTTATACGTTTTAATGTATTCGGCTGTTTTTAAAAAAATCATCTAATACGGCTGATAAGGATGTATTTTTTTTTTAACTATTACTATAGAAAAATATAAGACAAAATATTAAAAAATAAACATATGAAAACTTTTTATGCTGCCTGTGCAACGAATGAAGGAGCATCGTAAATTCAGAGTACTTATAGGTTCCGCTATTTTCCAAGTGAAATATCAGTATTTTTTTTATATAAAATAAATAAATGTACTTCAAACACTCGTATTTTTTTTCCTTTTTTAACCAGTGATTTTCAATAAGAAAATTTTTCTATTCTAGAAATTCCAGGATACACACGAACCCTTAAATTTCAGGTGGGGGTGGAATTAAATGTTTTTATGACTGATTAATTGCTGCAACTTCAAAATAACAAGTAGGGCAAAAAAAAAATAATAGTTCTTAGAAATATATCATAATTTTTAGTAAATTAATATAGTCTTTTAAATTTTAAATTGTTTTTCGTAAATTTGACTCCTTTACTGATCAATATTTTATCAAAAGCTTTCAAAAAATTCCCATTTTTTTTCTTGTCTTTTACAGAATTTTTAATCTTTTGTCACCGGTATTCCGAAGCAGAAATTTTTACAAATTTAATCAGAATAATGTGGGTTTCTCATGAAATAAAAAACAATCAGTTCGATTAAACAGCACAAAATTTACTGGTAAGAATAATAAATTATGAATGGAATACGTACATGATATGAGAACGTGATAGAGTACGTGATACCCATACGTGATATGAGAAAATCATTATTGGCTTAAACAAACTGCTTGTGACGAACGTCCAAATCAGGGAAACGATTAATGAATAGAAAAAAAAAATGGTATTTTAATCTTTTTAATCTAAATTATATTTTAATTCCTTAGTATTTTCGGATGCATATGTGCATAATCAAAACGTGCATGTGTAATTTATTTATTGCACCATTATTAAATAAAAAATATTAGCTGATTTTTTTAATTAATGAGAATATTTGATGGTAATTCACAAGTAAAGGTAACTGTCAATAAACACGGTGCATTGCCCCCCCCCCCAAAAAAAAATAAATAAATAAATATGTAAGTGGTGCGGTCTCGGAAAACTTTAGACTAAATGATTACTTGTTGACGGAGGCGATCTATTTGTTTTTATAACAGGACTTTAGTGCAGAAATTTTGTTATTTATTCATTATACCGATAAAATAACAAATATGGTAAAATACAGAGTGAACGAAAAATTTGAAAACGGTCGAATAATTCGCGAAATACATTGATTAAAAAACGAAAAGAAAGTATTAAATATTAAAAAAATGGTGCAATCACCTTTTGATGATGTACATATGCATCACAAGTCCCGAAAGTACTAAAGAATTAAAATATATTTTAGATCAAAAAGATTAAAATACCATTTGTTTTCTATTGATTAATCGTTTCCCTGATTTGGACGTACCTCATAAGAGCAACGTGTTTTTGCCAATCTTGATTTGTCCGTATCACGTACGAGCATCCATATTCCATTCGTAATTTATTATTCTCAAAAATAAATTTTACATTATTTAACCCATTAGTGCCTAGCGTCCCTTTTTAAGGACGTTTCAAAAGGTACATTCGGTGCTGTTTTTGACACCGGTAAAAAAGAAAAGCAATAATTATTTTATTTAAATAATGCATTTTCGTCATTAATGAACTAAACATAAATCTTCTAAAAATAGTGGTGGCAACCTAATAAAATTTACGCAAACGATGACGGGCACGAATGGGTTAATCCAAATATTAATCTGATTCAATTTGCCAAAAATTTCTGTTTCGAAATACCGGTGATAAAAGATTACAAATTCTGTAAAAAGACATGAAAAATTAAGAATTATTTGAAAGCTTTTGTCAAAATATTGATCAGTAAAGTGGTTAAATTTATGAAAAACAATTTAAAATTTAAATGAATATATTAATTTACTAAAAATTATGATATATCTCTAAGAACTATTGAAAAAAATTTCTGCCCTATTTGTTACTTTGAAACTGCCGCAATTAACCCTTTAACGTTCATTGGTTTCTCTAAGAAACCACAAAATTTTAATTCAATTTAAATTGATATCAATTTAAATTGATATGCAACAACGACACCGGAGTTTTCATTAAAAAAATTCCATGTTATTATGTGTGTGAAAAATCACATTTTCTTATTCACAAATGTATTTGTTTGCAATTACCGGTGTCATTCATTTGTTTCAACGTCTTAGCAATAAAAATGCTTTGTCCGTTAAAGGGTTAATCAATCATGAAAACCTTTAATCCCCCCCCCATCTGAAATTTAAGGGTTCGTACGTATCCTGGAATTTCTATAACAGGAAAATTTTCTTGTTGAAAATTACTGGTTAAAAAAAGGAAAAAATACGAGCGTTTGAAGCGGCTTTATTTATTTTATAAAAAAATACTGATATTTCAATTGGAAAATAACGGGACCTATAAGTACACAGAATTTACGATGCTCCTTCATTCGTTGCACAACCAACATAGAAAAATTTCTTATGTTTATTTTTTAATATTTTGTCTTATATTTTTCTATAATAATACTTAAAAAAAAATCCTTATCAGCCTTGTTAGATGATTAAAAAAAAAAAAAAAAAAAAAAAAAAAAAAAAAAAAAAACAGCAGAATCCATTGAAACGCATAATATATAGGGGAAGATGGGTATACTTGAACCATTTTTTTTAATTTTAATTTTTTTAAATTTTTTATAATTTCTTAGAACAAAATAAAATATTGAAAATGAAAATTTGATATTTTTTCTTTAATTGAAAACCACTTTCAATTAGATTTGAACTATTTTTCTATGTCTAATACATTTTTACTTTTTCTTTTACATCGTGGCTCAAGTAACCCCATGGAGGGGATACTTGAGCCAGATGTCACATTCGCACCAGTATTTTGCAAAGAAAGAAAAACCGATTTACAATATATGGGGGAAAAAAAAGCATTAAACCTTTTTCAAATAAATTTGGTCGAATTTTCTGGTGTCTTTGTGACATTTCAGAATTAAAATTATGTGGTAGAAAATTCTACCTGCAGAGCTCAAAGGGTTAATCACCATACTTTCAAAATGGTACCAAGGTGTGTGATTTCTTTTTTACCTGTTCAGAACTATAAATATGTTACCATGTTGCCAGTTTTAGAAAGAAAAATTGACCAACTGTAGAGATAATAGGGGTGGCTCAAGTATCCCCTATGCTCAAGCATCCCCCACTCTCTCCTACACATCCCTCCCCCAAATAATGAAGATTATCCTATTTCAATTCAGGAGGGGAGGTACTTATTTATACGTTAAAAGTTGGAAACCCACAAGTTTTTAGTTAGAAATGTTTGTCAGGATTAAATAAAAATCGGAATAGAAAATTAGTATAATATATTTCAATGACTTTTTGTCAAGGGCAGATCCAGCCCAACCTGCAGGGGGGGGGGGTCACAACTTTTGATGGATCAGTGTTAAATTCAGGAGATGGCTGGGGAGGGACATCCCCGCCTCTCCAGAGCAATGAAACGTCCCCTCCGAAAATTTTAAGATTTTGGTGTTTTAATGGTCAAAAAGTGCAATTTCCTCCCCGCAACTCTATAATGTCCCCCCCTCCCCGAATCCTCATAAGTCCCTCCCGGTAAAATGCGTCTGAATTCAAGTGTGTGATAGATGATTTAATAAAACAATTTTTAAATACAGTAAATTCTGTGAAAACGGAATTTATAACAAAACACTGGTTTAAAAGTAAAATTTTAAAGTAAAAGCGAAAAGAAAGCAATAATAAATTATGAATCTACTAAAATGCAAATTAGTATAAAGTGGAATTTTTTCCCATTTTTTACAATTCCATTTTAACAGGTTTCACTGCGTTAAAAGAAAATACTTCTTTGATGTGTGATTAATCGGACAACATTGCAATAATAGTCAATCCTAAAAAATTAAAATCTTTACTCATGCAATTAATGTAGGTTTAATTAAATCACAAATTCCATTTTTCGGGGGGGGGGAGGTTGTGTGAAAAACGAGTAATGACATCATCAGGATCAGTTTTAATACCAGAATGAATATATTCATCATAGTTGAACTAGTTGGGTGCTCTTCGTCAATAGAAGCTCGAATACAGGATTTCACATGACGAAATGATGAAAAATCTTTCTGCTGTTGCTATGCTAACTGACAGAGTAACGAAGATTGACAAAAATGATTTGATATTTGGATATGAATTCTTATTACAGTTTTCCATAACTTCTGTCATAGTCTCAGGAATTCTATTTCCACTATCAATCTCTTTTTTCTATTTTGCTATCCACAGTTTGTATTTAAATATAATTACAGTTATGTTATTATTATCTATAGTTTTAGATAAGCATATGCAATACTTTGCACAGCTTCTAAGTCCTGCTCGTTATAAGAAACTTTTAGCCAGCAGGGCTTATATGTTGGCTCCAAATTGGAATAAATCCAAAACTTCTGGAGAAAGTCTTTTCTTTAAATCCATTGCAATGCAATCTAAAAGAAGTATATATATTGCACGACGAACGGACTACTTGACGGATTGACCAGGATGCTTATCAGCCCAATTAATTTGCTTAGACACAATCCCTGGCGACCTTAGGTGTACATCTAATTGCGCTGCTATTTCTGTAGCTTCTAAAAGCAGTTGCTTATAAACTGTAGTAACATCTCTCTATTTTTTAACACTTTCCGACAAAGTTGAAAAGTATTTATGCATTCCGTTCATCTGGCCATATGGCCGTCTGTCCGCACTCTAACTCCCGTAAATATTCTCGGATTGCTGTGAATTTTTTATATGTTATTGATGGTGACCCTAGCACGAACCCTATTGAAAATGAAGTGTGATTAGTTTATTTACAGGGATAGTCGAAATTTTCCGATACATTACGGCCAATGGGAAAAAATCGTTTAAAATGAATTTCAAAGGTTTTACACCCTGTCAAACTTATTCAAATTTACATGGATTCACAAAGTGCACTAAAATACTCATTCTGTAAAATATTCAATCAAAATAATAGTTATAATCATTTACAGGGGCACTCAAAAGAATTTTATTATACAATAATAAAGGGGGAATTGTTTGCGATATGTTTCAATAATGTTAAACAAATTCAAGTATCATAAAATTGATATACACCGCTGAGATTTAATGTTTAACGCATAATATGAAGTGCATAGCATTTACAAGGACGCACAAAATATTTCAAATCTTATATTCCTATGCGAAGTACTGTATATAATCGATGATAACTGATGGATGGTTGAAATGCATTCTCAATTATGTTAGGCGCTTTTAAGGTTTACTAAATGTTGTGCAAATTATACGGTGCATATAAATGTCGTAGTTGATATACAGGGTTACAAAAAAGAGCTCATAAAGGTTACTGGATATGAGAGTAATTAACTTAAATGTGGTTTTTAAATAAGTTATGAATTTTTACGTTGAACTGCTTTCAGTTTATTGAGAAATGTTTGTAGAATATAGATAAAATGATACACAGGGTCATGCAAAGAAGTAGCTACATGGACACCCACAGATGATAATTTCTGGAAATTTGATTTAAATAGTTTTAAGAGTGTGTTTGTTTGAACTAAATTTTAACAAAACACTAACATGTAATCAAGGTACTAGGTAAATTACAGGGCTGAATAAAAGTATTGAAGTATTTTACATCTATTAGAATAAAGTGCTGAAAGAGAAATTTCAACCAGTTAGGCATTTTCTCGCTAAACTAATTTTTCCCGTTATATAATATGTATATATCAACCGACGGATCAAATACAGGGCTGTTCAAAAGTATTCGAATACATATTTGGCAATGGACAATAGTATCTTTTTTTCTTAATTAACCCATTCGTGCCCAGCATCTTTTGCGTAAATTTTATTTGGTTGGCACCGCTATTTTTAGAAGATTTAAGTTGAGTTTGTTAATCACGAAAATGAATCATTTAAATAAAATAATTATTGCTTTTCTTTTTTTACCGGTGTCAAAAACAGTGCTAAATGCACCTTTTGAAGCGTCCCTAAAAAGGGACGCTAGGCACTAATGGGTTAACAAAGTTTTCTTAAAGATTTAATAGAAGTGTTGGAAAGTGTTTCATAATCTATTCTTAACGCATGATTTTTCTTACTTTTTTATAATACATTTATGGAGTTTTTCATTGCATCCATTGCTTTCTTCAAGCCTACAAAAGAATTTTCTTTTAAAATAGTGTTTTACTGCCAATAAAAATAGTGGGGGAGTGGAGATTATGTTTCTCTTTTATTCTGACCTAAAGATAATTAAAGTGACTTGAAATGTAAAACGCAATTTTTACTGTGGGAAAAAAAGTTATTTTTTGTTTCTATACGAGAATAAATAAAGTTGATAATTTCTGAAATAATGTGCCCGAATCCAAAGGCTTTTATAAAAAATGAGCCCGGGTTAGGTTGAACCCGGTTTTGTACTGAGCCCATCTCATCTCCACTTGTTGGCGGTGGAGCCACAAACTGTTGTAGAACGTTTGCCTAAATAACTAAAAGTCCAATGAGTCCGACGTCTATATTAGTTTGCAAATGAAAATGAACAAGTGAAAATGAACAAAAAAATTACTTTTCCTGATTTGTTAAACAGAAGAAATTTTGATGCATCGTATTTTTATTCGATAATATGATTCAAGTAATATTTTTTTTTAATTTAAAAGCTATATATAATTTATATATCAAGCATACAATTAAACAGTTCCTTCACCGACTACTTAAAGCTCTGAACACAAATAAAAAAAATAAAACAAGTATACCATAGAAAAAATATATTACTTATATTTTTAAAATAACTGTTTAATCAATCAAATCACAAGCTTTGCCAATGATGAAGTTATTCAATATTTTAACGATATTTATACTAACTTTAATGCAGTAATCTTTATCTTATACAAATTGACTTATGTAAAACAATCCATAACTTCGAGTGACATATTTATAACATTATAAGTAAAAAATTCTTGTGTCTTAATTTATTGAATGTATACAATATTTAAAAAATGAAACTGTTGTTTTAATAGAATGTCCATTTTCAATAAAACCTATTAAAATTGCAAGAAACTTGGAACAAAATTCTATTTTTCTGTCATAACAAGTACACTCATCATTACATAACACAAATATTATGTTATTTTCCCCAGATCCATGTTGCAAAGCCTGCGAAAACGGAATCTCTGTATAAGACAATTTTGTCTTAAAAAGAGTCCCATCAGTAGCCAAGAGGTTCAGGTCCTCGAAACTGGTAAGCGGAAGGTTCGAACCAATTACGCCCGTCGGCGTGATCGTTCGGAGATTTTCGTGGTTTTTTTTTTCCAACCTAGGATTTCATGCGTAAATCCTGATTAAGTTCTTTTGGAAAGACCCCCACGGACGGCAACCTCCTCTTCAAGGCCTATATCCCTCGTGTTGATAATTGGTCGTCATAAACACAAACAAACCTGTCTTAAAAAGAAATCTCCATGGTCCTGGAGAAATTAAAGGTTTACATTTATATAATTAATAGAAAGAGTGTCAGCTTTATTCAACATTTAGAAAATTTTGACTTCGATTTTAAAAAAAAATCTTGCATTTAATCTAAGAATTAGAAACATTATTTTTGAATTAAATTTTAAAAAAGTGGTAAAATTGTACACATCCTCAGTTTTGTACTGCACAATAATATAGGACATGGTATAGTTTAAAATATACTTCCCATTATTCTTTTTCATTCCTTTGTAAACATCAGAAAAGTACAAACAAAATGAAAAACTTTAAAAAAGATTTTCAGCCGTTTTCGACGGAAAAAAATGCAAATGAAGCAGTGGAAGACTAACTGAAACTAAATAATGAAAATAGATTCAAATTCGTATTCGTTACTTCTATGCACAACCATTTTAGCAAATCAGTCTGCAGACGCTAATGAAAAAAAATTCTAAAATATAATGCCCGAGGCTCTGTAATGAATAGTCTTAAAATAGCTCAGGGCTCCCAAATGGTCCGCGAACTGAACATCAGAATTTTTTTAGAGAAATTTTCTTTTTAGATTTTTCTTGCAAATTTCAAGAAAGCACGTTTGGAAGTTAATTCTAGTTCAAACGTATTATGAAAATTTCTGTTAAAAAATACTGATGTTCAGTTCGCGGACCATTTGGGAGCCCTGATAGCTGGTCGGGAAAACACTTCTTAGAAAAGATATTTCACAAAAAACACAGGCCATTATTGTCCAGAAGTTTCATTATTGCGTCAGTCTTACTAGGAGGTAATCCTGTAACTTGCATATGAAAAAAATCTCCTCAAACAAGCTAGATACTCACTAAAATCTCAAACAAGCAAGATAACTGCCATCCTTCATGCAAATATTCCATAGTTGCGATTGCCTTTTTTAGTTTAAATAAATAATTTTATTTATGAGCTCAAATATTTAAAAATCAATACGCCTTACATTATTGAATTTATAAATAAAAATACTCCTGAAAATGGAATTTGTATGCAACGGTATTTTAGCTTAATCTTACTTTTTTAGTCACGAAAAACGTATAGAATGCAATCATAACAGACCTGTCTAAAACGGAATTTCCTCCCGTCAATTAAAATTCCATATTACCAAGTTTTGCTGCAGTAAATTATTTTTCCAATATAATTTCTTAAATCAGACGATGAAACCACTTTTGCACTTCCAATTGTTGCAACTGAAGGACAATGGTAATAATAATACTATAAAATTAAGAGTCATCCAGATTTGTGAGGGATGAATTTTGTTTGTGTTTCATAGCTAAATATATAACTATAATATAGAAAACCTGATAAGACGGAATTGAAGGGTACAATGAAGTATGCTTTACGCAATTTCAAGCTTAGCATGTGTACCACTAATTAAAAATATGTCATATTCTTCGTTCAAGAAAAAAAAAAATCAGTTTGAGAAAGGATTCCGTTACAGACAAGTTTCGTTTTCACATGGTTCACTGCATATGTATTTCTACTTTCTTTAAAAGGAGATTTAATATACTTTATAGATAACTAAACACACTGACAAAAAAAGCGTTTTTTGAGGGTCTTACTGATTATTATTGACCTAATTATAAATATGAAGAGCTCGATGCTGATATCATCTGAGCAGACGAGATGCGATATGGTAGCAAAGTTTTGGAATTTTTACAGAACAATGATAATTCATCTACGCCAATTCAAAATTCCAAACTGAAAGTATTTCTTAGGAAAAAAAATCGATGCTTGAAAAAAAAAGCCAGTAAAAATAAAACCTTTCTGTAACGGAATATTGCCTTAATTGATCAATTTTCTGGCTCTAGTCAAAAGAGTTTAAAGTATTTAGAATACAAAATAAGATTGAAACCTGCCTAAAACGGAATTTTCCCTTACTTTGCGTTCCTTTGCGTTTAGCACTTTTTACTTACACTGTACATCCTTTTTGAAGAACTCCAGGGGTGGTCATGACCCCCATGACCCCCCCTTTTGATCCGCCATTGCTTTTGGTAGAGAAAATCATATAAAAGACTATAGCACTATCGAAATTATCGCCATTCGCGGTTTTCGAGATGCGGTATTCCTGCAAAAGACGGAGAATTTGACGTCAACAGTTCTGGCCAATCAGGCTTCGAGAAGACGGAAGATGGTTAGGAAAACCGAAATATGTATCTGTCGAATATGCCCGATTACACAGTGATCAAGGAGGTTTTGAAATAAACATTAAATACAAAAGTTATGTGTTTTGTAAGTAAATTCTGAATCTACAATAAAAAATGAGGGTTATAGTTTAAGATTTCAAAGATTTCAATTTCCCTTTGACAACCCCAGGGGGTCGGTTGCGATGGTCAAATTTTGTATCACTGAGTAACTTATTTAAAAAAAATATTTAATACGTATATTTTTGTTTTTCAGTGTGAAATGTATTTCTCGAGTCATTCGACCATTTCCAGACTTTTCGGACATCCTGTATATCCACCTTCTCACATTGTATTTTCGAAACATGGCTTTATACACAAAATGCTGTATATTTCTATTTAATCCCTTGGAGACGAGCGACACGTATACGTATCGCATAAAGGCTTAAGTATCCACCAGTAAAATTTTACTGTAAAATTTGCTTATTTTTTCGGATCATATTCTCGATTTAATGGCACAAATTTCTGTTTTTAAAATCCGGTGACAAAACATTAAAAATTTCGTAAAAGGCTTTCATCGTGCAGGGGTTAAGGAGTCTAGCATCGATTTTTCAATTCAGAAACTCTCTATTTATTATTTAAGAAGCATATTACTTAGTTAATCGTATATAATGACAAGTTTTAATAATTTTAATGGTTCATTTAAAAAATATTTATATAAAAAAAAATGTAGCGAATAAATAAATAAACTTTCTGCATTGTAAGAAATAATATCCTCAGCGTTTTAATAATCTAAGTCAATAATGCTGTAAGTAGTTTTTCTTTTTAAGTGAGCCCGTAATTATAGAAATGCGTACAACGTATAATTGTCATCTGGTCTACCTGTTTGTCCGTCTGTCCGCATATAACTTCGTAAAAACTACCCGTATAACTTTTGTGGAGTCATTTCATATATCATGAGTGTAAAATCAAAACCTCTAAAAAAACTTAAAATATTCTTTATTCTGTTAAATCTTATCATGCGTACAAAATTCAATGTTATATAATTTTAAGTAATGATTCTAAATAGCCATGGTGATTACTTCCTATTTCGGTTGGAATCATATTATGTCAACATTACGAAAACTAATATATGTAGTCGTAATAATTGTATTCATGTGTTTTTACATAAAATGTGCGGCATCTATTGCACACAGATCTAAATATTTATAAAATTATTTATAGTACGAACGTTCTTCACTCGCCACATTTGACATGAAGTTATGTTTGACATGGCTTGTTTCATGAGAGGAACAACGTGGTACTTAGAAACGAAAATACTAGAAGTGAACTTCATTTAACTTTTAGTTCTGATATGTAATCTATTAATCTATCTAGTTCTGATATCTAATTTAGTTCTGATATCTAATCTGTTTATCCATGTACAAATATCACCATCCAACTTCCAGACCAAAAAAACTCAAAAAATAAATAAATAAATAAATAAATAAAAATCGGAAATTACACGTTAAAAGTAGCGAATGAGTTGCGTTTGTACCATAACGAAGATTCAAACATATTCAGATTGTGGTATAATAGTATACGGTACTTCGGATAGAGCATAAAATCCGGAATCTTTTGCGCGTCCCTGTAAATACTATCTGCTTTCTATTATTATGTTTTATTATGTAAACTTTGGTAAATCTCAGTAATTTATACCAGTTTAATAAAATTTGAAATAGTTTGAAATAATTAAAAACGCGCCACAAACAATATTTCTCTCTATACCATTGTGTAATGAAATATTTTTGCGTGTCCCTGTAAATTAATAACATATTCTTTGCACAAGTATTCTACACTATGTAGATTTTAGTATATAGTTTATAGATGCATATCAAATGTACTACGTTCGAAATAGTGTAATATCATTAAAATTCAATTGTAACTATTTTTTTCCATTGGCCGTAATGTAACAAAATATATTTGATTGTCTCTGTAACTGAATTATACATCCTATTTTCATAAAATTTGAAAAGACTCGACAAAATTATATAAAAATTATATATTTATAATTTTAAATGATTCTGTTGGGTAGTTTTGGCATTGTTATATAAGATAGACGGACGGAAGGACGGAATGAATGGCGACTATAAGTGCTACGTATTTACATGGTTACGAGCGCACAAAAAAAGAAATTGAAAGAAGCATATTTTTTTAGCATAGCAAAGCTACCATGTGTGCGATATGCACAAAAATCCAATAAGCAAAAACTTAAGCCATTGTCTTACTTAATTTAAAGATTTATAAAAATCAGTACATTAGATCATGGTATGGATTTTTTCGAAAATCGAGAAAAATATAGTATAGCATCGCCATACACCATTGTGAGATATGCACAAAAAACTGATCATCACCAGCTTGTATCAAGGTCCACTGAATAAAAAAAATTATGAAATTCCGTGGCATCGTATCTTGAGATACAGAGTCCACAAAATTTTAGTTACATACAGGCATATATACTCACAGACAGATATTTATTAAAAACAATAAGATTGTTTCCAAGAATATTCTAAAAGAGATAAATGTATTGAAAAAGGATGTCAAAATTTTTCGCGAATTCAATACTTTATTTTTGAAAATAAAGAAGAAAGTAAAAATGTATTCTGAAAAATATGCGTAGGTTATAATTTTTATTTTAAAGATAATTTGATATTCATTTTCTTCCAATATGAGATATGTGTGAAGTAAATAATTCTAAATAGTTAAAAACATTACATTATCTATTTATTAACTATGCAAAGTGAAGATATCCTATTTGTTTAACATACCAAACTAATGAATATTCAACATATCCCTTAACCTTTTCTTCGAAATATACGTTCAAACAAATCTTTACTTGTATTCCTCATTTGATTAATATAAATGATTTAATTACCCATTGCTTTAACTATTTATTTCAAAAGTTAGATTAGATATACTTTGACTTTCGAGACTAAATAGTACTGCACACATAAAAACAAAAAATATATAGAAAGATTACATAACATCTTTCAAAATGAAATGTGTGTGCTTGCTGATATTGCCTTTTCAAGACAGTCATAGAAGAGTCAATATGATTAGCATTTACCGTTGATAACGTAAAACACAAACAACCAAGCTATATTTCAAATGTATTCTTTCTTGGGACTCCTTTAAAACATTTAGTAAAGTTAAAATAATTTATTCACTTCTCAATATCGAATTGGTTCTTACATTCTAAGTTTTTAAAATAAAAAATTATTTTCTTCCTCGTTATTAACCCTTTAACTGGTTAATTCTTTTCCGTTCAATAAATTAAAATAGCGGACTCTCACAACTATTATTTAAATAAAATATTTACAAAATTTACTTTAAACATTTCCGCCTTTCAATAGTATAAAAATTTTCTTAAAAATAATAGTGGTGTCAAAAAGCTTTAAATAATGAAAGAAGCAAATTCCAAGACGAATTCATTGGTGCCAACCTCATATAGATTATCCGTAATACGTGCGTTAATTTGACTCTGGTTTACCAGTTTCGAACCAGAAATTTTTCAAAGAAATGAATTTAAGTATGTTCCACTAACAATCTTGAAATTAAATAAATAAAGGTTCATGAAATATATTTTCTGGTTTGAAATAATGTTAATTTAGATCAAATTAAACCAGGTATTACGGAAGATTAGTTGAAAGTTGGCAGCTATGCGAATTTGCTTATTAGTTACCTACAAAGGGGTTAAGCAAATTCGTTAACTGTTTATGTGTTTTCTTAAGTGCTTTAGTGTCTTCTTTAAAGTGTTATTTTTTCGTAATTTTCTGAGAAATGTATAATACAGTGAATATTATGACGCTTTTACTATCAAATCTTGAAATAATATAGAGGTTTTTTTTTTTTTTTTTTTTTTTTTTTTTAGCATAAAAAATATATATATTCAGAAAAGTGTTTATACGTAATTTGTGTACTTAATTGTCATGCTTAATTTGTGTAAAATTTTTGTTCAAAATTAATTTTAAACACATTTTCTATGTATATATACATACATATAAAAATGCATACACACACACATATATACATATATAGGGGAAGATGGGGATACTTGAGCCATTTTTTTAATTTTAATTTTTTTATAATTTTTATAATTTCTTAGAACAAAATAAAATATTGAAAATGAAAATTTGATATTTTTTCTTCGATTGAAAACCACTTTTAATTAATTTTGAACTATTTTTCTATGCCTAATAATTTTTTACTTTTTCTTTTACATCGTGGCTCAAGTATCCCCATGGAGGGGATACTTGAGCCAGATGTCACATTCGCACCAGTATTTTGCAAAGAAAAAAAACGATTTACAATATACGCGAAAAAATGCTTTAAACCTTTTTAAAATAAATTTCGTCAAATTTTCTGGTGTCGTTGTGACATTTCAGAATTAAAATTATGTGGTAGAAAATTCTACCAGCAGAGCTCAAAAGGTTAATCACCATACTTTCAAAATGGTACCAAGGTATGTGATTTCTTTTTTACATGTTCAGAACTATAAATATGTTACCATGTTGCCAGTTTTAGAAAGAAAAATTTACTAACTGTAGAGATAATAGGGGTGGCTCAAGTATCCCCTATGCTCAAGTATCCCCACTCTCCCCTATACATGGTGTCCACTCTCAACGGTGGCCAATGGGTAATTTCTAAACCGTTAGTCATAGACATATAGTTCCAATTGCAAAAATGCTTTAAAATAGATAAAGAATTGTTTTTCAAGCGATTTAAGTAAAAAAATAAAAATATTAAAAATTACGAAGATTAACTTTTTATACGGTCCCCAGATCCTCTTACTGATATATAGTAAAAATTTTCCATCACCCTATCAAGCAATACAAAAAAGGTTCCATTCATCTAACATTAAAATTGACCGAGTTGTAAAATTTTAAATTTCATGACTTAAACCACTTTCATGTAGCGTAAAACGAATGATTTTGACTAAGTTTTCAGGGAACGTATACTAATTGCTTAAATTATTATAAAGGGCATCCATTTCCAACGCTTCCAATAGCTAATTCCTAAACCATTTGTCACAGACATATAGTTTCAATTACAAAAAAAGTTTTAAATGAGATAAAGAAATATTTTTAAAGCAATTCAACTGAAGGTGCTACCAACGTATAAGTTTTACGGCAGTGTTAATTTTTATTTTTTAACTTCCAGATTAATTAAAATAGTTGAAGACGTGAGTTTTAAAATTCTCTTTATCGAAAAAATCAAATTTTGAGAAATAGCGATTTTATTTTAAAAAGGAGTGTTATTGTGATAATATAAGCTTTTATTTTGCTTAAAACGTTCGTACGTATGTTTCCCTGGTTCAAAATTTCTATTCGAATTTTAACTGACTTCCAAATATCCGTTCGAGGTTCAATTTGCACTCTTATTTATATCTGATGAGAATGTAATAATTATACAATTTATTTAATTTATAGGACTACACATAATTATGCGAAATTAAGTAATCTAATAGAATTTTAAATACATGTCATTTTCTAACGAATTATGACTACTGCTTTTCATAATTTAAAT
Source organism: Maratus speculifer (assembly GCA_964019185.1). Lineage (NCBI taxonomy): Eukaryota > Metazoa > Arthropoda > Arachnida > Araneae > Salticidae > Maratus > Maratus speculifer. The sequence goes on from OZ025300.1 coordinate 236,435,358, forward strand.
TAACAAACTTTCTGCTATTTTTTTACTTATATTTTTAGTACAAATTTTGCTTTAATATGTAATCATAAACATAAATTTAAAAATAATATTGTAAAAATTATTTTTCTCTTATTGTTTAATGTAAAATTGCATATCTTACGTTTATTTTTATTTCCAGTATGTTTGTGACTGACCCCTAATTTGCAGCAAAAAAGATGTTTCAACTTTAAGCAGCTATTACTCGGTTAGTTTTAATAGCAGATGAATGGGACTTTCTTTGTGTTTCTTGTTAGAGTAGTAGTAAAAATTTACTAAATATCATTTATAGGACCGGGGCACCGTATAAAAATTTAATTTTCCTGATTTTTTAATAAAAAAAAAAAAAATACGTGTGGCACTCGGGGACTGCCGCGCTAAAGCTATTGCATAGCACTTTTTTATCAACTTATGCAATTATAATTATTTATATATTTATTATTTATGCAGTTCTTTTTTTTTTTTTTTTTTTTTTTTTTTTTGTTTTTGATATTAATTATTTTTTTTTCTTTTTCTTTGGTACTAATTCAAGTTACAGTTTTGAGTGTGATGACCGATAAGAATTTTTTTTTTCTTTTATTGAATAAATGAGAAGTTAATATCGTTTAAAATATTTTTATTATCTTACAATACATGTAGGAATCAGGAATTTTTATCATTGAAACTATAGGTTTATGGTAACTGAAATATGAAACATAAATTTGAGACTTGATGTCCTCTAAATATCTAAAAAATACTGCGTCAATGTCTGCCAAAGTCAACCGAAGGATACCGTGCTGAAGTCTGCCGAACTGAAACGACTCTATCCGGAGTGTTAGGTTTTTTTCTCATCACGGAATTTCTAGATTCGGTCGCCGCGCTCAAAGCCCACGATAAAAGCTATGCAATAGCTTAATAAATTATCAAACAAAATTTAGCCGCGCTACGAAAATTAGATCGCGAGTTATAAGCATTTTAAATTTTTCTACCCTCGCCGTGGGGGTCTCCTGTCACCAAAAATTAACACTGTCTCATAATAAATTACCAAAAAAGTTTGGCCGCGCTACGATAGTTAGATTGCGAGTTATAAGCATTTTAAATTTTTCGACCCTCACCGTGGAAGGTCTCCTGTCACCAAAAGTAACACTGTCTCATGATAAATTACCAAACAAAATTTGGCCGCGCTACGAAAATTAGATCACGAGTTATAAGCATTTTAAATTTTTCGATTAAATTTTTCGACCCTCACCATGGGGGGTCTCCTGTCACATGATAGGTTACCAAACAAAATTTGCCGCGCTACGAAAATTAGATCGCGAGTTATAAGCATTTTAAATTTTTCGACCCTCACCGTGGAGGGTCTCCTGTTACCAAAAATTACCACTGTCTCATAACAAATTACCAAAGAAAATTTGGTCGCGGTACGAAAATTAGATTGCGAGTGTTAAGCATTTAAAATTTTTCGACGCTCACCATGTGGTGTCTTCTGTCACCAAAATTAACACTGTCTCATAATAAATTATCAAACAAAATTTGGCCGCGCTACAAAAATTAGATCGCGAGTTATAAGCATTTTAAATTTTTCGCTCCTCACCATTGGGGGTCTCCTGTCACCAAAAATTAACACTGTCTCATAATAAATTACCAAACAAAATTTGGCCGCGTTACGAAAATTAGATCGCGAGTTATAAGCATTTTTAATTTATCGACCCTCACCATGGGGGTCTCCTGTCACTAAAAATTAACACTGTCACCTAATAAATTACCAAACAAAATTTTGCCGTGCTACGAAAATTAGATCTCGACTTATAAGCATTTTAAATTTTTCGACCCTTACCGTGGGGGGGGGGGTCTCCTGTCACCAAAAGTAACACTGTCTCATAAAAAATTACCAAACAAAATTTGGCCGCGCTACGAAAATTAGATCGCGAGTTATAAGCATTTAAATTTTTTTTTACCCTCACCGTGGGGGGGGGGTCTCCTGTCACCAAAAATTAACACTGTCTGATAATAAATTATCAGACAAAATTTGCCCGCGCTACAAAAATTAGATCACGAGTTATAAGCATTTTAAATTTTTCATTCCTCACCATTGGGGGTCTCCTGTCACCACAAATTAACACTGTCTCATAATAAATTACCAAACAAAATTTTGCTGCGCTACGAAAATTAGATCGCGAGTTATTAACATTTTAAGTTTTTCGATCCTCACTGAGGGGCAGGTCTCCAATCACCAAAAGCTACATTATCCATCCTTGTTTTATCTTAAGACGATTCTTTCCTATACACATTCTACAAATTTGAAAAAAAATATAACTATTTATATATTTTTTATTTATGCAGTTTTTTATTTTTTTGTCTTTGATATTAATTCAAGTTTTTTCTTTTTTTTAATATTAATTCAAGTTACACTTTTTGAGCATGATGACCGATAAGAATTTTTTTTTTCTTTTATTTAGTAAATGAGAAGTTAATATCGTTTAAAATATTTTTATTATCTTACAATACATGTAGGTTAATCAGGAATTTTTATCATTGAAACTGTAGGTTTATGGTAACTGAAATAAGAAACATAAGTTTGAGACTTGATATCCTCTAAATATCTGAAAAATACCGCGTCAATGTCTGCCGAAGTCTACCAAAGGATACCGTGCCGAAGTCTGCCGAACTGAAACGACGATAGCCGGAGTGTTAGGTTTTTTTCTCGTTACGGAATTTCTAGATTCGGTCGCCTCGCTCAAAGCCCGCGATAAAAGCTATGCAATAGCTTAAAATTTTTTTGACCTAACTTACTTGAAAAACAAGTCTTTACCTTTTTCAAAGCATTTTTGCAACTGGAACTATATGTCTATGACTAACGGTTTAGAAATTAGCCACCTTTAAGAGTGGACACCCGGCGTATAACCATTAATTGTATTACAATATATGAACCATTGAATTAAATAACTTATACTACATTGAACATGGAAGAAAAAAATAATTAATTAAAATGAATGCAAATGGTATTTGTAGAACCGAAGCAGAGTCTTCGGGTCCCAAATAAAAAGAAGTGAATATAACGTGTAAAACAAATATTATAAAGTCGTAATTTTTTTATATTTATTTTATATTTGTGAGTCTGTTTTAAAATAAAATTACATCCAATATAAATCTACCAACATATTTAAAATGCTGAAATCAACGCCATGTGTTACCATAATTTTTACAGTCATTTGGTATGTTGTTTCGATTCGAATTTAATATTTTTTTTTACGATTACTGTGTTTATTTCTTATCTATTACCTTATTTCAGTGATTATATAATTAATTAATCTTATCATGAGGCAAAATGTTTACATTAGACTTTTCAATATGATACATTATTAAATTTGTATGGTTATGTTGGTAATAATGTCAGGTATGTCATCCATATTTACCGTAATCTAACAGTAGTAAAAATTAATATATTTCATTTATTATTATTTTTTGGGGGGGGGGGGGGTTGCGGGGGAAACGGGGTATTGGAACGCCATGGTTATTTGATTTATTATTATTATTTTATTAGCACGTGGATGTGAAAAGACTCGCCGATCCTGCACAATTAAGTATGATTAAGACTCCTTACTGTTCAAAGGTAACTTTGATTTGATGAGAAATACAAGTTTTAGATGCCTCGTACAAAATAAGAAAGATTATGAGAGTTTTGTTGCCTCATATGAATTATGATAGTTTATTCAATGAATGATTTTTCATTGTTAACTGTTGTAATGTTATCTGAATTAAATTTTTTTAACCTTCCGTCTACCAGACAGCAATATTTCTGATGTCAATGGTAAAATGAGAAATTGTCGATTGACACCGGAATTTATAAAGGATTTGTCTAGATATTACGAATTCCTTAATTTAAGCTTTCATTGTAAAAGCAAAATTATATTAAAATATTACTGGTGCCGTTTGCAAGTTTGGAATTAAAATTAGGTGTTGCCGTAGATAAATGGGTGTTTTGTCTGGTAGACGGAAGGTTAAATCTATATCACTTTTTCCAATAATAACTCTTTGCTTATTCTATTTTTTTTATCAAAAAACGAAAATTACTATTTCAAAAAAGTTTTGGCGAACAAATGCTGCGTAATAATGAAAAAACAGTCCGACAACACTATGATTTTATTATTATTATTATTATTATTATTTTGAATATATTTTTTTAATTGAACGAAAACTTTTTTTTTTTGGGGGGGGGAAGGTTCGATATACAAGTTATATACAAGTACAAATTATTCTTAAGTTATTGTTTGTTATGTTTATAGTTTATTTTAGTCAATTTATTTTATCAAGTACCATTTATAAATTCTCAAAACTCTCGGGAGATTTTCGATGTTCTCCTCACATTTTTTTTGTATGATTTTTCTAAAGTAACTTAATTTTCTTTTATAAGAATTCCTAGAAGGTGTTCATGTTCTTCTAGTTATATAAGATGTTTTTAAACTAACTAAATACCTTTAAGAACAGAGATAAGTTATTAATAGGATTATTGCGAAAGTAACATAAACTTGAAAAATAAACTTATTTTGCTTTTTATGTGTTTTACAACAGTTTTCTGCACACGTTGAAAAATAAAACAAATATATATATATATATCTATATATATATATATGTATTTAATTTAATCAATTATGCTTATATTCTGTAATTGGATAAAAGTTGTTATAAAAAAAGAAAAAAATAATAATAGCCATGCAGTTGATAAATCACTCTTTCTGCAATAGTAGAAAAAAATATTAAAAAATACCTGGGGGTATTCCAAAGTTTCAATTACAAGCTAATATTTTTATTTTGTATTTGCACCATTATTTTTAAAAAGTACATTTTTTTAGCATAATGTCCTCAAAGCATATGTGAAAAACTTTACTAAGAATTTCAGTGATAACAGTTAATAATACAATAATTATTTAAAAAGTTAATGCAGTTGAGACATTATAAAATCTTAAGATTAAATAAAAAATCTGAAAACTGATTTTTTGAAAGTTTAAAGGTCTTGTGCCCTTTAGAAATTAAGTGACTATTTCATAACGCTACGGCTCAGATGCGGCAAATCTTCTCATACTGTTTTAAAAATAAATTAACATTACTAGGAGTTTAACCCTTTGCGGCACGGACAAATTCTGTTAGTAAAATGAGAAAATACCGACTGTCACCGGAATTTACAAACGAATTTCTAAAAAATTTAGAATCCGGTAATTTATGCTTTAAGCAAAACTTTAATAAAGTATTATTGCTGCCATTTGCAAGTTTGGAATTGGAATTAGGTATCCCGGACGCATTTTCAGAAAGACTCACGTTTTGAGCACCTTATCGCCAGAACAACGATTGACGTGGAGACAAAGTCAATGCTACGTACCCTTTCTTGTTTGTGACGTCAAACGCCTGGCGAATAGCAACCCTTCCTTCTGCAAAGAGATCGCTCTTATTGTTTCCGTAAATGTTATCAAGCAAAGACTATAATATGAGGAAATGTTATTCACTGTTGCTTACAAATAAAACATAGCCTAAAACAAAGAGCTTTTTCAGATTAAAATGCTTTAAACTTCACAAAACATCTAATCTAAACATAGTTTTTTTTTCTTTTCTCAATTCAAAAATCTTATTTCCTAAACTCGCTATGTTCGAAGAAATTGAGAAGCTAATTAAAAACAGTATTAAAGATTCTCTTGTAATAAATATAATTCTATTAATCATATGTTTTATGACACATTTGAACTGAGTTTATTTTGTGTTTGGCGATGCAGCTAGCTGAACGTCCTCGCTTTCGCCAACTCGCCAACGCTGGTGCTCAAAACGTGATTATTTCTAAAAATGCATCCCGGACTGGGTACAGTGTGCCAGAAAAGGCTAATTTATGTTCACAGTGTTTTAAATAATTGTTTTAAAATACTGTTTAAAGTTAGTTTTGTACTTCTTTTTAGTTAAAAATAATAATAGCATTAGATGCTCGAGATATTTTAATAGATATCAGTTGCTTTTCGCATGATTGGAGCCGTGTAAATCGGGAAGCCAAATTAACTTGACACTAATAATTTTTTACATATTACACCCATGTTTCAGCCATCTTTCATGGTATTTAATTATGCTATTACATAATGCGAATAAAATTTATTTAACACTCTAATACCCCTGATAGTATATATGAAACAACAGTGTTTTTCAAATAATGGATTTTTTAATTCAGATATTTGAAATTCACACCAGAAATTCAGTATAATAATATTTTGTCTGTTTATAACAAACATTCCGTAAATGAGTAAAATGTAATTTATGTTTAAAATTTTCTGGTTATATCGATTTTCTAAATTAATAAATTTTTAGAATGTATTTACTATATTGTGAAATCGAGTGTTAAACAATCCTTGCCCAGAGTTGAACGCGTTCGAGAAATTGCTTACGTCAGAGAATCGGAGCTGATATCAGAAAATTTAAATGCGTAAATATTGGTTTATTTAATGACGAAATGTCCGTTATTAAAAAAATAATAATACAATTTTCTCTCATAAATTTCTGGTTCTTGTGGGTAATATCTCAATAACAAGCACTTTATAAATTAGACATACTGATTGTATCAAAAATGTTACATTGATCTTGTAAGGGTCAAAGGAACGGTGTCCAGTGCCTTTTTGAGTTTCGATTTACGTAAGATTACCTGGTAACAATTGAGTTACATAAAATCGCTTTTTATAAAAATTTAAAAAAGAAAATACATCGAAATACAGTCGAGTCTCTCTATAACGAAACTCCATGCATCGAATTTCTCTATATAACGAATTTTTAGTAGGAACGGTTCCCTTTTCGCATGATTACATTAAAAACAGTCTCTATATAGCGAAATATCTATCTCCATATAACGATTTTTTTCATAAATTGGTCTTAATTTACTCAGTTTTAAAAGGTTTCGAAATCATGTAGAATCGATTTTCCATCACTTACTTTTTGATTTAACGTCAATGCTGAGTTTTTTTTATATTACTTCTCTCCTTGTTCTTTAAATCCAACGAATTCATCCCATCTCCCACACACCTTTCCACATCCTTCTCAAAACGGAGTCAATTGGATTGATGCACATGTAAGAGAGAAATCAATGAGAGGCACACAAGAGAGGCTTTCAAATGGAGGAAAATGTTAACTACAATTTTTCATTCCTTGCTAAAATATGAGCATTTTTCTTTAGAGCGTAACAATTTTAAAATCAAAACAACAAAAAATCACAGATTTCTTCGTCTGAAATTAATGCAAGTCTTCCTTATTGATTTTCATTAAGCTTTCAAATAAATGTCTGTTCTCTTTTTTGAAACAGCTTAAATAATTAAGAAATAAAATGTTATGCTAATATTTACTTTTAAACATTTCAAATTATTAATTCAAAAGATCAAAAATAATATTTTTTCACACATTAAATGCGATTTTTAACATCACTCTCTATACATCGAATTTCTCTATATAACGAATTTTTTACTGGAACGGTGGATTTCGTTATATAGAGACTCGACTGTATATTATATTAATACACAAAAATGCTCTTTTAAGCCCCAAGGAAAACATTTTGTCGCAACTGAAATTTCCAGGATACATTTATTCTCCTGTATAAACGCTTGATATACTCGGTAGTTTCTCTCCCCCCCCCTCACAACCTCAAGTTTGAAAAAAATATATATAATATATTTTATTCTTATATTCTTGTATCGGAAAGAAAAAGTTTTTTTTTAAAAGTGTAATATTATTGTAAAGGTGGTTTGCTATTTTGTTTATACCTTTTATTGTCAGTTCTTTGAAAATGTTAGCCAAAAATTTTCTGATTGATGTATTTTTGATGATGTTTCATGAAAATGCATCTGAGAAAATCTCTTGGCGTACAATATTTCATTTCACGTTTTATGCATACTTTTTATGCTGCTTACGTAAACAAATATTTAACATTCTCTGAAGAAAAGGGCTAAAAGATGCGCACACATGACTGCTTATACTGTATTTTAGAATATTTCTGATATTCAAAAGTAATTTAAAAATAAACTTTATTTAAATATTCATGACAGGTTTGAGTATTATTTTAAATTACCGAAATATTTAATTTTATGGTATACGCATATTTTATTCGTCAATTTATGAAATATAATTACTGATTCTTTTTTAAATATTTATTACATCTTATAATCAAAGTTTTAATGTATACAGGTATATATGTGAAGGTAACCAAATTTTAAAATTTTAGAATAAATATAATATTTAAAAGTTGTTAAAACAAATTTTATTTAAATATTGATGAAAGATTTGCGTATTACTTTAAATTACAGAAACGTTTAATTTTATTTCGTATACCCATATTTAATCATAAATTGATGAAATATATTTATTGATTTTTTATTATTGTCATTAAATCTTGTAATCAATTTTTTTAACATATAAAGGTGTATACATAAAGATAACTAAATTTTCATGTTTTTTAATATATCTGATATTAAAAAGTAATTAAAAACAAATTTAATTTAAATACTGATGAAAGATTTGCGTATTAATTAAAATTACAGAAACGTTTAATTTTATATTGTATACGCATATTTCTTCGTCAATTTATGAAATACAATAATTGTTTAGTATTATTATTAGTATTATTATATCTTGTAATGAAAGTTTTTTAAATATAGCGGTAAATGTATGAATATAACTAAATTTTTATACTTTAGGACATATCTGATATTTAAAAGTAATTAAAAATAAATTCTATTTAAATATTGATGGCAGATTTGTGTATTACTTTAAATTACCGACATGTTTAATTTTATATCGTATACGCATATTTCTCCGTCTATTTATGAACTAGAATTATCGATTTTCTTATTATTATTATTATTACATCTTGTAATGAAAATTTTTATTATCGACAAGTATACACACGAAAAATTTAACAGAAATTTTTCGTTTATTTAATCAGTAGATTACAGCTATTTGAAGTAATAAAATTTACTGTAAATTTTTTCCGAGCCGAAAAATCGGAAGTTGTTGGCAGCTATGCATTAATGCTTGCCCGCCAACCCTTCCATGACGGGATCCATTTACGAAATTTTTAATGTTTTGTCACCGGTTTTTAAAAACAGAAATTCGTGCCGTATAAAACAGATAAAAATGCTCCGATTTAATAAGGCAAAATTTGCAGTAAAATTTTACTGATGGGAATAAACAAGAATTATTAAGCCTTTTTGCGGCACGTATACGCATCGATCATCCCCAGGGGGTTAACCCTTTCCGGCACGCTGTGCCCAGTCCGGGATATCTAATTTGAATTCCAAACTTTCAAACAGCACATATTTTAGTAAAATTTTACTTTTACAATGAAAACTTAAATTAAGGAATTCGTAATATCTAAAAAGGTCGTTTGCAAATTCCGGTGGCAGTCGATAATTACTTATTTTACTACAAAATTTGCCAGTGCCGGAAAGGGTTAAGAGCTTAAAAGAAGTTTGAGTACACAATTTCAAATTGTTCTGATTAAATATATAAAATTTTGATGATGTGAAACACATAAATAAAATAAAAATTTTTATCTCAATGCCGTTAAGAACCTTTTGCACTCGAGAGGTGATTCTCACTAACTACTAATGTCTCGCGTAAATGGGTGCTCCAAATGATGTGAACACCAGTATTTTAAACTAGTTTTCTTCGCCTTAGCTAACAGCCGAATAATTTGTGAAAAACAACGGCAAAAAAAACTGTAAGATATTCGTGGTTTTCAAATCATTAATACGATATATGAGTGACACGAGACAACTCCAGTGGTGAGTGAGAGAGTCAATTCATCAGTGCAAAGGGTTAGCAAGAGTAAATGAACTTTCAGTTAGTGATGTGCAAAAAGATTGAAATTGCGATTCGACTGAATCATTCGGTCATAAGCGAAAGCATAGCTGTCAACTTATTTTTTATCATTCAATTTTTTACCCTTTTTTTGTTGACAATGAATTTTCTTATTTTAGTTAAATTTACTTAACCCCTTGAGATCTGATGGTAGAAATTTCTACCACATAATTTTAATTCCGAAATGTCACGATGGCACCAGAAAATTTGACCAAATTTATTTGAAAAAGGTTTAATGCATTTTTTGTGTTTAACGTTAAGCGGTTTCTTTTCTTTGCAAAATACTGGTGCAAATGTGACATTTAGAATTTTGCAGAAATTTTCATCCCAGAGTTTAAAGGATTAATGAATCGTTTAAAATATAAAACTCATTTTATCTGAAATTTTTCTGAAGAAATTGATTTTAAAACATACAAAGATTACAACTGTGTTTTAATCTCTGTTTTTTTTCTTAGCTTTGGTTGTAAATGATTAAAAATGCAAACAAAAATTAGAAGATTATTTTTGTACATGCCCGGATGATTCATTTGATTAGCAAAATTAAATCTCTCTGATTTTGGTTGCCAAATTGGCCTTTATCTTTATTCGGGAATTTAGTGTTCATAGCAGAAAAAAAGAATAATATTTTATGCTTTATATTTTATGCTTTATTTAACCAGACAGTTAGCGATCATATGATGTAAAAATTCCTCTTCAGAAATTTTCCATAAGGATTTGAAATTCCGATTAAATATTGGAGTTCAAGCTGGCAACTCTGACTCTAACCGTAACTGCCTTCAGCAAATGCACATCTTGCGCTTTTTCTATTGCTATAACTTGCTTATTTCAGTAAGCAACTTCTGAATTAATACCATAAATGTGTAGTATTAACGATTATTCGACATACATTTTGTTAATCGCTTGAGGGGCAGTAGGATATATTTTATTCCACCTAATTTAAATAAGTTTCTCACCAGAAAAAATTAACTAAATTTTAATTTTTTTTCTTTGGCGGCAAAATGTTGAGAAATTTTTTCTATTTTCCCGGTGGCAATTTAATAATACAGAGACATTAATGTTTGAAGTGGAAAAAAAATCTTCTTTAACACTAGAACGCCGGGAAATTTTACGCAAGTTTTATAAAATATATTTCAAACCAGCAAAATAATTTAAAATAATTTAATTTATCAGTTTAGGTCATTCAATTGCAACTAATATATAACTTATTTCTTGAAGATTTTTCTGGTTCTCGACAATTAGTCAACTGATCGGTGTCGAATTGACTTCCCGGCGTTCTAGTGTTAAAACACCATAACATAAATTTTTGCGCAAACCCTTTCGAAAGAACTTAATTTTTCCTTGTCAAGCGCAAAAAGACGATGGGCGGTTGAAATGCCAGAATAAGAACAAATCAAGATAATAAGTTCAAACTAAAGTTTTTTCACTTCAATTAACACCAAGTTCAACTTATTATCTTTATATTATTACTTGTCCCTCAAAGAATTAAACAAATATTCTGGATCAAAAATATTAATTTAATTTTTAAAAATCAGCGTTCGTACGAATAAATTGCTTAACTGAATTTTAAATATTTTACTAGTGAAGTACTGATCACTATATCTGAAGATAATTTTTTTTCATTAAGAAAGGCAAGTGTTACTTTATAAACATTCTGATAAAATGTGCTGGAATGTCCTTGACGTTTGCGAACCCTGAATTTAACACTAGAACCGCGGGAAAATTCATTCAAGTTTTATAAAAATATTTCTCATCGGAATTTTTATTTAAAACTTTTTAAGTTATTTATTGAAAATATTTTTGTTCAGCATGTATTTAGCTTATTTTATTAAGACTTTTCTGGTTCGAATCGACATTTCTCCATATGATACGGGTCAAAATGACCCGTCGCCGCGGTTCTAGTGTTAAGAAGTAAGTGCTTGACACCTCTGCAAATTAACCCTTTAACGTTCAGAGCATTTTAATTGCTAAGATATTGAAATAAATTATTGACACCGGTAACCGCGTACAAATATTTTTGTAAATAAGAAAAAGTTATTTTTTTACATGTATAATAAAATGATTCTTTCTTTATTAAAATTCCGGTGTCGTTGTTGCATATCGGAATTGAAATTTTGTGGTTTCGTAGAGAAACCAATGAACGTTAAAGGGTTAACCCTTTATCTACCGCATTATGAATTCATGAAAATGTTACATTCTAAAGCATTTTAGGCAAATTGTTTAAACTAAGTTAAAAGATTTACATAATCACTTAATAAATACTTAACGGATTTTAGAAGGATTGAAGGATATAGAAGGATTAATTAAATTTGAATTTACAGGAATGTTGTGCAATATTTATAAACCCTCTCAAACCTTATATTTTAAATTGTTATCTTAGTATTTTGTAGAATTACAGGGCTCCCAAATGGTCCGCCAACTGAACATCAACATTTTCTTAGAAAGATTTTCGTTTTATATTTTTCTTGCAAAGTGATCCGAAACCGACTTCGGAGGTTAGTTTTAGTACAAATACTGTAGAAACCTACTATAGAATTTTCTGTTAAAATATATTGATGTTCAGTTCGCGGACCATTTGGGACCCTGAATTATAAAATGTACAAATATGATGTTCTTACAATATACATATAGAAATATTTCCAAATTGAAAAATCCCCGTACTTCTCCCTCAGCGCCAAGAAAGTTGAAAAGGTACAAATGCAAAAGAAGTCGTCCTTTAAAAAATATTTTTACTTTGTTTAACCAATAATGCTTTTGGGATAAAATAAAGTAATGAGTATGTAGCTCATTCTAAACAGTACTAAAATTTATTGATCTATTAAAAGAATTTTATACTAGGTATTTTTATGGTACTTATAAGTACCGTCGTTAGATAAAGTGTTAAGAAAGGAAAATATTACTTTATAAATTTTCTGAAGAAATGTGCTTGGATGCCCTTGACGCTTATGAATTCTGAATTTAAGAAAGAAGTGCTTCGATACCTCTGCATATTAAGCAAATTTTTATAGCCACATTTACTTAACCAAATGTTAAATTTTTAAGTGCAAGCTATAAACATTAATAAAATATCGGATAAAGTTCATTTACATATTTAGGTAAAATTCGAAAAAGACTACATAATGGAGTAAGAATACTGCATAATGAAGTACAATAGTGTACACTATACAACAACTGTTTACAGACAATGAGTCGGAAATCAACAAGTCACAGACCTTAAAATTATTAAAGTGAATTTTTTATTATAATACTAAATGTAAGGCTCCATCTTTACTGAAAGAAAATTATATTTTATTATTATACTCTATGGCCATTTATATATATTTATATATCATTCATGGAAGTCGTACTACCCTGAAAGATCTCAGTTTTCATAAGAAAAATTATACAAATTCCTATGTATATCTACATATCAAGTGGATTGCGAAAAAAAATGAGGTCGGTCAGTTAATAATAAAGTTTGAAAACGTCTGGTTAATTTTTTTTAATATGTATTTCTCGGTTTTTTTTCCATCAAAACTATGTAACAGCTTTTCTTATAAACCCATAGTTCAAGCCTGCGAAAAATATGAAAAGATATATTAATACTTTTCGAAAAATTTGCAAAGAAGATTTAGTGATGCATGCCCTGATTATCGCATGTAAATTTTCACTGAGAAATCCCGATTTTGATTTGTGATTTGTGTATTACAGAATTTCGACAAGAATAAGGAGCTAAAATAAGGTGACATTTTTTCCTATAAAATACAGGTGAGAATTTCCCTTACATTAGATAGTTAATTGATCGATATTTTTGAAAAAAATTTTAAAAAATGCTTATTATTTTCATGTTTGTCACAGGATTTTTAATCTTTTATCACCGGTTTTTCAAACCAGAAATTTTTGACTAATTGAATCAGGAAAATACTCGGATTAAATAAAACAAAATTCAGAATTAAAATTTACTGGTCAGGATAATAAATCATGATCGGAACATGGATGCCCGTAGGTGGTACGAGCAAGTTAGAATTGGCACAAAACGTTGCCCGTGTGACGTACGGGCAAATCATGGAAGCGGTTAATAAAGCCTTTAATTGACATTCTAACAGATCACAGTATTTTACCGTATGAAGTGTGGCGTATAACCCTTTCCGGCGCAGTGTTACCACTCCGTCAACACCTAATTTTAATTCCAAACTTACAAACGGCACCAATAATATTTTAGCAAATTTTTGCTTTTACAATGACAGCTTAAATCAGAGCGTTTTTAATTTCTAAGAAGTGTCTTTTGTAAATTCCGGTGTCAGTCAACAATTTCTCATTTTACGAACAGAATTTGTCTGCGTCGGAAAGGGATAAACAGATGTGTTTATAGAAAAATGGGTGAAGTACTTTTTCCTTCTTAAGTATTTTTCAACATAAACCGGAAAAATGATCCAGGAAAATATTAAACTAATATTAATTCTAACGAAGCCCCCCGAAGGGACAAGCTCAGTAAGCCGAATCAAGGTGCTAACTCGAACCTGTTGTCGAGTTGGAGTTTTTCTTAACAGCATTACGATCCGCTGCTGGTAGCGTTTCGGGTTTATCCCAAAGGTGTTGTAAAGCGTCGTAAGATAAATGGGTGAGGTGCCCGGAAGATCAAAGGTTGGGTCACATCAGTCAAGTTCATCGCTACCTACCAGAAGTAGTGAACTAGAAGAGGATTTTTAAGTAGATTGCAGTTTCTTTTGTGTGAATGGCAACGAAATTGCTTTGTTTCTATAAAATGATACTTTAAAAGTTGCGTAGTATAAAATTTAGATTTGAAACATTGTAAATAGATATAGGATAAATAAGTATACTACGATTAAATATCAACATAAAATATCATAAAATATTACTATTTATGTAATACAAATGTCGCTGATTTAAATGTTTGATTTTAATCATGTTTTTTACTTTCTTCTATCTTCAATAGAAGAAAGTATTGTAATCGAAACTTTTTTCGACTTCCGGTTTTCGACGGATTTACACATTTTACGGGTCAGAGATTCCAAAAAACATGTTTTTGCAAAATGTCTGTCTGTCCGTGTGTCTGTGTGTGTGTGTCTGTCTGTCTGTGTATATGTCGCCATTCTACCATTAAAAAGTGTATGAAGTTATGTGTAGAAATGAACCAATTTTTTGTGAATGTTTCTGGCTGTGGCAAGCAGGTCCTCCTTCAGTTTTGAAATATTCTGTCAGAAGGGAGCGCTGCAATCGCGATTTTTGTGCCATTTTCAATATGTTACCAACCAAAAGTATATGAAGTTATGCATCGAATTTGACCAAATTTTTTTTGTGTAAGTGTATGACTATGGCTAGTTGGTCCGCCCTGAATTTGAAAATATTCCGCCGGAAGGGGGCGCTGCAATCGCGATTTTTGTGCCATTTTCAATATTGTACCGACCAAAAGTATATGACGTTATGCATCGAATTGAACCACATTTTTTGTGTATGTGTATGACTATGGCTAGTTGGTCCTCCCTGAATTTGAAAAAAAATCCATCGGAAGGGGGCGCTGCAATCGCGATTTTTGTACCATTTTTAATATTGTACCGACCAAAAATACATGAAGTTATGCATCGAATTTGACAAAATTTTTTGTGTAAGTGTATGACTATGGCTAGTTAGTCCGCCCTGAATTTGAAAATAATCTGCCAGAAGGGGACGCTGCAATAACTGCAATAACGAATTTTATGCTATTTTCAATATTGCACCACATAAAAGTGTATGAAGTTAGTTCTAGAACTAAACTAATTTTTTTGTATATGATAATTTTTTGGTAAGGCAAGTAGGTCCTCCTTGAATTTGAAAAAAAAATCTGCCTATCATTCTATTGTCCATCGGCTCGTGCAGAAACGGAAATTCGTTTTAACTCCGATTAATTGATTGAAGCAGAAATTTAAGATGAAAATCAAAGTTGATATGGTATTGAATTAAAATTATTAAAGCATTAAAATGAGTAACTATTTTTTTTAAATATTAAAATGTACGTATGAGATAGAAGAAAGTTTTGGGATTGGCACATCCAACTAATTTATGTAATGAAAGATGACTCATAAAAATTAGTAAGTAGTTAATTTGTAGAATTAACAGAATTTTGCTGTAGTCTCATAATTTAATAAATTCTTGGTGAACTAAATTATATAAAATGATATACGCCGTTGTATTTCCTGTGAGAATACAATGTTTAGAATATGTATAGATTTTAATACTAAATAAAATATCCAAATTTAGCTCATTTTTTTTTCATTTACCGATTAAAGACGATAAGGATCCATTGCTTTCTTGGCTGTGCCGCACTTATGTAATTATGTATATGTATATATTTAAATTACAGACATTTCATTCTTATTATTTAAAACACATTTTATCATATATCCAGAATACCTTTAACCCCTTGGGGACGAACGACACGCATACGTGACGCAACAAGACTAAAGAATCAGTGTTTACTACCATAAGTAAAATCTCACTTTAATATTTGCCTTATTGAATCGGAGGATTTTCTCGATTTAACAAGGCACAAAAAATCCTTTTTAAAAAGCCAGTGAAAAAACATTAAAAATTTCGTAAAATACACCCGTCGCAAAGGGGTTAATTTTAAATGCATGTATTAAATGTTGTTTTGTGAAACAAACAAATATTGTTCATTTATTTTTTAAATATTTAGCAATTCTAGAGAATAATTTTTGAAAAATCGCGGATTAGAGGTTTTTTTTTAAATTTATTTATTTAACAGACAAAGCTATTTTGAGAATTAAAAATTCAATGATAAATTTCAAGTTATTCTCTCAAAAATGATTAATCTTGCTTTACCAGATTTGTTGTAACAAAATGTTTTTGTTACTTTTTTTTTTTTTTTTTTTTTTTTTATAAACAGATGCATATTTTTTTTAAAGTCGCATTGTCATTTTAATTTCAGGGAAAAAGATAATATGTTCCCGAAGCATTAGTGCTTTTCCTTCCGAAATTAAAATGATATTGTGGCTATTTTATGTGCATAATTTTATAAAAACAAACTGTACGAAAGATATTTTGGAATAAATCTTATAGACAAGATTCATCTGTCATGATTGAGTGAAAATTTAGAAAATATGTGGAAGAGATACTCAGATAATAGTTATTTGCGCATATATGACGCATAATTACATCGAGGCCCAAAAACAGAATATTTCTAAGCATGACATCTAGAAAAAGTATTTCATTGCAAATAATTGCATCCTTTGAAGTGTCAAAAAATATTAGTCACAGAACAATGCGGGAATCAAAAAAAAAAAAAAAAACTTTCCAGAAGATGTTGAAGAAATTATGGTTAAACCCTTGAAAGGCAGTGATTCATTTTTAGATTATCTTATTTTAATCCCTGAATTCCACATTGACACCAGAATTAAGGAGTCACATTTTTCCGTTTACTGTACACGAAGAAAACTTTTTATTTATTTTCAAATAGATTTCGCTTTTCGAGTACAATTCTAGTGTCCTTTACTCATTTCAGCATTTTAGGATTAGAAGTGTTTCTCCCTGAAAGGATAAGAACGCACAACAAAACTCTTTCTTTAACCCTTTCCGGCACACTGTGCTCGGTCTGGGATACCTAATTTTAATTTCAAACTTGCAAACGGCACCAATCAGTAAAATTTCGCATTTACAATATAAGCTTAAATTAAGGAATTCAAAATATCTAAAATGTTCGCTTGTGAATTCCGGTGTCAGTCGAAAATGTGTCATTTTTCATCAGATTTTGTCCGTGCCGGAAAGGGTTAAACTAGGTTAAGAGAGGGCTGTCTTCTAGTGATAAAATAATTGTCAGCAACATTTACAACCTTTTGATAAGAAAATGTGGAAATTGGATGCATCAGATGGATATAAATTTTAATGGTATGTTTTCAGAAGCGAACAAAGAGGTTTGTTTAATAGTCAGAAAGATGGAGGATTTATAATCATATGGATTGATTTTGAATTCGATGTAAAAAAATATTTTTGGCATTTTGTGTAAAACAAAATTAAGTCCCATGACTATCAGCAAGTCTTAGAGGATCATTTTATTCCAATACCAGATTTGCTAGGAAGAAAAAGCTGTGTATTTCAACAACACAGTGCGCACATTTGCATGATTAACTCGACAAACACGTGGTTTAATAAGAATAATCTCGATGCAATGGACTGGCCATCAGTTAGTTAGTCTGGACATAAATCCTAGAGCGAATGTGTGAGGATAAAATAGCAAGAAACGGAAATGAAAATCGTCAGCGTTTTTGGACCTAAGATCTTACAACAACAATAGAACATGCATGGTATGAACTATTCCCAGGGGTAATGCAAATTTTCGTTCTTTCGATGAAAAAAAAACATGTCTTTGTGGTAAAGTTAATGGAAACGCGATTAATCACTTGAGGGACAAGCATTGATCCTCTGTAATATTGAATTGTCACCGGAAAAATTGAAAACTTTTATTTTAAAATAAGAAAAGGCAAAAATTCAGCATTTTGTCGCCAAAATTCTAAATATAAAATTTCGTTCAATGTTTCTGGTGAGATCTAGTTCAAATTAGGTGGGATAAATTATATCCCACCGTCCTCAAAGAGTTAAATACAAACATTTGTAACTGTCACAAAAGTTTGTATTTTTACAGAACAAAAGACTGTTAAAAAAACATTTGTAACTGTCATCCGCAATCCCTTAACCCCTTGGGGACGAGCGACACGTATATGTGCCGCAAAAATGGTTAAGAATCGTTGTTTCTCCCCACCAGTTAAATTTTACTGTAAAAATTCCCTTATTTAATTGGAAAATGTTCTCGATTTCATAAGGCAAATTTTTTTGTATTTACATACAGGTGGTAATATGCAATCCTCATCCGCAATCCCTTAACCCCTTGGGGACGAGCGACACGCATATGTGTCGCAAAAATGGTTAAGAATCGTTGTTTCTCCCCACCAGTTAAATTTTACTGTAAAATTTCCCTTATTTAATTGGAAGATGTTCTCGATTTAATAAGGCAAATTTTTTTTGTATTTACATATAGGTGGCAAAATATTAAAAAAATCGTAAAAGGCTCCCGTCGCAAAGGGGTTCAATAATCCGGAAAACAAATATTGCCTATAATTACAGGTTTCGCACACTCCTTATATTTTTTAAGGACTATGGCATCACAAATAAATATAAGAAAAATTATATTTAATTTTTAATTAACAGAATTCGCAAACATCATCTTTATCCACGAATTTTTCAAATTTTTCCTGCAGTGAAGTACTTTGAAAATACTGTTAAATTTTAGTGGTATTATTTTGCGAACCCTGAATTATGATACAGCTTATTTTCTTTTTTTTTTTTTTTTTATTAAATAATTTCAGCATTTATTGGGTTTTCTAATACAAATCATTCTAAACTGTGCTTCGAGTAGTATTTGTAATTAGACTCATATACATAAAAAAAATCTTCCCTTTCTGATTTTTACAATGAATTGTATTTTATGTTTTTTTACCAATATTTTCCAGGCACAATATGTATAAGTGCGCTAGTTGACCCATATTCTAGATAAATCATGAATGCTTTTCCCCTGCATATCATCTCGCTTCATTTTTAGAAAGAGATGAATCAGGAAGGCGAAACACGTGAAAAATAAAAATGAGTAAATAAACAAAAATTTGTAAACAACTCCTCCTTCTTATAATGTTGATAATCCTTTCGCAACGGGAGCCTTTTAGCCAATTTTTAATCTATTATCACCGATTTTTAAAAACAGAAATGCTTGCCTACTGAGAATATGCTCCGATTAAATCAGAAAAAATTTACTGTTGTAGATAAACAAGAATTCCGTGTGCTTGTCCCCAAAAGGTTAATTGGATTTTTTGTCTTGTAAACAATTTGCTACGCTTAATTTTATTAACTAAATGATTGTAAATATTGTAATTTTATAGATTATAATATAAAATTTCTCTATTTATTTTTATATATAAGGAACATTTGGCGCTTTGTAATAACGTTTCAAATGCGCTTGTTACAAATTTTGATTTTTTTTTTTTTTTTTTTTTTTTTTTTTTTGCGTTTGAAGTATATAACACATCTTTATTCACAATCCCGGTTGTTCCAGAGCTATGTGTAGCATTACAAGAGTTAAAATTATATTTTCCATACTATACGAGAGAAATATGAATAAATTTCAGTAACACATTGTCTAATTACATCATGGGTATAACATAAATTTTCTCTTTGTTGCATAAATTCTGCGATAAAGTGGTGTTTAAAATAGGTATCAAATTCTATTATAAAATGCTGGTTACCCATTCCTCTCCAGTAATCAGACTTGCATTAAAATCTTATCCAGAATCCAGAGTTTGATCTTATTATAGGCACTTGAACAGTGGGGTAACCATCCCTTGAATACTATGCATATGCGTCTATATATAAATGATAGATGCAGTACGCAGATTTTTTATGCGTGCATGCGGTCTCTTGATTTTGAATTCCAATAATGTTTAAACTCTTAATTGTAGCATTAAATTACATTTTAAAATTCATATTGTTTATTGCCACTACTTTTTTGAAAAAAGAAATAATCATCTAATTTAATGACAGGTAAAATGTAACCAGAATAAAGCCAATTACCATAGCTGCAACATTTACTTATTTTTGCTACCACTAAAATTGTACAGAGATTTTCCATTTGTTTAATCTTAAGATTTCTACGATTAAATAAGACAATATTTGCTATAAAATTTTTGTCGTAGGAAAAATACGTAAAATTTGGCAGCTAAGCAATTACCACTACTTTATAACAATGGTGGGAAACAAGCAATCTCAAGAAGAAAAAAAAACATAGCTTTTGAATACCACGTGATCAAGAAATAAGGAATTTAGTTTTTAATTAATTTTGTCAACCTTATAATAATAATAATAAGAAGAAGAAGAAGAAGAATTCAAAGAAATCATTTAGGAAAGACTGGTGTCAAAAACAGTTCACTTTAGAAATACTTTAACAAATTCACCTATTGACAGTCTTAATTTTTGTGTTGACATCGTGGCTTAATACATAACAGCAAACCTACCTCTAATTCAACGTAATATACGGATAAATTTAATCCAGCTTAATGCTACAGTGGACTCTCAAAACTAATTTTTTTTAATTTTCAATGAATTTTTTAAAAAGTTTCTGGAAATAATCATAATATATATATCTCTTATTTCACATTTTTTTAAAAATATATTGAATAGTTTTTGAGATACAGAATTTTCTTTTTTTAAATTAACAAAAAATGACAATATTTCAAAATGCTCCATGCGAAATTCTTTATGCCCAATTTTTCTGATTTTTTGTTTAAAATGCTCTCTATGTATGTGTTAACAAATGTTACTAAGCATTTTTAGCATATTACCTGTAAAGCATTTTAAAAAATGATTTTAACTTAATTCTTTTGTATTTTCCATTGAAAAATCATTAAAAATTTCATATAACTGAAATTAAAAAATTTACATGCGTCTAAAAAATTTATTTCTTGAAACATTTGTTAACACATACATAAAGAGCATTTTAAACAAAAAATCAGAAAAATTGAACATAAAGACTTTCCAATGGAACATTTTGGAATCATGAAAACAACGAAAATATTCATTGTGAGAAAAAGAGGTTTTAGTAACTACAGTGGTTATAATTGCTTAATATTTTCCTACTGACACAGTTTCAGCTCTTAAGGGATATAATATCATTTCCAGCTTGTATGTAAGTTTTTAAAATTTTTATGGTAAATTCACATAAAATATGTGGCTGCGGCAGTAATTCATGCAAAGGACGTGAAGTATCTCAATTTTAAAAAAATCTTCTCAAAAGTAACATTTTGTATTTTTTTAATGAAATTTTTTCAAATTTTACTAGAAATATTCATGGTATAAATACCTCTTATTGAACAAATTTTTGTTAAATATATTAAATATTTTTTAATATTTTAAATATATTAATATTTTTTAATTTACGCTAAAAAGATTGGGGACAAAAAGCAATTCCTCTAAATACATTGTAAACAAACGCTTTAAAGAAACAGTTAAAAGTTACAGTTAAAGTATTGTTTTGCGAAATCACAAAATTAATAATTTCATTGCAAAATAATAACATTTTGTATGGTAAAACTAAAAGCTAGGCTAAATTTTACGGGTGTGAATCGGCAAAAAAGTAAACAAAAAGGTGTGGCACAATCAGATGATTGGACAAAAATGCTTCTAACTCCAGTAAAAATAGTCGAAATTGAAAAATTCTTTTTGTGTTCAATAGCAGGGAGTTCATATAATGTTGTTATGCTAAAAATGAAAATGCGACAATTTGATGTTTTTTTGAGATTTTGAAAGTCCACTGTAGCCTTAACCACGCTTGAAACAATATACATCTTTATATATATAAATATATAAATATTAATTTGTAGTAAAAATTCTAGATGGAATTTATTTAATTATGTGCGTTCGTAATTATGTAAATACGTAGCCCCTATTGATGTCGCTCAGTCCGTCCGTCTGTCCGTCTGTCCGTCTGTCTGTCCGTCTGTCTGTCTGTCCGTATGTCCGCATATAACAACGCAAAAACTACCCAACCGAATCGTTTGAAAATTAAAATACATAATTATTACATAATTTTGTCGAATCATTTCAAATTTTATGAAAATGGGATGGATAGATCAATTACAGGGACAATCAAAAGGATTCCGTTACATTACGGTCAATGGGGAAAAAAAGTTTCAAATGCATTTTAATCGTTTGAAATTTAAAACGTATATTTATTACATAATTCTGTCGAGTCATTTCAAATGTTATGAATATCGAATGCATAGATCAATTACAAGGACAATCAAAAGTATTCCGTTACATTACAGTCAATGGGGAAAAAAGTTTCAAATGCATTTTAATCGTTTGAAATTTAAATCGTATATTTATTACATAATTTTGTCGAGTCATTTCAAATGTTATGAAAATCGAATGCATAGATCAATTACAGGGACAATCAAAATATTCCGGTACATTACGATCAATGCGAAAAAAAGTTTCAAATGCATTTCGTGTTACACTCATTTGAACATAATAGAATTTTCATGAATCTTTGAAGTATGAACTAAAATATACATTCTGTACAATCTGTGATGCAAAGAATATTCATTATTAAATTACAGGGTCACACAAATGTATTCCACTAAATCATGTTATACGGGAAAACATTGTTTGCGGCATGTTTTAATTATATTAAACTACTTCAAATTTTTTGAATAAGGAATACGTTAATGAAGTATAATAAAAATTACTCCCTGCATATTTACAGGAACACAAAGATTTCGACCACTGTACTATATCCAAAGTACGCTCTACTATATCATCAAGATCTGAATATTTTTAAAACTTCGTTATCGTACGAACGCACCTCATTTGCTACGCTTCACGTGCAATTTCCAACTTGTTTTATTTCTCTAAAAAATTCTGGGTTGAATTTCTTCAGAAAATTTGTTGTGCATTTTGGAATTTTTCAGTGAATTACAATAACATTTATCCCATTTACTGTCGCATTAAATTATGGTTTAAAAATTCAGATTGCAGTTTGCCACAACTTTTTCGAAAAAGAAATATTCAACTTATTTAATGGCAGATAACATTGAATTGTACTAATCCTGGGATAAATATGTAATTTCACATATATTAAGTAAGATAAGTTGGATCTATGTAACTATAATAGTATCCAGGCAGCGCTGAGAACACAAAAATGTTGAAAGTAACATCTTTCTTAATTTTATAAATATATCTCAAAATAGATACCATAAAAAAGTTATAAGAAAACATTAAGCTAAAATTTACTGAGCTGTACAATGTGTTGTTTTTCTTTCTCCTGGTATTCCATCAAGATACCAACTTGTTCTCCTAAATCAGAACTTGTTTAGCATCCATTTTTATTCAGAAATTTCGCGATTATGATAAAAAGCAAAACATAAAGTCTGATAAGTTGAATTGAAAAAATATTGCAAGTTAAAAATTACATCCTCCTAGTTTTTTTTTTTTTTTTTTTTTTTTTTTTTAATTTTAAAAATGAAACGTTCTTAACAGAAATTTAAAGAGATATATTATAAAATAATAATCTAAAAGTTAGTCCTAAGCATAAACAAATCAAACGTGTAACGCAAATTGAAAACTAAGGTCTAGCTAAGGTCTGTGTAATAGACTATGTTTTATAGGCTTATATATATGTAAAAACTTGTATCGATTCCACTTCCACTCACCACTTTTTAGAACTTTTCAACAAAGTTGAAAGGTGCTTATGTAATCGGTTTGTCGTGCTATCTGTCCGCGCTCGAATTCTTGTAGATTAACTCCGATTGCCCCGAAATTTTTAGACGTTATTGACATTTACCCTTGGACGAACCCTATTTCAAATAAAGATTTTAACATGATATGTTTATTTACAGAGACAGTCAAAAGTTTGCTGTTATATTACTGTCTATGGGGAAAAATTTAAACGAATTTTAAGGATGTTATACCCTGTCAAACATATTAATATATAAAAGCACTTAAGAGTTGCACTAAAATATGCATTTTGTAAAATATGCGATGAAAGAATAGGTATTTTTAATTTACAGGACCACACAAAAGAAAACCATTACATAATGGAAAAGGGGGGAATTGTGTGCGACATTTTAATTAAGTTAATTTATATCATATATAATAAAATTGATATATGTTGCTTAAACTATATTATACGATACAGTCATGCAAAATATGAAATAAATAGCTTTTACAGGGGAACACAAACGATTCCAAATAGTTCATTCTTTCAGAACTACGACATATGAATCCAATGATTGCTGATACATGTAAGAAAAAAGTTTTAATTATCATACGCGCGTTTAAGTTTTACTAAATCTATGAACATTATATGGTGTGTATAAATGCTATAGATGATACACAGGGCTACCAAAAAGAGCTTGGAAACTTTACTGAATATGAGCGTAAATTATTTAAAGATGTATTTTAAATAAGCTATGCATTTTTACGCTGAACTTCATTGAATTTACTAAGAAATGTTTGCAGAATGTAGAAAAAATGATACACAGGGCCACTGAAAGAATTAAAAACATGAATGCCTATGCATGATAATTTCTGAGAATGGGATTTCAATAGTTTTAAGAGTATTTTAGTTTAAAATAAATTTTATATTAATAATGACGAGTATTATAGCTACAAGATGTGATACTGAACAAAAGTATTTAATTGTTCTATTTCTATTTATTAGTACAAATTGCTGAAAGAGTAATTTTCACCTGCTAGGCATGAATTTGCCATTAAACTAAATTTTCCGATTATGTAGTATATATATCATCCGACAGATCTAATTCAGGTCTTTTCAAAAGTATTGTATTATACTGTATATAAACAAAACACATTTGGCTACATACAGTAACCTTATTTCCCTAAATAACGATGTTTTGTTAAAGATTTCATGAAGAGTTGGAAAATGCTTCATAATTTATGCTTCACGCATGATTTTTCTTACATTTTTATTAATAATCCGTGCTACAAAAGTAGAACGGAGCTCATGCATTGGAAAAGGAAATATATTCCGTAATTTCGAGTGTATAAGCCGCGGATCAAACAATTCTTTTTGGACCCACAAATCTTATTTAGAGATTGAAGATAAATATTTACGGCGATCTAAATAGTTATACTTATTTCTTAAAAAATTATGGGTCGAAAAAGAATTGTTTGACCTGCGGCATATACACCCGAAATTACGGTACATATGTATATTGTACACTTGCAGGTCATTTCTCTTTTGCACATCAGTCGCAAGATGGTGCTAATTTGAGCTAAAAAATTAACTCTTTCAGGGGCACCGTTTGTAGTCTGCCAATAGTTAATTTTTCTGCCCAGATTGCCAACTTGCATCAGTAATGTTTTAGTGTAATTCTGATTTCAGAATACATAAGACGAAAACCTTTTGATTTTTTTCGAATAAAGTTTTTCTTAAATTTCGGTGTGAATTAAATATTTCAAAATTTTTGGAGCTGTAATGAAAGTGTTAACATCTAATGAACACTCATGAAGAATCATTGCTTTCATACATGTTTTTCCTCTTTACTTAATGAGAGATATTTAATGATTGCATAAATTAAAAATTCTTCTTTTGTGATTTCCAGTGGAAATTTAAAATTTCGCTATGAAAAACAAGTCGGCACTGCTAATCCAAATATTACACAAACTAGCTAGCTATTTCTGTTGCATTGCATAATGAGACGAACGAAATTAATCATTAAATTAATTTTCACGTTTTAGGTAAAAATTGCTGCTATTTGTTTATGATTTGTCTTATACAGAATTTTTTAAAAATAATCAGAGCAAAATAAACGTTATACGTTTTTTTTTAGCAATTTTTTTTTTTATAAAAACAAGTAACATAAAAATAGCAAGAAAGAGGAGAAAATAAAATCCACACCTATTTTTTTGTCTTGTGAGCAAATTTCTGAAAATATTTTTATTTAATTTAAATTTTTTATAGATATTTATAATTTTTAATTTTTAATTCTTAAAGAATTAACATATCATAAATTCTGCATTTCTACTAGATATAGTAACAATCAAAACTTATAAAAGTTACAATATAGAATTGTGAGATAACTGTTTACGAAATATTTTCTCATATGCATTAAAATTTTGTTGTAGTCTAAAGTTTTCTTATGGTTGCTTTTAAACACAAATATTCAAACCTTAAAGAAGGAAATTTATTAACCGTTTGAGTTCTGGTGGTTACATTTCTATAAAATTACAAATGTCACGTTGACACCACGCAAAGAAAAAAGAAGATTTCTGATATATCCGGAAAAAAAATGCATGAAACCTTTTTCAAATAACTTTGGTCGAATATTTCGGTGCCATTGTGACATTTCGAATTTGATATTAAGCGGTAGAAAATTCTACCATCAGAGCTCAAGTGGTTAACTCTTTGGAGGGCGTTGGAATACAGGAATTAAAACAATTTTCAGTTCCACCCTAATTAATTCCGAATTCAAACCCATAACCACTGGGCCAATAATAATAAAAGTGAAAAGAAGGGAAATTTCACCTTTTTTAAATGTGGTGCCAGTCAAGAAAAGTAGCCCACTGGTAACAACGCCTATTGATTTAAGTCTGTATCATTTCTAATCAGGTTTTGAAAAAAAAATACTAATGCTGACAGTTATACTTTTGCACATGTGCGAATAAGTCATGCATAAGATAAAAATTAAATCCATCGTCGAGTACAACTACTCTTATGTGTTTAACATCACTTCTATTAATAGTGGTAAACGTCTGTCTGTGCGCAAAACCCCTTAAAGCCTTAAATTTTTCCTATTTGACGCAGGAAAACAAGAAATATATTTATGTAAAAAGAAGCTAATTTTTGGTGAATTCCAAAATAACTGCCTGAAAAAAAAACGGCGGTAATTAGCCACGGAATTATTTAAAATCCTCTTTTTTAATGAATTTAAATTTAATTGGATCAAAAGCAGGTGTCCCTTAACAGAATTTATGTATTAGGCAAATATTCAAAAGACGATATTTTTCTTTCTAAAAAAGCCACGAACAGGCAGATTGCACAAGAGGACGTGAAATTGAAAGAGCTTTCAGAAATTCTAAAAAAATATTTTACAGCCCCATTATTTCTCGAAATATCCTTAAAAAGTCAATTAAAAATTAATTTTATTCCATTATTTTTTTTCAGTTTATCATAGACACATAGTCTGAAAAGAAACAAATGAAACTGCAAGATTTTCAAAGTTTTCCCTGGTAGTTGAAATGACACGTGACCCCTGTTACTAGGAAATTTTTAAGGGGTTCTGTAACTTTTTTTCTCTATATCGTAGAAATTTGAAACTTGTACTGTTAGACACAGAAAAAAAAAATCTACTTTCGTATTCTCTAAAAATCGTGTCGATAGCATTATTGGATGAATTTTTACAGAAATCGTAACAATTTATTTTCATCAATTATACAATTTTTGTTAATTCATTTCAGTATAGCATTATTAAAAGTAAGCAGAAGGATATTTGTCTGTTCTTCTTGCGAACAGAAGCGTTAGCGAAAACATGTCCCTGTGTGTTTTTTCATTATTTCGGAATGCTACATTTGCCCTTTTATTTTGGCCATGTTATTTTGAATCACACTGTATATATGTTAAAAAAAAGAAAATTTCTACTATTTTTTAATAACCACTATTATTTTTGTGTAAATTCATTAATATAATTGATATTATTTCAGTTAAAATTATACATAATATGACAGTTTACTTCATTTCTGAAAATTAGTAATTCAGTAAGATTATAAATTATAAAATGGTAATATCATATATAATGAAATATTAATGCGAATTATATTTAGGTTTGCATCGATGTAAATTCCTTTAGAATAAAACTAGATATCCATTATATTTTATCGATAACAATAAACCCTCATTCAATTTGTTTAACATCTACCGGTAGATTTATAATGCTACCTCTAATCCTTGAATGAAAATTTACGCTATATTGAACATCATCATTTTGTCTTAGGCACGCTAATTTGTGAAAGGAAATCTTAAAAGATTATTAACTGCCTAACAGAAAAATTGCATACATCCATATACAATCATTTTACTGTTTCCGTAGAAATATCCGCTTTATTAATGTAAAAGATTTCAATAAATTACGAAATATTTATTATACAATATGAAGATTTGCGTGACATTTGTTAAAAATCATCATTTTATCTTAATTACGATATTTTGGGTTTAGTCATCATTAAAGCTTATCAACTGTTTAAGTAGGAATTTGATTGTTGTCAGATTAAACCTGTTGTATTATTTTAGTTGATATCCGAGATTTAACAATAACTGAGATTTCATTAAATTAGGAAGTATAGTTTTGAATATGCAAAGATATTCGATCCTGTGTATTGTCATCTATAAATAATAATTAATATTTTATAAACAGAGAAATAAGCTTTCATAAATATCGTTTATCTTAAATACACATGAAGTAGTACTTAATTAATTATTTATCAAAAAATAACCATTTAACGGGCTAGCTTGTTTTTTTTTTTTTTTTTTTTTTTTTTTTTTTACATTTTTACAAATTACTTTAAAACGGTTGTAGGCTAAAATATTTTTATCAGGTAATTAGTAAATCTATGAGGAAAAACATTCCGCGAGGAACAAAACAGTTAAAAGTGCTGCTTATATGAGGAATATGGCGCTGTTGTAGTCTACGCAACAGAGAATGTCCTTAAAACAATGATAAAAAAAATGCATGTTACGCATGTTACAAAAGCGCTATTAACCCCTTAAGTGCCACAGGCGTATATATCCGTCGCGCATAGTCGATGCGTTAAGTGTCACGGACATATATATACGTCAGTCCTTTATACTGCGATGTACCAGTAAAACCACGCCCACGGCTTTAGAAAAAAAAAGAAAAAGAAAAAGAAGACTTTGAAGGCGTTTTTGAAAGACTGACCTATTTCAGAGGAGAAGGGGTAGAAGGAACTACCTTCAAAAGGCTATCGCACTGAGCTAGTGACGTGAAAATACAAGCGAATTTTTTCCATATTTGACAAGACTCCGCCCCTTTTGTACACCACTATTATTTTAGGGAAAATATTGTTTGGTTTGCCGTTCACTTTTCGCCTATTGCATGATTTTTTACAGAGTTCGCACGCTCTTAAGCCACACCCCATTTTGTAAGGCCACAAATTTCTAACTGTGGCACTGGGGAGTAAATCTCGTAAGTTTTTCTCGGCACTTATGGGGTTAATTTAGGCTACTTGCGCTTTGCGGAATGATAATACTCATATTAAACTTGAGTTGAAAAACTTTCTAGAAGCTTTGGAATGCACTTATTGCCCAAAAATATTGGCATTGTTGTCACAATCGTAGATATAAATTTTTATATTCATTTGTTACCCGCGTTATAGCATCTTGTAAAAATAGTTTGAAAATTGGCCATCCCAGTGATACTTAAAAAAGAGCTAAAATATTTCATGTTTTTAATACTTTCTTCTATCTTTAGATGAAGAAAGCACTGGATTCGTGAAAATTTTCGAATTCCGATTTTTGACGGATGTACTCTTTTTCAGGGATCACAGATCCCTCAAAACATGTTTTTGCAATATGTCTGTCAATCTGCCTTTCTGTATGTGACATAAATGTTGTAGGCATCTACCACAAGAACTAATGTGCGGAATTTCATGAAATTCTATATCCAGTAATACCTTGGCATAAACTGGATCTGATTAGGTTTTGGTGTATTTCGCCAAACAGTTGCCGCTGCTATGCGTCCTTTTTCACTATAATTACAATGCCTGTATCTCAAGAACTAATGGACGGACTTTTATAAAAGGTAATAGGGTACTTCAGATTCCGTTAGTTCTTGCTATAATACGATTTTGATTTTGTTTTGGTAAAAACTGGTGGCGCTGCTATGCAGTATCATTCATGATTATTTTAATAGCTCTATCATAGACGCAGCACAAACCTTCATTAAATTTCAAATTCAGTTAGCCCCTGATAGAAATTAGAATTTCTTAGCTTTTGGAGTAAATCGCTCAGTAAATGAAGCTTCTATCCGATTTTTTTTACGATTTATGCGATGATTCTATTTTGAATACTAATACATGGATTTTCGTGAAATTTCAATTTCAGTTAGATCTTGAAATATTTTTTTGTAGATTAAATTTTGCTGTAAATTACTAAACAGGTAACGCTGCTATGTTTCATTTTTCTGAAAATAATAACGCACATGCGATAGAAGAATGTTTTGGGATTGCCACATCGATTAGTTTTTATTTTTTGTTTGGTACTTACAGAGCTCGAGTGCAGCAAGAGTACAATAAATAAATGGAACGCTTTTAAGCCAATCAAATATTTTTTCTTTTAGTGCCCCAACTGTACGTAAGTAACACCTCCACCGCATCTGCGTTTGTGTTTGTTACTAATCCCTATATTAGTTTATGTATTTATATCTTTTAATTTAATATTAAATCATATTCTAATGATAACAGCCAAAAGTTACTTAAGAAATACTACAAAATAATTTTTTTGTTACAGTAACCCTTTAAGCATGTTTTCCTATGATGCTTTCCAAAATTCAAACTCTGGGTAATTCGAGTATTTCTTGTGGTCTCGACGAGTTCAAATTAACGAGAGCAGAGTGGAACCGCATTTCAAACGAACAACAATTGCGAGTTCGTGATTACTCTGAACTATTTATTTACATATGAATGTGAAAAATAACACTAAATAAGTCTTGATTACGTCCACTAATAACTAAACCGTAATACTATAGTCTGTCTCAAAAGTTTCAGCACAAGCATAAAATATCGATTTTTAATGAATTATAAAAAGTTAGAATTAATAAAAAAATTTTATTTACATATTTCGCAATATTATTTAAATAAACGATATCAAAAACAGAAGAAAATAAATTACATAATTTTAAAAAATACAATTTAAAAAAAAGTTATAAAAAACTGTCTAAAAGTTTATGCACAATGTCAAAAACAACCATATTTATAATTTTTACAGAACTTTTAGTAAAAAATTTTTTTTCCATGTTTTCGGATTAGTTCAAATAAACGCGCTTTCGGCGAAATTATTAGTTTTTGTGGGGTTTCTGGTGGCAAAGAATACCATGCTTTCTCAATAGCCTCTTGGAGTTGTTCAATAGAGTCATACTGCTTTCCATTGCCTAAACTTGGCGGGTTAAAGTATTCCAGACATTCTCAATCGGTTTAAAGTCTGGACTTAAAGCTGGCTAGTCAAGTACTTTATCATTTTTCTGAAAAATCCAAAGTTTTGTAGAATGGGATACGTGGATTGAGGCATTGTCTTGCAGAAAAGTTCATTCAAAACCCCCCAAAATGTCACCGAATGGAAGCAAATGGTGGTTTAGGGTATCTTGAAACTTTTTTCACTCTTCTCTTCCTTTTAAAAAAGCTAGAGAGGGCTGGCAAATGTCCCAAATGCCCCCTAAACCATAACGGATTTACCGCCTTGCTGCCTTCTGAAAAATGTCCTTCGGTTCTTGCGTAACTCATGCCAATACGCCTTCCAACTATCAGGGCCATCTAATTTCCACTTTTTCTCATCGCAGAATAAAACAGTAAGCCATTTGTCCCCGTAGGTCATGTGTTTTTTAGCCCAGTTCATTCTTACCCTGTTTGTGATGTAATTTAAGAGACGGTTTGCGAGCCAATTTCTTTTACATGATGTAATTACACGCTTTAATACGTCTATTTACAGTGTCTTTGGACATCTGTACTCTGAAATTATTTTTAATTTGCCGTATGGGGACATATTTTGTCTAAAAACCAATCTCCGTATTTTTCGATCAATCTGAACAGTCGTCATACGTGGTCGTCTGCATCTTGGTTTCCGCTTAAAATTATCATTTCTAGAAAGTACTTGATATATACATAGGTGTGATCAATTTAAAGCTTTTGCAATTTTCAGAAACAGTTTTATTTTGAGATTTCAATTTAAAATCTTTCAAAATCTCACATTTTGTGAATTCTTTACCCTTTGTCATGTTTAAAACATTAGGAAATAATTCCTCCACCTTTTATACTTGTATAAAAGTGCAATATGATGTCATACAACGTCATTACACAATACCAACCCCGTGTTTCTAAAAAAATTTTCACAAAGTGCTTAAACTTTAGAGACAGCGTTTCTTCAAGAAAAAAAGAAAAAATAAATAAAAATAAATATATTTTTTATTTTAACTACCCAAAATGGCTTATTTTATTTTATTTTGATTAAATGTTGAGTATTTATTGCAAATTAGCATAAAATATTTTCTTCTTCAATTATTTTAAAAGAGATTTGCAGAGTGCTTAAACTTTTGAGACAGGCTATAGTAACATATATTCTATATAAAAATATAAGAATTTATATTATAAAAAACATTTTGCTTCTAAGACATTGTATAATAACAAAAACATTTAAAATATATTAAAAAATTTTTATTTACATGTTTCAACTCAAAAATTAATAGAGTCATCCTCAGAATGTAAATAGAAAAATAAAAATTACAAATACAATGAACGTGAAAATCGGAATCAAGAGTTATCTATATTAATAAAAGAACAAAACGCTCTGTCTGTGTGTGTGTGTCTGCGATGGCTAGCAAAATCTACAGCATGTACAAAGTTCAAAATTTTTTTGAGAATAGCCTTAAATCTCTCCTGATGCACCTGAGCTTCAGAATTTCGAAATTCCAATTATTAACTGAGTAATTAATTAAAATAGAGAGGTCACTCTCATAAAAAATCATCTTTTTCCCAATTTTTTTCTCTTTCGTTTGTTTACGGTTGATTGGTTGTGTAAAAATTTTAAGAAAGCTGAGACAGAATTAAAGAAACCCATGGAGGAATGAGATAAGTGGAGGTGAAGTAAGCCTCAAAAAAGGTTTGCAATATGAAACCATTTATCGCTCAAATTTTAATGTGCCAGGGATTTTGTATTATAAGACGAATTGAAAGAAAAGAATTACAATTGAAGCATATTTTAAGAAGAAATAGCAAATTTTTAAAATGGTCTTTGTTCTATTAATATTTATTAAAGTAAATGTTCGCTTTTAAAATGAAGGAAATTGGAAAATTAGCAATAATTAAATATCAAATTAAAATTAAATAAGATATTGAAAACATTTGATACGAACTAAAAATTGTATAACTAAAAGTTTCCTCCATTAATGTAATTTTAAATACTTTATAACGTAGATGAAAAATGTTTATGACTTAATAATTGAATGTAAATAAATATTTAAAGTATAATGATGAAAACATTCTTTTAAAATCATGTATGAAAACTTAAGTAATAAATATTATTCTAAAATATAGATTTTTGACTGCAGACGATTTTAAGATATTAACAAAAGAATGTTATAGTTTCAAGCAAAACGTTTAAATAATTTTCTATATTGATATTTAAAACACGTATGATAAAATAATTAATAAATTTTTGCTGGTGAAGTGATAGTTTAGTTCTTTTTAAGAAACAAGACAAAAAAATACGGATTTAAACCTGTTTCAATTGATAGGCGTGTCAAAGCACGTGCTTTTGTTGGTATTTAATTGGACTTAATGGTAGAGTTACATTTTTAGCATCACCTCCAGAGATAATACTTCCACTCTATTAATTTCTTTTTATTCTATGAAAGAAACCAATTTGAGCTTTTACATTTCAAAAGTGACTGTTTTTTTTTTTCCAAAGACCATTAAAATTCATAGACTGGCAAAATGTCAGTTTAACTTAGGATTTTTGAACACAACTGTTACGTCAGATCGTTGGTACTTCGTATATTAGAATGTATGTCTGGTTAGCTGTGTTGCAGTAAATATATTATATATGTATATACGAAGCTTTTTTAGCAGTTTTTTAAGTCACTGATTAAATTTGAATTCATTTTATTTAAGTTAAAATTTTATTATGACTTTAATTTGTTTTTAAAACAAAAATGAAATGGCTATTTGACGTAAAATTGTTCGAATCGGCAGCCGATTCATACACAATAATAAATTATCAAATAGCAAAGTAAATTATCTATCAAAAATAGTCACTAAAATAATAGTAGCAAAACATAATGTTTAGGCGTATTAATACATAACCCGATCCCAACCAAAAAAAAAAGAGACCATACTCCGATCCAAGCAAAACAAAAATTCCATGAGCACAAACCCGACCCGAAACTAAAATTTCCGTTTCAAAAAAAGAAATATGGATTTGATATCTGACCCGAATCAAATCTGAATCCCACAAAAATATTCAAATGAAGCTTACCCCAATCCGATTAAGGAAAAATAATGTTCGTGTATATGCAACCCGACACGAATCTAAAAATTTTCGTTGAAAAAACCCGAAAAATGACCAGAACGAAACATGAAATCGGTAAAAATATTTCAAAGAAGTATAACCTGATAAGAGCAAGACAAAATACTTTCCGTGAACATAAACCTGACTCGAACCTAAAAAATTCCATTTGAAAAAAACCCTGAAATTTTATGCAATCTACATCTGAATACATGAAAATTTTATGCAATCTACATCAAAATATTCGAAAGAACCATAACCGGATTCGAATAAGAGAAAATAATTTCCGTGGACATGAACCCGATCCGAATCTAAAATTCCATTTGAAAAAAAATACCTGAAATTTGAATCGAAACAAATATGAACCCGACAAAAATATTCCACAAAACCATACCCGGATGCGAACAACACAAAAAATTTCCATGAACATGAACCCAATCCGAACCTAAAAAACTGAACTAAATCTGAATCTGACAAAAATATTCAGAGAAGAATATCCTTATTCGAGCAATACAGAATAATTTCCGTTGATGCGCATCCCAACCTGAACCTAAAAATTCCCTTAAAAAACGAAATCTGAATTGAACGACATCTGAACCTGAAAAAAATATTCCAAAGATCCAAAACCGGATCCGAGCAAGACAAAATAATTTCCCTGGACATGAATCCGACCAGAATCTTAAAAATCAATTTGAAAAAATATCTGAAATCTGAATCGAACCAAATCTGAATCCGACGAAAATATTCCAAATAACTATAACCAGATACGAACAAGACAATGTAATTTCCATGGACTTAAACGCAATCCGAACCAAAAAATTTGTTAAAAAAATCCCGAAACTTGAACCAAACCTAATCTGAACCTGACAAAAATATTTCAGTGAAGTATAACCTCATTGGAACAAGGTAAAATAATTTCCATTGAAGTACAACCCGACCCGAACCTAAAAATCCCATTTGAAGGAAAAAAACCCCACGAAATCTGAATTGAACTGAATCTAAACTGAACAAAAATATTCCAAACAACCATAACCGTATCCGAAGAAGACAAAATAACTTCCATGGACATGAATCCAATGCGAACCTAAAATTCGGATGTTCTACAAAACATAATGCGCTCCGTAGCAGTGGAAAGTGAAACTAACAAGGAAGGTCTCCATACGGGCATACTCAGAAAAATCTGAAAAAATTACAGAATGTTCTTCTCATATAGTTATATATGTTTATAAAAAAATTTCGGCGGAACCTCCTTATAACGTCCGTAAAAAAATAATAAAAATTTCGTTTATTTGGCGATTTAGCTCCGGTTGGCGAAAAAACGAAATTTTGAAAAATACGCTTTTACGCTTCGAATACTTTTTAAAGAAAAAACTTTCTATGTTCAATTTATTTAAAAAGGTTTAGTTTAAGTAATTTTAGTTTTGCATTTTTACTTTACTTTAAGTGTAATTTTGTCATATACGTTTATATGTACTTATAACAAAATGAAATTAATATATTTTATCATTTAAAACACAATTTAAATTGATTAAAATTGTTCCAAATTGAAAAATACACTGTTAAAAATCTGCTGCATTTTGTTGCAACGCACTCCCTTGCTTGTCTATACTAATAAAAGAACAAAACGCTCTGTCTGTGTGTGTGTCTGCGATGGCTAGCAAAATCTACAGCACGTACAAAGCTCAAAATTTTTTTGAGAGTAGCCCAATATCTCTCCTGATGCACCTGAGCTTCAGAATTTCAAAATTCCAATTATTAACTGAGTAATTAATTAAAATCAAGAGGTCACTCTCATAAAAAATCATCTTTTCCCAATTTTTTTCTCTTTCATTTGTTTACGGTTGGTTGGTTGTGTAAAAATTTTCGCAGAAGTAATAAGAAAGCTGAGACAGAATTAAAGAAACCCATGGAGGAATAAGATAAGTGGAGGTGAAGTAAGCTCAAAAAAGGTTTGCGATATGAAACCATTTATCGCTCAAATTTTAATGTGCCAGGGATTTTGTATTATAAGACGAATTGAAAGAAAAGAATTACAATTGAAGCATATTTTAAGAAGAAATAGCAAATTTTTAAAATGGTCTTTGTTCTATTAATATTTATTAAAGTAAATGTTCGCTTTTAAAATGAAGGAAATTGGAAAATTAGCAATAATTAAATATCAAATTAAAATTAAATAAGATATTGAAAACATTTGATACGAACTAAAAATTGTATAACTAAAAGTTTCCTCCATTAATGTAATTTTCAATACTTTATAACGTAGATGAAAAATGTTTATGACTTAATAATTGCATGTAAATAAATATTTAAAATATAATGATGAAAACATTCTTTTAAAATCATGTATGAAAACTTAAGTAATAAATATTAATCTAAAATATAAATTTCTGACTGCAGACGATTTTAATGTACTAACAAAATAATGTTATATTTTCAAGCAAAACGTTAAAATAATTTTCTATATTGATATTTAAAACACATATGATAAAATAATTAATAAATTTTTACCGGTGAAGCGATAAATTAGTTCTTTTTTTAAAAACGAGAGAAAAAAAATACAGGTTTAACCCATTAACGCCCGAATTATTTTCTTCGCTAAAATTTAAATTTTGTATTTACCACCACTTTTAAAAACAAATTAACTTTTATCTAAATTTATCAAGGATTCTGTCTCGTGAAATAAGGTGTATATTTTTCTTCATCTTTACTGGTGGGAAAACTGCTTTCTTGCTGTTTTTGTAACCGTCCTCAAACGAGGACGCTGGGCGGTAATGGGTTAAACCTGTTTCAATTGATAGCGAAATTTTAAAATGGAGGGCCAAAATCACAGTCCGGTGAAATCCAAACACCTCATTGGTCATTGAGCCGCGTCCTTTTCAGGGAACAATCTCTTAGCAGTTGGGTAAATGTTGTCATACTCCTTTTTCCGAGAAAAAATCGTAGCTGCAGTTTTGAAGTAAATCTTATCTCTTTTCATTTATAATCTAAATTTTTCACACTCATTTTATAAAATGGCATCAAAATATCTTAATTGAGTTAATTTCGATGGTTTATCTTAAATAAGAACAGACGGTAACAATCGCTTAAAAAATACTTTCCCCCTCACCTTTTTCAAATGGAGAAACAAGTTCGTGATTTTCACCCTTACCACTCGACCAATGGGGTGGCTGGATTTCACTTGACTGTGATTTTGGCCCTTCATTTTAAAATTTCGCCAATTGATAGGCGTGTCAAAGCACGTGCTTTTGTTGGTACTTAATTGGACTTAATGTAGGGTTACATCTTAAGCATCATCTCCAGAGATAATACCTCCACTCTATTAATTTCTTTTTACTCTATGAAAGAAACCAATTTGAGATTTTGACATTTCAAAAGTGACTGTTTTTTTCCCAAAGACCTTTAAAATTCATAGACTGGCAAAATGTCAGTTTAACTTAGGATTTTTGAACATAGCTATTACGTCAGATCGTTGGTACTTCGTACATTAGAATGTATTTGTGGTTGGCTATGTTGCAGTTAATATATGTATATGTATATATGAGGCTTTTTTAGCAGTTTTTTTAAATCATTGATTAAATTTGAATGCATTTATTTAAGTTAAAATTTTATTAAGACTTTAATTTGTTTTTAAAACAAAAATGAAATGGCTCTTTGACGTACAATTTTTCGAATAGGCAGACGATTCATACACAGTAATAAATTATCAAATAGCAAAATAAATTATAT
Organism: Maratus speculifer; assembly: GCA_964019185.1. Lineage (NCBI taxonomy): Eukaryota > Metazoa > Arthropoda > Arachnida > Araneae > Salticidae > Maratus > Maratus speculifer. The sequence continues at coordinate 236,473,792 of OZ025300.1, forward strand.
ATAAAAAATAGTCACTAAAAGAATAGTAGCAAAACATAATGTTTAGGCGTATTAACACATAACCCGATCCCAACCAGAAAAAAACAGACTATACACCGATCCAAGCAAGACAAAAATTTCATGAGCATAAACGCGACCCGAACCTAAAAATTCCATTTGAAAAAAAACTATGGATTTGATATTTGACCCGAATCAAATCTGAATCCCACAAAAATATTCAAATGAAGCATACCCCAATTCGATCAAAGAAAAATAATGTTCGTGTATATGCAACCCGACCCGAACCTAAACTTTTTCTCCGAAAAAACCCAAAAAATGACCAGAACGAAACCTGAAATCGATAAAAATATTCCAAAGAACTATAACCTGATAAGAGCAAGACAAAAAAACTTCCATGAACATAAACCTGACTCGAACCTAAAAAATTCCATTTGAAAAAAAAGCCTGAAGTTTTATGCAAACTACATCTGAATCCGATCAAAATATTCGAAAGAACCATAACCGGATTCGAATAAGAGAAAATAATTTTCGTGGACATGAAACCGATCGGAACCTAAAATTCCATTTGAAAAAAAATACCTGAAATTTGAATCGACAAAAATATTCCACAGAACCATACCCGGACCTGAACAAGACAAAAAAATTTCCATGAACATGAACCCAATCCGAGCCTAAAAAATGAACTAAATCTGAATCTGACAAAAATATTCCAGAGAAGCATATCCTTATTCGAACAATGCAGAATAATTTCCGTTGATGCGCAACCCAACCTGAACCTAAAAATTCCATTAAAAAGCCGAAATCTGAATTGAACGACATCTGAACCCGAAAAAAATATTCCAAAGAACCAAAACCCGATCCGAGCAAGACAAAATAATTTCCCTGGACATGAATCCAACCAGAACCTTAAAAATCAATTTAAAAAAAAAATACCTGAAATCTGAATCGAACCAAATCTGAATCCGACGAAAATAGTCCAAATAACTATAACCAGATACGAACAAGACAATATAATTTCCATGGACATAATCCCCATTCCAAACCAAAAAATTTGTAAAAAAAAAAAATCCCGAAATTTGAACCAAACTTAATCTGAACCTAACAAAAATATTTCAGTGAAGTATAACCTCATTGGAACTAGGTAAAATAATTTTCATATAAGTTCAACCCGACCCGAACTTAAAAATCCCATTTGAAGGGAAAAAAAAAAACCCCACGAAATCTGAATTGAACCGAATCTAAACTGAACACAAATATTCCACACAATCATAACCGTATCCGAAGAAGACAAAATAATTTCCATGAACATGAATCCAATCCGAACCTAAAATTCGGATGTTCAACAAAACATAATGCGCTCCGTAGCGGTGGAAAGTGAAACTAAGTACTTAGCGCGAGATGGTTAAAATATTTTGTTTATAGTTAATGTTAAATTAGAACTAGGTTACGGTTAGATAACAATTAGGTTGCAATTACGTTCCGGTGACCCTTTTGTTATTTTATTTTCCGGTTAGGTTACAGTTAGGTCATGGTTAAGTTACAGTTAGGTTAAGGTTAATTTGCGGTTAGGTTGTGGTTAGATTATGGGTAGGTTATGATTAGGTGACGGCCAAGTTACATTTATGGTATATTTAACTTGCAGTTAGGTTACTGTAAAGATACAGCTAAGTTACAGACAAGTTATGATTCCGATACAATTAGGTTACGGTTAGGATTTTGTTCATAGAATGAACATTACGCATGTTTGATAAAAAATATACACCTATTTTTGTAAAATGGCTCTGAATTTATAATATTATATACTAACCTTTTAGCGAATCATCGAGAATCGATTTCATTAACGGTATAGTCAGATTTAAGAGTGATATATAATTAGTTTGAAATTCAAAATATTTCACTTGGGATATCTATGTGAAAAAAGTATTTAGTTAAGTCACTTAACAGTAATTTTAAGGATAAATATCAACACGAAATCGTTGGACACAGATTCCCTCCTGCGTTTCCCATTGCAGTCATTTTAGGTATTTTTGCAGCTAAATATTAGTTTTTTAAAAAACCAATTTTTGACACAGTCAGGGGGCACGTATTTAATATAATGTACACTGTAAAAAATTTGACCCTTTTGCTGTATCATCACTCCCCCGCTTTTATAGAATATATCTCTTTTGACCTATGACAATGCTCCAAAATAGGCTGAAGTAATCATTTTCTATAAAAGTGGTGGAGTGACGATGCAGCAAAAGGGTCAAATTCTTAACAGTGTATTAACACATATTTTGAGTTGAAGATAAAATCATAAAAATTTCAAGTTCGTTTAACATTATTATAACGGACCCGGGCAACGCCGGGCGGGTCAGCTAGTTCAAAATAAATAAATTAAATGTATCACGCGTTTTTTAATTTGATATTGTCCTTGGTCTAGTTAAGTAATTACCGTGTAAATTGTCTAACCATTCAATCCATATATTATGACCAATTTATCCGCTTATAATATTATAACATTATATTAGACAGGAACAGCTTATAACAATTTATAAATAATTTATTTAATTCATGCTCTTAAATACCAAAATTGATCCCATTAGTATGGACGACCTTTCGGGAGTTTATATGATTCCATTTATTAAAGAAGGAGGAATAAAAAACTTTTATATAGGCATGACCCAACGTAAATTTAAAATCAGACGTAAAGAACATATAACAGATATAAAATTTAACAGGAAGAAAACCGCTCTATCCAGGTTAAGTCAAAAAGAAAACATCAACATACTTTTTAATGAGAGTAAATTAATATATAGGTCTAATTTTTATTTAAAATTATTCATAAGAGAATCAATTGAAATTTATTTAAATAGTTCACATATTTGTAACGATACACTGTCATTTCACTTCCCAAATTTATGGATTGAATGGTTAGACAATTTACATGGTAATTATTTAACTAGACCAAGGACAATATCAAATTAAAAAGTGCGTGATACATTTAATTTATTTATTTTCAATAACTCTTTATTCCGATTTTCACGTTCATTGTATTTGTAATTTTTATTTTTCTATTTACATTCTGAGGATGACTATTAATTTTTGAGTTGAAACATGTAAATAAAAATGTTTTAATATATTTTAAATATTTTTGTTAGTATACAACGTCTTAGAAGCAAAATGTTTTTTATAATATAAATTCTTATATTTTTGTGTAGAATATATATTATTAGTATTACGATTTATTTATTTACATATTAAAAAATAAGATATAGGTGAACAGAAGAGTAGACCGGAACTTTTTAGGCAATTATAACACTTAAATTGAAAATTTAAAAGGAAACATTTACAAAACTCTAAGAATAGAACGTTAAAATTTCTGCAATTAAGTAATAACGTTATCAAAAAAATCGAATATGTACTGTTTTTTGCGTCAAAAGAATAGCGATGTAGAATTGTCCTTATTTTTCTCAATTCTCGCATGCGGATAAGTAAGTGACCAAAAAATTATCTATATAATACAAGCCTAATTTATGTGACTATTATCAACATTTCCGTGCTGGACCGCTTCACTTTTTAGAAGCCACGCGGAAATTTTGCTACTATTATGTTACCTTTGGGCAAATATTTAAATCGTCAAATAAGATTCCATCACCATTAGCTCATTCATAAAAGGAAACCCATCACTAATTTCATTTTAAATAAAAATGTAACAGATACATCTAAAAGACACATCTTTTATCTGTAATAATAACATAAAAATAAAATAAGTCATGTGAGTGTCTAAAATAAAAACAGTCTAACCACTTTGCTTTTCGCATATGTCAAACGGCCATTGTCAGATTACTATTATCTTATTCTAAAAGGACATCTTTGAAATATCAGGGATGAGATTTCCGCTTTTTTACACTACAGTAAAATCTTAGAGAAAAAGCTAAATTATTTAATCGGAACATTTACGTGATTTAAGATAACAATATTTTCTGTAAGATTATACTGGTGTCCAAAAAAGCGGAAATCTCATCCCTAAAATATGAAACAATTACATCAATTTAAAAAAGTACAAAAACAATAAACATAAAAAAAGTCTTTATTCAATTCAAACTATAACTTTTACGCATTTCATTAAAAAATACTATTTATCTTATTCTATAGAGACATATATTAAACATTTTTTCGTTTTTCTTTTCAATAATTTTATTCACAACCTACATCTTTGAAATATAAACAACTTAATTACAAATGATGAAGTTACTGAAATCCATTGAGTTCGATTGATTATGCGACAGATAATTTTAATAAAAATTATTTTTTACATTAAAATTGCATAAAAGTTACATTTTTAGAAAGATAATTAAAAAATAAAATATTTTTTGGTTAGTTAGTAGAGTGATAAATTATATTCAAATATGGATATAATCTGAGATAACTTCAGTCGACATTAGGCAGACAGATTAATTAATCATTCCTTCAAAGTAAACAAACAATAAAGGATACGAAATACTACCATGATCGTAAATATTTCTTGACTTTTCTGTCACAATCTTTTGACTTTTCCAAGGATTAAGCGAATAAATTATATTATAAATAAAAATAATATATTGCACGGCTTAGCAAACATTTCAAGACGACCAAATTGGTCGCCAGAGGCGGCTAGTAATAAAAATAATAGTATACTTTGCTTCTTCAGTCAACTTCTCCGCCAATTTCGTTCACCAAGAAAGAAAAAAAATAAGTTTCTTTCTGCTTCTAGTTATGTAGATGGAAGAATCAAGTTATCTATTTTTCCAGACAAAAGAAAATCAGGTTTTACCTATGGCATTACCAATGAATGAAAAAGGGGGAAATATACAGGGTGTATCTAAACTCTTGGATTAAAACTTTAAGGGGGGATAGTACACATCAAGACAAACAATATTAAATGGGAAACTAGGAGTCCCAAAAGTCTTCCGAAGGAGATATGCGCCATTAAAGTTTAGGATCCAAAATTTCAAACAAACATAAAAAACGGGAAAATTGGTCAATTGATTTGCGATTTTCACTAAAACTATTGTTTATGTCAGTATTTTCATGAAAATAAATTATGATGATAAATTAAAAAAAATAACGATAGAGGGCGCTTTAGACGTTGGAGTAACGAACAACTATTTTTTGCCGTTATTTTTTGCATCTCATTAATTGTTTTCAGAAGCTTAGACTTAAATTTTGAGCTCAAAACCTGAATAGTTGGGAGTGGTTAAGTAGTGCAAATTGAGCTGTAGTCAGAGGTTCAAATTTCAAATGATTATAAAAAACAGAAAAATTGGTTGATTTGTTTGTGGTATTTCATAAAACTACTCTTTAAATCAGTATTTTATTGAAAATAACTTTTGAATATAAATTTCAAAAAATGCCGATAGAAGGCGCCTTAGACTTTGGGTAACGAACAACTATTTTTTACGGTTATTTTTTGCATCTCATTAAATTTTTTTAGAAGCTTAAACATAAACTTAAATTTTGTGTTCAAAATCTGAATCGGTGGGAATTGTTAAGTAATGCAAATTGAACTGTGTTCAAGGGAGGAAGGGGAAATTTCAAATGATTATAAAAAAGGAAAAAATAAGTCGATTCGTTTGCCGTTTTCGCTAACACTCTTCTTTATGTCAATATTTTCTTGAAAAAAAAATCAAAAAAACTCTTTTGAGGGCGCTTTAAACTTAAGAGTAACCAACAACTATTTTTACCGTTATTTTTTGTATCTTATTAAATGTTTGCGAAAGCTTAGACTTAAATTTGAGCTAAAATTCTGAATCGTTGGAAGGGGTTTAGAAGCGCAAATTGAAGTGTGTTTAGAAGTTGAAATTTAACCTCCCCCCCCACCTTGAACACACTTCAATTTTGCGCTACTAAATTTTGTCCCAACGATTCAGATTTTAAGCTCAAAATTTAAGTCTAATTTTGTAAGCATTAAATAAGATTAAAAAAAAAATAGTGGTTAAAAATAGTTATACGTTAGTCCAAAGTCTAAGGCGTCCAATATCGGCATTTTTTAAAAATTTATCTTTAAAAATTATTTTTAAGAAAATACTGATTTAAAGAATAGTTTTAGTGAAAACCGCAAATGAATCGACCAAATTTTTTCGTTTTTTATAATCATTTGAAATTCGAACCTTTAAACAAGGCTTAGTTTGCGCTACTTTACCACTCCCAACTATTCAGATTTTGAGCTCAAAATTTAAGTCTAAGCTTTCGAAAACTTTTAATGAGATGCAAAAAATAGTTGTACGTTATTCCAAAGCCTAAAGCGCCTTCTATCGGCATTTTTGAAGTTTATTTATATAATTTATTTGAAAGATAATACTGATATAAAAAATAGTTTTAGTGAAAACCTCAAATCAATCGACCAAATTTTCGTTTTTTATGTTTATTTGAAATTTTGGACCCTAAATTTTAATGGCGCCTATCTCCTACGGAAAACTTTTGGGACCTTAGTTTCCTTATTTTATTTTGTTTGTCTTGATGTGTACTATCACCCCTTAAAGATATGACCAAGAGTTTAGATACACCTTGTATGATCAGGGTTGCTATATTATTTATTTTTAAATTCTACCTTATACTACTCTCTCAAAATATAAATTTTTGACATGCAGTTTTACCCCATGCAAAATATGCAATAATTATATTTATTTTAAATATGGCGTGAATAGATTAAAAATAGTCATCTAAGGCAGTCCTGTTCAGTGTGAATTCTACCAGTTCGGAGTGAGGTAACTACGAAAATTCTTACAAGATGAAGACTAACTTTTTACATCGGATTAAAAATTTCTGTTTACCATGGCAGCAGAGACTTCAACCAGAATAGAATATTTTATCTTATTTTAGCGGCACTTTTCGCGAAAAAATTGTATCATAAGTATGATAATATTTTTTATTTGTTTTTATTGCTAATTTTTTGCTTAAGTACTACAATCTTTTTCAACGATACTGCGAGAAAAGTCTTAGGTTGTCACAATATGGTTGAAGCGAAAGACCTGAATATCGCGGAAGTAAATTTCCAACAGAAAATGTAAATATTTTTTAATTTTATTTATAACTGAAATTTTGTTTTAATAAGATTTTTAAATAAGACGAAATTTTCTATTTAAATTCACTGCTTGAAGTCAATATATCACAACGAAAACAGTTTCGAATGCCAATTCGCTGTTTTAAGGATTTGTAACTTCCTCCTTATTGATAGTACTACATGAGTTTACTCAGTCAAAGCTGTTTTTGACATTGACTGCAAATCATAAAGTTATTTTCCAATCTCAAAACAAGTTTCATCATAAGTCAAATTCAGAGCCAACTCAAAAAGTTGCTGGGCGAAACGTACTTGAAATTATTTAGTTATTTTGGAACGAAAAGCTTTTGATTGCCATGCCTTAACCCTTTCAGGGGCAAAGTATTTCTACTTCAAAAACGATTATATAAGTAATTCACACCGTAAATTGCGCAGAAATTTATCTGATAATAATAAAAGACGGCTTTTCACGTTAATTATAAGATCGAAACTGTATTATAAAATTACTGGTGCTACTTGGCATTTTCGGAAGTAAAATTAACGCCGTTTGCAGACTGCAAACGGCGTCCCTCAATGGGTTAAAGGTTTAACACGTTGGCTGCCGCTTACATGAAGATGTGATGATAGTTAATGCCGCACTGTAGAAATGGGTTTTTCCCAGAAGCCGATTTACTTTTTATAACAAAGAATCAGTGAAAGATTTCCCCGCGGCAGCGCGTGCCTGGCTATTGGACATCACCCCACATCACGCGCTGGCGCCATATCACGCGCTATCGCGTGAGCAGCAGCGAACGTGTTAAGAGGACTCTAATGCGCATGTTTTCTGTAACATGACTATATAATATGATTGGTTTAACGAAATTATATATCCATACAACTTTCCAAGAAGCCGTTATTACATTTGTTAATTTAGCCATAGAAACACCAAGATCTTCAAAACCATTCAAATATAGAAACCCCTTGCGGGGTGGTGGTTTCATAGATATACCACTTAATTTTAATTCACAAACGCCACATTCGCACCGGAATTTTGTTAAAGAAAATTACGGTTTACTGAATGCGTGAAATATAGCGTTTTCTTATTTACAAATAAAGTTGTTTTCCAATTCGTGTCAATCATTAATTTCAATACTTAAGCAATGAATTTGCCCTGTCCCGCAAAGGGTTAACCCACTTGTTGTATTTTTTTAAAAAATCAAATTAGGTTTAGAAATTGTGCATTTGTTTTATTACATATTCCAACTGGCATGATCTTTAGGATTTAAATATGTAAATTATTTTGCAAAATAATTCTTTTATTCATATAGAATTTACCAAAAAAAAAAAAAAAAATCGCGAAAATTGAAGGTTAAGCAAATTTTACTGTTTTTCGTTGCACGTGGAAATAGTGGAATGTTCAGACAGTGAAATAACTGTTCACCTTTGAACTCTGGTGGTCAAATTTCTTACCATTTAATCTCGAAATATCGTAATGATACTCGAATATTTGGTAAAATTTATTTTAAAATAACTTAGTGTGTCTTTTCGTAAATATAATAAACTGAAATTTAATTTTGTTTTTAAAAATCGATGAAGTCACTCCATCAAACCAATGCACGAATGATTACATAAAGCAGTGATTATTTAAAGTAATAATTTTCCTTTTGAAAATTCTTTTAATAATTCAGAATTTATGTATAAAAAATAAATTTCTGACATACACACATAAGTCCGCTTGCACTTATGATGCAAACGATTTAAGCAAATGTTATAGATTCTAGCTAAACAATCATGAGGGGAGAGGGTGTAAATCTGCGTTATGCCGGGTACCCCTGGTTTTTTAAATAAATATCCCAGTTCTTTAATCGAAGAGATTCGATTATTAGATAAGGCAATGATTACTATAAAATTTTAGTGGTATCTAATGTGTCCCAGACGAACACCATCATTGGTTCAACCCACGATTGTTCAAATTGTAACTGTAACACTTAAACTATCTTTTTCCTTATTACATAAATATACAACAGTTTATAGATTAATACAAATAAAATGTTAATTATTTTCATCAGCATTTAATATGAATTTTAAAGAATTGATCTATTTGTTCGAATTGGAATGAAAATATTACTTACAATTTTAAAGAGTAATTAGTAAAAGCCATAATGCTTTTTCTTCCAATGCTTAATAAAGCGTTTATAATCATGTCCTTTATTATGCAAATGTATTCAGCAAATAACAATTGTTGAAATAAAGAGGAAGAATATACATCTGAATTGCATTTCGATCTAATGAAATTCATTTAAGCGGCCCATTAACTTATAAATGGGAATTCCCCAGCGATGAATTTATTCAACAGAATTGGCAGTATAATTTTAAATATTCCAAAACTTTGAAATTACAATGTTTATTCTACAATAACATATCGATTTTTCATTATGATTTTTAATGGTGTTATTCTTCTATTGTTCAATATGTATTTTTCAAGGCTGCCTCTGGCGACTATTTTTACATTCTGTTCGCAAAATATTTTTTTAATAAAAACTTTGCAGTAGGTTTTTTTTTTTTGCAAATGTTGTCTAAGTATCTAATAAGTATTTCTGTTTAGAGAAACTGGTGCCAGTCTGAATTAAAAAATATTCGCTTGTGGCAGCCTTGACTTATGTATAAATCAAATGCAGCCATATTTTTTTTTCAATTTTTTTAAACCATTGTCATTCAGTTTTCACTTTTAATTACCTCACTGAAAAGTACAAACATTTTATAAAAAAAGTACTTATGAGTTACCTATTAATTTCAATTGATAATTTCTGATTTTTTGTAATTTAGCAATTAATGCAGAGATAAACTTAAAACACACTGATCGAAATTTTAAGAATGTTGAATTTATTTTTCTCGTATTATTGTTATTTTTAACCCATTAACCGCTTGTGTCGTGTTGACGCAGCAGGAAAAAATCGTATGCTTAAATTGACTCTTGTGCCATCACTATTTTAGAATTAAAAATATTGCCTATTACCCTTTTTCGGGGCAAATTTTAATATCTCTGCAATAGTAATTTCTCAGTCGAAAAATCTAAAAAATTATTTTAAGATAACAAAAAGAAAAGTAAATAAATAAAAAATAAAATAATAATTTTTCAATATTTTGCCTCAAAATTTGAAAATTTAGAAAATCGTTAAGAGTTTTTGGTGAGAATCTCGTTTAAATTAGGTGGGATAAAATATATCCTATCGCCCATCAAAGGGTTAAAATTATGAATTTTGATGATAATTACGTGACACATGATCAGAAAATTTAGTTTTTTTTGCAGTTTTTATTTACCCATCATACGTAGTATGGGGTAAGTCTTGCAATCGTTTTGAAAATCGAAAAAAAAATTTTTGACCGATTTACACGTTTCAGATAGTAAAGACTCCGAAAAACAAATTTTTAGAAAAAAAAAATTGCCGTCCATCCTTCCGTCTGTCTGTAAGCGCTCTATCTTTCAAACAAATTGAGATAGAGACTTGAAATTTTGTATGTACTTAGTATGTAAGAATGAGACGAAGCCTATTTAATATCAGTAAGCTCGATTTTCGGAACTATTTTTTTCGGACCCTGGAAAAATTCGTTCTGATGAAAGGTACATAAGAGTTTTCGAATTTTTTTATTTTAAGGGTTGGGCGTAAAAGGCAATAAAATAACACAAATTTTGCATAAAGAACGAAATCAATCGGATTATTAGTTGCCAAGGTATTTGTAATCCTGTTTTCCACATTCGTCGATTTTTCATGACCCTGTATTTCATTCAAATTTCAACTCAGAGGTATATTTTAATTGAAAATGAGACGCTTAATCCAACGCAGTAAACTGTTAGTTATTATTATTATTATTTTTGGAGTTATAAGGATGTTTCTTTTACCCAGTTCGGTACTAATTGAGTAGTTTGGCAATTTATATAATTTGTCGAAACCGGTACATCAGCCATTCATTAATAGAGCATCACTATGTATATTAAGAATATTTAAATTTTGTTTTGGAATTGCGAAGCATTGTATAAATAGTTTCCCCATGTTTTATTTTCATATGCATATCCATGATGGGTAAGTATTACGGTGGCCCCCAACGACTAGTTACAAATAGGTTTAATTTCTGAATGTCCTTCCCAGATATTTTTTTCGCGTTTCACACATTCGAAAGCCCCACATTTTGCCACTTTCTTGTTTTACCTTTTCCGATAAAAAAGCTAGTTTTTTCACAAAGTTTCATCTTCTGAGGAATGGCAATCGTCCCCTGATTCAAACTATGATCACTGAACACTGTCTTCGTTTTTTGAATCTATCAATTCTACTTCGATATTATTTTTATTTGACAAAACCACGTGTAACATCTTCTGAAGTTTTCCCATTTCTTGGCCATACGTCACATGAAGAGAAGACGAAGCAAAACGACTTTTGACACGATGATATCGTACTGATATATTCTAACACGAGTGTGCGTATACAATGTCCGTACACCAAAAATCTTTCTATGAGACTAAAAAGAATGTGAATTCACCATTTTTTTACGCTCGGCACGAAGGTGATGCTTAACCCTTTCCGGCGCAGTGTTACCACTCCGGCAACACCTAATTTTAATTCCAAACTTGCAAACGGCACCAGGAATATTTTATAGAAATTTCACTTTTACAATGAAAGCGTCAATTTGGGAATTCTTAATTTCTATAAAAGTCGTTTTTAAATTCCGGTGTCAATCAAAAATTTCTTATTTTATGAGCAGAATTTGCCTGCGCCGGAAAGGGTTAACCCATTAGTGCCTAGCGTTCCTTTTCAGGGACGCTTATAAAAAAAGCAAGAAAGCACTTTTCACACCAGTAAATAGAAAGATAATTATAGAGCAAGTACTGACGGACAAGGCCACTTTGTTTTATAAAGAGAGAGAGCGAAAGATTATTTTCTGGCGTGGGGGTGAGGTCAAAATACCCCGCACCTGTCTCCCGGATTAAGAGAACAACACTTTCTTTAAAATAATAGTGGTGTACAAAATCCCGGAAAAATGGCAACTCCGTAATTTTCTGTCGTTGTCATTGGAATAGATTTTAATTCATGGGGTGCTTCCCACTAGTTAAACGAATAAAAATTTTTACTATCTTTAACCCTTTCCGGCACAGGCAAAATCTACTCGTAAAATGAGAAATTATCGATTGACACCGGAATTCACAAACGAATTTTTTTAGATATTTTGAATCCTTTAATTTAAGCTTTTATTGTAAAAGTAAAATTTCAGTAAAATATTATTGGTGCCGTTTACAAGTTTGGAGTTAAAATTAAGTATCCCGGACCGGGCACGGTCTGCCGAAATGGGTTAAGAGATATTTTTTGCACGAATTTAGCCGCTAAAACAAAGTGGCTATTCTATTCAAGATGTATAGCTTGGAAGTGTGATTCGGCGAAAATAAGAAACGGTTCATAAAATCAGGCGCCTTTTTTTCTGTCTTCAAAGGTACTTTATCCGAAACTAGCTGACTCTACCCAATGTGTCTCACTATTTATTTATAACTCCATTGTTTTACTACCCCCTCCTGAAAGATATATACACTCACAAAAATATTACTGCGGTCACAGAAGAGTTTTTTTTTTTCTTTTTAGTGATTGTATGGTGATATTGGTAATTTTTTAAAGATTATTTATCTTTAATTAATTTTCAATATCAAAATGAGAAAAACATTTAGGATTTACTTGCACTTTTAACCTTTTATCAGATTTTTTCAAAAAAAAAAAAAAAAAAAAAAAAAAAATCATCTAATGCAATCGCGGAAATGCTCGGATTAAATTACACAGTCGTTTTTATAACTTAAGTTCACTGTTTTTATTTAATTATTTTATTTATATTATTAAAAGTAGCTTTTTCTAATTTTCTTTTGCATATTTCTCTTATTATTGTTCCTAAACTTTTAAATTTTTAGTTTATGTTATTTTTTTCATATTTTTTATTTTTTTATTAATTTTTTTATTTTTTTAACCCTTTAACGATCAAAGCATTTTCATTGCTAAGATGTCGAAATAAATGATTGACACCGATAATTAAGAACAAATATATTTCTAAATATGAAATCGTGATTTTTCACATACATAATAAAAGGGATATTTTTAGATAAAAATACCGGTGTCAGCATTGCATATCGGAATTAAAATTTTGTGGTTTCGTGGCGAAACCAATGAACGTTAAGGGGTTAACTTAAGTATTACTTACTACAATTAAGTTTAGTTCCAATGTATATATTTACTACAGTTAAACTTGTTTCTAATGTAATACCTAGCTCAGTTAAACTTATTTCCAATATAAGTAGCAAGAGATTTCAAGTGTACATCTGGCGTGAATTGGGATGCAACTAGAAACCCCAAATAGAATGTTACGTGTACAGTTCTGTACCTGTATGTATTAAAGGAGGCAAACATTACAATGAAAAGATACAGATGAGGATTGTCAACGTTTCTGGGCATCTTAAGTGGCGCGTATAAAATAATATATATAAATAGCGTGTCGCTCATCCCTTAGGTGTTAAAATTCAAATTGGCTGCGTAAACGCCAAGAAAAGTCTCCCATTTGCAGCCGCCGTTTTTATCTCACCCCTTAAGATTTGTACATAGAAAGCGGCAATTTTACATTCGGGTCTTTTAAATGTTTTAAAAAAAATGCTTTAAATTTTGTTACTAGTGAAGAAAATTTTTTGGCACGTTGCAGTTAATAGATGGCTTTCACTCAACACTAGTGTTGTTACAGTGTTTTTTCTCATAAATCAGGAAATGAAACATTATGGTACGTAGGCTTTATTGACTTTTAAGTAGCTTATATCAGAATTTTTCTAAAGTAAAATTCGCCTTATTTAATGAAAAAATATTCTATCTTCAGAAATAGCGTCCAGTACATTAGGGAATTTCTGGTCCTATACTCCTGCCTCACCAATAACCGATATGTTCTGCTCCAAAGCTTGAAAACTGCAGGCTCTGGGTTCGAAACCAATCGCGCCCGTCGGCTTAATCGTTCGGAGTTTCCCGTGATTTTCTCCGAACGTTGGATTTCCTTGCATAAATACGGATTAGGTTCCCTTATAGTGCTATTACATGAGGAGTCGAATTCCACATGTTTCCATGTTATCCTATGGCGCCATAGGAGACGCTTCGAAAGCGAGCGATACCCCTGAAGCATACTTGCCAACCTCCCGCTTTTTAAAAATCGACAATACATTAATCAAACCAAAAATTTTATTTAATTAATGAAAACTTTTCCTTTTCAATTAACTATCAGGCAGAAACAAGATACATTTTATTTAATATATTTTCTGATTGGAAGTAAGTTTTTTCGTTTAAAAAAAAGCGGGAGGTTGGCAACTATGCCCTGAAGCCATTGGATAACATGGTACAGCCTGGAATTTGAAGCGACTTTGATCCCTCGTGTAATAGCACTATTAGAAAGAATCATTCAACGCTAGTGTTCAATCAACTCTAGTATTGCCAGGATTTCTTCATAAAATCAAGTATTGAAATGGTATGGTACGTAGGCTTCATGGACTTTTAAATAGATTTTATCAGATTTTGTAAAGTAAAATTTGCCTTATTTAATGAAAATATTTTATAGCTTCAGACATAGCGACCAGTAAGTTACAGAATTTATGGACACAACTCTCCCGCGCCACCAGTGGCCGAAATGTTCTGCTCCAAAGCATGTAGACCGGAGGTTCTGGGTTCGAAACCAATTGCGTCTGTCGGCTTAATCTTTCGGCGTTTTCCGTGATTTTCTTCGAACCTTGGTTTTCCTTGCATAAATACGGGTTAAGTTCCCTAAGAAAGACCCTCCCCCACAGAGGGAACCCCATTCCTTAGGGCCTATATAACTGGTGTTGGTAATCGGCCGTCATAAATAAAAGCAACCTAAAACACTAAGAATCGCCTTGGATTCTCTGATGTGTGCGAACCCTGAATGCTATGAAAACTGTTTAAGTCTTACAGTTCATTTTGCCATCATTAATCTCAGCTAATTCCGGCATTAAATAAGACCAATAAAATTACTTTGAAATACTGGTGACCATTTCATTTGCAATCTCGATATTTGAGAGACACTTCGCTGTAGTTGCATTTACAGTTTGGCCTCCAAGTTTCATCCAAAATGTCGCATTCGCATCGAAAATTTTTGAAGAATTTTCACGTTATTTATAGCAAAAAATGCCTTCTTCAATAATACATAAAATAATTTTCTTTATTTCTAATATTAACTCGAAAGTTCAGAATATAAATCTAGTCTAACTGACAAGTGTTGGCAACACTGTTGATGAGTAAAAGTCTCATATAGAGCTCAAAGGTTTAAATAATTGACCAAAACATTATATTTTTTAGGGTTTGTGTTAAAATCGATTTTTTCACATTTTAACCCCTTGGGGACGAGCTACACGTATACGTGCCGCAAAAAAGAATAAGAATCCGCGTTTATCCCCACCAGTAAAATTTTATTGTAAAATTTGCCTTATTGAATCGGAGCATTTTCTCGATTTAATAAGGCACAATTTTCTCTTTTTATAAACCGGTGACAAAACATGACAAAACATAAAAAATTTCGTAAAATCCTTTCGTCGCGAATGCATTAATGCCCATGGTACCATATATGCCACCCACAATGCTTTGAATTCAGTAATTTTTTTTTCCCGATTTCCGAATTCACACCGAAAATTTAAAATAGGAATAGTTGTTAAATTTTAAAGCAGCCATTTCGCATTTAAAGAAAGTAAACACTCTACCGCACACCAACTGCCTAGGATAATTAAATTCATCTATGGTGGATTTGACAATTTTGAGTATGTAGGTTCCCTTTATTTTGATGTCGCGAAAGTTTTTGATACTATCTGAATATCTGACATTATTTATAAACTTTGAAAGTGAAAAATTCCCACTGCGCATGTGCGCTTAATAATTAAATACTTTTGTGGCAGAACATTCTGCGTTCGGTATGCAAACATTCTTTCCACATCTTGTTGAATTAATGCGGGCATGTCACAAGGCTCCAAATTTGGCCCATTGCTTATAAAGCTTATATCTCCGACATTCCGACCTCTCCACCTACGTTGTTGGTTATTTATGTGGACGACACAACTATTATGACTCGTGACAAAAATCGTTTAATAAGTACGAGTGTCTACAAGAACACATACGCGAACTTGAATGCTTTTTCATCAAATGGCGAATTTAAATTAACTGCAGTAAGTCTCAGGCTGTTATCGTTATGCGCAACCGTATCACTCCTCCACCTCTTTTTCTTGATGACTCCTGCATTGCCTTCAGATGAAAAGTGAAATACAGTCGGCTCTCGTTAATTCGAACTCGTCGGGACCACAAGAATTCTTCGAATTATCCGAAGTTCGAATTATGGAAAATATGGTTTGGTTTAGTTTATTCTGTGTCGGCCGATTATCTACTCTATGAATATAGGCCCTGGGGGGAGCGCCCTTCGTGAAGGGTCTTTCTAAGAGAACCTAACATGTATTTACACAAGGTTCGATTAAAAAACATGAAAAACTCCGAACGGTTAGGCCGACTGCCGCGATTGCGTTCGAACCCAACCTATGGAAAATATGAAAATATGTTTAAAGAGGTACTATTACAAAGGAATTAGTGTTATAGTGTTTTTTTATTTCGTGTGCTATCGTTAGAATATAACTAAGTATTAAATTAGAATGTATAAATACATACACTAATTAAAAGAGTAGAAACAAGCACAATGGAAGAAAAATTTACAGCGTCAATGATGGACAGATGGGGGACTAAGAAAGTGGTTATCAAATGCATTGGATTATACGTATACTCGTTTGGAGCAATTTTCACAAAAATCAAAGAAAGAAAGTTATTTCAATGATATGAAATCCGTGAGAAATGAAAGTAAAATGAAAAATCGGAATTCTTGTTAGTTCGAATTAAACGAAGTCAAAAGAAAATGAGTTCGAATTAATGAAAAATTTTAACGTTATTCTGCCATTGAAAATTTCGGAACTTCACGTTTAGTTCGAATTAAGCAAAGATTCGAATTATCCGATTTCGAATAAACGATAGTCGACTGTATCTGGGTGTTTTCTTAGACGGTATACTCACTCGGCGCAAGCAAATCGATTATATCATCCAAAAGTTCTATAAAGCTATGAATGACCTTGCTCATCTCCTGTACAGTAATGAGATGAATATGACAGGGCTCCCAAATTGTCCGCCAATTGAACATCAATACTTTCTTATAAAGATTTTCGTTTTATATTTTTATTGGAAACTGCGTGGAAATCTCCTTCGGAGGTAAGTTTTAGCACATTTGTTGAAGCAACATACTATGAAGTTTTCTGTTAAAAAATATTGGCGTTCAGTTCGCGGACCATTTGGGAGCCTTGGTATGAACAATAAAATACTGTTATAGAAATAGTACTTCGTCCCGTACATATCCATTGCACTCAGATCTGGGATTCAAAGGCCAATGCAAGTCTGAAAAAAATCCGGTGATTCAGAATAAGACCCTCCGTGGATTTTTTTACTCTCCTTGGTGTCACAGAAATACTGTAATCCATTCAGTTCTCAATATTCCTCCCATTCGTTGCATTGTTAAAAAATCAAGCCATTAAATTTTTTAACAACATTCCCTCTATCCCAAACCTTGCTTTGCTATTTATAATTATGATAAAAACGCTTGTTGGAGACGACCAGGAGTAACTTTACATCTCCCTGAAAACATCAACCCAGAATAATATTTCCTAGATTTTTTTTCATTGATGATTTTTTTTTCTTTCTGATCGTTCACTGTCTCCTAATCTCTAACTTGCATATACTTTTGTAAATATTTGTAAATATAAATTTTTAATTTTTTCCATGCAATTAATTTTATTTATCCATTTATCCCTTTTATTAGGTGCCTTCGTAATTATGTTAATACGCAGCACCTATTGTTGTCGTTCAGTCCGTCCGTCTGTCTGCCTGTCTGCCCGCATATAACAACGCAAAAACTACCCAACTGAATCGTTTGAAATTTAAAATACATAATTATTACATAATTTTGTCGAGTCATTTCAAATTTTATGAAAATCGGATGGATAGATCAATTACAGGGACAATCAAAAGGATTCCGTTACATTACGGTCAATGGGGAAAAAAGTTTGAAATGCATTTTAATCGTTTAAAATTTTAAATACATAATTGTTACATGATTTTGTCGAGTTATTTAAAATTTTATCAAAATCGGAATCATAGTTCAACTACAGGGACAATCAAAAGTGTTCCGTTGCATTACGGTTAATGGGGGAAAATATTTCAGGTACATTTTAATGGTGTTACACGCATTCGAACGTAATAAAATTGATATGCATCTATAAAGTACATATTATAAAATAAAATTTGAATAATCTGTGATGCAAAGAATATTTGTTATTGATTTACAAGGCTACACAAAAGTATTCCATTGCATAATGGTATAGGAAGGACACTGTTTGGTGCGCATTTTAATTGTAATTATTTACAATTTTATGAGATTGATATATGAGAGTGATATTTTTAAAACTTCGTTATCGTAGGAACGCACCTCATTTGCTACGCTTCACGTGCAATTTCCAACTTGTTTATTATTGTATAGTGACTTTAAAAAGCCTTTCGATTCTTGGGAGCCAGATGAGATTATGGCTATCTGAAAACTACCAAATAACTAAACCTTATTGAAACTGGAATGCAGGTTCTTATTGGGAGGATATTGTACCGGATGATTTTTAAAAACATCAACGACTAGAAAACACTTAGAAAACTCAATCTCATGAAGTAACTAAGAGAAAAAAAAAGAAAAGAAAACAATTTCAGTTCAAATTTTATTGCGAGATTTTTTTTACATCTTCAAACTATTAAAACAAGTACAAAAATAATAATTTGGAAAAGTAACCACTTATATATCTTATTGGATTAATCACTTAATCCGCGGAGCGGGTCAATTTAACCCAAATCGATGTTTTATTTCTCACCGCGCGAAAAGAATTCGTTGAAAAAAAATTTCCTTTTCTGACTTTTAATATTTTAAGATAATCAACAACTTTTCGTATTTAATAGCAAATAACATAGATATTTTTTCAGTTATAACTACTTATACCTAGAACCGCGAAGCGGGTCACTTTGATCCGTAATAAATTTTTAGGCATATATGATGAAATAGAGATGGATCTTTTTGGAAATAATGAGAAAGTATATCTGCCTTACTCTTAATTTCTCTAATAGGCATAATTGGAAATGGATAGTGAAAATTGTTAAACAAGATCTTATATTCTTGATGTGAAGAATGGATGATTGCAGTGTAAAATTAAAACAAATACTTAGAAGAAGTATTACAGTTGCTTTCATTCTGCGTTTATTGAAAGTATAGATAAGATTTCCGATGTCTTATAATTAATATCAAAAGACCTTTGGAATGTTAGCAACTATTATCTGAAAATGATTGAGAATGCAAATGATTGAGGATGCATATCTACCTTTAAATGAATAAAATTAAATTCTAATGGTGAAAATGAAAGTGACGATGACTCTGCCTATACTTTTAACATTGTTGTCATACTTTATTAGAATATAGAGGAAACTTTATCACTATTGAACAAAAGTTTGTAAGATTTTTCCAAGGCTGCCAACTACTACGCCTATTTAAAGTCAAATAAACATGTTAGAAGCAGAAATTTTAGTAAATGATAAACAATATATGCTGTAATGCATAACATTGAATCTATTTGGCATAGATTTTATTAAAATATTTTTGTGGTTCCAAACATGTTTACATGATTTAAATAGGCGTAGAAGTTGGCAGCTCTGTTTTTCAGATAAAAAATCGGATATAAAAATTAATTTAGAATTTGAACAAAAGTGACAAAATTTAAACTTTATAATGAAAATCTAAAAAATAAATAAAAAATAATTCTCGCATTCACACCTGCTTATAAAGAAGATAACAAGAAAATTGCAAGACTAATTATATAAAAGAGCCTAAGATGAGCGCAGATGAGCACTTACTTATTTCAAAATTTGTGAGTAGATTTACTCAATATATGTCTATCAAAACCAGATAAATTCAGTATCGTATCATATTCTAGTTGCCTGCAGATGTTGATAAAAAAAATGGACCTATAGAAACTGTAAAATGACCAAGACAAAAAATACAAGACTCTGTAA
The DNA here is from genome assembly GCA_964019185.1 of Maratus speculifer. Taxonomy (NCBI): domain Eukaryota; kingdom Metazoa; phylum Arthropoda; class Arachnida; order Araneae; family Salticidae; genus Maratus; species Maratus speculifer. The sequence goes on from OZ025300.1 coordinate 236,493,985, forward strand.
AAATGTCGAAATTGGAATTGCATGCGGCTATTCTTCTAACACATTCAGAGATCAGTGTAACCATTTACAAAGAAGAAAAGATTAAAAATGTTTTGTTGCTTATCAGTCTACATCTAACTGATGAAATGTTAGGTAGTTCTAAAAATATTAAATACTTTTGTTTACTACAACGCAACTAAACTAAGTATATCTGTGCGATTTCTCAGATGACAAGAAGTCTGCATATGTCAACCCTGCTTCTCATAGGGGGTCGGTGAATGTAATTTATAATATTTTATATTTTACAATCGATACCTTGGCATTTTTACAAATTTGTAACTGTAAATGTAGTTAATATGCGTGTATTATCTATTAGTATACGTCAATTTATTCAAGACTTAGTTGAAGATGTACAAGAATAGTTTATTTCTCGGCCTATAAAAGTTATCAGTTGGGCAAGAAACACTAAAATGATAAAAAAACACAAACTAAGCATAAAAAAATTTGTTATCGCAATTAAAATAAAATAAAATTAAAGATAATTGTTCAAAATATAATTCATCCTATACGTTAATCAATGCAAACAATAAATTGGGTTAGATCAGTAAAACTAGCAAGTAACTTGTAATTTTTATATTTTTAAAAATTATTCTTAGATTTTATATCTAAACATATAAAACATATGCCTAAACATATTGGAACAACAGCTGCCTAAACATATTGGAATGGGATAATTTGTTTTTTATTAATGTTTATCAAGTCCAAGTTTATTTATGTTTATATTCAATTCAATTTATTTATGCTGATATATATTCAATATTTGTTCTATATATTGTCATCATACTTAATGCTATGTAATTTTGAATGGCAGTTTTTTCTGATATATGGGTATTTTCTGCTCACTTTATGTGTAAAAGATAATGTAAATATTAAGAAACATTGATTATTATAAGAAAATATAACCTTTTAAATAACCAAATTAAGTATTTGGGCACATTTATATATCTTTTTCCATCTCGGGTCAAATTGACCCGCTCCGCGGTTCTAGGTATGCCGAAAGTCCCGCGGTTCTAGTGTTAAGTGGCAAAGTTATCTGAAGAAACAGATAAAAACTTTGAGAAAGCATAAAAGATTATGCCAATCGCAAAATTTGCAAATCACTAAACCTTATTGAAGCTGAAATAATGGCTTTTATTAGAAGGATATTGATTACGGTGTTCTAAATGCATCAGCGACTGAAAAACGCTTAGAAAACTCACGCTAATGGAGTAACTAAGTAAAAAAAAGGAAAACTTTTCAGTTTAAATTTTATTATGAGTTTATTTTCTCATCTTCAAAAACTCACGGCTGCTAGAATAACAATAATTTACAAAGGTAACCACTTATACAGGGTGATTCCAAATTTTTTTTACAATAAAAGAGGGGTGATAGTACACATCAAGACAAACAATATTAAATAGGAGACCAAGGGTCCAAAACGTTTTCCTAAGGCGATAGCCGCCATTAAAGTTTAGGGACCAAAATTTCAAATAAACATAAAAAACGGAAAAATCGGTCGATTGATTTGCGGTTTTCACTAAAATTATTCTTTATGTCGGCATTTTCTTGAAATTAAAGTATAAAGATAAATTTCAAAAAATGCCGATAGAGGGCGCTTTAGACTTTGGAGGAACGAACAACTATTTTTTGTCGGTATGTTTTGCATCTCATTAAATGTTTTCGTAAGTTTACACTCAAACTTAAATTTTGAGCTCAAAATCTGTAGTTGGGAGTGGTTAAGTAACACAAACTGAGCTGTGTTCAGAGGGTTCAAATTTCAAATGATTAAAAAAAATGGAAAAATTGGTCGATTAATTTGCAGTTTTCACTAAAACTATTCTTTATTTAAGTATTTTCATGAATAGAGGGCGCTTTAGACTTTGGAGTAACGAACAACTATTTTTTGCCGTTATTGTTTGCATCTCTTTAAATGATTTAGGAAGGTTAGACTTAAACTTAAATTTTGAGCTGAAAATCTGAACAGTAGGGAGTGGTTAAGTAGCACAAACTGAACTGCGTTCAAGAGGGAGGAGGAGGTTCAAATTTAAATTAATTCGTTTGCGGTCGATTCATTTGCGGTTTAAAATAAAACTATTCTTTAAGTCAGTATCTTCTTGAAAATAATTTTTAAAGGTAAATCTCAAAAAATTCCGTCAGAGGGAGCCTTAAACTTCAGAGTAACCAACAATTCATTTTAACCATTATTTTTTGGTTCTAATTAAATGCTTTCAAAAGCATTTTAAATGTTCTCGGAAGCTTAGATTTAAACTTACATTTTGAGCTCAAATCCTGAATCGTTAAGAGGAGTTAAGAAGCGCAAACTGAAGTGTGTTCAGGAGTTAAAATTTAACCCTCTTTCCTCCTCGAGCACAATTCAATTTTTCGCTAATTAAACACTCCCAACGATTCAGAATTTCAGCCCAAAATTTAAGTCAATGCATTTGAAGCATTTAATGAAATTAAAAGGAAAAGAGTTAAAAATAGTTGTACACTACTCCAAAGTCTAAGGCGCCCTCTATCGGCATTTTGTGAAATTTATCTTTAAAAATTATTTCCAAGAAAACTCTGATTGATAAAGAAAACTGCTGATTTAAAAATTAGTTTTAGCAAAATCCGCAAACGAATCGACAAATTTTTCCGTTTTTTACAATTATTTAAAATTTGAACCCTCTGAACACAGCTAAGTTTATCTACTTAACCACTCCCAGCTATTCAGATTTTGAGCTCAAAATTTAAGTTCAATCTAAGCTTACGAAAGCATTTAATAATATGCAAAAAATAACGCCAAAAAAGAGTGTTTCGTTACTCCAAAGTCTAAAGCGCCCTCTATCGGCATTTTTTGAAATTTATCTTTATAATTTATTTTCACGAAAATACCTAAATAAAGAATAGTTTTAGTGAAAACTGCAAATCAATTGACCAATTTTTCCGTTTTTTATAATCATTTGAAATTTGAACCCTCTGAACACAGCTCAGTTTGTGTTATTTAACCACTCCCAACTACAGATTTTGAGCTCAAAATTTAAGTTTGAGTCTAAGCTTACGAAAACATTTAATGAGATGCAAAAAATACCGGCAAAAAATAGTTGTTCGTTACTCCAAAGTCTAAAGCGCCCTCTATCGATATTTTTTGAAATTTATCTTTATAATTTAATTTCAAGAAAATGCCGACATAAGGAATAATTTTAGTGAAAACCGCAAATCAATCGACCGATTTTTCCGTTTTTTATGTTTATTTGAAATTTTGGTCCCTAAACTTTAATGGCGGCTATCTTCTTTGGAAAACGTTTAGGCCCCTTGGTCTCCTATTTATTATTGTTTGTCTTGATGTGTATTATCACCCCTCTTTTATTGTAAAAAAAATTTGGAATCACCCTGTATATTTTATTGAAATCTTATTGCATTAAAGGTGGCAAAGCTATCAGAAGAAACTGACAAAAAATCTGAGAAAACGGAAAAAAATTTTGGAATAGCAAAATTTACAAATAACTAAACCTTACTGAAGATGGAATGAAAGTTCTTATTTGTAGGCTATTGATTCGGATGTTCTAAAAATCAACGTTTGGAAATCTGTTGGAGAAATAACGGTCATGGAGTTATTTAAAAAAAAAATTCTCAGTTTAAAATCTATTGCGAAAAGTTTTTTCGCATCTTCAAAGACCTAAAGCAGATATAAGAACAAAATTTTACAAAGTAACCAGAAATATATCTTATTGAAATCTTATATATTTGGAGTGGCAAAGGTATGAGAAGAAACAGATAGAACATTTAAGGATATGAAACGATCCAACCTCAAAATTTGCAAATAAATAAATCTTATTGAAGTTGGAATGAAGGTTTATATTGAAAGGCTATTTATTCGGATGTTCTAAAAAATCAGTGACTGGAAAACTCTCAGAAAACTCATGCTCATGGAGTAACTTAAAGAAAGAAAAGAAAAGCTTTTTAGTTCAAATTTTATTCAAGATTCTTTTCACATCTTCAAAGTTTCAAAACAGCTAGAAAAACAACAGTTTATAAAAGTAACCACTTATATATCGTATTGAATTGAAACAGCAAAGTTGTGAGAAGAAACGGATGAAAACATTGAGAATGTGGAAAAGATTATCGCAATCAGAAAACCTATAAATAACTAAACCAAATTGAATATGGAATGAAAGTTCTTACAGGAAAGACATTGATTAGGATGTTCTAAAAACATCAGCGACTTGAAAATGCTTAGAATACTCATGCTCATGGAGTAACTAAGAGGGAAAAAAAGAAAAAATTTTCTGTTCAAATTTTATTGCAAGATTTTTTTTCCATCTTCAAAGTCCCAGAGTAGCTAGAAGAACAATAATTTACAAAAGTAACCACTTACATATCTTATTGTATTGAAGTTACAAAGTTATGAGAAGAAACAGGGAATACAGAAAATATTATAGCAATCGCACAATTTGCAAATAACCAAACTTTATTGAAGCTGGAATGATAGTTCTTGTTGGAAGGATATTGATTCGGGTGTTTTAAACCCATCAACGACTGGAAAACTCTGAGAAAACTCGCACTCATGGAGTAATTAGAAGAAAAAAAAAGAAAAGTTTTTCAGTCCAAACTTTATTGCAAGATTTTTTTTTCACATCTTCTGAGATTCAAAACAGCTGGAAGAACAATAATTTACAAAAATAACCACGTATATATCTTATTGAATTTAAGTGGCAAAGCTATCAGAAGAAACAGACAAAAACATTGAGATTGTGGAAATTCTTACGGCAAATGTATAATTGCCAAATAACTAAACCCCGCTGGAGCTGGAATGAAGATTTGTATTGGAAATATATTGATCTGGATGTTCTAAAAACATCAACGACTCGAAAACGCTTAGAAAACTTACAATCATGAAATAACTAGGAAAACAAGTTGGAAATTGCTCGCCAAGCGTAGCAAATAGGGTATGTTCGTACTATGAAGATATTTTAAAAATATTCAGATCTTGGTGTAATAGTGTGTAGTACTTCGGATATAGTAGAGCATCCAAAATCTTTTGTGGATCCCTGTAAATATTATCTGCTTTCTATAATACAGGAAGTAACTTGCAGTAAACCAAACATGCCAACCTCCGGATTTCGAAAAAATAAAATATTATACTACTAACCAGAAATTTATTCAATCAACGAAATTGAGGAAATTTCAAATGACCCTCTAAGTTAATACTAGACACTTCTAATTAAATAAATTTTCTGGTTCAAAGTATATTTTAATGATTTTAAAAAAGCCGGAGGTTGGCAACTCTGAGTAAACCTTGGCAACATACCGTAATTTCCTACATATAATCCGCGGATCAAACAATCATTTTTCCACCAAGATTTTTTTTAACCCATTCGTACCCAGCATCTTTTGCGTAAACTTTATTTGATTGGCACCACTATTTTTAGAAGATTTAAGTTTAGTTCATTAATAACGAAAATGCATCATTTCAATAAAATAATTATTGCTTTTATTTTTTACCGGTGTCAAGAACAGTGCTGAATGCACCTTTGAAGCGTCCCTAAAAAGGGACGCGAGGCAGTAATGGGTTAAATAAAATGTTATTCTTTTAGTTCATGGTAAATATTTGCTTTCAATTACTAAATAAAATTTCTGGGTCGAAAAAGAATTGTTTGATCCGCTGATTATATGCAGGAAATTACGGTATATCAATTTCATAAAATGTGAAATACTTTAAGATTGTTAGATTTGAAATGACTCGACAAAATTTTGCAACAATTATATATTTTATGTTTCAATTATATATTGTTACGAATTTTGTAAATAGTTAGTGTTTGTACTGTAAAATAATGTAAATAATCTTATTAAGCTCCATTTCTTTACTAATATTAGTTTTTGTTACATTGTCTCTGTTATCAAGCAAACTTGTCTATTATTTTCAGTGAATGTCTACGGCAGATTGGCGAAATAATGAAGATATCGCCAAGTTGGCGTCACTTTTGGCAACTAATTTTGGTCGCCAAATTTGGCGATATATCGCCAAGTTGGCGACAAACTTGGCGATGGTAACCCTTTCCTGTTTATGGTAACCCCCCCCCCCCCCTTAGGTCTACTGATACATTGAATGTTTTTCCATGGTTTTCCGGTTTTTTTCTAGAAGGTTGTAGAAACTTCGCCGCATGCTGCGAACCTATATAAGGAGAGCGATACGAGCTGCTGTGGTTATTATTTACCAGTCAGTCATTGAGTGAACAAGGCGTAAGCAAGTTTGCTTGAGTTTCATCTATGTTGTTTTGAATGTTATAATAGACGTTGTATAAAGAGTCTTTGGGGTCTAAAGCTGTAATTGTACGATAGATTTGAGCAGTTATTTTTGAATATCCAGTAATATTTATGAGTTTCGAAGACTCTGTTGTTCTGAAGTCTGTAAATAAATTAGTTTCTACTTTTCTAAGAGCAAGAGTTTGAAGTTGTCTAACCATAAGATCAAAAGAACCCAATATACGCTACAATTTTTTGGTGTCAGGAGTGGGGTTCTTAAAACAAGAACTATGGACGGACAACTAAAAGAACTGTTAGAAGCTATTAACGGATTAAGAACAGAGCTGACCAATAAAATTGATAAAGGCCAAGAAGAGTTGGTGGATAAAATGAATAAAGGCCAAGAACAGTTGGCGGATAAAATGAATAAAGGCCAAGAACAGTTGGCGGATAAAATGAATAAAGGCCAAGAAGAGTTGGCGGATAAAATGAATAAAGGCCAAGAAGAGTTGGCGGATAAAATGAATAAAAACGAAGAAAGAATGGAACAGTTGACAAACAAAATTGACAAATGCCAAGAAGAAGTGACCGAAAAGATTAATATAGGCCAAGAAGAAATGAAGAAAACTTTAGAAGAAAAGTTCTCGTCGGTAGAGAGACGAATAGAGGAAGTAGAAGAGAAAATTCTGAAAGAAGTTAGTAATGTAGAAGAGAAAATGGAAAGGAAAATAGAGGAAGTAGAAGAGAAAATTCAGAATGATGTTAGAAATGTTGAAGAGAAAATGGAAGGAAAAATAGTTGAAATAGATGAAAAGCTAAATAAAAGAGTACAAGATCTCGAGAAGAAGCTTTCAGCGTCCAGTGGTAATTATGAAGAATTTAGGAACCCGCCTGCTTCTCCCGTGCACATCAAGCTGTCGACACATGATGGAAAGAGTTCCTGGCAAGTTTACAAGACCCAATTCACCATTGTAGCCGAAGCGAACAAATGGAGTGACGAGGTGAAAGCTTGTCAACTGGCAGCATCTTTAAGAGGAGAAGCCGCCGACGTGCTGCAAACATTGCCCGATATGACGCAACTCAATTTTGAGACTTTAAGTTGTGCACTTAAAATGAGATTCGGCGAAAAATTCTTCAAGGATTATACGAGAATACAAATGAAGAGCCGCCATCAAAAATCGAGTGAAACCCTTCAAGAGTTTGCCTCGGAAATTGAACGGCTTGCAAATTTAGCATTCATTGACTGTCCAACAAATGTACGGGAAATGCTGTCACTGCAATATTTTGTAGACGGAATAAAAGATCCAGAAGTGCAGAGAGCGGTACGAATGGCAGATGTACAGGATTTAAAGGCTGCACTACTATATGCCTTAAAGTTGGAAGCAGCTACACAAGCCAGCCGAAGAGATCGTCATTCAGTCCGAGGGGCAACGGTGAACAAAAGCTCAGACACTGAGAACGACGTCTTGAAAGAAATTAGGAAAATAAATTAAGAAATTGAAGCTTTAAAATACGGAAGAACAAGTTCAAGAAGACAGAATCTCACGTGCTGGGGATGCGGTGATACAGGACATCTCCGAAGAAATTGCCCCAAAATCCACGAACGTGAGATAAATTCAAACAGTCAGCAGGGAAACTAAATTTTGGCCATCTCGCGGGGCGGAGGTTGCCAGAGAATGAAAAGCCCCACCTGAAGATCCTCCAGATATCAAAAATGAGTGGCGGTGATAATGAATTATATGTGATAGGCTTTATTAACGGAATTCAATGCCGTATGATTGTCGATACAGGAGCCAATGTGACAATAATCAGAGAAGATTTGGCTCGAAAATTGAAATCTAAACTCATCTGGACTCCACACTGCGTTACCCTGCAAACTGTGACGGGCGACAAGATTGGCATATATGGAAAGGCCAATTTAACCATACACTTTGGAGGAACGAAATATTACCATACGGCATATGTGGCTGACATAACAGATCCTTGCTTAATCGGGCTAGATTTTCTGAAGAAGTTTGGCTTCAAGCTTGATTTCAAAAATAACAAAATGCTCTCAAAATTTGAAGAAATAAGTCTTTTTGGATTAAATAATGAAATTGAATGTAAACAAACAGTAATGGCCAAAGAAGACATCAATCTAGATCCAAGAACAGAATTTTTAGTTCCAGCTGAAATTAAAAATGAAACTAATTACCGATTTGGCCATATAGATTATCCAGTAGACAATAGTACACAAGCAGGAGTATTGGTGGCTTCTTCTGTAGTAGACCTCTCGAAAAAGACCATTCCAGTCAGAATTGCTAGCATCAGTGATAAGACGAGGACTATCAAGAAAGGAGAGGTGATAGCATCATGTGCTCCTGTGACGTGCATAAGTCAAAATTCCAATCACTCTCAGAAATCTTCAGATAATTTAGTCAAGGATTTGTTACAAAATACGGACTTAGATCCAAACCAGAGAGATGCTGCTGAAAGTTTAATTAGAGAATTCCAAAGTTTATTTTCCCAAACATCTGAAGACTTTGGACGAACTAAAATGGCACAACACCGAATTGACACGGGAGATCACTCTCCTATTAAACAGCACCCTAGACGATTACCTTTTGCCAAGCAAGAAGAGGTGCAGAATTTAATTAAAGATATGGAAGAAAATGACGTCATCGAACCATCGACAAGTCCATGGGCGTCTCCCATTGTATTAGTAAGAAAGAAGGATGGTTCAACAAGATTTTGTGTAGACTACCGCCGACTGAATGACGCCACTAAAAAGGATAGTTACCCTCTACCAAGGATCGACGACACACTCGACACACTTGCGGGCAACACTTGGTTCTCGACTCTGGATCTGAAGAGTGGTTACTGGCAGGTAGAGATCCATCCCGACGACCGCGAGAAGACTGCCTTCACAACGGGACAAGGATTATGGCAATTCAAGGTAATGCCTTTTGGTCTATGTAACGCACCTGCAACTTTCGAACGGCTTATGGAAACTGTTCTCCGGGGGCTGTCGTATGAAGCATGTCTTGTTTATTTAGATGACATCATAATCATAGGAAAATCTTTTGATGAACATCTGAACAACCTCAGGCGGGTGCTACAAAAGTTAAAGGAAGCTAATTTGAAGTTAAGCCCTTCGAAGTGCAATTTGTTTCGCAATGAAGTCGCCTACCTTGGACACATCATTTCGGCGGAAGGCGTTAGGACTGATCCAGGGAAGATATCGGCTGTGAAAAATTGGAATCGTCCAGCAGATGTTCACCAGCTTCGGAGTTTTCTAGGATTATGCACCTATTACAGAAAATTCGTCAAAGGCTTCTCGATGATTGCAAGACCACTTCATAAATTAACAGAAGCCAATCAAAAATTTATGTGGACACAGGAATGCGAAGCTGCTTTCGAAAAGCTTAAGGAGGCCTTAACATCCACTCCAATTCTGTCATATCCTCAAATCGATAAACAGTTTATACTTGATACGGATGCAAGTAACGAAAGCATTGGCGCTGTACTGTCCCAGGAAATCGACGGCCAGGAGTGTGTTATCGCCTATTTCAGCAAGTGTTTATCAAAGGCAGAGCGAAACTACTGCGTAACAAGAAAAGAGCTTCTTGCTGTAGTGAAAGCCATAGACCATTTTCATCACTATCTCTACGGTCGAAAATTCCTGATCCGAACTGATCATGCTTCTCTAACTTTGCTATTGAATTTTAAGAACCCTGAAGGCCAGATAGCCAGGTGGATACAAAAGCTTCAAGAGTACGATATGGAGATACGCCATCGAAAAGGCTCATCACATGGAAATGCAGATGCTCTCTCAAGAAGACTCTGCTCAGAAAATTGTAGATACTGCGACCGGGTTGTCAGGAAATTTAATGTCAAAGGTCCTCTAGTAAGACAAGTTACAACTGGATTTACATCATCGCAAGATCCGTGGAGTGACGAGAGCCTGCGTAAAGATCAACTTGCTGATCCTGAAATTAAGCCAATTCTAGAGCTGAAAGAGGAGTCCAACAGGAAGCCCAGCTGGCAAGACATGGCCCATTACCATCCTACGACTAAACGTTATTGGGCTCTCTGGGATTCCTTACATTTGAAGAACGGCATCTTGTACCGAAAATGGGAGTCTGACGATGGAAAGACATGTAGATGGCAACTACTACTCCCTAAGTCGAGAATTTCTATGGTCCTTCAAGAACTGCATGGTAGTCCCACAGGAGATCATTTTGGTGTAATGAAGACCCTGCAAAAGGTTCGAGAGCGTTTCTACTGGAATAATGTTCGCAGTGACGTGGAGAAGTGGTGTCGAACTTGTGACACCTGTGTAGCACGTAAAGGTCGTAAGAGGCGAACCCGTGGGCGATTGCAACGTTATAATGTAGGAGCTCCTTTCGAACGAATTGCTCTAGACATCCTGGGTCCACTTCCTAGAACATCTGATGGCAATAAGTACATCCTCGTTGTCATGGACTACTTCACTAAGTGGCCTGAAGCCTATGCCATTCCTAATCAAGAGGCGGTAACCGTAGCAGACATACTAGTTCAACACTGGGTTTCCAGATACGGAGTTCCTCGTCAAATCCATTCCGATCAAGGAAGAAACTTTGATTCGGCTGTGTGTTAAGGAAATGTGCGGACTACTCGGCATGGACAAAACTCGAACTACACCTCTACATCCTCAATCGGACGGCATGGTGAAGCGGTTCAATCGTACCATCCTAAATAGCCTCTCTCTCCTGGTGTCTAGAGACCAACAGGACTGGGACAAGAAATTGCCTCTTTTCCTGCTTGCCTACAGGAGTGCCACTCATGAGGCCCCTGGTTACTCCCCTTCTCAAATGCTCTTTGGTCGTGATCTTCGTCTGCCTGCTGATCTTTTGTTTGGCCGTCCTCCTGATGCTCCTTCATCGCCTGAGGAATATGTCGATGAACTCCAGGCACGGATTGAGGAGATTTATTGTCTAGCGAGGAACCGAATTGGACTGGCATCAGAAAAGATGAAGACACGGTACGACACAAAGGCAACTGGACATGAGTTCAACGAAGGTGACAAAGTTTGGTTGTGGAATCCGATACGTCGTAAGGGACTGTCGCCAAAACTACAAAGAAACTGGGACGGTCCTTACACAGTCGTCAACAGGCTGAATGACGTCGTTGTACGCATACAAAAATCGCCACACGCCAAACCCAAGGTCGTACACTATAACCGGCTAGCCTCTTATTTTGGCCAAAGTGATTAGAAATTCGAAACTTGAATTTCAGACCATGGTCATGAAAGTCACTTTTTGTAAATATGTAAATAGCAATTAGTTTTTATTTATGTAAATCTTATTATTTATTTATTTATTTATTTATTTATTTGTTTACTTATTTTAAGTGTTTTCCTCTAACTCAAGGATTGCACTGCCCGGGACGTGCAGTCTTTGAGGAGGGGGTAGTGTTACGAATTTTGTAAATAGTTAGTGTTTGTACTGTAAAAGAATGTAAATAATCTTATTAAGCTCCATTTCTTTACTAATATTAGTTTTTAGCTCACAGGCTATCATAGCCTGCGAGCTTATGTGCCCGCCCGTTCTGTATGTATGTTCGTACGTAACGCGATAACTCATGATAAAAATATCCGATCCACTTGAAATTTTGTACATAAGTATATCCTGATAAGGCGCTTCCCTGATTAGTTTTTGGAGTTCATTCGATATGTATAAGAGGGGGAACGGGGGGCTCATGCCCCTCCCCTTAATTGATATAAATGGGTTTTTCATGCAGAATTAAGTTTTCGTTCAAAATTTAGATATAGGATCATTCTGATGGGGCGATTCTGTGACTGTTATTAGGTGTTCATTGAATAAATATAAACAGGGGGAACGGGGGTTCTAATGCCCCTCCCTTTAATTTATATAAATGGGTTTTTCAAGAAGAATTGTCAGATTTGGTTCAAATCTCTGAATAGTCTTGGAAGTTTAATGGTTAAGTATAAAAGAGGGGAATAACTCTTCTTAAATTATATAAATGCCAAATGGGTTTTTATTAAGTATTATCCGATTTGCTCTGAATTTTGAATATAGATTTTTTATATGATAAAGCATGTCCTTGATAGTTTAGGAGGTTCAATGATCAAGTATAAAAAAAAGAGGAGAGCTGTTTCCCCTTATTAATTTCTTTTTTCGAACGGAATTAATCCTTGAAAATATAAGGCTGTAATGTACAACCAGTATGCGTAGCCTGTGAGCTCAATGACATCAGTTTAACTGGGCAATATTCTTTTTATTGTTACATTGTCTCTGTTATAAAGCAAACTTGTCTATTATTTTCAGTGAATGTCTACGGCAGATTGGCGAAATAATGAAGATATCGCCAAGTTGGCGTCACTTTTGGCAATTAATTTTGGTCGCCAAATTTGGCGATATATCGCCAAGTTGGCGACAAACTTGGCGATTGTTGGCGATGGTAACCCTTCCCTGTTTATGGTAACCCCCCCTTAGGTCTACTGATACATTGAATGTTGTTCCATGGTTTTCCGGTTTTTTTCTAGAAGGTTGTAGAAACTTCGCCGCATGCTGCGAACCTATATAAGGAGAGCGATACGAGCTGCTGTGGTTATTATTTACCAGTCAGTCATTGAGTGAACAAGGCGTAAGCAAGTTTGCTTGAGTTTCATCTATGTTGTTTTGAATGTTATAATAGACGTTGTATAAAGAGTCTTTGGGGTCTAAAGCTGTAATTGTACGATAGATTTGAGCAGTTATTTTTGAATATCCAGTAATATTTGTGAGTTTCGAAGACTCTGTTGTTCTGAAGTCTGTAAATAAATTAGTTTCTACTTTTCTAAGAGCAAGAGTTTGAAGTTGTCTAACCATAAGATCAAAAGAACCCAATATACGCTACAATATTATATTATTATAATTATTTATTATATGTTTCTGTTGGGTTTCCTCTGCTATATGCGGACAGACGGACTGAATGACGAACATAGGTGGTAAGTAACTGTATAATTATGAACGCTTTTAAAAAGAAAAGAAAGCATTTTGAATTCAAATTTTATTGCGATATTTTTTTCACATTTTTAAAGTCTCAAAGCAATTAGAAAAACAATAATTTACAAAAATAACCGCTTATATATTTATTCAAATTGTTTGTTTAAAAACGAAATTTTTGAGAAGTTGAACAGTATGTAATATTATATTTATATGCAATATGCAATACCATAGACATGTACAAAAACATATCATAAAATACGGATAATATGTGCATGAGTTACAGCACAGATAGCGGATAGACAGACAGACAGATGTGCGCTCAGATAAACTGAATTCAAAAATAATATTCAACCTTGTAGGAAAGAGTTATAGATGCATCGTACCTCTCACTAACTTAAACTCAGAAAAAGGTGACATTTTGACATCGAAACATATATACATTTCATAGAAATCGGATAATATTTACGTGAATTGGAGCACGGACAGCCGGATAGACACACAGAAAGATTACGCAAGACAACACAATTCAGAAATACTGTCAAACCATGTAGAAAAATGTTATAAATATATTGAAATTCTCATTAATTTAAACTCGCAAAAAGGTGACTTTTGACAACATCTAAACTTATATCAATTTCAAAGAAATCGGATAATATTTACGCGAGTTATAGCATGAACAGACAAATAGACAGATATGCGCACAAACAAACTGAGTTCATAAATACTTTTCAACCATGTAAGAAAATGTTAGAAATACATTGGAATTCTTACTAGTTTAAACTCACAAACAGGTGACCTTTTGATAACATCTCAAAGAAATCCAAACAACTTATGGCTTATGAGTTTGGAATGATACTTCTATGCAACAGGTGAAGAAAACTCTAAAAAAATTATTTTGAAGTTAAAATATGTAACAAAATGTTAAAATGCCACTTCTTTTATAAACCCAATAAATGTCAAAATGAAAAATATTTATGTTACACTCTGACATTAATTGTGCTCTCAAGCACAAATTTTTGCCATTTGTGTAGAAGAAAAAAGAAATCTTTGGAATTTTTTAAATGTCATGTGTCAAAATATAATTTACATAGAAAAGATTATTGTTGAAACTGAATAAAGAAAAAGAGCACCTGAGATGTTAAAATAAGTATAAAAATATAAATAAGTGACAAAATAGCGCATCTTCTAAAATAAGACTTTTTTTTTCTTTCACAGCAAATTTTATTCCTGTAATCTATGCTTACTAGAAAACAAAAGTATTCCGGAACATTTTGGAGCAAATAATGCATCATGTAGATATAAATTTTTAAAGCGCTTTTTTCAGTAAGACTTCATAATAGCACTAACATAACATTAACAATATATATATATAATATATAAAAAAAACTTATGTATCCTTGGATTTTTAAGATCTGCAAAAACCATACTTACGACCTTATATTTTTGAGATCTTATATTTACAACCTTATATTTTCACTTCTGTCTAGGTGACATTTTCATAACATTTCAAACAAATTCAAATAACTTGTGACTTATAAGTTTGAAATGATATTTCTATGCAACAGTCAAGAAAAATCTAAAAAAAAAATATTTCGAAGCTAAAAAGTATGAGAAACGCTTAACAAAATGTTAATACACCAATTTTTTTTTAAATCTCAGTGAATGTCAAAATGAAAAATATTTCAGTTACACTCTGACACTAATTGTGCGCTCAAGTACAAATTTTTGCGCATTTATAAAGAATGAAAGAGAAAAAAAGAAATCTTTGGATTTTTCAAATTTTCATGCATCAAAATATCATTTACATTGAAAAAATATCGTTAAAACTAAATAAACTTACACGAAATAGGGCACCTGTGATCAGAGCCTGATTACTAACGGGGCACTCTCTCCCCAGTAAAATTACATAGAAATTTTCGCCTTGTTTAAACGCCCTTTTCAATCAAAATTACTATCACGAATAAGGAAAAAATTTCTATTTATTTTTTCTGGTGAGAGAGTGCCCCGTTGATAATCAGGCCCTGCCTGTGATGTTAAAATAAATATAAAAATATAAACAAGTAAAAAATAACGCATGTTCTAAAGGTAATACTAAAGCTCTGTGATATTTCTGTACAACAATAAAACTAACTATCAAAATAAACTATTTTCAAGTTTTGAAATATAAAATTATGTAACAAAATGTTCATATACCATATCGTTTATGTAACCAGTGACTGTCAAATTATTAAAAAAAAGCTGACGTTAAACTCTGACAATAACTGTGCTAAAAAATAATAAATAAAATCTAAACATGTGTGAAGAAAGAAACTGAAAAAAAAATAATTTGCATTTTTAGAATATCATATGTGAAAATGTTATTTATATAGAAAAAAGTATAATTAAAAATAAACAATTTTAAACAAATTAGTACACTTGTGAAGTTGAAATAAATATAAAAATATAAACAGCGACAAAATTACATGTTGCAAAGTAAAAATTTTAATGATACTCATTTTTTCATATAAAACACAAATACATTTCCGATATTAAACGTTTGTTTTTTCATATGTCTAGTATGAGTAGACATAATCTTTCTATTTAAAATTTATTTTGGGCACCAATAATAAATGTAAATAAGTTTTGGGTTTTTTAATTAGAATTATTTAGTTGAAGAAAACTTCTGACCAAAATAATTGATTTTCAAAATTTCGAAATATAAAAATACATAGATGCCAACGTTACGCATTTTTGATACCACTAAAATTGTATGGAGATTTTCCATTTCTTTAATCATAATACAGTCGAGTCTCTCTATAACGAAACTCCATACATGGAATTTATCTATATAACGAATTTTTAGTAGAAACGGTCCCCTTTTCGCATGATTACATTAAAAACAGTCTCCATATAGCGAAATATCTATCTCCATATAACGAATTTTTTCATAAATTGGTCTTAATTTATTCAGTTTAAAAAAAAAAAAGCTTCGAAATCATATGGAATCAATTTTCCACCACTTATTTTTGATTTATCGTTCAGTGCTGAGTTTTTTTTCTCCTTGCTCTTTAAAAAAAACGGATTCATCCTGCCTCCCCTCCCACACACCTTTCCACATTCTTCTCAAAACAGAGTTAATTGGATTGTTACACATATACGAGAAAAATCAATGAGAGGCACATAAGAAAAGCCTTCAAATAAAGGAAAATGTTTTTTTTTTTTTTTTTTTTTTTTTTTTTTTTTTTTTTTTTGAGAGCATAACAATTTTAAAACCAAAACAACAAAAAATTACAGATATCTTCGCCTGATATTTATTCAAGTCTTCCTTATTTGATTTTCATTAAGCTTTCAAATAAATGTCTTTTCTCATTTTTGAAACAGCTTAAATAATTAACAAATAAAATGTTAGGTTAATATTTATTTTTAAACATTTCAAATTCTTAATTAAAAAGATCAAAAATAATATTTGTTTAAATTTTGCACATTAAATACGATTTTTAACATCATTCTCTATACATTGAATTTCTCTATATAACGAATTTTTTGCTGGAACGATGGATTTCGTTATATAGATACTCGACTGTATTTCGATGATTAAATAAGGCAATATTTACTATAAATTTTTTATGGTAAAAAATGCGTAAAATTTGGCAGTTACGAAAATATATATTAAAATGTTCATATACCATATTTTTTATAAACTCAATGAATGTCAATGTGAAAAATGTTGACGTCAGTTTCTGGCGCTGATTGTGTTCTCAACTAAAATTTTTCTCAAAATTCGCGAAAAAGGAAACAGAAGACATAGTTTTGACAGAGACGATAGAGAAGACGTAGTTTTTTTTACATAGAAAAAAGTACAGTAAACTCTTGATTATCCGCGAGCGGATTATCTGCCTTGTGGATTATCCGTGTGTCTAAATTTTGATTTTGAAAAATGTCGCAAAAAAAGAAAAGAATTGTATTAAAAATTAATGATTGATTAAAACTGATTTATCCAGTCTTCAAGCATGTAACTGATGAAGAAATTGTGCAAAAAGCGTTAGGTATGAATTTTGAAGAGAATGATTAAGAAGACGCTAAAAAACAAAAGAAAGCGAGCCACAACGCATCATTAGCTTACGTTAAATGCCTCAAACAATACTTATAGAAGAAAAAGGTGACGCACCATTTATTGATAAAATAGTTAGTTCTAAAAGACTTCAATTCCAAATAACGAAAAAGTGTATTAATAGAAAAAAGAGAAAAAAAAGAAAAAGGATAAGAATGAAAAAAAATGATGGATTTTTTAAAAAAGCCAACCTTTAAATTTGTAAGAAGAGATTATTTTTATTATTCCTTAAATAATAAGTATTTTTACATTAACTATTGCGCGTATAATATGTTCAAAATTATGTTTATGTTAACTATTGTGTACATAAACTGTTCAAGTATATATTTATATTAATTTATTCCCTTTCTTCATAAATATATGCATTATCCGAGAAATCGGTTATCCAGGATAGCCGCGTCAAAATTCCGCGAATAATTGGAAGTTTATTGCATCTTAAAAAAAAATAATCTTAATTAAAATAGAACACTTGTGATATTAAAATAATTATAAAAATTTTAATAAGTGACAAACTAACACACATTGTAATGTAGGTATTTTTAAATTTAGTTTGTTTTATACAAAAGAAAAAAACATATTTCCGATATTAACCCCATAAGGGAGACCCGTACCCCATTTTCGGCCAAAAATCATCAAAAGTTCACTTTTTTTTTTTCTCAGAAAACGATAAAATACATATTTGCGAATATCCATGCAAAATTTCAGAACTCGGGGACATTTGGAACAGATAGCAAGTGAGCTTATTTAATTGTACTCGCTATAGAGTTTAAAGGACTAGCGGCCATTTAAAACGTGTTTTTCTGAAAATGACTTTTTTCATATTTTGCCTAAGTTCAACGTACTCAGGCTCAGTAGTAAAAAGATTTAGAAACAAAGTGTTTATGTTTTTAGAATCTTAAAAAAATTTGCAACAAAAGTAAGGAGAGATATTTTTTTAAACTATTTCTGAAAATTTTACATAAATTGGTAAACATGAAAATTATAACGAATTTAAGGAAATTTACCATGCGTATTTATATTTATTTTTTTCTTAGCCGATTAAAATAGAAAATTAAAAATATCTCTCCTTACTTCTGTTCTATATAATATAACACTATTTAAGAAATTTTAGTAATACCAAAATATGAAAATTGAATGAGGAGTAGTAATTTTAAAAAGTGTATTTTTCAAAAAAAAAAAAAAAAAATCATAAAAATCCCCATAAAAATATACTTTTTAATAAAAAAAGTGATTTTTTTTTGCTAATTATTCCTTACAAGAAGATTCTTAAATAGTACACCAAATTTCATTACTTTAAAATCAATAATAAATATTTGGGGTTTTTTCTTACGGGTCTCCCTTAACTAATTTGCCCGTACGCCGTTCGGGCAAGACGAATTTGCTTACTTCATCATTTAAAGCTTTTTGACACCACTATTAAAATAAATAATTTCATACTAGTTAAAGGCGGAAATGTTTAGACTAAATGTTACGAATATTTTATTTAAAAGATAATGGTGTGAATCCGTGACTTTCAATTTATTGAACGGAAAAGAAAGAACCAGTTAAGGGGTAATGTTCTTGCGAAAACAAAATTAATCCGGAGCTTTGTAGTTTAGCTAATGTATCATGTAAATTTAAAATTTTAACGCACACTATGCAGTAAAGCACAATAATAGAGTTAACATAAGATTAACAATACATATGTATAATACTTAATATATGATAAAAATCTTGTGCATCCTATGCTTTTTAAGGTCTGCTAGACCAATATTTGGTAACTTCATATTTTTACTTCATTGCAGGTGACATTTTGATCATATCTCTAACAAATTCAAACTAGTCGTTGGGAGCCACCGTAATACTTACCCATCATGTATATGAAAATAAAACTATTTGTGAAAACTATTTATACAATGCATTGCAATTCATAAACAAAATTTAAATATTGTTAATATACATAGAATGCTATATTAAAGAACTGCTGATTACCAATTTCGACAAATTATATAAAACGCCAAACTACTCAAGTACTACCGAACTGCCTAAAAGAAACATCCTTGTAACTCCAAAACTAATAATTCTATTAACTAACAATTAACTGCGTCGGATTAAGCGTCTCATTTCCAATAAAAATATACCTCTGAATTGAAATTTGAATTAAATACAGGGTCATGAAATATCGAAGAATGTGGAAAACAGGATTACAAATATCTCGGCAACTAATAATCCGATTGACTTCGTTCTATATTCAAAATGTGTGTTATTTTATTGCCTTTTATTTCCATTCCTTAGAACAAAAAAATTCCAAAATTTTTATGTACCTTTCATGAGAACGAGTTTTTCGAGAGGCCGAAAAAAATAGTTCCGGGTAATCGAGGTTGCTGATATTAAATAGGCTTCGTCCCATTCTTACATACTAACAACATACAAAATTTGAAGTCTCTATCTCAATTTGTTCGGGAGCTAGAGAGTTTACAGACAGACTGATTGACAGACAGACTGACAGACAGACTGACAGACAGACTGACAGACAGACAGACAGACAGACGGAATTTTCGATTTTCAAAACGATTGCAAGACTTACCCTATACTACGTATGATTGGTAAGTAAAAACTTTCAACTTGTTTGTTTGAAATCATATTTCTGTGCAACAATAAAGCTAATTATAAAAATAAACTATTTTCAAGTTTTGAAATTTTAAAATGTGCAACAAGGTGTGCCTATAAGATATCTTTTATGAAACTAGCAACTGTCAAATTAAAAGAAAAATGTTGAAGTTAAACCCTGACGGTAATTGTTCTTTTTTAAAAGAAAATTCTGAATATCCTTGAAGAATGAAACTGAATTAAGAAATAATTTTTATTTTTTAAATGTCATATATGAAATGTTATTTACATAGAAAAAAGTACCGTTAGAAATAAATATTTTTAAGTGAAAAATGTCGCTTGTAAAGTTGAAAGAAATATAAAAAATAAATCACTGACAAAACAACACATGTTGCAAAATAAGTATTTTAAGGTTACTTCTTTTATACAAAAGGAAAATATATTTCTTATATGTATTTTTTGTATTCATATATTTAGTGCGACTAGATATAACCTTTCTGTGTAAATATTGTTTTTAGCACCACTAATAAAGGGAAAATAGATTTTATCTTCTTTTAACCCTTTAACGATCATTGGTTTCGCCACGAAACCACGAAATTTTAATTACAATACGCAACACTGACACCGGTATTTTTATCTAAAAATATCCCTTTTATTTTGTTTATGAAAAATCACGTTTTCTTATTTAGAAATATATTTTTCATAATTACCGGTGTCATCATTTATTTCGACATCTTAGCAATGAAAATGCTATGATCGTTAAAGGGTTAATTAGATAATTTTAACCCCTTCGCGATGGAAGCTTTTTAAGAAATTTTTAACGTTTTGTCACAGGTTTTTAAAATCAGAAATTTGTACCTTATTAAATCGAAATAACGCTCCGATTAAGTGAAATTTTACTAGTAGGGATAAACAAGATTTCTTAAGTCTTTTATCCGCACGTACCGGTGTCTCAAAAATGACTGATGGATTTTATAATTCAATAACTTGCAAACGGTGACAACTATTTAAAAAATTTTTGCAGAGTTTGTTTATAATGTCAGGAGTTTTTTTACCATAATTTTTTATTTTAGTTCGCATCTCAAACAATAGGTGGCGCTGACGGCGACTGAAGGCCAGGTCGACGTTTCACTCAGCACTAATCCCCTGGCCTTCTATCGCCGTCAGCGCCACCTATTTTTTGAGGTGCGAACTAAAATAAAAAATTACGGTAAAAAAACTCCTGACATTATACATAATCCTCCTGCAAAAAAATTTTAAGTAGCTGTCACCTTTTGCAAGTTATTGAATTATAAAATCCATCAGTCATTTTTGGGACACCCGGTATATGTTCTGCAAAATGGCTTAAGTAAAATTTGGCGTATTTAAGGCACAAATGTCTGATTTTGAAAAGCGGTTGCAAAACATAAAAAAATTTGCAAAAGGCTGCCGTCGCGAAGGGACTAAGAATGATTTTCTTGAAGGTACTTCTATCAAAAAGTGGTGTCAACCGAATAAAATATGCAAAAGAGCACTCGAGATGAACGGATTAATTCTCAATATTAAACAATTTCTTTTCGGAATTTGCTGTGCAAATAATGTATAATGAGCATATAAAATTTCAAAGCTCTTTTTTCAATAAAGCACAATAATAACAAATTATTAACAACATTTTCATCGTATTATGATAAAAAAAAAATCTGGATCCTAGGATTTTTATGATTTTCTAGAACCATACTTGCGAACCTCGTATTACTTACCATCATACGTAGTATTGAGTAAGTGTTGCAATCGTTTTGAAAATCGAAAAAAGAAATTGACGATATACATTATACATGTTTCAGATACTGAAAATTCCGAAAAACATATTTCTAGAAAAAAAAAATTACCGTAATTTCGGGTGTATAAGCCGCGGGTCAAACAATTCTTTTTCGACCCAGAATTTTTTAAGAAACAAATATAACTAGTTAGATCGCCGTAATTATTTGTCTTCAATCACTAAATAAGATTTCTGGGTCCAAAAAGAATTGTTTGATCCGCGGCTTATACACCCGAAATAACGATATACCGTGTGTAAACGCTCTATCTCCCGAATAAATTCAGATCTAGACTTGAAAGTTGGTAAGTAGTTAGTACGTAAGAATGGATAGAAGCTTATTTAATATCAAAAACCTCGATTATCCGGATCGTTTTTTTCGGACTCTCAAAATATAAGTTCTGCTAAAAAATACATAAAATTTTTCGTTTTTTTTTTTTTTTTTTTTTTTTTTTTTTTTTTTTTTTTTTTTTGAAGGAGTAAATGTATAAGACAATAAAACAACATAAATTTTTCATAAAGTGTGAAGTCGGTGAGATAACTGGTTTCCGAGATAGTTGAAATCATATTTTCCACATTCTTTGATTTTTCATGACCCTGTATTTCACTGAAATTTCAATTCAAAGATATATTTTAATGGAAATGAGACGCTAAATTTAACGCTGTAAACTGTTAGTTAATATAATTAACATTTTTGGCGATATAAAGATGCTTCTTTTACGCAATTCGGTATGACTTGAATATCAAGTCGATTAAAAAATGTGACTTTTAGTCCAGCATTTTATTTGTTGTTTTACTTATCTTTTACTAATTTATTTGTCATTTTGTTATTTAAATTCATGCCAATTTGTATAATTTACAAATAGTTTGGCTATTTAACATATTTGTCGAAAAGGGTCGACGAGATAATCAAGTAGTACACGCAATTTCATGATAGAGCATTACTAAATATTAAAAAAATATTTAAATATGGTTTTAAAGGGTATAGCCGGGTTTCCTAGTAAAATATGCCCTTGAGTCAACCACATAGAGTCCTACATGGATCGATAGCCCATAAAAAGAAATTCATTTCTTCCCTGTTTTAAGTTTGTATCTCAAGTCTATGGGGGATAATGTCCCTAAATGCCTGTTTTGGAAAAGTGCGCATTGTGACGAAACTACTGAGCAAATTTCAACGAAAAAAAATAAGGGATGTAAAAAACCACCATACAAATGTTTGACAATTTTTTCAGATTTTTTTAAACAAAAGAACTAGTTTTCTAATATTTTTCCTGTTTTTAAATGAACATTTTATTAAAAATAAACTGAAATTTCTGAGTGACCACTTTAATTTTTTTGCATGAAATACTATGAGAAATGATGCATATTCACTAACAATTTCAACTTTCTACGTATGGTGCATTATATTAAAAAAGGGCAAAATCATATTCCGGCGAAAATGTGGGGCGTGTCTCGGACAAATTTCACGCCTTCTTTTCAAATCTTACATATTAATTCACACGGTATTTTTAAAAGAAAATGTGAAATTTGTCCGAGACACGCCCTACAATGCCGACGGAATATGATTTTGCCCCTTTTTTAATATGATGCACCATACGTAGAATGTTGAAATTGATAGTGAATTTATGGTATTTCATGCAAAAAAATTAAGGTGGTTACTCAGAAATTTCAGTTTATTTTTAACTAAAATGCACATTTAAAAACAGGGAAAATGTTAGAAAACTTGTTCTTCTGTTTAAAAAAATCTATAAAAATTGTCAAACATTCCTATGGTGGTTTTTTACATCCCTTATTTTCTTCGTTGAAATCTGCTTAGTAGTTTCGTCACAATGAACTCTTTTCCAAAACAGGCAATTAGGGCCATTACCCCCCCCCCCCATGGTCTTGAGATACAAACTTAAAACTGGGGAGAAATAAATTTCTTTCTATGGGCCATCGATCCATGTAGGACTCGATGTGGTTGACTCAAGGGCATATTTTACTAAGAAACCCGGCCATACCCTTTTATTTTGGAATTGCGATGCATTTTATAAATAGTTTTCAGATGTTTTATTTTCATGTTTTATATTATGCATACCCATGATAGGTAAATATTATGCACAACGACTAGTTTTTACTTCTTTCCAGGTGACATTTTCATAACATCTCAAACAATTAGAAACAACTTCTGACTTATGAATTTGAAATGATACATCAGTGCAACAATGAAGATAAATGTCAAAATAATTTATTTTCAAGCTACAAATTTTGAAAAAATACAACAAAATGTTAATATTATATCTTTTATCAACCCAATGAATGTCAAAGGGGGAAAATGTTGATGTTAGTCTCTGACAGTAAATGTGCTTGCTCTCAAGTAAAAATTTCTGAGCATTCATAAAGAAACAGAAAAAATTGAATTTTTTATATGCCATACTTAAAGATGCTATTTACTTAGAAAAATGTATCGTTAAAAATAAATAAACTTAAGCGAAATATAGTACTTGTGATGTTAAAATAAATATAAATAACTGACACACTAATATATGTTCTAAAGAAAAAAATATATTAAATATTAATTAAATATATTAATTAAACATTTTTAAGCAAAACAAACTACTTTGAACGTTAAAAGAAACATAAAAATTTAAATTTGTGACAAAATAACAGATGCTGTAATCAGGGTTCGCACGCCATTACCACTAAATTTTTACAGTATTTTCAATGTGTTTCACTACAGAAAACTATTGCAAAACTTGCTAATCGAAGCGGAGGTTGCCAATTCCGTTTCTTAAAAATTAAATATAAATTTCTCTATCATTAATAGTGGTGCCAGAGTCCTTACAAAATATAAGGAGTGTACGAACCCTGTGTAATATTATAGTTTTTAGCTCACAGTCTATCATAGCCTGAGAGCTTATGTGCCCGCCTGTTCTATATCTGCGTTCGTACGTAACGCGATAACTCATGATAAAAATATCCGATCCACTTGAAATTTTGTATATAGGTATATCCTGACAAGGCGCTTCCCTTATTAGTTTTTAGAGTTCATTAGATATGTATAAGAGGGAGAACGGGGGGCTCATGTCCGTCCCCTTAATAGAAATAAATAGGATTTTCATGCAGAATTCGTTCAAAATTTAGATTAGGATCATTCTGATCAGGCTATTCGGTGACTGATATTAGGAGTTCATTGAATAAGTATAAACAGGGGAAACGGGGGTTCTAATGCCCCTCCCCTTAATTTATATAAATGGGTTTCTCAGGCAGAATTGTCAGATTTCGTTCAAATCTCTGAATAGTTTTGGAAGTTTAATGGTTAAGTATAAAAGAGGGGGATAACTCCTTTTAAATTATACAAATGCTAAATGGATTTTTTTATTAAGAATTATCCGATTTGCTCTGAATTTTGGATATAGATTTTCTTATGATAAAGCATGTTCTTGATAGTTTAGGAGCAGAGCCTGATTACTAACGGGGCACTCTCTCCCCAGTAAAATTACATAGAAATTTTCGCCTTGTTTAAACGCCCTTTTCAATCAAAATTACTATCACGAATAAGGAAAAAATTTCTATTTATTTTTTCTGGTGAGAGAGTGCCCCGTTGATAATCAGGCCCTGTTTAGGAGTATCAATGATTAAGTATAAAAAGGAGGAAAGGGGAGAGCTGTTCCCCTTCTTAATTTCTTTTCGAACGGAATTAACCCTTGAAAATATAAGGCTGTAATGTACAATTAGTATGCGTAGCCTGTGAGCTCAATGCCATCAGTTTAACTGGGTAGTATTATTTTTATTTTTTTATACAGAGAACAATATATCTGATATCAATGTTCATTACAAATCAAAATTATACTGAAGCTTAGTGCAAATAATGCATATTAGGGTTCTGACGCATCCAGGAATTTAAGAGATTATTGTTGTTTTAGTAGCATAAATTTCGTAAAGTACCGGTCACTATTTCTGAAGAATTCTGATAAATGGTCTTTGATGCGTAGGAACCCTAATATAACCCGTAAAGCATGGTGACGTCACTGCAACGTCGTTGTGAAGTCACAATGTCACTTTGTGACCATCGATTGTCGATGTGACGTCACGTGACGTCGATGTGTAGTCACAGTGACTAAAATGTGAAGTCGTTATGGCCCTTTTAGAGCTCTTTTGTGACGTTTCACAAAGAAAATTGTGAAAAATGTGTCATTTGTGACTACTTTGACATTAACATTGTGACGAAACTGTGACAAAAGCGACGATATTTAAATTTCCAGAAACATGTTTTTTTTAAAGTAAATAACATGTTTTGAAGGATATTTATAAAGTTCTAAAGATCTTTAAGAAAGTCACATCTCAGTCACAATGTGGCGGCACTGAGTGGTGGCATTTTGGTCACTGATGTGATGTGACCAAAGTGACTCACAGTGACGTCACTGTGACCATGCATGCTATTAGGGAACATACATTTCAATTTTTAAATCGCAAATTCAATAAGCGCACTAATGAGATACCATATGATTAACAAGATATAGATGTCCCAGAAATATTGAGACAAACATAAAAGGGAGATAGGGCACATCACAATGATTCAGAATTGAATACTAAACCATGGTCGGAAACGTTTTTCTGGTACGGTACCAACGACACAATACACAAGAAAGAAAGTACAAGAGCAGGGAGAGAAAATACGTTTTTCTTAGTTCTGCAAAAATGTCGGGACAACGCCGGAAAGTGCTGAGGAACTTGCACGCATCGTAGCAGCTGCCGAAGAAGTTTGGGATCTTCACTCTATTGTCTACTGAATATTAGATCTTATAGGCACCGGAGATGCACCCCCATGCTTTACGGCCTAGCGTCATAATTTCATACAACGATCGTTGTTTCTTTAATGTTCGTTTTTATTAGTTTTCTGCTATAGTAAGGGTAATAAAGGTGTTTTTTTCCTGTTCGTGTACTTTCCCTCTTGTCTTCTGCGTCGTTCCTGCCTAACCACTTCTAGTCGACGACGCGTGTACGTGCCGCAAAAAGGCTTAAGAATTCTTGTTTATTCCCATCAGTAAAAACTTAATGTAAAATGTGCCTTTTTTTAATCGGAACATTACATTTAATAAGGCACAAATTTCTGTTTTTAAAAACCGGTGACAAAACATTAAAAATTTCGTAAAAGGCTTCCGTCGCGAAAGAGTTAAATAGGACAAATTTTACAGTAGGCTAATTCCATGGGTTCTGTAGTGTAAATCACATAACTTATTAATTGCTATGCTTGTTAGCGACCGTTATTTTCGAAAAGTCTGCTTGGCCTTATTCAATTAATGAGAATGTTCCAATAAAATTAATCACATTTTTTTTGTTCTATAATACTGGTAGCCAAAAATCGTAGCCTGTGACTTACACTACAAGTACTGATGGAAATAGCCAGTATAGTTTTGTTGGGGGAGAAACACAAGGTTTCTGAGCACTTGAAGCGGTTGTATACTGGTCGCTCATTCTCAAGGAGTTAACTCTTTGCGGCACTGAAAAAATATTTTCGTAAAATGATGAAATGATTCATTGGCATTGGAATTTACGACCGACTTTTTTTAGAAATTAAAATATTGTTATATTAATCTTTATTGAAATAGCAAAATTTTACAATAACATTATTGATATCGTTTGTAAAGATCTTTGACTAAGAGGGATAATCTGAATCGGACTAAACCCACTACAAAATTGAAAATGTATTTGAGAAATATTAAAACCCCATAACGAAAACTTCATCGAAATATTTTTGCTATTCCGAGAAATCCGCTATTCTGCGGAACTGATGTACAAGTAACCGTTGTAGCTCTTTCAGTATGATTCATAAAAGGCGTCTTATTCTATGCTTTAATGTTTTATCTAAAAAGTAGGAGTTCAAATAGAAAATTAAAATAGATTCATATATTTAAAGTTATCGCTCGCTAACCACTTAACCCTTTCCGGCACACTGTGCCCGGTCTGGGATACCTAATTTTAATACCAAATTTGCAAACGGCACCAATAATATTTTAGTAAAATTTTGCTTTTACAATAAAAGCTTAAATTAAGGGATTCAAAGTATCTAAAAAATCCTCTGTGAATTCCGGTGTCAGTCGACAATTTCTCATTTTCCTAACAGATTTTGTCCGTGCCGGAAAGGGTTAAATGATTCTTTTTTTATGTAAAATAAATTGAAAATATGGGATAAACACCATTTATTATAAGTTAAAATATTTGGAAAATTTACTGTAAACATTTTTGTCCTTAAAGTGTTAGAATTTCTTGCTTTGCTGATAACTTTGTTAAAAAATTAGTGGTATTAAAAAGCTTTAAGTGATGAATTAAGCAAATTTTTCCTTCCCGCACGACGCACGGGCAAATCATTTAAATTGTTAAAGGCTACATTTTCTGAAACCGGAATCGTCTTATAGTGTTCCTATGCATCAAGGAATTCAGGAGAGTTTTTTATTTAGTAGCAATTTCTTAAATTAATGGTTGCTAAATCGGATGATAAAGGGCTTTTTTCGTTAAATAAGGCAAATATTATTTTATAAAACATCTGGTAAAAGCCCTTGAAGCATACGAATTCTCAGATATGTCTCCAAATAAATCTCTTAGACAATCATCTAACACAATCAAATTGCACGGCTGCCACAGGCGACTATTTTTGTATTCGGTTCGCACCAGTATTTTTCTAATATAAAATTTAATTTGTATTTTTCTTTCAAAAGTTGTCAACGTACATATTAAGGATTACTGTTTTCAGTAAGTGGTGCCGGTTAGAATTAAAAAATAGTCGCCTGTGGTAGTCCTGAATTGATATACACCACTTTCGGGACGAGCGTCTTTTACAAAATTTTTAATTGATTATCCCCGGTTTTTTAAAGTAGAAATTTTTCCCTAATTGAATTGCGAGAATGCTTGGATTAAAAAACACCAAATTTTCAATAAAGTATTACTGGTGACATTAATCAAGGATTCTGAGCACATTTTGCGGCACGTATACCGCTCGCTCGTCCCTAAGTTGTTAATGGCCGATCGTAATGTGCCTTTACAATTTGCTTATCTAATGGAGTATAAAACAGTTTTAAAAAAAGATCGTTCGAAATGTTTAATAAAAAATAATAGAACAATCTTTTTCTTTTCGTTTATATAAAAATACACTTCTAATATTAAACATTTTAAAATATTAGACAAAATTCTATTCAAACACTTGTTATACAGATACATAAAACCTTGCACTTAATATTTAATCTTCCTACCCTGAATGGGTCTAATCGATCCAGTCCTATAATGCGTTTCATTCGAATGAAACCAGAAAAAAAATTTCATAAAGTAAATTAAATAAATAACAAAAAGATTTAAGTTAAATAAGTATGTTAAAGGAATTTAAATGGAAATTCTGGTGTGAAATATTTTAAATCAAATTTGAGTAAAATTTCAACAGGGTAGGAAGGTTTAAAAAAAAAAGCTTCACAAGTAATTATTTATATCAGCTTGAATCTTAATTAAAAGGAATGAATCAAAATCTCGATTTTAAGATCTTAGATACAAACTCAAAATTCGTTTAAGACATTTAAGTTATGCAATTTATTTTATCGATTACTAAATCGATAACCTTTTTGAACTTAATTGCTGCTTAAGTACGTATAAGAGATCACATATTTTGAAAATGATAGTACAGAAAATATTTCATATTATAATAATGTAATCAATTCCAATTTATTAATTAAATTTTTAATTAGAAAACAATTTTTTAATTTCTTATCAAAATGGAAATAGAGTTCAACTTCAAGTTAGAAAAGTCCTAATACTCAATGTGTTCCTTATTCAAAACTTCGCCCACCAAACAATTCGAATGGATTCGACAAGTACATTCAAAATATTTATTCGAACAAGAAATTTCAATAAAATAAACTAGATATGTAAACTAGACAACAATATGTTAAGGGATGACAAAACTGGGTGCAATCGTATAAGAAATATGCCAAGCTTAAGGCCCCTGTCCTCGCTCGAGGAAACGCTCACGAGCTAATGCTATTCCTATGGGGAAGCATTTTTCTAATAACTCTTTCGCATTTTGACATTTTTGAATAATTTTTTTTTTTTTTTTTTGCATTGGATAGCTGAGGTGCATGCCGACAGCGCACCTATTTTACTTTTTCGATTTTGGTTGCAGATATTTTTTTAAAGCACTTTTAGTTTCGAAACCGGTTTTGAAAGAGGAACGAACTTTATAAAAAATTTCTGCAACCAAAAACAAAAAAGTAAAAAAAAAAAAAAAAAAAAAAAAAAAAAAGTGCGCTGTCGGCATGCACCTCAGCTATCCAATGCAAAAAAATATTCAAAAATTTCAAAATGCGAAAGAGTTATTAGAAAAGTGGTTCCCCATAGGAATAGCATTAGCATGTGAGCAGTTCCTCGAGCGAGGACAGGGGCCTTAAGGAACGTTTCCTCAGAAACTAATCGACCGATTTTTATAAAATTTATAGCAATATTCAGTGGATTATGCGCAAGATTTATCGCACATAGTTTTTGTTTCTGTGATTAATTTTTCATTATCTTAGAACAATGTCAATTTGTCAGAAATTTTCCATTTTTCAGATTTTTCTTTTTTCTTCTGGAGACTAAGTTAAACATCTTAAAACTGTCCGCCATATATGATCTTATGTTTGTTGTCTACCTCAAAAACAAAAACAAAAATCGAGTACTTCAGGCGATAGTGGGATTTTAACATGTGAAGTATGATTTCTATGATAAAAGTTAGATATAGTAGATGAATAAGTTAATGTGATAATTTGAAATAAAAATTTTGATGCAGAATATTTTAAAAAAACCTGAATATAAACAAATCTGTATAAAAACTAGTACAAGGTCAATTAAATTGAAAAATTTTTGGTTACATAACTATTAAATAAATCCAGAACACCTGATACTGTCCATGCATGTTCTTATAATAAAATATATTTTTCCATGATAAACATAAAAGGATCATAGATTGCAATTTTTTATGTTAAGATTTTTTAATCTCCTTTATTAACAAATGAAAGTATTTCATATAAATGAAAAATATAATCTTCATTTTGCCCTATTTGAATATATATTTACACAAGAGAATACGACATTTCGATAAGCTTCATTTCACAGATATTGCAAATGAACACCGAATTCTATCACGTCAGTAAATGTTTTGCATACAAATTAAAGTTGGGAATGAAATTATTCTTAAAACATTATTCCGCTGAAAGTTATGAGGAAATTGTGAATTAGAAAATACTTTATTTCAGTAAATATTTATGGCGGTATTGTGTTCTTGTTCAGAAAACATCTTCAGCAGTTTACTATTCTTTAATTTATGAAAAACATCATTTTCGGTAGTTTGTATTTTTTAATAATGTTATCAAATCTGTATTTGATTGTATGTAGCAAATATAAATATTAAAAGCAAATGCAAATGAAGAAAATATAATTTGGAATTAACATTTTCTATGCTCTGTACAGGAACATAAAATATTATTAGTATGATATTTTTAATCATATACATTCTTTTTTATTAACAAATAAAAATAGTTGATATAACTGAAAAAATATAACCTTCATTTTACCTTATTCGAGT
Source organism: Maratus speculifer (assembly GCA_964019185.1). Lineage (NCBI taxonomy): Eukaryota > Metazoa > Arthropoda > Arachnida > Araneae > Salticidae > Maratus > Maratus speculifer. The sequence continues at coordinate 236,525,259 of OZ025300.1, forward strand.
ATATATTTATTCAAGAGAATTGAACATTGGAATAAGCCTCATTCTACAGAAATTGCAAGTAAACACCAAATTCTAGTACTTCGAGAAATGTTTTGCATAAAAATTAAAGTTGAGAATGCAATTGTTCTTTAAACATTGTTCCACCGACAGTTATGAGGGAAATGTGAATTAGAAAATACTTTATTTCAATAAATATATATGTTGGTATTCTGTTTTCGTTTAGGACTTAAGACTTTTACTATTACAGTTATAGATCTTCAGATTTTTACTAGTCTTGAAATTATAGTAAACATCATCTGCGGCAGTTAGTAATATTTTATAATATTTCAAATCAATATTTAGTTGTATATAGTAAATATAAATATTAGAAGCAAAGAATTATGAAGAAAATGTAATTTGAAATTAACATACTCTATCCTTCGTACACGATCGTAAAAAATAAGTATTCGTATTATATGCCTTAAGGCAAAACATTTTTAAATAATGCTACTATTGAACACCGAAAAAAATTTAAACAATGTATTATAAATCTGAATGTTTTATTATACAGTAATACTTTCCAAAAACAATTTGTTTTGATCATCCATTTATTGTGTAAATAATACAGTAACTTGTTATTTACCCTTTATGACACAGAAATATCCTGTTCGTAAAATTATAAAAATATTAAAAGTCACCGGAATTTACAACTTTTTATTTTGCAATTAAAAAACCCTTGCGTTGAATTAAATTTCATTCTCAAGAAACATTTTATTGAAAAATTCTTGGTGCGGTTTACAAAACTTTGGAATTAAAATTTGATTAAAATGACTTGGGATCATGCTCCAGAAGCGTGTTAAAAAAAACATCATTATATAACAATTATAAAAATTGTAAAAAATATATTTTTATTTCTTAGAAAGAAAAATAAATATATATTTTTTTAATATTTTTACTCTGTTGCTAAAATGATAAAAATATTATTATTATTATTATTATTATTATTATTATTATTATTATTATTATTATTATTATTATTATAAAAACAACTTATTCCGAAAGATTTGTACTACTATGACACTTGTTTTTTCCTGACCACTGGCCATGCTGATAATATCGCCGGTGATACACCGGTGATATACACCGGTGCCCTTAGCGTAAGTGTTGAAATTAATGAATGATACCAGAATTTACACTCAAATTTATTTCAAATAAATTTGAAATAAAGGAACGATAACGCTCACGATCGATTTCTGCTCTGCGGTACAGCTTTATATCCTGGATATATATGAGCGATTTACCTATACAAGGAATGCCGATGCATTCACACTTGATAGTAGATTCATGATACTACTAAGTAAGTATTCTATCGAGGATGTGTTTCATGTGCTTCAAAAAGTTATTTTCAAATTTGGTACAAATGTGACATTTATGTATATAAATTAAATGATATAAATTGTATCTCATAGTCTTTCTTGGTGTTAAACTCGGGCGCATCCTGGCATTTTCATACCCAGAAGTTCTTCAGTATTAATATTTTCTTATAAAAAACTCCCCATTTAAATGAGACGAAATTTCGTGCGTTGAGCCTAGATTTATTTTTCTATTGAAAAAGTATTGACATTTTCCCTCGAAATGTCCCTGAAGTGCACGAACCTTGGTTAAAAATCTGTTTAGATTTTTTTACAGGCACATCAAATAATTAAATGCGACATAAAAGTATTTTTGTGACATCTTGTAAACCGTAAAGTTGCAAAAATATGAGCGTAATAATCAGAAAAACTGCTTATACATATCAAGTAGAATATAAATTGTAGAACAAAAATGTTGCATTACATCATCGAATTTCAGAAGTTCAATCAGAATATGGTCTTCTTGTTAATTAATCATATGCAGCAAGCTTCTTTTTTTTTTGTATCTATTAATACAAGGAAAATTTGATTTTTTAAAAACATTTTAATAACGATGCTTGTTGTCATAAAATTAATTGAAAAATACTGTTTTTAAATACCAGTACTATTTTTGGAGTTATTTGTTTCAAATAACAAGTAATATTTTTGGCGTTATTTGTTTAAGATAATTATTTAACCCTATGCGGGGCGGGGCAAATTCATTGCTTAAGTGTTGAAATTAATGACTGACACCGGAATTTGAAAACAACTTTATTTGTAAATAAAAAAAAAAAAAAAAGCTATATTTCACGCATTCAATATACAGTAATTTTCTTAAACGAAATTCCGGTGCCAATGTGGCGTTTGAGAATTAAAATTAAGTGGTATATCTATGAAACTACTGCGCCGCAAAGGCTTAAACAACTCCTGAGTTTTAAAATTTTTAAATTACACAACAAATGTCAGCTTATTTGATCACTATGTAAAACTAGTACGAAAAATTAAAAATTTATAAACTCTTGATTTCATAGTTAATAATTTATTAATGTAGATTAGATTTAGGTTTTCCTAATTCTAAAATTCCTTTGAATAAAAGTTAATATTCTTTTGTTTAAAGGCTGATAACTAAGGTAACCTTTCAAATTATTCAACATATGTTAGCAGATTAAGAATAAAATATTTCTCATCCTCGAATAAAGGCTTACACTCTGCTTATGATGATCATTTTGCTTTAGATACGCTATTTTGTGCATGTTCATTTTAAAAGATTATTACCTGTCCAATAGAAAAATGGAATATATTAAGTTAAATTCAAATGAGCTATTTCATTTGAAACATGCTTTGTGAATATATAAGATTTCAATAAATTTTGAAATTTGCATTTTGTGAAATGAAGATTTGCTCAAAATCAAACTTTACTGAAATATTTTCTGCACAGTCATGATAAAAATGTTGCTCACTGCCTAAGAGATAATTTGAGTATTGTCAGATTAAACCAGCTGCATTATTTCTTTTCAAATTTATAAATGAATGTGGTTTCATTTATTTGAGATGGGACGTTTTAAAATATGCCGATGTTTGCATATATTAATTAATTTGAACAAAAATTGATATTTTTTATAATAGAACATGACTCCAGATAAAAGTTGTTATTTAAAATAATAGAAAAATGAAAAAAAAATTTTCAAATATTTTAAAAATGCAATTCAAAGTCAAACAAATATGTGTCATATTTTATTAGTGTTTGTAGAAAGAGGTGATTTTTCTTGCAAAATTTATAACAAGTGTTTTTTTTTTTTTTTTTTTTTTTTTTTTGTATTGCTGAAAAAAATAAATGAATAAATACAACTCACAAATTATGTAAAGATATGGCCTCCGAGTCATTGTCTGAAAGTTGGATACTTAATAATTAGTTCGATGGCGACCAAATATCTCATTGGTGAAAATCCAAAAAAGTTTCTAATTTTAATGATTTGAGAGTTGGTGACCTGTACTCTAATGACACAGCTACCAACCTACTAATATTTAAGTGAAAAAAGAATAAAAACAAATTTTAAACAAGGAATATTATATAAAGAATTTTTATTCTTTCCATTTGGTTTTTAATCATTCAAATGTGTATCTCCATTCTTTTCCTCATAAAAACTAAAGTGTTCGAATTTTTTGCATTTTTACTTTATTTCTATACAGCTAAATGTTTTTTGCTTTAAAACAGAACCAATAAATGTCAGCACTGCTGAATATTACCTCATAAAATAAATATTATTTTCATCCGAGTTTCGAAAATACATTCAAAATATTGAGGCCAAGAAAGTAAGAAATACTCATGATTGTTTAACTTAAATGCTTTACAAGAAAAAATTTTGAGGATTTGCTGAGCATTTACTTGTTTAAAGACCTTAATTTTGTTATTGCGTAAATCTATATTACTAATAGTTAAATTGACGCTTTAAGGGGATTTGTATTTTTATATCCAGATATGTAAACCTAAATTACCAGTCCCCTAAAGTACTGATTTCATAAAAATGACTCTTTCTGTCATCTATGGTGTCATTTCAATTATGGAAAAGCAATAAATATATATTTGAACAGTTATTTTATGCTGAGGAGGATAGATAATAAAATATTAATGTAGATTAACTTTAGGTTTTTCTAACAATAAATTTCTTTGAATAAAAGCTAATTTTTCATTATTAAAATGCTGATAACAAGAGGTTACCATTCAAATTATCCAACATTGTCAGGAGATTAAGAACAAAATACGTCTAATCTTCGAATAAAGACTTACGTTCTGTGGAACATGATCATATTGCTTTAGGTACGCTATTTTGTACATATTCATTTTAAAAGATTAGTAACTGTCCAATAGAACAATTGAATATATTGAAGTTGAAATGAACTGTTTCACCTGAAATTCTCCCATTGAATATATAAGATTTAAATAAATTTCAAAACTGCATTTTATAATATGAAGATTTGCTCATTATGGAGCATCGGTACGTTAACGTTATTTTCTGCACAGTCATCTTAAAAATATTGTTCACTGCCTAGGAGGTAATTTGAGTTTTGTCAGATTAAACCAGTTGCATTGTTTTAATTGAAATTTATGAATCAATGAGATCTAATTTAATTGTGAAGTGTGCGTTTTAAAATATGGTGATGCTTGATCAAGTGTATTATTTAATTTGAATAAAAATTAATAGTTTTATAATAGAAAATAATTCTAAAGAAAATCGTTATTTAAAGTGACAGTAAAAATTTTTTTTTTCAAATTCAAACAAATGTGTGTCTAATTTTTATTGTTAATTTTATTATTATTTATAAAAAAGGGGATTTTTTCTTATGAAATTCATAACAACTCGTTTTGTTCTTATTATTGAAAAATTAAAAAAATAAATTTAAAAATAATAAGGACAACTCACAAATTAAATACAGATGTGGCTCGGCACCATTTCGGAAAGTTGAATGCTTAATAATTAGTCCGATGGCGACAAAATATTTCATTGATGAAAATCCAGAAAAAAATATCTAATTTTAATGACATGGCCATTTATTATCGATACTCTAATGACATAGCTACCAACCTGAAACATTTTAAGTAAAAACAAAGGAAAAAATCATATTTTAAATAAGGGAAATTATACAGGGGAAGATGGGGATACTTGAGCCATTTTTTAAATTTAAATTTTTTTAAATTTTTTATAATTTCTTAGAACAAAATAAAATATTGAAAATGAAAATTTGATATTTTTTCTTCAATTGAAAACTACTTTCAATTAATTTTAAACTATTTTTCTATGTCTAATAAATTTTTACTTTTTCTTTTACATCGTGGCTCAAGTATCCCCATGGAGGGGATACTTGAGCCAGATGTCACATTCGCACCAGTATTTTGCAAAGAAAAAAACCGATTAACCATATACGCGAAAAAATGCATTAAACTTTTTTCAAATAAATTTGGTCGAATTTTCTGGTGTCGTTGTGACGTTTCAGAATTAAAATTATGTGGTAGAAAATTCTACCAGCAGAGCTCAAAGGGTTAATCACTATACTTTCAAAATGGTACCAAGGTATGTGATTTCTTTTTTACATGTTCAGAACTATAAATATGTTACCATGTTGCCAGTTTTAGAAAGAAAAATTGACAAACTGTAGAGATAATAGGGGTGGCTCAAGTATCCCCTATGCTCAAGTATCCCCACTCTCCCCTAACATATTTTTTTCGTTCCATATGGTTTTTAAATTAAATTTCAACGTTCAATGACATCTGATTAAATTTGATTCTGAAAAGAAAAACAAGTTTCGATCATATTAAAGCACAACTGATCCCAACCATTCTTTATTTCATGCAATCGATTAAATTCTCAAACTTGTTTATTACAAAATCAAATATGCCAAGTCTCCGGCTTTTTGCACACCGGAATTATCTTAGTGAAAATCTGGTTATTTTAAATCGCCTAAATGTTCCAATTAAGTAAAACAACAATTTCTGTGTTATAATACTGGTATCGAAAAAGCCAAAGACTTGGCAGCTCTGCAAAATAACATCTTTGATATGAGAAAAAATTGAAGGTTGCAGAATTCTTACGTCTTTTCCAGTAAATTTTTATAGAATTTTTCTTTTAACTACATTTTTTTTCATTATATCATTGAATATTGATAACTTCAGAGCTAGACATGATTCTCGATTTTTGCCATTTAGACATTTGATCAATATCGCTTGAGCAATCATTTATTGTATAGTAATACATGGGCGCGATTGACAAACAAATAACAGAGAGCCAATTTCGTCCTTTTTTATTTCAAAATTTCTCATTCATATCAGAAAATTCCTATGGTATTGTTATATATAATTAAGGTAGACATTTCATTCCATAAAAGAACAAGTTGGAAATTGCACTTGAATCGTAGCAAATGATGTGCGTTCGTTCGATAACGAAGTTTTAAAATATTCAGATCTTGCTGATATAGTAGAGCGTACTTTGGATACAGTATAGTGGTCAAAATCTTTGCGTTCCTGTAAATATGCAGGGAGTAAATTTCATTATACTTCATTAACGTATATATTATTCATAAAATATGAAGTAGTTTAATATAATTAAAGCAGGCCCAAACAATGTTTCCACGTATAACATTATTTAGTGTCCCTGTAATTGATCTATCCATCCGATTTTCATAAAATTTGAAATGACTTGACAAAATTATGTAATAATTATGTACTTTAAGTTTCAAACGATTCTGCTGGGTAGTTTTTGCGTTGTTATATGCGGACGGACTGAGCAACAACAATAGGTGCTCCGTATTTACATAATTACGAACGAACCTAAAAACAAACCTTTAAAAATTTCCGATTTGAAATCAAAATTTTTTGAATTAACGAAAAACTCTTTATTAATTCTATCTGTAATATATATTATGGTCTATTTCTCTTCAAGTATTTCCTGTATTTTACTGATTTGTTAGTTTTTTTCTGATAATTCTAAGAAAGAAGAATTTCATAATATTTCTTAAACTACCAACATGCATTGCCAACTTTAGGAGAAACGTACTTGAAAAGAGTGTAGGCTTAGATATTATTTTCATCTTAGAGTTATATTGTAATCAAAACTGAAATTTTTACATAACCGTTTCCTGATTTGCACAAACGTCATATTGGAAGCGAGTTTTACTCAATTATGATCTAATATTCTTAGGAATAAATTTTTATTGTAAAATTTGCATTATTTAATGCAAGCATACGTCTCACGTTATTCAGCAAAAATTTCTGTTCTGAAAAACGGGTGAAAAAAAAGATTATAAATTCTGTAAAAGACATGAAAAATAGGCGTTATTGGACAGGGTTTTTTTTTTCTCTTCTTTTCTTTTCTTTTAATATATTGATCAGTTAACTGGTTATTGATAGCTAAAAGATCCCTAATCTATCTGTAAATTTTGTACCTCTTTTTGAAACAAGAAATAACTTTAAATGGTATTTTTTCTTGCCAAAAAATATGTAAAAATAGAGAGAAAAAGAGAGAAGTGAGAGAAGAAGAAGAAAAGAATAAAGAAAAGAAGTAAAGTTTCCAGGGTCTAATATACGGTTGTATAAGATTTTACCAGTAAAAATGAATTGCCTTTTTTCAGAAAAGTTATTCATGCATATATTCATATGCATGAATAACACTTCGCGATGGGAGACTTTTACGAATCTATTATTCTTCTGTCACCGAATTTTTAATCTGAAAGGTGTGCCTTATTAAATCGAGAAAATGCTTCAATTGAATAAGGCAAATTTTACAATAAAATTTTACTAGTGGGAGAAAACAAGGATTCTCTAAGCCTTTTTGCGGCACGTATAGATGTCGCTCATCCCCAAGGGGTTAATATATATATATATATATATATATATATATATATATATATATATATATATATATATTAACCCCTTGATTTGATAAATTTATATATATATAAATTTACTTTTTCAATTTTCTACCGCCAGTAATTAGATCGTGAATTCTTGTTATTTAATAGCCTTAAACTCTTCAGACCTGAGCATAAAATAACTCTACAAATATATATTTATTGCTTTTGCATAATCGAAATGACACCATAGATAACAGAAAGAGTCATTTTTATGAAATCCGTACTTTAGGGGACTGGTAATTTAGGTTTACAAATATGGATATAAAAGTACTAAACCCCTTAAAATACCAGTTTAACAATAAGAAATATAAATTTACGCAATAACAAAGTTAAGGTCTTTAAACAAGTGAATGGTCAGCAAATCCTCAAAATTTTTTATTGTAAAGTATTTAAATTAAATAATCATGAATAATTCTTACTTTCTTGGCCACGATGACTTGAAGGTAGTTTTGAAACTCTAATGAAATTAATATTTATTTTATGAGCTAATATTCATCATTGCTGACATTTATTGGTTTTGTTTTAAAGCAAAAAATCATTCAGCTATATAGTAGTAAAGTAAAAATGCTAAAAAATCGAACAGTTTAGTTTTTATGAGGAAAAGATTGGAGGTACACATTTGTGTACCTCAGGTCTGAAGAGGTTAAGGTTTACGATAATTTTCTTGGGAACTGATATTTATAGGGCTACCATAAACGCTATTTTCACATTTTCTTCGCAATACTATTTTTTAAGGACATTTTGTTGTATATTTTCTTGCAAATATTGCCATAGTGGAAGAAAAAGCTTTTTGTTTTGAAAAAAAAAAAAATAGTGTGAAATTGAAAGAAAAAAGCAGTTGACAATGGCAACCTTGTATTTCTAGGATTTCGAAAAATTGATAACTTTCATTGCTGTGATGTGTCTTAAACTTGTGTTTCACTCACAGCTGATATAAACGTTTTAATAAATTTAATATTTCGATTTTCCACTTTTTTTTATAGTAGAAACAATTAAATACAAACTGTGAATACGATTTTATATTCTTATCTCCTCACTTTAAAAAAAAAAACTAGCTTTATTTTATAGTACATTTTTCTTGCAAAAATTGCCACAGTTATGCATAGCTGCCAACGTGTACGGATTATTCGAACCACTAAAATTAAAAAGAAATTTTTGTTTTATTTCATCGTTGAAGACCATTATATCAATAATGATAGTTTTAAGTAAAATTTTCTATTTTTTTTCTGGTAGAAATAATCCGTATAAGTTGACAGCTATGCATAAGTAAAAGACTTTTGTTTTGATAAAACACAGAATGAAGTTTAAAAAATGGCCTCTTTTAGCAGCCTGCTATTACTAAATTTTACAATATTGCTTTTATTTAATGGTATAATTTCTAAAATTTTAATAACGCAAATAATAGCATTAATATTTAGTGGTGAAAATCAGTCATTTGTGGAGCATAGCTTGCATTCCTGATTTTAGTGTCTTAAGATCAGTATACCGATATTTTTTATCTCTATATAATATTATTTTTCTTTAAAAATTTATTTTATTTAAATTTCTATTTATTCTTTGTTCGTTGTATGTAAGTTTAATCGGATATATATTATTTATTTACCTATTTATTTATACATTTATTTATTTATTTATTTATTTATTTATTTATTTGCTTTCTACTCTTAAAATATTCGTTTTAATTTTACCCTAACACAATAAGAACAATTTATAAAATGGCATCGCTCGTTACCTTTATGATATTTGCGGTTTTTGCGGTTATAGGTTTAATATTTCCCCATACCATAATTTATAAGCATACATCTTTTATATTTACAAATGTTCCATTTAAAATATGAGCATTTGTCATGTTAGCTATTAGTTAGCTATTAAATAACGATAACCATTATTCTTCTAGTTATAAAATATCAGGGCCTGATTACTAACGGGGCACTCTCCCACCAGGAAAAAGAAATAAAGAATTTTTCCTTATTCATGACAGTAATCTTGTATGAAAAGGGCGTTTAAAGAAGACGAAAATTTCTATAAATTTTTTCTGGTGAGAGAGTGCCCCGTTAGTAATCAGGCCTTGTAAAATATTCTAATCAGCATCATTTTCCCAAAACGGTAAAATTAACTTTTAATTCCATGGTTTATACAAAAGTTCTCGCTTAAAATCATATTTTGAAATAAATTTCTGTTAAAGTACATATTTCAATGATAGTACGACAATAAATGTAAATTATAAATTATCTTATTCGAATAAATATACATTATATTTTCAGAATGGTTATATTAAATATTCAATTTGTGTAATTAAGTTACCAATCAGTTTGATTGTGCTAAAATAACAATGTAAACATTATACGACGTTATGGAAATGAACAAGTGAATATATACATATATACATACATACATACATACATATATATATATATATATATATATAAAATTACTTTTTCAATTTTCTACCGCCAGTAATTAGATCCTGAATTCTCGTTATTTAATAGCCCTAAGGTCTACGATAATTTTCTTGGGAATTGATATTTATAGGGCTACCATAAGGGCTATTTTCACATTGTCTTCGCACTACTATTTTTAAGGACATTTTGTTGCATATTTTCTTGCAAATATTGCCATAGTGGAAGAAAAAGCTTTTTGTTTTGAAAAAATAGTGTGAAATTGAAATAAACAAGCAGTTGACAGTGGCAACCTTGTATTTGTAGGATATCGAAAAATTGATAAATTTCATTGCTGTGATGTGTCTTAAACTTGTGTTTCACTCGGAGCTGATATAAACGTTTTAATAAATTTAATATTTCGATTTTCCACTTTTTTATAGTAGAAACAATAAAATACAAATTGTGATTATGATTCTGTATTCTTATCTCATCACTTTTTAAAAAAACTAACTTTATTTTATAGTACATTTCTCTTGCACATATTGCCAATGGTACGCATAGCTGCCGACATGTACGGATTATTCGAACCACTAAAATTTAAAAAAAAAATATTTCTTTTTATTTTATCGTTGAAGGCCATTATATTAATAACGATAGTTTTAAGTAAAATTTTCTATTTATTTTTTCTGGTAGTAATAATCCGTATAAGTTGACAGCTATGCATAAGTAAAAGACTTTTGTTTTGATTAAACACGGAATGAAGTTTAAAAAATGGCCTCTTTTAGCAGCCTGCTATTACTAAATTTTACAATATTCCTTTTATTTAATGGTATAATTTCTAAAATTTTAATAACGCAAATAATAGCATTAATATTTAGTGGTGAAAATCAGTCATTTGTGGAGCATAGCTTGCATTCCTGATTTTAGTGTCTTAAGATCAGTATACCGATATTTTTTATCTCTATATAATATTATTTTTGTTTAAAAATTTATTTTATTTAAATTTCTATTTATTCTTTGTTCGTTGTATGTAAGTTTAATCGGATATATATTATTTATTTACCTATTTATTTATACATTTATTTTTTATTTATTTATTTATTTATTTATTTGCTTTCTACTCTTAAAATATTCGTTTTAATTTTACCCTAACACAATAAGAACAATTTATAAAATGGCATCGCTCGTTACCTTTATGATATTTGCGGTTATAGGTTTAATATTTCCCCATACCATAATTTATAAGCATACATCTTTTATATTTACAAATGTTCCATTTAAAATATGAGCATTTGTCATGTTAGCTGATAGTTAGCTATTAAATAACGATAACCATTATTCTTCTAGTTATAAAATATTCTAATCAGCATCATTTTCCCGAAACGGTAAAATTAACTTTTAATTCCATGGTTTATACAAAAGTTCTCGCTTAAAATCATATTTTGAAATAAATTTCTGTTTAAAGCACTTATTTCAATGATAGTACGACAATAAATGTAAATTATAAATTATATTATTCAAATAAATATGCATTATATTTTCAGAATGGTTATATTAAATATTCAATTTGTGTGATTAACTAACCAATCAGTTTGATTGTGCTAAAATAAGAATGTAAACCTTATACGACGTTATGGAAATGAATAAGTGAATACTGAGTATAGATATTGAACATTATCATTATTTTCTATGAAAAACAAATTCATATATCCTTAATTAATGTAAATAAATAATCACAATTAGCATTTCTTATGAAAAAGAAAATTAATCGGTGGATAACAAATCTTTTAACTGGCAAAGCTGCTACGCAATAGTTTTGTCACGTTACAATCTGAATTTTAAAAATATGTACATTTATCTAAACCGAATAAACCGAAATTTTTTTAACGTGAAATCCGGTGCCAATGTGGCATTTGGAAATTAAAATTAAGTGGTTTCATAGATATACCACAGCGCCGCAAAGTGTTAAATCATCGATGTAATCTAGTCGTTAACCTATGCACCGTTTGCACACTACTTATTTTTTTAAGGACCCTGGCACCACTATGAAAAATAAGAAAATTTACTTTCAATTTTTGAAACACAAAATTCACATCACCATCTTCAATTAGAGATTTTACAACATTTTTCTGCAGTAAGAACCTTTAATATAATATTCTTAAATTTTAGTGGTACAATTGTGCGAACCCTGCTATGGCATTCAAACAGATTTTTTTTTCGGTTTATGAATCAATACTTCTCCAACGAGACGATTTAATCGCAATTCCAAATTCTACTTCACGTGACATAATACTCCTTAATTGATCCTTGTCGCAGGCCTAAAGTATCTTCCACAGATAATAGTCGATCCAAACAGGAAAATATACGTTTTCGCTTAACCCATTAGTGCCTAGCGTCCTTTTTTTAGGGACGCTTCAAAAGGTGCATTCAGCACTGTTTTTGACACCGGTAAAAAAGAAAAGCAATAATTATTTTATTTAAATGATGCAGTTTCGTGATTATTGAACTAAACTTAAATCTTCTAAATATAGTGGTTCCACCCAAATAAAATTTACGCAAAAGCTGCTGGGCACGAATGGGTTAATCGTATATATTCTTTAGTTTGAGTGACGAGCCTAATTTGCATAATATAACAGCGAAAACAAGTAACCGTATCTCCAACAGATTGGCACATATCTTGGAAAATTACAGTAAAATTGAATAGAGAGATCTCTATTGCACCACACTAGTTAAATGTTTGATGTCATACTCACACGCAAAAATCCTAGAGATCCTTTATAAAAGAGTCGTTAGTACCGTAAATTCAGGCGCATAATCCGCGGATTAAACAATCATTTTTCGACCCAGAAATTTTAAAAAATAGCAAGATTTCGTAGATCGCCATTAATAATTGTTTTTAATTACTAAATAATAGTTCTGGGTCGAAACAGAATTGTTTCATCCGTGGATTATACGCCGGAAATTACGATACATTAGAATCTCAAGTCATATAAATATGCGTTACATCAAAATTCGTATTCAATCCTACTTAATTTAGTTATTTTAGATATTTTTGTGGTGTATACAGAAATCGTATGTGTCCTGGAATTTTGTAGACCAAAAACATCTTCGACAGTATTTTTTTTATAGGAAATCTCTCCTTAAAAGAGGACTAAACATTGCCCGTTCAACTTAGATTTTTTTCTATAAAAAAATATTGTTAAATGTCCTGGAAATAACGTTCCAGAAAATGCCTTCCCCGTAAGAAACCTGTGTATAACGTGAAAAATCCCGCTAGTACGAGTTTCCTAAAAACATTTTTTTCCCTACCTAATGAAGTTCGTATTGTATAATATATTCCCTTTCGCTATATAAATAGAATCACATTTCTGACATAAATTATACAGATTTTTAACTTAATCCTTTATCATGTCAAATCAATTCTTTCAATAAAAGTTGAAACAACTCACTGCCATCAGAATCAATAAACAAATTTATTTTAAAACAAAAAGTGCCGTTCCCGTCAGTTAGTATTAACATAAATAAATTATCTCATTAAATATTCAAGTGCAAATCAACCAGTTTTTATTAAAAATTAAGTAGTAAGCATATTACCATTACCGGACAAAATATTAATTACAAAAATACAGTAAATTGAATTTAAATAGCTAAAAAGCACATAATTAAAACAATTTTTAAAAACATGAAAATTTTCGAAAATTTTTAAAGTTCTTCTTCAGTAACGTAAATAAATACAAAATCTTCAGAGGTAGTATAATTCGACTTGCAGTTCGGAATATATACCATAAATAAAAAAACAATAAGTTGGGTATGGAATTTGCCAGTTTTAAATGGCATTACCAATGGAAGGGCATTAGCTTCATTGCGTGGGTATTTGGCCGTTCCAATAAATCATGCCTAGAAGAAAATAAGTCTTTAGTATATATTCAATTTATTTTTATGAAATTGTCCATCATAAAATCTGGGAAATGATCTCACTACATTTTTTTAGTATTTAACCCATTAATGCCTGAATTATTTTCTACGTTAAAATTCTAATTTTGCATTTTCTCATCTCTTTTAAAACAAGAATAACTTTTATCTTAATTTATCATGGAATTTGTCTCGAGTGAGAAAGTATTTATTTATCCTCATTTTTACTATTGTGGCAAGCGCTTACTTGAATTTTTTAAAACTGTCCCGAAAATGGGAGGCTAGACACTAATGGGTTAAGTTCCATGAATTATGTAATTTCTGTTTTCTTTCAATCGTATGTCGAAGGTAAGGGTAGTAGAGCTCCCATTTTGGCTATTTTGATATTTTACAAGTGCCAATAAAAAAAAAAAAATCCTTTTACTGCATGAGTTATTTTGCAATTTTGCGAGTTTCTCACTAATGTTGTTAATGTGTTTGTTCCGTTCATCTTTTATTTTAATCTATTCTGAGGCCTAGGAGTATGAGTTTCTGTTCATGTTTGACCGATTGCTCATTGATTATCACCATGGGCGATAATTTTATATACTATCATCATTTTGAAGCAGCCATATTATTATCAAAATTCGCAAATATTTTTTAAGTCCATTTTCATTATTAGCTCACTCATTCAAAAATATTTCAGGATATTTTTTTTATTTAAAAAATCTAACTCATATCTGAAATTTTGTATAACAATGTGTGACTTATTAAACGGACAGTCGCTTTGCGATAAGCAAACCAATATTTTAATCATTTTTTGAATTTCCGGATAAAAAAAAAAACATAAATTTTTGAATTGCACGCATATATGCGTTAATAATGCGAACGTATTAAGAAACCGTTAAAAGTTCAAGATTAATAAACAAAAGATACATCCTTAAAATGCTCCATTTTCACAAAGATACATTTTTATATCAATACATATACATATTAAAAGTTAATTATTTTCATCAGCATTTAATATGAATTAAAGGTAATGTTGCATTAGTTCGAAATGATATTAAAATATTATTTAAAACTTGAAAGAGTAATTAGCCAAAGTCATTATGATTTTTTAATTCATTCTTATGAAAACAATTATAATGACCTCCTTTATTATGCAAATTTATTAAGGTAATCGCAATTATTGAAATAAACTGGATTAGGAAGCCCCTGAATTGCTCAAGGTTCTAATGAAATTTATTTAAATGGTCCATTAACTTATTAAAGAGAATTCTTGGGCAATGATTTTGTTGGACTCATTTTCTAGATTAATTTGAAATATGTATAAATTTTGTAATGATAATATTTATTTTACAATAATTAACACACCTGATTAAAACGGATACATAGATATGATTTTTTATCCAATTATTATTTTATTAGGTAAAATTATTCTTGTGCAGATAAAATGCCGTCCTAGTAAAATTTGTTTCCATTTTAGTTTGTACATTAACAATCAATATTCAACTTTAATTAGCTCACTGAAAAATACTCATTTTACAGAGCCATGTTAATGATAAAAGGAATAAAATAACCACTTCAATTGCCAAAAAATACAAAATTTCTTTCCATTAAAGCCATCTTATTATGAAAATTTCAAGTTGCAGTATCGGGGTTAAAAAAAATGACCTTTTGTTTACTAGAGAGATGTTTTTTCTCCATGCTGTGATGTCTACACGAAAGACATTGAAATTAAGGTTCTGTATTAAAATTGCAATCGCAAAAATGAAAGGATGACATTAACCCCTTAACTGGTTACTTCTTTTCCGCTCAAAAAATTAAAAATAACGGATTCACACCACAATTTTTTTAATAAAATATTCGTAACATTTAGTCATACATTAGCATTTCATTTATTACAATTCGTCATTCATATTGTTTACATTCGTAACATTTCAGTCTTTAAATAGTACGAAATTATATTAAAAAATAGTGGTGTCAAAAAGTTTTAAATGATGTATTTAGCAAACTCGTCTTGCCTGAACAGCGTACGGGCAATACAGTTAATGGATTACCTACCTTGTGGACGGGAGCCTTTTACGAAATTCTTAATTTTTTGTCACCGATTTTTTAAAACAGAAATTTGTGCCTAGTCAAATCGAGAAAATGCTCGGATTAAATAAGGCAAATTTTACAGTAAAAATTTACTGGTGGGTATAGACAAGGATTCTTAAGGTTTTTTGCGGCACATATACTTGTCGCTCGTAATCAAGGGGTTAATGAAATTGAATTAATAAAAATAAGAGATTTTTTTGAAAACTTTATGATTTGCCATGTGACACGAAGTATGCATCTGTAAGTACATAAAATTTAAAGTCACTGAATTCTACAGTTTCTGTATACGGAAACGATAAGGATTTCATTAGAGGAATGAAACAATAAATATAGATAACTACCACTATTTTCTGAAAGAAAATACTGCAATTAATATACAGGGATTAAAGAAGGAGACGTTCACTTTAACAAAATACTGGTATTTAACACCTGTTTTGACTGTGTCTTTTCCCTGACACTCGCCACCCTGTAACAAGTAGGGGAAGATGGGGATACTTAAGCCATTTTTTAAATTTAATTTTTTTAAAATTTTTTATAATTTCTTAGAACAAAATAAAATATTGAAAATGAAAATTTGATATTTTTTCTTCAATTGAAAACCAATTTCAATTAATTTTGAACTATTTTTCTATGTCTAATAAATTTTTACTTTTTCTTTTACATCGTGGCTTAAGTATCCCCATGGAGGGGATACTTGAGCCAGATGTCACATTCGCACCAGTATTTTGCAATGAAAAAAAAACAATTTACAATATACGCGGGAAAAAAAAAATGCATTAAACCTTTTCAAATAAATTTGGTCGAATTTTCTGGTGTCGTTGTGACATTTCAGAATTAAAATTATGTGGTAGAAAATTCTACCAGCACAGCTCAAAGGGTTAATCACCATACTTTCAAAACGGTACCAAAGTATGTGATTTCTTTTTTACATGTTCAAAACTATAAATATGTTACCATGTTGCCAGTTTTAGAATGAAAAAATGACCAACTGTAGAGATAATACGGGTGGCTCAAGTATCCCCTACGCTCAAGTATCCCCACTCTCCCCTACTTTTTTCATATTAGATGTTTTATATTGAATCCTTTGGAACTTCTAATGTAAATTCCGCATTTTTGAGCAAACAAAACAATGAAACTGGCCGCCTAGAGTAAAACAAGCAAGAATAAAACATTGTAAATGACATTTCGGATTTCTTATACGTTTCATGCTAAATGATTTAACTGCATCCAAGCACATATCTTTGCTAAATGTAAGTCAACGTAATAAAATCCACATATATGTATCTTTTGTATAAAAAAATCACGAACAATAAAATAAAAAATTCGTTAAGATAAAATTTGCACCTAAGTTAGAGCTTTAGTAGTAAAAAATCAGTTGTTTTAAAGATAGTAACATCAATAATTTTGATTGTAGGGGTTTTTTTCTTTAGAAAGTATGAATTTTGTCTATATTGATAGTTGAATTTCGGTTAGTCATACTTTTTCTTGCATTTCAGTTCTTCTATTTTCAAGAATTGTGAGACAACTCTACACAAAACTATGAAAATGATTACTTTTATATAGCAGTAATCGAAATAGTGTTCGCATCGAAACTTTGAACTGATAAAAGACACGCTATAGACACAGGGATGAGATTTCCGTTTTTTTGGCCATTAGTAAAATCTTAGAGAAAATTTTCTTATTTTTAATCGCAAAAATGTTCCGATTTAATAATATAGCATTTTCTCTAAGATTTTATTTGTGTGCAAAAACGCGGAAATCTCATCCCTGTAGACAATACAAAATTTAATCGAATGAAAAATTCGATTAAGTTTATATGTTTTCGATTTTATTTAACTTACAACAAATAAAAGCAATTTCAGCTTCTAATTTTTAGATTATATTTAAAAAACAACGGATTAAAATAAACGGATTACTTACTGTTTAATAATTGAAAAAAAAGAAAAGAAATTCGTTTTTATTATGATCCAGGACTGTTTCAGAATTTGTTTCATTTTCTTTAAAAAATGATTGTTTATGGAAGGAGTTCAACTGTGATGGTCTCTGAATGGAGGTAAAAGTGGTATTAAGCCTAAGGAAAAAAAATTCGTTCCATGAAAAAATGGTCGCTGGATAAGGTTGTCGCTTAACCCTTAAATGCATATTGTATCATTTTCGATAAGTGTTCCCGATTTATTGGGAGTTTTATTTACATATTCCGTATTCTCACCAGAAATTTAAAAGAACAATTTTCACTTTACTTAATGACAAACCATTCGCAATTAAATAAAGAAAAAATTACTATTTAGATTTTTATGGTATGAATTCTGATTCTTTGAATTGCGCATTTTTTGGAACGCGTTCTATCCTATGCATTTAAGGGTTAATGGAGGTGCTCGCTCAGATTTTTCAGTGTATTTTTTTTTTAACCCGTTCTGAAACAACATCGTTTGTATGCTTTTTATTCGTTTGGCACCACTTTTGCTAATTATTTGGCTTAAGTTTATAAATCACGAAATCATCGATACTACGTGAAATTAATTTCTTTTACTCTAATATCAAGCTAAAGCGCTTTAAGCACTTTTCGAAGGTGTCTGTATGCACACGTGGTCCTGAAGCGGATAAATATCTGGTATGAATTCGGAAAATCCGAATTATAAAACTGACTGAACTTTTTGAAGGGCAAATATATTTTATTCCATCTAATTGAAACGCGATTCGCACCACATACTTAAAAAAAAAATTCTTTGAACTTTGGAAGCAAAATGCATACCAATTTTTTGGTTATTCAGTTGAGAATGCAATTTTACAGACAAATTATTGCTCTAAACACAGGGGGTAGCATATATGTAGGGATGAGATTTCCGCTTTTTTGCACACCAGTAAAATTTTAGAGTAAATGCTATGGTATTTAATCGGCACATTTTTGTGATTTGGAAGGACAGCACTTTCTCTAAGATTATACTGGTGTCCAAAAAAGCGGAAATCTCATCCCTGCATATATGCTACCAAAGATCACATTTTTTCTCAAAAAAAAAATTAATAAATTTAAAGTTTTTTATTTTTTATTTTTATTTATTTATTTATTTATTTTGAATGAGGTTGAATTGAGCCGATTATAAAGTACATTCTTCGTTTATAAAATGTCAATAATACTCATAAAAATTATTAGTATTTATTCAGGATTGGGTTAAGTTTCTTATCATTTATATTTTATTCAGAATGAAGAGGAATTTGTAAAAGTATTGTCATGACACTATATATATATCATAATAATTTCGATGACGACGAATTATTCAAGTACTTTGATATTGACTTCTTCTAAATTAAGAACGATAAGGGTAGATTTTCGGATAAACAAATGCTTTCTGCATTATGAAAATGGATAATACATCCGTAAGCCTCCTGATTTATTTGTATAAAGCAATCTTAAAAGATTACTTTCAACAATGGAATCTAATTCTTATTTCAAGAGTAAATGAATTGCTGTATTCCGATTGTAATCGAAGATCAAAAAGGCTCATAACTTCAATAAATCTTGAAAATATTTTCTAAAGTATGTGTTAGTGATAATGCAAATAATACTTTCTACGAAGACAATGAAAAGTAATAACATTTTATATAAATTTATGTTTTTTAAAGAGTATATTATTTATAAAGAATCGAAAATCTTACATAATAATAATAATAATAGACATGAAAAGTAATAAAAACAATGACCTCTTCTTCCTGCAGACTAATTAAATTAAATTGCTTTTACATCCGAGATTATAAGGCACAATAATATCCCCAACTTATGTTCGCATGAATTGCGACTTCCTATATTTACATCATCAATTTCATTTTTGAAATTAAAATTTCAAAAATTAGACTTAAATTGAAAATTTTTAAATTCTTTTGACATTATACTATATCAAGGCTATGATTCTGATGAATTTAATGTGATGGAGACAGTAAAAATTTATAATATCAACCAGCACCCAGCATCTAACGTGTAAGCAGATTTTTAACAAACTGATCTAAAAGCCAAATATTACGGTTAGAGAATCATTTCTCGCTAATACTGACTTGTCTGGTTTCAACTATTTATACAACAATGAATTTTTCTCATGACTCAACATCTGGATAGGCAGTAAATGCTGATAAATAAGCAGTTTTTAAATTTCTGACGATTTTAAGAAAATGATAGGAGTAGAGGTTTAATCAAGTGATTTATTTTAACGCCAAAAGAACATTTATAATAAGATGGAATTTGTTTTTGTCGGATTTAAAATGACGAAGGATAATTCAAGTAAAGCTTGGCTAAATCAAGGCTAAGATTCTGATAAATTTAACGAGATGGAGATAGTAAAAATTTATAAGATCAATCAACACCCAGCATCTAACGTACATGCAGGTTTTTGAAAAACTGAACTAATTCCAGGTATTACGGTTAGAGAATAATTTGTTACAATTACTACCTTGTCTGGTTTCATCTATTTATACAACAATGAAATTTTCTCAGGATTCAACATCTAGAGAGGCAATAAATACTGATAAATAAGCAGTCTTTCAATTTCTGACGATTGTAAGAAGATGATAGAAGTAGAGGGATGTTGGTTGAGACAGTTTTTCATGAGGTTTAATCAAGGGATTTATTTTAAAGCCAAAAGGACATTCAGTTTATGATGTGAGCTATTTTTGCTGGATTTAAAATGGCGAAGGATAATACTACTTAGCGATAATTCAGGTAAAGCTTGTAAACTGCAACTTTTTTATATTTACTTATTACTTATCCTTATCACTTACAAAGAATCGAGGTATTTTTAAAAACTATAGAAGAATAAATAGAAGTTTAAACTGTCAGGTATTTAAAAATTAGCAAGCTTTATTAAACACCTCACTGTTTAATGATTCATCTATTCAACATTCTATACATGGCTTAGAAACTTACTATCTCATAATTTAATCTTTAAAGTAATGTTTAGTATTGATAGTATTGATAGTATATAATGTTTAGTATTTTCGCCTGAACATTCAAACATAATTTTGGAATTTTGAGGAAAGAGTAATATTTTTTTTTTCCTGCAATCAGACCATGGACCAAGGTGTTAGAGATGTTTAACTAATATTGAATCCGGTGTTTTTTGCCAGTTTAAAAACTGCATTATCCTTTTCGGGTCCGATTTTATTTTTTTTTTTCAATTTTTAGAAATTATTGCTTTTACATTACTAACATTAACGCTAGCTATCCACACAGATGATTTAGATCTTAACAAATATTTCATTGTCAGAAACAGAATGAATGTTGTTGTTGTGCGTATTATTCAATTCATATTCATATGACAATAGGTTAAGGATAGAATAGTTTTTGGACATGCTTAGAAAATATTATATTACAACAAGATTTAACTGATATTACAACTTTAAGATATATTTGCGCTTTTTTAAACATGATTCTTTCAGGAAAATAAGGAAATAATCTTTATTTTAAATTTAAAGAGTAAAACATATGTTTAAAATAAATCGAAAACGAGGCAAAGAAAATTGAACAATATTTATTATTGTTATAAATACTTAAATATTAATCAAGTCTTATAGTAAATGCATAGACACATGCTAACATTACTACATGCAAACATTAACAAAAGTATTTGTTAAAACAAATTAATAGAACAACAGACAGAAAAGGGTTAAAAAAAAGTACAAAATTCACATTGAATTAATGTTTGCAGAAATGAAAACGACCAGTCAGAGGAAATTCATTGTATTAAGGGGGCTCAGGGATTCAAAACTTTTCAAAAAATCGATTTTTTTAGGATCTAATTTGATTATTATTTGCATTTTTAACGGAGTTATAAGCATTTATGTATCAACACTTTCATAGCCGCATCCATATAATTTCAACTTTAAGTGATGTTAAAACTTGATTTTTGATGACTAACACCAAGATTTAAAAAAACTATTTGGTGGAATGGCTTAATTTTTATTTATTTATTTATTTATTTTTTTGCATGCATATAACATCATTATCTAGATTATGAATTAATATATTTTAGATAGTTTAATATTTTGAGTATTTATAATGGAAAAATGTTGTATTTTTTAGGGGTTTTTTTAAAATTTCAACTTTGAGAGATTTTTTAATATTGTTTTTATTAAGTGATAGTTATATCCTTAATTCATAATCTAGATTATGATGTTATATGCATGCAAAAAAAGATTTAAGCCATTCCATCAAATAGTTTTTTTTTTTAAATCTTGGTGTTAGTCGTCAAAAATCAAGTTTTGAGAAAACACGACTTAAAGTTGAAATTATATGGATGCGGCTATGTAAGCATTGATACATAAATGCTTATAACTCCGTTAAAAATTCCAATATTTTTATGCGGTTTTTTGCATTGAGTTAAGAATTAATTGAATAATCAAACTAAATCATAAAAAAATCGATTTTTTGAAAAGTTTTCAACCCCTGAGCCCCCTTAAGTTCATCAAAATGCAAGTAAGCATGTAGGGAAAAACTGTGACATTTTTCTCAAACATACTTTGAAAACAAATGTAAAAGGCTAATTCCATGGGTTCTGTAGTGTAAGTCACATAACTTATTAATTGCTATGCTTGTTAGCCACCGTTATTTTCGAAAAGTCTGCTTGGCCTTATTCAATTAATGAGAATGTGCAAATAAAATTAATCACATCTTTTTGTTTTATAATACTGGTACCCAAAAATCGTAGCCTGTGACTTACTCTACATGTACTCATGGAAATAACCAAAAATTATTAATCTTTATCTCTCTTAACCCTGTCCCGCGCGGACAAATTCTGTTAGTAAAATGAGGAATTATCGTCTGACACCTGAATTTCCAAACGACTTTTTAAGACATGAAGAACTTCTTAAATGAAGTTTTTATTGTAAAAGCAAGATTTTATTAAAATATTATTGGTGCCAATTGCAAGTTTGAAATTAAAATTAGGGGTGTCCAGATCGGACACACTGCGCCGGAAAGGGTTAACTGATAAAATAAAATTTCCATTGATCTACAAATATATATAGATGTATTAGTTGGATGCCAAGTCTCCAGCACTTTTCATCGAAGTATTTTCGTAAAGAAAACATTTTTTTTGGAAAAAATAACACAGTTTTCTGATTAAATAAATTAACATTTTCTGTACTAAAATACTCGTTCCCAAAAAGCCGGAGTCTTGGTAGCTCTGCAGTCGTAAAGGTAAGTGAAGAGCTACAATTTTTTGAAGCTTGAGTGAAGGTTTGGTAGATATTGATTTCGAGGATAAATAACTAACAACAACTTCAAAAAATTTACAGTACTCATTCCGATGTGACATGGAGATTTTCAGAGAAAAAATCCCTGGGGATAAGTCTTACAGGGACAGATGGATTTCTAAGTTTTTTCTTTGAAAACGACTTCATTCCCTCGTTTTGTTATTATTATTATTATTATTATTTCTTCTGTAAGAGTTGGTCCTATCAAAAATGCGCCTATACAAAAGTTGGATGTTTCAAATAAAATATTGAACCACATTGGATCTGTTAAGAATTGTTCTGATTAAGACAAGTTATGATTTTTTTCTTCCTTAAAACCCTCTCACTGACAAGCCCGTCTATAGACGTTCCCTAAGCTCCAGGTTTCACTGCAATGCAAGCAATAATTAAAATGATATAACTCAGTTGATTTAATGGATTTTTAATACATTGTGCAATGAGTAACACACTCAAGGATAACATTCATATTCGTAAATAATATTTTTCTATAATTTTGAAAGAATGATATTTCTTTAGCAATTAAAACAGAATGCTGAGAAAACAACATTACAATTTGCCCTTTTGCAAGACTGTCAGAGGGTTAAACTCACCCCCTTTTTATAATTTTTATTTTTCTTGTTTTGCAAAACTGGTCCTATCAAAAACTTGTCAGCATAAATATTGTAGATAATATTAAGAAGATTTATAAAAAAAGTGGATTTAATATCTTGTAAATTGGTGAATTATGATTTTTTCCTTTTCAAAATTCTCTTTTTTGCGCCCTTTTAGCCCAATTTTAACCATATAAAAAATTGTCATGCTCATTTTTTTTTGTTTTTTTTTGTTTTGTTTTTTTTTTTTTTGAAGTGATAATAAGTTTAAACAGATCTGATATGTATCGTAAGTATTTTCTATAGATCATGATCAGTGTTGATCCGAAAAATGTTTTCCAACACAGGGGAGAATGTAATAAGTTTATGTATTACAAAATTTACAGAAAAAATATCGTTACATTTTTTTAATGATGCTGCTAGTGAAATAATGAAATTCATAAATAAATATTTATAGATTTATTCAATTTTTTTTTTCAGCAAAGGCATTTTTAGTTAGCGCTACTTGTAAATAAATGAAAAGCGCAGTTGCCATGTAAATGTGATAATCATATGGTATGTGACCATTTCTGATCTGATGTATCAATGGAGTAATGAATAAAGATGAGCGGATGTATAAGTGAGTCTACTAGTTGCGAATGAAATAACTGAGAATGTTGTCACAAGATGGCGCCTGCTGTTTAATGCCGGATCAACAATTTTTGATTCTCACTGGGGTAGGGTGGGGTTAACTTTTATCAGTAATTTGAACAGAAAATTTCTTTCAGATTAAAGTGCCTTATTCATGATTTCTTCCTCTCAGAAATGTACTGATTTTTTTTATTTCTTTTTATTGGCCACAGTTTGGAGAAGTATAATTTCATAGCTGCCATCTACTACGCCTGTTTAAATCATATAAAAATGTTTGGAACCACAATTTTATTTTAGTAAAATGTATGCCAAATATATTCAATGCTATGTATTCCATTACATATTGTCAATAATTAATTATAATTTCGGTTTTTAATATGTTTATTTGACTTTAAATAGGCGTAGTAGTTGGCAGCCATGTAATTATTTATCAGTGACAGACTTACTTGTCAAATTGGGGCTGAAATGCAAATCACCAAACTAAACTTCCACCAGTAAAATTTAATACCTATTTTTGCCATTATTTATACCTGAAAGTTTTCGCTATTAAATAGTTTATATAAGTAGAAAATTTCTATTTTAATTTACTGCTGTCAGTTTTTCCTGGTGGTAAACAAGCCTTGCGAAAGCCCTACCGTTGAAGATTCACTTTTTAAAGAAATGTCGATTTCTCATTTTCAATAGTTCCATTGGTGCAATGGGTACGAAAGTCTCCAAGGACGAAGTTTGGAAGACGCCACTGAAAGTGAAAACTGAAGCAGAAAGAATAAAATTTCAAGTTAAAGAGGTACACAGAACTTATAAGTACTGTGAAACACTTTTTTTGTTGTTGTTGCATACGACTAAAATGTATAGCAGCCAATATTCACTAGAATTCGATGTAGATATTTTTATGTCTATATATGAAGGAAAAGATTTTTATGCAAAGTACATCATAAACACCATGCAAAACATCCACTATTAAACACGAATATAAATTCTTGCTTCATGACAAAATTTGTTCAGGGCTATTTCCATGAGTACTTGTAGTGTAAGTCACAGGCTACGATTTTTGGCTACCAGTATTATAGAACAAAAAAATGTGATTAATTTTATTGGCACATTCTCATTAATTGAATAATGCCAAGCATACTTTTCGAAAATAACGGTGGCTAACAAGCATAGCAATTAATAAGTTATGTGACTTACACTACAGAACCCATGGAATTAGCCTCAGGAATAAGATATTTTAATCGGGCAAATATTTATATTATACAATGTTGGTGAACGTTTATTACTGCGATAATCAATTTCCGCTCCTCAACAAATACACATAAATAATCTAAATGAAAGTATTCATAAATTATAAAAAATAATTTTAAAATTATAACAATTATTTAAGATTTTATATGCTGAACTTTTTCAAGATTAAACAAAAAATTGAATTTATGATAATTTATTATACAACACAATCATGTTATTACAAAACAGTTTATCTGAGCAAAATATGCTGACTGATTGTCAGCCCAGTTTACTTAAACAGTAGAGCACTGACAGTGTTAGCCAAGGATTTGAGTTCGGCTTGGGCATTTTTTCTCTCAGTTTGAAAAATCTATATATAGGGATGAGATTTCCGCTTTTTTGGACACCAGTAAAATCTTAGAGAAAATGTTGTTATTTTAAATCCTAAAAATGTTCCGATTTAAAAATATAGCATTTTCTCTAAGATTTTACTGGTGTGCAAAAAAGCGGAAATCTCATCCCTGTATATATTATGACAACAGTACCAATCAGTACTAGTATGTTAAAAATAATGTTATAGCTGCATACCCATAGATTTATCGAATTATTTTTCCAGCGGTCTACATGGCAGGCCAGATGTTATTACCAATCAAGTTACCTGAGCGAATTATGCTTGCCATGTTTTTTAGCCCCAGCAGCGTAAAAATATCTTCGTATGATAACACTACCGGTCAGTATTAAATAAGGAGGTAATGGCACAAAGAATAACCTCAACAAATTCACGGCTGAAATTATAATAATTGTTTAAAATATATTCGCATATTACAACGCAATTAGTCTGTTAAGTTTTGTCTTGGTGGAAAACACATGAAAACATTTTTTTAGCAGTTGACTCGTAAGTTTATCATTGAGATTTTTCTGCTTTTTGTACTCCATGTTTTCATACCTTTTTGGATGCAGGAAAACGCAATGGTAATCATACAAATCAACCTCCAAAGTTGGATTTTAAAGCGTCTCCAAGTTTCCTCCTATTAAAAAAAATTACGTTTTAATATGCGAATACAATTTTGACTAATTCTAGAATTTCAGTCGTGAACTAGATGGAATGATTGTCTGTACTATCGCCTCCCGGGCGCATTTTCAGAAAGAATCACGTTTTGAGCACCTTATCGCCAAAACAACGATTGGCACTGAGATGAAGTCAGTGCTACGCACCCTTTTTTGTTTCTGACGTCAAACGCCTAGCGAATAGCAACCTTTCCTTCTGCAAAGAGATCTCGCTTATTGTTCATTTGTTTTTCCGTAAATGCTATCAAACAAAACTATAATATGAGGAAATGTTATTCACCGTTGTCTACGATTAAAACATAGTTTAAAACAAAGCGTCTTTTCAGATTAAAATGCTTTAAATTTCACAGAACATCTAAAGTTTTTTTTTTTCCCTCTAAATTCAAAAATATTATTTCCTTAACTCGCTATGTTCGAAAAAATCGAGAAGTTAATTAAAAACAGTAGTAAAGATTCTCTTGTAATAAATATAATTCTATAAATCATATGTTTTATGACACATTTGAACTTAGTTTATTTTGTGTTTGGCGATGCAGCTAGCTGCACGTTCTCGCTTTCGCCAACTCGCCAAGGCTGGTGCTCAAAACGTGATTCTTTCTGAAAATGCCTCCCGGGCTATATGATCGTTATAAGAATAACAGTATATTTTTCTTTTTATTGCTCTATTTCTGTTAATATTCTGTATGCCAAATTCCATTTTAAGGTGAAATTCATTCAAAAACAACCATTCAGACATCACAAATTTGATCAAAATACTTCTTTTTAGGCGACATTTTGAAAACTTCTCAAGCAAATTCAAACAACTTCTGAATTTTGAATTTAAAATGGGTAAAAAATAATACTTAAGGCAACCATCAAATACAATTATTTTCAAGCTGCAAAGTATAATAATATATAACAAAATGTTAATATACCATCGCTTTTACTAACCCAGAAGATGTCAAAGTGAAAAATATCAACGTTATACGCTGATACTAATTGTGCTCTCAAGTGAAAAGTTCTCCAGATTCGCAAAGTTAGAAACAAAAATACGAAAAGCATTTGAAATTTTAAGATCTCACATAAGTAAATTTTATTTGTATAAAATAATATTGTCAAAAACTGAATAGACGTAAATAAAATAGTGTACTTCTGAAGTTGAAATAAATATAAAAAGTGACATACTAAATGTCAAAATAACACATTTTCTAAGAGATAATCTATATTAATAAAATAACAAATCGCTATGTCTGTCTGCGTGTGTGTGTGTGTGTGTCTGCGATGGCTAGCAAAATCTACAGCATGTACGAAGCTCAAAATTTTTTTGAGAGTAGCCCCAAACCTCTCCTGATGCACCTGAGCTTCAGCATTTCGAAATTCTATTTATTAACTGAGTAATTAATTAAATTACAAAGATCACTCTCATAAAAATCCCTTTTTTTCGTCTTTTTTTCCCTTCATTTAGTTATGGTTGGCTGGTTGCATAAAAATTTCGCATAAATAATTAAAAAAGCTGGAACAGAGCTTTAAAATTCATAGACTGGCAAACTGTCAGTTTAAATGATGATTTTTTATCACAGTGGTTGTAAACCATGGAGGAAAAAGATAGGTGGTGGTGAAGTAAACCGAAAAAAGGGTTTCAATATTAAACCATTTATCGCTCAAATTTTAATGTCCCAAACAAAAGCATGTAAAAGGGATTTTGTATTAATAAGACGAACTGAAAGAAATGAATTACAGCTGAAGTATATTTTACGAAGAAATAGTAATTTTTTAAAATGGTCTTTTTTCTATTATATTACTTATTTTAAAAAAAAATGTTTGCTTTTAAAATAATTGAAATTAATAAATTCGAAATAATTAAATGTCAAAATAAAATTCAATAAGTTATTGAAAACATTTCATTTGAACTAAAAATTGTATTACTAAAAGTTTTCTTTTTTTTTTCAGAACTTTTTAATACTTTATAACGTAGATGAAAAATGTTTATGATTTAACAACATATTAATAATTCTATGTCAATATATAAAATATATTTATGAAAACATTCCTTTAAAATCATGCGCGAAAACTTAAATAACAAATATTAGTCTAAAATCTAGATTTCAGAGTGCCGACGATTTTAAGATATTAACGAAAGAATGTTAACTTTTCAAGTAAAATCTTAAATGATGCTTCTATATTGATATTTCAAAGTCATATGATAAAAATAATCACACAATTCTTGCCTATGATTGATATATTTGTATCTTTTATGCATTCCGATAGTGTATTACAGTCAATAATGGCACAAAACGTTATTTTTTAAACGAAATTTTAGTCATCTATTCAATAACAGTTTAAAAGGTAAAAAACAAAGAAATACGGGTTTAAACCAGTTTGAATTCATCGGCGTGTCAAAGCACATTGTTTTGTTGATACTTATTTGGACTTAATGTGGCGGATTTTAAGGTTAAATTTTTGGCGTCAGCCATTATACTTCCATTCAATTTATTTTTACTGTGTAGTTGTACGCTGATCTTTGGTATTTCGAACATTAGAATGTATGAGTTATTAGCTGTGTTGGAGTAAAAAAAAACACACAACACTTTTCTAGGAGTTTCATTTTTTTTATCATTGATAAAATTTAAATGTATTCTATTCAATTTAAAATTAAATGATGGCTTTAATTTGGTTTTAAAACAAAGATAAAATATAGCTGTTTGGCGTACAATTGTTCGAATCCGCAAACGATTCATACACCTTAATAAATTATCAAATAGCAAAGTAAATTATTTATCAGAAATAGCCATAAAAAGAATAGTAGCAAAACTGATTATAACCTTAATATTTAGACTAATTAACACATAACCGGATCCCAACCAGAAAAAACAGACCACACTCCGATCCGTGATAGACAAAATTTCCGTGAGTATAAACCCGACCGAACCTAAAAATTCTGTTAGAAAAAAAAAAAAAAACTATGGATTTGATAATTGACTCGAACCAAATCTCAATCCCATAAAAATGTTCGAATGAAGCATAACTCGATCCAAACAAGGCAAAATAATTTTAGTGGGCATGAAACCTGACCCGAACCTAAATATTGTCTTTAAAAAAACTCGAAATATGACCCGAACAAAACCTGAAACCGATAAAAATATTCCATAGAACTATAACCCGATCCCAGTTAGACAAAATACTTTCCGTGGTCATAAACCCGACTCAAACCTAAAAATTTCCATTTCAAAAATTCTGAAATTTGACCCAAACCACATCTAAATCCGACCAAAATATTCGAAAGAACCATAACCGGATTAGAGTAAGACTAAATAATTTCCGTGGACATGAACTAGATACGAACCTAAAACTTCCATTCGAAAAAATACCTGAAATTTGAATCGAACTAAATCTGAATCTGACAAAAATATTTCAAAGAACCACAACCGGATCCGAACAAGACAAAATATTTCCATGGACATGAACCCAATCCGAACCCGAAAAATTTCTTTGAAAATATCGCGAAAGCTGAACTGAACCAAATCTGAACTTGGCAAAAATATTCCAGTGAAGTATCTCCTTATTCGAACAAGACAGAATAATTTTCGTGAACACGCAAGAAGACCCGAACCCAAAAGTTCCATTTGAAAAAAAAAAAAAAACCTGAAATCTGAATTGAACTAAATCTGAACCCGATAAAAGTATTCCAAAGAACTATAACCCGATTCGAGCAAGACGAAATAATTTACATGGACATAAACTCGACTCGAACCTAAAAAATCCGATTTGAAAAAACCTGAAATTTGACTCAAACCACATCTGAATCCGATCAAAATATTAGAAAGAATCATAACCGGATTCCATTTGAAAAAAAACGCCGAAATCTGAATTGAACCAAATCTGTTCCCGAGAAAATTATTTCACAGAAACATAACTGAATCTGAGCAAGGCAAAATAATTTCCATGGACCCGAACATTTAAATCGAATTTCAAAAAATACCTGAAACCTGAATCGAATCAAATCTGAACCCGACGAAAATATTCTAATGAATCATAACCAAATCCGAACAAGACAAAATAATTTCCATGGACATGAACTCCATGAATAGTTAGGTAACATTTGGGTTGCGATTAGGTTGCAATTACATTACGGTAAGTCTTTGATTTTATTTAATTTCACGTTAGGTTACATTTAGATCACGGTTAATTTAAAGTTAGGTTAAAGTTAAATTGCATTTATTAGGTAACATTTGGGTTGCGATTAGGTTGCAATTACATTACGGTAAGTCTTTGATTTTATTTAATTTCACGTTAGGTTACAGTTAGATCACGGTTAATTTAAAGTTAGGTTAAAGTTAAATTGCATTTATGTGATAGTTAGAATAAGAATAGGTTATGGTTACAATAAAGTAACGGCTAGGTTACATTTTGTTATATTTAAATTACGGTAGGATACTGTTAAGTCGCAGTTAGGTTACCGACAGATTATGGTTACGGTACAAAAGTTTACGGTTAGGAATTTGCCCACAGAGTCAACATTACGCATGCTTTGATTAAAAATATACACTTTTGTTAAATGGCTCTGAAATTACAATAATATATACCAATCTTTTATCATCGCGTATCGATTTCATTCACTGTATAGTCGGATTTAAGAGTGATATAATTAGTTTGAAATTCAAAATATCTCACTTGGGATTTCTATGCGAAAAAAGTAATTAGTTACGTGATTTAACAGTGATTTTTACGGGTAAATATCAACACTTTAACACGAAACTAACGCAACCGTTGGATACATGTTCCCTCCCGTGTTTCTCATTGCTCATTTTAAGTATTTTTAGAGCTTAATATTAGTTGTTGTTTTTAAAACCGATTTTTCACAAAGACAGCTGCGACGTATTTCAAACAATGCATTTCTGCATGCTTCCAGTTAATGATAAAATCATACAAATATCAAGTTCGTTTAATATTGTTAATACGGACCCGGGCAACGCCGGGCGGGTCAGCTAGTATTAAATATAATTTCGTCATATAAAATAAAAAAATTAAATGCTCCAGATAATATGCTTCTCACAAAATATACTTATTCTGGAATTTTATGTTATATAAAACTTTATCATGAGCATATAATATTTTAAAATGCTTTTTTAATAAGAAATGATAAACACCTCAGGTATTTTAAGCTTTTTAAAATCAGCCAGACTTCACATTTATCCTTGTCATCGTTTTATTCCAGAAACTTTAGTTAAATTTGAATGAAGGAAAACTTTTTGAAAAAAGTTTTTTTTAAACAATAAAGATCGTGAATAACCAGAAACTCCATAGGTCAAACGTTAAATCGTAATACTAATAATATATATTCTACATAAAAATACAAGAATTTATATTATAAAAAACATTTTGCTTCTAAGACGTTGTATAATAAAAAAAACATTTAAAATATATTAAAACATTTTTATTTTATACATGTTTCAACTCAAAAAATAATAGAGTCATCCTCAGAATGTAAATAGAAAAATGTTAAATGGATATGATGAAAAATGTATAATGGAAAAATGGAATGTAAATATTTTTTTTTCTATTTACATTCTGAGGATGACTCTATTATTTATTGAGTTGAAACATGTATAAAAAAAAATGTTTTAATATATTTTAAATGTTTTTGTTACTATACAACGTCTTAGAAGCAAAATGTTTTTTATAATATAAATTCTTATATTTTTATGTAGAATATATATTATTAGTATTACGATTTAGTTATTAGTGGACGTAATCAAGACTTATTTAGTGTTATTTTTCACATTCAGGTCAAATGTTTTTCAGTTATCGAAGGTGTCAGTTTATCAGAGGAACAAATGTACAAATAATTTGTTACCACTACTGTCCTCGTCAGGTGAAGAGTTCCCGAGCTAAAGCTAATTTTATAGAGATGTTATTTGCTAATATCTCATTTGCCCCTTTCGAAATTTTTATTTATTTATTTACTTATTTTTTTTTTTTTTTCATGGAATAGCTGCGTCATAGCTTTGCATCGAACCCCACTTTTTTCCCTTTTCCGATTTTGGTTGAGGATTTTTTTTAATGACACTAGCATTTTCGTAACATTCTTAGATGATTTGATTGCTCACAAATGATATACATACTTGAAGATTTCTGTGGCTTGTTAGGCTTTGAACATGAGATATGTAACATATACAGTTCTTTTGCACCATGGTTGATAAACTGTAGCCCATAAACGTATACCATTAAAATTTTATATTTATAATTGCCCTGTCTAATCATAGAATCTCAGTAATACAAGATGTCGATTGTTTCAAAAAAAAAAAAAAAAAAAAAAAAATAGTTGTATTAACCGGGCCAAAATTTGATACACAGTTGTAAACTTACTGTATATGCAACATTCCTCATTTTTAAAGCGAGCAAGCCACAGAAATCCTCAATTACATGCACCAATTATGTAGCAATAAGAAATTAATTTCTAGAGTTAAAAGTGGAGAGACGGACAGACAGACTGACGATGGACGGGCGGAAACACAAATAGGCGACCAGATGTTATGAAGATTTAAGATTTATTAATTTTAGTCTTCATATAGGGGAGAGTGGGGATACTTGAGCCACCCCTATTATCTCTACAGTTCGTCAATTTTTCTTTCTAAAACTGGCAACATGGTAACATATTTATAGTTATGTAAAAAAGAAATCACATACCTTGGTACCATTTTGAATGTATGGTGATTAACCCTTTGAGCTCTGCTGGTAGAATTTTCTACCACATAATTTTAATTCTGAAATGTCACAATGACACCAGAAAATTCGACCAAATTTATTTGAAAAAAGGTTTAATGCATTTTTTCGCGGAAATTGTAAATCGGTTTTTTTCTTTACAAAATACTGGTGCGAATGTGACATCTGGCTCAAGTATCCCCTCCTTGGGGATACTTGAGCCACGATGTAAAAGAAAAAGTAACAAGTTGGAAATTGCACGTGAAGCGTAGCAAATTAGGTGCGTTCGTACGATAACGAAGTTTTAAAAATATTACTTTCATATATCAATCTCATAACATTGTAAAAAGTGAATTACAGTTAAAAAGCTCATCAAACAATGTTCGCCCTATACCATTATGTAATGGAATACTTTTGTGTGGCCTTTTAAATCAATAACAAATGTTCTTTGCACCACAAATTATGTAAGATGTATATTATAATATGTACTTTATAGTTGCATATAAATTTTATAAAGTTCGCATGAGTCTAACACGATTAAAATGCATTTGAAACATTTTTCCCATTGACCGTAATGTAACGGAATACTTTTTATTGTCCCTGTAATTGATCTATGCATCCGATTTTCATAAAATTTGAAATAACTCGACACAATTATGTAATAATTATGTATTTTAAATTTCAAACGTATAGAATATATTTGAAACTTTTCCCCCATTGACCATAATGTAATTAAATACTTTTGATTGCCCCTGTAATTGATCTATGCACACGATTATCAAAAAATTTGAAATAACTTGACATAATTAGGTAATAATTGCGTATTTTAAATTTCTAACGATTAAAATGCATTTGAAACTTTTTTCCCCATTGACCGTAATGTAATGGAATACTTTTGATTGCCCCTGTAATTGATCTATGCACATGATTATCAAAAAATTTGAAATAACTCGACAGAATTATGTAATAATTGCGTATTTTAAATTTCAAACGATTAAAATGCATTTGAAACTTTTTTCCCCATTGACCGTAATGTAATGGAATATTTTTGATTGCCCCTGTAATTGATCTATGCATTCGATTTTCATAAAATTTGAAATGACTCGACAAAATTATGTAATAATTATGTATTTTAAATTTCATACGATTCGGTTGGGTAGTTTTTGCGTTGTTATATGCGGACAGACGGACGGACTGAACGACCACTATAGGTGCTACGTATTATATAATTACGAACGCACCTAAAAATTTATTAGACATAGAAAAATAGTTCAAAATTAATTGAAATTGGTTTTCAATTAAAGAAAAAATATCAAATTTTCATTTTCAATATTTTATTTTGTTCTAAGAAATTATAAAATTTTTAAAAAATTAAAATTTGAAAAATGGCTCAAGTATCCCCATCTTCCCCTATCCAGAATTTTGAGTTGATATATGATAACTGAAAATTTGCACACAACATTCGCCAATACCGTGATGCATTAAAATTTCCATGAACAAATTCATTGTATAAAGATAAATTTTACTGATGGACTCTTAAAGACTCTAACTATACTACATTTGATTATGACAGATTGCCGATGTCCTTCTTATACCTTAATGTATGTCCTGTATCATTTATTCAAAAACCGAAGAAGAACGAGGAAGAACCAAGTCCATATATAAATATCGTGATAACGACAAAAAAATTATTTTAAGCTGCATTATATTTTTTAATTGAATGAAATCTTACTGTAAAATTTAAAAGTCAACAAATATAAATTGTGAGGTAGATTAAATTAGCATTTCAAATCATTATACTCCCCCCATGTGTCTTGAGTGATTAAGTGAAGTGATAAACTTACAAGATATAAATCTTATTCTGAAAAAAAATCTGTCTCTAAAAATATTAAAATTAACATTTTCCATGAACAAATTCATTGCATAAAGATTCTAATGTATGCTTATCAGATCATTGTTGTTAGTCTCTTTTTTTAATCAAAAAAATATTTAATTAATAATTTTAAATTACTCGTTCATATATTTTTTGTTTCTGTTTATTTTTACTTTTCTCTAGTTTTACAAGAAGAATGTATTGGATTAGTAAGCCTTCATGTTTTTGACAGATTTACACGATTTAATCCCTTGACAACGAGGGACAAGTATACGTGCCGCAAAAAGGCTTAAGAATTCTTGATTATTCCCACCGATAAAATTATACTATAAAATTTGTCTTATTCAATCGGAGCACTATCTCGATTTAACCCATTAACGCCCAGCGTCCTCGTTTGAGGACGGTTACAAAAACAGCAAGAAAGCGGCTTTCCCACCAGTAAAGAGGAAGAAAAATATATACCTTCTTACACGAGACAGAATCCTCGATAAATTTAGATAAAAGTTAATTTGATTTTAAAAGTGGTGAGAAATACAAAATTTAAATTTTAGCAAAGAAAATAATTCAGGCGTTAATGGGTTAAGAAAGAACGAATTTCTGTATTTTAAAACTGGTAACAAAGTAATAAAAATTTCGAAAAAGGCTCCCGTCGCGAAGGGGTTAAGGCTCGAGATACAAAAAAATATGTTTTTTAAATATGACTTCTTTCTATATGTGACACAAATTTTATGGGCGATTTATTTGAAGTATTGCACGAATTGAAATAAAATGTTACATTCAATTACTTCCTGATATATATTGCTGTCGATTAATTTTTTGGAAAAATCGCTAAACAAGTGACGATCCTATGCAAAATTTTTCACGGTATCCGCAATAGTTCAATTTCAAGAATTAATACACGGATATTTTTCAAACATAAGATTCAGTTAGTCCATGACATAAGTTAACATTTTCTTTAGATTGTTGTAAATCTTTTGACAGATGGCGCTGCAATGCAACATTTTTCCCGATTTCCACAGTGGCTCTATCTCAAGAACTAATGCATTTATTTTCATCAAACTTCAGATTCAGGTAGTCCTTGACATGAATTGGCGTTTTCTACCTTTTGGTGAAAATAGATCAACAGAAGGAGCTTCTATGCTGATTTTCAACAAACTTCAAATTTAGATATTCCTTAATATGTCTTGGTATTGCTTACAGTTTGGTGTAAATTGTCCAATAGGTCGCACTGCTATGATAGATTATTCACAATTTCTGTCGTAGTCCTATCTGGCTCTGATTTTAAAACTTCAGATTCGGTTAGATGTCGACATATTTAGTTTACATAAGATGTATCGAATCAGGTTTCCGTGTAAATCACCCAACAGATAGCGCTGCTGTTATGCATTTTGCATGATTTACGTTATTTTAGCGATAATCATGTCTCAAGATCTAATGTGCGGAATTTCATATCTTTAGATTTTCCATGATAGACATAGATTGCCGTTTAAATTTGTAATTGTGATAACGAATTTTAAAATATTCCCATAAATTAGACAGAAGAAACGCTTGGGATTCCTACGTCCTATTAATTAATTCGACTTTATTAACATTTTAATTAAAGTAAATGGAATTTTTATAATGACTAGAACATTTTTAGCGGTGTCAAATGGCACCTTTTAAAAGAATTTGATTTATGATTTTGTAATTTTTAGATTGTAACAATTAAAAGCCATTTTTAATACATTGAAAACATTACTTTTCACAAATTTTTTACAAACTTTTTACATTGATAAACTACGAGCAAAACAAACAGAAATCAAAACTTTCAAAATGTGTCATTTAACATCTTTAGAAGTAGTTTTATAATAAAAGTAAGTAATTTATAGTAAATATTCACTATAAACAAAAAATACGCATACATAACTACTAAAAGTTAAAACTCCGTAATACCAAATGATAAACTGTATTTAAAGTATACTGACAAGAATTTTTCCTTTCAAACATATTTAAAATAGACAATACAGATTACCATTAAAATAAAAAAAAATGCTAAACTTGAAATGTGTTACTATGATATAATAAAAGTAATAATAACTTATACCAGCTTACCCTATAATATAATATATGTATGTATATATATACACACACACACATATATATATACATATATATGTATATATATATATATATATATATATATATATATATATATATATATATATATATATATTATAAAGGCCAAACGTATCTGTGCGTAACGCATACGTCATTTTGCGAATGACAACACTTTCACATGCAATTTCGGTTTTGCAGTTTTTGCTGCTACAAATTTCACACTTCTAAATATCGCAAATTTAAAATGTTTACATCGTTGTACAGAGAAAAAATTGTACTTTTAAATGCAATTTGTTTGAAAGCTATATCTCAATTTATTTTTGAGATATTAAATTTTATAGTTTTTAACTGTGGTTTTTTGTAACTGTGGCAACAGAATCACCCCATTTTCTCTTAAAATTTGAAAAAAAAAATAGAAATTAAAATGCGTATATTATGTCAAATATATCGTCTGTGATTGTGTCAATTCAGAATATATATGTGTATATTTTTCATTCATATTTATACGAAACATAAAAGCCCCAATTCATAACTTCATCATAATAACTGATCTTTATTTTAATTTACTGCTTACACATGCAATTAAAGTTTAATTTTATTAATTTGAACAACTGAGTTTTATAGAAATAATATATTTTTTTAAATTTTAGCTAAAAATAATATTTGTTTGAGTGCTAGACTGATAAATATAAGATGCATTTTTTAATGTAATGAATTTTGTTGATTTATTGTAAATCTATGAAACAGTTCTTTCTTGAAGATTTTCTTTCGTCGAATTTCGACGGGTTCTACCTCGTATATATAATTCCAATTCACCATGAACAACTTTTTTTTCTTGCCTGTATCTTGTTTATAGTTAATTGTTTATTATTGATTGGTTCACATATAGATATGCACTCTATCCATTGAGTTTTTATACTTGCATTTCTTAAATATGAAATATCTATACATATATCTATATTATAAAGGCCAAACGTATCTGTGCGTAACGCATACGTTATTTTGCGAATGTCAACACTTTCCCATGCAATTCGGTTTTTCAATTTTCGCTACTGCAAATTTTATACTTCTAAACATAACACATTTTCAACTTTTACACCGTCGTTTAGAAAAAAAAAATGTACTTTTAAATGCAATTTGTTTGAAAGCTGTATCACAATTTATTTTTGAAATATTAATTTTTTTTATAGTTTTAATACGAATTTTCTAATCGTGGCAACAAAAATATGCCATTTTCTCTTAAAATTGAGAAAACAAAAAAGAAAAAAAGAAAATTAAATTATTATTTTACGAAAATCGTCTGTTATCAAATCAGGTGAATTTCGGGTTTCTATTTCTTTTTTATTAATCAATTAAATGTTTTTTAGTTTATTGCAAACTTACTTTCCAAAGGATATAGATAACTTTATCATAACTGATCTTTATTATATTTTATTGATTACATATGCGGTTAAAGTTTAATTTTAATAATTTAGACAACTGAGTTTTATAGAAATAGTATTTTTTTATTTTTAGCTTAAAAATATTTTCTTAGAGTTAGACTGATCAATATAAGATGCATTTTTTACTGTAGCTAATTTTGTAGGTTTATTATAAATAAATGAAACAGTTCCTTTTTAAACATTTTCTATCTTCGAGATTCGACGGGTTCCACCCCGTATATATAACTCTCAATTTGTTTTATTAATGGATGAGAACAGATGAATAAATTTAAATATTCAATTTTCATTTAGTTACTTTCTCAACATACGTTTCCTTCAAGGGAATTAAACATTCCAATAAGTTTAATTTTACAGATATTACAAATAAACTTCTAAGTATGTCCCTTCCAGAAATGCTTAGCATGCAAATTAAACTTGGGAATAAGATTTCTCTTTAAGCAAGCATTATTCCGCTGAAAGTTATAAGAGAATTGTAAATTAGATTTTTTTTTTATTTCAATAAGCGTTTATGGTGCTTCGAGACCTTGCTTAGGAAATGTTTTCAGCTGTTTATATTCTTTTAAATATGAAAAATGTCATTTTGGCATATTGTAATATTTTTAATAATAACATCAAAACAGAATTTTGTTATGTATAGAAAATATAAAAACTGAAATCAAATACTTCTAGTAAAAGACGAAAAAAATTGAATTTATCTTTTTTTTTCCCCGTACTTTCGTAAATATCTATGATGATCATTTGTAATTTTACGATTTGTAAAATTACGATAAAAAATCATGATTTTTTTATAAGAATTTACTTTACGTGGGTGTATTGAAAAGTTTCATTTACAAAAGAATATTTTTTGAATGTTACGGCGCACTTAAAAAAATCTTACATGGTCTTTGAGAACTATTGCAAGAGAAATCTACTGCGAAATACTTTTTTTAACCGTGGAACAAATAGAATACAGCTTCCACGTAGGGGAAGATGGGGATACTTGAGCGATTTTTTAAATTTTAATTTTTTTAATATTTTTCTAATTTCTTAGAACAAAATAAAATATTGAAAATGAAAATTTGATATTTATTCTTCAATTGAAAACCACTTTCAATTAATTTTGAACTATTTTTCTATGTCTAATAAATTTTTACTTTTTCTTTTACATCGTGGC
Organism: Maratus speculifer; assembly: GCA_964019185.1. Lineage (NCBI taxonomy): Eukaryota > Metazoa > Arthropoda > Arachnida > Araneae > Salticidae > Maratus > Maratus speculifer. The sequence goes on from OZ025300.1 coordinate 236,565,400, forward strand.
TCAAGTATCCCCATGGAGGGGATACTGGAGCCAGATGTCACATTCGCACCAGTATTTTGCAAAGAAAAAACCGATTTACAATATACGCGAAAAAAAAATGCATTAAACCTTTTTCAAATAAATTTGGTCGAATTTTCTGGTGTCGCTGTGACATTTCAGAAGTAAAATTATGTGGTAGAAAATTCCACCAGCAGAGCTCAAAGGGTTAATCACCATACTTTCAAAATGGTACCAAGGTATGTGATTTCTTTTTTACATGTTCAGAACTATAAGTATGCTACTATGTTGCCAGTTTTAGAAAGAAAAATTGACCAACTGTAGAGATAATAGGGATGGCTCAAGTATCCCCTATGCTCAAGTATCCCCACTCTCCCCTATATTTAGTGAAATTAAATAGTATCCAATTACTACTATCAATGATGCAAATAATATGAATAGTATACTTAAACATGTAAAAGTAAGTTTACGTAATGTAAATAAACAAATAGAATCGTGTTAATCTAGTTTTTAATATGACAAAATTAAGCCAGATCCATGGAAGTTGACACATTTAATAAATCACATAAAATGCATTTTATCTCTTTTAAAGTATTTGTTTACAGGAACGATAATGTTGATATAGTATAAAAGTCTTAAGCACTTTCTGATACAAACACTTTTTTAAAAGGTAGTAACTTGAATAACTTAATACTATTGACAAGTGGATTCACTGCAAGTCGACAATGTTCCCATTTGCCGATTAAAAGATATAAGGTTAATGCTTGGATACACTTTCTCTTTCTGTGAAATGAGTATAGTATATAGTAGTATATACTATATAGTAGTAGAATATAGTATTTGTATAGTAAATGCATGTCAATTTATCTATTAAGTTCCTGCAATATTCCATTTCACATTGGGAGATAAGATACGCATTGATGTGTGAAGTTAACAGAATTTTAATGCAGCATTTGGAACGAATTATTATTTCATAAAATGTCGTTATTATTAGTAGAAAATTATAGATTAGTCACCAATTGTTCATGATGCTGCACATTGTATTTAAAAAAGGGAAATGATAAAAATAATAATAATATGAATAATAAGAATATTTACATAAATAAAAATAATAGTAATAATAATAATAATGGTAATACAACAACAAAAATAATAATAGCAATAATAATAAATCTATTAATAATAATAAGGATATTTTTAATTTGGACAGCTTGTTAAAATACAGCAAACGTTGATACTTTAAATAAGTTACATTAAAACTTTTTATTAATTACAAGAATGTAACTGGTTTGTAGATTCATGTTAACAGTGATTCAAGATGAATGAGCTCTGCGTGATTTTTAGACATTGTTACTTAAACTTAATTTAAAATTCTATTTTTTTAAATTAAACCAGCAAATGTCAAAGCGAAAAATATCAACGTTACACGCTAACACTAATTCTGCTCTCAAGTAAAATGTTTCACGAAGCATAAAACGGCAGTAAGAAGGTATTATAATTTTAAAAATGTAACGTTTTTAATTTTTTTTATATCAAAACAAATTGTCAAAATTTAAACAAACGTAAACTATATAGAATACTCTTGAAATTCAAATAAATATAAAAAAGGAAATACAAAATCGCAAAATAGTATGTATTTTAAAGGAGTATTTTAAATATACTTTTGTCATACGAAATAAAAATTGTTTCCGATGGTAATGCTTATCACAACACAATTCCTTTCCAGAAAATCATAGTAATTTAACGCGAGCATTTAAAGTTTTAAAATGCATTTTTCAATAAATCATTGTAATAATCAGGTATGAGATTTCCGCTTTTTTGGACACCAGTATAATCTTAGAGAAAGTGTTGTTCTATTAAATCACAAAAATGTTCCGATTAATTAATAAAGCATTTTCTCTAATATTTTACTGGTGTGCAAAAAAGCGGAAATCTCATGCCTGAATAATACTGACTTAATATTAACAATATACATGTATAAACGTGGTAGTATTACAAAGTTTGTTTCAATTATAGGCAATTTTTTTAATACAACATCGAACCACTTTTCAAAACAGAAATTTCATTTCATATACTCTGAGAACATTTTTAAGAAGAAAATACAGTGAAACCTCCTAAAACGGTCACTCCGAACAACGGTAACTTCCAAATACCGATCATGTTTTAGTGTTACCGAATCTCTTTCATAGCAATAACATTAAATCAAACCTTTGAAAAACGAATTCCGAATAACGGCCACCATACAACAATTCTTTTTAAATATTCTCACATTTTTATGTAATTGTCATTTTTTTAAATATTAATTGTTCTCACATTTTTATATAATTGTCATTTTTTCATTTTGTTAATGTACAGCAATTCTGTAGAATTAAAATTAAAATTTAATAACAGATTTCTGCAAATCAGGACTTCTAAAATACAGAAATAATTACAGATAATGCTGAGTTAAAAAAATATTTTAAATAGCCTGGAACGACCATTAAGTCCAACGATTGCCTAAATGTAGATTGTAATGATTTGGCATTTTCTTCTTATTGTGATATAAGAATTGTAAGAAAGCAAGGTCAGTGGGAATACATGATGAAAATGAAATAGAAGATAATATGGGATTATCAGAAAATTGTAGTGTAAAATCAAGTTCTGTTATTCTTTTTACTTTCAGTAAAATTATAATTTCTACCCTCACTCAAAATGATAACGAAATGTGTAAAATAAATCTGTGGAAATAATTTTGAATTTAGAGAAGTGTATAAGATAAAAAAATAAATAAAATAAACGGATAAGTGATTTTATTAGTATAAAATAACTGTATATATTTTTAACTGTAAAAAAATTAACAGCTATTAATTTATTAACCCTTTCCGGCACACTGTGGAAGTCTGGGATACCTAATTTTAATTCCAAATTTGCAATCGGCACCAAAAACATTTTAGAAAAATTTTACTTATAATACAAACGCTTTGATAAAGTAGTTCAAGATATCTAAAAGATTCGTTTGTGAGTTCCGGTGTCAGTCAATAATTTCTCATTTTACATAAAAGAGTATTAATGTAATAGAATTTTGCCTTTTAAAATGTGGAACCTCTAATAACAGCAACCTCTGAAGTAAGATCATTTTATCGTGCTCCCAGTGCTGGCCGCTATTCAGAGGTTTTACTGTATATAACAAACTGTAATTTCTTTTAAAGAAATTCAATAGTTGTGCTAATAGAATCCAAGCATATTTTTCCGTAAATGAAATTGTGTGATACTCACACGTATATCTGTAATCAAAACAGCTAACAACTATTAACTATTAGAAAATTTGATTCTAGACAAACATGATATTAACAGGACATTTTACATGAAGACCTGAGAAACCAAGGGGGCACAAGTGACAAAATTGAAAAAAAATGAACTAAGTGCACAGATGACGTGAAAATATGTTTTTTTTCTTTTCAAGTGCTTAAGTATAAGGGATTTTCTATTTATGTGCTGCGTTCTAGAGATAAATCACTTTTGATTAATGACAATCAATATTGAAAAATTATAAATTTAAAGGAAATTGTGCCCTGTTGTTTTTATAGTTATTGAAATAAGAGTTCGAAGCCCATAATAAAAAAAGTTGGAACTTCCTAATTCAATTAAAAAAAATATTAATTGGTGATGTTAAAATTTAACTCCAATTACCTTTAAATTCAATTTAATCAAAATCGAATTTTTGTCACTGGTACCCCTTCGCTTTTGAGGTACTCATATATCAAACGTTTTAACCCATTAATACCTAAATTATTTTCTTCATTAAAAATAAAATTTTTGGTTTGCCACGACTTTTAAAAGATGAATAACTTTTAACTTAATTTATTGAGAAATTTAACTCGTGAAAAATAATGCTTATTTATCTTTTTATTTAATGGTGTGAAAAGTGCTTTATTGCATGCTTTATTATCGTCCCTAAAAAGGGACGCTAGGCACTAATGGGTTAATCGTTTCAGGATAAGCGTCTTTTACGGAATTTTTAATATTTTATCACCGGTTTTAAAAAACAGAAATTTTTGGCTAGTTGAATGGGAAAATGCGTGGACCAAACTGGGTAAAATTTACAATAAAAATTTACCAGTGAAAACAATAAAGGATTCTGAGCACTTTATGCGACACGAATATCGTTGCGCATCTCCAAGGCATAGCTGCCAACATATCCGCTTTTTTGACCAGGAAAAATTTTACAGTAAATTTTACGATTTCAAATCACCGTAATCTGCTTATTAAATTACGCAAAAATGTTTAATTTTTCCCGGTTAAAAATCAGAAAAGTTGTCAGCTGTGCGGATAGGTTATAATATAAATAAGTAAGGAAAATCATGCGTTAAGCATAGAATATGAAGCACTTTCCTACACTTCTTGAAATCTTTAAGAAATATTCGTTATCCAAGGAAATAACATATTATTCTCCATATTCAAGTATCTATTGCAATCCTTTTGAAAAGCCCTGTATTTGATCTGTCGGTTAATATATAGACTACATAATGGTAATATTTAGTTTAGCAAGAAAACACCTGACTGGTTGAAAATTTTCATTTTAGCAATTTATACTAATAGATGGAAACATACTTGAATACTTTTGTTTAGCCCTGTAAAACGCATAGCACCTTTAATACACGAAAGTATTTTGCTCAGGTTTAGTTTAATTAAAGTTTAGTTAGTTATCATTATCATCCAAAAGCGACCATGTATCCCATGTATCCAGTTCTTTGCATGATCCTGCATATCATTTTATTTATATTCCACAAACATTTCTTAATAAATTAAATGCAGTTCATCATAAAAAGGCATAACGTATTTAAGAACCACCTTCAAATAAATTACGCTCATATTCAGTAACCTTTCCGAGTTCTTTTGACTAACCCTGTATATCTAAATTGTGCAACAATTAGCATTTATATAAACCATTTGATATGCATACATCTAGTGAAACTTAAAATCGTATATCATAATTAACAAGTAAGAAAAATCATGCGTTAAGCATAGATTATGAAGCACTTTCCAACACTTAATGAAATCTTTAACAAAACTTTGTTATTTAGGAAAATAATAGTGTATAGCCAAATATACCCTAATATGTATTCCAGTACATTAGAACAGCCCTGTTTATCATATGTCAGTTCATATAATGGGAAAATTTGGCTTAGCAAGAAAATACCCAGTAGCTTGAAATTTCTTTTTCAGCAATTCATACTATTAGATGGAAACATACTTGAATACTTTTGTTCAGCCCTGTAGTTTACATTGTACCTTTATTACACGTCAGCATTAGGCTAAAATTTATTGTAAACTAAAACACTTTTAAAACAACTGAAATCACATTCTCATAAATCATCATTCATAGGCGTCCATGTACTGAATTCTTTGCGTGGCCATGTATATCCCTTTATCTATATTCTGCAAACATTTCTCAGTAAATTGAATGCAGCTCAGTGTAAAAATGCATAGCTTATTTAAGAACCACGTTTAAATAATTTACGCTCATATTCAGTAACGTTGGTGAGCTCTTTTGGGTAGCCCTGTATATCAACTATAACATTTATACACACCATATAATGTGCATATATTTAGCGAAATATAAACGCGAATATCAATATTAAAATGCACTTCATTCGTCCATCAGCCATCATCGGACACTCTTCGGAAAGAATGTACTATTTGAAATCTTTTGTGTGGCCCTGTAAATGCTATGTACTTCATATTATGCAAGACTGTAGCGTATAATTTATATTAAGCTTCAGTGACATATATCAATTTTATTTTACATGAAAAAGCTTAATATATTTAAAATATGTCACACACAATTCCCCCTTTTACCATAATCTAATGAAATTCTTTTGTGTGGCCCTGTAAATGAATAATAGCTACATTTTCACCTTATCTTTTATAGAATGCATATTTTAATATGTTTGACAGGGTATGACATCTTTAAAATTCCTTTGAAACGATTTTTCCCCATAGGCCGTAATGTAATATGAAACTTTTGATTCGCCCTGTAGATAAACTAATCATGGTAGAAACTTCATTTTCGATAGGACTTGTGCTAGGGTAAACGTCAATAACGTCCTAAAATTCCATGGCAATCCGAGTATATTAACGATTTTTCCCCATAGGCCGCAATGTAATGTGAAACTTTTGATTCTCTCTGTAGATAAACTAATCATGGTAGATACTTCATTTTCAGTAGGGTTTGTGCTAGGGTAAACCTCAATAACGTCCTAAAATTTCATGGCAATCGGAGTATATTAACGATTTTTCCCCTTAGGCCGTAATGTAATGGGGAACTTTTGATTCGCCCTGTAGATAAACTAATCATGGTAGAAACTTCATTTTCAATAGGGTTCGTGCTAGGGTAAACCTCAATAACGTATAAAAATTTCATAGCAATCCGAGTATATTTATGGGCGTTAGAGCGCGGACAGACGGCCATCCAGACAGACGGCCATCCGGCCAGACGGACAGACGGACAGACGGCCAGAGAAACCGAATGCATAAGCACTTTTCAACTTTGTTGGAAAGTGCTAAAAATGCATTTCATCCATCTAACAGTCATCATCCATAATATACAGCACTTCGGATAGAATATACTATTTGAAATCTTTTGTATGTCCCTGTAAATGCTATACACTATGTAATATGCATGAAATAAATCACATTAATCCTCAGCAACGTATATCAATTTGATTATATATGAAATCGTTTACAATAATTAAAATATGTCGCAAAAATTCCCCCTTTATTATTATGCATTGACATTCTTTTGTGTGACCCTATAAATGAATAATAACTATTCTTTTCGCTGCATACTTTACAAAATGCATGTTTTAGGGCACTTTGTAAATGCATATAAATCATAGCAAACACGGTAGCGTTTGGTATAGTATGTTTAAGAAATAGAAAGTGCAAACGTTTTTTTGAAATTTCTGCGAACCAGTTGACGTACGACAGTGATTTTTTTTTAAAACGATAGAACTCGACGAGACGAATAAAATGATAGCATTAAAAAAATTATAGTAGTTTACTGTAGTTTTTTATTTAACTTTTAACGAAAAAATTAAGACGAAAAGTTCAACAAGCGATAGCTAGCGATGTTATGGATGGATTAACTTCGTTTTTGGCTTATTTTTATCGTCTTGATAAAACTTAGAACAGTTTTTTTTTCATCTTTGTATTTTTGACGGTACCTGAGAAAATCGAATTTTTGTCTTAAACCCATCAGTTGAATATTACTTTTTGCTGTTGCGATTGTAGTTTTTTTTATTCATTGCCACTAAATTTAACATAAAAATTGTAATGTATGTATCATAATTCATTGAAATTAAACAAATCACGTGAAAAACATGGTTATTTGTTTTTTATTGCGAAGCTTTCAATTTCAGTTCTTTAAATAATAAAGTTGTGAACGCACTGTCATTTTTTTTTTGACTAGATGGTTAAATTTTCAAATAGCATGCATTTTACATGACAATGGGATAATTTTCTCGAGTACCCTAAAATTTTGAATTTTATTAGCAGGAAAAAAAAAGGGAAAAACACAAACACATCGGAAAAAACTACCTAGGAGAACCAAAATTTCTATTCAGAAACTAAATGTAAGCTTTTTAAATTAGTTAATCAAAAACTTCACATTCTGTCCATATCTTAAATACCATTCAATTGATTTTAAATAACGATGTGATGTCAAATACGCATCAGGGTACCTAACTGATATGATAGCCGGTCTATTGTTGTTTATTAAAAAATAACTTTTTCTTTACTTTTATTTAATTTTGTTAAATTTTATAAATTATTTCATTCTATAGTTATTACTTAAACTTTTCAGTGCTACTTGATTATCCCGTCGACCAATTTCACCAAATTGTACAAATCATCCATTTAATCACCAAGTTATGCATATTGGCATAATTTTTATTTTAATTAACGAAAGAAGAAATAAATTAGTAAAACATCAATAAAAGTACAAATAAAAAGTCTAATTTAAAATCACATTATGATATAACACACATGGGTAACCTATTTAATGTAAACTGAATGCAATATTTATGATAATCCGTTATTGGCATTTAATTTTATAATCTGGCGATAATTTTTTGGTCGACGGGATAATCAATTAGTACCCGCTTTTATTCATTATTATTCTTCTTTTTAAAATAATAGAAAATAGTTGATATATGTACTACTTGGTTATCCCGTCGACCAAAAAACCATCGCCAAACTATAAGATTAAATGCCGATAATGGATGATTGTGAATGTCGCATCCAATGACATTAAACACGATGCACGTGTTTAAAACGCCATTAAGGGATTTTTATTTCGACTTTTAATTTGTATGTTTTATTAATATTCTACTAATTATTCGTTTTTATTTGCGTTCGTAATTATGTAAATACGTAGCACCTACAGTTATCGTTCAGGCCGTCCGTCTGTCTGTCCGCATATAACAACGCAAAAACTACCAAACCGAATCTTTTGAAATTTAAAAAATATATTTATTGCATAATTTTGTCGAGTCATTTCAAAGTTTATGAAAATCGGATGCATAGATCAATTACAGGGACAATCAAAAGTATTGTGTTACATTACGGTCAATGGGAAAAAAAGTTTGAATTAAATTTTAATCGTTTGAAATTTCAAATATATAATTTTTAGATAATTTTGTCGTGTCATTTCAAATTTTATGAAAATCGGATACATAGATCAATTACAGGGACAATCAAAAGTATTCCATTACACGACGGTTAATAGGAAAAAATAGTTTCAAGTACATTTTAATGATGTTAAACTCTTTCGAATATAATAGAATTGACATGAACCTATGAAGTATATATATATACTGAAATATACATTCTGTACAATCTGTGATGCAAAGAATATTTATTATTAAATTACAGGGCCACACAAAAGTATTCCACTACATAATGCTATACGGGGAAACATTGTTTGGGGCGTGTTTTAATCATATTAAACTATTTCACATTTAATCATAGCAAACGCGGTAGCGTTTGGTATAATATGTTTAAGATATAGAAAGTGCAAACAAATTTCTAAAATTTCTGGCGAACCAGTTGAGATACGGCAGTGAAATTTTTTTTAGAGATAGAACTCGACGAGACGAATAAAATGGTAGCATTCAAAAAATTACTGCAGCTTAGAATAGTTTTTTATTTAATTTTAAAAGAAAAAATGAAGGCAAAAAATTCAACTAAGTCTAGCTAACAATTCCGTGGATGGATTAAGTTCGTTTTTTGTTTATTTTAATCCTCATGGTCAAACTTAAAACAGTTTTTTTTTCATCTTTGTATGTTTGACGGTCGCTGAGAAAATCGAATTTTTGTCTGAAATTTCCAGCTGAACATAGTCTTTTTCTTATATTTGTTACTTCTTGTAATTGTTGCACGTAAGTTTAAATGAACAAAAAAATTGCTGTGTATGTAACATAAATAAATAGATTAGATAAATCACGTGAAAAAAATACTTATGTGTTGTTATTTTCATGTATCATATTCACTATCTATTTTGACGAGCGAAGTTAAATATTTTTTTTATTTATTAAATTTTCATTTATTTAAGTTAAAAGCCGCGTCTGGAAAAAAGTTTAGTCTCTCTTAAATTTATGCTAGCCATTGTAATATGATACTTTTATTCATAATTTTATTTACTTGATTATCTGAAGGTCTATCTGATGAAATCAACAAATTTAGGCGATCAAGGCAAGATTTTGCGGTAAAGTTCATTATCCTGTTCTGGTTGATGTGTTATCCCGAATAAATCAAAAATGGCGCCGAAAGACCAAATAGCAATTTTTTTTTAACCGCTAAAGCGACGTAACCGTGTTTTTATCACGTAATATTTTATTTCAAAGACTGATTTAACACAAGATTGATATTAATATTATTTTTTTTAATTGTACAAAACAAAAAGATATGTAAAGTTATTAAGTACAAACGTTCATACCAATACTTTTTAAAGTTATTATTTTATGAATGAAAAAATCTACAGGACATTTAAAAGATAAGCGTAAAAATATGGTTTTAAATTTTTATAATCATTTATTTGAGCCTTTGAGACGTAAGGTAAGGGCGTACCGGTAAGAAATCCGGTTTGGCGCAACACAAGTGCGGTGAGTCGGGCGCTCCATGATGATTCGGATGTGAGAATGTGTCAGCTTTTTTTTTTGAAGATACTTTGAATGATTCTAGGTCAATTAAATTATTACTTATTTTATGAATGTCTGATTAATATACATCTGTTTGCTAAAGCTTGGTGTAATTTTGGCTTCAAAAAGGAAGGGTATGATGCCAAAATATATAAATAGCTCTGAAAACAAACCTGATGAACTTTAATTTTTATTTTCGTACGAATTATTTCTGTTTCTATATTAAAATGCGACACAAATGTCCTATACGAATCACATTGGCGTTAATTTTTTTCTGAAGCCAATTTGGTGAAAATCTCTGTTTGGAATACCAGTTACATATATATTTTTTGAAAGGTAATAACAATAAATAAAAAAAGGTTTGTTTAATATCTATAGAACAAAACAATTTATATATTTAAAAAATAATAATTTTTTTATTAATAAGTAAAGAACAACATCCGGGTTGCCATATCAAGCAAAATAACGACACTCTGGATTCAGTTAAATACTCCGATGCGCATATGACATTGGCGTTAGAAAAAAAATTCGCCAACGTGGTGCGTATATGACATCTGTGCAAAAAATGCATACCTATTTTATTTACATTACGTACGGTGCTACTTGATTATCAGGTCGACCAATTTCACCCATTTATAGAAATCGACAAACTATTCGCCAAATTACTCAAAAGGAAAAATGTTGCCATTAAAAAAATTTAAGTTTAGAAAATTAATGAATTTAGGTTAAAAAAAAAATAAAAGTCATTAACGAAAATGATTACTTTAATGATGACGTTTAGTTATAACGTCGAGATGTACCAAATATAAAATTTTATTTATTCAGGTGATTTCAGACAAAAGAATACTAATAAAAGTTTTCATATTTTAATGCAGAATTTATTAAATCAAACCATAAAGAGATATTTGTAAGATATTGCATATGTGAATAACATTGAAGTATTTTAAATGTAATATTAGAATTTATTAAGGAGCATAAAAATATCGTACTTACGTATTAACGCCACCGCAGCAGAAGTTGCGCTAATGTTCCAATAAAGAGCAATCTTGTTCGCACGCGCACAAAAAAAATGGCGTCAAAAATAGGCTTAAAAAGTACTAAAGTACTAAAAATGGCGTCAAAATGAGAAAAAAAAAGTGCGCAAAAAAACACACCAAAAAGGCTCGAACAACAAGATCGCTCTTTATTGGCGCATTAGTACAACTTCTACTGCGGTGGCATTAATACGTAAGTACCAAAAATATCAATGTTAGCGGAAATTTGTAAGGAGTTAAATGCTTTTTATTTAGCCAAATAATGTCGGCGGATATAACCATAAAGTAACTTTAATAAAATACATATTATATTTTTCTCAATTAATATCAAGAGCTATTCGCTTATTGGCAAAAAATTTATATTAAAAACAAAAGAACAAATAAATTAGTAAACATTCATAAAAATATAAATAAATCATCGAATTAAAATCATTTGATCACTTAACAAACAAGTGTAGCGGATTTAATGTCAAAAAAGTGTAACATTTATGTTCATCCATTATTGGTATATAATCTTACAGTTTGTCTATCGTTCTTTGGTGGACGGGATAATTAAGTAGTACCTTAAATACATTGTTATCGCATGAGAAAAAAATGCTTGTGTATATGAAATAGTAAATAGGTTTCCAGAATATACGTTGCCAAACTTCTTTTCGTTATGTACAACTACTGAAAAAGTACCTTTATTTATTTACTTATAGTATTTTTAATAAAATGAAAGAAAAACGTGCAAGTTAAATGTATCTGATATATGTATTTTTAATTTATGTGTTTTTTAATGAAAGTCATGTATTTTAAATAAAGCTAGTGACATCTTTATATTTAAAATGAAATTATGGCGAAGGAAACCTATTTGGCGATTGTTTCGGGTAGCTAAAATAAAAGTAGGAAAATAGCCGCCGGGCATATAAAAAATAAAACAATCAGATCGGAGCTGTTGGTGACAGTCACAAGACTTATACTGGTATTTATATAGGTACTATAGCAAAATTTGCAGCATCTCTGGTGTTAAACTAGGACTCTCGAGGTAAGGCATTTGGCTGCTCAGCAGCGGGTAGAGAGTTCAAATCCCGTTGGATGTAAGTTCGTTTAGTTTATAAATGCTTTTGTGTTAAATTATTATTCTTTCGGGAATATTTTTATGTTAAATGTTATTCAATTTCTAGAATTTTTCTAGTTGTGAATGTTTCATTCGAGAAATTACCTTGAATGTATTTAATTGGTATGGCTTTTAATTCTTTTAATAAAGTTCTGTACTTTTTTCGTTCGAATCCATGGTTTATTTTTCATATCATGCATTTTATATGGCAATGCAATGACTTTTTTAATTATTCTGATACATACAAATTTTATGCTGTTGTTATAATTTTTTAAATTTTGACAGCAGCAATTATTTTTACGATATTAGAAAATATTCGGTTTTTTATCAAAAAATTAAATGACTAGTATTAAAAAATGCTCTGACGAGCACCAAAAAAGGTTAATATGTTTTTAAGTATGAAAAAGGGTTTGACAAGTGCTTCTGTTAATTATTGAGCATGAGGAAGGACAAGGTATCCCTTCTTGGCTACAACTCACTTCAATGACAACTTTTAAAAAATCATATTTGCGCTTTTTCCATATAAAAGAAATTTGCGGTTCTTTAGTAGAACTTCCCACCGTGCTTTAGATGTTAACCAGGGGTGTAGTCGTAAAAATAACATAGGATATATGCTCTAAGCAGAGGGATACCCTAGAATGTGTATACTATAAGCTTTCTTGAGAAACAATGTATATGGTGTTCTATTAAAAAGTCCAGAAGGTATACGGCGTATAACCTGCACTACATCTCTGATGTTAACTGCACTGTTCACTCTGCACTATACTACAAATCAATTTTCTGTGCAATTATACACTTATGCTTGGTGGCAGTGTATGAATGTGATACCTGCAGGAACTAGGTTTTTGGCACTATGTCGTCTTCCCTTACATTTATGTCTGATTAAGCTGCATCTTTACTGGTTATGTCTTTACACTATATATTTTTATAGTAACTGCGACTGATTTGTTTTCACGGAAAAAGCGCAAATATGATTTTTTTAAAGTTGTCATTGAAGTGAGTTGTAGCCAAGAAGGGATCCCTTGTCCTTCCTCATGCTCAATAATTAACAGAAGCACTTGTCAAACCCTTTTTCATACTTAGAAACATATTAACCTTTTTTGGTGCTCGTCAGAGCATTTTTAATACTAGTTTGAAGATGTTTGACAGGGTGTAATATCTTTAAAATTCATTTGAAATAATTTTCCCCCATAGGCCGTAAAACTGGATACTGACTGTCCCTGTAGATAAACTTATCATGGCAGAAATTTCATTTTCAATAGGGTTCGTGCTCGGGTAAACGTCATTAACGTCCAAAAATTTCATGACAATCCGAGTATATATAGAGTGCGGCCAGACGGCCAGACAAACCGATTGCATAAGCACTTTTTAACTTTGTTGGAAAGTGCTAAAAAGGCGCACTTTATTGTACTAACTGTCAGGTATAAAAAAAATGTTTGTATCAGATCATATTCCGGAATAATTAACCGTTTCCAGTACAGAAAAATTCTGTTCGTAAAATGATAAAATTTTTGATCTACTCTGAAATTTACAAACAACTTTTTTAGAATTAAAAAAATTTTAAAATAAATGTTTTTTAAATATTCTTGCTGGAGATTGGAAAAAAAATTTAGATGTTCCCAAAGTAGGACCACTGCGTCGAAAAACGTTAAGAGATTTTGGTGTCTATTATATAAAAAAAGATGAACAGAAAACACTTTAGTGCTCTAAGCCTTTTAAAATCACCTAAAATCATATTTAACAATATCATAATTTTATTACATAAAATTTAGTTTAATCTGAACCAAGTTAAACACTTTCTTCAAATAGATTTGTTAAAGTAATAATAATAATAATAATAATAATAATAATAATAATAATAATAATAATAATAATAATAATAATAATAATAATAATAATAATAATAATAATAATAATAATAATAATAAAGCTCGTGAATAACGAGAAAATCGGAAGTTCAAAATTTCTTCATTTGTAAAAATGTGTCACTATTCAGTTGAAAACATAAATAGATAATTTGTGTTAATGATTGAGCTAGTCTTCCCTACAATGGATCCTCCATTTAGAGTTTTAGTTATCAATTTTTTATCAACTTTCTAACGGAGGGTTATCCTTTCGTGGAAGTAATTTAAATTTATTTCTTAGTGAAAAAAATAAAACAGCTTGATAAGTATTTAACGTGGATCAAATTAACTTAAATTTTACGAAAATTCGCTATGTCAGCTGTATTTTATGTAAATTCTCTAAGTTTAACAGCTAAGTAGAACTGCAGGGAATTACCTGCAGTAAGATTTACATAATAGAAACTCCACCATAACGGACACCTTTATTTAGAGAAAATCTTTATTTAGCGGATATCTTTATTTATCAGACTACTTATTTCGTGGAAATCTTTATTTAGTGAACGCTTTCTCGATGTCCAATATCTTATATCACCATTTGTTTGTTTTTGCTTCTGAATAGCGGAGATACTTAGCTGTCCCGAGGAAACTATGTCCCCTATTCAAATGTTTTACTATTCTTCGATATTTTATATACTGATCATTAATTGTCTTTATGTAAATAAAAAGCTTCTTTTGTTCCAGAAAAAAATCTTTATGCATTTTTAGATGCAGCAACCAAAGCAGAATACAGTATAATCATTGAATTATAATAGGTTTTATATATTTTTTTCTGAAAAGAAAAAACATTGTTTATTTGTTTTTTTAATGTAAGGTGTGATAAAATAACTTAAGTTTTTTTTTATTAGTTTCTTTAATACGGGATCGCAAACGCATGTTCTGCATATGGTTATTGCATATCACAGCACTATTTTCCGAAAGGAATTTTCAAATTCTTTTTTCGTAGAATTCGAACAATGTCAATGATTAAATAAGACGACGACTATTAATTGAATTTAATAAAATGTAATAATAAGGTTTGATAAAATATATGCAGTAGAATGTGATGTGCATAATATTTATTATTTTTTACAGTGATACATAAAATATTTCGGAAACAACGCATAATTGAAGTGTTGTCTAATAGATGATTGCTGAAAATATATTTTAGGTTATACTGTGCGTTTTTAAGTTTAACTTAATTTTTGTACATCATGCGGAGTTCATAAATTACCATATACTGAAATACATAAAATAATTCTAATGAGCGTAATAATACGCCATAATTCGTAACTAATAACAAATGTGGATAATTTAAAGACTTTGTTTTGGTTAAATTTTGTTTATTACACTAAGAAATATTTGTTCAGTTTAGAAAAAATCATATATTAGTTCATACAAAGAATTACATACATGCTGCTCATGGATGGAAATTCGTGGAAGAGTGATTTCAGCGGTTTAAAGCATATTTTTATCTGATAAAAATGTCAACTTAATATATGAAATATATAAAAAAAACTGTATGTAATATACAAAGTTATACAAAATAAATCAAGCGAGAAACTGCTTATTGGGTGAAATTTGTTAAATTTAAATTTTTATTTTGCTTATGTGTTTGCTTCCTAAACGAAATTATAGCATACTATAATGTACAAATACGTAGTTCATACATAAGATTGCAGAAAAAATTGGTGTACTTTTACAAATACATGCGATACTTGTTCTAATTTCGTTATAAACGGCGATTTATGTTTTTCAAAATCAGAAACTTCTTTAACTTTTTAATCTATTCACAGGGTAGTCCAAATAGTAAGCGAACTAAACACCAATACTTATTAACAGAAAATTTTATAATAGGCTTTTACCTCATTTGCGCTAAAATTTACTTCCGAAGGTGTTTGCGGTTTTGCAAGAAAGATCTAAAAGAAAAATTTCTATAAAAAATATTGGTGTTCCGCATGTGGGTCATTTGGTAGCCCTGTATTCAGGATCATGGTGAGTACTTGAATCTTCATAAAGTACACCCAGTTTTTTATACCCATAATAAAGGAAGTTAATATTTGCTGTATCTAATTTAAGCGTTTCGTGATTATGTTAGCAATTAGGACTTTATAAAAATAAGCGATGTCATTCGAACAGAATTTGTGAAAAAAACGCCAATCTCGTAAGAATTAAGCTTTGAAAATATTGAAAAAGTATTCTAGATTAAAAAAAAAATACTGCTTCATAATCTATGAATGACGAATGATTTTTCTTTTTTTTAATAACTCATCTAATAATATAGATAAATAAGTATATATTTATCTACATTATTAGATGAGTTATTTTAAATATATAACTTAAGTTACGTTTAGTAAATTACTATTCTTTTCTATCGAAAGTTTTGAATAATCTATAAGCTTTATGCTACAGAATTTGCAAGCATATTTCTTTTTTCTTCTGCAATTATTTCGCATAAAAATTGAAATTGAGAATAAAATTACCTTTAAAACAATGTTTCGCTGCAGTTAATAAGGGAAAGTAAATAGGAAAATAGTTTAGTTCGATAAATATTTATGCTGCTTTTGAGTTATCTTTAAGAATAACCTCATTTGTCTAGTAAACTTTAAAACATGAAAGAAAATATTAAACACAGTTCGTGGATTTAAATTTCTTGTTTTAACAATATAAATGTGTTTATTTGTGTGTGATAAAGATGAGTATAGTAAACTCCGACATAAAAGCTGCGGTTAATTTAAGTCTGTTTCAAACCGAAAATTTTATTTATAAAACGAATTCAAAATATTGTTAAGCATAACAAAATTGTTTTTATTTAGAAAATATTCTGGTAAGAAAGAGAATTTTCTGAGCATGGCTTACACGCCGGAATTATAATATATAATATGAATGTTTTTAACACAAATATATTTTGAATTTTACATATTATATCTTGATACATCGATCAGAAACAAGGCTTTATGTAAATGATTTAGCATTATAATCTTTGATATTGTGAATTTCTATAAAAAATGTATCCTTTAATCTAAAAATATAAAAATTGGGCAAAAAACGTGTAAACGAATCGAAAATGATGCAGTTAAATTACCGTAGATTCCGGCGTATAGTCCACGGATCAAACAATTTTTTTGGATCCAGAAGTTTTATTTAGTGATTGAAGACAAATATTTACGGCGATCTAAAAAATTACATTTCATGTTAAACAAATTCTGGGTCTGAAAATAATTGGTTGATCGGTGGATTATACGCAGGAAATTACGGTAATAATATTAATATTGTACTTTTTAGTTTTTTAGAAAAAAAATAAGAAAATTATAAATCTGCCTTTAATATTAACGTAGTAGTCGTTTATAAAAAGACGTCACTTTATACCAAAGCGAGAATGCTTTGCAAGTTTGTAAACGTTTTGTTCGTAAACATGCATATTTTTTGAGATAGACTTCATTTTCTGCATTTAGCCACCAGGGGCGCAGCGAACGATATTATATGCTAAAAACCGGGCCGACATAGACGTCATTTCAAACTAAAGCTAGAGTGATCTGTAACTTTTTGTATGTTCTGTTCGCAATATTGCATATTTTTCGAAATAGATTCAATTTTCTACATCTATCCACCAGAGGGTCCACAAGCAGTATTATATGCTAAAAACTGGGCTGCGATACGCGACAAATTTTTAATTCTACATTGCATCACTTTCTCAAAATGAAATCGCCCCACCAGTGGGCAAGATGTTCTGACCTCCAAACTGGTAGGCGGTAGGTGCTGAATTCGAACCCATTCGCGACCTTCGGCCTAACCGTTCGGAGTTTTCGTGGTTTTCTTCGAACCTTGGAATTCCTTGCCTACATACGGGTTAGGTTTCCTTAGAAAGACCCTCACTGAGGGCACTCCACCCCTTAGGGCCTGTATCCCGAAGTGTATATAATTGGCCGACATAAATACAAACAAACAAACTCAAAATGAAATATTTGATGTACGGTTTGACATCATTTAGAAGAAAAATATTGTATAACATTTATTTATTTTTTAAAATATGAATGCAAATATAATTGACTTGTAATAAATAATCATTTTACTATATGCATATAATTTTGGCGCAACTCTAGGTATTTTCGTTTAAGAGATTTTTGAATATACATGAGCATTAGTATGCACTCTGACAAAGACATCCTTGAGAAGGTTGTCATGAAATGACCTACTATTTTTTCTTATGCATTTCAGTTATTGTTTCTGTGTTGGAGCGTTCTCTGTTAAGGAGAGACTTCAAAATGAAATTTTTGAGTTAATTGCTACGAAGCGCGGACCAAGTTACCATTTTTATATAGAGAAAATATTTTGAACCTTACTGTATTTATCATATAGAAAAGAGCCAAAATGAAGCAAATATTTTCTCGTAAATAAAGATGGCCTCTTTCTAGCGAAGTAAACCGTAATAAAATCAGGAATGTCCCTTTTGAAATACACATTTCTGAAATTTGGGCGGAATCGATTTTTTTAATTATTTTAGAGATTTCACAAAATAAGTAAGCATGAAATAAACATCTCTGTCTGCTCCATGAAAGAATCATGTGTAACAAGTTGGACCACACTGACAAACTTTCAAAATTACCTTTTTTAATTCTTACAGCATACTAAAGTTCGGGCAAAATTCAGCGAGACAAACCTTATGGTATATATCCACGCAGGGCATATTCAATGCTTAAGTATTGAAATTAATGACTGACACCGGAATTTTAAAAGAACTTTATTTTTAAACAAGAAAAAGCTACATTTCCGCTTTCAATAAATCGTAAATTTTTCTACTAAACTTCCGGTGCCTACGTCGCGTTTGGGAATTAAAATTAAGCAGTTTCATAGATGTACCAGCGCGCCACAAGGGTGTAAGATCAAATAATGACAAAGGCATAACTGCTAACACTTCCGCGTTTTTATTTTACAAAAAATAATTGAATGTTCTATTTTATTTATTTTATAGTTGACAGTAATTCTAAGAGGTAAAATTTATTATAAAATTTTTGTGGTATACAAAGGCGTAAGATGCAAGCAGCTATACAGTCGTATTGCTTTGTGATTATTAATATTGCAAGTATGATTTTTAGCACAAATTGTTGTACTAGATCACGCATTTTAAAACGTAATGTTTCATGTATCACGAGCAAAAAAATGTCAAACTCGATATGGCAATTTTTTTCTGCGACCATGAAATAGAAAATTTTGCGGATATACTCCTGGCGACCCAAACTATACTACATCTGAATCGAACAGTTTACAGATGTCCATCTTATACCAACTTACTTGCCCTGTATTCATTTTTTCTAAATTGAAGATGTACAAGGCACAACCATGTCTAAATTTAAACTATTTGAAATAGAAAGACCTAATAAATAAATTTAAACAGCGTTATATTTCTGATTGGAATAAAATCTTACTTTAACATAGCTTCCAACTTTTACGCATTTATCGTACCACAAAAATTTTATAGTAAATATTGCTTTACATCGGCGAAATCTTAGGATTAAACAAATGGAAAATCTCTGTACAATTTTAATGGTAGCAAAAATGCATAAAAGTTGACAGCTATGCTTTAACCCCTTCGCCACGGGAGCCTTTTACGAAATTTTTAATGTTTTGCCACCGGTTAAAAAGAACAGAAATTTGTATCTTCTTAAGTCGAGAACATGCTCCGATTGAATAAGCCAAATTTTACAGTATAATTTTACCGGTGGGAGAAAACAAGGATTCTTAAGCCTTTTTTGTGGCAGGTATACGTGTCGCTCATCCCCAAGGGGTTAAAAATTTAAATGTTAATAAATATCTCTATAAGATAACCCCATTACTTTTTGTAGTGTTATGTCACATAGCTGATAATTGTTATGCTTGTTAAACACGGTTTTTTTTTAAAAGCTTGCTCAGCCCTGTTCAGTTAATGCGATATCTCCGACTAAATAAGTCACATTTTCCAGTTTGGTAACCAAAAATCACAGCATGTAACTTACACTACAATTACTTATGAAAATAGCCTATCTCAAAGCAGCAACAGGTGACTGTTTTTTTAGCTCTATCTTAAATCACTTTCTCAAACAAAGAATTATTAACATGCTGTTCGGTAACATTTGCACGAGAAATGTACTATAAAAATATTTTTTTTAACTATTGCACGTTAAAAAAGAAAAATAAACGGAGTATTTTATGAAGATTGTATTGGAAATGAGAACGCCAGTACAATCGCCGTTTTTTCACGAAACAATTCCGTAAATTCCGGAAAAGAAAAAAAAAAGAAAATTTTCCGGAATTTGCAGAAATTTTTCCGTTAAAAATGGGGATTGTACTCTCGTCCCGATTGTTTGTACAATCCGAATATAGTCCGTTTCTTAGGGTTTCGCTCATTTGACGAAACCCTATTCGTTTCTGTCCTCTGTCTGTCTGTCACAGAGTCCGTACACAAAAACGATACAAGTCAGAGCGTTCAAATTTTGTGTACTTACAGATGAATATCTCTTGTCGCACAGCAAATCATAAAATTTTAGAAATGACTATTATTTTATTTAAATTATTATTTTAACATCATCAGTCCATTTTTCTGAAGTTTTTTTTTCTTCTCGTTGTTGCTTTAAAATTTAAATAGATATAGAAATTATTTCTTTTTTACGCTTTAAAAGAAATGGAGTTCTTCGGTTGCCACAATTAAAAAATTGTTATTAAAAACCACAAAAAAATAATATCTAAAAAATAAATCGAGATACAACTTTTAAACAAATTGCATATAAAAGTAAATTTTTTTGACTGTATGATGGTGTAAAAATTGAAAATGTGCTATATTTAGAAGTTTATAAATTTTCAATAGCGTAAATTTCAAAATTTAAATTTCATTTCTTCTAATTGTTGCACACATGTTTAAATAAAATTATTATGTATGTAACAAAAATTAATAGATTAAATAAATCACGTAAAAAAAGTTATTTTTTTAAATCATATTACATTTTATTTATCCTCTATTTTGACATGCGATGTAACTTTTTTTTATTTATTAAATTCCTATTCATAAATTACTAGCCGCCTCTGGTGACCGGTTTGGAATTCTTTAAACTTATGCTAAGCTTTGTAACATTTTACTTTTTACACAACTTTATTTACTTGCGTACCTTCACTAAATCTGTATATTCTCATAGAAAAATCGAAAAATCTATGCGATCAAGGCAGCATTTAGGGGGAGAATTCAGTATTTTTTTCTGGTTGGCGCGATTGGCAATAAATCTGAAATAGTGCCGAAAAATCACTTTTCGTTTGTTAATTTACTGATAAAATGTTTTGAAAAAGATATTAAATGAAACCATCTGTGCGATCTGACATCACACTTGGCCACTTGTTTACAGTGTGGAACGACCAGAATATAAAAATAGTCGCCTTTGGCACCCCTGTTATCAAGGCAACATCTATTAAGGACAGAAGTTATACAGGTAGTGAGCAAAAATATATACAGTCGACTCTCGTTAATTCGAAATCGGTTAATTCGAATCTTCGCTTAATTCGAATTAAACATTAAGTCCCGAAATTTTCAATGGCAGAATAACGTTAAAAATTTTCATTGATTCAAACCCCTTTTCTCTTGATTTCGTTTAATTCGAACTAACGAGAATTCCGATTTTTTTTTCTTTTCTTTCTGGCGGATTTCAGATCATTTGAATCACTTTCTTTCTTTGATTTTTGTGAAAATTGTTCCGAACGAGTAGGCATATGATACAATGCATTTGGTATCCGCTTTCTTATAGCCCCGTCTGTCCATCAGTGATGCTTTAAAATTTTCTTCTATCGATCTTGTCTCTAATCTTTTAATTAGTTTATGTATTTATACATTCTAATTTAATATTAAGTTATATTCGAATGATAACAGACGAAATAAGTTTAAAAAACACTATAACATTAATTCCTTTGTAATAGTACAATATTGAGCACGTTTTCCATAATTCGAACTTCGGATAATTCGAACATTTCTTGTGGTCCCGACGAGTTCGAATTAACGAGAGTCGACTGTATATTGAACTAATGCAAACATTACATACTAGCAAAATATCTTAAAACAATATAAATTGTCAGGTAGATTAAATTATTATTTGAAATTATAATATTTTTCTCCTCTATGAATGAAGTAGACTATTTGAAACAATCAATTTACATGTTATAAAATTTATTCCAAGAAAAATATCTATCGCCAAATTACATTTCTCATTAAAAAAATATTCTATTAAGAGTTAAAAAATCCGTATTAAAAAGTGATGTTTGCCTCTTTTTAAATAAAAAAACATTTAATTAAAATTTTGAAATTACTCGTTCATATGTATATTTTTCTGCTTATATTTCATTTTATTTTACTACGTTACAATTGAGGTGAATAAAGTACTTTAAATTGTTGAATAATTACTCGACTTATTATAATGACTAGACATTTTAACACTATTTTTACCGGTATCAAATGACACATGCCAAAAGATTTCGGTTTATGTTTTTTTATTTGTAATTTTTAAATTGAAAGAATTAAAAACCTTTTTTTAATACATTCAAAACATTTTTTATAATTTTTACACTGAAAATTACGATCTAAATAAACATGAACAAAAGCTTTAATAACGTCTCAATTGGAATTAGTATTAATGGATAAGATGTTACAATAAACGTATATTTCCTTTTAATAAAGATAAAATTATAAAAATAATAAATTTTACCTTTTAAACAGAAAAAATAAATTTTATTTTTTTATCATACTACTTTTGCTTTATTAATAAATGAAAATATCGGTGTAAATTTAACTATTCTATTTCCATTTAGTTACATTCACAAAATATTTTTCTTTCAAGGGAATTGCACATTACAAGATTCATTCGACAGATATTGCTATTAAACTTCTAACTGTGTAACTCTTCCAGAAACGCTTTGCTTACAAACTAAAGTTGGGAATAAGATTTCCCTTTAAGTAAGCATTATTCCGCTGAAAGTTATAAGGGAATCGTGAATTAGAAAATTCCTTATTTCAATAAATATTTATGGTGTTTTTGCGTTCTTGTTTAGGAAAGTCTGCCAATTGTTTATATCTGACTATTTCCATTGTAGTGTAAGTCACAGGCTACGATTTTTGGCTACCAGTATGATAGAACAAAAAAAATGTGATTAATTTTATTGGCACATTCTCATTAATTGAATAAGGCCAAGCAGACTTTTCGAAAGTAACGGTGGCTAACAAGCATAGCAATTAATAAGTTATGTGACTTACACTACAGAACCCATGGAATTAGCCATCTTTAAATTTTTAATTGCCTCATTTGCGGCAGTTTGTACCGTTTTTAAATATATTTAATTATCTCAAAGTATTTATAGTTTGTTTGCTGTAATGAATAGACATTTTAACGATATATTTACCGGTGTTAAATAACATATTCCAATACATTTCGATTTAAGGTTCATTTTTAATTCTTAGAATGAAATAATTCAAAGCCATTTTTAATACAATGGAAACATTTTTTACGCTTTCTACATCGAATAACTACGAGCTAAAGAAACATAAACTAAAACTTTAAAAACGTAACGTATGACAACGATGGAATTAGTATTAACTATTAACCTCAAGTGGTTAAATTTCTTAAAAATTCCAAACGTCATATTGGCAGCAGTATTTTGCAAAGAAAATATTCTTTTTTATAATATTACACGAAATAATTCCAGTAAACCTTTTTCAAATAAATTCGGTCGAATATTTCTGTGCCCTTGAGACATTTCGGAATTAAAATTGAGTGATCAAAAATTCAACAAATAGATATCAAAGGGTTAATAGAAATCATGTTACAATAAACAATCATTTTCTTATAATAAAGATAAAAATATTGCATTTTTTTCTTTTAAATAGAAAAATAAATTTATTTTTTATTATAAGCTATTTCCATGAGTACTTGTAGTGTAAGTCACAGGCTACGATTTTTAGCTACCAGTATTATAGAACAAAAAAAATTGTGATTAATTTTATTGGCAAATTCTCATTAATTGAATAAGGTAAAGCAGACTTTTCGAAAATAACGGTGGCAACAAGCATAGCAATTAATGAGTTATGTGACTTACACTACAGAATCCATGGAATTAGCTTATTCACATTATGTTTTTTAATAGATGAGAATAGTTGAGGTAATCTAAATATTCATTTTTCACTTAATTAATTTCACAAAATATTTTTCTTACAAGGAAATTGCACATTCCAATAAGATTCATTCAACAGATATTGCAAATAAACTAAGTGTGTAACTTTTCCAGAAACTCTTAACATACAAATTAAATTTGGGAATAAGATTTCCCTTTAAGCAAGCATTATTCAGCTGAAATTTATGAGGGAATCGTAAATTAGAAAATTCTTTATTCCAATAAATATTTATGGTGTTTCTGCATTTCTTGTTTAGTAAATGTTCTTGGCTGTTTATATGCATTAAATTTAGAATAGCCTCATTTGAAGCAGTTTGTAACTTTTTTAATATTAACTCTCTAGTGTATGATTTTTTATTTTTCTTTCAAAAAATAATACTTAATTTCTTAACTGGAATATATTAAAAGAAATTGCTGACAAAAATAGTACTCTTATATTATTTATTCATTATTTTGGATTTTTTAAGTGGTTGTCAAATTGCAACAACATACATTAATAACATGAATAAAATATTTTTTGATTAAAAAAATAAAAAAAAACCTTACTGAAAATTATTTAATATAAGTTTTAAAAGTCCACTAGAACCCCGATAATTGGGATTAATTGGAACCAGATCCAATCCGGATTATCTGGATAATGTGAACTGATGAAATAAAATAAAACATGCTTACAGAAAATATACTACAGATGCTTACAGATAATTTGATCTTTATACTGAACATATTCATTGTTTACAGACAGTAAAAATGTTTACTTTGTAATTATAAAGTTTGTAATCTTCTGCTGTCCCAGCTCTCAGCATAATTAGTTCGTTAGATGTGCGTTCAAAATAAACCATTAATTGTTTTTTATTGGATATTGCTTCATTATGGCTAATAAAGTTTGATTGATCATCATTAATAATGGTATTTTCGGCTGTATCATCTTCATTTTCATTTTATTCAGTTGAGCACAAAGCGATCATTTCGTCAGATGTAAGCGAGGCGTAACCTTTTTTATATTCTGCTTCCAACCAATTGGTAATCTCGCTGATATCAACATCTGAGCAATCATCACTTTACCTTGCTCACAAAATCTTCAACTGTAATGTCTCTTTCATTCTCCGTTATTCCTCAATCTATCTCAATTTTCCTCAATTGATTTGACGAAACATTTTCTCACGAAGACAAGGAACAGTCTCGACAGACCACCAAAAACTAGCTGACAAATGTCGGAAAACGATCCTTATCAGTCCATGTGTTTATATGGACTATTTTTCCTTACTTTCTTGCAGTGTTCTAAGTTCTAACTTTATTGCGCAGTGAACTTTTGTTGACATTTCGATTGCATATCAAATGTAAAAATTGGAATTGCCAAAGCATAAATGATACATAGTTGTTCCTTTCATTAATAACAACAAAGAGATTAAAAAAGAAAGCTTAAAATATTTTCCGAAAAGACTGTTTTATTCAAAATACGAAGTTGAAATAAATTTATGTCATGGAATTTTGCCGATTGCTTTTCAAACTTGATTAAAAAAAATAAATAAATAAAATAAAAAAAAGACGAAGCGAATCCTCTACTAGGCCACTCAAATTACACTTTGTCGTACACTTTACAAAAAAACTAATCAATATTTTGACTTCAAATTAAACACAAAAATAAAATATGATCTGTAGATTTGCAGAATATAATTTTTTCTACAGTAAAACGTTAAAAAAATATTATTTTAATTAATTTATTTTACATGCATTTTCAATACGCACGCATTTTAGCAAATAAATAAAAAATGAAACGCGTATATTTTCAGAAAAAAAATATAAATCATGGAGTAAGTGATTATAGATAGAATCATGATTAATTTAATAAATAAAATATGTTTTCATTATTCAGCAAAATCGTTTGCACAGATGACACTTAAACATTTTAAAAGAATTGTATTATGAAATTTTTTTTGTAAAGTGGCAACAAAGGAATTGTAAACAAATACAATTAATTGTTAAATTTGTTAAATAAATGAAAAATTAAAAGAATTGCGGGAACTTGTTGCCTCGATTCAAGCTCTTTATAAATGTACTACAGCAAAGTTGGCCGATTCAGAAATGACAAATGGAGTTCAACCATTTCTTACTTTATCATTTGTATTTAAAGTAATGTTACGTTCTTATTTGTGGACCGAAAAAGGTTTAGTGAACGGGACTTTAGGCTTTGTTGCACGTATTAAAGAAAATCACAAGCCACCAGACCAGATATCGCGAATAATCATGGATAAATTTGAATACTACAGTAATTTAACTTATAAGAATTGGTGCGTACCAATTCCCCCAATACTGAATTCTGGAAAAAATGGAAGCATAAACTGCTCAAGGAAAGAATTTCTTCTGCAGTTAGCTTTTGCTGTTACAATTCATAAATCCCAAGGTTTAACATTAGATTAAACAGTTGTAGATACTGAGGCTATATTAGGCACCTGTTGGCTTAAAAACGTACGTAACGTTGTCAAGAGTGAAAATCCTTCAAAATTAAGCATTCAAAAGAAATTTTCCTTACGAAAAATTCTACAGTATCAAAAATTCTCATGCGTTAACCTATATAAAAACGAAGAAATTAGAATAAAAAGTTTTACAGTTAAAAATTCATAGCATCGACGAGAGCAGATTTCAAATGTTTTTCCAGAAAATAGGATTTTGAAGAAGTAACTTTCTTCAAGCTCTCTTCAATATATTATTCTAAAAAAGCTATCAAAGATTATTTGATGTTAATTACAAAGATTGGAAACATGTATATTTCGAACAACTTTAAAAAGCACCAGTGGCTACTAGAAATTGTAAAAACATCTTTAAAAGAATTTTTAGTTGAAAATTTAAAATTATTTTGTAAAAGATTGCTTCAAAAGTATTTTTTATGCCAGTCTTACATCATAAATAAAAAATCCCTGGGAAATTGAAAGTTATTTGGCTGAACTTACATTTGTAGAATTAAACTGCGCCAAAACATAAAATAACGTTTTTATTTAATAAAGATGCAAAAATAATTTTAAAATATATTGTTACTTTCAAATATATGCTTTATAAAATAATGTTTCGTGAATCCAAACAAAGCATGGCTTTTGCTAGTTATACATATTATTATATTTTGTTATGAATCCATCTATGACTAGGAAAATGAAAAGCTTCAAAAGATCCTTTATATTTATAACTGATAAACCAATACTATCTCTTGTGCTATTTTTAATGAATTAAACATAAGTAAAGGATCAAAATGAATAGGTAAAGCTAAAGTTATTGACCCTTAGGGCACGGAGTAAATCTATTTGAAAGGGAACTAATGCTGCAACAAACATGCATTTGCTTATAATAAAGATAAAATAACAAAAATAGCGATTTCTTTTTTCTTTTAAACAGAATTTGTTTCATGCAAATTTTGGGTTATTAATAGATGCTCATAGTTGAGTTAATTTAAATGTTCAATTTGCATTTGGTTAATTTCACAAAATATTTTTCTTTCAAGGGAATTGCACATTCCGATAAGATTCATTCAACAGTTATTGCAAATAAACTCCTAACTGTATCTCTCCCAGAAACGCTTTAC
This sequence comes from Maratus speculifer, assembly GCA_964019185.1. Classification (NCBI taxonomy): domain Eukaryota; kingdom Metazoa; phylum Arthropoda; class Arachnida; order Araneae; family Salticidae; genus Maratus; species Maratus speculifer. Next base: position 236,593,335 of record OZ025300.1, read on the forward strand.
ATACAAATTAAAGTCGGGAAAAAGATTTCCTTTAAGCAATCTTCTGCTGAAAGTTATGAGGGAATTGCAAATTAGATTTTTTTTTTTATTTCAATAAATATTTATGGTGTTTCTGCTTTCTTTTTTTAGGAAATGTTTTCATTTGTTTATATTCTTTAAATTATGAATAGCCTAATTTTACATAGTTTGTAAACTTTTTAATATTTTAATCTAGTGCATGATTTTTAGGTGCGTTCGTAATCATGTAAATACGTAGCACCTATTGTTGTCGTTCAGTCCGTCCGTCTGTCCGTCCGTATATAACAACGCAAAAACTACCGAAACGAATTGTTTGAGATTTTAAATATATAATTATTACATAATTTTGTCGAGTTATTTCAAATTTTATCAAAATCGGATGCATAGTTCAATTACAGGGACTATCAAAAGTATTCCGTTACATTACGTTCAATGGGGAAAAATGCTTCAAATGCATTTTAATGGTGTTACACTCATTCGAACGTAATAAAATTGATATGCATCTATAAAGTACCTATTATAATATGCATTTTGCATAATCTGTGGTGCAAAGAATATTTTTTATTGATTTACAAGGCCACACAAAAGTATTCCATTGCATAATTGTATAGGGAGAACATTGTTTAGTGCGAATTTTAATTGTAATTATTTACAGTTTTATGAGATTGATATATGAGAGTGAAATTTTTAAAACTTCGTAATCGTACGAACGCACTTTTTTTGCTACGCTTCATGTGCAATTTTCAACTTGTTTATTTTTCTTTCAAAAAAAGTATTGACTTCCTAATGGGCATATTTTAAATAAAAAATACTGAAAAAAAAATCACTGCTATACTTTTCTGTGTTTTGGAATATTTTAAATAGTTGCCAAGAGCAATATCACGATTTTATTACCTGCATACAAGGCTTCTTTAAAAATATATATATACATATATATAATAATCTTTTGATTTTCTCGTTTTCTGCATTGAAAGACGTTTTTGCGCCAAAGCAAATACAGTAATACTTAGTTATCCCGTCGACCAATTTCGCCAAATGATACGAATCGCCAAATTAATGAGCAACTTATACATGTTGACTAAATTTTTATTTTAAATAACAAACGAACAAATAAATTAGTAAAACATTAATAAAAAGTCGAAATAAAAATCACTTTATGATTGTTTAAGTACGTGTATTGTGTTTAATGTCATTGAATACGACATTTACTTCTTTGGCTTCAGCTTTTTCATAATCTGTTAATTTCCGTCTACCCATTTTTAAATTTGTTAGTTTTCTCCTTTTTTACAATGATTTTAAACATTCTAATTTCCTAGTCAAATAAAAATTCTTCTAAAAGTAAAGAATTTAATTTAAATTCAAATAAAAATTCTTCTAAAAGTAAAGAATTTAATTTAAATTCAAATAAAAATTCTTCTAAAAGTAAAGAATTTAATTTAAATTCAAATAAAAATTATTCTGAAAGTAAAGAATTTAATTAAAATTCAAAAGTGACCACTTCATTTTGTCAATCCTCCACCAAAAACAACAACCATTTTTCAATGATTAAAAAAAAAAGCTTGTTGAATAATATATAAATAAAATCCTTAAAAATATATTCTTTTGATAAATAAGTTCTTAGTCAAATTCTGCATTTTAAATATATATACTCGTTAGAAATCCATATTTCTCTGGGAAATGGAAAGCTTGAAAAGTTCCTTTATATTTGTAATTGCTAAAAAAATGTTATTACCTATGGTATGTATTATCTACGATATGTATATTATAAACTGTTTTTAATGAAATAAACCTACATATAGGTTCAAAATGAATACGTGATGCATAAAGTTAGTATGAAGTAATGATGAATAAACGATAGGGATGCATTTGCTTATAATAATAATAAAAATTATAAAAATAATCAATTTTTTTCTTTTAAACAACAATATATATATATATATATATATATATAAATTTTATTTTTATATCATACTCATTTTGCTTTATAAATAGATGGCAATAGTTCAGTTTATTTAAGTATTTAATTTTCATTTACTTAATTTCCCAAAATATTTTTCTTTCAAGGAAGCATTCCAAATAGCACATTCCAAAAAGATTTATTCAACAGATATTGCAAATAAACTTCTAAATAAATCTGTTATAGAAACGCTTTGCATACATATTAAAGAAATGGAATAAGATTTTCCTTTAAGCAAGCATTATTCGTCTGAAAGCTATGAAGGAATCGTAAATTAGAAAATTCTTTATTTCAATAAATATTTATGGTATTTCTGTGTTCTGGTTTAGGAAATGTTTTCCACTGTTTATATTCTTTTAATTATGAATAACCTCACTTGAGACAGTTTGTAACCTTTTTATTATTAATTCTCTAGTGTATGTTATTTTATCTTTCTTTCAAGGAACAAAAATGATTCCTTTTTGGGCATACATTAAAGGAAAAATACTGAAAATATCCTAAGTCTTATATTTTTCAATACCTATGATTTTTATATGATTGCCAAATTGCAATTAAATTTTTGAAATTACTCGTTCATATAAATTTTTTCTAATTATGTTTTATTCTATTTTACAGTATTGTAAGAGGTAGTAAATGGACCAGTAGCGGCTCGTCAGGGAGTGCTGCATCCGATTTTTCACACCACTAAAATTTAACAGAATCTTTCATATTATTAATTCGACAAATTTTGTTGATTAAATAAAACTGAAATAACCATACAATTTTAGTGGTGTGAATAAATTGATGCAGCACCCCCTGACCAGCCGCTACTGAAATGGACTATTTTAAATTGTTAAATAATAATTCGAAGATACAGTCGAGTGTCTATATAACAAAATTCATTGTTCCAGTAGAAATTTCGTTATATAGAGAAATCCGTTGCATGGAGAATGACGTTAAAATTCTTATTTAATGTATAAATTTTGTACAAATATTATTTTTGATGTGTTTAATTAAGAATTTGTAATATTTAACTTAAATATTAAGCTAATATTATATTTCTTAATTATTTAATTAGCTTTAAAAAAGCGAACAGACATTTATTTGAAAGCTTAATGAAAATTAAAGAAGGATACTCTGCTTACATTAATTTTAAACGAACAAATCTGTAATTTTTTGTTCTTTTCATTTCAAAATTGTTACACTCTCGAAAAAATGTTCAAATTTTAGCAAGGAATAAAAAATTGTATGAGGAACATTTTCCCACATTTGAAGTCCTCTCCTAATAAGATCAAAAGAACTCACCATTGCGTGATGTTTTTTTTCCTTGTAGATTTTTGTTCTTATGCTATTTGTCGCATTCACCATCATTATTCAAAACTTTGTTTGAAATATCACTACCAGTAGAATACTGTGCAATAGTCAGATTGTTATCCACTTTTTAAAAATCAGAGAGAGCAAAACTATTTCTATTTCTTTTATAAGTCTGCTCAATTTAAGTCTTCTTCGTCTTCAGAATCCACATTATCCTCTAATATAGAAAATCTGACCTTTTTGAAGCAATTGTAAATTGTTTTTTCTTCAATTAGCTTCATTGATCCCGCACATAGATGTGTAACAGTCCATTTGACACTGTTTTGAGAAGAATGTTGAAAAGTGTGTGGAAAGGGGAGGTGAATTCGTTGGATTTAAAAAACAAGGAGATTCAAATAATATGATAAACTCAACAAGGAATGATACATCAGTAATAAGTGATGGAAAATTTATTCCATGTGATTTCGAAATTTTTTTAAAAATGAATAAATAAAGAATATTTGACGAAAATATTCGTTATATGGAGATAGCTATTTCGCTATACAGAGACTGTTTTTAATGTAATCACCGGAAAAGGAGACCGTTCCTACTAAAAGTTTGTTATATAGAGAAATTTGATGTATGGAGTTTCGTTATAGAGAGACTCGACTGTATTTAATAACACATTTACTAAAATGACTAGGTGTTTTAACACTATTTTTACTGGTCTCAAATGACACATTTCAAAAAATTTCCATTTATGTTTTTTTATTTATAATTTTTTGATTGAAAGAATTAAAAGCCTTTTTTAATACATTGAAAACAATTTTTTATGCTTTTTGCATTGAAAAAACACGAACTAAATAAACATAAACTAAAACATCGGTGGAATTAGTGTTAACGGAAAAATGTTATAACCTCCTCAATCATAAAACAAATTTTAAGATGGGCTACTAAAATTATTATAAAACAATACAAAAGATGTATCCGTATATATACAGGGTGTCCGAAAAGTCTGGAAACGGCCGAATAACTCGAGAAATACATATGAGATTGAAAAACGTATATATACGTGTTAAATATTTTTAAATAAGCTACTCTGTGATACCAAATTTGACCTTCGAAACCGACCCCCTGGGGGTCAGAGGGGGTCCAACTTTAAAAACTTAAATTATAACCCCCATTTTTTATTGCAGATTCGGATTCTACGGACAAAAATACATAACTTTTGTATTTGATGTTTATTTCAAATCTTCGTTTATCACGGTGTAATCGAACATATTAAATCGATACATATTCCCGCTTTTCCAACGGGATTTTCCCTAATCGAAACTGATTGGGCAGAATTTTTGACGTCAAATTCCTCGTCTTTTGTAGGAATAGCGTTTCCTGAAAATTACCCGTGGCGATTATTTCAATAGTGCTACACTGTTAAAAATTTGACCCATTTGCTGCAGCGTCACTCCACAGCTATTATAGAATATCTCTTTTGTGACCAATGAGAATGCTCCATAACACAGTAAAGTAATCGTTTTCTATAAAAGCGGTGGAGTGACGATGCAGCAAAAGGGTAAATTTTTTTACAGTGTACTTTACTGTGTTATGGAACATTCTCATTGGTCATGAAAGAGATATTCTATAAAAGCTGTGGAGTGACGCTACAGCAAATGGATCAAATTTTTAACTGTGTAGCACTACCGAAATAATCGGCACGGGTGATTTTCAGGAAACGCTATTATTGCAAAAGACGAGGATTTTGATGTCATAAATTTTCCCCAATTAGTTTCGATTAGGGAAAATCCCGTTGGAAAAGCCGAAATATGTATCGATTTAATATGCTCAATTACACCGTGATAAACGAGGATTCGAAATAAACATCAAATACAAAAGTTACATATTTTTGTCCGTAGAATCCGAATCTGCAATAAAAAATGGGGGGTTATAATTTAAGATTTCAAAGTTGGACCCCCTCTGATCCCCAGGGGGTCGGTTACGAAGGTCAAATCTGGTATCACTGAGTAGCTTATTTAAAAATATTTAACACGTATATTTACGTTTTTCAATCTCATATGTATTTCTCGAGTTATTCGACCGTTTCCAGACTTTTCGGACACCCTGTATATGTGTGTGTGTATATCGATGCCTATAATATGTACAAATTTATTAAAAAGGTCTTGACGTAATTTTAACAATTGTAGAAGTATTTAAATTAATTTAAAAGGTTATTTTTAGTGTCTCCTACAGGTGACATTAGGACTAAGGAGGATAATACATAAGCATTTGCTTATAGTAAAGATAAAAATAATAAAAGTAGGGGAGAGTGGGGATACTTGAGCATAGGGGATACTTGAGCCACCCCTATTATCTCTACAGTTGGTCAATTTTTCTTTCTAAAACTGGCAACATGGTAACATATTTATACTTCTGAATATGTAAAAAAGAAATCTCATACCTTAGTACCATTTTGAAAGTATGGTGATTAATCCTTTGAGCTCTACTGGTAGAATTTTCTACCACATAATTTTAATTCTGAAATGTCACAACGACACCAGAAAATTCGACCAAATTTATTTAAAAAAGGTTTAATGCATTTTTTCTCGTATATTGTAAATCGGTTTTTTTCTTTGCAAAATACTGGTGCGAATGTGACATCTGGCTCAAGTATCCCCTCCATGGGGATACTTCAGCCACGATGTAAAAGAAAAAGTAAAAATTTATTAGACATAGAAAAATAGTTCAAAATTAATTGAAAGTGGTTTTCAATTGAAGAAAAAATATCAAATTTTCATTTTCAATATTTTATTTTGTTCTAAGAAATTATAAAAAAATTAAAAAATGGCTCAAGTATCCCCATCTTCCCCTAATGATTTTTTTCTTTTAAACAGAAAAATGATTTTGTTTTTATCACACTCGTTTTGCGTAATTAAAAGATTAGACTAGTTCAGTAATTTAAATATTACACTTTCATTTACATACTTTCACTAACTATTCAGCTTTCATTTAGTTATTTTACTTTAGTTACTGTTCCATATCATTATTTTCTGCTTACGTTTTATTCTATTTTACAATATTCTAATTGGGTTAAATTGAATACTTTAAATTATTTGGCAGTAATTCGAAAATGTTTCATAACACATTTACTATAATGACTAACTATATTGTTACAGAATATAGGGTTCTTTCGATCTTATGGTTAGACAACTTCAAACTCTTTTCTCTTAGAAAAGTAGAAAATAATTTATTTACGGATCTTCAGAACAACAGAGTCTTCGAAACTCACAAATATTACTAGATATTCCAAAATAACTGTTCAAAACTATGGAACAAGTATAAATATAGGTCGCAGAGACTCTTTATACAATGTCTCAACACTATATCACATTCAAAACAACGTAGATAAAACTCAATACATCAAGCAAACTTGCTTGGACAATCTCTAGTAGCTCACTCAATGCCTGACTGGTAAATAATAACAACAGCTCGCATCGGCTCTCCTATATATAGTCTCGCCGCATGCGGTGGAAATTTCTACAACCTTCTAGAAAAATCCGGAAAACCACGGAACAACATTCAATGTATCAGTAGACCTAGTGGGGGGGTTACCATAGAGAGGGACGGGTTACCATCGCCAACAATCGCCAAGTTTGTCGCCAACTTGGCGATATATCGCCACATTTGGCGACCAAAATTAGTCGTCAAAAGTGACGCCAACTTGACGATATCTTTATTATTTCGCCAAGCTGCCATAGACATACACTGAAAAATAATAGACAAGTTTGCTTCATAACAGAGACAATGTAACAAAAACTAATATTAGTAAAGGAATGGAGCTTAATAAGATAATTTACATTATTTTACAGTACAAACACTAACTATTTACAAAATTCGTAACAATATTTTTACGGATGTTAGACGACAAAATATTTCGATTTATCGTTTTTCATTTGTAATTTTTAGATTGAAACAATTAAAATCCATTGTTAATATATTGATACGAAAAACCGCGACCTAAATAAACATAAACCAAAAATATAAAAAAAAGTTGTCATTTGACAATGGTGGAATTAATATTAATGATATAATGATATTATAAAGATGCATTTGCTTTTAATAAAGATAAAAAATAATATAAAAAATATCATTTTGCTTTTAAACAGAAAAATAAGTATCATTTTTTAATAATACTTTCTTTTTTTATAATTATATGAGAACCCTAGTAGCAAACCAATATTGGTCCAGCGTTGCGCCAATATTTCATTTAGTGGAAATATTGCCAATAAAACGTCAATATCGCTCCAATATTAGGATGTTTACATTTTGCTCTTATTTAGCCAATGTTTGTTGCCAATATTATGCCAATATTGGGGTTTCATTGGAAATATTGTCAATAAAACGCATATATTGTACAAATGTTGGCGTTACATTGGAAATATTTCTAATGAAAATCCCAATATTTAACCAATATTGGCGTTTTATTTTCAATATTTTCGATGAAACCCCAATATTGGCTGCAGATATTGGCTAAATAAAGGCAAAATGTAAACACCCCAATATTGGAGCAATATTTTATGCCACTATTGCCCCAATGTGGCAATATTGCTCCACGATGTAGCCAATATTGGCCCAATTTCTTTTGACTATAGAATTATAATTTGAATATTCAATTTTCATTTAGTTACTTTCACAAAATATTTTTATTTCAAGGGAATTGCGCATTCGACAAGATTCATTCAACAGATATTGCAAATAAATTTTTAAGTGTATCCCTTGTAGAAATAAATGCTTTGCATACAAATTAAAGTTGGGAATAAGACCAGGGTTCGCACACTCCTTATATTTTGTAAGGACTCTGGCATCACTATTAATGATAAGAAAATTTTTATTTAATTTTTATGAAACAAAATTCGCAACCACCTAATGGATTCGCAATTTTCACAATGTGTTTCTTTTGTGAAATACATTGAAAATATTGTAAAAATTTACTGGTAGAGATGTGCAAACCCTGTAAGATTTTCTCTTGAGTAAAGATTATTCCGCTGTAAGTTATGAAAGAATGGTAAATTAGAAAATTCTTTATTGCAATACTTATTTAAGGTGGTTCTGCTTTCTTGTTTAGAAATTGTTTTCAGCTGTTTATATTCTTTAAAATATGAATAGCCTCATTAGCGTTAGCGTGTACCCTTTTTTAGCTCACAGGCTATCATAGCCTGAGAGCTTATGTGCCCGTCCGTTCTGTATGTATGTGCGTAACGCGATAACTCATGATAAAAATATCCGATCCACTTGAAATTTTGTATGTAGGTATATTCTGACAAGGCGCTTCCCTGATTAGTTTTTGGAGTTCATTCGATATGTAAAAGAGGGGGAACGGGGGGGCTCATGCCCCCCGTTAGTTGATATACATGGGATTTTCATGCAGAATTAAGTTTTCGTTCAAAATTTAGATTAGGATCATTCTGATGAGGCGATTCCGTGACTGTTATTAGGTGTTCATTGAATAAGTATAAATAGAGGGAACAGGGGCTCTAATGCCCCCCCCCCGGTTAGTTGATATACATGGGATTTTCATGCAGAATTAAGTTTTCGTTCAAAATTTAGATTAGAATCATTCTGATGAGGCGATTCCGTGACTGTTATTAGGTGTTCATTGAATAAGTATAAATAGGGGGAACAGGGGCTCTAATGCCCCCCCCCCCGGTTAGTTGATATAAATGGGATTTTCATGCAGAATTAAGTTTTTGTTCAAAATTTAGATTAGGATCATTCTGATGAGGCGATTCCGTGACTGTTATTAGGTGTTCATTGAATAAGTATAAATAGGGGGAACAGGGGCTCTAATGCCCCCCCCCCCCCGGTTAGTTGATATAAATGGGATTTTCATGCAGAATTAAGTTTTTGTTCAAAATTTAGATTAGGATCATTCTGATGAGGCGATTCCGTGACTGTTATTAGGTGTTCATTGAATAAGTATAAATAGGGGGAACAGGGGTTCTAATGCCCCCCCCTCCGTTAGTTGATATAAATGGGATTTTCATGCAGAATTAAGTTTTCGTTCAAAATTTAGATTAGGATCATTCTGATGAGGCGATTCCGTGACTGTTATTAGGTGTTCATTGAATAAGTATAAATAGGGGGAACAGGGGTTCTAATGCCCCTCCCCTTAATTTATATAAATGGGTTTTTCAAGCAGAATTTTCAGATTTCGTTCAAATCTCTGAATAGTTTTGGAAGTTTAATGGTTAAGTATAAAAGAGGGGGATAACTCCTTTTAAATTATATAAATGCTAAATGGGTTTTTATTAAGAATTATCTAATTTGCTCTGAATTTTGGATATAGATTTTTTATATGATAAAGCATGTCTTTGATAGTATAGGAGGTTCAATGATTAAGTATAAAAAAAGAGGAAAGGGGAGAGCTGTTTCCCCTTCTTAATTTTTTTTCGAACGGAATTAACCCTTGAAAATATAAGGCTTTAATGTACAATTAGTATTTGTAGCCTGTGAGCTCAATGCCATCAGTTTAACTGGGCAGTATTCTTTATTATTGATATATTTAATCATCCCAGCTAAAAATGAACTGCAGTTTTTTTTAAAGAAGTAAAGTATTTTTGAGGTTTTTCTAAAGTTAACTATAAATTCTCTACATTGAAATCTCAACTATAAAATCACTATAGTTATTTTAAAGTTAATTTGAGGTGATTTTGCAGTAATTTATTTTAAACATACTGTGAGCTGTTAACTTTAAAAACACTGTAGTTCTTATGAAGTCATTTTATAATTATAAATAAAAAAAAATATATGAGACTTTATAACCTCAGAAATACTGCAGTAAATTTGAAGTTTTTATCCAACCATTAATTTAGAAATACATTTTCTGATGTATTTCTAGTATAACTTATCGTCCGGTAAATTCATGGATTTTAATCGGAGAAAAATAAACTCAATTATGTTTCAAAATCGAAGGAGTTATTTTTCATCGCATCCACCCACTTCCTTAGTGAAAAATTTATTAGTTCCTACTTTATTTCGTTACTCAAAAAAAAAAAAAAAAAAAAAAATCATTTAAAAAAATTTTAGGCATGAGCGTATCTCTTCTCCCACCCAACTGACATTTTTCAGTCCCTCCTTTAAGTATCTTTCAAAATCTAAGAAATGCAATCACTACCCTCCCCCCCCCCAATTTTAGCGGGAAATTTTTGATTCCTTAATTTTGAAGATACTCGCAAGTAATAAATTTTTCTATGCTTTTCAAAACAGAAGAAAAAGAAAATTGTGTAACTTAACTTGAAAAATCTAGGAGAGGGGGGGGGCAGAAATGACTTCCCATAATCTCCCCCCCCCCTCATTTTTAACGAAAAATTCTTTTTTTTTTTTTTGGCCACTCGCAAAGAATGAATTTTATTATGTTTTCAAAACTTAGGGAGGAGTAATTACTCTCCCATGTCCCCCCCTCCTCCCCTTATCGGAAATTTCTCGTTTCCTTTTTTTAAAAATTCCGTAAAAAAAAAAAAAAAAAAAAAAAAAAAAAAAAAAAAAAAAAAGTCGTTTGATGGACATCGGAACTCACTTTCCGCTGAAATGACTTCCAGTTTTTATGAAAATTACTTTTACTTCATAAAAACAAATAAAAAAAACAATAATTCACATTAAATTGTTTATTTTAAATTTACATTTTAAAATATTATTATTATTCACCTAATTGACGCTGATTTCTAACTTTCGTGGTTAGCGAAACGAGGTTGACCAATCAAAATCCTGCAGTTTTACCAAGAACCAAGAGATCATGAAGATACAGGCCTCTGATTGGCCAATCTCGTTTCGCTAAACAGCGAAAAAGCTCTTTGTCTCCCCACGATTATAGAAGACATAAAACTACTCAACTTACGATCTCTTGGTAGCTTGTGTTTACTTGACTAGCACATGTGACACTCGCGTCTCGCCTTTTTCCGTTCTGATTCGGCTTTCTTTAATTATTATTTTCACATACTTTCTCTTTAATTACTGTTTGAATAGAATCACATTCAGATACGATTATAAATTTATGCCCTGAGCTTGATTTATCGGCGTATTAATAGTATTACTGGCGTTCGTGTAGTATGTATTGTTCGTAATCCGTTTTGTGTGTAAACTTTTTTTTTTTAGAATGTGTATCTGTATATATAGCCGTAAGTAAAATTATGCACCGAGCTACATCTGTCTTTTTTGTTTGTATTTCCATATTTTTAAATGATTATGCTAGCTGAAGTCAATCTACGAGGCTCATTTTTTACTTTTTCCACTTTGTTTGCAGGATTTTTTTTTTTTTTTTTTTTTTTTTGTCTGAAAATAAGTATAACTCCCTCATTTAAAAAAAAAATCGATAAAGTAAAAGAAGAAGCTATTGTAGAGATCAGTTACCCAATGAAAACAAAATCATTTAAATTTCTGGAATTGCAAATGAGATATTTAAAAAAAATTCTCCTAGATTAAGGTTAGCAAGTGGGTGTCTTTGCATAGGTGAAATAGCAAAGTGGATTTCACTATTTTGAAAATGGTAGGGGTGCCAATTTAAAGAAGGGTAGGCACTGCATATGGTAAAAAATATTCTAGAGGGAACACTATACATTAAATAATAAAACATATTTTTTATTTAAGAAGCATTGTAGCTTGATATAAAATTGTATTACCATTTCACCAGTAAGTAATTTATTTTCATTTTTCTCTATTGTTTAAATCAAAATAAATGTGTGGTGTTTACAGTATGCAAGTCAAAAAATATTTCCTTTATTTATAAGTAATTTGCTTAATATGAAACTAAAGTTTCTCTCTTTTCCTTATTTTTTTTTTTTTTTTTTAACCTATGTATACTAAGAGCTGTTTCAAGGATTATATTTTTGATAAATATGTTTTTAATACCTTAAAATAACTTTATGTAATTGACAAATTTCACAATACTTTAAGAATTGTGAAGACAGCTCTGTTTATTACTATTTATAAATTGAAGTGATAGTTAATTTCAAAACAAAAGGTTGTACATACACAGAGTTGTATAATACTGACGCACACCCTGCGCAGAAAATTTTATGAAGTTTGCAAAAAATTTTAAGAAAGAAACAATTTTTATTTTTGTATTTTTTTTTTTTTTTTTTTTTTTTTTTTTAGTACCAAAACATAAAAATATTCCCTCAATTTTATGAACAAATTATTTACTGTTAATGCAAATGTCGTCAAAAAACCTCAAAAAATTGTGAATTTTAATGAAGAATTTTGAAAACATGCATTTCGACAAATAACTTGATAAAAAACATGTATCTCAACAAAGAATCGTTTAAAAAAACCAATATTTCGACAAAATACCATGCAAAGAACATGAATTTCATCCAAAGTCTGAGTAAAAAATTGCGAATTTTGTTCAAAGACCATGTTAAAAAAGAAAGTTTCATCCATGAATCGCATAAAAAATGCGAATTATGTTTATGAATCGCATAAAACATGCCAATTACATGCATGAATCACGCAAAGAATGCAAACTACATCCATGATTCACTCAAAAAATGTGATTTGCATCCATGAATCATGTAAAGAATGCAAATTATATCCACAAATCGCTCAAAACATGAATTACATCCATAAAACATGTAAAAAAAGTGAGAATTAAGTTCATAAATTGTATGAAAAATGCAAATTACGTCTATGAATCGTGCAGTAAAACGTGAATTATGTTCATATATCACTAAAAAAAACGTGAATTTCGTCGCCAGAAAGCTGAAACGCAAATTACGTCTTTAAATTGCTTAAAAATAGCGAATTGCATTCATAAGTTGCAAAATAAAAGTATAATAAAAGCGAATTGTGTTCATGAATTGCTCAAAAAATGCTAATTATGTCCATAAATCACATAAAAATACGAAACGTCCATAAATTGCTCAAAAAATGAGAATTTACGCCCAAGAATTGTGTAAAAAAGTGAATTACGTTCCAAAGACGTAAATTATGTCAATACATCGATCAAAAAACGCGAATTTCGTCGACAGGAAGCTCTAAAAACGCATATTACATCCATGAATCGCATAAAAATAGCAAATTACGTCCATAAATCGCTCTAAAAACACAAATTACATTCATAAATCACATAAAAAATGCAAATCACGACTATGAATTGCACAAAAAATGTGAATTACACCCAACATGAAATTTGCAGAAAGTTTTTGACCCAATATTACGTGCACAGAAAGTTTTTGGTTTTACACAAGTATGTAATCACATACTGTTGTAAAGAAAAAAAAAGATGCTGATGGAGTGCATGTTGAGGAATGTAACTAAACTTTCTCTAACTTAGTGGTGCACAACCTTTTCAAGAGAATTTCCAATTACAAATATGTCAGGGGGGACGAGGACCACATCAATAACACAGAGAGAATTCAATGTCGAATCTGTGCCTGTAATCGGATAAAAATATGGCTTCAGAGGAGTGCGTGAGAGATGAGGAGGGCGATTTTTAAAGAAGCTTGTCTGCAAAATTTGTGATTTTTATAAGGCTGGTCTACGAAATTGAAGATTTTTACAAATCTGATCGACAAGATTTGTGATTTTTACAAAGCTAATCGACAAAATTCAATATTTTTCGGAGCTTGATCAACAAAATTTGTGAATTTTCCAGGCCTTGATCAATAATATTTGATTTACAAAAAGGTGATTGAGAAAATTCATGTTTTTTCCATGCCTAAACAACGAAATTTGTAATTTATACTTAGCTGATTGGCAAAATTCTCTGTTTTTCTTCTTCTCATCAATAAAAATCACAATTTTTGTGAAGCCAATTGAGAAAATTCACAATTTTTATGAAGCTGATTAAGAAAATTCTCTATCTTTCAGTGTCTGATCAACAAAACTCGCAATTTTACGAAGTCGATTGAGAAAATTTACAATTTTTATAAAGCTGGTCGAGAAAGTTCATAATTTTTAAGATGCCAACTGAAAAACTTCATGATTTTTATGGAGCCAATGAACAAAATCTACAATATTTCTACGTGTGATAAACAAAATTGACAATTTTTGCAAAACTGATCGAGAAAATTCATTATTTTTACAAAACTGATAAAGAAAATCCACAATCTTTCTGCATGTGATAAGCAAAATTGACAATTTTTGCTAGACCGATTGAGAAAATTCATTATTTTTACAAAGCCTTTCAAGAAAATCTGCAATCTTTCCACTCCTGATCAACAAAATTCACAATTTTTGCAAAACCGATCGAGAAAATTCATTAATTTTACAAAACTTAGGAAGAATATCCACAATCTTTCTGCATCTGATCATCAAAATTCACAATTTTTGCAAAACCAATGGAGGAAAATTCATTATATTTACAAAACCAGTGAAGAAAATCCACAATCTTTCTGCATCTGATCATCAAAATTCACAATTTTTGCAAAACTGATTGAGAAAATTCATTATATTTACAAAGCGATGAAGAAAATTCACAATCTTGTTACAAAGCTGATCAAGAAAGTTCACAATTTTTACAACGCTGATTGAGAAAACTAACAATTTTTTACAAAGCTGATCGACAAAATGCATTATCTTTCCGGTCCTGATCAACAAAATTAGCAATTTTTCGCATCTGATCGAAGAAATTCACTATTTTTCCATTTTTTACGTGATAAAATGAGAAAACATGCTATTTTTCTGCAGCCGATGAACTTAATTTGCAATTTTTTCAAACAACATCAGCAAAACTGACAATTGTTCCTTTCCCAATCAATGAAATGTGCGATTCATTTCTTTCCAGCAAAATTTTTTATTTTTCCGTGTTTGATCGGCAAGACTCGTGATTTTCCTGTGTTTGTTCTTTTTCCAAAGTTTTTTGGCAAAATTTGCACTTGATCTCTATTTTGCCATACCTCATGAATGAAGATTGCGATTTTTCTGAACCTCATCGAAAAAATTCATTTATTTTGTGCACTTGATCAATGAAATTCACAATTTCACCTTGCCCGATCAACGGAATTTAAGATTCTTGAGTGACTGATAAAATTTTATATTTTCCTGCAGTAAACTGAAGAAATTTTATATTTTTTCCTGTGGCATATGTACAAAAATCGCAATTTTTTCCAGTTGTAAATTGATGAAACCCGTGGGCAGAGTTGTATAATATAGACGCATGCCGTGCACAGAAAGTTTTATGAAGTTTGCAGAAAGTTTTAAGAAAAAAAAACAGTTTTTATTTTTGTATTTTTTTTTTTTTTTTTTTTTTTTTTTTTTTTTAGTACCAAAAAATAAAAATATTCCCTCAATTTTAAGAACAAACTGTTTACCGTTAACGCGAATGTCGTGAAAAAGTTGTGATTTTTAATAAAGGATCACATAAAAACATACATTTCGACAAATAATTGTGTAAAAAAACATCCAACAAAGAATCGTTTTAAAAAAAACCATTATTTCGACAAAATACCGCTCGAAAAACGTGAATTTCGTCCAAAGACTGCATTAAAAACGTTAATTCCATCAATGAATCACGTAAAAAAAATACGAATTTCGTGCATGAATCGCGTAAAAAACGCAAACTACATCTATGACTCGCTCAAAAAGCACGAATTGCATCCATGAATTGTGCAAAAACCGCAAATTTTGTCCACAAAACGTGAATTAGGTCCATGAATTGTGTAAAAAAGCGAGAACTACGCAATTGTATGAAAAACGAAACTTGCGTCTATGAGTCGTGTAGTAAAACGTGAATTACATTCATAAATCACTCAAAAAATGCAAATTTCGTCGGCAGAAAGCTGAAACGCAAATTATGTCTATAAATCGCATAAAAATAGTGAAATGCATTCATAAATCGCATAATAAATGCGAATAGCGTTCATGAATTGCATAAAAAACGCGAATTAAGCTCATGAATCGCTCAAAAAATGCAAGTTACATCCATGAATCGTGCAAAGACGCCAATTACATCCATAAATCGCTCAAAAACACAAATAACATACATAATTTGCAAAAAAAAAAAAAAAAAAAAAAAAAGCTAATTACGTTCAAGAATCGTGTTTAAAAAAAGCGTATTGTGTTCATAAATTGCATAAAAACACTAATTATGTCAATAAATCGATCAAAAAACACGAATTTCGTCGACAGAAAGCTCAAAAAACGCAAACTAAGTCCATGAATTGCATAAAAATAGCAAATTATATCCATAAATCTTTAAAATGGGAATTACATTCATTAATCGCATAAAAAACACTAATTACGTCCATAAATCGCTCTAAAACTGCAAATTACATTCATAAATCACATTAAAAAACGCGAATTATGACCATGAATTGTGCAAAAAATGCGAATTACACCCAACATTAAATTAATTTGCCGAAAGTTTAAAAAAAAAACAGTTTATTTTTGTATTTTTTTAGTACCAAAAAACAAAAATATTCCCTCAATTTTATGAACAAATTATTTACTGTTAATGCGAATGGCATGAAAAAATTGTGAATTTTAATAAAGAATCACATAAAAACATGCATTTCGACAAATAATTGTGTAAAAAAAAAATCCCAACAAAGAATTGTTTAAAAAAAACCCAACATTTCGACAAAATACTGCGCAAAAAACATGAATTTCGTCCAAAGACTGCATTAAAAACGTTAATTCTATCCTTGAATCATGTAAAAAAACAAGAATTTCGTGCATGAATCGCGTAAAAAATGCAAACTACATCCATCACTCTCTCAAAAGGCACGAATTGCGTCCATGAATCACGCAAATTTCGTCCACAAATCACTCAAAACGTGAATTATGTCCATGAATTGTGTAAAAAAGCGAGAACTACACAATTGTATGAAAAATGGAAATTGCGTCTATGAATCGTGTAGTAAAACGCGAATTATGTTCATAAATCACTCAAAAAACGCGAATTACGTTCATAAATCGCTCAAAAAACTCATATTTCGTCGGCAGAAAGCTGAAACGCAAATTATGTCTAAATCACATAAAAATAGTGAATTGCGTTCATAAATCGCATAATAAATGCGAATAGCGTTCATGCATTGCATAGAAAATGCGAATTTCGCTCATGAATCATTCAGAAAACGCAAGTTACGTTCATGAATCGTGCAAAAACGCTAATTATGTCCATAAATCGCTCAAAAACAAAAATAACGTTCATAAATTGCAAAAAAAGGGAATTATGTTCAAGAATCGTGTTGAAAAGCGTATTGTGTTCATAAATTGCATAAAAACACTAATTACGTCAATAAATCGATCAAAAAACGCGAATTTCGTCGACAGAAAGCTCAGTAAATGCAAATTAAATCCATGAATCGCATAAAAATAGCAAATTACGTCCATAAATCCATAAAATAGAAATTGCATTCATTATCGCATAAAAAACACGAATTACATCCATAAATCGCTCTAAAACTGCAAATTACATTCATAAATCACATTAAAAAACGCGAATCACGACCATGAATTGCACAAAAAATGCGAATTACACCCAACATTAAATTAATTTGCAGAAAGTTTTTGACCCAATATTACGTGCACAGAAAGATTTTGGTTTTTTACAAGTCTGCCCGTGGGCCACAGGTTGTGTATACCTACTTTAAATTCTAAATGAGAGTGTTTGTTAAACTAAAATTAAAATGACAGAAAATTAGGTATTGAATTTGACAACTAAGTTTAATTTTGTGGTCAGAATTGCTATAATTTAGCTGTATTTAACAGGGTTGCCAAGTTGGATTTGCTAGCAAGCCGACTCCTACAGCATTTTTTTGTTAGACCGTTTGAAGTGAATTTAAACCTATTTGATGTAATTTTAAATCCATAAAAGGAATTATAATTATTTTTAACTATATAGGCTATCCAAGTTAAAGATTCCCAATATACCCAGCTAAAAATGAACTGCAGAAAATTAATAAAAAAACTGCAGTTTGAAGACTGCGGTGAATTGGCCATTTCCACTACAGAGTTTTTGTGGTCCATACAACCACATAATTACTGTAGTTTCCAAACTACAGTAATTTCATAGTTGTATCAACCACAAAAATTCTGTAGTGGAAATGGCCAATTCACCGCAGTCTTCAAACTGCAGTTCTTTTGTGGTTGTATCTACCTTAAAAATTTTGCAGTAATTTTGTAGTTGTATCATCCTAAAATTTTTTACAGTGGAATCGGCCAAATCACCACAGTTATCCAACTGCACTATTTTTTAAAAATTTTCTGCTGTTTATTTCTAACAAGACATGCCGGAAGAAACTTTTTTTGTTTCTGATTACTAGCTGAATAATTTTATGGCTTTCAAAATCAATCTTAATTGGTTCCTTTCTTTTACATGTCAACAATGAAGTATTTTTTGTATCCTATTTGATGACCATTATTTTCTTTTTTCAAATTTTGCAACTTAATTCATTATGCATCACATCCACATAGCATTTAAAAGAGCATTGTGATCTATAAAACTGGATTTTATAGATACGTTTGGTATCCCCAACTTTATTAATAAAATCCAGTTTACTACATACAATATGCATTAGTTTTACTGGTGACTTTGAAAATAATTATACACAAATTCCGCCACGTTGCACATATCCTTTTAACACTATTTCTACCAATGTCAAGAGGCATCTTTTAAAAAATCTCAATTTATAGTTTAAATTTTTTAACTTTTAGAATGAAACAATTGCAAAACATTTTTAACACATAAAACATTGTTTGTTATGCTTATTTTAAATTAAAAACTACAAGCGAAATAAACATAAATCAATACTTTAAAACTGTTGTTGTCACTCGTAGAACCAGTGTTAAAGACAAATGCGTGTAATTATGCATTCAAATTTTTAAAATAACAAAAAAAATTCTACAGATTTTTTTGCTGTTTCCATTTCAGTCTTCGCATTTTGGAACATGATTATTAACAGCCTATACAAATGTAACAAGTTATTTTCTGTTTTATGCTATTGTATGATGTTCTTGAGTTTTTTCTCAAATTCCAAAAACATTAAAATTCCTAGCGGTCAAATGTAAGTAATATAGAGAAAACGATAAAAACAAATTAATATATTCGGTACTACTTGGTTATCCCATCAACCAGTTTCGTCAAATTATACAAATCGCCAAATTGACATAATATATTGACATAATTTTTATTTTAAATAATGAAAAAACAACTAATTAGTAGAATATTAATAAAAACCAAATAAAAAGTCAAAATAAAAATCACTTAATTGTGGATCATATTTAACGTTATTGAATTTGACATTCATGATCATCCATTATTAGCATTTAAAGTTTGGTAGTAGTTTTTTGGTCGATGGGATAATCAAGTAGTACCACATTTTTTATGCAAAATAATGAATTTACATTTTTCCATATATATCTGTGATAAATGCTTAAACCTATTTTTCTTTGTTTTTTCAAAAGTTGAAATCAACCTCATATTTTAAAGGAAAAATAAGGACATTATTATTGCTATTATGTTGGAAAATATATGTTATGTATTACAAATAATGGAATGCTCCCATTTGGGAATATTGGCATTTAAATGGTTCAGCACTGAAACTAGCCTTTTTTGCACCTGGGGTAAACATGGATTTTGGTGCCCCCATCCACCACATATATGCAAATTTTATATCAATCACACCAAACAAAATCTTAATTTGGCATCACGTCACCTTCTGTTCTGATGGCACCTGGGGCATGTGCCCCCTTCTAGTTTCGGCCCTGAAACGGTTAATTACTGAAAACACAGAAATTTAAAACCGTGAGATTCACATTAATGTGGTTTGCCATATATATGCACAATCTACTATCCAATCTACATAATAAAAACTTATAAATTCATGTGACTGTCCTCAACAGTTCTGAACTGACTGCTTCACTTTTCATATGCTTGGTGACTATTTTGATACTTTAATTACCGTATATACTCGCGTATAAGTCGAAAAATTTTAGAGAAAAAAAGAACTTCAAAGTGGGGGGGGGGGTCGACTTATACGCGAGACCTAAAAAAAATTTATAAACAAAATACCGGAAAATAGTTTGCTAGCGAATCAGTGTTGCAACACCCCATTGATTGTAGAGTACAAAATCCAAAATCCTTCCAACCTCAACGATTCTGAATTTAAGATCATTTTTAGTTTATTTTTCAAAAAAATAATCTACCCTACCCTGTTGCAAAGAAAAAAAAAATGTGTGATTTATGTCAAGAACACATTTCCAATTCTAAAAAATAGAGATGGGCAAAATCGTCCATTTTAAAGATTCGTTCGAGTCAGAATCGTTCACCGAAAAGAACGATTTATTCGAATTCGTTCCGAAAATAGGAACGATTCAAAGAAAAAAGGAACGAATCCAAGAAAAAAAGGAATGGATCCGGGTTTTCAGCATCATTCTCCGATTTTGATGAATCGTTCCTTTTCGGGATTGTTTCATATCGGAACGAGTCCGAGGAGTCGTGTTTTTCGGAGTCGATTCATTTTGGAATGAATCAGAGGAGTCGGTCTTTTTCAGAGTGATTCCGAGAAAACAGTTCTTTTCAGAGTCGTTTAATTTCGGAATGACTCTGAAGAATTGGTCCTTTTTGGGGGTCGTTTCATTTTGGAACGACTCCGAGAATCGTTCCTTTTTGGGGGAAAGTCAATCGGTTCCTTCTTTTGGAGGGGGGTTGACTTATACTCGGGTTTTGAATTTTTTCTTATTTTTAACAATATAAGTTAGGGGGTCGACTTATACGCGAAGTCGTCTTATGCGCGAGTATATACGGTATAGCCCCCTATACAGATAAAATACCCAATTAAGTTCACAAGGATATTGCAACAGTTTGCATTTGTATATTTAACAGACCACACTTTATACCCCTACGTTTCAAAACGGCATGATGAACTGCATTTTGGAAAGGTCATTTTTCAGAATGTTTACTTGAGTCTTGTTGCCATTATTGACGTGGCTGTTCAATTCATTACCTTTTCTAGTAGCAGATTAAAAAATTATTTAATAACAGTGAAAGTGTCTCTAAATTATACATATAAAAGTGATGCAAGAGTGCCTTTTTGAGAATGGTTGAGCATATTTTACTGCCACCTTTGGTCAAAATTCGCATATTTTCTGTGATATTTCATAAAAATTATCATATTGTCACAATCTTTAAAGAAAATTAGCTTATTTTCTGTTATCTTTTGAAAAAGTTCACACATTTACCCAACTTTTTGACCAAATTCACAAATTTTTTCCGATTTTTCTACAAAATACGTCTATTTTCCTCCGTTTTTATCAAAATTTTCGTATTTTCTGATCTTTCAACAAAATTTGCATATTTTCTTCAATCTTTCATCAAAAGTCCCAATTTTTCTGCAATCTTTTGCAAAAATTTGCATATTTTCTGTGATATTTCGAGAAAATCTGCATTTCCCTGATTTTTCGAAAAAATTAGTGATTTTTAATGATTTTTAGACAAAATACACCTATTTTCCTCGATTTTTATCAAAATTCTCATATTTTCAGATTTTTCGACAAGATTTGTATATTTTCTGTGATATTTTGACAAAATTTTCCTTGATTTTTTATGAAAATTCTCAATTTTTCGACAAAATTTGAGTATTTTCCATGATATTTCACATATTTTCTCGACTTTTTGATAAAATTTGTGATTTTTTCTACAAAAATCACATATTTTATGCAATCTTTCTACAAAATACATTGATTTTCTTCAATTTTCTTGTATTTTCCTATAAAAAACATGAATTATGCTCATAAATCATATTAAAAAAGCGAATAATGCCCATAAATAGCTAAAAAACATGAATTATGTCCATAAATCCCTCAAAAAACATGAATTTCGTCAGAAAAAAGCTGAAAAAGGTGCAAAATATGCCCACAAATAGTACAAAAAAACGAATTACTCCCATGAATTGTATAAAAACGTGATTTACGTTCATGACCCGAGAGCAGAATCGGCGCAACGCTGCGACATATGTCGCAGATTCTTGAGAAGGTCTGCAGACTATTTTTCAACTGTTAAAAATTTAGCAAAAATTAAAAAATTTCGGACATTATCCAAAAATTGCGATGTTTTGTATCACGATTTTCGACAAATAGTCTTCGAAAAGAAATCAATTTTGTTCAAAAAATTTCTTCAAAAAGATCGCAAAAAAAATCGAGTTTCTTCAAAACATCGCAAAAAGCAGCAAATTTCTTCAAAAGATCAAGAAAAAACGCCAAATTTCATCAAAAGATCACAAAAACGGCAAATTTCTTCAAAAAAATCGCAAAAAACAGAAAATTTCAAGAGTTCACGAAAAAAATGGCAGTTTTCATGAAAAGATCATGAAGCAATGTTGTTATCGCGAAAAAATGGCAAATTTCTTCAAGAGACCACAAAAACAGCAAATTTCTCCAAGAAATCGCGACAAAACGGCAATTTTCGTCCAAAGATCATGATATATCGGCAAATTTCTTCAAAAGATCACAAAAACACATCAAACTTATTTAAAAGATCATGAAAAAAACAGCTTTCGACAAAAGATCATAAAAAAAAAACATCAAATTTTGTCAAAAGAGTGCGAAAAAAGTAACTTCGTCCAAAGATCGCGAAAAATGACATTGCGTCAAAAGATCGTGAAAAACCTGCAATTTTGTCAAAGGGGAAACCCCTCTCCCCTCTTTCGGACAATGTATGAGGTGGTAAAAATTCTGAGAACAAAGGCAACTTCTTTTTAAAAGAATACTTTTCTTTTACGTCTATCACAAATACTTTTGAGGTTTGAGTGCATGTAATGCGAGGAATTGGTCTGCAGACAGTTTAGGTTTTTATTTGCGTTGCAGACTGCAGAAAAAAATTATGCTGCTGGGGTTCATGAATCATTAATAAAAAAAAAGAGAATTTTGTTGACAAATCGCTCAAAAAAACGCATGAAAAAAGCAAATTACGTCGAAAAATCGCATTAAAAATGCTAATTACTTTCATGAATAGCATAAAAAACGTGGATAACAGTCCATGAAT
Source organism: Maratus speculifer (assembly GCA_964019185.1). Taxonomy (NCBI): domain Eukaryota; kingdom Metazoa; phylum Arthropoda; class Arachnida; order Araneae; family Salticidae; genus Maratus; species Maratus speculifer. Next base: position 236,616,551 of record OZ025300.1, read on the forward strand.
TACTCAAAAAACACAAATTACGTGCATACATCACATAAAAAATGCGAATTACACCTATGAAGCACTGGAAAAATTAGAATTATGCCCATGAATTACTCAAAAAATGTGAATTACATCCATGAATCGCGTAAAAAATGTGAATTTCATCTATGATTTGCTCTAAAAATGTGAATTACATCTATGAATTGCTGAAAAACACAAATTACATCCATGAATCGCATAAAAAAACACAAATAACATCCATGAATCGCAAATTACATTTATGTCTTAAATCGTTCCAAAAACGAGAATGTTGTCAACTGAAATCTCAAAGAATGCAAATTACACCCATAAATTGCATAAATATAGTGAATTACATTCATAAATTGGATAAGAAATGCAAAATATATACATAATTTGCATAAAAACGCGAATTGCGGTTCATGAATTGCTCAAAAAACATAAATTTGGTCAACAGAACACTCAAAAAACACTAATTTCGTCTATTGATTGCTTAAAAAACGCAAATTACATCCTTGAATTGCATAAAAAAGCAAATTATGTCCATTAATTGCTTTAAAAAATGCAAATTACGTTCATGAATTGCATGAAAAACACAAATTATGTCCAAAAATCGTGCAAAAATCTTGAATTATACCCATGAATTGCATAATAAAAGGAAATTTCGTAATATAATGCATAATTTTATTAAATGTTAAATTAATTTGCAGAAAGTTTTTGACCCAATGTAACATGCGTAGAAAGTTTTTGGTTTTATACAAGTCTGTTTCGTACTATTTTTCGATGAAATTTCTATAATTTGTGTGATTTTTCTACGAAATGCATTTATCTTCCTCGATTTTTGTCAAAATTCTCTTATTTTTCAATCTCCCAACAAATTTTGTATATTTTCGTCAATTTTTCCACCAAAATTCTCGATTTTTCTGCAATATTTCAACAAAATTTGCATATTTTCCTTGATCTTGCGACTAATTCATGCATTTTCACACAATCTTTCGACAAAATTAGAGTATTTTTTGCGACTCTTTGACAAAATTAGAGTATTTTTCTGCAAAAACACTAAATTAGAGTATTTTTCTGCTGTTCACAAAAACTGCATTCCCCCCTTCAATCGTTCTCTCTGTTTTTTGTGATCCTTTAACAAAAATTAGAGTTTTTTTCTGTAATCCTTTTACAGAAATCACACTATCGCTCACAATTCTTTGAAGAAAATAGTCCGCTATTGCTTGACGAATTTATAGATAGAAATAAATGAAAATTTCTTCATATATGCAGTTACCATGTTATCTTAAAAGAAATTTATGTTCTGCAGAAATATATTGCATTTCATGTGAGAAAATCAGCATATACATGGTAATAACATGGTAGTCTTTTTTATAATCACACAATTTGTTTGATTTCTAAAAAGAAAAGTTACTTACCGATAAAATGCTAATCCATGGCATATATTGTAAACTTATTTATAATATGAAAATGAAATTTTTTAGTTTAGTATTGACTTTTTATATAACTGAACATTAAATAGAAATAGAAAACATTAATAAAAAACATTCTTTTTTAAAGATTATAATGATTGGAACAACTTCAAATCTAAAATAAAACATTATTAATTATTATTATGAACAGTAAAGTACTAAATCATGTAAAAAAAATATAATAATAAAATGGATAACACTTTAGATAAACATATTTATAGGATTTTTTTTTTTTTTCTAAACAAAGTGGGTTCTTTTTTCTTCCATTTCAGTATTTTTATTTTTATATTAGCTACCCTGGCATGTTTGGTGAAGAGAACACCAAACGAAAGGTTGCCTAAAAAAGACATATTTTATTTCTGAATAACGCTCAATTTTTAAAAGCATCAGGCAAAGGCAAGCATGCTACTAAATCGAATGATCTTATAACTTTAATTCAAATGCACTAAGTCTTCCATATTTAATAATATTATTTAATTTCGTTTACAAAAATATTAATCAGGTCTTCTAAATTAATTTCAATAAACAGAACAAATTATCTTCGCAAATAAACTAATTAAACTATTTCTACGATCTCAGATTACAACGTGACACCGGGCGCCGCGCGTCGATCGATTTGCAAGTAAATAAACCGGTCCGAAAGTTGAGTTGTGTGTCTATTCCAGGGGAAACAGACCATGGAGTCAGAAATGCACTGTAAGAGCTTGAAAAAGAAATCATAAGAATTCTTAATAAATAAAAAAAGAAAAGTATATTATTCTTTTGGTGTTAATCTTGCTTTTTATGAAATAAACGTGGAAAAATGGAAGTCATGTCCGATATGGAATAAGGACAATTTATGCAACGAGTAAGGAATAAACCCACCCTGTATTTTTAAGCTCGAATTATGGGCGCCATGAAAAAGAATGGAAAGCCACTGTCCCTCCCTTGATTTTTAAATTTTCTTTTTCTTCGATTTTGAACAACACAATTTTTTTCGAGTAATTTAAAATAAAAGAGGAACTAAAATTATTCAGTTATGAAGATGGGGGGGGGCAGGAAGCAAGGGAGATCTATTGTCCCGCCCTGGATTTTAAAAAATTAATTAATTAAAATTTCCTTGTCTCTTACTTTCAAAAACATAATGTGAATTTTTCGAGTAAATTAAAAACTTAAACAGAAAAGAAATAAAAACATTTCAGTAAAGGGGGGGGGGGTGAGACACATCACCCCTTCCTGGGTTTTGAAATTTAATTAGTAATTTATTTATTTTTTTAATACGATCTACAAAAACATGATTTATTCTTTTCCAGTAACTTAAAAAAAAAAAAGAAAAAAGAATTTTCTGTTAGGCGAAGGTAGCATAGGTCAGCCATTGCCCCTCCCTTAATTTTGAAATATAACTAATTTTTTTCCCCATTTTTGAAAAACACAGTAAAATTTAATCTTTACTCTTAGCTTAAAATGAAAGAGGAAATAGGAATATTCTTTGTTGCTAAAAAGGTAGAAGAGAGCTTGTCCCTTCCTATATTTTAAAATTTAATTTTTTCTTTCTTTTCATCTATTTTTAAAAACGTAGAAAAATTTCTGCTTCTCAAATAACTTAGAATAAAAAAAAATTAAGAAATTTTCTATTAAAAAGGCGGAATGGAGCGACGAGAAGTTCATATTGCCCCTGCCTCTCTTTTAAAATGTTAATAAAAATTTAATTTTTCTTTTCAACTTTTGAAAAAAAAAATATTTAGAATAACTTAAAGAAACAAAGAATTTCCTGTTAGGGGAAGGAGACATTAGGTGAGAACCATTGTTCCTCCCTTAAATTTAAATTTTAACTTTATTTTCTTTATCTTATAATTTAAAAAGAACTAAGGATTTTATGTTAGGATGAAGGAAGCATATGGGATAGATATTTCTCCTGCCTAAATTTTAAAATTTAATCATTTTCTTTTTTAAATTTAGTAAAATTTATAATTGTCAAGTTACAAAAAAAAAAAAAAAAAAAAAAAAAAAAAACAGGAACTAAAAAAAATATCGTTAAGGAGGTGAGTAGTGTGGGAGGTCCTTGCTTCGATTTCGAAAATATAATTATTTTTCTCCGTTTAAGGAAAATTACGGTTAACTGGAAATATCAAGTTTTTTTTTTTTCTCTCAAATTTATGATTATAGAAGGACTTTACAAAAACTACAGAATTTTTGCCGTTTATAACTCACGGAATATTTGAAATAAATAACTACAAAAACACCAAACTCTAGCCACAAAAAAACTGAAGTATTTTTAGAGTCGAGATTGCACTATAGAAAATCTATTGTCAACGGTAGAAAAACTTCAAAATCTCTTCACTTCTATAAAAAAACTGCAGTTCATTTTTAGCTGGGACTGACCATCTTATGCCGTAGATAAAAATCGTTTCTAATTGAAAACTGTAATAGATCCCAAATTATTTCCAAACTAGTAAATTTTCAATTATATATATATATTTTTTACTTTTCATCAAAATTTCACCTTTTCTATAAAACAGATCCGAAATAGTAAAGTTCTTGTTTTGTCTTCTACTTTAGTTTTCGATAGTTGGAGATGTGAAATTGAAAAAAAAAAATACTGTTTAGCAAAACTTTTTTGAAAGTGCATTCTGCACTAAAGAATCTCAGAATATGATCAAAGGATCACGAAAAAATGTGATTTTTGTCGAAATGTAGGAAAAAAGCACAAATTTCGTTAAAGGATCACGAAAAAGCTTGATATGTGGAAAAAATGAGATTTACATGAAAAGATTGCAGAAAAAACTTATTTAAGTCAAAAAATTTATTAAAAACACAATTTATGTCAAGGGATTGAGATTTACTTCAAAAGATCACAAAAAGTCGAGAATTTCAGCAACACATTATTGAAAAAAAGCGAATTTCGCAGAAAGATCTGGAAAAACACTCAAATTAATTCTAGCACCGAAATAGCTACAATTTTTTCGCTACTTTTTAGTGTTTTTCCTGATCTTTCTATGAAATTCGCTTTTTTTCAATGATGTGTTGCTGAAAATTCTCGTCTTTTTGTGATCCTTTGGAGTAAATCTCATCCGACATAATTGTGTTTTTAAGAAATTTTTTTGTCCCGGCAATATTCCAAGTTGTTATTACATTATCATATGGTTGTCAAGTTAACCAAAATATTTTTTGGTTTTTTAGAAAACAATTCCAAGAAAACAGTTGACATGAAAAAGAAAGGAACCAATTAAGATTGATTTTGTAAACCGTAAAAGTATTTAGCTTTTAATAGAAACAAAAAAGTTTTCTTCCAGAAAGCCTTGCTAGAAATAAGCTGCGGAAAAAAAAATTGCAAAAAAAAAAAAAACTGCAGTTGGAAGACTGCGGTGAATTGGCCATTTCCACTGCGGAATTTTTAAGGTTGATGCAACTACAAAATAACTGCAGTATTTTTTAGGTCGATACAACCACTAAATTACTGCAGTAATTTTGAAGTCAATACAACCATGAAATTACTGCAGTTTACAAACTAGAGTAATTTTGTAGTTGTATCAACCGCAAAAATTCTATAGTGGAAATGGCCAATTCACCGCATTCTTCCAACTGCAGTTTTTTTGTTAAATTTCTGCAGTTCATTTTTAGCTGGGATACCAAAATGATTAATAGCACACGAATAGACGTTTAACATTATTTTTACCGGTATCAGATGACACATTTAAAAATTTTTCGATTTGTGGTTCTTCATTTATAATTCTGAAATTTAAACAATTAAAAGCCATTTAATACATTGATTGGAAACATTTTTTTATGCTTTTTGCACTGAAAAACTACAAACTAAATATACAGAAACTAAAACTTTAAAAAAGTATCATATGACGCCGGTGGGATTAATATTAACCCTTTAACGATCATAGCATTTTCATTGCTAAGATGTCGAAATAAATGAATGACACCGGTAATTAAGAACAAATATATTTCTAAATAAGAAAACGTGATTTTTCACATAAAAAATAAAAGGGATATTTTTAGATAAAAATACCGGTGTCAGTGTTGCGTATCGGAATTAAAATTTTGTGGTTTCGTGGCGAAACCAATGAACGTTAAAGTGTTAACCCATTGAGCTCCAGTGCTTAAATTTCTTCTAAATTCCAAACGTCTAAACGTTTTATGATATTACACGAGAAAAGTATTAAACCTTTTTCAAATAAAGTCGGTCGAATATTCCGGTGCCCTTGAGACATTTCGGAATTAAAATTAAGTGGTTTAAATTCAACAATTAGACCTCAAAGGATTAATAGAAATAATGTTACAAAAAAAGCAGTCATTTTCTTATAATAATGATAAAAATAACGAATTTTTTCTTTAAAATAGAAAAAAAAAATTATATCATACTCATTATGCTTTATTAATAGATGAGAATAGTTGAGTTAATCTAAATATTCAATTTTCATTTAGTTACTTTCATAAATATTTTTCTTACGGGGAAATTGCAAATTCCGATAAGATTCATTCAACAGATATTGCAAATAAACTTCTAAGTGTATCTCTTCCAGAAACGTTTTGCATACAAATTTAATTTTGGAATAAGATTGCCCTTTAAGGGTGTATTTCGATTCAAACTGCCTATTTTCCGATTTATTTTTGAACTCATTATTTCTCTCAAATACACCAAACTTTCAAAATCTCTTATTTGAAAAGTACACAAGGTGCCGTAATTGTCGATTCTTTGATAAATGCAGAAAATATTGCAAAAAAAGCAATCAAAAACGGCATTTCGAACCGATTTTTCCCAAGCGGGATATCTGAGAACGAAAAAAGGGGTCATACTGAGAAGATAAATGCTTATAACTCAAATTCTAATGAATTGAGCGTAAAAAGACATCACACGGCACCTCATACGTCCCTTCAAGAATCCTCTCAGCAAATTTCATGTTTCTACGTTTAAAAATGTGTCTGAAATTGTATCGGAAAATTTCGAGCTGTTGAAGATGGAAAAGCGTTTTTTCGAATACACCCTTAAGCAATCATTATTCCGCTGAAAGTTATAAAGGAATTGTAAATTAGAAAATTCTTTATTCCAATAAATATTTATAATGTTTCTATGCTCTTCTTTAGGAAATGTTTATTGTTTTTAAATTACGAATAACCTCATTTGCGGCAGTTTGTAATTTTTAAATATTAACCCTCTAGGGTATAATTAGGTAGATTTCGTATGAAATACTACCTATTGCATTGTCTCCCATGTTGGAATTTCTGAAAATTTTTTGCGGATCTACACGAATCATGACTCCTAGACCCCAAAACTACCATCAGTAAAAAAGTTTATATATATATATATATATATATCTATCTATCTATCTATCGGTGTATATCACTTTCTTCTAGACACGATAACTTCCATAATTATTCTCAGATCTTCATGAAACTTTTACATAAAATCAAGGGGCATAAAATCTCGGTTAAGTTCGTTAAAGGGCAAAATCGGACCAAGGGGGTGGAAGATAGGAGGGTTTTTGTGAAAACAGAAAAAACGCGATAACTTTTTAATTAAAATAGATATTGAATCGGTTTAAAGTTTATATTACTTCTAAAAAATGAGGAAAAAGTTTATGCGTGACAGATTTTTGATAAAGTTAAAAATGGGCTCAAGCGGCGAAAAAAACATGGTTTTTGGGAGAAAAAAATTCATAACTTCGTCAATTCTCAAGATATCAAATCCAACTAAATTTTATATAAATGTACTCAATCTTATCTAAAACTTTTGTATTTACAAGTTTTTGATAGGACCAATTTTTACCGATGAAAAAAATTAAAAACAAAAAGAAAAAGGGGGGAGGAAAAAGAAAAAAACCCATAAATTACTCAATTCTTAAGCAATTAAATCTAATTAAATTTATTTTACATCTTCACAATAATATCTACAACTTTTATATTGACAAGTTTTTCATAGAACCAATTCTTATAGCAAAAATAAATTAAACAAAAAAAGGAGTTGGAGAAAAAACCTCAAATCCAAACTGCTTATATTCTGACTCATTTTAAAATTCATTTTTGATTTTAAACGCATCCAAATGACAGATCCTCTTATTTAGCAACTATATAATGCGACGTATTGGCCAATTTTTTGATAAAGGCAGAATATATTTTTAAAAAGGCTGCCAAAAAAGGTATTTTGAACAGATTTCCCGAAGTTTTCATCATTAAAAAATTCATTAAGTATAACAAATTGCGTTTTTCATGAGTCATTTTTAAATTCATTTTTGTCCTCAAACCCATTCAATTTACAGGTCCTATTATTTAGGAACTATATAACTTGACGTATTGGCCAGTTTTTTGATAAAGGCAGAATATATTTTTTAAAAGGCTGCCAAAAAGGGTATTTTGAACAGAATTTCTCGAAGTTATCGTGATTAAAATTTGAGGAAATTTAAGAAATTGCGTTTTTACCGAGTCATTTTTAAATCTTTTTTTGTTCTCAAACGCATCCAATTTACAGGTTCTCTTATTTAGGAACTATATAATGTGACGGAGTGGCCAGTTTTTTGATAAAGGCAGAATATATTTCAAAAAAGGCTGCCAAAATGGGCACTTCGCACAAAATTTCCCAAAGCGAGATGATTAATGAACTGTGGGTATTCAAATAACAAATTGGTTATTTTATGACTCATTTTTAAATCCAATTTTGCTCTGACACGCATTCAATTGACAGTTTTTTGTTACTTAGGAACTATATAATGTGCGTATTCGTCGATTTTTTGATAAAGGGTGAATATATATATTTTAAAAGCTGTTAAAGTAAGCACTTCGCAAAAAAATTTCCCAAAGCGATCATGATAAAAGAATTGAGGTTGTATTCAAATAACAAATTGTTTATTTTATGACTCATTTTTAAATTCAATTTTGCTCTCAAATGCATTCAATTGACAGTTAATTATTATTTAGGAACTGTGTAATGTGCCGTATTGGTCAGATTTTTGATAAAGGCTAAATATATATTTTAAAAAATCTGTCAAAGTGGGCACTTCGCACAAAATTTCTCAAAGCGATCTTGATTAAAGAATTGTGGATGTATTAAAATAATAAATTGGTTATTTTATGACTCATTTTTAAATTCAATTTTGCTGTCAAACGAATTTAATTAACAGTTTTCTGTTATTTAGGAACTATATAATGAGCATATTGGTCAATTTTTTAAATAAAGTAAGAATATAATTCAAAATATATTGCCAAAATGGGCATTTAAGTAAAGATAGGCATTTTTTTCTTTTTTTTTTTTTTTTTGATGAAAATTTTTCGAAATCTACCTCCGCCTATAGGCCATGCCGAAAGGGATTTTTTTTTTGTTAAATTTTCTTTAAAAAATATTGATTATTTAATGGGCATACATTAATGCAAAATAATATATTTAATATGTTTCATGAACAAATATATTGTACAAACAGTTTAAAAATGCATATTAAAAAATTATTGCTTAATCTCTTTCTTGAACTAAAACTTAGCTAACTAAAATTTTGAAATTACTCGTCCATGTAATTTTTTTCTGTTATGTTTTATTCTATTTTATAATACAGGGTGCGTAGTCATCAAGAAACTCAGAGGATTTTAATTCTTTCAGTATCAGAAATTCTTTAAAGTACTGATTGTTAGAACGAAAAAGGATTTCTTTTTCGATAAATAAAACAAATATTACATTATAAAAATTCTGGTAAAGGGTCCTTACAAGGTGCTTCCAGACTACGCACCCTGTAATATGGTAATTGGGGGTAAATGTTAATTCAATTGTTAATTTTTAATTCAAATTGTTAATTAATAATTCGGAAATAGTTAATAACACAATTACTGTAAGTCTACACATTTTAAAACTATTTTTATCGGTGTCACATGATATATTTCAAAATATTTCTGTTTATAGTTTTTCATTTGAAATTTAAAAGGAACAATAAAAGGACAATTAAATGCCTTTTTTAATACATTGAAAAACTACAAGGTAAATAAACATACGTAAAAAATTTTAAAACGTGTCATTTCACTTTGATAGAAAAATTGTCAAAGGAAATAATGTCATAATAAACATGCATTTACTTATAATAAAAATAAAAATAGTAATAAAAAAATATAAAAAGATTTTTTTTTTGCCTTTAAACAGAATAAATTATATATGGGTGATTCTCAAAATAGGGGACAATTTATGTCTTTCGGCATACAAAAAAAAATTGAGAGGTTTTCTGTCATGTTTTTATATTTAGATATGTTTTTCTTAATACTATTCATTATTTGCACTCAAGAATTACTCAATTTTTAGTTAAAAACACCTTAAAAGAACAGAATAAAGATTCAAAATGTCATTAGCATGGATGTCCACAACAGCTGTGCATTGTGTATACTAGCATTTTTCAAGAGTTAATATGGTGTTTATAAAATAAACAAATGTTATTCTTTCTTTATATTAATCAAGGAGAGGATTTAACCAATAAATTTCTTTTTAAAAATAAAATTATAGTACATAAAAAAAGAATTAAAGTTTGTCCTCCATATTCGATTTTCAAAACAAGGTCATACTGAAACAGCTGGTTATTAATCAAAATTTCATTTTCACATATGACAATAGTTTGAAAATATAAAGTTTCTCCATGGCAACAAGTAGTAATTTTAAACCAGCCAGAAAATAGAAGCATGTATTGTATTTTAAGAATAGAATTTGAATATTACGGGGTTACATCAATTGTATGTCATTAGAATGGATAATAATTTTCATGTTTATTTTATAGTTAAAATTTTTATTTTGTTTATTTGCATAGAACGTTTGTGTTTTAAAAAGCCCCAGAAAGGAATATTGCATTGTGATTATATTATGGCTCATAATCTTATTTAAATTAAAATTTGTCATTAGCATGGGCAGATATCAGTGTCATTAGCATGGTTTTTCTGTCTATGCTAAAGACTCGTATGTACATAAATGTAACCAGTGCTTATATTGTATCCTTTATAAAGTTTAATTTTACGTATAAATTTGGGTATTACATTTATTATCCCTAAAATATGCATTAAATCTGTAGGAAAATCACTAAGACAGCTTCTTACATTGTTAGTGTCAGAATGTTGCTCATGTAACAAAGTTTGCTCTTTGGTAATGTTTTTATTCTCCTTATATGCATATATGTAAAAATGGAAACCATTTGCTGAAAAAGAAGACTAATAAATATAGAAAAAAATATTTAAACAGGAAAAAAATAAAAATTTCATAATATATTTATTCCATACAATTCGTTTTGTCATTAGCATGGCTCAAAAAATACTAATTATTTTTTTAAGTTAATTTTTGAATATTTAGCTCTGCTGACTACATGGAAAGTATACCTAATACTATATTAACAACACCTATTTTTTCAGAAATTTTGCTAACAGTAATTTTTTTAAGATTTCATTTTTGAAATCGTCCCCTATTTTGAGAATCACCCATATACACATTTTTATCATACTCATTTCCTTTTGTTAATGGATGGTGATCGTTGAGTTAATTTAAATATTCAATTTTTATTAATTTACTTTCACAGAATAGTTTTCTTTCAAAGGAATTGCACATTCCAATAAGATTCATTCAACAGATATTGCAAATAAACTTCTAAGTGTATCCCTTTATAAAATACTTAGCATGCAAATTAAAGTTCGGAATAATATTTCCCTTTAAGCAAGCATTATTCCGCCGAAAGTTATGTGGCAATCGCAAACTAGTAAATTCTTTATTCCAATAAATATTTATGGTGTTTCTGCTTTCTTGTTTATGAAATTTTTTGAGTTCTTTATATTCTTTCAATTATGAATACCCTCATGTGGGACAATTTGTAACTTTTTAATATTAACCTTCTCGCGTATGATTTCTTTCTTTCAAAAAATGTATTTAATTCTTTTATGGGCATACCTTAAAAAATACTTTAGAAATCATCACTCTTATATTTTTAAAGTGTTTTGGATTTTTTGAATGGTTGTAAAATTGCAACATCATAAACTAATTACATACATACAATATTTGTTTGCATAAAAATATTTCGCTGAAAGTTATGAAGGAATCGTAAATTAGAATTTTCTTTATTCCAATAAATATTTATAATGTTTCTGCGTTCTTGTTTAGGAAATGTTTTCGCTGTTTATATTCTTTAAATTATGAATAGCTTCATTTGAGGTAGTATGTAACTTTTTTTAATACATCTAATTAGCCGAAAATGTTTAACAGCAGATTTACTATGATGTCTGGACGTTCTAACACTATTTTCATCGGTGTCAAGTAACACACTTCAAAAATTTTGATTTATGATTTTTCATTTATAATTTTTAGACTGAAAAAATTAAAAGATATTTTAATACATATTTATTTTATGCTTTATACATTGAAAAACTACGAGCTAAAGAAACAAAAACTAAAACTTTAAACTTATGGTATGACACCGATGGACTTAGTATTAACCCATTGAGCTCCAGTGGTTAAATTTGTTAAAAATTTCAAACATCATATAGGCAGCAGTATTTTACATAGAAAATATTCTTTTTATGATATTACTCGAAATATATGCATTAAATCTTTTTCAAATAAATTCGGTCAAATATTCCGGTGCCAGTGTGAAATTTTGGAATTAAAACTGAGTGGTAGAACATTCAACCATCAGTATTCAAAGTGTTAACCATTTCCGGCGTAGTGGTCCCAATCCTTGCACACCCAATTTTAATGCCAAATTTGCTATAAGCACCAAGAAATTTTTAGATTTTGTTTTTACAATGATAGCTTCAATTAAGGCAGTTTAAATTTCTAAAAAATTCATTTATAATTCCCAGTGTCAGTCAATAAATTTCTCATTTTACGAACAGCTTTTGTCTGTGTTGCAAAGGGTTAATAGAAATAATCGTACAACAAACCGTCATTTGTTTATAATAAAGATAAAAATAATAAAAATAATGATTTTTTTTTTCTTTTAAACAAAAAATCAAATTAATTTTTTTTATCATACTCATTCTGTTTTATTAATGAACGAAAATAGTTGAGTTAATTTAAATATTCAATTTTCATTCCGTTACTTTCATAAGATATTTTTCTTTCAAGGGAATTGCATATTCAAAATAAGATTCATTCAATAGATATTGCAAATAAACTTCTAAGTATATCCTTTCCCGAAACGCTTTGCATAGAAAGTAAAGTTAAGATTTCCCTCAATGCAAGCATTATTTCGCTGAAAGTTATGAGGGAATCGTAAATTAGAAAATTCTTTATTCCAATAAATATTTATGGTGTTTCTGCATTCTTGTTTAGGAAATGTTTTCAGTTGTATATATTCTTTAAATCAGTGTTTTCGCTGACATTTGACCAACATTAGTAATTTGGCGAATTAAAAATAAAATACATTCGCCAAATGAAAAAAGCATTAACAAATAGATTCGCCGTGTAGCTCAAAAAATTATCTTTATTCCTTTAATGTACCCCTTTTTTTTCAATATGTTCTAAAATAATCTAAGTTTTTATAACTGTGACAGCGATTTTTATTAATCTATTTTCAACTATGCGCTACAAATATCAAATATATGTATATTTTAAATATATATATATATATATATATATATATATGCATATGTATGAAAAATGAAAAAGAAAAAGCAAAAATTCAGCACAACCAATTTGGCGAATCTAATCACTTGTTAACTCACCAAATTAAGAATTTAGTCACAATTTGGCGCATTGGCGAGCGACAGCGAGAACACTGCTTTAAATTATGAATTGCCTCATTTGCGTCATTCTGATATACCCTTTTTTAATATATTTAATTGTTCCAAAACATTGAGTATCACATGTACTATAATGACTAGACGTTTTAACACTATTTTTACCACTGTCAAATAACACATATCAAAAGATTTTGCAATTTTAATAACTTGATCAAAGCAATTTTAATAACTTGGAAACATTTATTATGTTTTTTACATTGAAAAACGAGAGAACATGTAAATAAACATAAACTAAAATTTTAAAAACGCGTTATTTGACACCGGTGGAATTAGTAATAACCCTTTCGGCATGTACATTACCGCTTTAAATTTTCTTGGGTTAACTCCGTTCGAAAAAAAATAAGAAAGGGAAACAGCTCTCCCCTTTCCCCTTTTTTATACTTAATCATTGATCCTCCTAAACTATCAAGGACATGCTTTATCATATAAAATATCTATATCCAAAATTCAGAGCAAATCGGATAATTCTCAATAAAAACCCATTTATCGTTTATATAATTTAAGAGGAGTTATCCTTCTCTTTTATACTCAACAATTAAACTTCCAAAACTATTCAGAGATTTGAACGAAATCTGACAATTCTGCTTGAAAAACAAAGAACTTAAGGGGAGGGGCATTAGAACCCCCGTTCCCCCTGTTTATACTTATTCAATGAACACCTAATAACAGTCACGGAATCCCCTCGTCAGAATGATCCTATATCTAAATTTTGAACGAAAACTGTTAATTCTGCATGAAAAACCCATTTATATCAATTAAGGGGAAGGGCATGAGCCCCCCGTTCCCCCTCTTATACATATCGAATGAATTATAAAAAAAACTAATCAGGGAAGCGCCTTATCAGGATATACCTATATACAAAGTTTCAAGTGGATCGGATATTTTTATCATGAGTTATCACGTTACGCACGAACGAACATACATATAGAACGGGCGAGCACATAAGCTCTCAGGCTATGATAGCCTGTGAGCTAAAAACGACACCTAAATTTAATTTTACAGGCACTATTAGTATTTTATTAAAATTTTCTTTTTATAATATAACTGATAAGAAGCAAAATATTATTTTCTAATAAATTCATTTATAACCTTCCTACCCTGAATGGGTCTATACGACCCATAACTATAATTTGTTCTATACGATTCGAACTAGAACTTTTTTCATAAAGAAAGTTAAATAAAAGATTCAGAAGAATAAGAATAAGTTAATTAAAAATATTAAAATATTTTAAATAACAATTCTGGTGTGACATGTTTTTATCAAGATTGAGTAAACTTTGAACAGGGTAGGAAGGTTAAATTGTGTTGGAAGTTAATTATTTCAAACAGATTTACTGTACGCCGGCGATAGTTAATGGAAATAATGTTGAAATATATATGAATTTACTTATATTTAATATGAAAATAATAAAAATAATAATTTTTTTCTTTTAAAATGAGAAATAAATTAATTTTTTATCAGATATTTTGATTTATTAAGAGATTAGAATAGTAGGTTTAACTTACATGATCAATTTTCATTTATTTACTTTCACAAAATATTTTAGTTTCAAGGGAATTGCGCATTCCAGTAAGATTTATTCAACAGATATTGCAGATAAACTTCTAAGTGTGTAACTCTTCCAGAAACGTTTTGCATACAAATTAAAGTTGAAAATAAGATTTCCCTTTTAGCAAGCATTATTCCGCTCAAAGTTATAAGGGAATAGTAAATTTGAAAATTCTTTATTCCAATAAATATTTATGGTGTTTCTGTGTTCTTGTTTAGTAAATGTTCTCAGCTGTTTATATGCTTTAAAATTAGAATAGCCTCATTCGGGACAGTTTGTAGCCTTTTTAATAATAAATCTCTAGTGTGTGATATTTATTTTTCTTCCAAAAAATTATTTGATTCCCTAATGGGCTTACATTAAATTACTGTAATAGATTTGCTCATGATTTTCTGTGTCATTCAATCATTTTAACATTATCTCAACAGAAGTATAACACAGAATTTTCCGAATAATCTAACATTTTTCAGTTTTTATAAATGGTTGCGAAATGGCAACTCTATACATTAATTACATGCATACAATATTTTTTGAAAAAATCCTTGCTGAAAGTTATAAAAAAACTTTTAGAAATATGTTCTTTTAAAAAAATACTTTTTAAACGAAATTCTGTATTTTAAATAGTTTCATTTCATTTCATTTTATTTTATTTGTTGTTAAAAATCCATTTATGGTTAGGAAAAATGGAAGGCTACAAAAGATACCTTATATTTGTAACTGATAAACATATATTATGACGAATGGTATTTTTAATGACGTAAAACTAAGTATAGAGTCAAAATGAATACGTTAAGCATAAAGTTATTAAGATTTGCGTATTCATCATACGTTAAACGTATACATTACGTATATTAAGAGGCAATGACAACCAGAGAAAATATAACATGTTGCCAATTGCAGGGTTCCTAAATGGTCCGCGAACTTAAAATCAGTATTTTTTAACCGATAATTTTTTGGTATAGTTTTCTACAACATTTGCGACAAACACAACCAGCTCAGGTGTTTTCTGCGCGAATTACAATAAAAATCTAAAAAGAATATTTGTCTAAGAAAATATTGATGTGCAGTTGGCGGACCATTTGGGAGCCCAGTAATTGACACTAAAGGGATCAGGTTCATCAAATCGGAATTTGATTATATATACAGGCTGGTCCAAATTAAAGTATCCCTGTTTGGGACGCCCAAGCAAGCGAAGCAATCGATGAAACAACTTCTTATTTGTAGCATATACAACATATCATCCTTATCAAACCATGGGAAACTTATAGGTCTAATAAATTTTTTTAGTTCAAACAAAGGTCCTTCGGGGATAATAAAGAGCTACGATCGGCTTAGGATAAGAAAAATGTAACATGGCCAAGGTATAAATATCTTGGTGCCAATGGGCGGATTCCCACCAACATTTTTTTAGTATTATTCGTTTAAAATTTATTAGTATATGCACTCATTAATTTTATTAGAAGAATACTAACAATATAGTGGTGGAAATTGTTTCATGCACGCTATGATTTGTACACCCCACAAGATGACACAATCAATAAAGTACAGAACTCAAGATACCGGTAATTAATATTATTTTAAAGTTCTTTTCTCGAATCATGCGAAATAGGTGAGGATAAGAATATTCCATTTCTCAACTCGGTAGCATAATTTGTATGTAAAGATTTTTTAATGTTAATTACCGACACCTTGTATTCTGTGTTTATTTGCTGACGCGCGCAGTACCAGAGAATAAAATTTGCATAAGAGGTGGGACAAATATAACAGATAGAAAGGAAGGTGAATAGGTTTGAAACATCCTGAGACCGCCTCGATGGTTCTCTCATTTCCTGAGCGTGCTTTGCTGTTAAAACCTTTTGTCAAAATGACAATAATAATGCCAAAGCACTTCGTTTGTACCGAGGGCAGAAATCTTTGCATACATGTCCAGTGTCACCATGTGCTCTGCGACGTGTGGTGAAACGCTTTAACCCTTTAACGATCATAGCATTTTCATTGCTAAGATGTCGAAATAAATGAATGACACCGGTAATAAAGAACAAATATATTTCTAAATAAGAAAACGTGATTTTTCACATACAAAATAAAAGGGATATATTTAGATAAAAATCCCGGTGTCAGTGTTGAGTAACGGAATTAAAATTTTGTGGTTTCGTGGCGAAACCAATGAACGTTACAGGGTTAAGGAAACAAGTAGCTTTGCAGTTCAAGCAGGCAAAGGAGGAAAAAACAAAAAAGCAGGTTATGGATAACGTCACAACCACTGTTGTTGAGCAGGCCAGTAAAAACACAGCTGGAACATCCAGAGTTCAAGCTGTAACCAGGCAATTGAAATTGCCATACACTGCCGTATAACGGTGCATGGTTGTAGCACTCAAGGCCTATCAGAATAAGATATGTCGTTTTTAAGAACTAAAATTTGGCGATAACGATCTTTATGAAACTATCACTTTGACATTATTGGCAAGGATGGAAGTGGAAAGGAATTAGCCATGGAACATCTTATGGATCGATGAAACTCACTTTTACATGAGTGGAACAGTGAATACGCAAAACTGCCGCATTTGCTTTAGTGAGAACCCTCACCAAATCCAACAATTGCCTCTGAATTCTCCACAAGTTACTGTAGATAGGCTTTACTGCGACCTTTTTGATTGGGCCATTTTTCTTTGAGGAAATCACTCCCCAGAGACAGAAACCTGTTCCGTAACTGCAGTACATTAAAGGGACATGTTGCAAAGCGTGGTCATTCCGAACCTTCAGCGTCGTGGGTGCCTCACGACAACAACATTCTAACAAGGATCCCTCACATTGAAGCGTGAAGTACAAAAATTTGCTGGAAATTATTTTACGGAAAATCGCATTATCAGTAGTGCATTTCCTACAAGATTAACACCACGTTCACCAAGTTACTGTGTAGAAAGGCTTTACTGCGACCTTTTTGATTGGGCCGTTTTTCTTTGAGGAAATCACTCCCCAGAGACCAAAAAACCTGTTCCGTAACTGCTGTACATTATCGGGACATGTTGCAAAGCGTGGTCATTCCGAACCTTCAGCGTCGTGGGTGCCTCACTACAACAACATTCCAACAAGGATACCTCATATTGGACGTGAAGTACAAAAATTTGCTGCGATGATATTTTACGGAAAATCGCATTGTCAGTAGTGCATTTCCTACAAGATTAACATCACGTTCACCGAATTTTACCTCGTATGAATTTGACTTTGGAATTACCTCAAAGATAAAGTTAATAGAGGAAACATATAAAATCTGGATTTTAAGAACCTGATCCTCTTTCAACTACGTAATATCCGTCGCGATCAGTTACATGCCGCTGTTGATCATGTAGTGACACGGTTTCACGTTTCGGCGCTGAAGCAAGGTGGACATATTGAATCCAAAATGGGAAACTTTGGTGTGCTTTGTGTTACCAAGCGCGTGTCTTTCGTTTGTGTTGTCTATAACAGTTTTTTAGGATCGTCAGCTTGTGTGAAGAAAAATGAAATAATAAAGTCAATCACTAACACCATGTATTATTTTCTGTGTTGGCTGCCTCACAGTCAAGTGTGTTAAAATCTATGCGAAAATGCTCCATTTCTCATCACTAAATCTTTAGTATTCTTCGCCTAATAATAAAACTAATAAAATTAATTGGTCCTATACCCTATACCAACAAAATTTAAACGAATAATACTAAAAAAATTGCTTGTGGAATCAGCATTGTGGGGATCAGCCACCAAGATGTTTACGTCCTTGGTCATGTTACATTTCTGTTACGTTAAACCGATCGCTGCGCCCTATTATCCCCTAGTGTCCTTTGTTTGAACTAAAAAATTTTATTGCCCCTGTCAGTTTCCCATGATTTCATATGTATATGCTCCAAATATGAAGTTCTTTCATCCATTGCTTCTCTCGCTAGGGCGTCTCAAACAGGGATACTTTAAATTGAACCACCTTGTAGAAAATATATTTAATAAAATCAAATATTTCTAACGAAAAAAAAAATGAATTAACTTTTTTTGTTCCTTTTCTTCGTAAAAATCTATAATTCCCACAGATATAATTCAATTTACCACTTCAATCCATGAGTCCCCATTCGGGGACTTCTGTTGTTTTTCGTATAAAAATTAAAAAGATTAACATTTTTACATCAGCTCTTCATAGCTGAGTATTTTTTTGCGTTAAAAGCAAACGAATAAATGTCTGCATCTTAGCTAAATTCTTTTAAAATAATTGTTATTTTCATCTGAGTTTACAAAATTTCTAAAAGTGTCCGAAAGACAGTGTCACCAAAAAGAATTTAACTTAAATCTTTTTTAATAAATTATTTTAAGGATTTGTTGATTATTTACTTGTTTAAGGCTCTTAAATTTGTGATTGCGTTAATTTAGATTAACGGTTATTAAATTGATGTTTTATAGGAGTTTGTAGTATTAGATCGGTATTTTTTATCCAAAATTATTAAACACCTAAATGATCAGTTTCAGAAAATATATTTTTCCCGTAATTTACAATGTCATTTTGTGTGGAAAAAAATTAATGAAAAATATTTGTATTACTATTTCAAATTCGACACTGAAAAGTTAACTACGATATAAATTGATGCTTGTATACCAGTAGCGGCTGGTCAGGGTGTGCTGCATCAATTTATTCACACCACTAAAATTGCATGGTTATTTCAATTTTCTTTAATCCAGAAAATTTGTCGAATAAATAATAGAAAAGATTCTGTTAAATTTTAGTGGTGTGAAAAATTGGATGCAGCACTCCCTCACGAGCCGCTACTGTTGTGTACCATTAATCACATCAAATATTGCAAATATATTTGTTATATTACTCTTATCAATAATGTCAATAATTTGAATAATGCAGTTTACCATGTAAAAATATTCACACAGTGTAAATAAACGAATAATGTCGTTGTGGTTTAGTTTATCACACAAGAAAATTCTACCAGATTTTTAAAATTCACTTAAAAAAAGACACATTTTATAAATCGTATAAAAAGCCTTTTATTTCTTAATCGATTGATCAGAGGAATGATATTATTTATATAGTTTAAAAGTATTAAGTATTACTGATACAAATACTCCATTAAAAGATGGTAGCTTAAATATCTTAATATCGTTGACAAGTGCCTGTAATGTAAGCTGTCAGTGTTTGCAGTTTTTGATTAAAAGAGATAATATTTGATAAATTTTCTGGCTCTTCGAAATAATTATTTGTATAATACACGACTATCAGTTTATCTGTTGTGTTCTTTTAGTATTCCATTTCACATAATAATAATAATAATAATATTAATAATAATAATTTTATAATTTAGTTATGGGCTGCATGAATGATTTTACTATTGGTCTAATTATTCGTACATTGTCAAAAATATCGTTTCCAAACTTTCTACGCATTATTAATCAAACTACCAGAAAATACGTACCGCAATCTTTTTAATCAACTATCTTCAGAACTTTTAAAGAGGAAAATAATTGATGTTTTGTAGTGTTCGTACCTGGATTATTATTAACACATTCGTTGCCAGTCACGCGCTAGTGCGTGAAGTTCTTATTCATTTAACACAGAGGGCGGAGTTACCGGCAGCGAACGTATTAAAATTTTCAAATTACTTATTTTTTTTATAAAAAAGTTTAGTAAAAAATTGATTTTTATAATACATGTGTTCGCAGTTGTGCTTTAGCGCATTCCCGAAAGATTCTTTAAAACAGTAGTATAATCATTCATTTTGCCCGTTACTATTATTAATGAAAAATATATGGCTAAATTGGACAGTTTTTCAAAAATAGGGCACATGACCTTATAAATATATCCAATATACCTAAATGCTATTTATAATGTTATTAATATTGTCAATAGTTAAAATAATACAGTTAGCCATATAAAAATATTTACACTGCATAAATTAAATAATAGTATTGTGATAGCTCAGTTTTTCATATTACAAAATTCAACCAGATTATTAAAATTCACACTAGTCATTTTATAAATTATATAAAACGTATTTTATTCCTTTTACTTACCCATCATACGTAGTATAGGGTAAGTCTTGCAATCGTTTGGAAAATCGAAAAAAAATTTTTGACGGATTTACACGTTTTAGATAGTGGAGATTCCGAAAAACATATTTTTAGAAAAAAAAATTTGCCGTCCGTCTGTCTGTCTGTCTGTCTGTCTGTCTGTAAACGCTCTATCTCCCGAACAAATTGAGATAGAGACTTGAAATTTTGTATGTAGTTAGTATGTAAGAATGGGACGAAGCCTATTTAATATCAGCAACCTCGATTATCCGGAACTATTTTTTTCGGACTCTCGAAAAATTCGTTCCGATGAAAGGTATATAAAAATTTTCGAATTTTTTTGTTCTAAGGAATGGACGTAAAAGGCAATAAAATAACACACATTTTGCATATAGAACGCAGTCGATCGGATTATTAGTTGCCGAGATATCTGTAATCCAGTTTTCCACATTCTTCGATTTTTCATGACCATGTATTTCATTCAAATTTCAATTCAGAGGTATATTTTAATTGTAAATAAAAAGCTTAATCCGACGCAGTTAATTGTTGGTTAATAGAATTATTATTTTTGGAGTTATAAGGATGTTTCTTTTACGCAGTTTGGTACTACTTGAGTAGTTTGGCGTTTTATATAATTTGTCGAAATTGGTAATCAGCAGTTCTTTAATATAGCATTACAGGGTGGCGAGTGGTCAGGGAAAAATATAGTCAAAATAAGTGCTAAATACCAGTATTTTGTTAAAGAGAAATTCGCTTTCTTTAATCCCTTTAAATTATTTCTAGTACTTTTGATAAGATAATACTGGTAGTGTCCTCTTATTTTGATTGCGTTTTTCCCTGACCACTCGCCACCCTGCATTACTATGTATATTAACAATATTTAAATTTTGTTTATGAATTGCAATGCATTGTATAAATAGTTTTCACATGTTTTATTTTCATATACATATCCATGATGGGTAAGTATTACGGTGGCCCCCAACGACTAGTTAAAGTATGCGTTTAGAGGAAGAATAATGTTGATCTAGTGTAAAAGTCTTAAGCACTCTCTAAAACAAACACTTATTTAAAAGACGGTAACTTAAGTATTTTAATTGTTGACAAGTGAAGTAGTGTAAGCTGCCAATGTTCGCAATTGTTGATTAAAAGAGATAAGGTTAACGCTTGGATAAAATTTCTGGCTCTGCGAAATAATGATTAGTCTAATACATATTTGTCAGTTTATCTATTGTATACCTAGAATATTTCAGTTCACATTGGGATATAAGATAAGCATTGATGCGTGAAGTAAACAGATCTTCAAACTTCCAATATATTTTGAACCGTAATCCTTTTAATAAATTACGTTTATAACATTTGAAGATGAAAGAATTATTATGTTTTTAGGGGCCTTATAATAGTTTTAATTAAAATTTCATATTATATTTTTAATACAAAATTTTTGGTATAAATAGGTTTTTTAAAATAAAAGTATTTACAGTTTTCCTTTTGCGATTCTTTAGAATTGTGAAATCATTCATGTTGTCTGTTATCATTACTAATGAGAATAAAGATATTGCTAAATTGGACACTTTATCATAAGGAAGAACATGACAGTATAAATATACTTACTATACCGAATTACTATTTCTATTATTCCTATTAATAATGTCAGTAAACTAATTGAGACAGTTAGTCATACAAAAATAATCTCTCAGTGTAAATAAATGAATAGTATCGTGACGATTTAGTTAATAATACGACAAAAATCTACCAGATTATTAAAATTTACAAGAGTCTTGACGCATTTAATAAATTATACAGAACGTATTTAGTTCCTTTTAAAACATTTGTTCAGAAGAACTATAATGTTGATGTTGTGTAAAAGACTTAAGCACTTACTGATACAAACACTTATTTAAAAGATTGGAACTTAAATATCTTAATATTGTTGACAAATGGGTGCAGTGTAAGCTGTCAATGTTCTCAGTTGTTGATTAAAAGAGATAAGGTTAATGCTTGGATAAATTTTCTGGCTCTGCGAAATAATGATTTGTATAATACACATCTGCCAGTTTATCTATTGTTTTCCTGAAGTTTACTATTTCACATTGGGAGATGAGATAAACACGTGTCAAGCTAAAGAATTTTAATGCAGTATTCGAAAACAAATATTATTTCAAGTGTCATTTCTTATTAGTAGAAAACTATAGATTAGTTATCGATTGTACATGTTAGTGCAAATTGCATTGAACAAAGGGGAATAATAATAATAATAATAATAATAATAATAATAATAATAATAATAATAATAATAATAATAATAATAATAATGACAAAATGATAATAATAATAGTAATCTTAAGTTAGTTAAGTTAAGAATTAATCGCGAATGCGGAGATACAGTTTCCAGACTTCCAATTAACTTGAATGACGCAACCAGAAATTTTGCATTGTAAACATTTAAATGATTTATCTTCAGAAAATTTGAATACGAAAGGAATATTACGTTTTGTAGAGTTTTTAAAATTATTCTAAATAAAATTTCAAATTACTTTTATTGATACAAAAGTTTTGATAGAAATTGGATTTTTAAAAGATAAGTATTCACTATTTTCCTTTTGCGGATTCCCGAATGATTCTTTAGAATTAGAGAATCATTCTTTTTGTCTGTAACTATTACTGATGTGAAGTAATATATTGCTAAATTGGACAGTTTATCATAAGTGACCATATCACCTTATAAATATACCTAATATACCTTAGTACTATATCTATTATTCCTAGTAATACTGTCAATAATTAAAATGATACAGTTTTCACGTCAAAATATTCACACAGCATAAATAAACGAATACTACTGTGACAATTGAGTTTATCCTATTACAAAATTCATCAAGATTATGCAAATTCACATGACTCTTGAATACTTAATAAATCATATAAAATGTATTGTAATCCTCTTAAAGCATTTATTAAAAGGAAGGATAATGTTAATACAGTGTAAAACTCTTAAGCACATATTGAAGAAAACACTTATTGAAAAAGATGTTAACTGAAATATTTTAATACTGTTGACAAGTGGGTGCAGTGTAAGCTGTCAATGCTCGCAGTTGTGTATTAAAAGAGATAAAGTTAATTTTGGGGTAAATTCTAGGGCTTTGCGAAATAATTATTTCTATAATATACATCTGTCAGTTTATTTATTGTGTTTCTAAAGTATACCATTAATTTTAAAGAGATAAGATAATTATTGATGAGTCATGTTAACAGAATTTTAATGTAGGTTTCGGAACGAATTTGTATTTCAAATTTCATTACTTATTAATAAGAAACATAAACGATTACTTATTTATTGTACATGTCAAGAAAGGGAAATAATAATAATCAGGGGGTGCAAAAATCTAGGCGCCAGCAGGCAGTCTCCCACCACTAAATTTATTTTGTTGTTTTTCGTTTAATATTGCGCGTAAAATTCTTGTAAGAATGATATTAAATTTTAACCGAAGAAAACTTTTATATTTTAGTGGTGAGAAACTGCCCGCTGGCGCCTAGATTTTTGCACCCCTGATAATATTAATAAAAAATATTTTATTACATAGTTATTGTGGAATTAATGATTTAATTATTGAACTTATTACTCGGGTTTGTTCAAACATATAGTTACCAAACTTTCTATGTATTTTTAATCATATCACAAGAATATTTGAATTGCAATCTTTTTAATGAATTATCATCAACGATTTTGACATTGAAAAGTATTATTATGCTTTGTAGGGTTTTTAAAATGATTCTAATTAAAATTTTAAGTTTTTTTATATACAAAATCTTTGGTAGTAACTGTGCTTTTAAAGTACAAGTGTTCGCAATTTTGCTTTCGCGCATTCCCAAATGATTGTTTAGAATAGCAAAGCAAATACCGGTTAATTATTACTAATGATAATAAAGATATTGCTAAATTGAACAATTTATTGAAAAAAAGGCTCATGACCTTACAAATATACCTAATATACCTAAATATTATTTCTATTATTAATATTAAGAATGATAATAATTAAAATTATACAGTCTTCATGTCGAATATTCACACAGTATAAATAAACAAATAGCACTGTGAGAGTTTAGTTTATCCTATTACAAAATCCAACCCGATTATTTAAGTTCACATGAGTCTAGAGACATTTTATAAATCATATAAAACATATTTTATTCCTTTTAAAGTATGCGTTAAGAGGAACAATAATATTGATATAGTGCAAAACTCTTAAGTACTTACTGATACAAACATTTATTTTAATGATGGTAACTTAAATATCTTAATACCATTGACAAGTGGGTGTAGTGTAAGCTGTCAATGTTCTCAGTTGTTGATTAAAAGAGATAAGGTTAATGCTTGGATAAATTTTCTGGCGTTGCGATATAATGATTTGTTTAATACACAATTTTCAATTTATCTGTTGTGTTACTGAAGGATTCCAATTCACATTGGGAAATAAGCTAAGCATTGATGTGTCAAGTTAACAGAATTTTAATGGAGTGTTTTGAAATGTCATTACTTATCAATAGAACTATTGACCACTTATTGATTGCACATGATAATGCAAACTGTATTTGACAACGGGAAATAATAATAATAATAATAACAATAATAATAATAATAATAATAATAATAATAATAATAATAATAATAATATAATAATAATAATAATTTTAAGTTAAGTAACTAATTTAGTTAGTTAATTATAATTTTAATTATAATAAAAACAATCTACAGGGTGGTCATAAAAAAACTTTGCCGATATACGGAGCTCTAGCGACCAGTCCGCTCAACCGATCGAAATGAAATTTTAGATATAGCTATTCAGAGGCATGAGCTCCAAATTCTGTGAGCGACAACAAAATGGCGCTCACGGTTACGGTTATAGTTACAGAAACTCGAAAATTTCCAATGGCAACACCCATTTTTTTTTCATCGCAAAATGCTCAGCGCATGCAAAAACCCTAAAGAACGTTGGAACCGTAGGTGTATCGCAAGAAACGGACATGCTATGCACGCACAAAAAACCATTCTGGGAATCCTTCCCCCCATAGAAAAAACACGATTGGGCCGCAAGGAGGAAATTTGCATATGACACAGACTCAGTACACTAATCTCTGATTACAATACAGATCGGAGAAACTAAAACTTTTATTTTGATTACACATTTTCCACATGGGTGCCGTAATTGCCTGTGATCGTGACGGCACCCATGTGAAAAATGTGTAATCAAAATAAAAGTTTTAGTTTCTCTGATCTGTATTGTAATCAGAGATTAGTGTACTGAGTCTGTGTCATATGCAAATTTCCTCCTTGCGCCCCAGTCGAGTTTTTTCTATGGGGGGAAGGATTCCCAGAATGATTTTTTGTGCGTGCATAACATGTCCGTTTCTTGCGATACACGTACGGTTCCAACGCTCTTTAGGGTTTTCGCATGCGCTGAGCATTTTGAGATGAAAAAAATGGGTGTTGCCATTGGAAATTTTCGTGTTTCTGTAACTATAACCGTAACCGTGAGCGCCATTTTGTTGTCGCTCACAGAATCTGGAGCTCATGACTCTGAATAGCTATATCTGAAATTTCATTTCGATCGGTTGAGCGGAATGGCCGCTAGAGCTCCGTATATCGGCAAAGTTTTTTTTATGACTACCCTGTATAATAAAAATGATCTTATAAATATACCTAATATATCTAAATATTATTTCTATTATTCCTATTAATATTTTCAATAATTTAAATGATACAATTTTCATCTAAAAATATTTACACATTATAAATAAAAGAGTTGTATTGTGGCATTTTAGTTTATGACATAACAAAATGCAACCAGATTATTAAAATTCATATGAGTCTAAGGACATTTTATAAATCATATAAAACGTATTTTATTACTTTTAACCCTTTCTTGAGCAGTGTTGCCGGGCCGGAAACACCTAATTTTAATTCCAAACTTGCAAACGGCACCAGTAATATTTTAATATAATTTTGCTTTTAAAATGAAAGGTTAAATTAAGGAATTCGTAATATCTAGACAAGTCCTTTACCAATTCCGGTGTAAATCGACAATTTCTTATTTTACTAATGAAATTTGCTTGCGCCGGAAACGGTTAAAGTATGTCTTCAGGGAAACTACACTGCTCAAAACAATTAAAGGATATTGCAGTTTTAGGTGGATTTTGTATCTGGGAAACTTTTTAGCTGATTGATACATGGTCGACAGACATAGTAGGTTACATGAGAATAAATTACACATGTTTGGCAGAAAAAAATGCATTTTATTGCTCATTTGTGTACAAAAGGAAAAAAACACAATTTGTGCATATGAGAAAAAAAGAATAAGGAAAGGTGTTTTCTTCAAAGAAAATCATTTTCAGTAGGGGGTATGGTTTCCACGGGCGGCCAGAAACGTTGAACACCTTTGAGGCATGGACTCAGTGAGGCTATTAATGACGATTTGGGGGTATTCTGCCCCACTCTTCCAGAAGAGCTCTTTCCAGTTCTTGGAGAGTTTGTGGGGGTTGTTGGCGGCCAGAAACTCGTCTTCCTAGAGCGTCCCAAACGTGCTCGATTGGATTCATGTCTGAAGAACACGCTGGCCATTCCATTCGAACGATTCCTTCCTCGAAAAGGAAATCCTCCACCAGGTTTGCACGATGTGGCCTGCATTTATCGTCCATTAAAATGAAGTTATCTCCGATTGCTGCAGCGTAAGGGACTACAATAGGTCTGAGGATCTCATCCCTATATCGGCGACCAGTCAGAGCTCCATCTCGAATGATGTAGATGTCAGTGCACCCGTCAATGGAGATGCCACCATACACCAACACTCCTCCACCGCCAAATCTGACACTTTCGTGCACGAACGCAGGATTATTCCTACTGCCACGGTCCCTCCAGATGAGAATACGCCTATTATCCGGATGCACAGAAAAACGGGACTCCTCAGAAAACAGAATATTGCTCCATTCATTTCTCCTCCAGTTGACATGCTCGGTTGCCCACTCCCTGCGGTCGCGACGATGCCTTGATGATAATCTAAGACATATGATCGGTCGGCGAGCATACAGACCTACAGCATGGAGCCGGTTTCGGACAGTCTGAGTTGAAATCGTGGTGCCTGTAGCCGAGCGAAGGTGTTTTTGGAGAAGAGTAGCGTTCATGTTTCGGTGCCTCCGAGCTGTTAACGCCAAATACCGATCTTCATTGGGCGTTGTTGCCCGTCTACGACCTTGCCCTGGTCTTCGGCCTGCACATCCACTCTCCAAAAAACGGTTCCAGATCCTGGATATGACACTTTGTGACACTCCAATGGCTTGCGCTACTTCGGCTTGAGTTTGGCCCCCTTCTAACCTACCAACAATTCTCCAAGCTTCTGAATCTGTCAAATGACTTCGCTGAGACATCGTACTCATCGAAACAAAGCAATCACTGAAAGCCGATCATCCTTGTCTTCATTCTCTTTTATCCAGTTGAAAGTCAAATTTCATTCGCTGC
Organism: Maratus speculifer; assembly: GCA_964019185.1. Lineage (NCBI taxonomy): Eukaryota > Metazoa > Arthropoda > Arachnida > Araneae > Salticidae > Maratus > Maratus speculifer. The sequence continues at coordinate 236,644,846 of OZ025300.1, forward strand.
CGCTGAAGCGACGTTTTTGACGTCGAACTCAAAATTTGCATACTACACAGTTTGAAAACCAGAAAAATTTGCATTTGTGATTCTCTTCTTCTATTTTCGGCAAAAAAATTTCGTTTATATCTTTATTTTATATAAAACTTCAAATATCCTGTAATTGTTTTGAGCAGTGTATAATGTTGATGTAATGTAAAACACGTAGTTAAAAGATGGTAACTTAAATATCTTAATGCTGTTGACAAGTGGATGCAGTGTTTGCTGTCAATGTTTTCAGTTGTATATAAAAAGAAATAAAGGTAAATGCTTTTATAAGTTTTCTGACTCTACGAAATAATGATTTGTGTAATGCACACCCCCAGTCAGTTTATCTATTAACTGAAGTATTCCATTTCACATTGGGAGATTAGATAAGCACCGATGCGCCAAGTTAACGAAATTTTAATCCAATGTTCTGAAACAACTATTATTTTAAATATTATTAATTTTTAATAGAACAATCGATAACTTATCAATTTTTCATTATGGTTCACAGTGTACTTAACCGTTTAAACGTCAATGTTCCCAAATCGGAACAATGCATTATTTGTAATACAAAACATATATTTTCCAACATAATAACTATGTCCTTATTTTTCCTATAAAATATACTGTTGATTTTAACTTTTGAAAGAAAAATATATTTAAGCATTTATCGTAGGTATAAGGAATATGTAAATTCATTAATATACATAAAAATATATTATTTGTTTTTATCGTTTTCTCTATATTACTTACACTTTACCGCTAGGAATCTAAATGTTTTTGAAATTCGAGAAAATACTCAAGATCAACATACAATAGCATATAGCGATTTTTTTTTGTTATATTTGCATAGGTTGTCAATCAATAATCATGTTCCAAAATGCTAACACTGAAATAAAAACAGCCAAAAAAACTGCAGATATATATATATATATATATTGTTATTTTTTAAATTTGTACGCATAAATTAAAACATTTGAAGCTGTAACAAAGGAAAACAAATTTATAAATTACATTGCGATATTAATTCGGCGTGTAAACGCTTAACAGAAGGAAATAATAATATTAATATAATGATAATAACAAAGTTATTCATGAGTTATAAGCGGGATGAATGTTTTTACAATTGAATTAACCCTTTGAGCTCTAGTAGGTAAATTTCTTCAAAATTCCAAATGTCACATTGGCACCAGTATTTTGAAAAGAAAAAAGTCGGTTAACGATATAAACGAAAAAAAAAATGCATTAAAGTTTTTCCAAACAATTCTGGTCGAATTTTCTGGTGCCGTTGTGATATTTAGGAATTAAAATTAAGTGGTAGAAAATTCAACCATCAGAGCTCAAAGGGTTAATCATTCATCCATGCTCAAAAATATAGTTTCCAAAATTTTAATATATTATTAATCATACCACCAAAAATTTTTTATCGTAATATTTTTAATCAGTTATCTTCAGAAAATTTAAACTAAAAGTGTTATGTTTTGTATAGCTTTTAAAATGATTCAAATTAATATAGAAATTATATTTTTAATATACATTTTTTGGTAAAAATTGGATTTTTAAAAGACAAGTGCTTGCAGTTTTATTTTTGCGCATTCCCGAATGATTCTTTAGAGTAATAAAATCATTCATTTTGCCCGTTACTGTTAGTAATGAGACTAACGATATTTTTAAACTGGACAGTTTATTTAAAAAGGACACATTACCTTATAAATATTCCTAATATACCTAAATACTATTTCAATTATTCCTATTAATAATATCAATAATTCAAATAAAAAAGTTAGTCATACAAAAATATTCACACAGTATCAAAAAAGAATAGTATTCTGATGGTAATTAAATATAAAATATATTTCTGCCTTGCGTTTAAAATAAAATGCGTAATATAAACTTTAAAATGTTCATGCTTACTTAAAAGGCGATTAAATAATCAACTATAGATGTTAAAAGTTAATTTTATTTAAAAATCATCTTAGTACTTTGAAACCTTTAACCCTTCTCGACGCGGACAAATTATGTTAGTAAAATAAGTAATTATTGACTGACACCGGAATTTACAAACGACTTTTTAAGAAATCAAGAAAACCTTAAGTTTTTATTGTAAAATCATGATATTACTAAAATATTATTGGTGTCAATTGCAAATTTGGAATTAAAATTAGGTGTGTCCAGACCGGATTCACTGCGCCGGAAAGGGTTAGAAAAGGTTCTTCCTCAGAGAATATTTTCTTTTACATATACAAACATAAGATTTCGTTTTGAAAAATGAAAGAGACTCGTGGCTTGAAGATTGAAATAGTAGTATTTTAGGTGAATGGTAAAAAAGAAATATTTGATTGTTGTACCATAAAATTTTAATACGTCATTTTCTCAAATTGTCAGGATTTTATTTTTAGGATGTTAAACCATAAACTCGGTATATTATAAGATAGGGCATCATTCCACACTTTATTGCTTTTGCATAGGATTTCTATGGATTCTCTTATAATGGATAATTAATAATTGGAAGTTGGGAATATTTTTTTTCGTATGATCAAAATCTATTGTGATATTTTGTTTGAGATATAAACGTGAGAGAGCAGTAGATTGCCGACAAAATTTTATATCTGCTTTTTGTTCTTTTATTCTTTTTTTTGAGTTATCTATTGGTTTTCCCATTAATTTATTGCAATCAGTTTTAAAAGGGATGGTATATACACCAGCTAATTCAACTTCCGGTAATGGATCTATTTTTGTGCAAATTACTTCTTTTTATTTCTTTGGTGGACAGGCTCTTAAATTTATATTGTATTTCAGTAGAGCATACCTTAATTTTTCGTATAGATCAGGGAAATAGTTAAGCTTATATCATTTCTTTATGGTTTACTTTTTTTATATTTGCATGAAAATAAATTCATGAATGAGTTTATTAATGAGAATTGTTAAAAATTCGTTTTCTTCAGTGATATTTCTGATGGTATTATGCTCTTTTTCTAAATATATTCAGCTAAATATTTAGAAAAAGAGCTTAATACCATCAGAAATATCGCTGAAGAAAACGGATTTCAACAATTCTCATTAACCCCTTGGGTACGAGCGTCATGTATACGTAGCGCAAAAAGGCTTAAAAGTCCTTTTTTATCCCCACCAGTAAAATTATACTGCAAAATTTGGCGTATTTAATCGGAACATTTTTTCCGATTTAAGAAGAAACAAATTTCTGTTTTTGTTGCTCAGTCCGTCCGTCTGTCTGCCTGTCCGTCTGTCTGTCCGTCTGTCTGTCTGTCTGTCTGTCCGTCCGCATATAACAACGCAAAAACTACCCAACCGAATCGTTTGAAATTTAAAATACATAATTTTGTCGAGTCATTTCAAATTTTATGAAAATCGGATGGATAGATCAATTACAGCGACAATCAAAAGGATTCCGTTACATTACGGTCAATGGGGAAAAAGTTTCAAATGCATTTTAATCTTTTGAAATTTAAAACATATAATTATTGTGTAATTTTGTCGAGTCATTTCAAATGTTATGAAAATCGGATGCATAGATCAATTACAGGGATAATCAAAAGGATTCCGCTACATTACAGTCAATGGGGAAAAAAATTTTAAATGCATTTTAATGGTTTGAAATTTAAAACATATAATTATTACGTAATTTTATCGAGTCATTTCAAATGTTATGAAAGTCGGATGCTTAGATCATTTACGGGGACAATCAAAGGTATTCCTTTACATTAAGGTCAATGGGAAAAATGATTCAAATGCATTTTTATGATGTTACACTCATTCGAACATAATAGAATTGACATGAATCTATGAAATATATACTAAAATATGCAGTCTGTACAATCTGTGATGCAAAGAATTTTTATTATTAAATTACAGGGCCACACAAAAGTATTCCACTAAATAATGCTATACGGGGAAACATTGATTGGGGCGTGTTTTAATTATATTCAACTATTTCACGTTTTATGAATAAGATATATGTTTCTGAGGTGTAATAAAAATTACTTTCTGCATATTTACAGAAACACAAAGATTTCGACTACTATACTGTATCCGAAGTACGCTCTACTATATCAGCAAGATCTGAATATTTTTAAAACTTCGTTATCGTACGAAAGCACCTCATTTGCTACGTTCACGTGCAATTTCCAACTTGTTTAAAACCGGTGACAAAACATTAAAAATTTCGTAAAAGGCTCCTGTCGCGAAGGGGTTAAGAACGATAAGGATGATGCATGAATAACTTTTCTCACTCTGTGAAATATCAATTTTATAATACACTGCATTGACATATGTGACTTTATCAATCGCATTCTTGAAATATTTAATATCAACATAAAATAAGATCAGTATTACTGATTTCAATAAATTATACAGTTGTGTACAATGAATTATACAGTTTATTTCTCTTCGGAAATAATCTTACGAAAAAATAAGAAGGTTCATATTTATTTGTAAAACTAATAATCACGTATCGAAAAGAAGATGACTCGATTTATTCTGCTGACAAGGGAGTAAAGTATCAGCTGAATAACATTATCATCTGTTGATTAAGGACGATAAGGTTGATGCATGAAAAACTTTTCTCACTCTGTGAAACATCATTTTTATAGTACACTGTATTGACATACGTTACTTTATCATTCGTGTTATTGAAACATTAATGCTTGAAATTATGTATGCTTGAAATATTTAATATAAAAAATAAATTACATCAGTATTACTGATTGAAATAAATTAAACAGCTGTGGTTGTCGCGTTTATTTCTCTTCGGAAATAACGGTACGAAAAAATAAGAAGTTTCGTATTTATTTATTACTAATAATCACGTATCGAAAAGGAGATGACTCGATTTATTCTGTTGACAAGTGACTGACGTATCATCTGAATACCATTATCATCTATTGATTAAGAACGATAAGGTTGGTGCATAATTAACTTTTCTCACACTGTGAAATGTCATTTTTATAATGCACTGTATTGACACACGTGACTTTATCAATCGTGTTATTGAAACAATTAATATAATATAGAAAAATGAGATAAATATTGTTATATTAATTAAATAAAAAAGTTGTGACACAGTCTTGAAAATAAATTACGACTTTATAGATTTAAGATGTTTGTTTATGAATGTTATTCTGATGAACCACATTTTAATGGCAGTTTTCGTTTAATTACAAAATACTTTATTTTATTTATTTGCTACTTTCTTCTGTCTTTACAAGAAGAAAGTATTGGATTCGTGAAAATCTTCTAAATCCAGTTTTCGACGAATTTACACATCTTAGGAGTCAAAGAATCCTAATATTTTTACAGAACTTTTCTTTTTGAGTCTGTGTGTCATTCTGTCACTCTGTATGTGAAAAAAAAATTGTAGACGCTCTAGTTCAAGAACTAATGCCCATATTTTCAGAAAACATTATATTCAGTTACATCTTGATATAAACATGAGCTGATTAGTTTTTGGTGTATATCTCCCAGCAGATGGCACTGTCTTTTCAAACTACATCACAAGAACTAATGGACAGATTTTCATAAAATTTCCGTTATTTCATGATAGAATACAGTACTGATTACCTATTGGTGTAAATCGCTCAATAGTTGGCGCTATGTTACATTAGATAACAGACTATGTCCATGATAGACCATGTCCCAGTTAATCCATGATATAAATTAGTATTGTTTTGTCTTAGGAGTGAATCGCTGAGCTGGTGACAGTTCTACTAAGTTTTTTTTACGATTTCATAAATGATTCTGTCTCAAAAATTAATGCCCATATTTTCATGAAACTTGAGATTTTGTAAGAACTTGGCATAAGTAGTTTATGATTAGAGTTTGGTGTAAATCACCTACCGTGTGACACTGTCATGTTCAATTTTTTTCTGATATAAATGCATGAGATAGAAGAAAATTTTGGGATTGTTACATCCGACTAGTTTATTTATTAATTTTTAGAAAATACTGAAAAAAAACTGAGATTTATAAATGATATTATTAGTTCCAACGCCAAGGCTCAGATCTTAGATGAACGTCAAGGCACAAAGAGGCATTATAAAATAATAAAACTGAATAGTATATTGAATTCTCGTTAATGCGTCTACACTTAAGAGAAATTCGAGATATTAAGAGAAACTAAAGATAAATCCTCTTCCCACATGCGTTTTTATGTGCAATTTATGTTAAAAATTTCATGAAATATCAACAATATAATACGCATATGTAACCATAACTATTGTGTTTTTTGAAACATCTAATATCACATGGGAGGATGTGCCAAGAAATGCTATATTTAATATATTAAAGACTGTGGCATGTTGTTGTAGATAAATTACGATTTCGCAGAATTAACATATTTATTTATGAATACACACTGACTATCCGTATTTTAATTGTAGATTTAAACGACTGAAAAATATCTTTTTTACTTTTTACTTTCTTCTATCTTTACAAGAAGAAAGTATTGGATTCATGAAAATTTTCGACTTCCGGTTTTCGACGGATTTATACGTTTTAGAAGGTCCTGAACACGTTTTGACTATTTTTAGAAAATGTCTGTCTGTGAGTCTGTCCGTCTGTCTGTCTGTCTGTCTGTCTGTCTGTCTGTCTGTCTGTATGTCTGTCTGTATGTGACAAAACATTTGTGGGCGCTCTATCTCAAGAACTAATGCTCGAAATTTAATAAAATTTTATATTCAGTTAGACCTTGATATGAATTAGTGCCTATTGGTTTTTGGTGAATATTGGCCAGCAGGTGGCGCTGCTATACTACGTTTTTCATGATTTTCAAGATTGCTATATCTCAAGAACTAATGCACAGAATCTCACCAAACTTCAGATTCTGTGACCCCTTGATATACATAGATGCTGATTAAGTTTTGGTGTAAATTGGCCAGCAGGTGGCGCTGCTATGCTACGTTTTTCATGATTTTCATGATAGCTATATCTCACGAACTAATGCACAGAATTTCACCAAACTTCAGATTCCGTGATACCTTGAGATACATAGCCGCTGATAATGTTTTGGTGTGAACTGCCCTGTAGGTGGCGCTGCTATGCTACATTTTGCACGATTTTTGCGATAGCTTTATCTCAAGAACTAATGTAGAGAACGTCATCAAATTTTAGATTCCGTTACACTAGAATATATAACATAATTAGACGCTGATTACATTTTGGTATTAACCTTGCAACAGGTGGTGCAGCTATGCTGCATTTTGCACAATTTTTCCGATAGCTATATCTCAACAACCAACGTACAGAATTTCATCAAACTTCAGATTTTGTTACAAAATGACATATAACATAATTACACGATGATTACGTTTTGTTATAAATCCTGCAACTGATGGTGCTGCTGTGCTATATTTTACACGTTTTTTTTAAATTAGCTATATCTCAAGAACTAATGCACAGAATTTCATCAAACTTCAGATTCTTTTATACCATAACATAATCAGACCCTTTTTTACGTTTTGGCATAAGTTGTCCAAGATATGGTGTTGCTGTGCTACGTTTTGCAATTTTTTTGTTATAATTATATCTCAAGAACTAATGGACGAAATTCCATCAAATTTCAGATTCTGTTAGGTCTTGACATAAATAGATGCTTATAACGTTTTAGTATAAATTACCCAACATGAGGCACTACTAAGCTCATTTTCTCAGAATATTAATTAAATTTTGCGTTTTAGGCTTTTCGGATACCGGAATCTCATTAGGCTCGGTCAAATGTTCGAGGAAATTCGATAGTGGGTAACTTTGGGGTCACCACGTTTTTTTTTTTTTTTTTTTTTAATATTAAAATGTACTTATGAGATAGAAGAAAGTTTTGGGATTGACACATCCAACTAGTTTATTAATACCTTAATACTGGAAAGGCCTGTAATATTACTCAAGTTTTTAAAATTACTTTGCACACGCATTTTTATTAAAAGCTATTTGATTTATTAATTAAACTTTCTTCCAACTTTAGTTCTTTTAATTTTATTCTATAGAGAAATTTCTGGTTCGAACAGAAATATATTTCTTTGGCAGTGTTTAACCTTCCTACCCTGAATGGGTCTAATCGACCCATAACTATAATTTGTTTTATACTATTCGAACCAGAATTTTTTTCATAAAGATTGTTAAATAATAGCTTTAAAAAAAATAACTCAATCAAATATATTAAAATGTTCTAAATAACAATTCTGGTGTGAAATGTTTTTATCAAGATTGAGTAAAATTTGAACAGGGTAGGAAGGTTAAAGCTATGCATACTCTTATTTAGTATTAAGTGTCGCGACCAATTCTACATCATTTAACCCTTTATGCACGGACGGCACTTTAAAGTAACATTTAAGAAAATTTTATATAAAACTTATTTATTCTGTCTGTTAATAAAAGTTTTTTATTTTTTACACACAAAATAATCTTCTCGATCAAATTTAGATAGAATAGAGAAACAGTCGAAACTAAATATTTTCAAAAATTGGTAGTTTTATTACTCATTTTTATAGGTATTTCTTTTCTTCCTTTAAATAAAATTATATGAAACATACTCAACTGCGAAAGCGTTTCCACTTTTATAGAGAATCATTATGCATTTAAAATCATTGCTTTTTTAAGAATTGTGATAGTTTAAAAAGAGTAGTTTTGTTTATTTAGTCTGATATTTTTTTAATATTTCACAAAAAAATTATAACTGACGATATAGTTAATCAGTTTTAATGAAAAAAAACATATCTAAATTCCACATAAGTATTTATCTAAAATTTCTAGTATACTTTTAGACATTAAAAAAGAAAATTATTGAGGTGGACCATTTTTTTTATAAATAATTCTTTAGAAAATGGGTTAAAAATTAAGACTTCGTGAATTTTTTTGTCAATACTTAGAAATGTGTATACCCTAGTGTTGGTGCAATTTCCACCCAAGTATAATTGAGAAACTCCTGTATTTGACGAATATAATAGCGATTTTTGACCAAAAAAAAAATCTTCGCTACCGTAACAACTTACGTATCTTTCACGAAATTGTGTACAGCAGTATACATTACGAATTCAACATTAAGGTTCTTATTTGCAGGGTGCAAAACTGCTAACAGTATTTATCATTAGAAATTTTCCCTTTTTTTTATCACCGAGCATTATTAAAATTCTGAGATTAAATAAAGTGATTACAAATTCTGCTATTTGGGTAGATAATAGAACTTTATTAAAAAATAATTCTTGCAATAAAAACTAAAATAATTATAAAGTAAGTAATAATAACATGTAATTATTTTGTAATATTTTTCCTAACAAATAGTGATTTTCAACGAGTGACCGCATCTTGTGCCATAAAATATTTCAACAAACTTAATAATTTGCAACAAGAATTCCATACTCAATTTGTTAAAATATTTGCTTCATTAAAATCAATATATATTTTTAATTAAATATAACATACATGGAATGTAATGTAAATATTTCGCATAAATCTATTTTGTAAAAGTTCTATCTTTTGATATGATTAGGTTCAAGTTTCACAGTCTGGTACACAATAAACTTATTAATTTATATACATTTACTTAGAAAGGATTCAATATAGATAAATATTTCAAATTCAAAATGACATTTAAAATAGATAACATAAATTATATGCATTAGATCCATAAAGAAAATTTAATGTAAAATGCGCAAAAATTTCGCACGTTAATCTATTGTGTAAAAGTTATTTGTATTGACATGCTTAGGTTCCAATTTCCCAGTTTACTACCCAATAAAATTTTCAATTCATATAAAAATATGTCGAAAAAATTTAATTTGGAAAAATATTTCTAAATTCGGAATTATATTTAAAGTAGATATGTATTAATTACTTACATTAAATTCGATATATTAAATCGGAAATCAACATCTCAAAAGAATAAAATTTGTCACAGAAAATCTCACTTTTAAAAGTAGGCCATTGGTATTGATTTCTGAGAATGAGTGATTCGTTGTGGAACATTTGGCGCCTCTTGAGTCTGCATGTGTTGGGATTAAGTGTGGAAATGCAATTTTATTTAAATTTATTTTACAATGCATTTTAAAATTTTAATATTCATGAGGATAGATAGATATCTTATGTTAAATGCAAATTGAATGTTATTTTATTGTATTATTGAACGGTTTTCCTAAGAGCATAAGTATCTATTTAGTTTGCTTCAATAGATTTTAAGAATGCTATTTAGTACAAATAGATTAAATTTTGTACTTTATATTTGAATATAGTAGGTTTCAAATAAATATTTCACAAGAAGAATAAAAATATTTGTTTTATTTTATGATTAGTAATTAAATATAGGAAAATTACAATTAGAAATTTCTTAATAAAAAAAAATAATCAGCTCTATAGGCAACACTTCATAAACTTTCCGTTTTTTTTTCATTTTATTTGTTATTTATTTATTTATTTATATTTTCTAAAGCAAAAAATTAACATATTCGCATCGAATCAGATTTATTTAATAAAATACGTTTTGTTTTCACAAGTTATTAACAAATTTTATTTTAATTAAAGTTCCAAATTATAATGGATTGGTCTATTTTTTAAATATCAGTTAATTACCAAAAAATACCAACTTAATTTACTCCTGAAGTGTTTCGTTTACTTCTTTTTATATCACACCAGTTTTCGAAGACTGTTACCAAACTATCTTATTAGATTTTTTTCTCTCTCTGGTGTGTTCGCAGAACAATATTTAAACTCTTTGATTAGGTACAGTGATAACCAGTTCTGCTATTTCAATAATCAATAGAATTTTTTTGAATGTTCAATTATAAAGGGTGTTTCACAACCAGACTGACAATCTTGCTGGATATGTAGGGGACAGAGAGATGATTCAGAATCATATAGCAATGCAGGGTCCAACATGCCGTAACTGCGAATTATGGTACAAAGCAATGTTGCCAGTGGGCTACAAGTTCAAAATTTTTTTATTGGCATCAATTTTTGAAAATAGTGAAATTTTTCTTATCAAATAACATAATAATTAATTCAAAAATAAGGAAAATTTCGCAATTTCGAAAAACCGGTGCCCAAATCAAGGAATCAAAATTAAAGAAAAGTGCGCCTCTGAATTCTCCCATATTCTCCCATGAACACTGGAAAAGAAACAGAGAAAAAGTACAGAAAATGGAACAAAAAACATGTTATAGAAATATTGTACTACAGAAAGTAGCCGAAATTAAGACCAGAAGTTGTCAGACATTCATGATAGAGACCAACTGTTCCTGCAGTTGAATACCTCGTCGCTCGAATATCTGTGGCTACCAGGATAATACCCTAAACGCCAGGAATCTTTTAGGATGTAGGCACCGCTGTCAAACCTAGCTGATGACTTTGGGTCGTAATTTTGAGGACACTCTGTAGTATATCCTTTCAATAAAATATTTTTTGTTCCATTAATGTTTTGATATTTCTGTAAATTGTCTCTTCTTGTTTGTAGCAGTGTTGTTAATGGGCTACTTTTCTTCAAATTAAGATTTCTAAACTTGAGCTAGTTTTTTGAAATTGCTAAGTCCGTTTAATTTAACCTTGAGTAATATGTTATATATATCCTCCTCAGTTCTGAGACAAATTTTAAATGGCACTACAAGTAGCAGTTTAAAATTATTATAAAACATCTCGAAAGATGCATCAGTCTGTATATATCTATGCTTTTAATATGGATACTTTTATTTAAAAAACTAGTTGGATGTGCCAATCCTAAAACTTTCTTCTATCTCATACATACATTTTAATATTTTAAAAAAATAGTTACTCATTTTAATGTTTTAATAATTTTAATTCAATACTCTACCAACTCTGATTTTCATCTTAAATTTCAGCTTCAATCAATTGATCGGAGTAAAAACAAATTTCTGTTTCTGCAAGAGCCGATGGACAATAGAATGATAGGCAGATTTTTTTTTTAATTCAGGGAGGACCTACTTGCCTTTCCAAAAATAATCATATACAAAAAGTTTAGTTCAGTTCTAGAACTAACTTCATACACTTTTATGTGGTGCAATATTGAAAATGGCATAAAATTCGCTATTGCAGCGCCCCCTTCCGGCGGATTTTTTTCAGATTCAGGGCGATCCAACTAGCTATAGCCATACACTTACATAAAAAATTTCGTTCAATTCGACGCATAAATTCATGTACTTTTAGTTGGTACAATATTGAAAATGGCACAAAAATCGCGATTGCAGCGCCCCCTTCCGACGGATTTTTTTCAAATTCAGGGAGGACCAACTAGCCATAGTCATACAGATACACAAAAAATTTGGTTCAATTCGATGCATAACTTAATATACTTTTGGTCGGTACAATATTGAAAATGGCACAAAAATTGCGATTGCAGAGCCCCCTTCCGGCGGAATATTTCAGACCTGCTTGCCACAGCCAAAAACATTCACAAAAAATTTGGTTCAATTCTATGCATAACTTCATACACTTTTTGATGGTGGAATGACGACATACAGACACACGGACAGACAGACATTTTGTAAAAACATGTTTTTTGGAATATCTGACCTCTAAATCGTGTAAATCTGTCGAAAACCGGAAGTCGAAAAAATTTCGATTACAATACTTTCTTCTATTGAAGATAGAAGAAAGTAAAAAGTCTAGATGCAATTTTAATACTTCTAGAAACATTTAAATTAATTTCAATGGTGTACTTTAGTGTCGCCTCCAGGTGATACAATGACTAAGGAGGATAATAAGGAGATTTTTTTGCATTTTCAAAGAGTATTGTTAATAAAGAAATTTGAATTTAAAAAAATGTAGAACATTGCCACTTATAGCATTTTGAACATAGCATTACTATGTGATTCCAAGTCTTCTGTGTGCCCCTATACATTCAACAAGTGTATCGTTCTTGTAGTGAAACATCCTGAATAACAAATAGGCAAATGAAAGTTAAATTATTAATTATTAGTAGCTATTAAATAGTAATCTATAATAAATAATTTTACAAAAAAAAAAAAGAGTTCCAACGGATAAACGCATATTTGAAATTAAACAGGTGTTCTAAATCTACTGGAATTTTCAGATCAGAAAATTCTGCGGTACCAGTATTCTTTTACAGAAAAATCTCTCCTTAAATAAGACGAATTATAGCGTGTTAGAAGTAGATTTATCTGTAAAAAAACTGTATCTGTAATATTATGTCTTGAAAATAATGGTACTCATATGAACCTCGCTGAAATCTGTGTCAGAATATTTAGGAATTTGTTACAAAAATTCCATGTGTAATTTGTTAAAATATTTGTAATAATAAAATACCTAAAATTAAAATTTACAAATACGATAGATGAAATGTACCATAAATATTTCGCACATTAATATTTTATATATTAGTCCTGATTATTTACATGTTTTGGTTTCAATTAGTTCTGGTACTTAATACAAATTTCAATTTACATAAATTTATAGTGAATACTTTTAATATAGATAAAAATTTCAAATTTGAAATGATATTTAAAGAAGATACGTTAAATTATTTGCATTAAATTCGATACGATATATTAAATTGGAAATCAACATTTCAAAGAATAAAATTTGTCACAGAAAATCTAACTTTTAAAAATAAGTGATTCGGTGTGGAACATTTGGCGCCTCTTGGGTCTGCACGTGTTGGGATTAAACGGAGAATTGGAATGAAATGCAATTTTATTTAAATATATTTTAGAACGCATTTTAAAACTTTAACATTTATGAATATGACTATTTTATATCAAATGGAAATTTAATGCAATTATTTAATCATATTATTGCACGGTTTTTTAAGAACATATAGTATATGTACATTAAGTTTTTAAGAACATATAGTATATATAGTATGGTTAATATGTTTTCTAGATTTTAAAATTCAATTTAATGCAGACATATTAACATATAATCTATTCGGGATGAGTATCTTTCACTGAATTTTTAATCTTTTATCACCGGTATTTAAAAGAAGAAATCAATGCCTAATTGAAAAGCAAAAATGCTCGGATTAAGGAAGATGAAATTTACAATAAAATTTAGTGGTGAAAATAATCAATTTAATACGTTTGCCGATCAATTTAACACAGTCGACTCTCGTTAATTCGAACTCGTCGGGACCACATGAAATGTTCGGATTATGGAAAATATGACATGAAAACATGCTTAATGTGGTACTATTATAAAGGAATTAATGTTATAGTGTTTTTTTTTATTTGTTTCTTCCGTTATTATTAGAATATGACTTAATATTAAATTAGATTGCATAAATACATAAACTAATTATAAGATTAGAAACAAGCTCAATGGAAGAAAAATTTGAAGCGTCACGGATGGACAGACGGGGCACTAAAAAAGTGGATATCAAATGCATGAAATTATATGTATACTTGTTCGGAAAAATTTTCACAATAATCTAATAAAGAAAGTTATTCAAATGATCTGAAATCAGAGAGAAAGAAAACAAAAGTGAAAAATCGGAATTATCCTTAGTTCGAATTAAACGAAGTCAAGAGAAAATGAGTTCGAATTAATGAAAAATTTTTAATATTAATCAGCCATTGAAAATTTCGGGACTTTATGTTTAGTTGGAATTAAGCGAAGATTCGAATTATCCGATTTCGAATTAACGAGAGTCGACTGTATATGAGTCGCTCGTTCCGAAGGGGTTAACGAATTAATGCCGCCTTATACGAAACATTGTCACTCTTAATCAAATTTATTCGCTTGACACCACTGTTTTTTTTTAAAAAACATATATTTAAGTAAAAAAAAATCACAAATTCTGGAGTCGTTGTGATCTGCAAGGATTAAAATTAAGTGAAATATATAACTTGCTATCGCTCTTTAAGTGATTAAACCATTCAATGAAAAAAATCATACAAACCCCATAATATTATATATATATATTTTTCCAAATAAATAATATCCGTAAACAACATGGGTAAATCGTCTTACATTTCCAATAAATTTAATAAATTTAATTCCAGTGTAGTTTTTAGTACTTTTATCTAGTGGATTCTACTACATGAATGGCAAATCTTTTCACATGCGCATGTCATAAAGTACGATACGTGACTATGACATTCCAAATGATCTTGATTTCAGGTGGGTCAAATAATATTGTATTAAAATTATTTGCACTTTTGTTGTTAGGATTTTGAAAAGTGCCGACAACTTACGATATTATATTCTAGAAAATAAATTAATAAAATAGTTATAAATAAAGAAATAAACAACGTTAAAGAGCACAAATATTATAAAGTAAAAGATGTTAAACGCATACAGCTGTTTCGGGACTTCTAAAGTCCCATCATCAGTGCTAAAAATGTGTAAAATGTAAAAGATAAGTCACATTGTTAACCTTTTACAGGCCAAATTCAGATCCAGGCATATTTTAAATTACTTTTTTGTACATTATGCCTTCTAATGCTTTAGTTAAGAGATATTAGTGATTAATATGGTGGAATTTTTTTTTTTTTTATAATTTTCAGAATGTTCCCAATTGGGAACATTGGTCACTTCCGGCGGTCATTTTCCAGTGGCCATTGATATTTTTTATGTTTTTCTGTAGATTTCCTCATAAATGATGGGAATGTAACTTATATTCCAAAAAATCAAGTTATTCTAATTCGAAAAATCTATTTCAAAAAATCATTTTTATGACTGATCATTTTCCAGTGGTCATTGGCCATTTTTATGATTTTCTGTACCTTGCCTCATTAAGGATAGGAATAAAACTTCTATTTCAAAAAATAAAGTCATTCTTTTACTATTTCTGCTAATTTTTTTTGGTCGATTTTGATTAAATTAAATTTTTAATAAATGCTTAAACTTATGTTCCCAAATGGGAACATTGGCCTGTAAAAGGTTAAATAAAAATAGAACCGTGCAACGCAGCTCGCCGCTAAGGCGAACTGACCATGAAACGTCGCAAAGGAGCAGTAAAAGTAAACTGGCACGCGCACTCAGAAGGAGACCAATCAGGCGTCTCTTCCCACTAGAAGAATCCAAATTAAGGAGAAGCTTTTGGAAGCTTTCATATATTTTTGAGAAGCTTTTCATATATGGAAAAACTCTAGTAATTTGGTTAATGACATGTCCAGTACACCAAGATTTTCTGAAATCAGGTTTCCATTCCTGTAATATCACCCCCCCCTCCTATTCTCCTTGATTTGGACTCTTCTAGTGGGAAGAGACGTCTGATTGATCTCCTTCTGAGTGCGCGTGCCAGTTTACTTTTGCTGCTGCTTTGCGACGTTTCATGGTCAGTTCGCCTTAGCGGCGAGCTGTGTTGCACGGTTCTATTTTTATTTAACAATGTGACTTATCTTTTAGATTTTACAAATTTTTAGCACTGATGATGGGATTTTAGAAGTCCCGAAACAGCTGTATGCTTTTAACATCTTTTACTTTATAATATTTGTACTCTTTAACGTTGTTTATTTCTTTATTTTTACATAAGCACAAAGTACAATCCTCACCCCTTCATTATAAAATAGTTATTTATGTTGCTAAGCAAACAGTTGGTATCAAGTGCATGCATAGTTACTTTTAAGACTTACCTCTCGCATATCAAGTTTCACATGAATATATGTTTTGTTTAACCTTTTCCGGTACAGTGTGCCCCATCTGGGATACCTAATTCAAAAATTATTTCAAAACGGCACCAGTAATGTTTTAGTAAAATTTTGCTTTTATAATAAAAACTTAAATTAAGGATATCAAAATATCTAAAAAATTCGTTCTGGAATTCCGGTGTCAATCGATAATTTCTCATTTTACAAACAGATTTTGCCCGTGCCGGAAAGGGTTAATCGATCGTATGTGACAAGATTTTGACTAATCAGGAACAATGTCTTTTCCACGAATGTTATTTCTTCGGTGCAACTTTCTTGTAGGACAACTTTCACTTGTCACTTGTACTTTGGTTAAAATTATCATGTTTAGTATACTTTTTTTTAATGTAGTGGTGCGTATAAAAATCATCTATGACAGTTCTGCGAATTTTCACTTTATATGTTTTCAACCTGCAGACGATTAATGTATAAAAGCTTGCGTCCGACAACTGCTGACAGCAAATAAACAAAAGACGTGATTGCAAACGGAGGTAATTCCACCTCTAAAGAAAACAGGAAAAAAAGAGAGAAAAAGAGAGAAATTTGTTTAATTGCTGCTAAAATTTTATTTTTTTTTATTAACATAAAGTTAGGAAGTTTGTCTATTATAGGAAGTTTTTTCGATAATAGAGAAATCGTTCTAGTTCTGAAATTTTAATCTCAGGAAATACTTTGGTTCGATTAGAGATGAGATTTCCGCATTTTTGCGCACCAGTATATTGTTAGAGAAAATGTTGTTCTATAAATTGCAAAAATGTTCCGATTAAAGGAAATAAAAATTTCTCTAATAGAATACTGGCTTGAAAAACCACGAAAATCTCATCCCTATACGGTAATTTTTTTTTTAATCCCTTTTTAATACTGGGAAGGGCAAGCAGTTGTGTAATGCAGAATCCTTACCAAAAATTCTGAAAAAAAAATTTCAAAATAAGTACAGTAAAACCCCGATAATTCGGATTAACTGGGACCAGACCCAATCCGGATTATCGAAAATCCGGAGAATTAGTAACAAACGAAATAAAATAAAATAAATTTACAGAAAATCCCCTTTATATTAAACTTATTGAATATTTACAGACAGTAAAAATTTTTACTTTGCTCAATTCTTCCGAAAAGATTTCAGAAAACGTTTTTTTTTAAATTCAGAATACGATGATTAACCCTCTGACAGTCTTGCAAAAGGGCAAAATTGTAATGTTGTTTTCTCAGCATTTTGTTTTAATTGCTAAAAAATATGATTCTTTCAAAATTATAGAAAAATCTTATTTACGAATATGAATGTTATCCTTGAGTGTGTTAATCATTGCACAATGTATTAATAATCCATTAAATCAACTAAGTTATATTATTTTGAATTATTGCTTGCATTGCAGTGAAACCTGGACCTTAGGGAACGTCTATAGACGGGCTTGTCAGTGAGAGGGTTGGAAATTAACCAATCGCTTCAACAAACTTGCAAAAAAATGACCAAATCGATCCGGATTAACGGGGTCCTAATTTGCGGGGTTCTGCTGTAAGAGTAGTTTTTAAACGCTTTATTTTTTGCCAAAGTTATAAAAATAAAACTTAAATAATTTTTTCTGGTGGCAATATTAATTAAACTTTTCTGGGATATGAAAATATTTCACTTCCCCTCAAGGGGTTGAAAGGGTGAAATTTTTCCTGTTTAACATAGATTTATTTATTTATTTATTTATTTATTTATTTTTTGCGTACAAATACTGATTTTTCTCCTGAAAGATTACTTGAGGTGAACGACAGATGATAATATCATATCCATAATTTAGATAAACTAAATTTCAGAAAAATTAAATCTTAATCAGTAATTTAAATTATTTAAAAACCGTTATCTCTTGCATATCCTAATAAAAATATATAAATATATATATAAATCATCTAAAATCCTGACATCTAATTAAATATTTAAACAAGGATTGAAAGACAATAATATAATCGGAAAGACATCGTTGTTAATTCATCTGGGGGAATACTTGATAGAAATACAAAACATTGGCTTTGAGATTTTCATTGTTTCTCTATATCTTTATTTTATTAAATGTCTGGCTTTTTCATTTCCTATTAATTTCGAAATTGCTGAGTTTACAAATTACTCTTAAAACAACTTCGAGACAATATTGTTTAAAGAACATCACTCTTTACTTAATTATTTTTATTAAAGTAGACTTTATTAGCTGTGGGATTGCCTGCTACGAATACAAAACGATTTTACTTTTATCTCCGTTAAAAAAGAGATTGTGAAACTTTTAGAATAAACTAGTATTTATTGAAAATTCTGATGTAGGTATTTCCAGCCGAATTATATGGAATAATGGTGTTTAAAGCGTAAAACATTTTAATAGCTTTTGGTTATTTTTCTTTTGTTTACTTCAACTGGTACATGTAATTAAATATTTCATCAAGAATAGTAAAACAATTTATTAGACACCATGAAATATTTTTAACCCTTTTGGGCCCGATTTTTTTTTCAATTTCGAAAAGAAAATTATCTTTATGTTAATTCTTTAACCCTTTGCGGTACAGGGCAAATTCATTGCTAAATTGTTGAAATTAATGACTGACACCGGAATTTGAAATCTACTTTATTTTTAAATCAGAAACCGCTATATTTCCCGCATTCAAAAAACCGTAATTTTTTTAAACAAAATTCCGGTGCCAATGTGATATTTAGAAATTAAAATTAAATGGTAGATCTATGAAACCACTGCGCTGCAAGAAGAGACGAGCGACAGGTATATGAACCACAAAAAAAAGCTCAGAATCCTTATATATACCCACCAGTAAAATTTTGCTATACAATTTTGATTACTTATTCCTAGCATTTTCTCGATTAAATAATGTACAATTTTTAGGTTTTAAAAACGGTGACAAAACATTTAAAATTTCGTAAAAGACGCCCATTGCGAAAAAGGTAAATAATGTTAATTGTAGCCATCCAAATAGATTTAGTGAAGTTTAACAAATATCATAGCTGCCAACTTTTATGCATTTCTCCTATCACAAAAAATTTATAGTAAATGCTGTGACGGTGTTTCTGTCACATACTATCTTGTCTTCTCCCCTTTTTAGAAAATGAACAAGTAAAATCGAAACTTCAAAATTTTAACTGGAAATTACCCCCCCCCCCCCTTAAATAAATACTTAAAGTTAATGTTCTTGCATTTAAGGTTTTAATGCTGTACTTTGTTATTTTCCCTTTTATAACTTTGTATGTGAAATTAATTCCTTTACAAACCCTCTTTCATATGATAAAAAAACACCATTTCATTCCCACTCTTTGTTTTGGATTTTTATCACTTTGAAAAAGATCTGTTAATTCTTTTCTCGTCACAATAAAAGTTAACCGAATGTCAGTCTTCCTTAGATCTGCACATTTCTGCATTCTTTCCCATGTTAAATAGATCCAACTGTGGTTTATAATAAGTTTATCCGTTAACATTCTCATGCACTCAGCTAATCTTTAAAATCTCCCAGATGTCATGAATCATTCGGCATGTAATTCTTTCAGTATCTGGAAGCACACGTGCGTATGCAATCGACACTCCTTAAAAACCACAGGACTTCAGTATTACACCAACGTTAGCATTTTTGTTACTAAGCATTAACGGATTCGCATAACCTTGACGCTGTAAAAAAGTATAGCGCTGTACATCTTCCCTGCCTCAGTGACTCACTTCTGCTCAGACCATTGGCCATGTAACACCACGCAAAAAGGGGCGCTGTGCCCCTCTCCGGCTAATGCTTTGCCTGTGGGCAAATGATGTGATTTCCCATATTGCTAGCGACTTAGCATTGTAAACCTTCCATTGTTCATCTTCTAAATAAACACCTTATTCTGTCTGCAATTATGTTGGAGTTTACTGCTCTGCGCTCTCGATATCTCTCCCTGGGTTTGCCTGTACGATCACTATCATATGAAATACTGGTGCCAGTGACCAGTGCTCCAACATAAAAAAAACGAAAGAGCGCAAAGTGGAATGCATAACTGTATTGGACTATTTCCTCTGAAATTACATCGTTACCCAGCCTTCAGATGATTCTACAGTGACACCCCCCATGCATTTGTGTTTGGAAAGACTCTAAAATTCGACTGTGCTTGCCCGCTGATTATTTCGTCGCTGCGAAAAACCTTTTTCCGTCTCCGAAGTAATCAGCGCGGATTCCACGGTCATTCACTCTTTTGCTTTCCCGTGAACCTTCCATCCGTAATTTCCTGCAGCTGAAAAATAGTCGGCTTTCCCCTCGCTCCTACAAGTTATCTCATACCTAAGTCGAGTGTGAATTGACATAAAAAAAAATTCAAGACCTCTCTGTGTCACTTAACACTAGAACGCCCGGAAATTCTATTCAAGTTTGAAAATAATATTTCTCACCAGAATTTTTATTCAAAATTATTTAATTGATTTATTTAACGTAAATTTGCGTGGATTAGATTTAAATTATTTCAAGAAAATTTTTCTGGTTCGAATTGAAATTTAGTTACATGACTGGAGTCGAATCGACTCCATCCGGGCGTTCTAGTGTTAAAGTGTTTTTGTGTGTCATCGTGTGTGTGTTTCATGACGGGTAAAAACTGTGCCGTTCGTCCCTGCTCGCTTCGTTTGTTTTTAGTGCTTTCGGTTTCATATGTTTATGCTTTGAAGAAAGGAGTAGTCAACGCCGATTGTGAAATATGCTTTTAAAAAAAATCGTTCGTGAAATTCATCTAAAAGTATTGTAGTGCTAATTATCGTCAGATTTAAAAAAATTTGTGGCAAAAGTGAATGTAATTTTTAAAATGCAAAGAAGTTCGAAGTTTCATCATGTCAAATTAGATTGCAAAAGATTTTAGCCTTTGGTGTTGCCGTTTGTTTCTAAATTCTTCAAGTGTGTGTCAAATTTTTTTTTGTACTATCAGTTCATCTCTTAAAAGGTTATTTTGTGCTTCAACATTTTAGTTTTGGCTGAAAGAAGATGAGCTGCTACTTTTCTCATAAAAAAAAAGATGATAATAATAAAGTGTTACAAGTCAATATCCTGTGCATATAATAAAAATAATAATAGTTACAGTGTTCGGCATTAAAAAAAATGCTAACGCATATTTTATGAAGTGAACCCTTTACAGTTTTAAATATTTTAAGGTTACACATTATTTTTTTGTTTCAGTTTCAGATTATAGTAGCTATAAATTTACCTTTTTAGTTATTATTCGTGATCCAATCTAAAAGTATTAACATTGCAATGTTTACTTTAAATATTTTTGTGTGTCAGCATGAACAGAGAAGATTTTTTTAATAAATCTAAAATAAGTAAAATCTAAAAATTTTAGTTATCATTGCATAAATTTTGCAATCTTCTCTTTTCACGCTTTATTTAGTAATTTTTGTGTTAGTGATATGCATGTAGATTTTCACAATTATGATTCTGCAGTTAGTAAAATTTTTTTGGGTTTTTTGTGTTTTTAGGTAATATTCCTTTTCTACTCTTGGTGCATATATTTTGAGCTAGTCGCTCGACTTTGCACGTTACCTTTTATTTTATGTACTGATAGTTTATTTTTATTTTTTTTAAAGGGGCAACCCTTCTGCTAACATTTTTTTTTTGCCTTTTGCACATTTACTTAAATTTTTGCTTGATATAACAAAATGGGGGATTACAAAAAAATAGATAAGAAAAAATGCAATTTTATTACAACTATTTCAGAGTGAAACTTTAGTGTGTTAAATTAATAGGTCTGAATTATAAACTTGATGTCCAGGTTGAAATCGTTTTGAGTTTTGGGGTACTTTTAATATGTATGGAGATTTTTTTTTCTTCTTTTCATTACCCCCCCTTTCCTATTATAGTTCTGCATACTTTATTTTTTTTGCTTAAAATTTTCGAGAATTATTTTTCAGTGATCCACTTTCTTAACAGGCAAGAGTGTGTGTAGTAATACAAAATTTATTCACTTACACTTGATTTTTTTTACTTGTTAAAAAAATAGGAGCTTCTCGCTTTCACATTTTACACATCTTAGATAATAAAAGTTAGACACCGCCCCCCCCCTTCGCAGGTGAAAGCCCATTTTGTTTTTCTTAAACTAGTTATGCACATAACTGTAGATTTTACATAAAGTAAAATCATAGGTTTCTCATGTGCTATTATTTTGGAACAATCATTTCTAACTGGACTTGTCTGTGCAAATTCATTCTTCCCTTTTTCTAATTAACCCTTAAATTTTTGATTTTTTGTTTTGTTTTTCAAACTGAATGTTTTTTCAAAGTCTTTATCCTGTTATAATAGTTTATTTAATAAAAAAAATTCTAGCAGATGGCAACTAAAGATAACAAACCCCCACTTGAACTAAATGAACCTAGCTATACTTCTCCTTGGCTAGATTTCTTTCAAGACACTCTAAATAAATACACAGAAAGTATGTGTAAAGAGGCAGCTGTATTTCAAAATAAAATTTTAGCTAACAACTACCCTTTCTTAGAAGATTTTGCAGACATCACTATGCAAATGAAGTGGAATCTTAACACGCTTAATGAATCGTTCAATATCCTGAAAGTGGAATTCTCTAACTTAAAACGTGACAATGATAACTTACAAATTGTTAATAAAAAAAACTTATTGAAAGGTTACATAAGTTAACTAGGAAACAAACTTCTACAATTTCAATCGAGACTATGCAGGGTGAGAAATTAAACAGCAATAGTGATAGTCCGTCCACAATAACCAGAGACAAAGCGACACAAACAGGTAATCATAATAGCTACAAAGATAATTTGCAAAATGACAAAAACGATGATCTAGAGACACTTACAAAATTCAGCGATTCTAATCAAAGTTCTTTTTCAGCGTCTGAATGTAAAAAAATAAAACCTGTTCGAATTATTATTTTCAATTTGCCAGAAGAATGTGGTATACCAGATATTTTATTGGGAGTGGGTCAGCTTTTGCATATTAATGAACATGATATTCAATTTTCTAAGAAATATAAATTACAACATGTCGATTCA
The DNA here is from genome assembly GCA_964019185.1 of Maratus speculifer. NCBI lineage: Eukaryota > Metazoa > Arthropoda > Arachnida > Araneae > Salticidae > Maratus > Maratus speculifer. The sequence continues at coordinate 236,668,466 of OZ025300.1, forward strand.
TACAATTGGGTTTTTGAGACATCCTCACAGACAGCTAAAACATTAATAATGCAACACAAAATAAACATTAAAGGTAATGTGCACTCTGTAGATGTATACATTAATGTCAAGCGATGCTTTTCGTGTCAAATGTACAAACATGTTGCTAGGTTATGTTTTAATAATATCTTTTGTCCTGTATGTGCTCTCCCACATTGTGACACTCAATGTACAAATTCACCAAAATGCATAAACTGTATCAGAAATAATCAAGATAACAATACCAATTTTAATATTTTTCATCCAGCATTTGCACAATCTTTCCCCTCTCTTAAAAGATTTATTAAACAGGAAAGAAAAAATATACAACTGCATCTATTTCAATGATTAAGTTTGCTCCAAAAAAAAAGACTTACATAATTTACAGCCTTTAGTTATTTTTTCCAATAAGTCACATTAGTGTGAAGAAGTTTACTTTTACCTCAACAGTCTATTTGTTATTTTTGTAGTTGTACATTATTAGTTTTTTTAGATACAATTCACATTTTTGTTACACCATTCATTTCAGGTTAAAAAAAATAAACAAAAAAAAATTAAAAAATGCTCCACATATGAGTGTACGGTTGGTGAGGATTCCTTTTTCATTTGACTGTTTAGCCGGCAAGTAGTTACATGAGTAAGGTTTGGATGTATGGTTGAAACTTTCTGATGCGGGTCATTAGATTGTGTTCACACGGTTGGTATTTTTGTTGAAGGTGTACACGTTAACATCACATTCTTTTTCTTTTATTTTACTCTGCGGACAAAACCTATTTTTGTTTTACATAATTTTACACTCATTCATGCTGGGTTTGTTTGAGTTTCTTATAGTGTATTAAAAAAAAAAAAAAAAAAAAAAAAAAGATCACTTTCAGTTCTTGAAAGAAAACTCGTCATTGGATTTTTTTTTCACACATTCTGGGGCATTGGCAGCTGCGTTTTTGTCTTTGCTCATCGAGTTATACATTTATACATAACGCTATCCTTTCAAACCTATAGCCATTTTGTCCTATCAAAATTATGCATTGAATATTTGATTTGCATTCTTTTCTTTGAATCAGGGAGATAAATTTCATTTCTGTTGTGATTTCATTCCAGTAATATTCTTTTCATACACATAAGTTCTCAGCATGAAGATTTTTACACGTAGTTTGTTCATCTAATTTAAATTCTACAACTCATTGTTGGTAATGGCATGATTCCTCATGTCATTTTCACTTTATTAAAAAAAACAGAGATAATTAATTTATGTAACAACTTCTTCACATAATTTTTCTTTTCATTGCACATTCAGGTTATTTTTTTTCAAAATTATTCCACTTTCTTCAATTACATTTTATACTTCTGTTTGGTGTTGAGTAAGTTGTTTTTTTCTCAACTCATTTACTTCACAGGTCTTTTCCTGAATTAAAACTGAAAGTATCTTGTCAGAGGCAGTTTTGTTTGTAACAATAGTAAACACACCCCAGTTACACATATAAAAGATTAGTCATTTCCTTTCAATATATAATGAGTTACAGTTTTACTTCAAACTGGTTAGTATAATGCTGATAGGTACAGTTAGTAACAACATAAATTACTTTTACTTTCTGATTTAGCTGCAGTTGTAGTTTAGAAATAATGCGAAGTTTTCCTGTGTCACTCCGAATTGCCTTTTGTTGTTTTTTTTTTCAATTATCCCCTTTCCTGAAGCTGGTTTCCGTTCAAAATTAGTGCCCTTAAGTCTCCAACTTCATTATGTTATCGAAAACTCTTGAATTGTTTTTCAATTCAATTTACAAATAAAGTTTTTTTCGATTACTTGACGTGTGCTCCTTGGAAGATCATTATGATCTTGGGGGAGCAGGGACTCATGTACCTTCGTGCTATGTGAGTCTCACAATTCCCTCCTCTTCTAGGGCTGAAGTCCTAAACTGAAGCCATAATACTAGGGCCCCACCTGTCTATGGGCTTGCTTTGCATCCCTTTTTTTTGAGGTCGTGTGCTGTGTGCACAAATCTTTTTCTTTTTGTTTTTCAATGTATATTATATATCCAGTACCCATTATATCATATATATAGTTCAGCGTATCTTTTATTTGTGTGCTAAATATAATTCATTTTTGCTTGCATTCACTGTGAAGTATTGAAAAGCTATTATTATATTTAAACTTCACATTTTTTTAGTCATGACAAAAGCTGGTACCAGCACTTTCAGAATAAAATATTTTTTAAGTCATCCGGATGCACATATAAAAAATTATTTTAATTATTTGTCTTGGGACTGAAAGGACTAATGATCACCAAGACATGTTCATTTTGAAAAGCGCTTAAAGTCATGACGTTTAGATTGAGTAAAAAAAAAAGAAGTTTGCATAATCCAAACAATTTTTCAAAAAGCAAGCAATATACTATATATATATATATATATATACAGTTTTATGTTTAAATGTATTTTTTTTACTTTGAATTTTAGATACTTAGTGTTATGATTGTGTATTTGGAGTAGAGAAGATGTGCGGCGCTTGTTGCTAGAAAAAAAAAAAAAAAAAAAAAAAAAAAAAAAAAAAAAAACTTTATTGGAAACATGGCAGTTTTTTTCCCCGATGCTGGGAGTGAGATATGTGACGGTGTTTCTGTCACATACCATCTTGTCTTCTCCCCTTTTTAGAAAATGAACAAGTAAAATCGAAACTTCAAAATTTTAACTGGAAATTACCCCCCCCCCCCCCCTTAAATAAATACTTAAATTTAATATTCTTGTATTTAAGGTTTTAATGCTGTACTTTGTTATTTTCCCTTTTATAACTTTGTATGTGAAATTAATTCCTTTACAAACCCTCTTTCATATGATAAAAAAACACCATTTCGTTCCCACTCTTTGTTTTGGATTTTTATCACATTGAAAAAGATCTGTTAATTCTTTTCTCGTCACAATAAAAGTTAACCGAAGGTCAGTCTTCCTTAGATCTGCACATTTCTGCATTCTTTCCCATGTTAAATAGATCTAATAACAAAATTCTAACATTGTTCATTCTGCAACAAGTAACACTGTAAAAAGAATTAAATGTGAAATTAATTAGAGCAAAATTTTAAACATTTCTTTTTTTAAGTCGTATAATTTGTTTGAGTCTTATAGTACGGTTTAAAATAACTATAGACGTGCTATTTTATCAATATAATCACTAATTTAAAACAGAACTTTAATCATTTTCAAAATTTACAATACCGGGGATAATAATCAAGGACCTTTAGCGGCAGGTATACCAGTCGATAGTGCTTAAGGAGTTAATGCATTTTTTCATGTATATGATAAACTGAATGTTTCTTTGCACAAAAACTGGTTCAATTTGATATTTGGATTTTTGAAGAAACTTACCCACCAGAGTTCAAAGATTTAACAACATTTTAATTTCTAAATCAATTGAATTCTCTAAATTAAAAGGTGAAAAAAAAGTTGAAAAATTCTTTTGTGCCGGAAAGGGTTAACGCAGACAGAAATTTGAATTACTAGTAGTATTTTATGACTTCTGAAAGAAAAAAATTCTGTATTCAAATAAGGCAAAATTCAATGCATTATTCACATTTCCACCATGTTAACCCTTTGCGGGGCAGGGCAAATTCATTGCTTAAGTATTGAAATAAATGACTGACACCGGAATTTGAAAACAACTTTATTTGTAAATAAGAAAACGCTATATTTCACGCATTCAATAAACCGTAATTTTTTTAAAGAAAATTCTGGTGCCAATGTGGCGTTTGGGAATAAAAATTAAGTGGTATATCTATGAAACCAGCGCCCCTCAAAGGGTTAAAAGAACTGAAAGTTTAAATTTATGAAAGAAATCCTGCATAAATAACGCGTTAAAAAAAAACATTGGCCATTACATTAACCCGTCAGTAGTCGCGTTTCGGTGTTTTCGCCGCCCGTATAACTTTTCTTCTCCTACATGCATCACATTACAAATACAACGGAGATCTACCATGTAGCTGACTTTGAAAGTTTCTCGACCCGTTTAGTAAAGCAACAGGACATCTCTGTTTTTCTTTCCGGTACATTTTTAGAAACAAAGTTGAAATTGGCGAAAATTCTACGTAACAATCACTTATGTCAGTTCAATTTTACTTTCTCCAATTGCTCCAGATCTCATGAATAAAATGCATAATTTAAGAAAACTGCAAATTTATATATTCATTGAAATGTTTTCTTCGTATATTAGGTGAAAAATATTTCTTATTTTACATATTTGGTATGCGGGGGGGGGGGGGAGGGCAGCGGCGAAAAGACCGAGCGCGACTAATGACGTTGTGAAAAAAGTCGCGACTACTCGCGGGATGAATGTAGCATTAAGAGTTCCGGTTTTTAACATCTTTACCTTTTTAAACACAAAACAAATCAAGATGGAAATTGCACGTTAAGCGTAGGAAATGGAGTGCGCTCGTACGGTAACCAAGTTTTTAAAACTTCACTCTCATACATCAATCTCATAAAATTATAAATAGTTAATTACTATTAAAATTCGCACCAAACAACGTTCTCCTTATACCATTATGTAATGGAATACTTTTGTGTAGCCTTGTCAATCAATAACAAATATTCTTTACACCACAGATTATACAAAATATATATTATAATATGTACTTTATAGATGCATATCAATTTTATTATGTTCGAATGAGTGTAACAATAATACACAAAAATGCATTTGAAATATTTTTCTCCATTGACTATAATGTAACGGAATACTTTTGTTTGTCCGTGTAATTGATCCATGCATCCGATTTTCATAAAATTTGAAATAACTCGACAAAATTGCGTAATACAAAACTATGTAATAATTATGTATTTTAAATTTCAAACGATTCGGTTGGGAAGTTTTTGCTTTGTTATATGTGGACGGACTGACGGACGGAAGGACTGGACGACAACTAGAGGTGCTACGTATTTACATAATTACGAACGCACCTAATTACTCAAAAAGTAAGTAATCCTCATTAAAAATAGAGGAGCTTTTCTATTAATGCACATTAATGCTATTCTCCACATATTCAAAAAAGAAAAACCCAGTCATCTTTTGCATATGTCATAACAAAAAACAATAAAATATGATTTTCACTGTGATTTATGTTAAAACCCAAAAAATGAAACAAAAGGTGGGTAGTAAAATGCATAATAATTAAATGAACATTTCGATAAGATGGGGTGAACATACATATTTTCTTCCAATGTGCTTAATAGTGGACGGAGCTACTCACATTCTATTATCAAGGAATTACCAATTATAGTGGAACATTTTTTCTCATTGGGAGGAAAACGTATTAGATTTAGACATGAGACAATTGTCTTGAAAAACTATCAATTTTTTCTGTATGATTTTAATTAAACTATTTTTGTGATTGACATCATTACTGATGTAAATTATTTTACACGTACTCCCATCAAGCCCGCCACGTAGTCCCAATTGCACACTTACTTCAGGTTGGGAACCGCCGCTCTAAAGGAAAACTAGTATTCAAAAGCAAACAAGTTACTGGAAAAGTATACTCCCGCTTCAACATCGTAGTAAAACATGTACTCTAAAATTCACTATACAGTAGCGATCAAAAGTTTCCGGCCAGTTAGTCTCTTTGATTTATTTACCAAAAGGTTTCAGCAAAGAAGAAGCACAATTGCTTCAAAAGTTACGAATATGGGAATGACCTCTGACCACGTGATTATTTTGATTGGATACAGAAGACGCTTCCTGCAAAGGGTTAGGAAACCGAAGTTCGCGTGTGCAAAAGTTTCCGGCCACTTATCATTCCTTAATTTTTTTTCTATTGGTAAAGTGTTTTTCGGTCGTGTTTGTGAATGAATCAACGTGAATTGCATAGTTTAAATTTAAAATTGAGAGGTTCAAAAAATATTGTTCGTAAATGAGTGATTAGTTTGTCACTAAAGGGCCAATCTTCTCGAGGCATTGCGGTAAAGTAATCGATCGGTTAAATCGACTGTAAACGATATTTAAAAATTGTATAAAGATGGCCATGGCCTTCAGAACTTTGTGAGGTCTAAGAGACTCCAAAAAGTGACTATTCCCATGGACAGAATTATCAGGAGAAAAACAATTGATGATCCGCATAAAAATTCCGTTACAATATACAGCTATTTACGAAATGAAAATATTGCTAAAATAAGTCGCTCTACCGTGACAAGATACTTACGTGATACAGAACTTTATGGAAGAATCGATGTTAAAAAATAGTTCATAGGTAAAAATATTAACGTACCCGACTGGCTTTTTCAAAAAAATACAAAGTCTGGTCAGTGAAAACTGGACAAAAGTGCTATTTTTCCATCAATAGAATTGAAATCTTTTTTAGAAGTGGGCGGACACTATGTCCGACGAGCTAACGTCAAAAGATATTATTAGAACTATGTTATTCATACAATGAAGCATGGTGGAGGATAATTCATGCTGTAGTGAGTAGTTTCTTCAAAAAGTGTCGGTCCGTTATTTAAAATCCACAGCAAAATGAATGACGTAATGTTTAAAGATATCTTGCAATATTATTTGCTGCATTATTAGAGGAAAAAGTTTTGTCCCAACTATTTGTTTTAACATAGTAATGACTAAATGAATGTATGCAAGTCTTGATATACAATGGTTTTCACACAAAAAGTTTCTTTTTTGAAATGGCCAGCCCAAACGCCCAACGTGAATCCAATAGAAAATCTTTGGAAAGATGTTGGCAAACGTCTGCCGAACTATAAATATTCCAACTCAGCCGAAATTTCTAAAAAATGTGGAAAAAACGTACCACAGACGATCTTTAGCCGTTGATTGTATGAATGTCCCGTTGCTGCGCCGTAGAACTTATGACTAAGGATAATAAAATACTAATGCGATAAAATACTATTTGTAAATTTTGTTGATCACTGTAGTTTTCTATTACAATACAATTTTTTTTTAATTTGCGAAGTTGGCCGGAAACATTTGAGAACATGCGTTTTCCTTTGTACATAATTTTGTCAATTAAATTTATTGATATTTGCATGTTATTCCATAAATAAGTTCCTAACTATTATGCCAATAAAATGTATAAGTATCACTTTTAGATTCCTCTTCATATAGGTATAGTTACAAATTAACTGAAAAATTTTTGTTGGCCGGAAACTTTTGACCGCCACTGTATATACCTGAGATGTAATAGTGAGAAACATTGTAATCTCGCGATGGATATATGAATAACCCTTTCCGGCGCAGCGTTTCCGGTCTGGAAACACCTAATTTTAAATCCAAACTTGAACTGGCATCAAAAATATTTTAATAAAATCTTGCTTTTGCAATAAAAGCTTAAATTAAGGTGGTCTTGATTTCTTAAAAAGTTGTTTGTAAATTCCGGTGGCAGTCGATAATTTCTCATTTTACTAACAGAATTTGTCCACACCCGAACGGGTTAAAAGGGAGGAGACAGTGTGTGCATCTGCCGTTTGCGAGTGAAGTAACCGAGGATATAATTACAATATTGTGGTTGTTGTTTCAGCACATCAAATAAGCGCCTCACTAATGCCGGATAGAAATACCACAAGTAAAAATAAATAAAAACTTTTGATTTATACATCAGAGAAATTGAGCATGAATAAGGCGTATAAATAAATTAAAAAAATCTATTTAAATTTACTGGGGGGGGGGGGGCGATTACAATTGCGGTAATCATCTTCATTGACAAGGGGAATACTATTAATAAGTTTACTATTCACAACATTGCGGAACAACAACACGTGCCTACCGCCGGGATAAATTTCCACTAAAAAAATTTATAGAATTGTAATTTAGTTTAATAAAGCCTTTAAATAAAAAGGAAATGTTTATTCCAATTTGCACCGATAGCAACCAGGCTCTGTGGAAACCTTTATAGTTAAAATTTCATCGTAAGGATGCTGCAAAAATATTTTATTTCATAGTTCCACGTCTATTACTACTCGTTATTCAAAGTCCAATTGGTAAATATTTAAAATAACTATATTTAGAGTACTGTCTTGCATTGGGTTGGGATACCCGCTTTTATTTACGCTCGACCGAACCCTCGGTTCAAGTAAGGTCATTTTGGCTCTATCATAGCTGCCAACTTTCAACTAATCTTCCGTAATACCTGGTTTAGTTTGATCCAGGTTAACGTCATTTCAAAGCAGAAAATATATTTCATGAATCTTTATTTATTTAATTTCAGGGTTGTTACTGGAACATACTTAATTCCATTTCTTTAAAAAAATTCTGGTTCGAAACTCATTAAACCAGGGTCAAATTAACGCATGCATTACGGATAATCGATGTCAGGTTGGCACCTATGCCCTATGTTCTTTTATTCCTGGTACGGTTAGCGCAGGATTTTCTTCTAATTTGTTGCTGCAGGCAGGGTTCGACATGATATGATTTTACGATATGGTGTTCAAAATACTTTATGATTATAAAAACCCTTGTGTAATTAGACCTTTATAAAGAGAACTTCCAGAAGGTGAATATGTAAATCTATTTGGCGAATCATTTTCCAGTTCATAGTATTACATGTTTGTGCACCTTTACCTATAATAAGTGGACAACTTCCCAATCTACACCCTCATAATCTATGTATGTGTTCATAAATTATCATAAATATTATATATGTGTTTTTTGTATTAATCAAAATCTGGTTTAATTCAACAATTGAACATTGTGCTAACAGCATACAATAAAATGATGCAACTTCCCACCTGGCGCTACGCCGATGAATAGTTAAAATCTCAGAATCCAATGAGAAGTTGTTAGACGCATTTTGTAAAAGTACACTTTAAAATAGGGAAAGTATGTAAACCTAACACTTTTGGAAAATCTTCAATTCTGCAAGATTATCAAACGTGGTTAATAGAAAGTAATAAAATTCTATTTAAATTCTTTGCCTATTAACCCCTTAACGACCCCTGGCGTATATATATGTCTTGCTCAAATAAATGCATATTTCTGAAATTAACTATCGAACAGCCACTTAGCATGAGTTAAAAATTTTGCTTTATTAACAAAAAAAAAAAAAAAAAAAAAAAAAAAAAAACATTACATAAAGGGGAGATTATTTTCCAAAATATGTGGTGCCAATATTTTTTATTTAGCAAAAAAATTTAATATTCTTTTCTTAAAGTTTCGGCAGTTAAAGGGGTTAATACTGTGTGAAGTAGTATAAAAAAGTGACATTATAGCAGTGGCAGCGATTGACTGACATTTTTTACATTACACATATGGCTGCAAAATATAAGCTATACCACTAAATACGAAGAAAATATTTCACCTTATTTAATACTATTAACGAAGACAATGTTTCCAATTAACTCCTTGAAAGGCAGTAATAACGCTATGTAATCACCTAATTTTAATCGCTAATTTCTAACACGGAACAGAATTTGTGCATGAAAATTTCATTTTTATATAGCAAAAATACATTTTTACTTGTTTACAAATAAATTTTCTTGTAAATACCGGTGTTAGCCAACTATATTATCGAATGAAAGTACCTTGCCCTAGAAAAAGGTTAAAAGTAGGGGCGACAGAACAAATAAAGGGTAACCGTGCATGTTATACCAGAAAATTGCAGTCAAGAGACGCCAATGCATCACATGTTAAAAAATTAATTCAGAACTTAGAACTAGTCCATATCATCCCATTCAGTTTTGTGTAAGAACTGATATCAACTCTTCTAATGCCCATAGTAGTACTTTTGTTATCACCAGTGTTTCAGGATTTGTACGCTTCAAGGACTTACAAGCAAATTTTACCGCAAAAAATATTTGCCGCATTTAACCCATTAGTGCCTAGCGTCCCTTTTTAGGGACGCTTCAAAAGGTGCATTCAGCACTGTTTTTGACACCGGTAAAAAAGAAAATCAATAATTATTTTATTTAAATTATGCATTTCCGTAATTAATGAACTAAACATGAATCTTCTAAAAATAGTGGTGCCAACCAAATAAAATTTACGCAGAAGATGCTGGGTACGAATGGGTTAATAAATAAAGACAATCCATCTTCAGATATAACGATGAGTAATCTAAGAAATTTCTGGTACAAAATCACCATAAAATCCCCAATATCCCTTGATGCTTAAGAATAGTTTTTTACCTATTTATGGATTTGGAGGATTTTGATTATCCAGAGTCTCAGCGAAGCAAATACGTTTCCAACCAGAAATTTTATTTAACTTTTTGTGGCGCAGAGCAAATTCATTGCTTAACCCTTTCCGGCACGGGCAAAATCTGTAGTAAAATGAGAAATTATTGACTGATACCAGAATTCACAAACGAATTTTTTAAATATCTTGAATTCCTTAACTTAAGTCTTTGTTGTAAAAGCAAAATTTTATCAAAATATTATTGGTGCCTTTTGCATGTTTGAAATTAAAATTAGGTATCGCAGACCGGGCACAGTGAGCCGGAAAGGGTTAAATGTCGGAATTGATGTATGACACAGGAAATTGAAACAATTTTATTTTTAATTAAGAAAAAGCTATCTTCCTGGATTTGAATAAACCGAATTGTTTTTACCAAAATTCCGGTACCAATGTGGCGTTTGGGAATTGAAATTAAGTGGTTTCATAGGTATAACGCCGCGCCTCTAGGAATTAATAAACGATTTTAAAATTATAGCTAATAAGTATTATGTTGAAACAAGTCATACGTTCTTATAAATGCTTTCCAGTTTTAAATTTGTTTTTGATCAAACTCTGAATTAATAATCATCCTTGAATGCATATGTGTTCCATGGTTTTAAAAAGGTAAGTCTGTTTAAGTCGAATTTTAAATTAATGACATTCAAAAATACTATGATCACTATTTTGCACGAGTGCGCACTTACAATCAAATTCCAAGAATCACAAGAAAAAAAAAAGTTTCAGCTGATTTTTCTTAGGCTGTAGTAAGAAACATTTTTCTCATGCAATTTATTAATTCATGTTTGAATTATTCATGATGATATCACCTCAGGCCAAGAATACATAACGTGCCATCCCGTATTTAACTTGTAACTTTGTTTTAGAAGTCAGAATATAAATCTCTCCATTTTTGCACAAGTAGGCTGTTAAAATTCTTCACATCAGTGAAGACATTCACATTTTGTTTGCTTTATCTACCTCTTTTAACCCATTAGTGCCTAGCGTCCCTTTTTAGGGACGCTTCAAAAGGTGCATGTAGCACTGTTTTTGACACCGGTAAAAAAGAACAGCAATCTTTATTTTATTTAATTGAAACATCTTCGTAATTAATGAGCTAAAATTAATTCTTTTAAAGATAGTGGTGCCAACCGAATAAAATTTTCGCAAAAGGTGCTGGGCACGAATGGGTTAAAATGGCATCGAACGTATCAATGCCCATAGAGAGTCCTGATAAAGCGACCTTAGACGGAAGAATTTTTTAAAAGCAATTAATATAAAGAATAATATGTTGTGAGATACGGGTTTCTTTTATTTGCTCACTAATAAGTTATAAGTTTTTTTTTATTATTATTTGTTAAACATTACACAATTTTTACTTATAATGCATAACATTAACTTGCTACAATCTAAGGTTTTCGAATTTGAATTTAATTTTTGATAATAATGGTTTTACTAGAAAAATAATTTAATGAAACAAAAAATCAATTATTTTGATAAAAATAGATATACAGTCGACTCTCGTTAATTCGAAATCGGATAATTCGAATCTTCGCTTAATTCGAGTTAAACATGAAGTTGCAAACATTTCATGAAACATAGCAAAATAACGTTAAACTTTTTCATTAATTCGAACTCATTTTCTCTTGACATCGTTTAATTCGAACAAACGAGAATTCCGATTTTTTAATTCTTCCTTTCTTTCTCCCGGATTTCAGACCATTTGAATAACTTTCTTTCTTTGATTTGTGTGAAAACTGTTCAGAACGAGTATACATATAATCCCATGCATTTGATATCCACTTTCTAAGTGCCCCGTCTGTCCATCAGTGACGCTTCAAAATTTTCTCCCATTTGCTTGTTTCTAATATTTTAATTAGTTTATGTATTTATACATTCTAATTTAATATTAAGTCATATTCTGATGATACTAGACATAATAAACTAAAAAAGACTATAACATAAATTCCTTTGTAATAATACCATATTAAGCATGTTCTCCTTTTATACTTTCCATAATTCGAACTTCGGATAATTCGAACATTTCTTGTGGTCCCGACGAGTTCGAATTAACAAGAGTCGACTGTATTTGTTTATTTTAAATCTATGACAGTTTTAACCTTTTAACGTTCATTGGTTGCCATATGAAATCACAAAATTTTAATTCCGATATGTAACATCGACAACAGAATTTTAATTTTAAAAAATCCATTTTATTACATACGTGGAAAGTCACTTTTTTTTTTTATTTTCAAATATATTTGTTCGCAAATATCGGTCTCAATCATTTATTTCAACACATTAGCAACGAAAATTCTTTGTACGTTAAAGAGTTAAAAACTATCTAATCTTAGACTTTTGAACATTAGCGCTTCACTGCACTGAGTGCGATATCTGGCACAAACCTAAAAACACTATGATTCTCATTATGTGCAATAAATTTGACCAATATGATCGTTGTAACTAATCAAGAATTGAAATTAAGGATTTCAAATAATGAAACAGCACTTATCTTGTCCATGTCAGAATCAGAAGGCTGCATTTGACAAAAAATTAGAATTTGTTCTTCGGAAAAAAAATCGATCAAGCAATTAAGACATTTCTTGTTATCATATTTACTGAATACTAAAAATATTAGTGTAAAGAAAGTTGCAAAATCTTAACCTTTTGTTGCATAGGCTTAACACTTTGCGACGCAGAGAAAATTCATTGCTTAAGTGTTGAAATTGATGACTGACACCGGAATTTTAAAACAGCTTTATTTGTAAACAAGAAAAAGCTATTTTGGAGGAATTTAATAAACCGATTTTTTTAAACCAAAATTCCGGTGCCAATGTGGTATTTAGGAATTAAAATCATTAGCATTTGGGAATGAATTTTTGTCCACTGTAGTGGACAGTATGCAACAAAGGGTTGAACAGAAAAAAATAATTAGTTCAAGCTCATTCAAGTGCCAAATATAGCAATATATACATAAAATACCTAAATGCAGGGCTGCTACAGGTAACTATTTTTATATTTCAATAGTACCAGTATTTCCTAATATAATTTTTTTAGCAGAATTTTCTTGCAAATGTTGTCAAAAAGATTATTAAGGATTTCTGTTTTAATCCTTTCTGGCGCGGACAAATTCTATTCGTAAAATGAGAAATTGTTGACTGACACCGGAATTTACAAAAGACTTTTTTAGAAATTATGAATTCCCGGATTTAAGCTGTCACTCTAAAAATAAAATTTTACTAATACATTATTGGTGCCATTTGTAAATTTGGAATTAAAATTAGGTGTTGCCGGAGTGGTAACACAGCGCCGAAAAGGTTTAAGAAAGTTTTGCCAGTTAGAATTACAAAATGGTCGGCTGTGCAGCTCTGTAATTGTGTATATAAGGTACAGGCTATAAAATATTAAATTTTAGATAAAAATCTACAATTTACTTTATTTCTCTGTTATTAATTTTCTTATTATTAAACCAATATATAAATTTCAGATATTTTTTTTCATAAAAATAGAAAACATGCAGTGACGGATTCCAAAACATTTTGTTTGCGTTAAACAAGTATTAGATAAAAGGAAGTGAAATTAGGTAAAAAAACAATTAAACAAGAAATAAAGAAATAAAATATCATCCCATATATGAAAAAATATATAAAAATAAATACCTATCTATTATTTTGTATTTTCAAGAAAATTATATTGATGAAAAGGCAATCCTTAATTTTACGAGCTGTTGTTTTATGAAAAATAACAGCTAATTAATTGAAAAGTATCTGTTGAATATTTTATTTTTTCATCATACTCATATACTGAAAATGCAAAGGTATAGAAAAAAATAGTTTTAAAAAATGCTACACTTATATGTTTAACTCTACAACTGTCAAATCTGTCCAACGGGCCTCACAGATGTATTCAAAATCATATAAAAAACTGATGGAACCGGAGAGAAAAGTAGAGCTCGATCTAAAAAAATATTACAGTAAAAATTGGGAAATATTTTCAATGTAAAAATGTGCGTAGAAAAGAAATGGAATCAGTTGAAGCTTTACTCGACCAGGTCGACGCTTCACTCAGCACTAATGACCTGGCCTTCAATTGCCGTCAGAGCCACCTATTGTTTTATATGCGGACTAAAAATAACAAATTACGGTAAAAAAAAAACTCCTGACATTGTACATAAACCTGCTGCAAAAAATTTTTAAATGGCTGTCACCGTTTGCAAGTTATTGAATTTTAAAATCCATCAGTTATTTTTGGGACACCCGGTATATGTATATATATAACCATTAATTGTATGACAATATATGGACCATTGAATTTAATAGAAAATTACCACAATGAAAGATAGGGGGGAGGGGAAGTAAAATAAGTAAATAAAATGAATACAAATGGAATTTGTAGAACAAAAGCAGAATTGTTATCCCCAGACACTTTGGAACTACAAATGAAGTGTATGGTTTCATCTTCGTATTAGCGATGAAAAGGCAAAAGAATACGAATTTGGGGCTACCAACACACATAAAAGCGAAATTAAATGAAGAAAAAACATCAAAAAAGAAACACAACAAAATTACTATATTGGGTAAAAAAAAGAGAAAAATAATAAAATATTTAAATAATAAAAATCGCATTTTCAATGTGTTAACAGAAAAAAAAAATATAATATGTAATATGATAACATTATAATATGTAAACAAAATAACATTATAATATGTAAACAAAATAATTTAATTTAACTATGCTAACCTAAACTCAATATCTTAATATAATATGAAATAATAAATGAAAATAGATAGTTAATATATGCATTTACTACACTTAAAAAAACATTTTAGGAATCCAATTTGTTAAAACTAAGGTACAAGTAAATCATGGAAATTAATTTAATTATATAAATATTAACAATAGAAATTGATTGATGTAACTATACAATTATCCATACATAGGTGTCAAATGAATATCGTGTATAAAATATTTTGCTTTTTGGCAAATGCTTCTCCCCTTCTCAGTTTTTTTTCTTTATATATATATATATATATATATATATATATATATATATATATATATATATATATATATATATATATATATATATATGTAATAAATATAAGCTGAACTCGACTAAAATAACTATGTTGCATAAATTCTACGTATTCTTAGCAGCACGGGCAGAGTAGTCGCTCCGACAGTTGGCAAGCAATAGAACACTTTCATTGGGGTATTTCCCCATTATAAAAACAGACAACATCAGTCTTCAAGTTCTTTATTGATGAGCTTAAAAATAGATAAACTCTTCCCCGCAATCACCTTAGTCCACATCGACACTACAAATTTCATTATCTCGTCCACATCATCAAATATTCTAATTCAGCGGAGCAATGAAAAACGCGGCTTGGTAGTTTAAAGAAAAGATGCATTCTGTTCTCCTGAAAAGCCAAATGAAAAAATCATTTTCACGACAAAACTAGCGCCCTCCTACTCCGCGTCAATCATTTTAAAAATCCAATCAGGATGGACTCGAGCCTCAAACGGACAAAATGATCAATTTTAATTGGTCGTAATAGGCGGTCCTTGGCAAGAACTATATTTTTTCCTCGGAAGACAAAGCCCTTTAGCAGCGCGTAGTAACACCTGTCACGCGATGTTAAAATAAAAAATAAAATTAAAATCGCAGGAATATGCCAGAAAGTAAAAAGCTTACGAAATACTTCCCGCCTTTTTGAGAAGCAAGCAATAATTTATTAATAACTAAAGTAAGAAAAAGAATTTTAGCTGTTACAAGTTACGAAACTAAGATTGAAATATGTTCCACAAATTTAGAATTGAAGCTAAGAGAGAACAAAAAAATGGCGCAAAATTTTTTTTATTTTATTACAAATCCTCCCTCCCAGAAAGTCGGGTGAAAAAGTAGGTCTGAGACCTGCAATTTCACAGAAAGGGAGATGATGCAGACTTAGCTCACGAAGTTGTTGATATAAGTAATAATAATTAGATACTAATAAAAAAAAATTTAAATTAATTTCTCTTTTTTATATAAATATAGAATTCAAATTTAAGAACACTAAGGTGATGCGGGGAATAACTTCAAATTTAAATACAATAAAATAGGCATCAATACAAATACAAGATATAATCTTGTTTAAAGTACACATCATAAAGTAATTTGAAAATATAAGCAATTACCCATAGTAATAACATAAAAATGAAACATAAAAATGAAAAACAATAACGTTGAATTCTTTTTTAACAATGTCAAATCTAGAAATGAAGGAATTTAATAGAACTTTCTTGAAATCAATATTGAAAGTTTGTTTCAAAAATCCATTTAACCTTTTGATTACGGGATAGAAATGCCGATTTTTATATATTCATTCGTACCACAATTTACGAAAAAAAAATGTTTGTCATAGATTTGTCTTGAAATTTTTCTGGTGCAAATGTATGGCACTTATTAGTTGAAAAAAGTGGTGCGAATATAATAAAGCAATCTTCTCTGGGACGACATATATCCCAACCCCGTAAGCAAAGGGTTAAGAGTCATATTTGGAGTATTCATGATCTCTTTTCAAGGAAGTCTAATTATATCTTATTAATTGTCCAAGAGTAATTTTTGGAGTGGTATAGTCCATTGCCTCTTTTCAAGGAGGTCTAATTATATCATTATTAATTGTCCACATTCAATATAGTAAGACATTTTATAATATAGTAATAATAAACTTTAACAATGTAAATAATAAACAATATAAGTAAGAAACATAATAAGGAAAAATATCAATAATAATAAATATCATAAGTATAAGTAAATCTCATAATGGGTATAAGTAAATCTCTTAATAAGTAATAATAAATATCACAAAAGACATTCTTTAAATACTTAATCTCGTTTATCTCATCTCATATTTTTGGGATGAAATATAGAGAGAAGTGAAATAAAATAAAAAATACAATCAATTATGAAATCATTTACTTAATCTGGTAATTCGAGTACAGGATTAAGTAGGAATATGTACAAAAAAAAAATATATAATATGATAAATTAAAATAAAATAAAGATAAATAAAATTTTATTCATGTTTGAGAATGCACGTTACCTTTAAACTACTAAGATTCTTAAAAAGAAATATTAATAAATGATAAAAATAAAAAACAAGATCTATTCATGTCAAATAATTACGCAATAAATATTCTCTCGGCGTGATAAAACATTGCAAGATGCAAGTAGGAAAGAGAAAAAGAAACAAAATTATATTATAATTGACATGTACTTGGACTGGAATGCAGAAGCAAAGAAAGGGAGAAAGAAAAAAAAATTAAAATAAAGTGATAAAAATTTTGTTACTTGGCAAATAATTAATTTATTAATTGATAGCTTAAATTTAATATTACAAATAGGTTCAGTTAAAAAAAAAATTTTTGTATATTTTTAAATATTTATTTGTTATTAAACTATTCTAAGTAGGGTAATTCAGTACAGAATAAGAAATTTCCACTTTGTTCGTCTACGCCGGCATAAACAAACAAATATAAAAATTTCCAGACAAGTGACACTCTCGCTGCAGTCAAGAGATACCATTGCCATTCTGTAAGAATTACAAGATATTATCTGAATTAAAATATGGAAAGAAATTTACTGTTTAAGAGAAAAAAAAATTATAAAATGATAAACTAGAGATATAGTCTAAGCTACAGTTTTTACTTGAGTTTGTTGTTGTTGATTAGGGGGTTGTTGCTCATGACTTAATTTAAATTTATCAGGGGAATAATAAGCCCTTAATTTAGATACATGTACTATCTCTGAATTTTTGAACTGATTTTGCCTATCAATTTCAAAATTTACTTCGGATAATTTGTTAAGAATTTTATAAGGGCCACTAAATACTTGTGATAACTTTCTAGTATTAGGGTACTGAAATTCTTCATTGATAACTAGATCTCCTATTTTAAATTTTGGTTCGATATAATCTTTATCATAATATCTTTTATTTTTTAAATGAAATTCATCAGTTCTTGCTTTAGCAATTTTAAGTGCTTCATGAACAGGGGGATAATAATTTTGTTGTAAGGGGGAGTCATAGGGTAATTGGCCAAAAAGCAAGTAAGCAGGTGGAAATTTAGTAATAGAATGGGGTGTATTATTATATTCATTAATTACCTCAGTTAAAAGCTTAGTCCAGGGAATTTTAGAGGTAGTGGAATTTACTTTACATTTTAATCTAGTTACTATTGTCTGATTTACTCTTTCACATTTCCCATTCGTTTGTGGATGATGGGCAGTGGTCAAACGTTGTTTAATATTATGATTTCGCAGGAATTTTTTGAATCTTGAAGAAGTAAAAGCAGCATTCCTGTCACTAAGTATTTTTTGAGGGGACTGTACACTTGAAATCTTACTAAAACAGAATAATTGTTGAGGGATTTTGATATTGAAGATTTGTTTCAGACAATTTGTATAAGTTTCTGTAGTGACACTTTTGGAAGGAAATGCCCAAACATATCTTGTGGCATAATCTATTATAATATCGAGATATTTTTTGTAGAAATTTAATAATTGAACCCTCCTACAGTATCAACAGACAGACAGTCAAAAGGTTGATCTGTAGTGGGCATAGCTTGTAATAAGCCAAATTTTTTCTGTCTAGGTTTTTTATTTTTCTGGCAAATATCACAGTATTTAACAAAGTTAGTAATGTCTTGGGTCATATCTGGCCAATAATAGTTAGGAGAAATTAAATTTTGCATATTTTGAACACCAGGGTGACCAAACTGTTCATGAGCAACATTAAGCAATTTTTTTCTTAGGGACATGGGAACTACCACTTTACGAAAACCTTTTCTTTTAACTATAATCAGTCCATTGTCATTAATATAATTTGATCCACACACATTTTCTTTTTCTTGCATCTCAATAATCTCTTTAACGTCAAGAAGAAAAGTAAGGGGTTTACAAAAATGAGAAATAGGGTTTCGGGACAACATGTCGGCTTCGACATTTGTAGATCCCTTTAAGTACTCTATTTTGTAATCGAACATACTTAACTTCAATGACCACCTAAATAATCGACCTCTTAAATGTTTGACATTTTTTAACCAAACAAGAGATGCATGATCCTTATGGATGGTAAATTGTACACCGTGAAAGTAATGATAAAATTTATCTAAAGTATCAATGATAGCAAGACACTCTAGTTCGGTAATGAAATAATTTTTCTCATAACTTCTCAATCCTCTAGAAAAATAAGCAATTGGATGTAAAAAGTTATTATGGTCGGGTTGTTTAAGAACTGCACCTACCGCTACCTGAGAAGCGTCAACAAATATGTGTAGGGGTAATTTTGGGTCATAAATCTTTAAAATTGGTTTAGCAATGAGGGCATCTTTTAGTTTTTGAAAAGAGTTTTGACATTCAGTATTCCATTCCCAAATAGTATCTTTCTTAAGTAATTTATTTAGGGGGTGTCTAATTTCAGCATATTTGTCAATAAATTTATGATACACATTTATAGAACCAAGAAATCTTTGTAATTCTTTAGTGTTAGTAGAAGGTTTTAATTTTTTAATTGTTTCTATATTAGTATTAGCTGGAGTTAAAGTTCAATTTTGGATTTCATACCCTAGAAAATTGATTTGTTTTTGAGCAAAAGTACATTTAGATAATTTTAATTTAATATTTTCTATTCGGCATAAATCAAAAATTTGGATGAGATGCTGTATATGTTCATCTATTGATTTAGAAAAAATAATTATATCATCAAAATAATAACAAGCAAAGTCTATTTTATATTTTGTAAGAATTCTTCTAATTGTCCTGTTGAAAATTGGAGGGCCTACCTTTACACCAAAGGGGAGAACATTCCATTCCCAGAGCCCACAATTAGTAGTAAAGGCTAACTTTTCGGAATCGGCTGGGTGAATAGGTATGTGCCAATAGCCTGAGACTAAATCTAGTGTACAGAAACATTGGGCACCACTTAATTTGTCTAAAATTTCATCTATTCGGGGCAAAGGTTCAGCGTCATTTTTCATAATAGAATTTAATTTTCGGTAATCAACACACATTCGGGTTTTTTTGCCTTCATCTCGTTTATTTACTAACGTAACTGGAGAAGAATATGGGCTATAACTTTCTTTAATTAACCCAGCAGCTAATAAGGATTGGATTTGCTGAGATATTTCTTTTTCATCAGCATTGGATGTACGATAAGGCCTCAAAGATATTGGTAGGTCAGATTTAAGATAAATACGCTGAAGTTCAATATTAATTCTCCCTACATCATATTTATTTTTTGCAAAAATATCTAAATAATCCCTTAAAAGTTCCCTTACATTTTTATTTTGAATAGCATTCAGATTCCCCAATAGATTACAATCATCATTATTAGTTCGCGGCAAGGATTGAGGAGTTATGGTATTTCCATAATCGGGTTGCACAGTAGTATCATTTTTTATAATATCAAAATGAAGCAATTCTAAGTTATCACTGGATATGTTGACATATGGATTTAACGAAATATTGTCTTGTAACACCTGGCATTTTGCACAATCAATTTTCAATTTAAATTTGGCACTATCAGGTAAACCTAAAATAGTATAGTCCAAATCAAGCTTACTTACTAAAAAATTAACATATCTCTTTATATTACCAAATTTAATACATAATCGACAAGATTTATTAATTGTAAGAGTTCCTTGTGCCTGTCTAATAGTAATAGGGGTAACATTATGTAAATTACCATTTAAATATCGAACAAATTTGAGGGGTAAAATTGAGACAGTTGATCCACTATCAACCACACAATACACTTTGTTATTGCCCACATATCCAGGGATGATTAATTGTCAAATATTATTAGTAGGGGGTGGTTGAATATGAGCAGGAGTTTGAATTTAAAAGGAATTTGTGTTAAATATACAACTCCTCTCCCAATGATATGCATTTTCTATGCCTCTGTTTAAACATATTCTGCACGGACGACTTGGGTAGTTATTCTGATAATGAGTCGTAGGCATTCTAGGAGTGAAAAACCTAGGATAAAAATCTTGGAATGGATTGTTTAGAGTAGGTCGAGTCCAATGTCTGGGCTGAGGATTGGGATTGTGCATAGGTCTAGTTTGTTGAAAATTTCTATTGCTGTTATTAGGGGTATAAGTTGGAATCGCTGCTAATTGTTTAGCAATGCGAAACCAGTCACGAGTATTGGAAGGAGGGTTAACCATCAAACAATTTTGATACTCCGGCTGAAGTCCATCAGTTAATCCCTTTATAATTAAATTTTCCCCAAGCTGAAGTTGCCTTCCAATCTCAACTTTCTTTCTAAAATAAGAATCCAAATCACTTAGATCATTTAACTTTAAGGAAGTAAACTCAGAAAATTTTGGAACTCTAACCTGAATGTATTTTTCAGTTAAAATCTCGACAATTTCCTCATAAGTAGCACAATCCAAACAATCATTTATATAAGTTTTTAGCGCTTCCCCCATTAAATATTTTGAAATATTTTGGTGTTTCCACTCATTATCTTTTTTTTCTACAGAACATTCTCGATCAAAATGTTTAAACCATTTAAAAATATCCATGCCCGACCCAAATTCAAAAGGGACAATATCAAGTTTATTTTCTGACATTTTTTCTTCTTTTACTAATCCTGACCTTAATAACATGAAAGAGGATAATTCATATGGAAAATATTTAAATGCTATACTTCAATTATTAAAATTCAATTACTATACTTCAAATACTTCAATAAATAACAATAAAAATAATAAATAATAAATAAATCAATTCTGTTTGAATTCATGTGAAATAAATAAATAATAAATAAATAAGTAATAAAATAATAAATATCGGTTTTCCATACATGAGAAATAACAAATAATTTTAAGAACAAAAATATTTTTCTTTACGTATGGAAAATAAATTTAGCAACAGAGTATTTTTTAACAACAAATTAATCCATCTTTCGATTTAAAAAAAAACACCTTTAAAACTAAATAAAATTTCTATGAGCAGAAAATTTTAATTAATTATAAATTAAGAACAAATTTATTTTTTAATATCTGTAATAAAAGAGGAAAAAAAATCAAGAATTTAAACAAAGAAATTATTATTAAAATTTCTTAATCAATAAACAAATAAAATAATAAATAATAACTTACAGACATGCTCGATGTGGCCTTGTTCAAATACCTAATTTTTATTAAAATAAACAAAAATAAAGCACTTCGTAGATACGACTCACAGGTGCAAATTTCAATTAGTCTATGTTACCGATGGAATCAATCGTAGTTTTGCAATCATGCTGCAGGTGTTCATTTATTATGAAATAAAAGTTTATCAAAATATTTCAGTACTGTTATCTAGAAAATACATAAATAAATAAATAAAAGAAAATGATGTTGAATTTTGTCGTGCAGTTGTTCTTTATCTTGATAATCATCAGCACACGTTTTTCGTCGCTGTCAAAAAAAAAAAAATACTGCAGGCATATCTCACACTTAAAAATTTGCAGATGCTAGACATAGTCACACAAAACTTCATAAGATGATCCGTTTCCCAGCTGAAGGGTTTATCATTTATGCACATGAAGAATCGGCGTATTCGGCGAAAATGGCGCGTGCAGTTCTCTTGATGTAGTTGGAACGGGAAGTGTAAGACAAACACATTTCTTCCTAGAACATGGCGAGCACACACTCATCGCTGTAGGTTTCTCTGACAGGAACAGTCTGTAGTTGGCAAACCATACTAGTTTAATATTTTCCCAGAGATGCACGCCGGCTCATAAATCCTGCCGGCTAAAAATGTAATAAATATAAGCTGAACTCGACTAAAATAACTATGTTGCATAAATTCTACGTATTCTTAGCAGCACGGGCAGAGTAGTCGCTCCGACAGTTGGCAAGCAATAGAAGACTTTCATTGGGGTATTTCCCCATTATAAAAACAGACAACATCAGTCTTCAAGTTCTTTATTGATGAGCTTAAAAATAGATAAACTCTTCCCCGCAATCACCTTAGTCCACATCGACACTACAAATTTCATTATCTCGTCCACATCATCAAATATTCTAATTCAGCGGAGCAATGAAAAACACGGCTTGGTAGTTTAAAGAAAAGATACATTCTGTTCTCCTGAAAAGCCAAATGAAAAAATCATTTTCACGACAAAACTAGCGCCCTCCTACTCCGCGTCAATCATTTTAAAAATCCAATCAGGATGGACTCGAGCCTCAAACGGACAAAATGATCAATTTTAATTGGTCGTAATAGGCGGTCCTTGGCAAGAACTATATTTTTTCCTCGGAAGACAAAGCCCTTTAGCAACGCGTAGTAACACCTGTCACGCGATGTTAAAATAAAAAATAAAATTAAAATCGCAGGAATATGCCAGAAAGTAAAAAGCTTACGAAATACTTCCCGCCTTTTTGAGAAGCAAGCAATAATTTATTAATAACTAAAGTAAGAAAAAGAATTTTAGCTGTTACAAGTTACGAAACTAAGATTGAAATGTGTTCCACAAATTTAGAATTGAAGCTAAGAGAGAACAAAAAAATGGCGCAAATTTTTGTTTATTTTATTACATATATATATATATATACAGGGTGATTATAAAATGTTTTTCAAAAAAGATAATACACATCAAGACAAACAATATTAAATAGGAAAACAAGGGTCCCAAATATTTTCCGAAGAAGATAGCCAGCATTAAAGTTTAGGGTCCAAAATTTCAAATAAACATAAAAAAGAAAAAAAATGGTAGGTTGATTTGCGATTTACATTAAAACTATTCTTTATGCCAGTATCTTCTTGAAAATAAATTAGAAAGTTAAATTTCAAAAAATGCCGATAGAGGGCGCTTTAGACTTTGGAGTAACGAACAACTATTTTTAGCCGTTATCTTTTGCACCTCATTGAATGTTTTCTGAAGCTTAGACTAAAACTTAAATTTTGAGCTCAAAATATGAATAGTTCGGAGTGGTTAAGTAGCGCAAACTGAACTTTGCTCAGAGAGTAGGAGGTGGTTCAAATTTCAAATGATTATAAAAAAACGGAAAAATTGGTCGATTCCTTTGCGGTTTTCGCTAAAACTATGCTTTAAGTCAGTATTTCCTTAAAAAAAATTTTTAATGATAAATTTCAAAAAATTCCGTTAGAGGGCGCCTTAAAATTTATCGTAACCAACAAGTATTTTTAACCGTTATTTTTTGTATCTAATTAAATGCTTGGAAAATCTTAAACTTTAATTTTGAGCTCAAATTCGGAATCGTTAAGAGGGGTTAAGAAGCGCAAGTTGAACAGTGTTCAGGAGTTCAAATTTAAAACCCACCCCTCGAATAAGTTCAATTTTCACTACTTAATCACTCCCAACGATTCATATTTTAAGCTTAAAATTTAAGTCTAAACATTTGAAAGAATTTAATGAGATTAGAAAAAACGGTTAAAAATAGTTCTACGTTTCTCCAAAGTCTAAGACGACCTCTATTGTATTTTTTTGAAATTTATCTTTAACATTTATTTTCAAGAAAATAGTGATTTAAAGAATAGTTTTTGCGAAAACCGCAAACGAATCGACCAATTTTTCCGTTTTTTATAATCACTTGACATTTGAACCTCCTCCCCACCTTCTTTGAAAACAGTTCACTTGCGCTTTTTAACAACTCTCAACGATTCAGATTTAGAGCTCAAAATTTAAGTCTATTTTGTTTGTTTGTTTGGAGGGGGGAGGGGGGTTGAGACTTATAGCGGCTGAGCTGTTGTCTCGAATGATCCATTTAAATCTAAGCATTTGAAAGCATTTAATGAGATTAAAAAAATAATAGTTAAAAATAGTTGTATGTTACTCCAAAGTCTAAATCGCCCTATATTGTCATTTTTGAAATTTATCTTTAAAATTTATTTTAAGAATATACTGATTTAAAGTGTAGTTTTAGCGAAAACCGCAACAGAATCGACCAATTTTTCCATTATTTAAAATCACTTGAAATATTAATCTCCTCCCCCCCCCACCCCCCACCCCCTCTGAACAAAGACCAGTTTGCGCTACTTAACAATTCCCAACTATTCCAATTTTGAACTCAAAGTTTAAGTTTTAGTCTCAGATTTGGAAAACATTTAATGAGGTGCAAAAAATAACGGTTAAAAATAGCTGTTCTTTTCTCTAAAGTCTAAAGCTCCCTCTATCGGCATTTTTTTAATTTATCTTTCGGATTTATTTTGAAGAAAATACTGACATAAAGAATAGTTTTAATGAAAACCGTAAATCAATTGACCAAATTTTCCGTTTTTTACGTTTATTTGGAATTTTGGACCCTAAACTTTAATGGCGGCTATCTCCTTCGGAAAACGTTTGGGACCCTTGGTTTCCTATTTAATATCGTTTTTCTTTATGTATACTATCACCTCTCTTTTTTTGTAAAAACAATTTAGAAACACCCTGTACATATACTCCTTTTTTAAATTCACAAATATCATTCAAATCTGTATTTTGTGATAATTAAGTGCTTTAAATATCTTTTAAAATTATGAAAATTTATGGACAAAAAAAAGTATTACAAAATTAAGACAACCTTTAAAATAATTTTTTCTCAGGCGACAGGTGAGATAAAAAAAATTCAAAAACTATTGTTTTTTTTCTGTAAACAGTGATGGCTTTATTGCTAAATAATGTAAAAAAGATTGAAGCATAGTAACAGTCATGGACAACTGAATGCATATACAAATCTGAAAGAAACATTAATAATTTAACTAGCAGTTAACTAATAATGATATTTGAGAACTTCTTTGGCTATGTTTTTTCATTACCACTGGCCACTGTGTAGCAAATTTTACCTTTCCGACACAAACAATTAATGTTCGCAGAATGCGAAATTATTGACTGACACTGGAATTTACAAAATATTTTTTTAGAAATTAAGGACTCGTTAATTTATGCTTTCGTTGTAATATAAATAGATTCAAAGGGCATAGCCGGATAAGCATTGGAAACATGCCTTTCAATCAAATTTCTTGATTTTTTTTTTCCCAGCTGTATCTGCATATCTAACAATGTATTTCCCCTATTTTCAGCTTATAAACATTAATATTTTAAGAGATAAAAATGTTTTTTAGATTTTTTAAAAACCTCTTTTTCTTAAAAACTACTGTACCTCAATTCATGTGATTTATTGAGTTTATATAGACATTAAAGATGCATAACTGGTAAGTTTTGTATAATTTTCTGATAATAAAAAGTGTGTGAAAAAGCGATTAAAAATTTTTGAAAAATAAAAATCATATCTTATAGCTGTCGAAAAATTAATATTTTCTAGTAAAAAATTCCTCATATGTGCCCATATATTATATATAAAAGCTGTAAGTTTGCGTTCGGTACTACATATAAATATATACAAAAATATGTATAAAATTAATTAAAATTCATATAAAGGCGTTACTTTGGGCGGAGCTACGTAACTTTGGAATCCGAAGAATCTTTGGAACAATGTCAATAGAAAATGCGTCAACTGATGTGTTTTAGATTTCATTAATAGTATAGGTCATAATTTTCAACTCAGTCCATATTATTTCGATTTCGAAAACTGATGGTTTCTATCGAAGACAATATTCTGAAAAATATTTTCAATTCGGAAACAGCAACACTCTTCGATATCTAAATGTTACGACAGTTACTATAATGATTTTTATTCGGAAATTCTCACCACTTTTAATGAAGGTTAATATGAGTAAGTAGTTCAGGTTTTTATTTTAATTTATTTAATTACAGTAAAACCTCCATAACGGACACTCCCGAATAGCGGATACCTCTATTTAAAGGACAGTTTCCCAATCCCCACTCCCAAAACCTAAATTTTTGTATATTTAACCTCTGAATAACGGACATTCCGAATAGCGGACACTATTTTCGGCGATAAAGGAAGAAAAAATATTTTTAAAGAGAAAAAAAAAATGTCCAATTACGACACACTGAAAAACAAATTACATGTAAACGCAAGCAAACTTTTGTAACAGATTTTTTTAATAAGAATTAAAGAAACAGTGGATAAAAAGTGCACAGTTTTATTTCAGTTTCATTGCTTAAAATATAATTTTAATTTTTGATTAATCATATAATAGAGGTTTTATGACATATAAAAGTCAATTAATAAAACATTAAGCATTTCTTATCGATTTCTGAATCTCTGAGGTTTTTCCCAATAGCGGACACCTCCGAAAAGCGGACAA
Source organism: Maratus speculifer (assembly GCA_964019185.1). Lineage (NCBI taxonomy): Eukaryota > Metazoa > Arthropoda > Arachnida > Araneae > Salticidae > Maratus > Maratus speculifer. The sequence goes on from OZ025300.1 coordinate 236,695,822, forward strand.
ATTCTGCGTTCCCGAGGTGTCCGTTATTTAGAGGTTTTACTGTATTTGTTTATTTTGCAGCGCAAATCAAATATGAATATTATATAACTAGAATTGGAATATAATGCACTCTTTTAATTCTGAGATATCATAAGGATTGTGTAGTAACAGACAATTTTTTATTCAAGATATATGCTAACAATAACTTTTTTTTTCCTAATAGCAGATTTCTAAAGCTATTTAATCGGAAGATAATTATTGCCAAAAGGTTCATAATGTGAGTTAAAAGGGAAAAAAACTGACAGCACTGGATGATATTTTGTATTGAAAAATATATTTCTTCAATTTTGAACCGTTTTATGTTTGATGAGATGAAAAATGCTTTTTAAATAAATATAGTCCAAAAACGCAGTGGAAAAATTAACAGAAGATAAAATATTGTAAAGTCATAGCTAACGTTATGAGAATATATTATAATCTTATATGTAAATAGATAGTCGGTTTCAGTGCTTTAGGCCTTACTGTCAAGAACAGTGACTTTTATGAGGAAAAAACAGCTGACATTTGACAATGTATTATATTATTTTATACATAAAAATTAAAAAAAAAATTCTGTAAACAGGAGTTTTTTCAAGAAACTTCCTCAACAATCACTTTTCGAATTATCATTCTTAGATAAAATCATGAGAAATAGAAATCATTCATTACATTAAATTTGTTTCTCATCGCGGGGGTTTACCATTACTTAGACATAAACGTTTAACATGATGGTAATCAGGGCCCATCGCTCGGTTAAAAAGCTTGAAACTACTAACAATAATTTCTCTTAATAAAAACTGATGAAAGGCATTTTCATTTAAATTCGCTGTGATCACTGTTGTTACATTTCGATATCGAAGAAAGAAGTTAGTTTCTATGACAAAAATATTCTTCCTTGTTTTTGTATGTGACACCAACAAAATATTTTGTTATCGAAACAGTATCGCCAGCGTCGAGAATGATGTTCTTGTGTTCATTAAAATTTAAAATACATCAATTCTGTAAGTATACATTCCAAAGATACTTGGGGTTTCAAAGTTGCGTAGCTCCGCCCAAAGTAACGCCTTTAAATGAATTTGAATTAATTTTATACATACTTTTGTAACTATTTATATGGTGAGATAAAGGAAGAAAAAATATTTTTAAAGAGAAAAAAAAAGGAAAAAAGAAGTAAAAAGGCCTCAAAATTGATCGGGACAATGGGTCACAAATTTTGTGATCACAGATAAATGTGGAGAATAAGCTGGGGAAAATACTCCCCCTGTGTATCCGGTGTATCCGGTCTGAACACACACAATTTTAATTACAAACTTGCAATTTGCACCAATAACATTTTAATAACATCTTGCTTTTACAATAAACTAGTACACCGAACCCGGGGTTCCCGGGTCACAAAGTAAAGGTGAAAAACTTTTTTAAAATTTAAAATTGGAAAGTCTAATAAATTTTTTCTGCGTAATAGGCTTTTAAAACTGCCAACTAATTCCAAATAGCAATTTTATATGAAACATATTACTTATGTAATCATATACAGCTTTAAAAATTATCGGTACTTCTGTATTAGCGGGGCCGTAACTAAGGGGGCGCTATGGGCGGCTCAGCCCCCCCCCCTCCGGAAAAGATTCCAAGGTCACTCAATGAATTTCTGTTCCGAAAATTCAAATGAAATATTGTTTAAAAATCTAATTTAATTTTGAAACCTTTTCACAGTTTTGCAGAGTTACTAAATTGTATCTAAAATAAATGTTTCAACACTCCCTCATCCTATTTGTACATATGAAGCTAACATGATGGGCTATTTTGCAAAAGTTATACACTCAAAACTTCATCATCATATACTTTTCTAAGCATAAAAAAAAGTTATTTTAACAGTTTAATAAGAAACAGAGTACCTACAATATGAATATGCACTAATTTATCTTTCTGCGTCAGAGAGAGAGAAAAAAAACCTATGAGCCCCCCTACATTATCTTGAGTCCTCCCTATTGTTCACTACGGCCCTGCGTATTAGACGCAAGATAGCAATTATCAGCCAAAGATTTCGCCAAAGAATTAAATTGCATTCTCAGTTTTTAAAAACAACTAAGAAAATATGACACCCAGATATTCTTTAAAATACATTTTTGTAAAGGTTAATTGATGTATCTTTTGTAAAGTAAGTTTACAACGAACTAAAAGTCACTAAATTCATAGATAAAAACGAAATAAAACCAACAACATTCACCGGGTTTTAAAGCCGACGATATATTGACATAACAGGTTTTTAATTACGATTTTTTTCAGTTGCTATGAAAAAATGACAACTAAAATATACAGTGATCTGTTATTTTCCATGGAGAAAAGAGATAGATGGAGGTGCAGTATACGATTAAAACGGTTTGATGGGTGTTATTCTTCCAATATAAGTCTCTCATTCGACCCAAACAAAACAATCACATGGAACAGAGACCGAATTTTTTAACATCATTTTTTCTCTAAATGAAAAAGGTCTGAATATATTTTAGCATTATAAAATAGCATTTCATTGTATTATAAATTAAAATTGCATCGCTAAAAGTTTTTCTTTTTTCTTTTTTTTTTTTTTTTTTTTTTTTTTGAAAGCACGCCGTTGTGTTTGATGCACTGCAACGAATTTTAAAGTTACATTTTTGGCGTAACCTCCAGCCACTAAACTGCATCTCTCTTTTTTTTTTTCTATTTTACTCTATGGCTATTTTTTCTCTTTTTCCCACATAAATGCGATACTCAAGTTGCCACCATTAGAGAAATTGAACCAAAAACTACAAAAAAAAAATAATATCTCAAAAACAAATTGAGATACAGTTTTCTAACAAACGGCATTTAAAAGTGCATTTTTTCTCTAAACGATAGTATAAAGATTGAAAACGTGCAATGTCTAGAAGTTTAAAAATTTACAATAGAGAAATTGCAAAACCGAAATTTCATCGGAAAGTGTTGCCATTCAAAACATGACGTATGCGTTACGCACAGATACGTTTGGCCTTTATTATATAGAAGTTTAAATTATTGAGTTCTTGACGTCGTTTGTAAATTCCGGTATCAGTCGATAATGTCTCATTTTACTAACAAAATTTGTCCTGGCCGGAAAGGGATAAAGAGCGCTCTTCAAGTAATTTTTCGCAGTTTTCTGTGTTTGGAGTACTGATTTAAAATTGTGACGATTACTTAACCTTTCCGGCAAGGGCAAATTCTGCTAGTATAATGAGAAATTATCGACTGACACCGGAAATTACATACGACTTTTTTAGAAATTAAAAACCGCTTAATTAAAACTCTCAAAGTAACATTTTATTAAATTATTATTGGTGCAGATTGCAGGTTTGGAATTAAAATTAGGTATCCTCATCAGGGCACAGTGTGCCGGAAAAGTTAACCCCTTCGCGACGGGAGCCTTTTACGAAATTTTTAATGTTTTGTCACCGGATCTGAAAAACAGAAATTTTTGCCTTATTGAATCGAGAAAATGCTCCAATTGAATAAGGCAAATTTTGCTGCAAAATTTTATTGGTGGTTATTAACAAGGATTCTTAATCCTTTTTGCGGCACGTATACGTGTCGCTCGTCCCGCAGGGGTTATGGAGATATGTAAAAGTTTCATTTGCAATAATATGTAACTATATACAAATATGGTGTAAAAATTTGCGTTTGTTCAGAAAATTTTAAAATTTGTTGCAATTTTATAATGAAGAAGAAGCCGCTACGATAGCTGCTTTATTTTTCGATGCATCAATTAACGAATCTAATAGAATAGAAGGGTCGTCAAATCTTCATTTCTTTTTTTCAACAACTCTAAGAGAATTATAAAATCTTTATCTACTTTTCCTATATTTCACAGGCTGGGATTTATATGATAATATGTAACCAAATGACAAAAGTTGGTATTCATACAAAAAATTAAGACTTTTTGCGGTACATGTACGTGTCGATTGTCCCCAAGGGGTAAATTAGAGAAAATGCTCCGATTAAATAAGCTAAATTTTACAGTAAATTTTTTCTAAAATTAAAATTATAAAGCTGCGATCAAACATAGTATCCTGCCGCAATCAATATCTCAAATTTCCGAATATCAAGATTTTCAAAGATGAAACGATCGAAAATATATGTATGAAATTCGAATTTGCCGATGCTTATATATTCTTTCTAGATTTCATCAATATCATGTCATACTCTTTGATATGAAGAAAGTGTTGCCAGATTTCATGATTGGCATCACTTTTTTGTAAATAGTGTAATTCACCTTATTTAAGCTCATCTAATGACATATCAATAAAAGGGAAAACAAGGAGAATTTTAACACTTCAGAATAGTGGTGCCAATCAAGAAATTTGAATTAAAAAATAGGCCACTGATTACAATGTTTGCCTACAGGGTGTTTCAAAAATGACCCGTATATTTCAAAAATCGATAAAAACTAAGCGGGCAGCGATAGAAATACACCGTTTGTTACAATATGCTTGGGACAACAGTAAATTTTCAGGCAGACAAGCTTTCGAAATTAGTTACAAATTTCAACAACAGATGGCGCTACAGTCTGAAAAATCTAAAGTAGGATATTTTCCACATATCCACCATGCGCAGCAGTAATATGGTGTAGTCTCTGAACGAAATTACCAGAAACCTTTGTAAACGTTTCAAGCGGTATGGCTTCACATGCAGAAGAGATATACTGCTTTAGTAGTCCAATTGATACTGGATTGTGGTAGTACACCTGGTCTTTCAAGTCAAAAACCCTCTGTTTAAAGGAATAAACCATTTTTTCACAGCCAATTTGCAATCGGTGAACAGCACACGCTTGCAGCAGAAAGACGACTTACAGAATGTCCCAAGCATATTGCAAAAAACAGTGTATTTCAATCGCAGCCCATTTTCTTTTTAATGATTTTTAAAACACACCGGTCATTTTTTAAACACCCTGTATTAGATACTTTGACATAGTATTGTATATATGACATTAAATCCAATCAATCAGAGCGCTGTTCAATTAGTTTTTCGCAGTTTTCTGGGTTTTGGAGTGCTTTTTAAAATACTTAGTGACGATAGTGTTGCTAGCCAAATGTTCCAAGCGTTGTTCACATTTGAAAAACTTTCAGTCTTGAAAATAATTCTAGCTCGAAAGCAGAAGAAATGGGCGAAACAAACAAGTGGCAAAAACTATGAATTTCTTCGTCATATATTATCTTCTTGAATTGATTGCAATTACTTAGATTTTTATCACAAGTAAACTACCTCATACTAAAGGTAGCCTTTCGAGAACAGGAATTATGATACCCTTAGCACAAGTCATTTAAATAAGAGATGTATTTATATACTTAAACAGTTTTATAATAATACCGGCGTAAATGTTTTTGTTATTTCGTATAATGTAAAAGTAAATATTTAACCACTTCAATAATTTGAGCGTACGCGGTACGGGCAAGAAACATTTTCTTGATCCCTCACTTAAAGCTTTTTAACACCACTAATTTGTTACTTTCTTCAATCTTAACAAGAAGAAAGTATTGGATGAAAATTTCCGTGAAAATTTCCGACGGATTTACATGTTTTAGGGACCGTGAACACGAAAAACATGCTTCTAAGGAACTGTCTATATATGACAAAGATTTTGCGGGCACTCTATCTCTAGAACTATTGCACGGAATTTTACAAAACTTTGTTTTTTGATTATATCGCTCAACACATGGCGCTGGTATGCTGTATTATTCATAATTTCCGCAATAGTTATATCTCAAGAACTAGCGCATGAATTTACAAAAGTTTTATATTTAGGTAGTACTTGATACAACATGTTGCTGATTATGTTTTGGTGCAAATCGCTCAACAGATGGCTCTGCCATGGGGCATTATTCGTGGTTATCGCAATTGCTCTATCTTAAGAATTAATGCACAAAACTTTCTAAAACTTCATATTTAGTTAATTCCTGATTTAGATTAGTGTTGTTTAGTTTTTGGTGCAGTCGCCTTACACATGGCGCTTCTACGCTGAATTTATCGCGATTTCACAATAAATGTATCTCAAGAACTAATGCATGGATTATCATCAAAATTCAGATTAAGTTAATACCTGGTAAAAAAAAATTGGTCCTTATTATTTTCTAGAGTACATCACCAATATGTGGCGCTGTTATTGAGATTTTTAAAAAAAATTTGCAATAGCTCTATCTCAAAAATTAATGCAATGGATATTCATGAAGCTTCAGTTTCAGTAATAAGTTGGCATAAGTTGCTGCTGACTAAATTTTAATTTAACCCTTACCAACACACAGTGCCCAATCCCGGATACCTAATTTTAATTTTAAACTTGCAACTGGTACCCATAATATTTTAATGTAATTTTGCTTTCACAATGAAAGATTAAATTAAGGAATTCAAAATATCTAAAAAATTTGTTTCTAAATTCCGGTGTCAGTCGGTTTTTTTTTTACATTTTAGTGACAGAATTTCTCCATTCTGGAAAGTGTTAACACTAGAATACCGGGAAATTTTACATAAATTTAAAAAATATATATTAAATTATTTAGTTTATTTTGTTAGTCTCAATTACTTGCAACTTGTGTGTAACTTATTTCTTAACCCTTTCAGGAGCAAAAGAATTCTGTTCGTAAAATGATGAAATAATAGACTGACACCAGAATATTCAAACGAATTTCTTAGAAAATAAAATTCCGGTATTTTGAACTTTCATTAGAAAAGTAACATTTTATTATAATATCACTGGTGTCATTTGTCAATTTTGGCATTAAAATTATGTGGCTAGACCCTCTAGCCACCGCCCTTGAAAGGGTTAAATATTTTTCTGTATCAAATTGTCAATTTGTCCACTGATCGCTGTCGAATTGACACCTGTCCGGGGTTTTAGTATTAAACCATCTAACTCGTGGCACGACTATGCTGCATTTTTCAGGAAGTATTAACCTGCATAAGATATAAAAAATTTTGGGATTGCCAAAAAAAATCAATTAAGTTGTTAATCACTATTTCTTCTAACAGTGGTTTTGAAAGTTATCCAGCCATAAATCATTAAAATATATGATTCGTTTCGAAAACATTTTAAAGACTCATGAGATTAAAACATATTAAAACAACTACGCTATATTATTTATTTAAACTTTTTTTCATATCTTTATAGTTTAATTGCACTATATAAAAGTAAAATTGCCGTATTTAATATTATAATAAAAAGAATACTACCCAGTTAAACTGATGGCATTGAGCTCACAGTCTACGCATACTAATTGTACATTACAGCCTTATATTTTCAAGGGTTAATTCCGTTCGAAAAAAAATTAAAGGAGGGGAAACAGCTCCCCTTTCCTCTTTTATACTTAATTATTGAACCCCCTAAACTAATCAGGGACATACTTTATCATATAAAAAAGCTATATCCAAAATTCAGAGCAAATTGGAAAATTCTTAATAAAAACCCATTTATATAATTTAAGAGAAGTTATCCTCCTCTTTTATACTTAACAATTAAACTTCCAAAACTATTCAAAGATTTGAACGAAATCTGATAATTCTACATGAAAAACCCATTTATATAAATTAAAGGGAAGAGCATTAGAACCCCGTTCCCCCTGAATATACTTATCCAATAAACACATAATACCAATTACGGAGGCGCCCAATCAGAATGATCCTATATCTAAAACTGACAATTCTGCTTGAAAACTGATAATTCTGCATGAAAAACCCATTTATATCAATTAAAGGGAGGGACATGACCCCTCTTCTCCCTGTTATACATATCGAATGAATTTCAAAAACTAATCAGGGAAGCGCCTTAACAGGATATACTCATATACAAAATTTCATATAAATCGAATATTTTTATCATGAGTTATCGCGTTACGCACGTACATACATACAGAACGGGCGGGCTCATAAGCTCTCAGGCTATGATAGCCTGTGAGCTAAAAATACTTCCAAAATAATTTAAAATTATCTGAAGTTTACGAGCAAAATGCGATGAATAATTTGATGATATGGAGGTGGGTGCGAAATTTTAACCCGCTGGATCCCAAACCGCACGAGATATTTTGAGATATTCTAATTTGCATATCTTAATTCCCACCAGCAAATTAAAGCAGCAATATTTTCTTTAATCAATAGAATATCATTCCGTATTTAAATAAAACGAAATTAGCCATTGAATTTTTCTGGTGTAAAATCAAATTTTCTGGACTACATAATTTCTAAAACGTGTTCTGTCATAGAAATTAGTCTTATAGAGCGACGTTAAAACTTTCACGATGAAGAATGTAGTGAGACGGCCGTCTCTAATTGGCAATGATTTGCTTGCTAAAGTTGAAGAGGAGAACAGAGTATTCACCATTACGACATTATCAATGCATTTTCATCAAATTTATTCCTCTCTTTTTACAACGCTGTTAGCACATGATTGGCACGACAGGCGGCATCTTTCTATGAGAAGGGCATACAAAAGCACGTGTCACGGCTCGTGTCTGGCTTTTAATTCATCAATGTTCGACATTCTCCTCCTGTAAACTTTGTCCTTTACAAATCCCCAAAGGAATAAGTCCAGCGACGTTATATCCGGTAATCTAACTGATGACCTAAAAGCTTGAATTACAACCGCAATAGCCTCTGCGGATGCCGACATGCTGGCCGCTACCGGGCGTGAAATTGACTATCGACTTGATATTCTCTGGGCGACGAAGGGGACACACGCGGAAGTTCATTGACAAGGATCATGAAATTGTTTAGTCTAACTAAACAATTATGTTGATAATTTTAATCTATCTTTATTATTTTATGAGTTATGAAAATCAAAATGGGTCCGGGACTTTATAAACAACATGAATATTGAAATATATAATTCTAGTATTCTTTATCTCTTTTTTTATTTTTGAGTACGCTTAAATATATAAAGACTTTTTTTTTCAATATGAATTTTTTTTATGTACGCCAATATTGCTTTCTGTGATAAATAAAATAATTGTAAGAACAAGCATTATACATATATATATATATTGAACTCTCTCATTGTATAAATTTAAATTCATTAAACACCATTTTAAGCGAGTTCTACAAATCTATTAATAAACATTTTATTGGTATGTTTAAATCGTTTGCTTTTGGAGAGGAAAAGAGCTGCTTGCGAAATACCCAGGCACTTTCGTCTTTTCAGGACAAATATCTAAACATATTTTATTTTTTACAGGATTTCTACTGGATTTGCGCCTTTAATTTTGACTAATCCTCAATTGCATGAATAAGTAGTTTAATTAGTATTTTTCTTTCAAATTTTCTGACTATGCTCAGTATGGATACCTTCCTCGTTTGTTAGAAATTTTATAAAATCATCTAATCACTCAATTCGTTTAATATTTAAAATGCATTTTTATATGACTGGTTTTTTTTCACCATTTCTAGTCTTTAAATTTTTTAAGTTTAAAATCCCTAAACATAAATTATCCAAACTTAAAACATATTCTTTTTTAATATTTTAATTAATTCTGATTCAAGAAATTTTAATAAGCATATTTTCTTTTCATAAAATATGACTTTTTAAAAAATAAGTTCCACGATTTCTTTTTAACTTAAAAAATATATATATACAGGGTTCGCACAGTTCTACCACTAAAATTTAAGAATATTTTCAAAGTGTTTCACTACAGAAAAATATCGTAAACCCTGTGAATGGAGGTGGAGATTGCGAACGTTGTGGTTTAAAAATTAAATTTAAATTTTCTTATTTTTCTTTTTCTTATTTTTATTTTTTTATCTATTTCTTATTTCTTTTTGCTGGTGCCAGAGTCCTTGGAAATCCCAAGGAGTGTGCGAATCTTGTATATGTTTCCAAAAATTCTGAAATAAAATTAAAACTTATACATTTCTGCTTATATATAAAATGAAAACATTTTGAAACTAGTCAAGTACTATCTTCCGTTAAAACGATTTTAAAATACTTTACTTTAAAAATTAATAATAAATTTTAATCTTTTAAAAAGTTTTCTGCAAATTTTAATTACATAACTTAGTTTACAAATTATATTGTTAACAATCATTAAAATAAAGTAACAATTGTAACTAAATGAATGTTTTTTAAATGTATTCCTGACCTCCTTAATCAAAAAAATGGTAATTTGAAACAGGTCAAAGTTGTGTTTTCTTTTAAATAATACTTTATGTTGGCAAAAAAATTAACCATCGAGATACTTAACTATTAATCCAATGCTTTCGTATTTGCAGACTAGTGATTGATAACTAATTAAATATAGAACATGTCAGTGAAATCTTTTCTTTCTGTTAATTGCTTTTCAATAAAGAGTTTTGGAATAACAATTGTACTGTTCATTGAATTCTTGGAAGCGGGAATAAGCTTTTCTTTTTTCCTTTTTTTATGTTACATTAAGCATCCGATTTTTACATTACATGTTTAAGTTAATTTTTTATTAAATTTAAATAGCATTTTGGATAAAGTAATCAGAGAATAATAATAATAATAATAATAATAATAATAATAATAATAATAATAATTCTTAGCCTTACAAGGAAAGTACTATCTATATTATAAAAGGCTAATTCCGTGTGTTCTGTAGTGTAAGTCACTTAATTTATTAATTGCTATGCTTTTAGCCACCGTTATTTTCGAAAAGTCTGCTTGGCCTTATTCAATTAATGAGAATGTGCCAATAAAATTAATCACATTTTTTTTGTTCTATAATACTGGTAGCCAAAAAATGTAGCCTGTGACTTACACTACAAGTACTCATGGAAATAGCCAAAAGCTAAACGTATCTGAGTGTAACGCATATTTCGTGAATTGCAATATTTTGAAATTCAAAATGAAAATTCCGTCTTGAAATTTACTCTACTGCAAATTTTTAAATTTTTAAGTACCGCCCATTTTCAAATTTTACACTATTGGAAAGGGTAAAAATGTTTGTAATTATTTTACTTAATTCTGATTCTGCATATTTATATAAAAATACTCACTTTTGAAAATATATGTTTAAAAAAAAAAATAAGTTGCAAGTTTTTCTTTTTTTAATTTAAATATATATATTTAAAAACTTTTGAAATAAAACTAAAACATGTATTTCTACTGAGTTACATGATTGAAAACATTTTGAAATTTGACAAATAATATTTACAGTTAAAACAGTTTCAAAATAATAAACTTTAAAAATAAATAATTAATTTAAAAAAAAAAGCTTTTTGAGATTTTTTATGACATGACTTTGTTTTCAAATAAAATGTTAAAAATCATTGAAAAAAAAATTCTAACTAAAACTAGTCGTTGGGGGCCACCGTAATACTTACCCATCATGGATATGTATATGAAAATAAAACATGTGAAACTATTTATACAATGCATTGCAATTCATAAACAAAATTAAAATATTGTTAATATATATAGTAATGCTATATTAAAGAAAGGCTGATGTACCAATTTCGACAAATTATATAAAACGCCAAACTACTCAAGTAGTACCGAACTGCGTAAAAGAAACATCCTTATAACTCCAAAAATAATAATTCTATTAACTAACAATTAACTGCGTCGGATTAAGCGTCTCATTTCCAAATAAAATATACTTGTGAATTGAAATTTGAATGAAATACAGGGTCATGAAAAATCGAAAAATGTGGAAAACAAGATTATAAATATCTCGGCAACTAATAATCCGATTGACTTCGTTCCATATGCAAAATGTGTGTTATTTTATTGCCTTTTACGTCCATTCCTTAGAACAAAAAAATTCGAAAATTTTTATATACTTTTCATCAGAACGAATTGTTCGAGAGTCCGAAAAAAATAGTTCCGGATAATCGAGGTTGCTGATATTAAATAGGGTTCGTCCCATTCTTATTCCGTTCGTCCCACTACATACAAAATTTCAAGTCTCTATCTCAATTTGTTCGGGAGATAGAGCGTTTACAGACAGACAGACGGACGGCAAAAAAAAAAAAAAAAAAAAAAAAAAAAAAAAAAAAAAAAAAAAAATTCTAAAAATATGTTTTTCGGAATCTCCACTATCTAAAACGTGTAAATCCGTCAAATTTTTTTTTTCGATTTTCAAAACGATTGCAAGACTTACCCTATACTACGTATGATGGGTAAGTAATATTTTAAAAATGTGTCTATGACCTCCTTAACCGAAAAAAAAAAAGAATAAATAAATGGAAATCTGAAAAGGGTCAAAGTTGTGTTTCCTCTTAAATAGGCTTTTATACTCACTAAAATTAACCGTCGAATTATTTACTTAACTATTCTTCTAATGTTTTCGCATTTGCAGACGAGTGATTGATCACTGATTATACATAGGACATGTTAGTGGAATCTTTTGTTTCTCTTAATTGCTTTTCAATAAAGAGTTTTAGAATAACAGTTCTCCTACTCATTGAATTCTGGGAAAAGGGAATAAGCTTTTCTTTTCATCCCTTTTTTTATATTAGTACATTGAATGTACGGTTTTTGCATTACAGAATGCTTAGTTTAATTTAGTAATTTTAATTTTAAATAGCAATTTTAAATACAATTATAAGAACATTATTAGATACAAATTAGATACAAATGTTTCAAAATTAGGAAATTAAATAAAAAAAATAATAAAAATAAATTTTAATCTTTCAGGGACAGTGGTATGTTAATGAAACCTTTTAATTTTAGTTCCTAAATGTATAGCTGAAAATTTTTATAATAAATTTTACTATCTCAAATCGCCGTAATCTGTCGATTAAATAAGGCATAAATTTCTGTAAAAAATTTCCGGGTCAAAAAATCAGTAGGGTTGGCAGCTATGGCTAAATGTCACAGTTGTACCAGAATTTGGGGAATAAATTTTTTTATTTATTATATATGGATGCTATTTTTTTACTTATTTACGAATAATTATTTTTATAAAGTCTGGTTTCTCTCTTTATTTAACCCTCTGGCGTTCATTGGTCTCTCTGCAAAACCAGGGGTGCAAAAATCTAGGCGCCAGCAGGCAGTTTCTCACCACAAAATTTATTTCGTTTTTCTTCCTCTAACATTTCGTGTAAAATTCCTGCTAGATTGCTATTGAATTTTGAGCGAAAAAAACTTTAAAATTTTAGTGGTGAGAGACTACCTTCTGGCGCCTAGATTTTTGCACCCCTGTGCAAAACCAAAAAAATTTTAAACACAAAACTAGTTCATTATTTGTTCGTAATTACTGGTGTCATTTATTTCAAAATCTTGGCAATGAAAATGCTTTGCCCGTTAACCCCTTAACTGATTCTTTTTTTTTCGTTCAAAAAATAGAAAGTAACGGTTCCACACCAGTATTTTTTGAATAAAATATTCTTAAAATTTAATGTAAATATTTCCGCCTTTAAATAGTATGAATTTAAAAAAAATTAGTGGTGTCGAAAAGCTTTAAATGATGAATTAAGCAAATTCGTCTTGCCCGAACGGCGTACGAGCAAATCAGTTAACCCTTTCCTGCACACTGTGAACGGTCTGGGAAACCTAACTTTTATTCGAAACTTGCAAACGGCACCAATAATATTTTAATAAAATTTTGCATTTTTAATAAAAGGTTAAATTAAGAACTTCAAAATATCTAAAAAATCGTTTCTAATTTCCGGTGTCAGTCGATAATTTCTCATTTTACTAACAGATTTTGCCCGTGCCGGAAAGGGTTAAGGGGTTAAAGGTTAAACATTTTAGCAATGGAATTGGTTTTTCTCTGAAAGGGTTAAGCTAGTTTGTTGTCAATCTTTTAATTCATATTACATTTTTTTTTTTCGTTTCTGAATTTTGAAGCCACAGTTCTTAGCGAAAAAAAGAGAAATTATTACTGAAAATAGCAACAGATAGGAGTTTTGTATTTTTGCTATCAAAGCCCAATTTTGTCGCACTATTTAGGGGAAAGTGGGGATACTTGAGCCTCCCCTATTATCTCTACAGTTGGTCAATTTTTCTTTCTAAAACTGGCAACATTGTAACATATTTATAGTTCTGAACATGTAAAAAAGTAATCACATACCTTGGTACCATTTTGAAGATTAACCCTTTGAGCTCTGCTGGTAGATTTTTCTACCACATAATTTTAATTCTGAAATGTCACACGACACCAGAAAATTCGAGCAAATTTATTTGAAAAAGGTTTAATGCATTTTTTCGCGTATATTCTAAATCGTTTATTTTCTTTGCAAAATACTGGTGCGAATGTGACATCTGGCTCAAGTATCCCCTCCATAGGGATACTTGAGCCACGATGTAAAAGAAAAAGTAAAAATTTATTAGACATAGAAAAATAGTTCAAAATTAATTAAAAGTGGTTTTCAATTGAAGAAAAAAATATCAAATTTTCATTTTCAATATTTTATTTTGTTTTAAAAAATTATAAAAAATTTTAAAAAATTAAAATTTAAAAAATGGCTTAAGTATCCCCATCTTCCCCTACTAAATAGCTTTAAAAAAACAGACATTATATTTGGAATAATGGTCCATCGTAATTGAATCAGAAAAATGTTCATTTTATCATGATTGGTATGACCGGCAAAAACACGTTGCCTGTGCGACGTGCGGGTAGTAAAAAAAGAAGCGGTTACCTGTTATATTTCCGTTCAAAAGAAATGCTTACGAAAACTTAACAAGAAGTCAGCATCATTTAGAATAAATATGAAGTACCTTATTTTATTGCAGAAATTTTTATATTAAATAAAACAAAGTTTATACTTTTGAATTCGTTATAATAAGTGCAGAGGTTGCAGCATCCCTAAAATTTTCGCTGTTTTCTACCACAATTTCAAAACGATAATAATTAATGTAAAATTTCATTTTAAATGCTAAAGAAATCTGACACGAAGATTTTTGATTTAAAATACTGGTAGAAAAGTGCAAAAAGTTTAGGGACGCTGCGACCCCTGTAAGTGACTTCAGCAAAAAGGAAGGATGCACCGAAGTTGTAGTTTTGAAAGTAAACATGTAAATATTTCGACGGTTTATACCTTTTCAGGAGCGGTTACATGTTTACGAAATCACGTACTTTTAATTCCCACATTTGCTCCAGTAGTTTAATAATATTTTCTCAGAATTAAATATGTGAATAGCAACTTACGAAACCACCCACTTTTATTTCCCACATTCGCACCAGAAATTCAATAAAATTTTCCGATTAACAAATATATGAGTAGAAGTAGCAAGTCTGATTCCTTTTTCGAAGTACATTTGATGATAAATTCCCTGCGCTAGTCAATTATTTTAACACTTTACCACTGAAAATGTTTTCCGCTTTTAAATATAAAACTTGAATTTCACACCAATTTTCTATTAATTCCTTGCATGAAACCACTTAATTTTGATTCCCAAATGCCACATTCACACCGTAATTTTGATTAAAAAAATTACTGTAATTGAATGTGCGAAATATAGTTTACATATTTACAAATAAAGTTGTTTTCCAATTCCGGTGTCAGTCATTAATTTCAGCACTTAATCAATGAATTTGCCCAACGCTGCAAAGGGTTAAAGAATATTTTTTCTTTAATTTTACCTTAAAGTCAGTCACCAAATGAAATATATATATATATTCGTTCAAAATTAACTGGTATTCAAATAAAAAAAAATTATGAAATTTTTCTGGAACTATATGTTACTGTTTGTCTTCAAAGAGTTAATACTTTTCGGCTTGAATTAAGGCGTTTCTAATTTCTACAAAAGTCGTTCGTGAATTCCGGTCACAGTCAATATCTTCTTATTTTACGAACGAAATTTGCCCCTCATGGAAAGGGTTATAGTTATTTTTAGTACGAAAATATCATATAAAGTTTAAATTTATTTAATCATTAACATATTACGCCTTCTTTGTTTAATAAAAAGAATTTATGGATAACCGCTTCCCTATTTTCGCCGTACTTCGTATGGTCAACGTGCTTTTGGCAATCATGATTTGACCGTACTACGAACGGGCATCCATACTCCATTGATGATTTGTTATTCTCACCAGTAAAATTTTGCATATCTTATCTGAACAATTTGGTATTCATTTCATGGGCTGTCTAGTTGCAATGAACTGTACATCCGGAGTAAAAGTGGAAAGTCTTCCAAAATATGGAACCGTTGGGAGCGAAAAGTTAACCCTTTGCGGGGAAGGACAAATTCATTGCTTAAGTATTGAAATTAATGACTGACACCGGAATTTAAAAACAACTTTATTTGTAAATAAGAAAAAGCTATACTTCACGCATTCAATAAACAGTAATTTTCTTTAACAAAATTCCGGTGCGAATGTGGCGTTTGAAAATTAAAATTAAGTGGTATATCTATGAAACCACCGCCCCGCAAGGGGTTAAGCTACATCACAGCTGCCAAATTTTACGAATTTTTCGTACCGGTAAAATTTTATAATAAATATTGTCTTATTTAATCGTCAAAATCCTACGATTAAACAAATGAAAATTCTCTGTAGAATTTTAGTGGTAGCAAAAATGCGTAAAAGTTGGCAGCCATGGCTATAGTAAAAACTACTTAAATAAAAAATGCGTATTAAATTTGAGGTGAAAAATTAAAAGGAAAACATTAAGTTATTAACTGGTAAAAACATAATGAGTAAGCACAATAATTAAATAAAATGGCATGTATAGAGAAGAAAATAAGTATAACTGTAGTTCTGGAACTACTAGGCGAATCTAAACTGAACAATTTTTCTGATTTAATTAGGAAGAAATTTCTGTTTAAAAAAAACGGTGAAAAAAGATTACATTTCTGTAAAAGACACGAGAAAAATAGACATTATTTGAAAGATTTTTCACAAATACTGATCAGTTAAGTGGTTAGAAAACGGTTGGCTAGTTCATCATATCGACGCTTCCAAAACAGAATCGTTATATTAAAAAAAAACTTTAAAATTAAAGTATTGTATAGAGATTCTTACATCTCTCAACATATTTCATTCTAAAATATCATTCTTTAACCCCTTGAGGGGCGGTGGTTTCATAGATATACCACTTAATTTTAATTCCCAAACGCCACATTCGCACCGGAATTTTGTTAAAGAAAATTATGGTTTTTTGAATGCGTGAAGTATAGCGTTTTCTTATCTACAAATAAAGTTGTTTTCAAATTCCGGTGTCAGTCATTAATTTCAATACTTAAGCAATGAATTTGCCCTGTCCGCAAAGGGTTAACAAACCTTTCTTTGGGACCTATCTTTGTCTATTTTTTTCAGGACATTGATATATTCGGCGGTATGTGAAACGAGGTAGAGAGAAGTAAGAAAAATGTGAATTTCTTCTCTCACGAATTTAGCGACTTCAGATCTTCCAGTTTGCCAGAATTGAGAGCTTTTATTTTGATGAATAAAACTTTTTAAAATGTAGTACATGATAAAATGCGCTGAGATTTGAAATATTTCAGGCTTGAGATATGGCAAAAAAATTAACATTTGACAGCATCAAACATTTATTGATTATTCACAAGTTTTTTTAATATTATTAGTAACTCAGAAATATATGTGAGAAATATTTGCTGCATTAATTCAAACTCCAATTTTGAAAAGTCTAGAAGATTTTTGTTTTAATCTGTTGAGCTATATCTGTATCTGAAATATTTTTCTCTTTTAAATAAAAAACTTGCATTTCATACTAGTTTTCGTTTCAAATAGCATTTTTTTATTGCGAAATTTTAATTATTATAAACAAATGGTTGAAACTTTTTTGGTATTACATGGTACCGTTAGGTTTTAATAGGTCAAGGCTAATTTTTATAAAAAATACCATATAATGTAAATTAATTTAATACTTAACATATATAAGATATTTTGTCAAGTATGAAGATTTTATGATTAATAAAAAAAGTTATCAAATTCATTATTTTGTGCCTTCCAAAACAAAATCGTTATAAAAAACCATTTTAAAACTAAAATATCGTACAGATATTCTTGCATCCCTCAACAAATTTCATTCTAAAAAATCGTTCTTTAACAAACATTCTTTAGAAGATGTCTTTATCTATTTCTCTCAGGACATTGATATATTCGGTGGTATGTGAAACGAGGTAGAGAGAAGTAAGAAAAATGTGAATTTCTTCTCTCATGAATATAGCGACTTTAGATCTTTCAGTTTGCCAGAATTGAGAGCTTTTATTTTGATGAATAAAATTTTTAAAATTGTAGTACATTATAATAATGCTCTGTGATTTGAAATATATCAGGTGTGAGATGTGAAATCTTTGAAAAAATCGAAAGAAAATTATCAAATAACAGCATCAAATATTTAAGGACAATTTATTAGTTTTTAGAAAAATATTAGCAACTCAGAAATAGATGTGACAAAAGTTTGCTGTATTAATCCGAAATCCATTTTAGAAAAGTCTAGAAATTTTTTGTTTTAATGGGTTGAGCTATGTTGTTACCTGAATTATTTTCCTTTTTTAAATAAAAATCTTGCATTTCACACGAGGGTTTTTTTTTTAAGTAGCAGTTTTTCATTGATTTCATCATGAAATTTCAGCCCTTCGAATAAAAAAAAATAGTTGAAACTTTCCTTGTATTATATGGTACCCTTATGTTTTAATGAATTAAGGTTATTTAAATATATACATATATCATTATAATGTTTAAAAGTATTTAATAATTCACACATATATTTTTTTTTTCTAATATGAAGATCTTTTGTTAAAAGATCAGTTAACAAATTCATAATGTCGTGGCTTCCAAGACAAAATCGTTATATAAAAAAAGCCCACTTTAAATATAGTGAGATATTCTTGCATCTCTCAACATATTTCATTCTAAAATATCATCCTTTAACAAACCTTTCTTTTGGAGATATCTTTATCATTTCTCCCAGGACATTGATATAATCGGTGGTATGTGAAACGAGGTAGAGAGAAATAAGAAAAATGTGAATTTCTTCTGTCATGAATTTAGCGACTTTAGAACTTTCAGTTTGCCAGAATTGAGAGCTTTTATTTTGATGAATAAAACTTTTAAAATTGTTGTACATGATAAAAATGCGCTGTGATTTGAAATATTTCAGGCGTAAGATGCCGAAAGAAAATTAACAAATGACAGCCTCAAAAATTTATTGACAATTCACTAGTTTTTAGAAAAACATTAGCAACTCAGAAATATATGTGAGAAATGTTTGCTGTATTAATTCTAAGTCCATTTTATAAAAGTATAGAAGATTTCCGTTTAATGTATTGGGATATATATGTACCTGAAACTTTTTTCTCTTTTAAATAATAATAATAAAAACTTGCATTGCAGTCTTGCGAACATTCAGTTTAACTTTTGCAAAATGTCAGTTAATTTAAACCAGGTTAAACATCTTTGAATATTTTTTAAACAGAAATAATATCAAATAAGTTCCACAAAAAAACGAGAAACACAGTAAATGTACTTCTAAGCAATTTTCCGTTCACAAAAGTAGTTAAACTGCTTAAATTAACTCATATTTTACTGACGTTTAGCCGGAAGTTAGCAAGTATGCTTAATGTCTTCTTTTTCATATATATAGGCATACATGCCAACCACCGGCTTTTTTTTTTAAATAAAAAAAAATTGTATTTTTAACCAGAAAAATTGCCTAGTTAAACGTGTCTAACATTAAATATGGTAAACCGTTGAAAACCTCATACAGTCGACTCTCGTTAATTCGAAATCGGATAATTCGAGTCTTCGCTTAATTCGAACTAATCATGAAGTCCCGAAATTTTCAATGGCAGAATAAAATTAAAAATTTTCATTAATTCGAACTCATTTTCTCTTGACATCGTTTAATTCGAACTGACAAGAATTCCGATTTTTCATTTTTCCTTTCTTTCTAACGGATTTCAGATCATTCGAATAACCTTCTTTCTTTGATTTTGTGAAAATTGTTCCGATCGAGCATACATTAATACAATGCATTTGTGCATTTGATATCCACTTTTTCAGAGCCCTAACTGTCCATCACTGACGCTTTAAATTTTTCTTACATTGTGCTTGTTTCTAATCTTTTAATTAGTTTATACATTTATACATTCCAATTTAATATTAAGTCATATTCTAATGATAATAGACGAAATAAGTTTAAAAATCATTATAACATTAATTCCTTTGTAATAGTACCATATCAAGCATGTTTTCCGTAATTCGAACTGCGGATAATTCGAACATTTCTTGTTGTCCCTACGAGTTCGAATTAACGAGAGTCGACTCTATCTCCACTCTTTAAATAAATTTCTGGTTCGATGAATAGTTTATCGGTTTTAAAAAATGCCGGAAGTTGGCATGTGTGTAAAAATAAAACATTTTGACAAAAAATGAATATGCTGTCGGAAATCGATTTTTTATTGAATATTATAAAATTTGGTACAATTTCAGAATAAAAATCACCTCCTAAGTCTCTTTTTTTAAAAACAATTATAAAATTTAAAAATGAATAATTTCCACTCGAATGATTATCTCATTTTTTTGAGACGTTTAATGATTGATATGTTTGGGAAGTTTTTTTTTTCGTTCGCCTTATTCTCTACATATTTCAAAGACATAGAACAAATTTGTTGGTGGATATAGCTGTTTTTTTCCCACTTTTGTATTAAACAATTTTACAAAATAATAATAATAATAATAATAATAATAATAATAATAATAATTTCTTTTTGAAATTTCAGAATAGTTTATGAATGATATTTATATTATTACTTATCCTGAAATTACTGCTAACAAAAAATCTTTTATTTAATCCTCTGAGAGTCTTGCAAATGGGTGAAATTGTAATGTTGTTTTCTTTGCATTTTGTTTTAAAGTTCTGAAAATGTGATTCTTTCAACATTATAAAAAAAACTTAATTACAAATATGAATGTAATCCTTGAGAGAATTATTCATTCTAAAATGTACTGAAAATTCATTAAATCTATAGAATTATACTACGTGAAATTTTGTTTATATTGCAGTGATACTTGGAGTTTAGTGAACAAAATATTACATTTGAAACAATTCGAGGTTTCAACAAAACTATAGCCTTGAACGTTTTAGGAAATAAAGAGATTGGATTAGCATAGAAATAATGTGCAATAAGGGCTAAAACTCCTAAAATTATAGTACAGACAAAGCTGCGACCGGCAACTATTTTTATACCTATTCGCACCACAATTTAAAAAAGTAATACATTTGTTAGTAAAATTTATTTGCAGAGATAATTATACAGTGTTGCCAGATAAGGGATTTTATCCACATTGAGGAGAATTTAGAAAACTCGGAAAATTTTTGGGAACAACCCTAAATTTTGTGCGTAGTAGTTTCGGGAATATCATAATTTATGGGGGAAAACTTAGGGAAGTTTTTCAAGATTTCACGTAAAATATATGTTTAGTCATCGAACACGATTTGGATTTAGGAAACGAAAATAAAGCACAAAAATCGGAGATAGCAATAATTATTCTCTCGCCATATTCATCGTATACGGCATTGCAATTTACACGTCCGCAGCTATATCATGATATGCCATGGACAATCTTCACTTCAATAATAAGATTTCTTCAATAATAAGATCTTCAATAGGTAAGATTTTTCTAGCCATAGCAGAAGACACACACATATATATATATGCACATTTCTTTCATTCGTATGGATTTATACTACAGAAATTACTTTATAATCTTATATATTAACATTTTATAACTTTTTTAGACGCTGGTTAATTTTTACTTCATGCAATGACGGTAGTGCTTTTAGGACAGAAAAATGCATAATACAATCACATACATGCATAATACGTTTAAAGCTGCGCACTGCTCAATGAATGACCCAGTCTCCTTATAAGAAAGTTGAATGAAAATTTTGCTGTCTTAAACTTCATAAACCTTCACGATTCAAACGAAACGTTCATTTTATATTATTTTTTATATATGTGGACAGCAGCTATTTTTATTTTATTATTGTAGAACTCCTAGTATTTGATACAACGAAGTACCTTTGCGATACTTCAGTAGTAATGACAAATATATATATATATATATAATATATATATATATATATATGTGTGTGTGTGTGTGTGTGTATATATATATAGAAGCTAAATCAGATAAAGTCACACGATGCAAACATCATGACAGATTTTTCGAAAAACCAATTGATTAGAGAGTGTAAAAACCTAAATTAAATTATTGCATAAACTAGATTGAGCTAATTTAATTATTAAGACCAGCATCATCGATTGGCAAACACTTAACCCTTTGCGGCACCTTTAGGAACACAAATTTTAATTCCATATTGGGAAACGGGACTAAATTACTGGTGCCAAAAAAAAAAAAAATTGCACAGAAAGATGATGTCATTCAGGCTGGACATCTGAGTATAAAAGTTTAAGACATCTATAGAAAGATGTGGAGTAATTAATCCTCTGGGGACAAGCGACAGGTATACTCGCCAATAACGTGCTCAGAATCCTTGGTTGTTCTCACCAACAAAATTTTATTGTAAATTTTGCCTTTTTTAATCAGAGTAATTTCCCGATTCATTTAGGCAAAAATTTATGTTTTAAAAACCGATAATAACAGATTAAAAATTCAGTAAAAGGCGTCGTCTTGAAGGGGTTCATCTCTTTGGGACCAATGACCCATATACGTGCGCCAAAAAGTGATCAGAATTTTTGCGTATCCGCACCAGTAAAATTTTTCTATAAAATGTGCTTTATAAAATTGGAGCATTTTCCCGATTTAATAAACCACAAATTACTGTTGTTAAAAACTGGTGGCAAAACGTAAAAAATTTCGTACAAGTATCCCGTCTTGAAGGGGTTAATAAGCACTGCGCATAATATTTTTATTTCATATGAAATCTTTACCGTTAATAAATCTTCAGTAATGGTGCCGTACGATTCTATGCAT
Organism: Maratus speculifer; assembly: GCA_964019185.1. Lineage (NCBI taxonomy): Eukaryota > Metazoa > Arthropoda > Arachnida > Araneae > Salticidae > Maratus > Maratus speculifer. Next base: position 236,718,675 of record OZ025300.1, read on the forward strand.
AAACTAAGCGGGTCAAAAGGTTTTTTTAAAGAAATCTTTACACTTCAATATTCACAAAAAAAACTTTTTTTAGAAATTATTTTTATACGTTTCCATTGAAAATGACATGTTCCATTATATATTAAACGAATTAGATAAAGTAAGACAAATATGTACATATTCATTGATCCATCTTATGTTATCAACTATAATGAAATATGAAATGTATCAATTTTGTGCGCCCTACAACCTGCTATATTTATTAACCCTTAAATGCATATTGTATTATTTTCGATACCATAAGTGTTCCCGATATATTGGAAGTTTTATTCACATATTCCGTTTTCTCACCAGAAATTTAAAAGAGCAATTTTTACTTAATGACAGACCATTCGTAAATAAATAAAGAAAAAATTACTATTTAGATTTTTCTGGTAAGAATTCTGATTCTTTGAATTGCGCATTTTTTGGAACGCGTTCTATTCTATGCATTTAAGGGTTAACCTTTTCAAGAAATAGTGCTATTTTCACGTCGAAAGATATTTCTAAATGTATTATTAATGATAAAAATTATATAAAATGTTATTCTATGGCAGAAAGGAAACAGTCTTGAATAATTCAATCGTTAATTAGCAAATATCAACAGTAAATTTGTCGATACTTCATGTATCTCTAGTAAAATGCAAACATCTTTCGATTTATTTTTAAAAGATTTTTTTATCGACCACCCTTGTAATTTATTTTAATCTAAAATTAAATTTAAAATTAAATTTAAGAATTTTATGCAATATATAATTCATTCAAACTTTGTTTTTTGAATGTTTTCAATATAAATATTATATGGTATATGTGTGTGTTTTTTTGTTATTCCAATAAATGTGTTAACAAATAGTGTTTCAGTTTTAATTTCATCTGTTTATTTTTCTTTCATTTGACAGTTTAGACACTTTGAAAAGATTGTATTTTTTTTAATTCTGTTCCAACATTAGTTAAAAATATACAAAAATAACTTTTTAACACCTTGAGAGGAGTACACGACATTTAGGTCGCGCAATTTCGGTCCCGCCGTTTCGGTCTCGAGACAATTCGGTCCGTGGCCATTTCGGTCCCCAGCATCTTTGGTCTCTTGCCATTTCGGTCCCTTGTTATTTCTTTGCTCGCTACCTTATAAGTCGGATTTTAATTGTTGTGGGCCTGCCAAATGGTATAAGTTCAACATTATTCGGACCTTTAAAAAAAAAATTCCTCCCCCTCCCTTCCCCCAAGTTTTATAAAAAATTGAATATGAGAGTCCGATAAATTTAAGCTTTTATAACTCGTGATAATGAAATCAGAGCGAGCTGAAAATTTTGTTTGATTAAATAATGTGATATAAATTTAGGAGCTATAGTATTTTGCTTTTAGTAGTATTATTATTAATCAAAATAAATATTTTAACTTTTATTATTAATCATTAGTATCAGTATTTTATAGAAACTTCCATAAACTACTTTAAACTAAAAAGGATTTTATATAAATTGCCATAAATATTTTTTGGCTGTTTACGTACATTTTTTATAACCTTTAAATTAGCATTATATAAATAATAAAAAAACAGTGCTTAATTTTTTCTTTCAATTAATTTTTAATAAATGTCTTTAATAATTCAACTAGACAGGTACAACTTATAATATATATATATTTCCTCAAATCACCCATCTACACTTTTTACTTTGATAATTCACAAATGAGATATATTTATTGAAGAACAATTTTTTTCTTATTATTTTTATAACACAAAGTTGCATCTTATAAATTTGTTTTCATAAATTACTTATCATTATTAACATTGCGAAAGCAATAGTGATTGCGTAATTGGGCATGTTATGAAAAAAAATTTTTTTTCAAAATTTGCATCCGTCACTTGTATTATTATTATTATTATTATTATTATTATTATTTTACAATAATAGTATTCATCGATTGCATTTTTTAACAGTCTTCTCAAGCCATGAAGACAATTTTCGTGAGTTAATTTTATTGAAACTGGGGCTAATTCATTCTAATAAGATGATTATTTTTAATTTTTATTTACATAAAATTAATATAATAGTATTTTAAAATATAATAATATAAATATTATATATAAAATATAATATATAATTTTATAGAATGTATTAAAATGTAATACAATAATATTTTAAATAATTTTATTTTCAATTTTTAAATGACAAAACTAAGCTTTTATTTATTTACTTAGTTATTTGTATTACCTGTTCGCTCCTACTTTCCCCAAAAAAATAATAATTCATATTTTAGTTTTATTTTTAACTATACTAATTGTTTTAAATTTCTGTTTTTAAATATACAATAAATAAACAAGTAAAAGATAAATTTCAGTTTAGAAATACTAGGAAATATAATGATGTATTGAATATAAAATGCATTATCAGACATGCCAACCTTCGGCTTTTTAAAAATCAGACAATTATACTTCTAACCAGAAATTTATTGAGTCAACGAAATTAAGTAAATTTCAAATGACCCTCTGAGTTAATACTAAACACTTCTAATTAAATAAATTTTCTGGTTCAAAGTACGTTTTCATGAATTAACAAAAGCCGGAGGTTGGCAACTCTGCATTATGTATTGAGTTTATTTTAAAGTAAAATTCATTATGGTAAATTAATGATGTTATTAATTAATAAATATATTTAATAAAATATTAATTTGATTTTTATATTAGAATTACTAACTGTTTTGAGAATTAGTATTACCAATTATCATTAGGATTACCAATTACGATTAAGATTACCATACAAAATTTGTGCGAATTGTAATATTTTGGATAAGAGTTATACGTGTATGCGGTTTTCAGGCACTTATAATCGCATTATACTCAGGGCCTGATTATCAACGGGGCACTTTCCCACCAGAAAAAGTAAATAGAAATTTTTTCCTTACTCATGATAGTAATTTTGACTGAAAAGGGCGTTTAAACAAGGCGAAAATTTCTATATAATTTTACTGGGGAGAGAGTGCCCCGTTAGTAATCAGGCTCTGATTATACTGAAACTTTATGGCCTTCAGTTTTAAAACTCTGAAATGTTCCTAATAAAATTATGTCTTATTTCACAAAATTTCAGTTCGCAAGAGAGAGGACCGAAATGTTTTGGGACCGAAATGTCTGGGGACCGAAATGGCTCGGGACCGAAACGTCCTGTCTCACCTTGAGGGGTGGTGATGGTCACTTTATTTTGATCTACAAGTACTAAATTTGGTCAAAATTTTAAGAATAAAAACTTTTAAATTTACAAAATACATATTACTTATTTTCAAATAAAATTGTGTTTAATTTATGGTGTTATTGAATGATTTCAGCATTTTTAAGAATAGAAATTTTGATTATAAAACGGCTAAGAAAAAAAAAGTTTTAAAATTAAATTTTTAATCCAATTATAATGAACGTTAATAATGCAGAATAATAGTATATTGCTCAGGTTTTATAATGTCATAATTCAAAATTTTGATTTTTAATGTAGCATAATGTAACAGATGCCAAGCTTTCAATAATAGTCCATAATATGCAAATAAATTTAATCCAATCTCATTTCGTTTCGCATCAATAGAAATTTAAAAGGATTTAAATATATTCAATGTTTAAATTTACGCAGTATAAATAAAAGAATATTTTAGTTTAAAATGTTTTTAAACTGAGCCAAATTAATTTACATACATCACAGAAAATTCGTTAAGCTTGGCACCTCTCTACTGTAAAACAACAATTGCTGGAGCTCTAGATGGCAGAATGCCAAGCCGATTTCATTGATACTGTAGGGAAAACAGCCTTTGCAATCAAAGTTTTTTTTCCTTTTTTTGTAATTTCTTTAGAGTGAGATTTTATTTTAAATTAAATGGTCATGCATCTTACATTAGCTCAAGGATTAGGTCTTACCGAAGTATATATATATGTAATTGCTACATTTTTTGTGGATTTTTATAAAAACATGTTTGTTTTATTTTTATTTATGGCTAAACCGCAAATTTAACGACTGTTTGGCTATTACGCGATAAAATCGCCTATTCTAACAACCTAAAATTTCAGGGTACATATATGTCATATACTCATTGGGATATTTATATGGGACCAAAATGGCGTTATTTTGCTTCATATGGTAACCCGGCTATTGTTGTTTATTTATTCAAAAATTGTTTATTTACTTTAATTTTCTTTTTTTAAATTATATAAAAAATTTCATTGTTCTTTAGTTATTAGTTTTTAACATTTAATATATTTTAACACCCAGGTCAAAATTCATGCTTGTACCAGCAACAAAAATATGCTAGTTATTGCTGGGTATTGCTATGTCTGCTAGATTTTCATGCTATTATATGTTCGCTAGCATCACATGCTATATCGCTAGTTTGCACAACAAAAGCATGGCAAGCTATACGCAAGCATTTCATGCTTATTTCCAGCAAAGTGGGCCAATACACACCATGAATTGCTGGAAAGTCTGCTGGAACCAGCAAATATGTAATGCTAGTTTATGCTATTTTACTTGTTGGGTTATAGCACTTCGTGCTTGCCTAGCAAACAAATACCAGCATGAATTTCGACCTGGGCACTTTTATATTCATTGTTTTTTCCTTTTTAAAATAAAAGAAAACGATTTAAAAATGCATGTGTAAACTGGTATTCGAAAACGAAGTTTTCGCTAAATTGACGTTGGAAAAAAAAAATCTTACCAAACCTTGGGCATATACGATATCTGTGTCATATTCATATTCAACGCATGCAGATGATATAAATAAATAATGTAACAAATAATGCAAACAATGATGTAAAGAAATAAATTTAAAAATTCGCCAATACGGCAATTTTTAAAATCATGCCAAGTAGTCGCTAATTCTAAAAAGATTAATTTAAGCTATAATGAGACGGAAAATTTTATTACGCTAAGTTTAATCATACCCTTAAATGATCTTTTTTTATTATATTTGACTTTTTATAACTTATTGTAATATAACTGAATTATGATGTACTATTTAAAAACATTTAATTCAATGACAGAAACAAAAAGATATTCTCCCAAAATATCCTTCATATCTAGGATGTTTAACCCATTAGTGCCTAGCGTCTCTTTTTAGGGACGCTTTAACCCTTTAATGTTCATTGGTTTCGCCACGAAACCACAAAATTTTAATTCCGATACGCAACACTGACACCGGTATTTTTATCAAAAAATATCCCTTTTATTATGTAAGTGAAAAATCACGTTTTCTTATTTAGAAATATATTTGTTCTTAATACCGGTGTCATTCATTTATTTCGACATCTTAGCAATGAAAATGCTATGATCGTTAAAAGATTAAAAGGTGCATTCAGCACTGTTTTTGACACCGGGAAAAAAGAAAAGCAATAATTATTTTATTTAAATGATGCATTTTTGTGATTATTGAACTAAACTTAAATCTTCTAAAAATAGTGGTGCCAACCAAATAAAATTTAATCAAAAGGTGCTGGGCACGAATGGGTTAATAAATAAACTTATCGCGAGATGGAACGGACTTTCCCTTTTTTGACATTTACTAGCCATTTTAGCCCATGCACAGTTCTGTATAGGGTTCTATCAAGCGTGGTTCATCAGTAGTTAACCACTTAACTGGTCAATATTTTTAAAAAAATCAAATACAGTCGAGTCTCTATATAATGAAATCCATCGTTCCAGTAAAAAATTCGTTATATAGAGAAATTCGATGTATAGAAAATGACGTTAAAAATCGTATTTAATGTGTAAATTTGAAACAAATATTATTTTTGATGTTTTTAATTAAAAATTTGAAATGTTTAAAAGTAAATATTAATCTAACATTTTATTTCTTAATTATTTATGCAGTTTCAAAAAAGAGAACATACATTTATTTGAAAGCTTAATGATAATCAAATAAGGAAGACTTGCATTAATTTCAGACGAAGAAATCTGTAATTGTTTGTTGTTTTGATTTTAAAATTGTTACGCTCTCAAAAAAAAAAAAAAAAAAAAAAAAAAAAAAAATTGTAGTTAACATTTTTATCCATTTGAAGGCTTCCCTTTTGTGCCTCTCATTGATTCCTCTCTTATATGTATAACAATCTAATTGACTCAGTTTTGAGAAGGATGTTGAAAGGTGTGTGGGAGGTGGAATGAATTCGTTGGAATTGAAGAACAAGGATAGAAGTAAAAAAAAAAAAAGAAACTCCGCATTGAACGATAAATCAAAAATAAGTGAAGGAAAATTGATTTCATATGATTTCGAAGCTTTTTTAAAAATGAATAAATTAAGACCAATTTATGAAAAAATTCGTTATATGGAGATAGATATTTCGCTATATAGAGTCTGTTTTTAATGTGATCATGCGAAAAGGGGACCGTTCTTACAAAAAATTCGTTATATAGAGAAATTCGATGTATGGAGTTTCGTTATAGAGAGACTCGATTGCACAAAAAATTCAAATCACAAATCAGTCAGTTAATGAATACTATATTGTTATCCATATTTTTGCCTAATAGATTGAGTAAAATCTCAGAGACTAAAGCAGTGTTGCCAGATGGGCTACTTTTTTTAATTAAAATTATTGTCTGGCATCACTTTTCTGAAATGGTAACATGCACCTTACTTAATGCTATATTATTTAAGGTATAAACAAAGAGAATTTTACCATTTCAAAAAAAGTGGTGCCAGTCAAAAGTTTGAATTTAAAAAAAGTAGCCGTCTGGCAACACTGGAGTAAAGTAAATATCTGCATTCGTAAATTATTAAGTTATTAAGTTCACATATTATGTCTTAAAGAATAGTTTATCTGCCACTCGCTTAGTTTTGTCTAGAAGAACTTTATAAAATATTTGCTTAAACTATGTTGAAAAAGATTAGTTTATACACGATTGTATCATGATATTTTTATATACTTTACATTGCTTAGGTATTTTTCCTTTGTAAATATTTTGTGAAGAATATATTTTATGTAAACGGTTTCAGATTAATTAAAATAAACAACAAATAGCATAAATTGTTCTATTGTTAAGGGATTTCAAGAAAATATCATTGATTTTCCATTATATATAGTTTGTATGACATATAAGTGAAATTCAAAAGAAAGCAATAATTCCGTTTTTGCATTCGAAAATTTGCATAATACAAAAAATTATTAAGTTATTGCATAGCTTTTATCGCGGGCTTTGAGCGCGGTGACAGAATCCAAAAATTCCGTAACGCGAAAAATCCTAACACATCCGTAACGAAAAAAACCTAACACTCGGCTAACGTCGTTTCCGTTCGGAAAACTTCGGGACGGTATCCTTCGGTTGACTTCGGCAGACATTGACGTGGTGTTTATCAGATATTAGGATATCAAGTCTCAAACTTATGTTTCTTATGATCTAATTTTTATAGCGCGGCCAAATTTTGTTTGGTAATTTAATATGAGACAATGTTTATTTTGGTGGTCTTATTTATTTTGGGACGGGAGACCCCCCACCGTGAGGGTCGCAAAATTTAAAATGCTTATAACTCGCGATCTAACATTCGTAGCGCGGCCAAACTTTGTTTGGTAATTTATTATGAGACATTGTTAATTTCTGGTGACAGGAGACACCCCACGGTGAGGGTCGAAAAATTTAAAATGCTTATAACTCGTGATCTAACTTTCGTAGCGCGGCCAAACTTGTTTGGTGATTTATTATGAGACAGTGTTAATTTTTGGTGACAGGAAACCCCACACGGTGAGGATCGAAAAAATTAAAATGCTCATAACTCGCGATCTAATTTTCGTAGCGCGGCCAAATTTTGTTTGGTAATTTATTATGAGACATTGTTAATTGATGGTGACAGAAGACACCCCACGGTGAGGGTCGAAAAATTAAAAATGCTTATAACTCGCGATCTAATTTTGGTAGCTTGGCAAAATATTGTTTGGTAATTTATTATAAGACAGTGTTAATTTTTGGTGACAAGAGACCCCCCACGGTGAGGGTCGAAAAATTTAAAATGCTTATAAGTCGCGATATAATTTTCGTAGCGCGGCCAAATTTTGTTTGGTAATTTATTATGGGACAGTGTTGATTTTTGGTGACAGGAGACCCTCCAAGGTGAGGGTCGAAAAATTTTAAATGCTTATAACTCGGGATCTAATTTTTTAGCGCGGCCAAATTTTGTTTGGTAATTTATTATGAGGCAGTGTTAATTTTTGGAAACATTAGAACCCCCACGGTGAGGGTCGAAAAATTTAAAATGCTTATAACTCACGATCTAATTTTCGTAGCGCGGCCAAATTTTGTTTGGTAATTTATTATGAGGCAGTGTTAATTTTTGGAAACATTAGAACCCCCACGGTGAGGGTCGAAAAATTAAAAATGCTTATAACTCGCGATCTAATTTTGGTAGCTTGGCAAAATATTGTTTGGTAATTTATTATAAGACAGTGTTAATTTTTGGTGACAAGAGACCCCCCACGGTGAGGGTCGAAAAATTTAAAATGCTTATAAGTCGCGATATAATTTTCGTAGCGCGGCCAAATTTTGTTTGGTAATTTATTATGGGAAAGTTTTGATTTTTGGTGACAGGAGACCCTCCAAGGTGAGGGTCGAAAAATTTTAAATGCTTATAACTCGGGATCTAAATTTTTAGCGCGGCCAAATTTTGTTTGGTAATTTATTATGAGGCAGTGTTAATTTTTGGAAACATTAGAACCCCCACGGTGAGGGTCGAAAAATTTAAAATGCTTATAACTCACGATCTAATTTTCGTAGCGCGGCCAAATTTTGTTTGGTAATTTAATATGAGACTGTTAATTTTTGGTGACAGGAGACCCCCCCCCCACGGTGAGGGTCGAAAAATTTAAAATGCTTATAACCCGCGATCTAATTTTCGTAGACCGGCCAAATTTTGTTTGGTAATTTATGATGAGACAGTGTTAATTTTTGGGGACATTAGACCCCGCACGGTGAGGGTCGAAAAATTAAAAATGCTTAATATTCGTGATCTAATTTTCGTAGCGCGGCCAAATTTTGTTTGGTGATTTAATATGAGACTGTTAGTTTTTGGTGACAGGAGCCCCCCAAGGTGAGGGTCGAAAAATTTAAAATGCTTATAACTCGCGATCCAATTTTCGTAGCGCGGCCAAATTTTGTTTGGTAATTTATTATAAGACAGTGTTAATTTTTGGTGACAGGAGAACCCCCACAGTGAGGGTAGAAAAATTAAAATGCTTATAACTCGCGATCTAATTTTCGTAGCGCGGCCAAATTTTGTTTCGTAATTTTTTATCAGTCAGTGTTAATTTTTGGTGACAGGAGACCCCCCCACGGTGAGAGTCGAAAAATTTAAAATGCTTATAACGGGCGATCTAATTTTCGTAGAGCGGCCAAATTTTGTTTGGTAATTTATTATGAGACAGTGTTAATTTCTGGTGACAGGAGACACCCCACGGTGAGGGTCGAAAAATTTAAAAGGCTTATAACTCGCGATCTAATTTTGGTAGCTTGGCAAAATATTGTTTGGTAATTTATTATAAGACAGTGTTAATTTTTGGTGACAGGAGACCCCCACCTGTGAGGGTCGAAAAATTTAAAATGCTCATAACTCGCGATCTAATTTTCGTAACGTGGCCAAATTTTGTTTGGTAATTTATTATGAGGCATTGTTAATTGTTGGTGACAGAAGACACCCCACGGTGAGGGTCGAAAAATTAAAAATGCTTATAACTCGCAATCAAATTTTCGTAGCGCGGCCAAATTTTGTTTGGTAATTTAATATGAGGCTGTAAATTTTTGGTAACAGGAGACCCCCCCCCCACGGTGGGGTCGAAAAATTTAAAATGCTTATAACTCGCGACCTAATTTTCGTAGCGCGGCCAAATTTTGTTTGGTAATTTATTGTGAGACAGTGTTAATTTTTGGTGACAGGAGACCCCACACGGTGAGGATCGAAAAATTTAAAATGCTCATAAATCGCGATCTAATATTCGTAGCGCGGCCAAATTTTCTTTGGTAATTTATTATGAGACATTGTTAATTGTTGGTGACAGAAGACACCCCAAGATGAGGGTCGAAAAAATAAAAATGCTTCTAACTCGCGATCTAATTTTGGTTGCTTGGCAAAATATTGTTTGGTAATTTATTTTAAGACAGTGTTAATTTTTGGTGACAGGAGACCCCCCCACGGTGAGGGTCGAAAAATTTAAAATGCTTATAACTCGCGATCTAATTTTCGTAGCGCGGCTAAATTTTGTTTGGTAATTTATAATGAGACAGTGTTAATTGTTGGTGACAGAAGACACCCCACGGTGAGGGTCGAAAAATTAAAAATGCTGAATATTCGCGATCTAATTTTCGTAGCGCGGCCAAATGTTGTTTTGTAATTTATTATGAGGCAGAGTTAATTTTTGGGGATATTAGACCCCCCACGGTGAGGGTCAAAAAATTTAAAATGCTTATATTTCACGATCTAATTTTTGTAGCGCGGCCAAATTTTGTTTGGTAATTTAGTATGAGACAGTGTTAATTTTTGGTGACAAGAGACCCCCACGGTGAGGGTCGAAAAATTTGAAATGCTTATAACTCGCGATCTAATTTTCGTAGCGCGGCCAAATTTTGTTTGGTAATTTATTATGGGACAGTGTTGATTTTTGGTGACAGGAGACCATCCAAGGTGAGGGTCGAAAAATTTTAAATGCTTATAACTCGGGATCTAATTTTTTTAGCGCGGCCAAATTTTGCTTGGTAATTTATTATGAGGCAGTGTTAATTTTTGGGGACATTAGACACCCCACGGTGAGGGTCGAAAAATTTAAAATGCTTATAACTCACGATCTAATTTTCGTAGCGCGGCCAAATTTTGTTTGGCAATTTATTATGAGTCAGTGTTAATTTTTGGGGACATTAGACCCCCCACGGTGAGGGTCGAAAAATTTAAAATGCTTATAACTCGCGATCTAATTTTCGTAGCGCGGCCAAATTTTGTTTGGTAATTTATTATGAGACAGTGTTAATTTTTGAGGACATTAGACCCCTCACGGTGAGGGTCGGAAAATTTAAAATGCTTATAACTCACAATTCTAATTTTCGTAGCGCGGCCAAATTTTGTTTGGTAATTTAATATGAGACTGTTAATTTTTAGTTACAGGAGACCCCCCACGGTGAGGGTCGAAAAATTTAAAAGGCTTATAACTCGCGATCTAATTTTCGTAGCTCGGCCAAATTTTGTTTGGTAATTTATTATGAGACAGTGTTAATTTTTGGTGACAGGAGACTCCCCACGTTGAGGGTAGAAAACTTAAAATGCTTGTAACTCGCGATCTAATTTTCGTAGCTCGGCCAAATTTTGTTTGGTAATTTATTATGAGTCAGTGTTAATTTTTGGTGACAAGAGACCCCCCACGGTGAGGGTCGAAAAATTTAAAATGTTTATAACTCGCGATCTAATTTTCGTAGCGCGGCCAAATTTGTTTTGGTAATTTTTTATGAGACAATGTTAATTTTTGGTGACAGGAGACCCCCCCCCCCACCGTGAGGGTCGAAAAATTTAAAATGCTTATAACTCGCAATCTAATTTTCGTAGCGCGACCAAATTTTGTTTGGTAATTTATTAAGCTATTGCATAGCTATTATCGCGGCCTTTGAGCGCGGCGGCCGAATCTAGGAATTCCGTAACGAGAAAAAATCCTAACACTCCGGGTAACGACGTTTGAGTTTGGCAGACTTCGGCGCGGTATCCTTCGATAGACTTTAGCAGACATTGACGCGGTATTTTTGGATAAGTTGATAAAAAATGCTATGCAATAGCTTTACCGCGGCAGTCCCCGAGTGCCACACATATTTTTTATTGTATATTTTTGTATCATGTTGCTGAATACTGATTTTATGATAGACAGACAGTAGTTAATGAATACTATATTGTTATGCATAAATTATCCATGCCAAAAGAATTTTATCAGAAGGAATATATTAATACCCGTTTGTCATACAACATATTTTATTCTGAGATATCTACATTTCAAAAATTCTTCTGTATAGGTCGCTATCTTACACTCTAAGGACATTGATATATATGGTGGCATATTAATCGAGGCAGATAAAGGAAAAAAACGTGCATATTTTTACCAGTGTGTGTGTATATTGATGAAAATAATGGCTTTAAATCTAAGTTCGAAGAAGAATGAAGAGGTTTATTTGATGAAGAAATCATTTTAAAATATTACACATGAAATAATGTTCTCATGTTTCAAGTCCTAAAGCATGATTCGATAATCTCAGAGCTGCCAAGTGTCCGGGTTTTTGGATACCAGTATTTAAATACAGAAAATGTGGTTTTATTTAATTGGGATAAATAACAGATTTAAGAAAAAAATCTTTAAGACTATAATGGTGTAATAAAAAGCTTAAGATATATTATTCCTTTGTTAACCCTTTCCGACACACTGTTCCATGGCTGGGATACCTAATTTTAAATCCAAACTTGCAAACGGCACCAATAAAATTTTAGAAAAATTTTGCTTTTACAATAAAAGCTTAAATTAGGGGCTTCAAAATATCTAAAAAATCCTTTTGTGAATTTCGGTGTCAGTCGATAATTTCTTTTTTTACTAACCGATTTTCCCCTTGCCTGAAAGGGTTAAGTAATTTGAAGAAACTTTTATTAACATTTTTTAAAGTTCATAAGTCATGGTTTTACATATAAAAATTCACATTATTGAATTTGAGAATTTAGTTTTTGAATGCAAATTCTTGTACAAAATCAACATTTATTTATTATGTACTATGCATCATGTATCTATACAGATTTTGCGATCGATAAACAGTAGTTAATGAATACGATAATGTTATGCATAAATTATCCAAAATTATCATAAATCATAAAAGAATTTTATCTGAAGGAATATATAAATACCCGGTTGTCATACAACATATTTTATTCCGAGATACCTACATCAAAAAATTCTTCTGCAGGGATCACTTATCGCATTCTCTAAAGACATTGATATATTCGGTGGCAGATTAATCGAGGTAGATAAAGGAAGAAAAGTGTGCACACCTTTAGTAATGTGGGAACCTTAACTCTTAGCTTGCAGTAAATGAATATGTTTATTTGATAAAGAAATCCTTAAATATTGTGATATATGATGATATATTCTTCTGAGTTGTTAAGTATTCTCAGCTTAATATATAATTCAAAAGTGAAATAGAAAATATTAAGCTTATTCAGGATTAGTATTGGTGAGAAAATTTTTGAGGATATCTACCAGTATTTTGTTTTAGCAAAAGAAAAAAAATATCTGTATTAAACAGTCAAAATTTGGCATTTTTTAAACCCTTTAACGTTTATTAGTTTCGCTACGAAACTACAAAACTTCAATTCCGATATGCAACAGTGACACCGGAATTTTAATTTTAAAAATCCATTTTATAATGTATGTGAAAAATTACTTTTTTTTCTTATTTACAAATATGTTTGTTCGCAATTACCGGTGTCAGTCAATTATTTCCACATCTTAGAAAAGAAAATACTTTTTCCTTTAAAGTATTAAAGGAGAGATTGTGAATGAGAAAATAATGCCACTAAATTAGTTTCTGTTTTGTAAAATTCTAGAAGCTGGACGAACCATATTTATTTTATGAAGAACTATATATATTAACCCATTGCGACTCAGTGTTAAATTAAGTAGAACACCAAACTTGATTCCGAAGTATCACAATGACCCCAGAATTCTGGATAAATATTTTTGGGGTTATTACGTATAGGATAATTAGCTTTATCATATTTTAAAAAATGTTCGCATTTTCCGGTGTCATTCAATCATTATAACATTTTTGTAATAAAAGGGCTCTGTGCTTTAACACTAGAACCGCTATGAGGGGTCAAAATGACCCCCGCCAGATTGATAATAATCGATTCGAACTAGAATTTTCTTCATAAGATGTGTTAAATGTGTGCAGCAGAAAAATGGACTAGTTAAGTAAGTTAAATAGTTTAAAATTAAAATTCTGGTGAGAAACCCATTTTATGAAACTTGAGTAAAATACCCAGTGGTTCTAGTGTTAACCCTTTAATCTTCATTAGTTTCTTTATAAAATCACAAAAATTTAATTCCGATATCTAACCACGTTGCCGGGATTTTAATTTTTAAAAAATCTATTTTATTATGTATGTAAAAAATCACCGTTTCTTATTTACAAATATATTTATTTGTTGGCAACCTTCGGTGCCAACTTTTGTCCGTTAACACTAGAACCGCGGAGCGGGTCAATTTGACCCAAATCGATATTTAATTTCTCGCCGCGCGAAAAGTATTCATCGAAAAAACGATTCCTTTTCTGACTTTTAATACTTTAAGGTAAGCAACAACTTTTTGTATTTAATAGCGAATTGCATAAATAATTTTTGAGTTATAACCATGTATACCTAGAACCGCGAAGCGGGTCAATTTGACCCGTAATAAGTTTTTACACATAAATGACAAAATAGAGATGCATTTTTTCAGAAGTAATGATAAATAATATCTGTCGCACTTCTAATAACGTTAAGGTGCCACTCACGCGCCAGTGCGTGATGTGGGGTGACGTCCAATAGCCAGTCACGCGCTGGCGCGGGAAATTCTGTCACTGATTCTTTGTTATAAAAAGTAAACCGGCTTCTGGGAAAAACACACTTCTACAGTGCGGCATTAACTATAATCACATCTTCACGTAAGCGGCGGCAGCGAACGTGTTAACCCGCGAGTAGTCGCGACTTTCGACAGAATCGGAAGGGGGGGGGGGGAATGGGAAAATTTTCAATCAAGATTTTATATTCTTGATGTGAAGAATGGGTGATTGCAGAAAAAAATTACAACAAATAATTAGAAGTAGAATTGAATTTACTTTTATAAAGCATTTATTAAAAATTAAAATAAGATGTCGATGTTTTTATATTACCGCCAAAGAAGCTTTGGAATGTTAGCAACTATTATTTGAAAATTATTGAGAATGCAAATTGTTGAGGATGCATATCTGCCTATAAAAGGTGAAAAATAAATTCTAGTGATGAAAATGAAAGTGACGATGATTCCGCTTATACTATTAACATTGTTGGACTTTTTCATTGGAGTATAAATGAAAATTTTTCAGTATTGAACGAAAGTTTGTGATATTTATCAGAAAAAATTCGGATATAAAAAACCGAATTAATAATTTGAAAAACAAAGTTGGCAAAATTTAAATTTTATACTCATGAAAATTTGAAAAATAAATAAACAATAACTTGCACATTCACACCTGTAAATAAAAAAGGTGACAAAAAACTGCAAGACTAACTATTTAAAAGGGCCTGACATAAGCGTAGACGTGCACTTATTTCTTTCAAAATCTGCTACTAGGTTTATTTATTATATGTATATCAATACCAGATAAATTGCAAATAACACAGAAACTGTAAATCGCCCAAGACGAGAAATACAAAATGTCAAAATCGAAATTGCATACAACGATTCTTCTATCTCATTTATACATCAGCATAACTATTTACCAAGGAGAAAAGTGTAAAATTGTTTTCTTGCTTTGCAGTCTACATCTAACTATTGAAATTTTAAATAATTCAAAAAAATACTTAAGGCACTTTTTTACAACAATGCAATTAAATTCAATGTAACTGTAAGATTACAATGATGACAGGAAGTCTCCTTATGTCAAGACTATTTCTTACAGGAAGCCAATGAATGCATTTTATAATATTTTGTATTTTGCTGTTATCAATGCTTGGATTTTATGCAAACCTGTAACCTCAAAATCTATTAGTATACGTCAATTTCTTCAAAACTTAGTTGAAGACGTACAAAAATAGTTTGTTACTTCTTGCGAACTTCTCCCATCTACATATCCCCACCCCCCCTAAAAAATAATAAATAAAATAAATAAATAAATCATTTGCGTAAGAAGAAAAACTAAAAACTGTGAAAAACACAAACTAAGCATAAAAGGGTTTGTTATCATAACTAAAAATAATGAAAATTAAATTAAATATAACTGTTCAAAATATAATGTACCCACGCGTTTTTGGTAAACGTGCGAAATCTTTAACCATGTTTTTCAAGCAATGCATACAATAAATTGGATTAGATAAATCAGTAAGTAAATTGTATTTTTTATATTTTTAAAAATTGTTCTTAGATTTTATATCTAAATTCATTTGAATGGAATAGTCTATTTTTAATATTTACTAAGTTTATTTATGTTTAAAATATATGTTCAATATTTATTCAATATATTTTCATCATACTGAATGAAATGTAATCTTGAATAATAGCATTTTTTGAAATGTAGGATATTTCTGCTGACTCTGTGTAAAATACAATGTAAATATTAAAGAATATTGATTATTGTAATAAAATATAATCTTTTAAACTAATCAAATTAAGTATTTGGGCATATTTATAAATCCTTTTCCATCCCGGGTCAAATTGACCCGCTCCGCGGTTCTAGGTATACCGAAAGTCCCGCGGTTCTAGTGTTAAAGGATTAAAGATTTAAATCATGGACCATCATAAAATATTCTGAGGCGTCAAGTATTCATAATCTAATAAATAATTTAACACTAGAACGCCCGGAAATTTTACTCAAGTTTCATAATAATATTTCTCACCAGAATTTTTATTCAAAATTATTTAATTGATTTATTTAACGTAAATCTGCGTGGATTAAATTTAAATCATTTCAAGAAGAAAATTTCTGGTTCGAATTGAAATTTAATCACATAGACAGAGTCGAATCGACTCCTTCCGGGCGTTCTAGTGTTAAATGTGAAATAGAAAATGTCAGAATTGGTATTTTACTGATACTTCCTAGATTTCAGAGAATTTGCTGTTTCATCAATTGTTTTCTGAGGTTTAAATTTCATAAAAGACCTGAATGATCCGTTATAACTACATTTTTTTGAGAAATTTGTGACGTGTATTCAAACAACATTTAAAAAATGATGGAAAAATTAAAGTTTTCCAAAATTTATTTTCTGTATCATTGTGTTCTGTTTGATTCCCGCTGGACCAGAAATATTACATTTTTTTTTCCTTTTTAATAATTTCTGAAATCTTTGTCTTTATTCTAATGTTTTCTAAAAAAGTATTTCAAATTCATAATTTTTAATTAATGTTGCATTCGAAAAAGTAGCGGTTATGGGACTCACAAGTCTCACAGCGTTACTGAAATTATTTATGTTAATTGTTTAAACAGTAAAATGTCTGTCATATTTTATTGCAAAAGTTAAAAGAATCGAGTATGGCACCGCTTTGTTTTTTATTTCACTTGTTTTTTTGTTATAAAATAATGCTTCTAAGGTTAACCATATATACTAAAACTTTTTTTATACTACTGTTCCCATATAGAATTATATGCTTGATTTAATATCACACTTTTTATCATTAAAAAAAGGCACCATTTCTCTACGATAATAATGGTTTTCAAAATTAAATTTTAGTATTTTATATCACTCTAACAAGGGCACCACCAAACATGGTGCTCACAGATTTTGATGATTTCAAAGTATGTTGTAGGGGTCACAACACAAAGTAATCAGCTGAAAGGTTTTTTTTTAAATGGGCCTTAGTTTTTGAGAAATTGGGGGTCAAAGTCTAGCGCTCATTTCAAATAGCCGTTAGTATTGCAGTCGGATTGTGGCTTGGCGGCGCTGCGGTAACGTTCGAGACTCCAGACTCGGACTTGGCGGGTTCAACTCCAAGTTTGAACTTTTTTTTTTACACGTTGCATATTTTAAGCAGAATTGGGAATTCTATAGCTTTGAACTTATAAATATTTTCTTATGGGGATAGTTTATTTTTTCAGTTTTTACTTTTCGATTTTTTCGGAAGGAAATATAACATATAAACAATGCCTCGCAATATTTTAATGCATTAGTTATTTCGCCTTCATATCAATATTGCAAATCTTTTATTTGTCTGCAAAAGAAGGTAAATGACATTAGTAAAAAGAATTTCTATTTTTGCGTGATTTACCGAGAACATAAAAGCAGACGAATAAAAGAAATACATACATATTTTTTTATGTATCGTAAATTTTATCTCATTGAAATCATTAGCAGACGACTTTTCCGATCTAGTTTATTTTTTTTATGAATAGTGTTTTAATTTGTTAAAACAAAAATGTATATATATATATATTTTAATGTAATCTGCCATTTCTTATTTGTGCAAACGATAAATAATGTTTAGGTTGAACTTTAGAGATGAATGTATTTAAAGATCAGTAAAAATTTGGATAATATTTTAGCACCACTGCATTAATATTTTATTACACTTTCGAAGATATGCATTATTTGAATTAACTAATCCTATAAGTGTTTGAGAAATTGCACCTGAAAATTATTATATATAATTTATACAAAAAAGGAGAAATTTTCATTTAAAAAATTCCACAAAAAAGGAGATAGAATAAAGAAAAATTATTATTTCAGAATTGTGCTTAATAAAAAAAGAAATTGCATAATAATTAATAAAAATGAGTTCTAGGCATAAATTAGTTTTGCAGTTTTGTCAATAAAAATATTAGTTTAAAAATTGCACAAAAAATAATTTTTTATGAAATAAATTCGAAAATATAAATTTAAATTATTAAGAAAATATTTAAAAGTTCAAAGCTTGTAGAATTTCCAATTCTGCTTTAAATATGCAACGTGTAAAAAGTATATAAAGGAAGGGGGAAAAAAAGCTCTAACTTGGAGTTGAACCCGCCAAGTCCGAGTCTGAAACTTCGCACGTTACCGCAGCGCCACCTAGTCACAATCAGATTGCAATACTAACGACTATTTGAAATGAGCGCTAAACTTTGACCCCCAATTTCTCAAAAACTAAGGCCCATTTGAAAAGACCCTTTCAGCAAAATAATTAGTGGTGTGACCCCTACAACATACTTTGAAATCATCAAAATCTGTGAGCACCATGTTTGGTGGTCCCCTTGTAACTGGTTGTCATAATGAAAACAATTAGTATTGCTACAAGCATTAAATATTTTATTTTTATTTACTATGCATCCGTTTTCAATAAGGTACTGCTTTTATGATTAATAAATAACAGTTAACGAATCCTACTATTTTGTACAATTAACCTTGAAAAAAGTTGTTGTCTGAAGGAATAAATAAATAACCGTGTGTCATGCATCATATTTTATACATGATATCCAAGTATAAAAATTTCCTCTGCCAGAAATCACGTTACCTCATTCCCTGAAGACATTGATACATTCGGCGGCATATTAATCGATGTAGATAAAGGAAGAAAACTCTGCATATTTTTACTGGTGTGGGGACCTTAACTCTTAGTTTGCATGAAATGAAAACGTTCATTTGATGAAGAAGTCTATAAAAGTGTGATACATGATAGTATGATCCGAACTGTTAACTATTCTTGTGTTAATAAATTATTCAAAAGGAAAATATGAAATATCGGCGTTGGTGATTTATGGATATTTAACAGATTCGAGAGAAAATATTTGCTGTCTCGTTTACTTTATTTATTTATTTATTTATTTATTTATTGAGAAACCTTTCACACATTAAATCAAAGCACGTTCTGGTAATGATGGATTAAAAAAATATTGTTTGTGTATGATTGTATTGTGATTGCTTCTCGCTTGACTGGAAATATTAGTTTTTTTTCCCTTTTTAATCATTTCTGAAAAATGTGTCTTTAATCAAACATTTTATAAAAAGTGTTGTAAGTTCTCATTTTTTTATTAATAACGCAGAAGATTAAATATCGGTTATGTGTGTTACACAGGAAACGGAGAGTAACAAAAAATTACTTATGTTAACTACCAATATCATTAATCAGTAGAATTTCTAGTTTATTTCCATTGTAGGTGTTTAAAAAATAGATGACAACGTTTGTTATAAAATAACGGTAGTAAAGTTGCCAGATATATTAAAACAAGTTTGTCCAAATGTGGCATACTGGACAAACTTTTACAGTAATCATTATCTCATCCTCGTACCTTTGCGATCCAAGAAGTTGACGGTTTCTTTAAAAAAAAAATAAATAAATGAATACTGGTATCCAGCGTGCCAGAGTTAGTTAGCCCTGCATTAAAATTTCATTTTGAATACTAAAATTTTTGAATGCAAATTATCTGCATGATTTAACACTAGAAGCACCGAAAATTTCCCTCAATCTTCATAAAATTTACATTCATGAGAAATTTAGTTTTTAACACATCCCTTTATACTATTACCTGCTGTTTATTCTGTCGAGCTGTCTAAATGACAGGCCAGATGTTATGACCAATAAGGTTATCTGAGCGAAAAATCCCAGCCGGCTATCGCCCAATTAGCTTAACAGGTAAAGCATTGTCCTTGTAAGCCATGTATCAGAGTTCGATTCCCGGCCTTCGCAATTTTTCGCTCAGTTGGACTTATTCCATTCGTATGATGTCCCTTTAACTAATTTTTGTGTGATATTCTTATATAGCCCTTAAAAAAATACCTGATTCAAATATAATTATACATAAACCGTGGCAGCCAAATTGATTACTCTTAGCGCTTCTAGTGTTACTACCATATTTTTTAAAATTAAATAATGATAATACTTCTATACGAAAATAGTTGTCTCCAAAATTAAATTATTTGTATTTTCATCTATATCATCATTTTTAAAATAATATATTGTTTTTATTATCAACAAATAATAGATTATGTATCCTATTATGTTATATATAAGTTATCGGTCACAAAAAACTACCATTTAAAGGATAATATAAGCATCAGTGTGTCACACAACATATTTTATACCGAGATATCTCATAGCTGCCAACTTTTACGCATTTTTGTTACCTCGAAAATTGTACAGAGATTTTCAGTTTCTTTAATCATCGACGATTAAATTTGACAGTATTTACTACAAATTTTTTGTGGTAGGAAAAATGCGGAAAAGTTGGCAGCTATTGATATATCCATTTAACCCGTTCGTGCCCAGCATCTTTTGCGTAAATTTTATTTGGTTGGCACCACTATTTTTAGAAGTTATAAGTTTAGTTCATTAATCACGAAAATGCATCATTTAAAGAAAATAATTATTGCTTTTCTTTTTTACCGTTGTCAAAACTGTGCTGAATGCACCTTTTGAAGCGTCCCTAAAAAGGGACGCTAGGCTCTAATGGTTTAAAAAAGTCTTTTTGAAGTAGATCACATTATCTCTTTCCCTATTCTGTGGCATATTAACTGTGGTATATAAGAAGAACAGTGTACATAAGTTTACTGATATGGGAATCTTAACCCTTAGTTTGTAGGAAATGAAAATATTTATTTGATTACAAAATCTATAAAAAGTGGGAAATATGATAGCATGATCTGAGCTGTTAAGTATTCGTAGCTCAATGAATAATGCAAAATGAAATAAAAAGTATCAGCGCTGGTTATTTATTGATATCTCGCAGATTTCAGTTAAAATATTTGCTGTCTCATTTTTTTTTGTTCTGGAGTCTACCTTTTATTAACAACCTGAAAGATATGTTATGATTACAGTTTTTTTAGAAGATTGTAACATATTGATTTAAAGCATGTTTTAAAAAAGATGGATTTTACCTAAATTTTGTTCGTGTGCGATAATGTTGTGATTTTCTTCCCGCTTGACCGGGAATTTTATTATTTTTCTTTTTTAATAATTTCTGAAAAGTGTATCTTTAATGAAATGTTCTCTGAAATGTATTATAAATTCACAATCTTTTAATTGATAATACATTAGTTTAGGATTATTATACCGGACTTGCAGCGTTACTAAAATTGTATATGTTTACTATCACTATCATTAAATCATAGCTGCTATTCTTCCAAAATTTTTTGCGCCAGAAAAATGTAACTGAAATTTTTGCCTTACTTAATCAACGGATTTCAGATATTTACTATAACATTTTTGTTATAAAATAATGGATGTAAGGGTGCTGGATATATCATGATTTTATTTTGAATACTACTATTCTAGCATACAACTATCTGTGCGATTTAATATGATATTTTTATAATTAAATAAAAATACTATTTCTATACAAAAATAATGATTTTCAGAATTAAATTTTATTATTTTGATAGCCACGTATGCAATTTTATTAATGGAAATTATTATTAGGAACGCTTTGAGACTTGAATATATTTTTTTCTATATTAACCAGCAGTTTCTCAATAATAAACTAATTTTATGATTAATAAATAATAGTTGACGAATCCAATTGTGTTATACATAAATTATGTGTGACAAAAAACTACAGTCTATAGGACAATGTAAATACCCGCGTGTCACACAAAATATTTTATTCTGAGATATATGCATTTTGAAAAATCCTTTTGCAGGATATTCCTTTTTCTCTTTTTTTCAGGACATTGATATATTCCGTGGCATATTAATAGTAATAGATATTAATAAAAGAGCTAGATAGGAAAAAGTGTGCATATGTTTACTGATGTGGTATACTACACTTATTAACAAAACTATTGGATACTCCTACAATTCTAATTTATCACTTTTATTTTCAGTTCAACAAAGGTTCAATTTTGTAGTTAAGACAAAGATCTGAACACAAACAACATTTTTACTTAATCATCATTCGTAGTATAAGGTACGTTTTACATTTGTTTCGAAAATCGAAAAGAGTTTTTGACGGATTTACACGTTTCAGATACTAGAGATTCCTAAAAACATATTTTTAGTAAAAAAAATTTGCCGTCCGTTCGTCTGTCTCTGAGTCTGTGTGTCTATCAACGTTCTATCCCCCGAACAAATCGAGACAGAGACGTGGAATTTTGTATGTTCATAGTATATAATAATGGGGCGAAGCATATTTAATATTTGCAATCTCGATTATTCGGAACTATTTTTTGGGACTATCAAAAAATTTATTCTGGTGGAAGGTATTTAAAAATTTGCGATTTTTTTATTTTAAGGAATAGACGTAAAAGGCAATACAATATCACAGATTGCGCATAAAGAACGAAGTCGATCGGATTTGTTGTTGCCGAAATATTTGTAATCATGTTTTGCACATTTCAATTCAAAGATATATTTTAATTGGAAATGAGACGCTTGATCCTATGAAATAAACTGTTAGTTAAAATGATTAAATTTTTTTGGAGTTATAAAGATGCTTCCGTTACACATTTCGGTGATACTTGACAAGTTTGGCGTTTTATATAATTTGTTGAAATTGGTTTAGCAGCAATTCATTAACAGAGCATTACTATGCATGTTAAAAATATTTAAATATACGTTTAAATTTTGTTTTGGAATTTCAATGCACTCCCTCCTGTTTTACGTTTTGAACATTTAAAAAATATTTTTTGAAGGAAATGTATAGTAAAAAACTAATAACTTTACAGAGATTTTTATTATTTCATTTAAAATGAAATACCAGGGTTCGCACATCTCTACCGCTAAAATTTTATAGTATTTTCAATGTATTTCAATGCAGAAAAATAGTACGTAAATAGCAAATCGAGGAGGTGGTTGCGAATTCTGTTTCTTAAAAATTAAATATAAATTTTCTTATCATTAATAGTGGTGCCGGAGTCCTTACAAAATATAAGGAGTGTGCGAACCCTGAATACGAAAAAATAATTTTAAAAACAAAGCATGCACTTGAAGATTTACATCATGTAAAAACGAAAATACCAGTAATTTAGTTTAAGTACATTCTTTCAACGATCAGTAATAAATTGAATTATTTTTAAAGAATTTCTAAAACAGGAAAATTCAGAAAATTAGAAAAATCAATTCCCTGTATTAATTATTGTACAAACTTGTACAAGGAGGCAAATAAATGAAATTAGATGCATCAATGAAAACTTTAATGATTTTAATCAAGTACTATTATTGTCTTTTTAAGGGAGGTATGTTACATCTCGCATAATATTTTTAAAATGTCACATAATTTGTGTTTCGGCTTTGAAAAAAAATATTTTTTTCCTGAAAAATGCAAAAGTTTTTTTTTTCATTTTTAGTACGATTTTATGACTTTCTCAGAATAATGGATGCAGACTAAAAAAAAATATTTTTATGTTTAATACCCTATTTCCGTGCATTGTAAAAGAATACACTCAGCATAAAAGAAAGAACACAGATTTGAGAAATAATCGTAAATGCCACATCGCTTAATCCATTCAGGCCAACGTACTGGTGTACATAAAATTTTGACATAATTGAGACACCAGTACAAGAAAATTTATTTTCAAATAAGTCAATGTATATTTTTGCTTACTTGATAAGAGTACAATATAATTTAAAAATTTTGGTGCTAATTTGATAATTGTTGATTAAAATTAGGTGATGCCCTAACAGACCTTCAAGGAATGAAATTTTTTGGAAGCTTGATCCAAGACGAATAAGTTTTCAACTTGAAACTTTAACAAAACTTTCAAACTGCAATCTAAAATTTACCTTTTTTGAAAGATGAGACATTTTTATGTATATTATCTGGTAAAAATCATGTTTCTTGGCCTGGTCTGCGGAATAATTAACAGATGTTGTCATCTATGGATGAAGTACATTGCAGCAAGAAATAGTTACACTTAGAAAATATATTGCATTCGCCTAGAATTAACAGTACTCAGCTATATAACATAACAATCCAGTCCAGATTCCCCCCTCCCCCCTGTTTTGACACTGGCCATCAAACAGGTATGATTAATCCTCTATGCTATGAATTATCAAAAACTATGCAGAGTAATTTAGCCAGAAAAAATGTTACGCTACATATTTCGGGGAGGAAATCATGTGAGACAAAAGCTAAGGGCGTAAAATAGCGTTGAATTCAGACACTTTTCTCCAAGAGGGACTTCTGTAGCTCTGGGGGAACATAATAGCGTTCTGTAGGAAACATTTTACTTTTTCAATATTCAAAACACACAATCTCTAATTTTCGGGTAAATGCCCCCGCGGGCCACCCTCTGCATGCAATATCGAAGGAAAATCTGAAAATCGTCAAACCTTTCCTACAAAACTTCAAAAAATTCCTTTTTGTCACAGAACTCTGTTTTTCCCTCATTAGTTTCTCATTTCCTCAAAGAGTTATCATGACTTTTATAGCCCATAACCTACTCCTGTAATTTTTAATTGATTAATATATTTGCATAAATATCATGGTTGCCAAGAACTTTTTTTATTAGAAGTGAAATAAAAAGCGATGCAAATTTGCATTTAAAAGGATTAGTGAATTATTCAAAAGTAATATAAAAATATATATGGTAATTTATTAACCCTTCGGACTTAGGTGCCTCTTACAGAAATTTTAATCGACTGCACTACTTTTTTAAAAGAACTTTCCTTGAAGTACACGATTTTAAAATTTCTTTGATTAAATAAGGAAAATTATATTTTTCTTTATTATTGGTGCCAAAAACGAATTTTGGAAAGAAAGATGATGTTTCCGCAGCGGAAACAACAGAGTGCCACTAGAACCGCCATTAGGGGTCAAAATGACCCCTGCAAGATTGATAATAATCGATTCGAACCAGAATTTTCTTGATAAGATGTGTTAAATGCGTGCAGGAGAAAAATGGACTAATTAAGTAAGTTAAATAGTTTAAAATTAAAATTCTGGTGAGAAACTCATTTTATGAAACTTGAGTAAAATACCCGGCGGTTCTAGTGTTAATATTTAGCATATTTCAGACAAAATATTTTCTGTCTCATTATTCGTTTTACGACATTTCATCAACAAACTGAATGATCCTTTGAGGAATTAATTTTTTTTTTTGAGATAGTTTTAACCCTCTTATGACTAGCCCGAGTTAACACGTTCACTTATCTTCAGATTTCACTGCAATACAAGAGATATTTAAAATAATATAACTGTATACATTTAAGAGATTTTTAATGTATTGAACAGTAATTAACCCATTAACGCCCAGCGTCCTCGTTTGAGGACGGTTACAAAAACAGCAAGAAAGCGGTTTTCCCACCAGTAAAGAAGAAGAAAATGTATACCTTATTTCACGAGACAGAATCCTTGATAAATTTAGATAAAAGTTAATTTGCTTTTAAAAGTGGTGGGAAATACAAAATTCAAATTTTAGCGAAGAAAATAATTCGGGCGTTAATGGGTTAAATCTCTCAAGGATAACATTCATATTAGCTTTTATTTTTTTTACATAATTTTGAAAGAAATTTCCTTTTTCAGCATTTAAAAAAAAATTGTAGAAAAAACAACATTTGCCCATTTTTAAGACTGTCAGAGGGTTTTAACATGTTATATCAAACACGTTTTAAAAATGATAAATAAAAAAATATATTTTTGTGTATTATTTTCTTTTTATAGCTCTATGTTTGACCGGAAATATTAGTTTTATTTATTTTCATCTTCAATAATTTGTTAAATCATATTTTATAAAGCACTGTAAAATTGGAAATTATATAATAAATTAAGCAACAGAAAAAATATGGGTTTTAAATATGATCAATATACAGAGCGCTCAGTGTTTTTAAATAGTCTACTACAGAGAAAAATTAAAGGAGAGGAGGATTATGTTCTGCGACTTCCTAAATATATCGATTTATTCGGCAGTATATTAAACGAGACAAACAAACGTGTAAAATTTGAAAAGCTTGACTGATGTAATGATTTTTGGTCTTCAAATCTACATGAAATGAAAGATATATTTCGTAAAAAAAAGTTATAAAACTATGACACATAAATTGCAGTCAGATTTGCTGCAAAGTTTCCTTAGTGAGTCACTCAAACTGTTATGAATAATTCAAAAATACATTAGCAATCCTAAGATTTTTTTATATGTATTTTTAGCAGGGTTCGCACATCTCTACCACTAAATTTTTACAGTACTTTCAATGTATTTCACCGCAGAAAAATGTTGCGAAAATTGCGAATCGAGGAGATGCTTGCGGATTCTGTATCTTAAAAATTAAATATAAATTTTCTTATCATTAATAGTGGTGCGAGAGTCCTTACAAAATATAAGGAGTGTGAGGTGCGAACCCTGATTTTTAGACACAAAACTCCCAAGTTTTATCCATTATATCTTATCTAATAGATATTCTTGTTCAAGATTCCTTTAATTAAATATGATAGAACAATTAGAAATAAAGTGGTAAGATAAAAAGCAAAATTTGACAGCTATGAAAAAATATGTCTGCGGAAGGTTATATTCTGTGACATCCTAAAGACACTGATTTATTCGGTGGCATATTAAATGAGACAGACGTAGGTGGAAAATGTGAAAAGCTTGACTGATGTAGTGGTTTTTATGTCGTAGAAACTGCATGAAATGACGGGATATTTTTCTTGAAAAAAAATACAACTATGATATGATGCAGTCAGATTTGCTGCAAAATTTTCTTAGTGAGTAAATCAGACTGTTACGAATAATTCACAAGTACATTAGCAATCCTATGTTTAATTTATATGCATTTTTAGAAACAAAACCCCTAAATTTTACGCATTTTATCATATCTAATAGATGTTCATGCCGTCTTTATTCGTTCAAAATTTCTTTAACCCTTTCCGGCGCGGACAAATTCTGTTAGTAAAATTAGAAATTATCGACTGACACCGGAATTTACAAACGACTTTTTAAGAAATGAAGAACTCCTTAATTGCTTTTATTGTAAAAGCAACATTTTATTATAATATAATTGGTGCCAATTGAAGGTTTGGAATTAAAATTAGGTGCGTTCAGTCGGGGCACGCTGCTCCGGAAAGGGTTAATTAAATATAAGAGACCGATTAGAAATAAAGTGGTAACAAAAAAAAAAAGTAAAAGTTGACAGCTATGAAAAAAATATGTTTGAGTAAGATAATATTCTGTGACATAATAAAGACATTGATTTATTCAGCGACATATTAAATGAGACAGACGTAGGTGGAAAATGTAAAAAGTTTGACTGGTGTAGTGATTTTTATCTTCATAGAAACTGCATGAAATGAAGGGATATATTTCGTGAAAAAAATAAAACTATGATATATAAAATGCAGTCAGATTGTCTGCGAAGTTTTCATAATGAGTAAATCAGACGATACGAATAATTCAGAAATAAATTAGCAAATGTAAGTTTAGTTTATATGCATTTTTAGAAACAAAACTGCCAATTTTTACGCATTGTATCATATCTAATAGAATATCTAACAGCATTTGATCACTCTAGATTCCTTTAATTAAATTTAAGAGAACAAGTAGAGATAAAGTGATAAGAAAAAATGATTAAATGTTTACAAATGTAAAAAAATATGTGTGAGGAAGATTATGTTCTGTGACTTTCCGAAGACATCGATTTATTCGGCGGTATATTAAACAAAACAGACGAAGGTAGAAAAAAGTAAAAAGCTTGACTGATCTGATGGTTTTACGTCGTCCAAGCTACATGATATGAAGGCATATATTTAGTTTAAATTTTTTTCTAAAAGTATGATATGAAAGATGCACTCCGATTTGCTACGAAATTTTCTTAGTGAGTAAATCATACTTTTAAGAATAATTCAGAAGTAAATTAGAAATCGTAAATAAAATTTTTATGTATTTAAAACACTATCAACTCGTATGCATTGTAGCATATTTACTAGAAATTAATAGAAATTAATTTATATATATATTTAGAAACAAAACTTCTCCCTTTTACGTACTGTAGTATATTTTGAAGAACATTTTGCCCATTTAATCGTTTTTGATGACCGTTAATTATATACCTTTACTTAAAAATAAGAAAAGAATTAGAGATAAAGTGGTAAGAAAAAAAAGTAAAAGCTGACATTTATGAAAAAATATGTCTGTGGAAGATAATATTCTGTGACATCCTAAAGACACTGATTTATTCGCTGTCATATTAAACGAGACAGAGGAAGTGGAAAATGTGAAAAGCTTGACTGATGTAGTGGCTTTTACGTCTCAAAAATTGCATGAAATGAAGGGATATATTTTGTGAAAAAAAAAATTCAAATTATGATATATAAAGTTAAGACAGGTTTTCTGCAACGTTTTCATAGTGAGTAAATCAGACGATGCGAATAATTCAGAAATTAATTAGCAAACGTAAGTTTAATTTATATGCATTTTTAGAAATAAAACCACCGGTTTTTACGCATTGTAGCATATCTAATAGAATGTTTGGCAGCATTTCATCACTCTAGATCCTTTTGTTAAATTTAAGAGAACAAATTAAGATAAAGTGATAAGAAAAAAACAGTAAAAATTGACATATGTGAAAAATATGTCTGAAGAAGATTATGTTCTGTGACTTTCCGAACACATCGATTTATTCGGTAGCATATTAAACGAGACATGAGAGGGTGCGAAAATGGAAAAGGATTGGTTGATCTGGTGATTTTACATCGTCAAAGCTACATGGTATGAAGAGATAGATTTCGTTAAAAGATAATCCTAAAATTATGATATAAAGATGCAGTATGATTCGCCACTATGTTTTCTTAGTGAGTAAATCAGACCTTTATGAGTAATTCAGAAGTAAATTCGCAATCGTAAGTTTAATTTATATGCATTAAAAAACAATT
Organism: Maratus speculifer; assembly: GCA_964019185.1. Classification (NCBI taxonomy): domain Eukaryota; kingdom Metazoa; phylum Arthropoda; class Arachnida; order Araneae; family Salticidae; genus Maratus; species Maratus speculifer. The sequence goes on from OZ025300.1 coordinate 236,748,152, forward strand.
CTTATGCATTGTAGCACATTTAATAGAAATTAATAGAAATCAATTTATATGTTTTTTTAAACAACACTTCCCCCTTTTTCGCATTGTGGCATATCTAGCAGAACATTTTCCCTATTTAACCGTTCTTGATATCTTTAATCATAGCTGCCAATTTTTACGCATTTTTCCTATCACAAAAATTTTATTGTAAATACTGTCTTATTTAATCGTCAAAATCTCATGCTTAAACAAATGAAAAATCTCTGTACAATTTCAGTAGTAGCAAAAATGCGTAAAATTTGGCAGCTATGCTTTTAATTATATACTTTTAATTAAAAAGAAGAAAACAATTAGAGATAATGTGGTAAGAAATAAAAGTAAAACCTGACAGCTATGAAAAATATGTTTGAGGAAGATTATGTTCTGTGACATACTGAAGACATTGATTTATTCGGAAGCATATTAACCCTTTCCGGCACACTGTGCCCGGTCTGGGATACCTAATTTTAATTCCAAACTTGCAAACGGCACCAATAAAAATTTAATAAAATTTAGATAAAATTTTAATAAAATTTTGTTTTTACCATAAAAGCTCAAATTAAGGGTTTCAAATTATGTAAAAAATTCGTTTGTGAATTCCGGTATCAGTTATAATTTTTCATTTACTAACAGATTTTGCCCGTGCCGAAAAGGGTTAAATGAGAGAGACGAAGGTGGTAAAATGTGAAAAGCATGACTGATGTAGTGGTTTTACGTCTTGATATCTGTATAAAATTAAGGGATATATTTCGAGAAAAAAGTTATAAAACTATGTTATATAAGATGCAGTCAGATTTGCTGCCAAGTTTTCACAGTGAGTAAATCAAACGATACAAATAGTTCAAAAATAAATTAGTAAACGTAAGATTAATTTATATGCATTCATAGCAACAAAACTACTGGCTGTTGCTCTTTGTAACATATCTAATAGAATGTTTGGCAGCATTTGATCACTCTAGAATTCTTTAACTAAATTTAAGATAACAAGTAGAGATAAATTGGTAAGAAAAAAAGAGTAAATGTTGACATATGTGAAAAAAATGTTTGAGGAAGATTATATTCTGTGACATCTTAAAGACACTGATTTATTCGGTGGCATATTAAACGAGACAGGCGAAGGTGGAAAATGTGAAAAACTTGGCTGATCTGGTGGTTTTACATCTTGAAAGCTACATGATATGTAGGGATAGGTTTCGTTAAAAAAAGGTTCTAAAACTATGATATAAAAGATGCAGTCAGATTTGCCACTATGTTTTCTAAGTGAGTAAATCAGACATTTACGAATAATTCAGAAGTAAATTCGCAATCGTCAGATTAATCTATATGCATTTAAAAACAATCAATTGTTATGCATTGTAGCATATTTAATAGAAATAATTAGAAATTAATTTATATATATTTTAAGAAATACAACTTCCTCCTTTTACGCAATTTAGTATATCTAGCATAACGTTTTGCGCATTTAATCGTTCTTCAAACATTTATTTATATACCTTTAGTTAATAAAAATGAAAACATATAGAGATGAAACAAGAATGAACAAGGTGAGAAAAAAGAGAAAGCTGATAGATATGAAAACATTTATCTGAGGAAAATTATGTTCTGTGACTTCCTGGAGAAATCGATGTACTTGATTGCATATTAAACTAAACAGACGAAGGTGAAAAAAAGTGAAGAAGCTTAACTGTTTTTAATTGGATGTAGTGGTTTTACGTTATTGATATCTGTATGAAATAAGGGAATATATTTCGGGGGGAAAAGTCATAAAACTATGGTACATAAGATGCAGTCAGATTTGCTGCTTTTAGAGAGTAAATCAGATCATAACGGATAATCCAGAAGTAAATAAGTAATCATAAGTTTAATTTAGATGCATTTTAAGAAACAAAGCTACCAACTTTAATGCCTTGTAGCATATCTAATAGAAGTTTTTGCTACATTTAATCAGTCTAGATTACCTTAACAAAAAATAAGGAAACAATAAGTGGTAAAGTGATAAGAAAAAAAAAGAGTAAAAGTTGACTGCTGTAAAAAATTATATCACTAAAAGATTATGTTCTGCGACTTCCTAAAGATATCGATTTATTTGGCTGCATAATCGACACTGATGAAGATAAAAATTGTCAAAAGCTTGACTGGTGCACTGATTTTACGTCTTAGAAACTACATGAAAGGAAAGAAAAAAAAAGTTATAAAATATGATATAAAAGATGCAGTCAGATTTGCAACCAAGTTTTCTTAGTGATTAAATAAGAACTTTACGAATAATTCATAAGTAAATTAGCAATCTTAAATTTGATTTATTGGCATTTTTAGAAACAAAACTACCTACTTTTATGCATTGTAACTTATCTAATAGAAAGTTTTGCCTCGTTTAACACTAAAACAGCCGGGTATTTTACTAAAGTTTTATAAAAAGTGTTTTGCACCAGAATTTGAATTTTAAACTATTTAACTTATTTAATTAGTCTGTCTTTGTGCTGCAAATATATAACATATCTTAGGAAGAAAATTCTGGTTCGAATCGACTACTATCATTCTGGCAGGGGTCATTTTGACCCCTAATGGCGGTTCTAGTGTTAATCGTTCTAAAGTCATTTAATTAAAAATAAGAAAATATAGATAAAGTTGTAAGGAAAAAGAGTAAGAGTTGAGAGCTTTGAAAAAATATATCTGAAAAAGATTATGTTCTGTTATTTTCTAAAGACATCGATTTATTCGATGACATATTAAACAAGACAGACGAGGGTGGAAAAATCTGAAAAGATTCAGTGATCTGGTGGTTTATGTTTCCAAAACTTCATGAAATGAAAGGATAGGTTTTGTTAAAAAAGTTCTAAAACTAAGATGCAATCAGATTTGCTACCAAGTTTTCTTAGTGAATAATTCAGACAGTGAAGTAAATTAGCAATCGTAAGCTTAATTTATTGGCATTTTTTTTAAGTGCCAACTTTTACTTATTGTTACATGCCCTAAGAGAGAGTTTTCCACACATGATCATTCTAGATTCCTTTAATTAAGTATAAGAAAACAGCTACAGATAAAGTGGTAAGAAAAAAAAATCTGACAGCTATGAAAAAATGTCTCAGGAACATTATGTTATGTGGCTTCCTGAAGGCATTCAACGGTATATTGAACTAGACAGAAGAAGGTGGAAAAATGCTAAAAGCTTTTACAGTGGTTTTACGTCTTGAAAACTTTTTGAAATGAAGGGATATATTTCATGAAAAGAAGTTAACTATGGTATGTAAAACGCAGTCAGATTTGATGCCAAGTTTTTTAGTGAATAAATCAGACCGTTACGGATAAGTCAGAAGTAAATAAGCAATCGTAAGTTTGATTTACATGTATTTTAATAAACAAAACTAACATCTTTTATGCCTCGTAGCATATCTAATAGAAGTTTTTGCCGCGTTTAATCGCTCTAGATTCCTTTATTTAAAATATAAGAGAACAATTAGTGATAAAGTTATCAGAAAAAAGAGTAAAAGATGACAGCTATGAAAAAAATATAGCTGAGGAAGTTAATTTTCTGTGAGTTCCTAAAGACATCGATTTATTCTGTGGAATAATAAAAGAAATAGACGAAAGTTGAAAAATATGAAAATCTTGAATGATGTAACGGTTTTATGTTTTAATAAGTAAGAAAAAACGTGCGTTAAGTATATATTATAAAACCCTTTCCAACACTTCCTGAAATAAATATCAAAACTTCGTTATCCAGGTAAATAAGGTGTTACTGTTCTTAACAAAATATGCATTCTAAAACTTTTGAATAGACCTGTATTTGATTTGTCGGCTGATATATGCACTATATAATGGGGAAATTTAGTTTAGCAAGAAACGCGTGGCTGGCTGAATTTTTTTAGCAACTTATACTAATAAATGGAAACATACTTCGATAATTTTGTTTAGTGCTGTAGTTTACCTAGAATCTTCATTAAACGAAAGTATTTTGCAAAAATTTCGTTCAAACAAAAATACTTTTTAAACTGCTTAAATCACATTTCAAGAAATTACCATCCCTAGGTGACCTTGTATCGAGTACTTTGAATGACCCTGTATATCATCCTATCTATATTCGACAAACATTTCATAGTAAACTAAATGAAAGTCAAAGTAAAAATGCAAAATTTTTAAAAACCACCTTTAAATAAATTATGCTCATATTCAGTAAACTTTCCGAGCTCTTTTCTATAGCCTTGTATATCTTAATTGTGTAACTATTAGCATTTATACACACCATACAATCTACACACGTTTTGTGAAACTTAAAAGCGCATATCATAATTTAAAAAATGCATTTCATCCATAAAACAGTCATCATCCATAATATAGAGTACTTCAGAGAGAATATACTATTTGAAATATTTTGTGTGTCCCTGTAAATGCTATGCACTTCGTATTATGCGTGACATAACTCATCGTAAGTCTCAGCGACGTATATTAATTTGATTACACATGAAACCGTTCGCCATAATTAAAATATGTCGCAAACAATTTCCTTCTTTAATATTTTGCATCAGAATTCTTTTGTGTGGTGCTGTAATTAAATAAAAAATTTTTTAATTGCATATTTTGCCGAATGCATATTTACTTAAACTTCATAGAGGAATATTAATTTGAATAAGTTTGACCGAGTGTAACAACTTTAAAATTCATTTTAAAAGATTTTTCTCCATATGCCCTAATGTAACGATAAAATTTTGACTGTGCCAGTAAATAAAATAATCATGTAGTCGTTGAGACAGAAGCCAAAATTAGGGATTTTGGTTTCATCTCTGGGGACTTGGTTATATATACTTTTTTGTATTCACAATGGTCCAAGGAGTTCATTTTATGATGATACTATAAAATTTGTGGTAGCGTATATACGCCACATTGAAAAAATGAGTGCCATTTATCGCACATACATACAAATGATTTTTTTTAACACTAGAACCGCCATTAGGGGTCAAAATGACAGCTGCCAGAATGATAGTAGTCGATTCAAACCAAAATTTTCTTCATAAGATATGTTAAATATAGGCAGCACAAAAATAGACTAATTACCGTAATTTCGGGTGTATAAGCCGCAGCTCAAACAATTCTTTTTAGACCCAGAAATCTTATTTAGTGATTGAAGAGATATACTTACGGCGATCTGACTAGTTATATTTGTTTTTTAAAAATTTCTGGGTCTAAAGAGAATTGTTTGAGCTGCGGCTCATACACCCGAAATTACGGTAAATAAGTTAAATAGTTTATTATTAAAATTCTGGTGCGAAACACTTTTTATAAAACTTCAGTAAAATACCCGGCTGTTTTAGTGTTAAACCATTATCACATAATTAAATTTCAATGAAAAATTGCAGAGAACATACATTATTGAACATATAACGCTATACAAATTATATATTTGTTAAGATGTAGTTACAATATGATTATTAATATTTTCAATTGGATAAACCGATCGAAAGACATTTGAGATGAATAAAAACCGAAATCTGGTTTTGCATTTTAACCCCTTAACGGTCGCATTAAATTACGGTTGAAAAATTCAAATTCTTTATTGCCATCACTTTTTTGAAAAAAAAAATATTCATCTTATTTAATGACGAGTAAAATAATAACAGAATAAAACAGCACTATTTTTTAAAACTGGTGGGAATCAAACAATTCTGAATGAAGCCTTGAAGCTTGCAGCCCGTGAATGTCTCGGGCGCGACGTTTAAGTGGCTAAAGCATATTCAGGGCTCCCTAATGGTCCGCCAACTGAACATCACAATTTTCTTAGAGAAATTTATTGTTTAGATTTTTCTTGGAAATTGCCGAGAAACCAACTTTGGAAGTTAATTATAGCGCTGATTCTGTAGAAAACTATAATAAAGTTTTCTGTTAAAAAGTATTGATGTTCAGTTCGCGGACCATTTGGGAGCCCTGTATATTATTTTTATGAGAATAAAAACAGCAATTAGAGAAAAAAGTAGTACTGGTGAAACTATTCTACGTAGTCTGTTAAGAATTACTGGACCACGGGTGCATATAAGCAACTATAATACGTGCTTCCATCGCTTGTTTTTGATACCATTAAAAAAGTAAAATTTTCCTTATCTAATTAAGACATTCGCTTGTTTGCTAAACTAAATTTAATTGTTTTACAAATTGTTGTGTCAATAGAATTCTATTCTCGTAAAAAATGCCAGTCTCAAACGGGTTAATAAATTACAGAAATCATACTCTTCTACACATCTATCATGATTGGTTCACATTTCTGTATCCAAATAACTTCAATCGTCACAGAACAGTTCTATGTTCTGCATATGCTTGTACATTAAGTTATTAAATAGACACGAACACGAAAGTGTGGCACATGTTCTTGAACAAAAATATGACACCAGATCCAAAGCAGCTTCAGGAGCAAGAGGATCACTTCATTCCACTGGATTGTTAGAGAGCCTTTTCCCTCACTATATGTTCAAAAAATCAAACCATATTTATCTGGGGATGGAAAATCAGGATCATTTGTAGGCACATCTTCAGAACAAGACCGTAGACATTCGCTTGCATTACCTATAAGTAGAGTGTATTAGTACATGACAAAAGGCAATGAGACTCCACAGACTTTTTGTTTTACAGAAAACATATATAGAATATCGCGATACCTTGATGTTTCAGTATTTTTGCTTTCCATAATAGAGATGGTAAAATTACGACTCAAGCTGTTTCTTTGTTGTCTCTGATAAGTCAGCTTCAGTATCAAACGCCTTAAGCGCCTGACTATATTTATCTATTCATTGATAATCATATTCTAAAAATAGGAGATATCATGTTCGTCTTTCTGGATCTCGCTCAAAGACTGATTTGGACGTAGAATATATTTTTCTGAAGAACTGATTTTGTTTCTTTCACGAATCATGTGAAGAAATTCTGCCCTGGGTATCTTTTAAATGGGGCAGGTCTTTGACTGAACTTTATTGTAGCTTTTGACCCTTGTGTGTCTTTACTTATTGTCTCTTTAACCGACCTGTTAATTTTAAAGCATGTAAAATCAAGAAAATCTTTTCTGTCGCTGTGTTTATCGGCAGTATTTTCCAATACGGCGTCCATTGGTTACTCTGTTTCTGAAAAAAACATGGATAAATGTTATGTTGTGGTGAATCCAAAAATGTATGGTTTACAATGTCCACTAACATGAAAATGCGAAACCCTGGCTAAACGATGGTGGCCATTTTACAATATGGCGCCCATAAGCTACCTTGGTTTTGTAAATATGGATAAATATCATTCTGATGTTGTGGTGAATACAAACAATGTATGTGTATAAATTAACAAGTCCTCTGACATGACACCACACGATCCTCTGGCTAAACGGCGGTAGCTATTTTTCAATATGGTTTCCATTAGCTACTCTTCATGGATAAATGCCACTCTGACGTTCTCGTAAATCCAAAATAGTATGGTTTAACAAGTCCGTTGACATGAAATCACACGAGTCCCTGCCTCAACGACGGCAGCCATTTCATAATATGGCGTCCTTAAACTACACTAATATTGAATGTATCATGTGCAAATAACATGCTGATGTTCTGATGAATCCAAAAATGTATGATTTACCATGTCCACTGACATGAAACCATACGACCGCTTAACTCAACGACAACGGCCATTTTCCAATATGGCGCCCCAAAGCTACCCTTCTTTTGAATGTATCATGGATAAATGAGGTGCTGTTGTTCTGGTGAATCAAAAAAATAAATAGTTTACCAAGTCCCCAGACATGAAACCACTCAAGCTCCTGACACAACGACTAATGGTAGAAACTTCATTTTCAATAAGGTTCGTGCTAGAGTAATGTTCAATAACGTCTAAAAATTTTATAGCAATCCGAGAATATATACTCGAGTAAGAGCGCGAAGAAACAGCCACACGCCCAGACAAACCGAATGCATAAATACTTTTTAACTGTGTTTGAAAGTGATAAAAACTGCATTAAATGAAGAGATGTATTTCGTGAAAGTAAGTTCTAAAATTATGATACATAATATGCAGTCAGATTTGCTGTCAAGTTTTTTTAGTGAGTAAATCGGACCTTTAAGAATATTTCAGAAGTAAATTGGTAATCGTAAACTTAATTTATATGCATTTTTAGAAGCAAAACTACCAGCTTTTACGCATTGTATCATATCTAATAGAATGTTTGGCAGCATTTGATCACACTAGATTTCCTTAATTAAATTTAAGAGAACAAATGGAGATAAAGGGATAAGAAAAAAAAGAATAAAAGGTGACATATGTGAAAAATATGATTATGCTCTGTGACTTCCCGAAGACATCGATTTATTAAACAAAACAGGTGAAAGTGGAAAAATGTGTAAAGCTTGACTGATCTGGCGGTTTCGCATCCCCAAAGCTACATGATATGAAGGGATAGATTTCGGTAAAAAAGTTCTAAAGCTTTGGTATAAAAGATGAAGTCAGATTTGCCACTAAGTTTTCTTAGTGAGTAAATCAGACCTTTAAGAATAATTCAGAGGTAATTTCGTAATCGCAAGTTTTATTTATATGCATTAAAAAACAATTCTTATGCATTGTAGTATATTTAATAGAAATTAATAGAAATTAATTTATATGCATTTTTAGAAACAAAACTTCCCTCTTTTACGCATTGTAGTACATCAAGGAGAAATTTTTTCCCATTTAACAATTATTGGTACCTTTAATTGTGTACTTTTTGTTAAAAAAAAAAAAAAAAAAAAATATTGGAGATAAGGTTGTAAAAAAAGTAAAAGTTGACAGCTATGAATAATTATATCAGAGGAAAATTATGTTTTGTCACTTCCTAAACTCATCGATTTCTTCGAAGGCGTATTCAACGAGACAGACGAAGGTGGAAAAATGTGAAAATCTTGACTGATGTAGTGGTGTTACGTATTGATGTCTGCATGAAATGAAGGAATATATTTCGTGAAAAAAATGTAAAACTATGATATATAAGATGCAGTCAGATTTGCTGCCAAGTTTTGATAGTGAGTTAATCAGACGATACGAGTAATTCAGAAATAAATAAGCAAACGTAAGTTTAATTTATATGCATTAGAAAAAAAAACTTCCACCGGCTTTTACGCCTTGCAGCATATCTAATAGAATATTTCGCAGCATTTGGTCAATCTAGATTTCATTAATTGAATTTAAAAGAACAAGTAGAGATAAAGTGGTAAGAAAAGAAAGAGTTGTCTGAGAAAGATTATATTCTGTGTCTTTCCGAAGACATCTATTTATTTGGCGGCATATTAAACGAGACATGCGAAGGTGGAAAAATTTGAAAAGCTTGGCTGATCTAGTGGTTTTAAATATTCAAAGCTACATGATATGAAGGGACAGATTTCGCTAAAAAAAGTTCTAAAACTATGATATAAAAGATGTAGTCAGATTTGCCACTATGTTTTCTTAGTAAATAAATCAGATCATTACGAATAATAAAGAAGTAAATTAGCATTCATAAGATTAATTTAAATGCATTTTTTAGAAACAAAATTCCCATGTTTTACTTATTGTATCGTATCTAATAGACATTCTTGACGCATTTATTCGTCAAATATCCCTTTAATTAAATATAAGAGAACAATTCGAAATAATTTAGTAAGAAAAAAAGTAAAAGTTGACAGCTATGAAAAAATATGTCTGAGGAAGGTTATATTCTGTGGCATCCTATAGACACTGATTTACTCAGTGGCATATTAACCCTTTAACGATCAAAGCATTTTCATTGCTAAGATGTCGAAATAAATGAATGACACCGGTAATTAAGAACAAATGTATTTCTAAATAAGAAAACGTAATTTTTCACATACATAATAAAAGGGATATTTTTAGATAAAAAAACCGGTGTCAGTGTTGCATATCGCAACTAAAATTTTGTGGTTTCGTGGCGAAACCAATGAACGTTAAAGGGTTAAACGAGACATACGTAGGTGGAAAATGTGAAAATCTTGATTGATGTAGTGGTGTTTACGTCTTAGAAATTGCATGAAATGAAGCGAAATATTTCGTAAAAAAAAAGATCAAAAACTGATACATAAGTTGCAGTCAGATTTTTAGCAAAGTTTCTTTAGTAAGTAAATCAGACCATACGATTTCTTCAGAAGTTAATGAGCAATCGTAAATTGCTCATGCATTCTTTTAAATGAGACAAACATAGGTGGAAATTGTGAAAAGCTTGATTCATGTACTGGTTTTTACGTCTTAGAAACGTCATGAAATGAAGGGACATATTTCGTGAAAAAAATCTAAAACTATGAGATATAAGATGCAGACAGGTTTGCTGCCAAGTTTTCACAGTGAGTAAATTAGACGATAAGAATAAGTCAGAAATAAATTAGCAGACGTAAGTTTTATTTATATACATTAGAAACAAAACTACCGGCTTTTACACATTCTAATAGAATGTTTGGCAGCATTTGATCAATTTATATTCCTTTAATTAAATTTTAGAAAACAAGTAGAGATAAAGTGGTAAAAAAAAGAGTAAAAATTGACATATGTGAAAAATATATCTGAGGGATATTATGTTCTGTGACTTTTCGAAGATATCGATTAATTCGGCGGAATATTGAACCACAGAGTAGTAACAGAGAATCAACTTTCATACACTGTAATGGCAGCTTGTTTAACATGGGATTACGCATAGACAGTAGCGAGATGAGCGGATCACTCTGAAACTACGATTATAACATAAGAGAAATTGCTAATTCGGCGAAACATCGCTTTCTTGGCGACAAATGATAAAAGAAAAAAGAAAAAAAATACAGCGACGGCTTGCTGCTTCTTGTTTTCAAATTTATGAAAGAATTATTTTAATATGAAATAATTTTGACGTATTCGTCTTGCAAACAATACATGTGTCTCTTCGTAACATAACGACCTAATAATTTAAACATGAAAATTCAAGAATAATAACAGTAATAATTACGAATCAATATAAGCGCGGAAATCTAAGTTCAAATAGCATAAGCACGTGTGCAAAGATAATGAAATCAGCATTCAGCAAGAAGCGCCAAACCAGAATAGGGTTACAGTTAAACAGAAATCACGAGGATAAAAATCGCCATCGCGATGGTTTAGTTTTTAAGTGATCCACTGAGGGCGTTCTTTTCAAGTCGAGTTGAGGCTCTGTTACGTACTCTGTGTATTGAACGAGACAGGAAAAGGTGGAAAAATGTCAAAAGCTTGACTGATCTGGTGGTTTTTACGTCATCAAAACTACATGATATGAAGGGAAATATTTCCTTTAAAAAAATTCTAATACTATGATATAAAACAGGGTTCGTACGCTTCAAGTATGTGTTACCAGATTGCTTGTAAAATAATATTTGCCTTATTTGATGCAAAAAAATTCTAGTTTTTGGTATAGAAATCAGTACTTTACGAATTTTCTGGTACAAAACCACCTAAAATTCCAGGAATCCCTTAAAGCGTACAAACCCTGTAAAAGATGCAGTCAGAATTGCTACCAAGTTTTCTTAGTGAGTAAATCAGACATTTACGAATAATTCAGAAGCAAATTAGCAATCTTAAGTTTAATTTATTGGCATTTTTAGAATCAAAACTACCTACTTTTACGCATTGTACTATATCTAATAGAAATTTTTGACGCGTTAAATCGTTTTAGAGTACTTTAACTAGGGAGGACGGGCGCAGGGCCTAAAAAATTCGGAAAGCGTATGGTTTTTACAATTGCAACCACTAATTTTTTTAAGTAATCTTCAACTTATTTTATCGCATAATTTGTAAGAATTGTCTCCGTCCAAATAAAGAGACTGTTTTAATTTGATTTTATTGGTGACAAAGATAAAACCATTCATACCCTGGGTCAGCGCGCGTTCTCCCGGGTTAGTTAAATATAAGAGAATTGAGATAAAGTTTAAAAAAATGAGTAAGAGTTGGGAGCTATGAAAAAATATATCTGAGTAACATTATGTTCTGTAATTTTCTAAAGACATCGATTTATTCGGCGACATATGAAACGATACAGACGAGGATGGAAAAATCTGAAAGGCTTGATTGATCTGGTGGCTTATGTCTTCAAAACTGCATGAAATGATGGGATAGATTTTGTTAAATATGTTCTAAAACTAAGCTGTAGTCAGATTTGCAACCATGTTTTCGTAGTGAGTAAATGAGAACATGACGAATAATTCAGAAGTAAATTAGCAATCATAAGTTTAATTTATATGTATTTTTAGAAAAAAAAGTACCAACTCTTATGTATTCTGATAACATATCTATCAGAAAGTTTCTCCGCATTTGGTCGTTCTACATTTTTTTAAATGAAATATAAGAAAACAATTACAGATAAAGTGTTAAGAAAATAAGTAAAAGCTGACAGCTATGAAAAAACATGTCTCAGAATGGTTATGTTCTGTGGTTTTACGTCTTGAACAGTGGTTTTCTTTACAGTGGTTTTACATCTTGAAAACCTTATTAAATGAAGAAATATATTTAATGAAAAACAAATTATAAAACTATGACATGTAAAATGCAGTTAGATTCGATGCCAAGTTCTTTTGTAAGTAAATCAGACCGTTACAGATAATTCAGAAGTAAATAAGCAATCGTAAGTTTGAATAACATGCATTTTAAGAAACAAAACCAGCATCTTTTATGCCTCGTTGCATATCTAATAGAAGTTTTTGCCACAATTAAATCATTCTAGATTTTTTAAAGAGAACAATATATAAGAGAACAATATATATAACAATATAACAATAACAAGAGAAATATAAGAGAACAATTAGAGATAAAGTTGTAAGAAAAAAAAAGAATAAAGGTTGACAGCTATGAAATATATATATCTGGGGAAGTTAATGTCCTGTGATTTATGGCAACGATTTATTCTGTGGAATAATAAAATAAATCGACGAAGGTTGAAAAATGTGAAAAGCTTGACTGATGTAACGGTTTTACGTGTTAACAAATAAGAAAAATTATGCGTGAAGCATAAATTATGAAACACTTTCCAACATTACTTGAAATCTTTAACAAAACTTCGTTATCTAAGGAAAAAAATGTTACTGTCATTAATAAATTGTGCATTCTAACACTTTTGAGCATCCATGTCCTTTATTTGTTTTTTGATATGTGTACTATATAATTGGGAAATTTTGTTTAGCAAGGAAATGTCTTGCTGGCTGAATTTTTTTAGCAACATATACTAATAGATGGAAACATACTTCAAAAATTTTGTTCAGCCCTGTAGTTTGCCTAGTATCTTCATTACACGTAAGTATTTTGCTAAAATTTAGTTCACACAAAAATACACTTAAAACTGCTGAAATCACATTTCCAGAAATTACCATTCATAGGTGACCCTGTATCGAGTAATTTACGTGACTCTGTATATCATTTTATCTATAGTGACAAATATTTCATAGAAAACTGAATGAAATTGAAAGTAAAAATGCAAAACATATTTAAAAACCACCTTTAAGTAAATTATGTTCATATTCAGTAACGTTTCCGAGCTCTTTGTATAACCTTGTATATCTTAATTGTGTAATTTTTAACATTTATACACACCATACAATGTGCATACATTTCCTGAAACTTAAAAGCGCATTTCATAATAAAAAAATGCATTTTATCCATCGAACAATCATCATCCATAATATACAATACTTCGGATATAACATACTATTTGAAATATTCTGCGTGTCCCTGTAATTTATATGCACTTCTTATTATGTGTGGCATAACTCACATTAAATACCAGATACGTATATTAATTTGATTACACATGGAACCGTTAACCATAATTAAAATATGTCACAAACAATTCCCTTCGTTACTATTCTGTAACAGAATTCTTTTGTGTGGTCTTTTAAAGGAATAATAAAAAGACTTTTGACTGCATAGTTTAAAGAATGCATATATTACTACACTTCGTAAGTGCATATAAATTTGAATATGTTTGACCGGGTGTAACATCTTTAAAAGTATTTTGAAACGCTTTTCCCCATAGTCTCTACTGTAATGGAAAACTTTTGAGTGTCCCTGTAAATAAAATTACCATGGTAGATACTACATTTTCAATAGGGTTCGTGCTAGGGTAAACATCAATAACGTCCAAAATTTTCATGGTAATCCAAGCATATTTACGAGAGTTAGAGCGCGGCTGGATTTCTAGACGGACAGACAGGGTTCCCAAATAGTCCGCGAAATGAACACCCATATTTTAACAGAAAATTTCATGGTAGGTTTCTACAGCATTTGTGCTAAAACTAACCTCCGAAGGCGCTTTCTGCGTAATTTGCAAGAAAAGAATAAAACAAAAATTTTTCTAAAAATATTGATGTTCAGTTGGCCATTCGGAAGCCCCGGAGAGACGGCCAAAAAAATCGAATACATAGGCGATATTCAACATTGTTAGAATGTGTTAAAAACTGCATAAAATGAAAAGGTATATTTTGTGAAAAAAATTTTAAAATTATAATACATAAGATGCAGTCAGATTTGCTGTCAAGTTTTCTTAGTGAGTAAATCGGACCGTTACGAATATCTCAGAAGTAAATTAGTAATCGCAAACTTACTTTATTTGCATTTTTAGAAACAAAACTGCTAATTTTATGTATCATATACACATCCAATAGAACTTTTTGCCTCGTTTAATCGTTCTAGATTCCTTTAATTAAATATAAGAAAAAATTAGAGATAAAGTGGTAAGAAAAACAGTAAAACTTGACAGCTGTAAAAAAAAAACAAGTTGGAAATTGCACGTGAAGCGTAGCAAATTAGGTGCGTTCGTACGATAACGAAGTTTTAAAAATATTACTTTCATATATCAATCTCATAAAATTGTAAATAATGATTTACAATTAAAACGCTCATCAAACAATGTTCTCCCTATACCATTATGTAATGGAATACTTTTCTGTGGCCTTGTAAATCAACAACAAATGTTCTTTGCACCACAAATTATGTAAGATGTGTATTATAATATGTACTTTATAGTTGCATATAAATTTTATTCAGTTCGCATGAGTGTAACACGATTAAAATGCATTTGAAACATTTTTTCCCATTGACCGTAATGTAGCGGAATAATTTTGATTGACCCTGTCTATGCAAACTTAAAGTATACAATTTTTGTATAATTTTGTCGAAGTCTTTCAATTGATATGAAAATCGGATGCATAGTTTAATAACAGGCGTAATCAAAATATTCCGTTGCATTATGGTCAATGGGAAAAATAGTTTCAAGTTCTTTTAAATGATGCTACACTCTTTCGAACATAATAAAATTGATATGCCTCTATGAAATGTGTACAAAGAAATGAATTGTGTACAATCTGTGATGCAAAAAATATGTGTTATTAATTTACAGGCAATTTAATTAAATTACATAATGATGAGAATTCGAAATAATATTGGGAAACACTGATTGAGAAGAGTTTTAGTTTCATTAAATTATTTCACATTTTATGAAATTATTATACATTGTTCAGGTTTACTACAAGTTGCTTCCTGTGTAATAGAAAACAGATATTATTTACAGGGACACAGAAAATATTCCGGGTACTATACTGTAATCCAATGTACTGCATGCTATTACACACAAATCTGAATGTTTTTAAAACCTTGTTATGGCCCGTACTTAATTTTCTACGCTTGACGTGCAATGTCCGACTATTTAAATATTTATTAAGGGCCCATACGACTGTTAAACCGTCAAAAAATTAGATTTTTTGAAAACCATTTATATGGTAGATTAGCCTTTTCTGCTTATTTTAAGACAATCCGCTTGAAAAAATTCCTTAATTACGGAAGTTATGATTAATAAAAAAGAATATTGCCCAGTTAAACTGATGGCATTGAGCTCACAGGCTACGCATACTAATTGTACATTACAGCCTTGTATTTTCGTTAATTCCGTTCGAAAAACAAAATTGAAAAGGGGAAACAGCTCTCTCCTTTCTCCTTTCTTATACTTAATCATTGAACCTCCTAAACTATCAAGTACATGCTTTATCATATTAAAAAAACCTATATCAAAAAATTCAGAGCAAATCGGATAATTCTTAATAAAAACCCATTTAGCATTTATATAATTTAAGAGGAGTTAGTCTCCTCTTTTATACTTAACCATTAAACTTCCAAAACTATTCAGAGATTTGAACTAAATCTGAAAATTCTGATTGAAAAATCCATTTATACAAGTTAAGGGGAGGGGCATTAGAACTCCCGTTCCCCCTGTTTATACTTATTCAATGAACACCTATTAACAGCCACGGACTCGCCTCATTAGAATGATCCTATACCTAAATTTTGAACGAAAACTGTTAATTCTGCATGAAAATCCCGTTTATATCAATTAAGGGGCGGGGCATGAGCCCCCCGTTCGCTCTGTTTATACTTATTCTATGAACACCTAATAACAGCCACGGTATCGCCTCATCAGAATGATCCTATATCGAAATTTTGAACGAAAACTGTTAATTCTGCATGAAAATCCCGTTTATATCAATTAAGGGGAGGGGCATGAGCCCCCCGTTCCCCCTGTTTATACTTTTTCAATGAACACCTAATAACAGTCACGGAATCGCCTCATCAGAATGATCCTATATCTAAATTTTGAACGAAAACTGTTAATTCTGCATGAAAATCTCGTTTATAACAATTAAGGGGAGGGGCATGAGCCCCCCGTTCCCCCTCTTATACATATCGAATGAACTCCAAAAACTAATCAGGGAAGCGCCTTATCAGGATATACCTATATACAAAATTTCAAGTGGATCCGATATTTTTATCATGAGTTATCGCGTTACGCACGAACGAACGTACGAACGTACATACAGAACGGACGGGCACATAAGCTCTCAGGCTGTGATAGCCTGTGAGCTAAAAAGTAACCCACTGGCCGTACAATACGGCTGTGCTCACTGCCAAACTCAGTCCGTTTACCGAAAGCTAGCGGTAAAAGATCTCATTTATGAAGACTAGACTGTAACAAGATAAACAATCCAGACAGAAGAAAAGACAACAAACAGTTTATAAATTAAAATTCTTTAAGTATCTACTGAAAAAATTTAATGGTAGATATCAATATTTAACCCCTTGGAGACGAGCGACACGTATACGTGCCGCAAAAAGGCTTAAGAATTTGCGTTTATCCCCACCAGTAAAATTTTACTATAAAATTTATCCTATTGACCCGGAGCATTTTTTTCGATTCAAGAAACCACAAATTTCTGTTTTTTAAAACCGGTGGCAAAACATTAAAAATTTCGTAAAAGGCTCCCGTCGCGAAGTTTTTAATATGATTGTGTCAAAAACCTTCAGATGCCTTTAATATTTTTTTTAATTGAAAAATGCATATATTTCAATTATACACTATTAAATAATAATTATTATTCATAAAATATATTTATACTATGATCTTTATCAGAGAAAGAATATTTTGAATTGGATATTTTTGTAACTGTGATTTTTTAATTTGCGAAACTTTTTTTTGAAATGGTAAAATTTGCTTTATTTAACGACATTAACCCCATAGGAACGAGCGACACGTATATGTGCCGCAAAAAGTCTTAAGAATGCTTGTTTATCCCTGTAAAATTTGCGTATTTAATCGAAGCATTTTCTCGATTTAACCCTTTATCTACTGCATTATAAATTCATGAAAGTTTTACATTCTAAAGCATTTTACGCAAATATTTTAAACTAAATTAAAACATTTACATAACCATTTAATAAATATTTGAAGGATTTTAGAAGAATTAAAGAATTTAAAAGGATTAATTAAATTTGAATTTACAGGAGTTTTGTGCAATTATTATAACCTCACTCAAATTTTATTTTTAATTATTTTCTTAGTATTTTGTAGAATTATAGAATGTACAAATATGATGTTCTTAGAATATAAATATAGAAATATTTCCGCATTGAAATCCCCATCCCCCTCCCTCAGTGCCAATCACCCTTTTAAAAATATTTTTCTTTTGTGTAACCAATAATGCTTTTAGAACAAGTTAAAGTATTGTATCTGTAACTCATTCTAAACAGTATTACAACTAGCTGACTTATTTAAAGAATTTTATAAGTTATTTTAATGGTACTTATAAGTACCGTCGGTAGATAAAAGATTAGTACGGCGCAAATTTCCGTTTTTAAAAACTAGTGACAAAAGCTAAAAATTTCGTAAAAGGTTCCCGTCGCGAAGGGGTTAATTAAGACGAAAACAAAAGGAATGTTATCATTTCATAAACGTTGTACCAATTAAGAAATTATAATAAAAAAAATACTGGTTGCACAATATCTTGCAGCCAAACACAGTGTATTTATTCAATGCTGTAAGTCAGGAGTAAAACAGTACATTTATATAGACTAGACTGCAGCAAGATAAAACTAGTCGTTGGGGGCCACCGTAATACTTAACCATCATGGATATGTATATGAAAATAAAACATGTGAAATTATTTATACAATGCATTGCAATTCATAAACAAAATTTAAATATTGTTAATGTACATAGTAATGCTATATTAAGAACAGCTGATGTACGAATTTCGAAAAATTATATAAAACGTCAAACTACTCAAGTAGTACCGAACTGCGTAAAAGAAACATCCTTATAACTCCAAAAATAATAATTCTATTAACTAACAATTAACTGCGTCGGATTAAGCGTCTCATTTCCAATTAAAATATTCTTCTGAATTGAAATTTGAATGAAATACAGGGTCATGAAAAATCGAAGAATGTGGAAAACAAGATTACAAATATCTCGGCAACTAATAATCCGATCGACTTCGTTCTATATGCAAAATGTGTGTTATTTTATTGCCTTTTACGTCCATTCCTTAGAACAAAAAAATTCGAAAATTTTTATATACCTTTCATCAGAACGAATTTTTCGAGAGTCCGAAAAAAATAGTTCCGAATAATCGAGGTTGCTGATATTAAATAGGGTTCGTCCCATTCTTACATACTAACTACATACAAAATTTCAAGTCTCTATCTCAATTTGTTCGGGAGATAGAGCATTTACAGACAGGCAGACTGACAGACAGACAGACAGACGGACGGTAAAAAAATTTTTCTTAAAATATGTTTTTCGGAATCTCCACTATCTAAAACGTGTAAATCCGTCAAAAAAAAATTTCGATTTTCAAAACTATTGCAAGACTTACCCTATACTACGTATGATGGGTATGTAAAACCCAGAAAAAGAAAAAAACCCAAGTAGTTTATTAATTGAAATTCTTTAAATAACCACTGAATAAATTTAATAGTAAATATCGATGTTTAATATAATTGTGTTAAAACACCTTAAGATGTTTTTAATGCTTCTTTTTAGTGGAAAACACACATATTTCAATTATGTACTATTATCACAAACATTGCGATCTCGATGTCATAAATTCTACCCGAAAATACAAACATCGTCGTTTTACTTTAAACGTGTGAAAAATAATTTAAATCTCTTACAAAAAAACGAAACTTCAAAACATTTCAGATAAAAACTTAACACACACTTTATACCAGAATAATTCTACTACTACTTTTTCATTTATCGTGATCGTCGGCGAAAAATAAAACTATGACCATGGAGTCACTATAAGAGTGTGGACACCAAAATAATTACAAATATTAATCGAATTCGCGACATTCTCCCACCTTGAGTTTTCGACAGATAAACTCAACAATGGGTACAATAAAATATAAAATAAAATATGACTAATATATGACTAAAATATGACTACAGTGATAAGATACAATTCTTACAATATTACTTTTCTCAAAACAGGTAAATAAATATTTTCTTTTGCAAAATTCAAATAAAATTAAACATATTTTTACAAATTCAAATTAACACTATGAAATATACTAAAAAATTAGAATAAAGTTTTTAGTTGAAAGAGCAATTAAAGTCAATAACTTTTTGGGACAGTCACTATTCTGCCACTTCTCGTTCTTAATACTGGATCACTAGAAAGTTCTTTTGGAATCTCTAAATTGTACAGTTTTTGGACTGGTCGCAAAAGTTCACCATTTTTAGTTTTTAATCGTGCAACTCTTGGGTGGCCATCTTTACCAGAAATAAGTTCTTGCACTCGGGCTAAAGCCCAATAGGCACGTTTCTTATCAGACTCTACGAGTACGACATCACCAACGGTCAGTTGCTTGACATTCTTTTGCAAAGAACTTTGCTGGCGCAATTGTCCTAAATATTCAATACGAAATCGCTTACGTAGGTGTTCTCGAACATGTTGCCTATACTTAACTCTTTTATTTAATTCTTGCGCGTCAATTGCATCAAAATCTCTCACATCTGAAGATCTTATGTCCTGTAAAAACATTCATGGTGTTAACGGTGCTAGATCGTTCACATCTTCAGTAACATATGTTAGAGGTCTAGCATTCACAACTTGTTCACAATCACAGAGAATTGTGAGCAGTTCTTCGTAGGATAATGAAGCTCTACCTAGAACTTTTCTCAGGATGCGTTTCACCATTTGTATCAATCGGTCCCACCAACCGCCCCACCAGGCAGCGGTAGGTGGGTTAAATTTCCAGCGAATCTTTTGTGTTGCTGCAACGGCAGAGATTTTCTCCCAATCTATGGCTGAAAATGCTGTGTCTGCCCCGACGAAATTTACGCCGTTATCAGAATACACGGTGGTTGGTCTTCCTCTTCGCGCTGTAAAACGCCTGAAAGACTGGAGGAAAGCATCTGTAGATAATGACGTAACTAATTTTAAGTGTATAGCCCTATACACTGCACAAGTGTACAGAACAATCCAAGCCTTTTTCTCATTCTTTAAATATAATGGGCCGGCTAAATCAACTCCAATTATCTGAAACACTGCTGCGTCTTCAACTCTTTCTGCTGGTAATGCAATAGAAATCGATTCTGTCTTTTGTGCACTGAATCTTCTGCATCGTACACATTTCTGTACTACTGCTCGAATAGTTTTCCTAGCTCTTACGATCCAGTAGTCTTCTCGTAACGATGTCATCATAAGAGCCACTCCTGCATGCAAAAGCTCTTGGTGTTTCCAGTAGATCAGGCGGTGGACTACAGGATGGTCAGAAGGCAAAAGAACAGGGTATTTAAATTTCAAAGCAGCTTCTCTATAAATAACTTGCGTTTTCACTCCATTTAGCATTTATATAATTTAAGAGGAGTTAGTCTCCTCTTTTATACTTAACCATTAAACTTCCAAAACTATTCAGAGATTTGAACGAAATCTGACAATTCTGATTGAAAAATCCATTTATACAAGTTAAGGGGAGGGGCATTAGAACTCCCGTTCCCCCTGTTTATACTTATTCAATGAACACCTAATAACAGCCACGGACTCGCCTCATCAAAATGATCCTATATCTAAATTTTGAACGAAAACTGTTAATTCTGCATGAAAATCCCGTTTATATCAATTGAGGGGCGGGGCATGAGCCCCCCGTTCCCCCTGTTTATACTTATTCTATGAACACCTAATAACAGCCACCGTATCGCCTCATCAGAATGATCCTATATCTAATTTTTAACGAAAACTGTTAATTCCGCATGAAAATCCCGTTTATATCAATTAAGGAGGGGGGATGAGCCCCCCGTTCCCCCTGTTTATACTTATTCAATGAACACCTAATGACAGTCACGGAATCGCCTCATCAGAATGATCCTATATCTAAATTTTGAACGAAAACTGTCAATTCTGCATGAAAATCCCGTTTATATCAATTAAGGGGGGAGGGCATTAGAACCCCCGTTCCCCCTGTTTATACTTGCTCAATGAACACCTAATAACAGCCACGGACTCGCCTCATCAGAATGATCCTATATCTAAATTTTGAACGAAAACTGTTAATTCTGCATGAAAATCCCGTTTATATCAATTAAGGGGAGTGGCATGAGCCCCCCGTTCCCCCTTTTATCTATATCGAATGAACTCCAAAAACTAATCAGGGAAGCGCCTTATCAGGATATACCTATATACAAAATTTCAAGTGGATCCGATATTTTTATCATGAGTTATCGCGTTACGCACGAACGAACGTACGAACGTACAAACAGAACGGACGGGCACATAAGCTCTCAGGCTATGATAGCCTGTGAGCTAAAAACGTGTCAGCTGTTTACTGTAAACAGATTTAAATGGCCAGTAATTCGCCGAGCAAATTTAAAAATGTTTTTTTTTTCATATAACGGACATGTAATTTCTAAAATTGTTTAATATTTTTGCATGAAATTTTTACAGATGATGCATTATGCAATTTTCTTGAAACTGAACCTAAGTTTGGTTTCAGATAGCTAAAGGATATATTTTCTATGCATAGATAAAATTTAATTTTTTAAGGGAAAAAATACATTTTCAGGTTAATTTAAAAAATAGAAATATGGTTTAAATATATACAAACTTAGGTTCAAATTAACCTTTAGTTTTTGAAGTATGTGTAAAAAACAGAAATTTTGTTTTAAATTCAATATAAATTGAGTATTCAAATGCGTTATTTTTCATATCACATTTTCCTCACAACAAACTGCTTTTTATTTACGATTCTCTAAAACAAATTATTTCTAACTTTCAAACAAGACTGAGGTATATGTGTATACATAAAACATTGATCTATTAAGATAAAAAAAAAATATGATATTAAGGCTTATACTTTTCAAGATATAGAATGTCGAAAAAGATATATTTTTTGTGATTTTTCTTGTTTTAACAGTCGTATGACCCCTTAACTGCTTTAGGCATTCTTTACTTCCACTATTTTCAGTTTGGCCTCCATCTATATTAAGAAATATAGTGTTTACAGCAGAAATACAAATGAGTTTTTTACGCTTTATTTAAAAGGAGGCTTTTTTTGCAATTAATTACTTAAAGTAAAAACCATTCTTCCGAAATTTCTGATATGAATTTGATATTTTGGTTTAAAATCGGAGGCAAAACTGACAATCATGATTCGAACATTCTCTTTGTGAAAGTAATAGGCTAGTTCCATGGGTTTTGTAGTGTAAATCACATTACCTTAAAATTGCTATGCTTGTTTGCCGCCGTTATTTTCGAAAAGTCTGCTTGGCCTTATTCAAATAATGACAATGTGCCGATAAAATAAAGCACATTTTTTCGTACTAAAATACTGGTAGCCAAAAATCGTAGCCTGTGACTTACACTACAAGTACTCATGGAAATAGCCAATAAAGATGCAAATTCCACATTTTTAACCTGAAATGTATTTTGACGCCAGTAGTATATTTTGGCGCAATCACATAATCCCTTAACTCTTTTTCGCACGGGCAAAGTCTGTTAGCAAAATGAGAAATTATTTCAGGAACAAATTTTTTAGATAATCTGAAACCCTTATATTTGGCTTTTATTATAAAAGCAAAATTTTATTATTTTTTTTAATTAATTAATTAATTTATTTATTTTTGGTGCCGTTTGCAAGTTTGGAATTAAAATTAGGTATCCCAGGACCGGGCACATTATGTCGGAAAGGGTTAAGAGGCACTTTTTTTCCGTTCAATAAATTGAAAATAACGGATTTTCACCACAGTTTTTTAAATAAAATATCCATAACATTTAGTCTGGACATTTCCGCCTTTAAATAGTATGAAATTATTATTTTTTTTTTTACAGAAATTGTGGTTTCAAAAAGCTTTGAAAGATGAAGTAAACAAATTCGTCTTGCCCGAACGGCGTACGGCAAATCAATTGGTTAAAGATCTGATACTAATAAATATTTCAAAAACGTATTTTGAATTGAAGAAACTACCTTCTTTTTAACGTATAAAAATTGCAATTAAATTCCTTCTTTTTTTCATTTTTAAATTTTTAATATATTTACGTCGGCTTGTTTTTTATTTCACAATCATTGCTGGGCCACTAATTTCGTATAAACAAATTTCCCTTTAATAGCATAATCGTACACGGATAAATAATGTCTAATTTCGTTCAATAAAATTCTGGTAGTAAAAAGATTATGACTTCTCCCACCTTTCCCTGACGAACGGCCTACAGTCTGTAAAATTTAAAGATATAAAGCTTCAACATATAGTTTTCAACTGACAAACACATTTAAAAAAATAAAATTCTTCAACATATACTTTTAATCTGACAATCTAATTTGTTTATGCTTGAAAAATAAAAATATTAATTTAATTGTAATGCCTTTGTTAAAATATTTTTATTTTCATAACATGTTATTTTTACAACTAATTCACTTTTTCTGAATATGCTTTTTTGTTACAGGAAGCTGATATTATAAATCTACATACATCAGTCAGATTAAATTAAAATATTTCATAATGTACAAAATTGTATAATATAAACGGTAACAACCAGTATTAAAACATTCTTAAATTTTCCAAATATGTGCAGTAAAACTTGCATAAGGGACACACCTGAATAGCGGACACCTCTATTTAACGGACATTTTAACAACCTCCACTCCCAAAACTTAAATTTTTGTATATTTAAAATCTGAATAACGGACATTCCGAATAACTATTTCGGCAATAAAGATTAAAAAATTACTTTTAACGAGAAAAAAATTAAATAAAAAGACTTTAACCCTGGAGGACGCGCGCAGGGCCTAAAAGACCCGGAGTGCGTATGGTTTTTACAATTGCAACCAATAATTTTTTTTTTAAGTTATCTTCAACTTATTTCATCGCAAAATATTTAAGAATTGTCTCCGTTTAAGTAAAGTGACTGTTAAAATTTTATTTTATTAGTGACAATGTTAAACTATTCATACCCTGTATAAGCGCGCGTTCTTCCGGGTTAAATTCATCAGAAAATGTGTCACAAATTTTGTGATCACAGATAAATGCAGATAGTGGCATAACTGCCAACTCTTATGATTTTTTGACCCGGAGAAATTTACCAGAAATTTTTGACTTATTTAAACGGCAGATTTCGGCGATTTGAAATGGTGAAAATTTCTATACAATTTTTCCGGGCTGAAAAAGCGCAAGATGTTGGCAGCTACACTGCAAAAAAATAACGGACGATTTAACGGAAGTATTACTGGTAATCTAGACGCCAGTACTATTTACTGTTTTTAACGGAAAAGTTTCCCTAAATTCAGCGAAAAAGTCGAAAAAAACGGAATATTCACGGAAATTTTTCCGTTAAAAACAGTAAATAGTAATGGTGTCTAGATTACCAGTAATACTTCCGTTAAATCGTCCGTTTTTTTTTTTTTTTTTTTTTACAGTGTATGGTAGTGGTCTTGAGAAAGTGGAAGGCACATTTCCGGCACAAATCCCGAATTACGCGAGATAAGTGAATGAATGAAATGCATCAGGAGTGAAGAAAATGTCGAATGTTTCACTAATATTGTTGATGGGTCACCTAATAAGAAGAATGAATTGATGTATGCGATTATATTCCTTCTTAATTTTCGACCAAAGCTGACTCTATCAGTGATGATGAAACAGATATTGAAACTGGAGAAGTTTTTTTGCAGTATCAAGAATTTCCAAGAAGGGACAAAATAGAATAAGCAATTACACAGCTTTTTCTTTTTATCTGAAAAAATCTGAAAATAAGAAAAAAAAAGATGTCTTAGAATCTGACTGATTTAAATCAATTGACATAGTTAAATCTTCACATTGAAAAGCAAATTACATGCAAACAAAAAGTTTTGTAAAAGATTTTTTTTCCCTAAGAATGTAATAAAAAGTAGATAACGGTATGCACCAAATTTTATTTCAGTTTTAATGCTTAAAAAATATTTTTGCATTTCTGATAAATCAATAATAGAGGTTTTAGAACATACAAAAGTCAATTAATGAAACATTAAGTATCGCATTGCAATTTTTGAATCTCTGAGGTTTTCCCAATAGTGGACACCTCAGAATAGCGGATAATTTTCTCGCTCCCGAGCTGTCCATTATTTAGAAGTTTTACTGTATATAAATAAATAAATAAGAAATTCAAAATACATCACAAAAATTGTATTTTTCATTCAGTAAATTATTTTTCTTTCATTAAATCATTTGATAGTATGTCAAAAAAATATCATATAACTCCTAAACAAAGAAAAAGTTCAAAGGAACACGACTTTTTTTTTTTTTTTTTTTTTGAAGAATTACACATAAAACTTATTGCACTTTCTACAAAATGAAAAAAAGTGAATAAATCATATTTATTATTGAGCAAATACAGAAAAGTATTTACAGTGTCTCACATAAGTGATGGGACACTTGTACTTTACAAAAGGAAACTAATCAAATAAATTAAAAAAAACATGTACACATTTTTTGTGGGTGTGTTTCATACTTAAATTTAGTAAAGATTATTACATAACATACATTTTGTCAAAATATTAAAATATTAATTTAATAAAAATACAAATGTTTAGAACGGAGCAAAAAATAGCTCACATAAGTGATGGGACACCATTATATATGCAACAAAAATCGTCTGAAATAAGCAATAAAAATATTTTTTGGGGTTTTATTTTTACTTAAAAGCAATTGGCAATAATTTATAAAATCGTCTGCAGTATTTCTCTCCAGTTTGTTTTGGAATTTTTGTGTTTTTTAGCTCTGTGTAGCCATGAAAGCTAAACGAAAAGAAACTTCGCCTGAAATTCGAAAATTAGTTATTAATTTGCATATTGAACGTGGAAAATCTATTAGAAAAACTGCTGAAACAGTTAACTTGATTCGTTCAACAGTTTTCAATATCATTAAACGATATAAAAAGAATCATATGATTCAGGATAAAAGAAGACCTGGACGACCATCACAGCTATCCAATGGAATAAAGCGAATTATCGTTCGAAATATTAAAAAAAATCCAAGAAATAGCGCTTCAAAAGTTGCTGCTGATTTACAAGCATTATATGGAATAATTGTTAATCCTGAGACTATTAGAAGGGTAATTCGATCTGCTGGATATCACGGTAGAGTAGCCAGGAAAAAATTCTTCGTAAGTGAAAAGAATAGAAAACTCAGACTAGCTTTCGCAAAATCCAACATAAATAAGAATTCTGATTACTGGAATAAAGTTATATTTGCTGATGAGAGTAAATTTAATATATTTGGTTCTGACGGCAGAATCTTGGTGTGGAGAAAACCCAGGGAAGGATTTCGCAAACAGAACTTGGTACCAACAGTAAAACATGGTGGAGGAGGAGTTATGGTATGGGGGTGTATATCGTCCGCTGGAGTTGGTAATTTTGTTTTTATTGACAGTATAATGGATCAGTACAAGTATATTGATATTTTAAAGCAAAATTTGAAATCTTCAGCACGAAAATTGAACCTTCATAACGATTTTAAATTCTACCCGGACAATGACCCCAAGCACACTGCTCTGAACGTTAGACTCTGGCTGCTATATAACTGTCCCGAAATAATAAAAACACCACCACAATCTCCAGACTTAAATCCCGTAGAGAATATTTGGCAAGAATTGGAATCAAGAATTCGCAAACACACCATTTCTTCAAAACAACAACTAAAATCGGTGCTTCAAGAAAAATGGGGTAAAATCACTCCAGAAATCACAAAAAAATTAGTCGAATCCATCCCAAAAAGATTAAATCATGTTTTAAAAGTAAAAGGAAATCCAACAAAGTATTAAAACCTTTTAAAAAGTAAAATTTTTGGATAAATATTTGATGGAAAAGTAAGTGTCCCATCACTTATGTGAGCCATTTTTTGCTCCGTTCTGAACAATTGTATTTTTACTAAATTAATATTTTAATATTTTGACAAAATGTATGTTATGTAATAATTGTTACTAACTTTAAGTATGAAACACACCCAAAAAATTTTTGCACATGTTTGTTTAATTATTTTATTGCAGTTTCTTTTTATAAAGCACAAGTGTCCCATCACTTTTGTGAGACACTGTATATGTCACAACATATTTTTCTCTAAATTAACTACTTTCAAAAATTCTTTCCGTGTACGATCGTTGTATTAGATTCCCTAAAGACATTGACAGATTTCGACATCATTTTAAACGAGGTAGATAAAGCAAGTAAAATGTGAATAACTTCACTAGTAAAGTTTGAACTGTCTATTTTTGCAATAAAGAAAGAGGTAGGTTCGATGGAGTAAGCCAAGATTTAAGATAAAATGTGATAACTTCTTAAGTATTCTCGGAACGACAAATATGAGTAATTGAAATAAGAATCATAAAATACCATGTTCCTTAATCACTTCCCTGATTAGCCCGTATGATTGCGGGCATCCAAATTCTAATCATCATTTATAATTCTCACCAGTAATCTTTTATTGTAAATTTTGCATTATTTAAGCAGAGGATTTTTCTGATTAAGTTAGGCGAAAATTTCTCTTTTAAAAAACCGATGATAGAAGATAAAAAATTCTGAAATTAAAAAAGACATGAAGAAATAG
The DNA here is from genome assembly GCA_964019185.1 of Maratus speculifer. NCBI lineage: Eukaryota > Metazoa > Arthropoda > Arachnida > Araneae > Salticidae > Maratus > Maratus speculifer. The sequence goes on from OZ025300.1 coordinate 236,776,533, forward strand.
ACTTTACTTGAAAAAAAATCACAAATATTTATTGGTAAGTGGTTAAACCCTTAACTGTCCGTGGCGTATATATACGTCTCGCTCAAATAAATGCATATTTTTGAAAATAACTAACAAAAAACCACTTTTTTGAGTTAAAAATTTTGCTTTATTAACAAAAAGATATTTTTACCATTAAATAAAGGAAAGATTTCTTTCCAAATTTGTGGTGGCAATTTTTTTTTTTAGGAAAAAAGTTGAAAATTCTTTTTTTAAAGCGACTTTTTTAAAGCGACCTTTCGACCTCGGCGTCACTTGCACAAATTTTATTTGGTCGGCACCACTTTTTCAAAAGACACTAGTTTCAATAAATTAATATCAAACATGTTCTTATTAAATAAGACATATGTTATTTATCGTTAATTCTGGGATCAAAAACGAATTTCTGGTAAGCTACTTTTTCTTGTCATGACATGTTATTTTCCTAACTACTTCAATTGTATAAATCTGAGTTTTCCTTATAGAATACGGCTATCAAAAACATATACATATTAATACATAAAATAAAATATTTTATAATGTTATAAATTGTACAAATATTAGATAGGTTTTAAAACATTAGATATTTCAAACAAACTTAGATATTTCAAATATTTAAATAAATAAAAAACAAATTCAAATTGCATCTGAAAAATTGCATTTTTCATTCATTAAATATTTTTTTTTCGTTAAATCATTTGATAATATGTGAAAAAAAGTATTATATAACTCCCAGACAAAGAAAAAGTTCAAATGATAACGAGCTCCTTTAGAAGAAATATAAATAAAATTTATTGCAATTTCTACAAAATGGAAAAAAATTGAATAAATCATGTTTATTATTGAGAAATACAAAAAGATACTGATAAATATTTCACAACATATTTTTCTCAAAATTAACTATTTTTAAAAATTCTTTCCGTGTACGATCGTTTTGTTAGATTCCCTAAGGACATTGATAGATTCGATATCATTTTAAACGAGGTAACTAAAGTAAGTAAAATGTGAATAAAGACACTGTTGTAAGGTTTATTTTTTTTCAATAAAAGGTTTATTCTTTCAAGTAAATTTGAAGACTAAGATTTAAGATAAGTTTGTGATGATTTGTTAAGTATTCTTGTCATGAGAAGGTATTATCATGAGTAATTCAAATGTGAATCAGCAAATAGCATATTCCTTCATCCTTTCAACTCTATTGTACAAATTATACTCTGTCGACCCCGATTTTTCTAAAGGATTTACATTCAATTAGGCAATATAAAAAACCTCTAATTAAATAAATCATATGTTATTCAGCGTAATTATAATGTCAAAAACAAATATCGCAAAGAAATATGATGTCCTGTCAGACCTTACATACAAGTGCAAAATGTTAACTAGTTGCGCTGTAGTGCTCTTAGTGGATGTATGTCACTGAATAGTATTGAACATTAGAGCAGCTTTGAGGGGTTAGTTAGTCGATGACAACTTCAAAACTAGCCTATTTAATTGTGTAATCTTATGTTTTAAAGATCAATTGGGAGAAAATATAAATGTAAATAAACTGTTTAATATAAAAATGAAAAAAATATAGAGGAAATTAAAAATTTTAAAATTAAATGCATACAATTAATATAATAAATTAACATTAAGATTAAGATAAATTTAAGTGTATTAAAATAGAGAAAAATAATAGGAATTAGTATAACTGTAATTACGGAACTACTATAAAAAAGAAAAAGAAAAAGAAAAAAATTATCACGTGTTCAAAAGTCGCACTCACTAGGCAAGGGCATCAAAATCTGTATATATCACTAGCCAATCACCAAAATAATAGAGGAAATAAAAAAAAAAAATTAAATTAAATGTATACTATTATTGTAATAAATTAAAGTTAGGATTAATATAAACTGAAGTCTATTAAAATGGAGAATAAATAATAAGTAATGGCATAACTGTTGTAAGTACTATAAAAAAGACAAAGAATAAAAATAAATAAAAGTTAGCACGAGTTCAAAAGTTACACTCATCAGGCAAGAGCAAGAAAGTCTGTACATGTCACTAGCCAATCACGCAACTGCGAAAGCAAAACAAAAGTTACCATTTTCTGACCAAAATAGCCTGACGTATGCTACTTTTGTGCTTCAAAGTGCTCATTATGTTAATTAATGATATTTTATGAAAAAACTACATTTTGATATTTTTTGTCCAGTATCTTTGTGTATCTTTTCTCTGCAGTATACTACAGGATAGATGTACATTATATATTTACGGTTAACCCTTTCCGGCACACTGTGTCCGATCCGGGATACTTAATTTTAATTCCAAACTTGCAAACGGCACCAATAGTATTTTAGTAAAATTTTGCTTTTGCAGTGATAACTTAAATTAATGGCTTCTTATTTTCTCAAAAAGTTCTTTCTAAATTCCGGTGCAGACGATAATTTCTCATCTTACTGTAGAATTTGCTCGTGGAGTAAAGGGTTACCAAGATAGATTTTAACTATAACAGGAAGATCTGAATATTTTAAAGTTTCCTTATAATGCGAACGCACCTCATTTGTAATGCTCCACGTGCAATTTCAAATTTGTTTTCTATCGTCTGTATCAAAAAATGAAGAAACTACATTATTAAGGTACACTCCACTATTAAAATAACTATAAAATCACACTAAAATTAAATTACAAAGTTGTAAAGATTCGGACAATAACTATACATATGCAACCTTCTTAAAAAGTTCTTAAGAATATATTTATATATTTGATTGTTTTAAGATGATTTTGACATACTTTATGTATAATGAATTTTCATTAAACTGGAATTGAATAATTTTTACTTTGGAGCGAAGTTTCAAAACTGGATCGGCGACCGCACCGTTAATTGATCTTAACTTCTGCTATTAATTTATACCGATACCTGTGAAAAAAACTTTTTATAAACTCCCTAGTGCATGATTTATTACATTTTCGTCGCGTGCATATCTCTGGATTAACATTCATGAATACTGACAGATAAAATACTAAATGTAGTAAGTAGTAGGTAAAGCACTCTGTTAAGTTTGCCTGACTTATTTTCGTTCATATAAAGCGGTATGACATAGAAACAATTTTTGAAAAGAACGTAGAAAATGAAAAATTTTGGATCAGTTGTTTCAGATTTATGAAACTATTTATTTATTTTCTTTTTTTACTGATTCAAATACTTTATAAAAATATAACATTTATATCAGTTTTGTATGCATAAGTAATAAAAAGAAAACTAAATCGCACAATAACAATAGTTCATTTTAACTGTATGTGCAGTAAAAAGTATCGAATTCTAAAGTAAACTATCATGATACATTAAAAAATTGCTAAAAAATGAAATTATAAAATTCATTAAAGCATTGTGAAAACGAAATCGCTGTATAAATCCTCATCTATTCTATTCTGTTCTTGTCCTATTAAGAGGACACAGTACATTTAAGACCATCTCTTCAACTTTTCTTTATATGTAGTGGCCAAGGTTCGCACACTCCTTGGAATTTCCAAGGACTCTGGCACCACTATTAAAAATAAGAAAATTAACATTTAATTTTTAAACCACAACATTTGAAATCCCCACCTTCATTCACAGGTTTCACGATATTTTTCTGCAGTGAAACACTTTGAAAATATTCTAAAAATTTTGTGGTAGAACTGTGCGAACCCTGGTAGTGGCACAATACTTAACCCATTCGTGCCCAGCATCTTTTGCGTAAATTTTATTTGGTTTGGACCATTAATTTTATAAGATTTAAATTTAGTTCATTAATCACTAAAATGCATCATTTAAATAAAATAATTATTGCTCTTCTTTTTTACCAGTGTCAAAAATAGTGCTGAATGTATCTTTTGAAGCGTCCCTAAAAAGGGACGCTAGGCACTAATGGGTTAAAACTAAATATTAAATTATTATTGTTATTATTTTTAAAACAGAGTATTTTTCTAAAATGTAATTAAAAAATAGCTTTTAATTTTTTTTTTCTATTTTATATATATGAAGATTTTGGTTCCGAATTTTTTTCCACAATCATTGCAGTACACTACATAAAACTTTGTATGTATTTCTAGATACTTGGGATTTTATATTTATTATGATTTTTTTTCTCGAGTATATCAAAAAGGGAAGGAAATTCAACAAAATCTTAATTTAAATATTTTTAAAATCTGTAAACTTAACAGTTAAATTCACATACGAAAATATTAAGTACACCATGGAGAACAAATAAGAAAAAGATTTAATCCTCTTTCTAAATTTGCAAAAAAGCCTTTGTGTTAATCGTAAGCAAGTTTTAAAGCGTTAAAACAAGCAAGTTTTAAAAATATAAACACAGAGAAAAATCATTTTAAAGTTTCCATTTGCATGAGTGATTGCGATGAATCTATTTAAACAAAATTACCATATCTCGCGATATAATTATGATATAACTACAAATAAGGTGCGAAAGAATTTAAATTTAATGAAGCTTTTAGTTAATATTAAAAATAATGATATTTTGACCAAGTTTAAGCAATTGTGTCCCCTGGAATATATTAATATCGCCTATTCATCTAATCGATATATCTCTCTAAAACCATGACTGAAAAAAAATTACGCTGAAATTAAACTACAAAATTCTAAAGATCCGGACTATAGCTTTACATACACAGCCTTCTTAAAAAAGCTCCTAAGTATATATATATATATATATATATATATTTGATTGTTTTAAGATAATTTTGGGCACATTTCAAGTACATTGAATTTTCATAAAACTGGAATTCAATAAATTGCAATTTAGAGGGAAGTTTCTAAAATGGATCAGCGACGGTGTAGTTAATTATTCTTAACTTCTGCTATTAATTTATCCCGATATGTGTGAAAAGCAGTTTTATCAACTCCCAAGTGTATGAATTATTACGTTTTCGTCGCATGCAGGTCTCAGAATAAACATTCATGAATACTGATATAAAAAGTTCTAAACGTAGTAAGTAATGTGCAAGGCATACAGTTAAGTTTGTCTCCTGATTTATTTTCGTTCACATGAAGCTGTATGATATTGGAACGAACATTAACAAGGAAGGCACAAAATGAAATTTTGAATTTGTTGTTAGAGATTTAAATAAGACATTTTAAGGAAACATTTAGTTATTTATTTTATTTTTTAAACAATTAAAAAAGTTTATAAATAATTTAAAATGTATATCACGTTTGTAAGAGCAAGAAATAAAAAGAAAACTAAATTGCATAAAGAACAACGTCTATTTTAATTATATACAAAGTAAAAATTATCAAATTCTAAAGTAAATTATTATTTATATTATAAAATTGATAAAAAAAATCAACTAAAAAATTCCCTAACGCATTATAAAAACTAAATCAATGTATTTTAATCTCTGTAGGAATCCCCATTAAGTCATTAATTCTATTCTTTTTCTTTTTAAATATATTACTATGAAAAACTTTCCAAATCCCTATAATACACTAAAATCTCTAATAATAAGAAAACTTTAAAATTACAATGAAATTAAACTACAAAATTGTAAGGATTCGGACAATAACTTTACATATACAATCTTCTTAAGAAGCTCTTAAATATATATTTTTATAAAGCAATATAATAATAATATAGTATATAGAGTATATAGTGTAATAATATGCAATGAAATAAAATCTGGAGATTAATATAAATAAATCCTATAAGGAAAAAAAATTATTGTAATTGCTAAAAAGAATAAAATGAACTTTTGTATTATAACTATGCATTTATTTTAAGACCTTTAACAAGCTCTTATAAAATATTTATTTTTTTTATTTTTTAAGATAATTTTTGACACATTTTAATTATATTGAATTTTAATTAAACTGAAATTCAATAAATTGCACTTCAAAGCGAATTTTCTAAATATGATCAACTAATGTACAGTTAATTATTGTTAACTTGTGCTACTAATTTATCCCGATACGTGTGAAAAGTTGTTTTATCAACACCCTATTGCATGATTTATCACATTTTCGTCACATGCAGGTCTTAGGATAAACATTCATGAATACTGACATAGAAAGTTCTAAACGTAGTAAGTAATGTGTAAGACATACTGTTAAATTTGTCTGATTTAATCTCTTTCATATGAAGTGGTAGAATATTGAAAAGCATTTTTAAAAAAGGCACAAAATGAAATTTTTTGGATCTGTTGTCACAGATTTCATTAATACATTTTAAGAAAACATTTATTTATTTACCGATTAAATCTTATCTTATTTAATATATTATAATCATAAATTCATCAAATCTCCATATTACACAAAATCCCCCACTAATAAGATAACAATAAATTTACACAGAAATTGAATAACAGAATTATAAAAATTCGGACAAAGTCTTTACATATGCAACCTTCTTAAAAACTGTTAAGTATATATATATATGTTACTGTTTTAACATTATTTTTGACAAATAGTAAGTATTATAAATTTTCCTAAAAATGGAATTCAATAAATTCCACTTTAGAGAGAAGTTTCTAAATTGGATCAGTGACCGTAGAGTTAATTATTCTTAACTTCTGCTATTAATTTATCCCGATACTTTTGAAAAGCAGTTTTATCAACTCCCTAGTGAATGATTTATTACATTTTCGTCACATGCAGGCCTCAAAATAAACATTCATAATACTGACAGAGAAAGTTCTAAACGTAGTAATTGGTAAGCAAAGTACTTAGTTAAGTTTGTTTGATTTATTTTCGTTCACATGAAGCTGTATGATATTGAAACGAATATTAACAAGAAGGCACAAAATGAAATTTTGGATTTGTTGTTAGAGATTGAAATAAGACATTTTTTCACGAAAACTTTTACTTATTTATTTTATTTTATTAACGATTAAAATCGTTTATAAATAATATAAAATATATTACGTTTGTATGAGCAAGAAATAAAAAGAAAACTAAATTGCATAAGGAACAAAGTCTATTTTAACTGTATACACAGTAAAAAGTATTGATTTCTGTAAATTATAATTTACATTATAAAATTAATAAAAATTCAAATACAAATTTCACTAATGCAATATAAAAACGAAATTAATAAATTTTAATCGCTGTAGGAATGCTCATTAAGTCATTAATTCTATACTTATCCCTTTAAAATTATTACTATGACTAATTCACCAAATCACTATAATACACTAAGACCTCCATTAATAAGATAACTATAAAATTCCACTGAAATTAAGCTACAAAATCGTAAAGTTTAGGAGAATAACTTTACATACACAATCTTCTTAAAAAACTCTTAACCCTTTCATTCCCATGATATTATACGTTCTGGATATTCAGTAACTCTGAGAATCTGAATTTATACCAAAAAAGCTTAATGATAAATTTCGCTTTATTTAATGCCTATGATTAATTAATGCCTAATGTTGAATGCCTATTATTAAATAAAACGAGTATTTCTATTTTAATTTTCTGGTGTGAATTTGAAATTTCCGATTTAAATATAGAGAAAAAAGTAAGATATGTCATGATGTCATTTGGACTCATTGGGAATGAAAGGGTTAAGTATAATTTTTAATGATGAAATATAGTAATAATATAGTATATAAACTAGTAATTTGTAATCTTAAAATTAATATAAATAAATCCTATAAGGAAAAATATTTCTTTTAATTGCTACAAAAAAAAAAAAATAAAAATAAATAAAATAATAAAGATTTGGATTATAACTATACACTTATTATATGACTTTTAACAAGCTCTTAAAAAATATTGATTTTTGATTGTTTTAAGATAATTTTTGACACATTTTAAGTATACTGAGTTTCCATTAAACTGAAATTCAATAAATTGCACTTTGAAGCGAAGTTTATAAATTGGATCATCGACCGTACAGTTAATTATTCTTAACTTCTGCTATTAATTTAGCCCGATACATGTGAAAAGCAGTTAACTCCCTAGTGCATGATTTATTACATTTTCTACACTTGCAGGTCTCAGGCTTAACATTCATGAATACTGATAGAGAAAGTACCAAACGTAGTAAGTAGTAAGTAAAACACTCTGTTAAGTTTGTGTGATATTTTTTTATTCATATGAAACGGTATAATATTGAAATTAATTTTTAAAAGCTCGCACAAACTGAATTTTTTTGGATATATAGTTACAGATATAAATAATACATTTTATGAAAACATTTATTTATTTATTTGATTTTTTACCGATTAATAGTTTATTAATAATTGAACATACATATCAGTTTTGTGTGAACAAGAAAAAAAATGAAAACTAAATAGCATAATGAAAACAGTTTATTTTAACTGTATAGACAGTAAAAAATATCGAATTCTAAAGTCATTTATCAAGTTACGTTATAAAATTTCACTAATATTAAACTACAAAATCGTGCAGATTCGAATAATATTTGAATTATACATTTACATGTACAATCTTTTCAAAAAAATTTAAATATAACTTTTGATAAAGTGATAGAGTAATAACATAGTAAAATAATTTAATACAGTATTAATTCATAATCATGTAACTAATAAAAATATATGCTATAAGGAAAAACATTTCTTATAATTAGAAAAATTAGAAAATTAACAAAAAATAAAAATAAAAAATAAAACTAAATAAAAACAAAACTAAAAATAAGAATAAAATAAATAAATAAATAAATATTTTGATTATAACTATACATTTATAATACGTTTAACAAGATCTTATAAAATGCCTATTTTTGTTTGTCTTAAGGTAATTTTTGTATTTTAATTATAATGAATTTTCATTAAAGTGGAATTCAATAAATTGTACTTAGGAGCGAAGTTTCTAAATGGGAACAACGACAGTACTGTAAATTATTCTTAACTTCTGCCATTAATTTATCACGATGCTTGTGAGAAGCTGTTTTATCAATCCCTAGTCAATGATTTATTACATTTTTCTCAGTATTAACATTAATGAACGCTGACAGAGGAAGTACTGAATGTATTAAGTATTAAATTAAGCACGCTGTTAAGTTTTTCTGATTTATTTTCGTTCATATGAAGAAGTATGATATTGAAACAAATTTAAAATGAAGGCAGGAAGCGAAATATTTTCGATCTGTTGATACATATTTAAATAATATTACATTTTATGAAAACATTCATTTATTTAATTTTAATTACCGATAAATAGTACAATTAATAAATAATAAAACATATATGAATTTTGTATGAGCAAGTAATATAAACAAAACTAAATAACATAATTAAAATTGTTTAATTTAAGTGTATACACAGTAAAAAGTATCGAATTACATTATAAAATTTCAAAAATACAACTAAATTATCTAAAGCATTATCAAAATGAAATCAATATATACTTTTCGCAATAGAAATCCACATCCAGTCATTAATTTTATTGTTATCCTATTGAATATATCACTATCACCAATTCACCAATTCTTTATTGTACACAACCTCCCCTTATAAGAGATCTATAAAATTACACTGAAATTTATCTATAAAATTATAAGGATTCGGACAATAACTTTACATATACAACATTCTTAAAACGCTCTTTAATATATATATATATATATATCTATATCTATATCTATATATATATCTATATCTATATCTATATATATATATATATATATATATATATATATATATATATATATATATATATATATATGTAATAAAATAAAAAATAAAAAATTTGCGCCATTTTTTTTTATTCTCTCTTAGCTTCAATTCTAAATTTGTGGAACATATTTCAATCTTAGTTTCGTAACTTGTAACAGCTAAAATTCTTTTTCTTACTTTAGTTATTAATAAATTATTTCTTGCTTCTCAAAAAGGCGGGAAGTATTTCGTAAGCTTTTTACTTTCTGGCATATTCCTGCGATTTTAATTTTATTTTTTATTTTTTAACATCGCGTGACAAGTGTTACTACGCGTTGCTAAAGGGCTTAGTGTTCCGAGGAAAAAATATAGTTCTTGCCAATAGACCGCCTATTACGGCCAATTAGTATTGATCATTTTGTCCGTTAGAGGCTCGAGTCCATCCTGATTGGATTTTTAAAATGATTGACGCGGAGTAGGAGGGCGCTAGTTTTGTCGTGAAAATGATTTTTTCATTTGGCTTTTCAGGAGAGTAGAATGCACCTTTTCTTTAAACTATCAAGACGCGCGTTTTATTGCTCCGCTGAATTAGAATGCATTTTTTCTTAAAAAACTACTCGGAAGCCATGTCATGTTTCCCGAGAATGCGATTGACTTTCAAAAATTATTAGGATGCTGTTTCTTCTTTCTCCCCAAAATTCTAATATTGTGGAATGTAGCTTAATCACGGAGTCGGTGAAGTGGAAGTTATTCGATGAGAGTGCCAAGGTGATTGCGTGAAAGAACTTAACTTATTTATGAGTTCTAATAAAATTAATTTAAAGACTGCTTGACTGAACTTTCTTATGGGGAAATAGCCCAATAAACTCATCCACTGCTGGTCAAATTGCCGGAGCGACTGCTCAGCTCGTCCCACTGTTGATTCTTGGTAGTAGTAATCTGTTCTGCCTCATAGATGGTGTGCCACTGGAACTTGTACATTGTTATGGAACATCGATCTCGTCGAATCATTACATATTAGCCGGCAGGATTTCTTAAATGAACCTGCATACGTCTCTAGAGAATTCTTCGCAACGCTGTGTGTGCACGTGCCATTTTCGCCGAGCTTGAAACTAATTGCTGGAACATCGGCCTTTGTTTATTACTCATCTTGAACCGACATGAATCAATCTGTGAAAAAAGATCCTCTTATAAAGTTTTGTTTGTAATTATGTGTGGTATCTACATCTACAAATATTTTAATTGTGAAATATACCTCGCATTCTAGTGAGAAACTTTTCAACTGTGAGATATGCAACCAAACTGTGAGATATGCAAAATAAAAATTACAAAAGATCACCTGCATGAAATCAATTCAACATCATTTTCTTTTATTTATTTATTTACTGTATTTTCTAGGTAAAAGTGCATAAATATTTTGATAAATTTTCATTTCATAATAAATGAACACCTGCTGTATGGTTGCGAAACTACGGTAGATTCCATCAGTAATACAAGATAATTGAAATTTACACCTGTGAGTCGTATCTACGAAGTTCTTTATTTTTGTTTAGTTTAATAAAAAATTAGGTATTTGAACAAGGCCACATCGAACATGTCTGTAAGTTATTATTTATTATTTTATTGTTTTATTGATTAAGAAATTTAATGATAATTTCTTTGTTTAAATTCTTGATTTTTTTTTTCTCTCTTTTATTACAGATATTAAAAAATAAATTTGTTCTTAATTTATAATTAATTAAAATTTTCTGCTCATAGAAATTTTATTTAGTTTTAAAGGTGTTATTTTTTTTTTTAAATCGAAAGATGGATTAATTTGTTGTTAAAAAAATACTCTGTTGCAAAATTTATTTTCCATACGTAAAGAAAAGTATTTTTGTTTTTAAAATTATTTGTTATTTCCCATGTATGGAAACCCGATATTTATTATTTTATTACTTATTTATTTATTATTTATTTATTTTTATTATTATTTATTGAGGTATTTGAAGTATAGTAATTGAATTTTAATAATTGAAGTATAGCATTTAAATATTTTCCATATGAATTATCCTTCTTTCATGTTACTAAGGTCAGGATTAGTAAAAGAAGAAAAAATGTCAGAAAATAAACTTGATATTGTCCCTTTTGAATTTGGGTCGGGCATGGATATATTTAAATGGTTTAAACATTTTGATCGAGAATGTTCGGTAGAAAAGAAAGATAATGAGTGGAAACACCAAAATATTTCAAAATATTTAAAGGGGGAAGCGCTAAAAACTTATATAAATGATTGTTTGGATTGTGCTACTTATGAAGAAATTGTCGAGATTTTAAGTGAAAAATTCATTCAAGTTAGAGTTCCAAAATTTTCTGAATTTACTTCCTTAAAGTTAAATGATCTAAGTGATTTGGATTCTTATTTTAGAAAGAAAGTTGAGATTGGAAGGCAACTTCAGCTTGAGGAAAATTTAATTATACAGGGATTAATTGATGGCCTTCAGCCGGAGTATCAAAATTGTTTGATGGTTAACCCTCCTTCCAATACTCGTGAATGGTTTCGCATTGCTAAACAATTAGCAGCGATTCCAAATCATACCTCAAATAACGGCAATAGAAATTTTCAACAAACTAGACCAATGCACAATCCCAATCCTCAGCCCAGACATTGGACTCGACCTACTCCAAACAATCCATCCCAAAATTTTAATCCTAGGTTTTTCACTCCTAGAATGCCTGCAACTCATTATCAAAACAATTACCCTAGTCGTCCGTGCAGAGTATGTTTAAACAGAGGCATAGAAAATGCATATCATTGGGAGAGGAGTTGTATATTTAACACAAATTCCTGTCAAGCTCAAACTCCTGCTCATATTCAACCACCCCCTACTAATAATGTCTGACAATTATTTATCCCTGGATATATGGGCAATAACAAAGTGTATTGTGTGGTGGATAGTGGATCAACTGTCTCAATTTTACCCCTCAAATTTGTTCGATATTTAAATGGTAATTTACATAATGTTACCCCTATTACTATCAGACAGGCACAAGGAACTCTTACAATTAATAAATCTTGTCGATTATGTATTAAATTTGGTAATATAAAGAGATATGTTAATTTTTTAGTAAGTCAACTTGATTTGGACTATGCTATTTTAGGTTTACCTGATTGTGCCAAATTTAAATTGAAAATTGATTGTGCAAAAAGCCAGGTGTTACAAGACAATATTTCGTTAAACCCATATGTCAACATATCCAGTGATAACTTAGAATTGCTTCATTTTGATATTATAAAAAATGATACTACTGTGCAACCCGATTATGGAAATACCATAACTCCTCAATCCTTGTCGCGAACTAACAATGATGATTATAATCTATTGGGGGATCTGAATGCTATTCAAAATAAAAATGTAAGGGAACTTTTAAGGGATTATTTAGATATTTTTGCAAAAAATAAATATGATGTAGGGAGAATTAATATTGAACCTCAGCGTATTTATCTTAAATCTGACCTACCAATATCTTTGAGGCCTTATCGTACATCCACTGCTGATGAAAAAGAAATATCTCAGCAAATCCAATCATTATTAGCTGCTGGGTTAATTAAAGAAAGTTATAGCCCATACTCTTCTCCAGTTACGTTAGTAAATAAACGAGATGAAGGTAAAAAAACCCGAATGTGTGTTGACTACCGAAAATTAAATTCTATCATGAAAAATGACGCTGAACCTTTACCCCGAATAGATGAAATTTTAGACAAATTAAGTGGTGCCCAATATTTCTCTACACTAGATTTAGCCTCAGGCTATTGGCACATACCTATTCACCCAGCCGATTCCGAAAAGTTAGCCTTTACTACTAATTGTGGGCTCTGGAAATGGAATGTTCTCCCCTTTGGTGTAAAGGTAGGCCCCCCAATTTTCAACAGGACAATTAGAAGAATTTTTACAAAATATAAAATAGACTTTGCTTGTTATTATTTTGATGATATAATTATTTTTTCTAAATCAATAGATGAACATATACAGCATCTCATCCAAATTTTTGATTTATGCCGAATAGAAAATATTAAATTAAAATTATCTAAATGTACTTTTGCTCAAAAACAAATCAATTTTCTAGGGTATGAAATCCAAAATGGAACTTTAACTCCAGCTAATACTAATATAGAAACGATTAAAAAATTAAAACCTCCTACTAACACTAAAGAATTACAAAGATTTCTTGGTTCTATAAATGTGTATCATAAATTTATTGACAAATATGCTGAAATTAGACACCCCCTAAATAATTTACTTAAGAAAGATACTATTTGGGAATGGAATACTGAATGTCAAAACTCTTTTCAAAAATTAAAAGATGCCCTCATTGCTAAACCAATTTTAAAGATTTATGACCCAAAATTACCCCTACACATGTTTGTTGACGCTTCTCAGGTAGCGGTAGGTGCAGTTCTTAAACAACCCGACCATAATAACTTTTTACATCCAATTGCTTATTTTTCTAGAGGATTGAGAAGTTATGAGAAAAATTATTTCATTACCGAACTAGAGTGTCTTGCTATCATTGATACTTTAGATAAATTTTATCATTACTTTCACGGTGTACAATTTACCATCCATACTGATCATGCATCTCTTGTTTGGTTAAAAAATGTCAAACATTTAAGAGGTCGATTATTTAGGTGGTCATTGAAGTTAAGTATGTTCGATTACAAAATAGAGTACTTAAAGGGATCTACAAATGTCGAAGCCGACATGTTGTCCCGAAACCCTATTTCTCATTTTTGTAAGCCCCTTACTTTTCTTCTTGACGTTAAAGAGATTATTGAGATGCAAGAAAAAGAAAATGTGTGTGGATCAAATTATATTAATGACAATGGACTGATTATAGTTAAAAGAAAAGGTTTTCGTAAAGTGGTAGTTCCCATGTCCCTAAGAAAAAAATTGCTTAATGTTGCTCATGAACAGTTTGGTCACCCTGGTGTTCAAAAAATGCAAAATTTAATTTCTCCTAACTATTATTGGCCAGATATGACCCAAGACATTACTAACTTTGTTAAATACTGTGATATTTGCCAGAAAAATAAAAAACCTAGACAGAAAAAATTTGGCTTATTACAAGCTATGCCCACTACAGATCAACCTTTTGACTGTCTGTCTGTTGATACTGTAGGAGGGTTCAATTATTATAATTCTACAAAAAAATATCTCCATATTATAATAGACCATGCCACAAGATATGTTTGGGCATTTCCTTCCAAAAGTGTCACTACAGAAACTTATACAAATTGTCTGAAACAAATTTTCAATATCAAAATCCCTCAACAATTATTCTGTTTTAGTAAGATTTCAAGTGTACAGTCCCCTCAAAAAATACTTAGTGACAGGAATGCTGCTTTTACTTCTTCAAGATTCAAAAAAATTCCTGCGAAATCATAATATTAAACAACGTTTGACCACTGCCCATCATCCACAAACGAATGGGAAATGTGAAAGAGTAAATCAGACAATAGTAACTAGATTAAAATGTAAACTCCACTACCTCTAAAATTCCCTGGACTAAGCTTTTAACTGAGGTAATTAATGAATATAATAATACACCCCATTCTATTACCAAATTTCCACCTGCGTACTTGCTTTTTGGCCAATTACCCTATGACTCCCCCTTACAACAAAATTATTATCCCCCTGTTCATGAAGCACTTAAAATTGCTAAAACAAGAACTGATGAATTTCATTTAAAAAATAAAAGATATTATGATAAAGATTATATCGAACCAAAATTTAAAATAGGAGATCTAGTTATCTATGAAGAATTTCAGTACCCTAATACTAGAAAGTTGTCACAAGTATTTAGTGGCCCTTATAAAATTCTTAACAAATTATCCGAAGTAAATTTTGAAATTGATAGGCAAAACCAGTTCAAAAGTTCAGAAATAGTACATGTATCTAAATTAAGGCCTTATTATTCCCCTGATAAATTTAAATTAAGTCATGAGCAACAACCCCCTAATCAACAACAACAAACTCAGGTAAAAACTGTAGCTTAAACTATATCTCTAGTTTATCATTTTATAATTTTTTCTCTTAAACAGTAAATTTCTTTTCATATTTTAATTCAGATAATATCCTGTAATTCTCACAGAATGGCAATGATATCTCTTGACTGCAGCGAGAGTGTCACTAATCTGGAAATTTTTATATTTGTTTATTTATGCCGGCGTAGACGAACAAAGTGGAAATTTCTTATTCTGTACTGAATTACTCTACTTAGAATATTTTTTTTTCTTTCAACTGAACCTATTTGTAATATTAAATTTAATCTATCAATTATTAAATTAATTATTTGCCAAGTAACAAAATTTTTATCACTTTATTTTAATATATATTTTTTTTCTTTCTCTCTTTCTTTGCTTCTGCATTCCAGTCCAAGTACATGTCAATTATAATATAATTTTGTTTCTTTTTCTCTTTCCTACTTGCATCTTGCAATGTTTTATCACACCGAGAGAATATTTATTGTGTAATTATTTGACATGAATAGATCTTGTTTTTTATTTTTATCATTTATTAATATTTCTTTTTAAAGAATCTTAGTAGTTTAAAGGTCACGTGCATTCTCAAACATGAACAAAATTTTTATTTATCTTTATTTTATTTTAATTTATCATATTATATTTTAATTTTTTTTTTGTACATATTCCTACTTAATCCTGTACTCGGATTACCAGATTAAGTAAATGATTTCATAGTTGATTGCATTTTTTATTTTATTCCACTTCTCTCTATATTTCATCCCAAAAATATGAGATGAGATAAACGAGATTAAGTATTTAAAGAATGTCTTTTGTGATATTTATTATTACTTATTAAGAGATTTACTTATACCCATTATGAGATTTACTTACACTTATGATATTTATTATTATTGATATTTTTCCTTATTATGTTTCTTAATTATATTGTTTATTATTTACATTGTTAAATTTTATTATTACTATATTATAAAATGTGTTATTAATTAAAAATACAATTATAAAAGTATTTTCACAAAGATTCCAAAATGGAACTGTTATGAATGTTCAAGGACTTACTCACACAAAAACTGAACTAATATTATAATGTTAGCTGATGAATTTGGACAGTTAAATGAATTAGACATCCTTGAAATGAGGTAATGAACTATGCCATTCCAAATATGACTTTAAAGGGATTTTTGAAACAAACTTTTAAAAATTGATTTCTAGATTTGACATTGTTAAAAAAGAATTTAACGTTATTGTTTTTCATTTTTATGTTTCATTTTTATGTTATTACTATGGGTAATTGCTTATATTTTCAAATTATTTTTTGATGTGTACTTTAAACAAGATTATATCTTGTATTTGTATTGAAGCCTATTTTATTGTATTTAAATTTGAAGTTATTCCACGCATCACCTTGGTGTTTTTAAATTTGAATTCTATATTTATATAAAAAAGAGAAATTAATTTAAATTTTTTTTTATTCAGTATCTAATTATTATTACTTATATCAACAACTTCGTGAGCTAAGTCTGCATCATCTCCCTTTCTGTGAAATTGCAGGTCTCAGACCTACTTTTTCACCCGTCTTTCTGGGAGGGGGGATTTGTAATAAAATAAAAAATAAAAAATTGCGCCATTTTTTTTATTCTCTCTTAGCTTCAATTCTAAATTTGTGGAACATATTTCAATCTTAGTTTCGTAACTTGTAACAGCTAAAATTCTTTTTCTTACTTTAGTTATTAATAAATTATTTCTTGCTTCTCAAAAAGGCGGGAAGTATTTCGTAAGCTTTTTACTTTCTGGCATATTCCTGCGATTTTAATTTTATTTTTTATTTTTTAACATCGCGTGACAAGTGTTACTA
This sequence comes from Maratus speculifer, assembly GCA_964019185.1. Classification (NCBI taxonomy): domain Eukaryota; kingdom Metazoa; phylum Arthropoda; class Arachnida; order Araneae; family Salticidae; genus Maratus; species Maratus speculifer. Next base: position 236,794,019 of record OZ025300.1, read on the forward strand.
CGCGTTGCTAAAGGGCTTAGTGTTCCGAGGAAAAAATATAGTTCTTGCCAATAGACCGCCTATTACGGCCAATTAGAATTGATCATTTTGTCCGTTAGAGGCTCGAGTCCATCCTGATTGGATTTTTAAAATGATTGACGCGGAGTAGGAGGGCGCTAGTTTTGTCGCGAAAATGATTTTTTCATTTGGCTTTTCAGGAGAGTAGAATGCACCTTTTCTTTAAACTATCAAGACGCGCGTTTTATTGCTCCGCTGAATTAGAATGCATTTTTTCTTAAAAAACTACTCGGAAGCCATGTCATGTTTCCCGAGAATGCGATTGACTTTCAAAAATTATTAGGATGCTGTTTCTTCTTTCTCCCCAAAATTCTAATATTGTGGAATGTAGCTTAATCACGGAGTTGGTGAAGTGGAAGTTATTCGATGAGAATGCCAAGGTGATTGCGTGAAAGAACTTAACTTATTTATGAGTTCTAATAAAATTAATTTAAAGACTGCTTGACTGAACTTTCTTATGGGGAAATAGCCCAATAAACTCATCCACTGCTGGTCAAATTGCCGGAGCGACTGCTCAGCTCGTCCCACTGTTGATTCTTGGTAGTAGTAATCTGTTCTGCCTCATAGATGGTGTGCCACTGGAACTTGTACATTGTTATGGAACATCGATCTCGTCGAATCATTACATATATATATATATATATATATATATATTTGATCGTTTTAAAATAATTTTTGACATATTTTAATTATAATGAATTTTCATTAAAGTGAAAATCAATAAATTGCACTCAGGAGCGAAGTTTCAAAATTGGATCAGCGACTGTACAGTTAATTATTCTTAACTTCTGCTATTAATTTATACTGATACGTGTGAAAAGCAGTTTTATCAATCCCCTTGTGCATGATTTATTGCATTGTTGTCACATGCAGGTCCCAGGATTAACACTCATGAATACTGACAAAGAAATTACTAAACAAAGTAAGTAGTAAGTAAAGCACTCTGTTATGTTTGTCTGATTTATGTTCGTTCGTATGAAGAGGTATGATATTGAGATGGATTTTAAAAAGAATGAACAAAATAACTTTTTTGGATCTGTTGTTTTGGATCTGATTTAAGTAACACATTTCATGAAAACATTTATTTATTTACCGATTAAAATAGTTTATAATCTTCCATGGCCTACAGACCAAATTTTATAAAATTTATCGACATGTCTTTTAGGCTTTTGCGGTTAAGTGTCGGCAAATATTTACATAAATTTTTGATATTCTTAACCCCTTGAGAGGCGGTGGGATATATATTATCCCATCTAATGTAAACGATATTCTTAGCAGAAATTTTTAGCGAAATGTTATATTTTTATCTCTAAATACATAAAATTAAAAAAAAATGTTTTACCACGTTTTAAAATATATATATTTTAATATTCTGGTGAAAGTTCAATATTATACAGACATTATTGCTTACCCCTCAGCAAGGTACTCAATAGGATACCTCAATAAGTTCTATTTTTATATTCTATTCGCGCTACTATATTTTAAATCTACATTTTTTAATGGAACTCTTCATTTGTTGAATTCTCACTTGAGCATTTTAAACTTTGCAAAACTATATTGTATGTATGGTCTCTGTAAAAAGTCTTTTTTTAAATGAAGTAAAAAGTCTTTTTTTAAATGAAGCTTCTCTTCGATAGCATTTTTTGCCTGTTTATAGGCAGTACTGATTAGTTTTTGGATCTAATGGATATTTTCCTTTCTTTCTATATTTTCCTTTTTTACTATATATAATTCCACACTAACATAACAAACTTGTTTGTTATTAATGATCTTTCTTAGCCGCTCTTGTTTTGTGTGTGGCCACTACCCGCATATAAACATTTATAAGGTTCCCATTGCTTTGAAACGCAATCCTACTTATCAAATTGGATGTAAAGTTACTGTGTAACCACGGAATCCACGAAAAACTATATTTTTCTCTGGTTCCATTGAACAGTTACTCAGGCTTGTTCAACACTCCAAATACAATAAATACGAATGCAGTCATTCAGAGTAACTTTGAAAAACAAACCCAACTAATCTGGTCCGAGTCCGGGTCTGGGATAATTTCTCCGGGATGGATTAGTTGGAAGAGCATTGGCTGCTTCAGCCAATACATCCCTGGTTCGAATCCTGTCCGGCTTTTTTTCACCCACTTGGAAAATTTACATTTCTTGTAATTCATTTACCGATTGAATAATCGTATTTTACATTAATCTATTTAATTTCGAATGCAGCTTTTCTGCAGTTCCATATATTAACCTTCGATTTTTTTCTGTTGCAAATATACAAAGTATCAGAAGAGATAGTATAATCGTTAAAGTTAATTGGGTGAATTAAGGGGACAAGGGATCTTTGAAATCATTTTTTTTTACATTTTAAAAATTGCACTTTAACTATTATTTAAGATACATTATATGCATTATAACATATATTTATCACGAAAAAATGTAGAAAAATTTTGTAATATTTTAAATTTAACGAGAAATTTTCAAAATGCTCCATGCGCATTATTTTTTCTCTGAATGCGTTGAAATTTGGTATGGTTATTTATCATAATATATATATTAAAACTGTGCATGGTTTTTTGAAAATAAAAATAATTGTAAAAGTTATAGGTAGTTAATTGTAAAAATAGGTTCAAAAATGTTCAAAATTTCAGAAAAATTGAGAAAATCTTTTTTTTCTTACTTTTTTATTCATATATATAAAATGCAATGCACAGTTTTATTTATATATGTAAATCAAACTTGTATAAATGTTCCTGGAGATTTTTATTGATATGGAATGCGCATGGGACATTTTTAAAAATTCCCGTTAAATCTAAAATATTACAAATATTTCCCTATTGTTTTAGAAAAAAAAATTACATTTTTTGTGATACATATATGTTATAATGCATATAATGTACTCTTGAATAATATTTAAAGTGTAATTTTAGATATAAAAAAAGGATTTCAAAGGTCCCTTTCAACCTTAATCCTCCAATATTCTTTCGTGATGGAACAGGTGGAGGAGCATTGACAGATTCAGTTAATAGATCCTTGGATCGAATCCTGGCCTGGTCTTTTTTCACCCTCTTGGAAAATTTTATTTACCCATTGTTTAATCGTGTTGTAATTAATCTATTATAATTTCGAATCAGCCTTTCTGCATTTCCATACATTATACTTCGTTTTATTCTGTTGAGGTGATCCAAAGTATCATCAAGATTGTGCCATCGTTAAAGTTAGTTCGGTGAATTAGTCCTCCAGTATTCGTCCGAGATGGCTCAATTGGAAGAACAAAATAGAAAATATACAAAGTATCAAAAGAGATAGTATGATCGTTAAAGTTAGTTGCGTGAATTAATCCTCCAATATTCTTCCGGGATGGATCAGGTGGAAGAGCATTGGCAGCTTCAGTTAATAGATCCTTGGATCGAATCCTGGCCTGGTCTTTTTTCACCCTCTAGGAAAATTTTATTTACCCATTGTTTAATCGTGTTATAATGAATCTATTATAATTTCGAATCAGCCTTTCTGCATTTCTATACGTTATACTTCGTTTTATTCTGTTGAGGTGATCCAAAGTATCAGACAAGATTGTGTCATCGTTAAAGTTTGTTCGGTGAATTAGTCCTCCAGTATTCGTCCAGGATGGCTCAGTTGGAAGAACATTGATATCTGCAGCCAGTACATCCCTGGTTCGAATACTACCCGAGATTTTTTTCACCTACTTGGAAAGTTTACATCTGTTATAATTTATTTACCGATTGAATGATCGTGTTATAAATTAACCCTCTCATGCATAAATTATTTTTTATTACTTTGCATTATTGACTAAAAATCATTTTTTGAGATAAATGAAAACCCATTATAAAATTATTTTATTATTGCACTATAAGATAGCTATTATCTATCAACAAATCGGATCTCTATAAATGAATGCTCAAAAGTTTTTTGCTTAATAATGCAATAATTATCTGTCCTCATATGAGGCCCGTAATCATGAGAGGGTTAATCTATTATCTCTGTTATGTTTTAATATAGCGTTTTTTCTGTATTTTTTATGAAATTTATATTTTATGAAGAGACATTTATTAAACAAAAAGTGGATTGTGTCACCTCGTTGACCATAGTGGCATAAATCATCATCTCTTTTCCCTATTATCTGCAGGAATGTAGGGAAACTACCATAACCTGACAGAAAATAATGTGACACTGTCTTTGCATATCAAGGAGCATTGAACTTTTCATATGATTTTAGGCGCAAATTTGCCACACCCTCAGTGATCTCATTTGTATTGCCACTTATTCAGTAAATGTTGCTTCATAACTTTGTTTAATTAAGAGCGAGGAAGCTTTATGTCCACGGCAATTCGCAGTACTGTGCAGCTTTATTAGCCAATCTATCCGCTTATTCATTGCCCAAGATTTCAGTGTGATATAAATTTTGCAGTGCTAGACGTGTGGACTGGCTATCAGAAATTGAACTTTTGAATAATTATTCTCTATTGCCCAATTAATTTATTTCTTTACTGCTGTCAGTTCCGTCTGGAATATTGTATTTGTTTGTAGAGCTTTGCATGTTTTTTTCATAAAGTTTTATGTCCATTAAAGATGACTTATGAGTAGGCTGTATTATTGTTAACTTTAGAGCCATCGGTATAAATATACAAGATACCTGAACTCTTAATAATATTTTTGGTTAAAATTAGGTTGTTAATGATGAATTCTGGATTTTTTTGGCATTTCCGTAGTTTTTGCTGTATATTTCCTATTGTAATAATTTGACGATTATGGATTAGTATGTCTTTTGTGTTAATCAGTTTGTATTTCTGTTATTTGGCCTCTAATGTAAGTAGAAGTGGCGACACACCCAGCATCACCTACAGAGCATGCGTTGAAACGTTTTTTAAACATTTTACAATGGATGTCAGACGCACAATTTGAATACCTAGAGTGTTTCTTTTATTTATTATATGAGATTTTCATACCAAATTGCATCCATATAGTCAAAGATTCTCTCTAGAACTGCCAAATTCCACTCTCGAAGGAATTATCGAAGGAACACGGCTTATCCCCCTCCCCCTAAGATGCTGAAATAACTTTTTTTATTGAAGACGTTAGAGATAGAATTTTACTGTTAATTTTTATATGTGAAGTTGCCAAGTGAGGCTGTATCCAAAGAGTACGCCCAATGTATTTGTACATTTAATTTGTTTTATAATTGTTGTGACAAATTTTATTGTTAGTTGTCTGTCTTTTAGGATGTTCTTTCCACACATGATGTAAACTGTTTTCTCTATTGATTATTTCAGTTTAAGATTATAGCAATTTCCAAGAATAGATTTATCATAGAATTGGATAATTCTTCTAATTTTCTTCCGCTGTTAGTTGCCACAATCATGTTATAATCGTCACAAAATGTACTTTGATTTTTTTCTAGTAGTTATTTAGAATAATGTTAGTGATTAGAAGCCGTAACAGTGGTCTTAAACCAAATCCTGTGCAGAATTCTGTGGACAGCATTAGAATATCAGTTATTTTATCATATTTTCACGGTAGTCTGTTATATTTCTCTGTTTGTTAAGAAGCTCTATAAAATATTTTTAATGTTGTCTGGCAGTGTTGTGTTCCGAATGCCTCAGTTGAAATGCTCCAGTAATTACTAGCTAATGCATCCTCATGATGCAATATTTATTGTTTTTTAAATTATTAGATATTTTTGTTCTAAATTCATGAAAAAGCTGAATTCGGTTCGTATCCTCCCGAAATCCTAATTGTGAAGAATGGAAAAATTTTGATGTTTCTAGATGGTGGAGTATGTTTAAGTGGCATTTCCACTTCTTTCCCAGCATTGGGAGGAGACAGATTTTTGATAAATAAACCGTAGTTAATGTATACTGTAATGTTATGTATAAATTATCCGTGACAAAAAAAATTTATTTAGAAGAAATTATAAATACCCGGTTGTTATACAACATATTTTATTCTGAGATATCTGCATTCAAAAAATTCTTCTCCATGGATTACTTTATCTCAATCCCTCAGGACATTGATATATTCGGTGTATATTAATCGAGGTAGATAAACGAAGAAAACGTGCATATTTTTACCAGTGTGTGAAAGAATGGCTTTCAGTTCTCAGGAAATGAGAAGGTTTATTTAATGAAGAATTTTATTAAAATATTGCACAGGGTGTAATATTCCGATGTGTCATGTGTTATTAGCCTAAATAATAATACAACAGTGTCAGAACTGTCAAGTCTCCGGCTTTTAGGAAGATAATATTTAATACAGAAAATGTTTTATTTAATTCGAATAGATAGTCGATTGAAAAAAAAATTCTCAAAGTCTACAATGGCTTAAAAAAAAGCTTCAAAAGGATACATTACTTTATTGTTAAGTAATTGATAACTATATTAATTAACTTTTTTAAAGTTAATGATTTTACATACAAAAAAAAAAAAACACTTTGATATTTTATTCAATTTGATATATTGATTTTTGCATACAGAAATTTGCACAAAATCAACATTTATTTATTATGTACATCATGTATCTATACAGATTTTGCGATAGATAAACAGTAATTAATGAATTCTATAATATTACGCATAAATGATCCGTGACAAAAGAATTTTATCTAGAGGAATATATACAAGGTGTCCAGTAAATGATTGACCCATTTTGAATGTAAATAAAAAAAAAAGGTTTGAGATAAAAATATACGGTTTGCTGCATTGTTATCAGAAAATCAGTAAATTTTTAGATATACACTTTCTTAAAATAGTTCGAATTTCGGCCAACAGATGGCGGTGGCGACGGCATCAGGCTGTCGAAATTTAGAATTTACGCACGAGCTTTTTGGCTCATTTCGCAGAGCCCAATCTCAGTCGACATATCGAATCGACTCTCCACTCACCTGCAGAAATAGAGTTTCTTGGATTGAAAGAGATTTATAATAATATTTATGATTGAATAATGTCTATTATACTTAACAAAAACCAACAAAACTTTCTTTTTATAAGCATCGACATTTCACACATTTACCATAAATAAATTATATTCAAGAAAAGTTTTTGAAACCGGTTAACGGAATCTCTGTTTACGCACAATGAATTGAAAATATGGGATAAACACCGCTTTTTAAAGTTAAAAATCATAATATTTATTCTAACATTTCTTCCATTAAATAGGCGGAAATTTTATTTAAAAAAAACATAGTGGTGTGAAAAAGCTTTAAATGATGAATCAAGCAAACTCTTCTTGCTTACGTCGTGCAGCGAAATCAGTTAAGTGGTTAAAACAGTGGTTCGGAAATAGTGTTGGCAAGTTCCCTGTCTAAAAAAAGCGGGACAATGACTTATAAATCGGCACAGAAAAATATAATAAACCTGAGAATAAAGGAATCTGTTTATTACAAATCATGTATTAACGTAAAAAAAATATTGATTTCGGCGGAGGAGGGAACATACATAAACAGCTGCTAACACGAAAACCTCACTGAAATGAATCATTGTTCATTTTTCCGAAATCCGAAAACATCCCTACATTATATTCATATTTTGACATGTAACACGTCTGAAAATTTTATTATGAAAGCCACGAGAGATTTTAAGATGACATTTATACACACCTCTCCCTTCCCCCTCCCCCAAGTGAAAACACATCTACGTTGAAATGGAAGGATATTTAAAAAGAAATAAAAAAGGCATCGTACTTGTTTTAAATCCTGCGAGTTACCTCTTTTCAAAATTTCATTACAAAGAGCATCATAGATCCTGAAATATATTTTACGTCCTTCCCCACCATCATTTCCTTAACTATTCTTCCTGAGGAAAAGAAGGGAAGGAGAATTCTGAAAATTCCTCTTGCATTTGATTTGAAATAAGGAACGTTATTTTAAAAAAAAAAATGACTCTAAATTTTTTTTTAAGTTATGTATGAAAAAAACTAACGTTCCAGTTATTTTGTAATATTTATATTTATACAATTGAACTAAAATAAGTAGAAATATAATGATTTTACGATGATTCAGAACCTATTATGCTTTCTGTAATGAAATATTGAAAAGAAGTGATTCGCAGGATATAAAACAGCTAAGTCTTTTTTTTTCTTTTTAAGCATCCTTCCATTTCAGGTAGCTGCATTTGCAGTCAGGGGAAGAAGCGGGAAGGGTTGTGCGTAAAAAGCATCTTAAAATCTGCCGTGGCTTTCGTGATAAAATTTTCAGATGTCTTAAATTTTAAAATACGAATATAATGTAGAGATGAATACAGTTTGCGGAAAAATGAAAAATATTTCGCTACTGATTTCACTACACGACGTACAAGCAAGAAAAGTTTGCTTGATCCATCTTTTAAATATTTTTGATATCATTAAACTTTTTAAATACAATTTTATACTATATAATGGAAGAAACTTTTAGATTAAATATTAAGATTTTTTAACATAAAAGAACCGTGTATATGCCATATTTTAAAGTTATTGTACGTAAAAAGAAAATGAGTTAACCGGTTACAAAAACAATTTTTCAATACAATTTGCTTATGGTAAATGTGTGAAAAATCAATGCTTACTAAAAAGTATATTTTGTTGCTTTTTATTAAGTATAATAGACATCATTCAATCATAAATATTAATTTAAATCTCTTTTCATCAAACAAAATTTATTTCTGTAGGTGAGTGAAGAGTCGATTTAACATGTCCACAGAGATTCGACTCTGCGAAAGTAGCCAAAAAGCTCATGCGTTATGAAGAATAGAGTAATATCTGAATTTCGACAGCCTAATGCTGCCGCCAGCGCCATCTGTTAACCTAAATTCGAACTATACAAAGACAGTGTATATCTAAAAATTTACTGATTTTCTGATAACAATGCAGCAAACCGCACATTTTTGTCTCAAATCGTATTTTAGTTATTTACATTCAAAATGGGTCAGTTATTTACTGCACACCCTGTAAATACCCGGTTGCGATACAACATATTTCAGGGGTCGGAGCATATAGGACAAATTTTATTGTTCCTACCAGTATCTTTTACGAATAATTTTTATAACATAGTTCTACTGCATATCTTGTAAAAATGTCTTTTGAAGATTCTTGATAAAATATACTGGTACCAACAATAAAATTTGTCCTATATGCTCCGACCCCTGCATATTTTATTCTGAGATATCTACATTAAAAATTTCTTCTGCGGGGATCACTTTATCTCAGTCCCTAAGGACATTGATATATTCAGTGGCATATTAATCGAGGTAGATAAAGGAAGAAAACGTGCATATTTTTACCAGTGTATGTGTATTGGATGAAATAATGGCTTTAACTCTAAGCTCGCAAGAAATAAAAGGTTTATTTGATGAAGAAATCTATTAAAAATATTACACATGGTATAATGTTCAGATGTGTCAAGTCGTCGCTGAGAATAATAAAGTTCTATCTGTGTTTTTGAAAAAAATGACTTATCGATATAAATAGGTTTTATTTGTATCTATGAAGGCATTTTTGCATCAAAATGATGTTATATAAATTTACATATGATCTTACAATCATAATGTGACATTATTTTAATCCAGAAATGCCTTCATAGATACAAATAGAACCTTTCTATATCGGCAAGTGAATTTTTTCAAAAACACATATAGAACCTTATTATTCTCAGGTCAAGAAATGTTCGTAGCCTAAAGAATTTCAACAATGTCAGAAATTCCATGTCTCCAGCTTTTTGGATACCAGTATTTTGATACAGAAAATTTTGTTTTATTCAATTTAAATATTTAGGCGTTTAAAAAATATATTTCTTCTAAGACCTAACGAATTCTCGCCAGAAAATTTTTATTTAAGCTTTATAAGCATTTGGTTGCTTTTTAATATATATATATATATAGAGAGGGTGTCCCTAAACTCGTGGTAGATATACTAGGGGGTGATAGAACACATCAAGACGAGTAATAGTAAATAAGAAACCAAGGGTCCCAAACGTTTTCCAAAAGAGGTAGCCGCCATAAAAGTTTAGGGTCCAAAATTTCAAATAAACATAAAAAAAACGGAAAAATTGGTCGATTGATTTGCGGTTTTCACTAAAACTAATCTTTTTATAGGTATTTTCTTGAAAATAAATTATAAAGATTAATTCCGAAAAATGCCGATAGAGGGCATTTTAGACTTTGGAGTAACGAACAACTTCTTTTGCTGTTATTTTTTGCATCATGTTAAATGGTTTCGTAACCTTAGACTTAAATTTTGTGCTCAAAATCTGAATAGTTGAGAGTGGTTAAGTAGCACAAACTGAACTGTGTTCAGAGGTTTTAAATTTCGAATGATTATAAAAAATGGAAAAATTGGTCGATTGATTTGCGGTTTTCACTAAAACTATTCTTTATGTCGGCATTTTATTGAAAATAAATTATAAAGATAAATTTCAAAAAATGCCGATAGAGGGCACTTAAGACTTTGGAGTAACGAACAATTATTTTTTGTCGTTATTTTTTGCATCTGATTAAATGTTTTCGTAAGCTTAGACTTAAACTTAAATTTTAAGCTCAAAATCTGAATAGTTTGGAATGGTTAAGTAGCACAACCTGAACTTGATTCAGAAGTTTCAAATTTCAAATGGTTATAAAAAAAGGGAAAAATTGGTAGATTGATTTGCGGTTTTCACTAAAACTATTCTTTATGTCGGTATTTTATTGAAAATAAATTATAAAGATAAATTTCAAAAAATGCCGAAAGAGGGCGCTTAATTCTTTGGAGTAACGAACAATTATTGTTTGTCGTTATTTTTTGTATCTGATTAAATGTTTTCGTAAGCTTAGACTTAAACTGAAATTTTGAGCTCAAAATCTGAATAGTTTGCAGTAGTGAAGTAGCACAAACTGAACTGTGTTCAGAGGGTTCTAATTTCAAATGATTATTAGAAAAAAAACACGAAAAAAAAAACACGAAAAAATTGGTCAATTTGTTTTAAGTTTTCGCTAAAACTAATCTTTAAATCAGCGTTTTCTTGAAAGTAAATTTTAAGATAAATTTCAGAAAATGCCGATAGAGGACGCCTTAGACTTTGGAGTAGCGTACAACTATTTTTAACCATTTTTTATAATTTCATTAAATGCTTTCAAATGCTTAGACTTAAATTTTTAGCTCAAATTCTGAGTCGTCGGGAGTGTTTAAGTAGCGCAAAACTGAACTGTGGTCGAGGAAGGGGGGGGGGGGTTAAATTTCAACTCCTGAATATACTTCAGTTTCGGCTTCTTAACCCTTCCCATCGATTCAGAATTTGAGTTCAAAATTTACATTTAAATCTAAGATTTCGAAAACATTTAATAAGCTTTTGCAAGCATTTAATTAGATACAAAAAACAACGGTTAAAATTACCTGTTGGTTACTCTGAAGTTTAAGGCTCCTTCTAACGGAATTTTTTGAAATTTATCGTTAAAATTTATTTTCAAGAAGATACTGACTTAAACAATACTTTTATTTCAAACCGCAAACGAATCAACCAATTTTTTCGGTTTTTTTTTACAATCGTTTGAAATTTGAACCCTCTAAACACAGTTAAGTTTGTGCTACTTAACTACTCCCATCTATTTAGATTTTGAGCTCAAAATTTAAGCTTAAGTCTAAGCTTACGAAAACATTTGATTAGATGCAGAAAATAACGGCAAAAAATAGTTGTTCTTTACTCCAAAGTCTAAAGCGCCCTCTATCGGCATTTTTTGAAACTTACATTTATAATTTATTTTTAAGGAAATACCGACATAAAGAATAGTTTTAGTGAAAAGCACAAATCAATTCACCATTTTTTGCGTTTTTTATGTTTATTTGAAATTTTGGATTCTAAACTTTAATAGCGGCTATCTTCATTGGAAAACGCTTGGGACCCTTGGTTTCCTATTTAATATTGTTTGTCTTGACATGTATTCTCACCCCCTAGAGTATGTACCATGAGTTTTGGGACACCCTGTATATATATATACAAAATAATGGAAAAATCCCATTTAAATTTTTATGGCACAAATTAAATACTTCTTGGAAAAAAAAAAAAAAAAAAAAAAAAAAAAAAAAAAAACGGGTGGAGGGACAAGTGATACACAACCGCTGTCAGGATCAGCGCGCAGAATGTTACAGATGACTAGAAATACTATTAATTTTGAGTGGTAGCAATCGGTCATTTATGGCGCAGCGCTTTCAATGTTGAATGTAAACGACTTCAGAATAATACATAATTTCATTGTAAAGTGGGAATTACAGGAAACATTTATTAACATTTTTATTGTTTATAAGTTATGATTTTACATATAAAGAAAATTCGCGTAAATTTGTTAAGGTAGTTTTTGCATACAAAAATTTGCACAAAATTAACATTTATTTATAATATATTTTATAACTAACAGATTTTGTGATATATAAATATTATTTAATGAATACTATAATGTTATGCATAAATTATCCGTGACAAAAATAATTTTTTCTGGAGAAATACCTAAATATCAACTTGTCATGCAGCATATTTTACTCTGAGATATCTACATTAGAAAAGTTCTTCTGCAGAAATTACTTTAATTTAATCCTTAAGGACATTGATATATTCGGTGCATAATAATCGTGGTAGATAAAGGAAGGAAAAGTGCATATTTTTACCAGTGTGTGTGTATTGGTGGAAATAATTGCGTACACTCTAAGTTCGCAGAGAATGAAGAGCTTTATTTGATGAAAAAATCTATGAAAAAATCTACAATTTCAAACAATAATTCAGCAGTGTCAGAACTGCCAAATCTCCGGCTTTTTGAATGCCACTGTTTTTATACAGAAAATGTAGTTTTATTTGATTGAAATATATTTAAACCCTTTCTGGCGCAGTGTGTCCGGTCTGGCAACACCTTATTTTAATTCCAAACTTCCATTTGGCATCAATAAAATTTAATTAAATCTTGCTTTTACAATAAAAGCTTAAATTAAGGAGTTCGTGATATCTTAAAAAGTCATTTGTAAATTCCGGCGTCAGACGATAATTTCTCATTTTGCTAAAAAAAAAAAAAAAAAAAAAGTAAGAAAAATCATGCGTTAAGCATAGATTATGAAGCACTTAATGAAATCTTTAACAAAACTTTGTTATTTAGGGAAATGATAGTGTATAGCCAAATATACCCAAGTATGTATTTTAGTACTTTTGAACAGCTGTGTATTTCATATGTCAGTTGATATAATGGGAAAATTTAGTTTAGCAAGAAAATACCCAGTAGCTTGAAATTTCTTTTTCAGCATTTCATACTATTAGATGGAAATATATGTGGTGGTTGCTCGATAACCCCCCCATATTTTTATTTTAATTCAATTTTATTAGCTATTTTATTTCCTATCATCTCCTTTTTATTAATGTTCTCAATTTAAATATTATTTCGATTTCGTTTCTTTTGATGCCGTCGCCTGTAAGTTTTTCTTCCTTACCTAGCTATCGAATGTTCTAAACCGGTAAAATCTTGTTTTGAATTCATTCCTTCCGGTTTGGAAAAGCTTCTAGAAAAATCTGGATTGTTCTATGGGTGGTATTTCCGGTTAATCTGGCACGCCTCTTGACCTATCAAATTATGTTCCGCAGGTGACGTGGTTTAACCAACAAAGTGCCTGGCCACCTGCTTTGGCCTTTCTTCTTTAAGTGTTTATCAATTTTTTTTCCTTATTAAATCCATATTTCACTATACATTGAATCGTAACTTGGCTTATTTTTTTCCTCGCTCTCCTCATTCGAACGTTGCCAACTTGGCGTATCCCGGGTTTACAGTAACCCTTGTTCTTTTCTCCCTCCTGGCTCTGAGCCACGAGAGCAGTTGCGCAGTTGGAGCCGAGTGGTGTTGGATGCAGTTGAGTTGACATGTGCCGAGAAGTTTCTCAGATGCTGAGAAATTTAGCGGAAGCCGGGGCAAGTGTGTCCGCCCCAAGGCGATTGTACGTGACCGTTGCTCCATACCAGCTACTCAAAGTTTGTTTTCAAGGATGTTGTTTTTTTTTAATGCTGCGAGGAGTTAGGCTCCCCGTCCACCACATCCTAAATCCTTTGGTTTTCCTTTTTTCTGGCTACTCAAGTTGGTTTAAGTGTTGTCATAGTTATCCTCAAAGAATTATCGTCAATCTATTATCAAGCTTCTCCAACTGATTTTTTATTTCTTCATTTTTTAGTGTATTTATTTTCCCTCTGAGAAAAAAGGCTGAAAAGGTGATTCCCACTTAAAAAAAAAAAATGAAAGTGTCTCATATATAAATTATCTTGCAATTCAATCCCTCTTCATCTCATGTTTAATTCGGCCATAAATATATATAATTATTTGAATATGGAACGGCGTCCCCAAGGGCAAATATTGAAACATCTCTTTGTGATTTGTCCAGGCATATTTTTGAAGTAATATCTAATTGATATTCTGAGAAGAATGTTATCTCTGTATCGATTAAGAAAAATGTTTATTCATGTTATGAAAATGCATATAAAAATATATTGTGAAGAAGAGTTGTTCTAGAATATGTCGACTCATATACATCACCTTTGTGGAAACTTTTGCAACGAAATAATAAAAGTTCTATTTATATAAGAAAGTGTATGAAACAAGTACATATATATATATAGAAAATTCAATGCTTGAAGAAATTCTCATATGATTATAAATAAAAAATATTTGTCCTCTTCAAAATACTCTCTTCATTTGTGTCTCAATACCTGTGCATTTATCTACCTGAATTTCATCTTCATCAGCCAAGAAATTACAGGTAATCTTTTTCTTCTTATCATTTTATATTTTTATAATTTTGCTTTGAATTATTATCATCAAGATTAAAGATTTTTTCACTATTTTAAGAAAAACTATAATGGTAGCCTTTTTTTTTTGGGTCGTTTGCTGGCCTTCATCCAGCGCAATGTATTTCATCCATTTATACGATCACAGCCTACTTCTGAGATGAAACAAAAAATAAGTGTTTTTCATCTCCTTCTCATCTTCCTTCCCAAACACAACAATATACTTGAATACTTTTGTTCAGCCCTATAGTTTACATTGTACCTTTATTACACGTCAGCATTAGGCTAAAATTTGTTGTAAACTAAAACACTTTTAAAACAACTGAAATCACATTCTTATAATTTATCATTCATTGGATCCACGTACCGAATTCTTTGCGTGGCCCTGTATATCCTTTTATCTATATTCTGCAAACATTTTTCAGTAAATTGAATGAAGCTCAGTGTAAAAATGCATAGCTTATTTAAGAACCACGTTTAAATAATTTACGCTCATATTCAGTAACGTTGGTGAGCTCTTTTGGGTAGCCCTGTATATCAACTATAACATTTATACACACCATATAATGTGCATATATTTAGCGAAATATAAACGCGCATATCATAATTAAAATGCATTTCATCTCTCCATCAGCCATCATCGGACACATATACGGTACTTCGGAAAGAATATACTATTTAAAATCTTTTGTGTGGCCCTGTAAATGCTATGTACTTCATATTATGCAAGACAGTAGCGTATAATTTATATTAAGCTTCAGTGACATATATCAATTTTATTATACATGAAACAGCTTAATATATTTAAAATATGTCACACACAATTCCCCCTTTTACCTTTATCTAATGGAATTCTTTTGTGTGGCCATGTAAATGAATAATAGCTACATTTTCACCTTATATTTCATAGAATGCATATTTTAATATGTTTGACAGGGTATAACATCTTTAAAATTCCTTTGAAACGATTTTTCCATATAGGCCGTAATGTAATGGGAAACTTTTGATTCGTCCTGTAGATAAACTAACCATGGTAGAAACTTCATTTTCAATAGGGTTCGTGCTAGGGTAAACGTCAATAACGTCTTAAAATTTCATGGCAATCCGTGTATATAAACGATTTTTCCCCATGGGCCGTAATGTATTGGAAAAATTTGATTCGCCCTGTAGATAAACTAATCATGGTAGAAACTTCATGTTCAATAGCGTTCGTGCTAGGGTAAACGTCAATAACGTCCTAAAATTTCATGGCAATCCGAGTATATTAACGATTTTTCCCCAAAGGCCGTAATGTAATGGGAAACTTTTGATTATCTCTGTAGATAAACTAATCATGGTAGATACTTCATTTTCAATAGGTGTCGTGCTAGGGTAAACATCAATAACGTATACAAAATTTTATAGCAATCCGAGTACATTTACGGGAGTTACATCGCGGACAGACGGCCATCCTGCCAGACAAACCGAATGCATAAGCACTTTTCAACTTTGTTGAAAAGTGCTAAAAATCGTCCGCGTCGAAAAGGGTTAAGTGGTTTTTAAAAAAATTCTTAAAGATTATAGTGGTGAGAAAAAGATTATAGTGAATAGTTTCTGCTTACAAAAATTTGCACAAAATAATCATTTATTTGTAATATACTCTGTATCATGTATCTGATTTTATAATAGATAAACTAGTAGATAATAAATACTATAATAATATGCATAAATTATCCGTGACAAAAGAATTTTATCTGGAGTAGTATATAAACACCGGTTGTCATACAACATATTTTATTTTGGAATATCTACATTAAAAAAATTATTCTGCATGGATTACTTTATCTTATTCCCTAAAGACATTGATATATTCAGAGACATATTAATCGAGAAAGATAAAGGAAGAAAACGGTGCATATTTTTACTTACCCATCATACGTAGTATAGGGTCTTGCAATCGTTTTGAAAATCGAAATTTTTTTTGACGGATTTACACGTTTCAGATACTGGAGATTCCGAAAAACATATTTTTAGAAAAAAAATTTTGCCGTCCGTCTGTCCGTCTGTCTGTCTGTCTGTCTGTCTGTCTGTCTGTCTGTCTGTCTGTCTGTAAACGCTCTATCTCCCGAACAAATTGAGATAGAGACTTGAAATTTTGTATGTAGTTAGTATGTAAGAATGGGACGAACCCTATTTGATATCAGCAACCTCGATTATCCGGAACTATTTTTTTCGGACTCTCGAAAAATTCGTTCTGATGAAAGGTATATAAAAATTTTCGAATTTTTTTGTTCTAAGGAATGGACGTAAAAGGCAATAAAATAACACACATTTTGCATATAGAACGAAGTCGATCGGATTATTAGATGCCGAGATATTTGTAATCCTGTTTTCCACATTCTTCGATTTTTCGTGACCCTGTATTTCATTCAAATTTCAATTCAGAGGTATATTTTAATTGGAAATAAGACGCTTAATCCGACACAGTTAATTGTTAGTTGATAGAATTATAATTTTCGGAGTTATAAGGATGTTTCTTTCACGCAGTTCGGTACTACTTGAGTAGTTTGGCGTTTTATACTATTTGTCGAAATTGGTACATCAGCAGTTCTTTAATATAGCATTACTATGTATATTAATACTATTTAAATTTTGTTTATGAATTGCAATGCATTGTATAAATAGTTTTCACATGTTTTATTTTCATATACATATCCATGATGGGTAAGTATTACGGTGGCCCCCAACGACTAGTTACCAATGTGTATTTATTGAGTGAAATAAAGGCTTTAAGTTTGAAGGAAATGGAGATTTATTTGATGAAGAAGTTTATTAAAAATGTTACGCATGATGTAATGTTCTGATGTGTCACACATTCTTAGCCTAAAGAATAGTTCAATATTGTCAGAGCTGTGAAGTATCCGGGTTTTTGGATACCATAATTTGTATACAGAAAATGTTGTTTTATTTAATTGGAATAGAAAGTCGATTAAAAAAAAACAATATTTCCCTAAGTCTAAAATGGTTTTAAAAAAGTTTCAGAAGGATAAAGTGTTCCATTATTAAGTAATTACAAGCAACATTTTTATTGTTCATAAGGAATGATTTAACATTATAAAAAAATCACATTATTAACCCTTTAAGCGTCCTGAAAATTTTTCAATTTATGCTTAACGATTCATTAAATAACAGCTGTGAAAAATATTGGTATGAGAATTTTTGTTTTGTAACCTTAGGTATTTATTTACATTTTTTCAGTTCAAATAATTAGCTTTAATATCGTTTTTGTATTAAATCAGCCTTTGACTCCAAAATTTACATGACGATAAAATCTGGTTAGGGCGCTTAAAGTATTAAATTTGATAATTTAGTTTTTGAATAAAAAAAATGGTACAAAATCAACATTTCTTTATTATATACTATGCATTATGAGCATACAGATTTTATGATAGATAAATAGTAGTTAATGAACACTATAATCAGGGAATCAAAAATTTAGGCGCTAGCGGGCAGTTTCTCACCTCTAAATATAAAAGTTTTCTTCGGTTAAAATTTAATAGCATTCTTGCAAGAATTTTACGCGAAGTATTAAACAAAAAACAACAAAATAAATTTAGTGGTGAGAGTAGGGATGAGATTTCCGCTTTTTTGGACACCAGTAAAATCTTGACGAAAATGTTGTTATTTGAAATCACGAGAATGTTCCGATTTAATAATATAGCATTTTCTCTAAGATTTTACTGGTGTGCAAAAAAGCGGAAATCTCATCCCTGGGTGAGAGTCTGCCTGCTGGCGCCTAGATTTTTGAACCACTGACTATAACGTTATGCATAAATTATCCGTGGCAAAATAATTTTATCTGGAGGAATATATAAATACCCATTTGTCATACAACATATTTTATTCTGAAATATCTGCATTACAAAACTTCTTCTGCAGGGATCAATTTATTTCAATCCCTAAGGACATTGATATATTCGGTGCATATTAATCGAGGTAGATAAAGGAAGAATACGTGCATATTTTACCAGTGTGTGTGTATAGAGTGAAATAATGGCTTTAAGTTTGAAGGAATTGAAGAGATTTATTTGATGAAGAAATTTTTAAAAAATATTACTAATGGTATAATGTTGAGATGCATCATATATTCTTAGCCTAAAGATTAATTCAATAAAATGTGAGAGCTTTAATGTCTCTGGATATTAGGATACCAGTATTTTAATACAGCAAATGTTGTTTTATTTTATTGAAATAGTAATGCAATTTTAAAAAAAATCTTAAAGATTTTAGTAGTGTAAAAAAGATCACAGTGGTTTAGTTTCTGCATACAAAAATTTCCAAAAAATCAACATTTATTTATAATACACTATTTATCTTGTAATCTGATTTTATTATAGGTAAACTAGTAGTTAATTAATACTATAATGTTATGCATAAATTATCCGTGATAAAAGAATTTCATCTGGAGGTATATACAGGGTGTCCGAAAAGTCTAGAAACGGTCGAATAACTCAAAAAATACATATGAGATTGAAAAACGTAAATATACGTGTTAAATATTTTTAAATAAGCTACTCAGTGATACCAAATTTGGCCTTCGTAACCGACCCCTTAAGTGTCAGAGGGGGTCCAACTTTGAAATCTTAAATTATAACCCCCATTTTTTATTGCAGATTCGGATTCTACGGACAAAAATACGTAACTTTTGTTTTTGATGTTTATTTCGAATCCTCGTTTATCACGGTGTAATTGAGCATATTAAATCGATACATATTTCGGCTTTTCCAACGGGATTTTCCCTAATCGAAACTAATTGGGGAGAATTTATGACATTAAATTCCTCGTCTTCTGCAATAATAGCGTTTCCTGAAAATCACCCGTGCCGATTATTTCGGTAGTGCTACACAGTTAAAAATTTGATCCATTTGCTGTAGCGTCACTCCACAGCTTTTATAGAATATCTCTTTCATGACCAATGAGAATGTTCCATAACACAGTAAAGTACACTGTAAAAAAATTGACCCTTTTGCTGCATCGTCACTCCACCGCTTTTATAGAAAACGATTACTTTACTGTGTTATGGAGCATTCTCATTGGTCACAAAAGAGATATTCTATGATAGCTGGGGAGTGACGCTGCAGCAAATGGGTCAAATTTTTAACAGTGTAGCACTATTGAAATAATCGCCATGGGTGATTTTCAGGAAACGGTATTCCTACAAAAGACGAGGAATTTGTCGTCGAAAATTCTGCCCAATCAGTTTCGATTAGGGAAAATCCCGTTGGAAAAGCGGGAATATGTATCGATTTAATATGCTCGATTATACCGTGATAAACGAAGATTTGAAATAAACATCAAATACAAAAGTTACGTATTTTTGTCCGTAGAATCGGAATCTGCAATAAAAAATGGGGGTTATAATTTAAGATTTCAAAGTTGGACCCCCTCTGACCCCCAGGGGGTCGGTTTCGAAGGACAAATTTGGTATCATTGAGTAGCTTATTTAAAAATATTTAACACGTATATTTACGTTTTTCAATCTCATATGTATTTCTCGAGTTATTCGGCCGTTTCCAGACTTTTCGGACACCCTGTATAAATACCTGGTTGTCTTACAACATATCTTATTCTGAGATATCTACATTACAAAAATTCTTCTGCGAGGATCACTTTATCTCTATCCCTAAGGACATTGATGTATTCGGTGCATATTAATCGAGGTAGATAAAGGAAGAAAACGTGCATATTTTTACTGGTGTGTGTGTTCAAGGAAATTATGGCTTTAACTATAAGTTCGCAGGGAATAAAGAGGTTTATTGGATGAAGAAATGTAGTGAAAATTTTACACATGGTGTAATATTCTATGTGTAAACTGTTACTAGCGTAACAAATAATACGGTGTCAGATCTGGAATGTCCCCGGCTTTTCTGGATTCTAGTATTTCAATACAGAAAATGTTGTTTTACTTGTTTGAAATATTTATGCGATTAAAAAAAATCTTAAAGATTATAGTGGTGAGAAAAAGATTATAGTGAATTAGTTTCTGCTTACAAAAATTTGCACAAAATGAACATTTATTTGTAATATTCTCTCTATCATGTATCTGATTTTATAATAGATAAACTAGTAGTTAATAAATACTATAATGTTATGTATAAATTATCCGTGACAAAAGAATTTTATCTGGAGGAGTATATAAACACCGGTTGTCATACAACATATTTTATTTTGGAATATCTACATTAAAAAAGTATTCTGCACGGATCACTTTATCTTATTCCCTAAAGACAGTGATATATTCAGAGGCATATTAATCGAGATAGATAAAGGAAGAAAACGGTGCATATTTTTACCAATGTGTATTTATTGATTGAAATAAAGGCTTTAAGTTTGAAGGAAATGGAGATTTATTTGATGAAGAAGTTTATTAAAAATATTACGCATGATATAATGTTGTTTTATTTAATTGGAATAGAAAGTCGATTAAAAAAAAAACAATATTTCCCTAAGTCTAAAATGGTTTTAAAAAAGTTTCAGAAGGATAAAGTGTTCCATTATTAAGTAATTACAAGCAAAATTTTTATTGTTCAGAAGTTATGATTTAACATTATAAAAAACCACATTATTAACTCTTTAAGCGTCCTGAAAATTTTTCAATTTATGCTTAACGATTCATTAAATAACAGCTGTGAAAAATATTGGCATGAGAATTTTTGTTTTGTAACCTTAGATATTTATTTACACTTTTTCACTTCAAATAATTAGCTTTAATATCGTTTCTGTATTAACCTTCCTACCCTGTTCAAAATTTACTCACTCTAGATAAAAACATTTCACACCAGAATTGTCATTTAGAACATTTAAATGTATTTAATTAACTTTCTCTGAATCTGTTATTTAACTTTCTTTATGAAAGAAGTTCTGGTTCGAATCGCATAAAACAAATTCCAGTTATGGGTCGATTAGACTCATTCAGGGGAGGAAGGTTAAATCAGCCTTTGACTCCAAAAGTTACAATACGATAAAATCTGGTTACGGCGCTTAAAGTATTAAATTTGATAATTTAGTTTTTGAATACAAAAAATGGTACAAAATCAACATTTCTTCATTATATACTATGCATTATGAGCATACAGATTTTATGATAGATAAATAGTTGTTAATGAACACTATAACGTTATGCATAAATTATCCGTGGGAAAAGAATTTTATCTGGAGAAATACATAAATATCCGGTTGTCATACAACATATTTTATTCTGAGATGCCTACATTGCAAAAATTCTTCTGCGGGGATTACTGTATCTCAATCCCTAAGGACGTTGATATATTCGGTGGTATATTAATGGAAGACATAAAGGAAGAAAACGTGCATATTTTTACCAGTGTAGTGTGTATAGAGTGAAATAATGGCTTTAAGTTTGAAGGAAATGAAGAGATTTATTTGATGAAGAAATTTATTAAAAATATTACGAATGGTATAATGTTGTAATGCATCATATATTCTTAGCCTAAAGAATAATTTAATAACATGTCAGAGGTGTAATGTCTCTGGCTATTAGGATACCAGTATTTTAATACAGCGAATGTTGTTTTATTTTATTGAAATATTAATGCAATTAAAAAAAATTATTAGAGTTTAGTAGCGTAAAAAAGATCACAGTGGTTTAGTTTCTGCATACAAAAAATTTCCAAAAAATCAACATTTATTTATAATATACTATTTATCATGTATATATAGTATACTAGTTATCATCTGATTTTATAATAGGTAAACTAGTAGTTAATGAATACTATGATGTTATGCGTAAATCATCCGTGACAAAAGAATTTCATCTGGAGGTATATATATATACCTGGTTGTCTTACAACATATTTTATTTTGTATCTGCATTAAAAAAAATTCTTCTGCAGGGATTACTTTATCTCAATCCCTAAGGACATTGATATATTCGGTGCATATTAATCAAGGAAGATAAAGGAAGAAAACGTCCATATTTTTACCAGCGTGCTTGTATTGGTAGAAATAATAGTTTTAACTCTAAGTTCGCAGAGAATGAAGAGCTTTATTTGATGAAGAAACCTATTAAAAATATTACACATTATATAATGCTCTGATTTGTCAAAAAGTTCTTAGCTTAAAGAATAATTCAGCAGTGTCAGAACTGTCAAATCTTCGGCTTTTTTAATGCCTCTATTTTTATACAGAAAGTGATGTTTTATTTGATTGAAATATTTACGTGATTAAAAAAAATTCTTAAAGATGATAGTGGTGTAAAAAAGATTATAGTGAATAAGTTTCTACATGCAAACATTTGCACAAAATAAACATTTATTTTTAATATACATTGAGGTCGTATCTTTCCTAAAATTTTCGCATTTTTCTAATAGTATTTTAGATCAAAAGTCCTCGTGTCAGATTTATTTAAAATCTACTATGATATTCTACAATAAATATATATTGTGTTAGTAAAGTGTGAAAATTTTAGGGACTTTGCGACCCTACACAATTGTCAGGTTGGCACAATGTATATAGGTGCCAACCTGACATTCATTATCCGTAATACAGGCGTTAATTTAACCCTGGTTTAATGAGTTTCGAACCAGAAATTTTTCAACGAACTGAATATAATTATATTCCACTAACAATCTTGAAATTAAATAAATAAAGATTCATGAAATATATTTTCTGGTTTGAAATGACATTAAATTCGATCAAACTAATCCAAGTGTTACGGAAGATTAGATGAAAGTTGGCATCTATGCTATGTATCATGTATCTGATTTAATGACAGATAAACAAGTTGTTAATAAGTACTATAATGTTATGCATAAATTATTCGTGACAAAATAATTTTATCTGTAAGAATATATAAATACCAATACCAGGATGTCATATAACATATTTTATATTGAGATATCTACGTTACAAAAATTCTTCTGTAAGGATCACTTTATCTTATTCCCTAAGGACATTGATACATTCGGTGCATATTAATCTAGGTAGTTAAATGAAGAAAACGTGCATATTTTTAATAGTGTATGTCTATTGAGTGAAATAATGGGCTTCACTCTAAGTTCGCTGGGAATGAAGAGGTTTATTCGATAAAGAAATCTATTAGAAATATTACACATTAAAAAATGCTCTTATTTGTCAAAAAGTTCTTTGCTAAGAAGTTGCAGAATTGCCAAATCTGCTGTACTTTTAATGCCACTATTTTTATATATAAAATGTTGTTTTATTCGATTGAAATATTTATGTAATAAAAAATATCTTAAAGATCATAGTATTGCGAAAATGATTATATTGGTTTACTTTACAAAAAAATGCGCAAAATAAACATTTATTTATAATATACTTTGTATCATGGATATGATTTTATGATATACAAACTAGTAGTTAATGAAGACATACTGATTATGCATGAATTATCCGTGACAAAATAATTTTATCTGGAGCAATATATAAATACCCGGTTGTCATACAAAATATTTTATTCTGAGATATCTACATTACAAAAATTCTTCTGCAGGGATATCACTTTATCTCAATCACTAAGGAGATTGATATATTCGGTGCATATCAATCGAGGTAGATAAAGGAGAAAAGGAATATTTTTATCAGTGTGTGTGTGTTGATGGGAATAATGGTTTCAACTCCAAGTACGCAGGAAATGAAGTTTATTTGATGAAGAAATCCCATCAACCACTTAATTGATCAATAGTTTTGAAAAAAGGATTTCAAAAAATGCTCATTTTTAGGAGCGTTTATAATTATGTAAATACGTAGCACCTGTAGTTGTCGTTCAATCCGTCCCTCCGTCCGCATATAACAACGCAAAAACTACCCAACCGAATCGTTTGAAATTTAATATATATATTTACTACATAATTTTGTCGAGTCATTTCAAATTTTATGAAAATCGGATTCATAAATCAATTACAAGGACAATCAAAAGTATTCCGTTACATTACGGTCAATGAGGAAAAAAGTTTCAAATGCATTCTAATTGTTTGACATTTAAAGTACAGAACTATTACATAATTTTGTCGAGTCATTTCAAATTTTATGAAATTACAGGAACAATCAAAATTATTCCGTAACATCACAGCCAATGGGGAAAAATGTTTCAAATGTATTTTAATGGTGTTACACTCATTCGAACATAAAAAGAATTTATATGCATCTATAAAGTACATATTATAATATACATTTTGCATAATCTGTGGTGAAAACAACATTTGTTATTGATTTACAAGGCCACTCAAAAGTATTCCATTACAAAGTGGTATATGGAGAACATTGTTTGGTGCGCATTTTAATTGCAATTAAATTTTTAGAATTTTATGAGATTGATATATCAGAGTGATATTTTTAAAACTTTGTTATCGTACGAACGCACCTCAACGAGGAAAAAAGTTTCAAATGCATTTTAATCGTTTGACATTTAAAATACATAATTATTACATAATTTTCTCGAGTCATTTCAAATTTTATGAAAATTGGATGAATAGATCAGTTACAGGGACAATCAAAATTATTCCGTTATATTACGGTCAATGGAGAAAAAAGTTTCAAATGCATTTTAATCGTTTGACATTTAAAATACATAATTATTGCATAATTTTGTCGAGTCATTTCAAATTTTATGAAAATCGGATTCATATATCAATTACAGGAACAATCAAAATTATTCCGTTACATCACAGTCAATGGGGAAAAATGTTTCAAATTTTTTTTAATGGTGTTACACTCATTCGAACATAAAAAAAATGATATGCATCTATAAAGTACATATTATAATGTACATTTTGCATAATCTGTGGTGCAAACAACATTTGTTATTCATTTACAAGGCCACAAAAAAAGTATTCCATTACAAAGTGGTATATGGAGAACATTGTTTGGTGCGCATTTTAATTGGAATTAAATTTTTACAATTTTATGAGATTGATATATCAGAGAGATATTTTTAAAACTTTGTGATCGTACGAACGCACCTCATTTGCGACGTTTCACGTACAATTTCCATTTTGTTTAGTATATTTTGTAGAATTTTTATCTTTGACAACCGGTTTTTAAAAACAGTAATTTTTGCTTAATTGAATCAGAAAAATGTTCGTATTAAATAATGCAAATTTTACAATAAAAGTATACAGGTGAAAATAATAAATCAAAATTGCAATATGGATGTTCGTACGTGGTACGGGGAAATCATGATTGGCATAAGGTTTAAAATATTACACATGGTATCATGTCCTGATGTTTTAAATGTTTTGACCCTAAAGAATAATTCAACAGTGTCGTAACTTTCAAGTCTTCGGTGTTTTGGATACCAGTATTTCAATACAGGAAAGTTTGCCTTATTTTATTAAAATATTTATCAGATTTAAAAACAATATTTTCTCTAAGATTATAGTGGTATAAAAAAAAGGCTTTAGACTTATCCTTTCTGTAAAAGAGAAATAGAAAATATAACGGTAGTTACTTTTGATATTTCACAGAATTCATAGTAAATATTTGCGGTTATTCTAATTTAACTGTTTTTGTCTCATCGTTCAAAACATGAATAAGTTGTTATGGAATTACATTTTTTCTGAGAAATTTATAACACATCAGTTCAAAACCCTCTAGAAAACATCGCAGGAGTGGAGCCTGTAGAAACCACTAAATTTTAGTAGTATTCTTCGGCTTATTTAATAATAGAATTTCATGGATTTTACGAAGTTGAATTATAGTATAAAATAGTTGTCGTGAACACGACTGCTTTTCTGCAACAGTTTTCCAGCATTGCAAACACATTTTAAAAAATTATGATTCTTCAAAAAATGTCGTTAAAGCTTTAAGACTGATATGAAAATTTTAATTTTTCCTTTGTGTTTGGTTTTAATAATTTATTGAAAATGTTTCCAAGGCTGCCAACTACTACGCCTATTTAAAGTCAAATAAACATGTTAGAAGCAGAAATTTTAGTAAATGATATACAATATATGCTGTAATGAATGTATTGAATCCATTTGGCATAAATTTTACTAAAATATTTTTGTGGTTCCAAACATGTTTACATGATTTAAATAGGCGTAGAAGATGGCAACTCTGTGTTTCTAAAAATACAGAAATTTTTAATTAATAATACTGCGTATAAAATAGCATTTATTTATTATATGGGTCTCGTAGAATTTCTAAAATTATCTATATTTGTTACCACTATAGAGAAACAACAACAACAAAAAAAATAGCATATTTTAGTTGTAAAGTACTGACGACGATTTTTGATATAAAATAGGGATTGCGTGATTCACAGATTTAATAAAATTGCATTTTTAATACCACAATTTTCGTATTGAATTATTTGCGCGATTTAATCTCAAATATTTTCCGTAATTACATTAGGAGACTGTTTCTATACGAAAATAATGGAGTTATGAATAAAAAGATGGAGACATTTAAGAACAGTGTATCATTTGCAAGTGCAGTAACCGAGGGATGTATCACAACATAACATGTGTTTCTTTTATTCGGATCACTAATTTTTTATTACCGCTGCCGGTGAAAATTCCCATCAGCAAACTGAAATAGAATATATCGTTATTTTAGCGCCTCATTAACGAGAATTTTTTCTCAAATATTTGGTAAAAAAATTCTGATACTTTTTAATGGTATCAGTTTTCCCAGATATTATAATTTTTCCACGGACACTAACAAAGGTTTGTCATAGTTTTCATAATGTTGCGAAACTTTTAGTGCCGAAATAAACTCTTACCAGTATAAAAGAATATAAGTTTTTGCGTCTTCTTTTGGTTGAAATATCCTGTTGTTCAGGAGTTTAAATAAAGGGAATTTTCTAATGAAACTTTTCCATGGTGGTAATGAAACCCTGCGAAAGCGGATACAATTGAAGCTTCACTATTTGAACCCTTGGCACTCCGAGGCGGAGACATTCCTTGCAAAATTCGTTTTTGAAATTAGTAATAAAAGAAAAAATAAATTGCCTTATTTAATCAGAGCATTTTTGAAATTGTCTACTTGAAGGAAACTTCTATTAAAAAAGTGGTGATGGCCAAATAAAATTTGTGTAAGAGACGCCGGAATACGAAGGGATAATACATTTTAATTATTAAGTCAGTTCCTCTGTCTAAATTAGCCATGCACAACATGCGACCCGCGGGCCACAATGAAACCACTATTTTATGCAAAATATTTTGCTTATACTAATGACAGAAACTTTGCTATTAAAGAAAAGAAACTATACTTTTCAAATATTCTGATGGCAAACAATTTTCTGGCAAAAAGGTTTTGTTTTGGTTTGAATGGACAGTGCTTTGAGGCCTATAGCCACAATGGCTGTCACCTTGATTGATCCAGAATACACAGAAACAAATACAGAACACTTTATTATTACAGAAAATCCATAAGATACATTTATTACACATCAAAGGGACAACACAGACACCCATGCCGCTAGCTGGACTCGAACCGGGAACCATCGGTGTGGGAGCAGCTGCATCTACCAACCACTCCACTGGGTCGGCCTAGCAAAAAGGTTCTGCATCACTAGTCCATGATTCCGTGACAAAAATGTAGCTTAAAAAAATAGCATTTGCATGGCAAATATGAGTGGTTTTAATGATGAAAAAAATTAAGAACGCAACTAATCTTGTTCGTAGAACTACTTGCTGTAGAACTGTACTTGAACTAAATTTACTACTTGTTAATTTGCAACAAATTTAATACAGCAAGAATTTTATTTGCAACACAAGTTGGTGATTAAAAGTGTGACAAATTTTCCGCTTGCATTACCTGGCTGCAGTCTTGTCATGCTAAATTGTCTGCAACTTTACAGATTTGCAAAACAAAACTGATTCAAATTTTCCGAAAAAAAACTTGCTTTGTGGTATTGTATCCATCTGTAGTTTTATTATAAGATTTCCCTTAAAATATTACTGCAAAAATATATTTTGTTTGCTTTTTTAAAAATATATGAAGTAAGTGATTTTTATATAAGCCGTTTAAAGATTTGTCAAAATAAACACAAATCTGCAATAAGAAATTAAATATCGAAAATCCCTTAATTTGTATCAATAATGAATAAACTACAGGTAATTAATATTTACTGCATTTGTTTTTAAGCTATTAATATTAATTAACTTTTTATCTTGCATAATTCATGATTTATCTTATAAGTAAAACTCATATGAATCCACAAATTTTAATTAAAAAATATAAGTAGCTGAAATATTTTAAATTAACATTCTTTTCTATTCGGCAGAATTAATAATGCATAAATAATAGCGATGTGCATAATTAATTATTTTGATATGAATGACTAATTTCTGATGCATCACTCGGGCTTGATAAAAAGTATATATGCCATTTTTTTTGTTTATTTTAATTTAAAAATTGAAATTCTTACAAGAAAAAACAGTAAAAAAAATCATTTAATCTTTTTTTTTCTTTTAATGTAATGTTTTAGCTGGTGTAAAAAATATATATATATATGTGCAGATCTTTCCAGATGCACTTTTACACATTATATTCCTTATATTCTTTATGTTTTATGTTATATACCGGGT
Organism: Maratus speculifer; assembly: GCA_964019185.1. Classification (NCBI taxonomy): domain Eukaryota; kingdom Metazoa; phylum Arthropoda; class Arachnida; order Araneae; family Salticidae; genus Maratus; species Maratus speculifer. The sequence goes on from OZ025300.1 coordinate 236,823,382, forward strand.
GTCCTAAAAATGACTGATGGATTTTAAAATTCAATAACTTGCAAACGGTGACAGCTATTTAAAAAAATGCAGGAAGGTTATGTATAATGTCAGGAGTTTTTTACCGTAATTTTTTATTTTAGTTCGAATTTCAAACAATAGGTGGCGCTGATGGCGATTGTAGGCCAGGTGATCAACTTTGAGTGAAGCGTCGACCTAGCCTTCAATCGCCGTCAGCGCCACCTATTGTTTGAAATTCGAACTAAGATAAAAAAAAATACGGTAAAAAAACTCCTGACATTAAAAAAACCCTCCTGCAAAAAAATTTAAATAGCTGTCACCGTTTGCAAGTAATTGAATTTTAAAATCCATCAGTCATTTTTGGGACACCCGGTATATGGGTTATATTATTTTTATATTAGGATAGTTTCAGTTTCATAATCGTTTCAAACCGGTTCTGAAAGTTAAAGTATTTTAAGAAAATCTGAAACCAAAATCGAAAATGTAATAACTAGCCCTGCTATGGATCTTTTTCAGCTATCCTGTGCAAAAAATCCACGTCAAAACATTAAAATTAAAGCGAAATGTTTGAAAAGAACGCCCCCATAGACTTTACATTATCATCCGGGTCTCTAATCAATAGTGTGGCGTCTTAATACAGTTGAACCCCATTACAAGGAACTTTAAGGGACCGAAGTTTTTGTTCGCTATATCCGGTGGTTCGTTATATCCGAAACGTTAAAAAATATTAGAGTTACAAAATATGTATATTATTACATGGTACTTATATGTTCAATAATGATGTATTAAGAAAAAAGAGACATAAAATATATTAGATATGATCATTAATGAATTGAATTGGCTAAAATTGATTACATTTAACTGAAACAATTCTGAATGAATTAACTAAAAACGAAAACGAATAGAAATATAGTACAGCGTCGATTATCCGAACAAGTCAAGGCTGACTCTAGTTCGGATAAATGAGCAGAATGATGCTGACTATACTAGAATGCTTACACTTTATAAGCAGGCTTAGAATGGCTGGTGTGACAGTGGAAAAGTAAAAAAAAAGAAAAAACAATCATGGTCGGCATAAAAAAATGTTCGTTATAAACGATTTTTAAGATTTTGGAGTTCATTATAAAAGGGTAAATTTGTATTAAATACTATAGGAAAACGGCGGGATCAAAATTTTCGTTCGTTATATCCGGGAGTTCGTTATAAACCGGGATCGCTATAACGGGGTTCGACTGTACCTATAACAAATATTGAGTTACCTTGATGTTTAGAAGTGATTTTTCTATATATAAAATTTCTATTATATATTATTATTTTTAATTATATATTATTTCATAATATAAAAAAAAATTTTGTTATGAAATTAAAATGTAAAAAAAATTGTTTACGAAATGTATTATACTTTTATATAACTATCATTATCTTTTTACTTTACACAACATTATAGAGATGACGTTCATGGAATTTTTCTTAAAAAAATAGATTTTCATTAAAAAGCTTGAGACATTTTAGTGTTATAAATTTTATAATTTTTAATAGAGTTTTTATTATGAATTCCAAATTTACCTGATATATATAGAAAAGTTAATTGCTATTACGTAACAGTTTTCATTATACTTAATTTATGCTTTGCAATACACGGATTACATATTTTTATGTCAAAATTTACTTCTAAAAAATAGTGCCTAAGGATTATATTTTATTATATTGTGTATATAAGATATATGTATAGTTTCTTATTTTGTAAGTAACTATTATGTTATATAATTATATTTCATTCAATGAATATTACAAAATTAATTTATCATCTCATGCATAATAAATATTTCATTACATTGTGCATATTAATATATGTTTAATGATAAAGATATTTTAAATGTTCAGTCGGCTCTCGTTAATTCGAACTCTTTGGGACCACAAGAAATGATCGAATTATCCGAAGTTCGAATTATGGAAAATATGAAATGAAAACATGCTTAATATGGTACTATCACAAAGGAATTAGTGTTAGTGTTTTTTTAAATTTATTTTGTCTTTTATGATAAGAATATGACTTAACATTAAATAAGAATGTATAAATGCATAAACTAATTAAAAGATTAGAAACAAGCACAATGGAAAAAAAATTGAAGTGTCAGAGATGGACAGACGGGGAACTAAGAAAGCGGGTATCAAATGCATAGGATTACATGGAATGCATGGGATTACATGTATAGTCGTTCGGAACAATTCTCCAAAAAATCCAAGAAAGAAATTTATTAAAATGATCCGAAATCCGTCAGAAAGAAAAAAAAAATGAAAAATCGAAATTCTTGTTATTTCGAAGTAAACGAAGTCATAGAGAAAATGAGTTCGAATTAATGAAAATTTTTAACGTTATTCTGCCATTGAAAATTTCGGGACTTCATGAAGCGAATGTTCGAATTAAGAGAAGATTCGAATTAACGAGAGTAGACTATACTTTGATACATCTGCACGAAAACAATAGCTGAATATAATATCATCTGTTGCACAATCTTCATTTTCCTGATTTCTAACATAATCCCAAAAGGCTTTCAAAAGTCCTCAGCCGGTACTGATTAACAAAAGGAAGGTCACTAAAATTGCATAAAATGCATTGTTCTTTACTGAAATATTAGCATTTAAGATTCAGATTATTATATTCAGTAATGCATTAGCCAGTATTTAATGCAATAACTAATTGTATCCATTTTCCTGTTTTATAAACGTATTAAAAAAAAATTTTTCATGCGTTTTCTGAGATGAACTCATTAAGGATTCATTAGCAGATCTACATAAAATGCAAAGTTCCATAATGGATTAAACGTGGCACATATGGATTGTCATATTTTGAAATTAAAACATTAAAGATATGAAATATCGATTTTTTTTTTTGTCAACCGGGTACCAATATTTTGAATAAAAACATAAATTATTTTAATTAAAAATCATGATTTAATTGATTTTTAATATTGTAAAAAAATATTAAAAATAAAATCATTGAAAACAGTGCGTGATTTAAAAAAAAGCAACCATTATCAAATGATGTATAATGTGAGAAGTTTTTTTTTATAAACATAATAAAATACTTATGTTTCCTATTGTTAGCATAATTTTTAGAAAATGTTTATTTAATTTTTTTTTAATTGCATCACCTTCTTTAGTAAATGGTTGTACCAATTAAATTGTTGAATTTGGCTTTCATGTTATTTATAATAATTTTATAACTAATTCAAAATTAAAGTTTACTAATTTTCGAGATTATTATTATTTATAAACAGCGGTATGCAAAATAGCAAAACAATAGTCGTAAATTTCAGCATTTTTGAGCTTCATATAAACCATGATCCTTTAGTTAGTAGTCATATAATTACGTTTGGATAAAACATTCATAAAAATGCTTTTTACTGCAATCATTTTGTTTCAATCCTCTAACGCTTATAGTAGCAATTTTGCTCCCATCAATTTTTCCGATTTAGTGCAATTTTATTCAGCTATTCCGTATTCCGGGCTGCTACATGCGATTATTTTCTGTAAACACCATCATCTTTGAAACACAGTCGGATCCCGATCTAACGAATTCATCGGGACCGTAAACTTTATTCGCTAAGTCGGAATTATTCGTGATATCGGGGACAAAATCGAAAAATTAATGTATCTGCACTTACCTTATGGAAAGCTCTAATAATCCACTACACAAAAATATCATAATTAAAAATTGTGTACTCTTTATTTTGCAATTAAAAATACAGCGAACAATTCGCACTAATTAAAACCCATTAGTGCCTAGCGTCCCTTTTTAGGTACACTTCAAAAGGTGCATTCAGCACTGTTTTTGACACCGGTAAAAAAGAAAAGTAATAATTATTTTATTTAAATGATGCATTTTCGTGATTAATGAACTAAACTTAAATCTTTTAAAAATAGGGGTGCCAAACAAATAAATTTACGCAAAAGATGCTGGGCACGATTGGGTTAATTTTAAATTTCAAAGATCTGTGTAGTGGATGTTGGGGAATTTCTATGACTCCAAACTGGAAGAAGCTTTTCTTCGACTTTACGGAGTGAAGAAAATATTTAGTCTTTTATGCCTTGCTGCCTGAGGTATGTTTTCACAGTTTCCAAACCATGTAAAGCACGATAAAAATTAACAGCTTTAATAAGAATTTCATATTTGATTTCTGCATCAGAATCGCTGTTCATTAGTTCCAAGAAATTGGCTACTTCATAAACTTCAGTTGCACAGGTAGACAGTTCGTCATCAAATATGACATAATTGTTAACACCTTAACTGCCGAAGCTTTAAAAAAACAATCTTCAACTTTTTTGCTATAAAAAAAAAGTGCCACGAGAAATTTTGGAAAATTTTATTTAATGGTAAAACCTTTATTTAATGGTAAAAGTTTATTTTGGTGATAAAGCAAAATTTTTAACTCAAAAAAGTGACTGCTCGATAGTTAATTTCCGAAATAATCATTTATTTCAGCGAGACGTATATATAGCCCAGTGCAGTTAACCCACTGCGGGGCGCTGGTTTTATATACCACTTAATTTTAATTCCCAAACGCCACATTGGCATCAGAATTGCGTTAAAGAAAATGACGGTTTATTGAATGCGTGAAACATAGCGTTTTCTTATTTAGAAATAAAGTTGTTTTTAAATTCCGGTGTCAGTCATTTATTTCAATACTTAAGCAATGAATTTGCCCTCCCCCGCAAAGGGTTAAGAGTTAAACTCTATCTCAGGAGCGATGTCTTTTCTGAAGGGATGATACCTTCATTATATTCATCAATTTCCACATGTGTGGCTGGAAATCCTTCTTTTTTAAAGCATTTTCCAATCGTATTTTTAGAAACTTGGTCCCACGATTCTCTCACAAAATATTGAACGTACAATACACTGATTTTTAACCCTTTGCGGCGCAGGGCAAATTCATTGCTTAAGTTCTGAAATAAATGACTGACACAGGAATTCGAAAACAACTTTATTTGTAAATAAGAAAACGCGATATTTCGCGCATTTAATAAACCGCATTTTTTGTAACATAATTCCGGTGCCAATGTGGAGTTTCGGAATTAAAATTAAGTGGTATACCTATCAAACCACCGCGCCGCAAAGGTTTAATCTTTTCGCTGCATTTTCGTCCAACGATATTACACGTTTTATCACAAACAACTTTCTGCAATTAACTTTCCAATATTTTACTGAAATAACAAAAAAAAAAAAAAAAAAAAAAAAAATGGCACTAGAAAAAAATTGTTAAAATGGGATTTATTATTCGTTAAATAGGGAGCTTTTTTCCATCATTTTAGATGGGAAAAAAGAAAATTTCGTTAAATTGCGAAGTTTGTTAAATAGGGGTTTGTTAAAACGGGGTCCGACTGTATTCTTTTTGTAGCACATTTATCCTGCAAATGTTGTCAAAAAGTGCGTAATAGTTTTTTGTTTTAAATAAAGACCCAAAAAAGAGTTACAAAATAGACACCTTTAACATCTTAGCGTATTTAAGCCAGAAAAAAATAGGAATTTAAAACAGAAATTTTTGCTTTAATTAAGTGTATACATTCCGTTATATAAGAAACTGAAATTTGCTATTTAAATTTTCCGGTATCAATTCAGATTATCTGAATTACGCAATTTCTGGAATGCATTCTACCCTTGAAATTAGAGGTCTAACTCCAGAAATACTAGAAATTTTACTCCAGTTCTGTAAAAATATAATGCGACAAAATTTTTTTTTTAACACTATGTTACTAATAGCTATCCACTTAATACGAATTTCATAAATGTTTACTCTTATGATCTTTGCACAATGCTACCAGTTATGAATTTGGGTATCTATCTAGGGAACGTTCTCTGGTGTAAGTTGTGGATTTGGACGAGTGTGGTATCAAAAGAACGATCTCGTCATGTGAGTTAAAAAGTGCAACCATCCGTATCCAACCGTTTTTGAGATATCAGCACGTAACGTATGAATGAATAAATAAATAAATTGGCTGGCAGTTCAGGGAGAGTGGGGATACTTGAGCATAGGGGATACTTGAGCAACCCCTATTATCTCTACTGTTGGGCAATTTTTCTTTCTAAAACTGGCAACATGGTAACATATTTATAGTTCTGAACATGTAAAAGAGAAATTACATACTTTGGTACCATTTTGAAAGTATGGTGATTAACTCTTTCAGCTCTGCTGGTAGAATTTTCTACCACATAATTTTAATTCTGAAATGTCACAACGACACCAGCAAATTCGACCAAATTTATTTGAAAAAGGTTTAATGCATTTTTTCGCGTATATTGTAAATCGGTTTTTTCTTTGCAAAATACTGGTGCGAATGTGACATCTGGCTTAAGTATCCCCTCCATGGGGATACTTGAGCCACGATGTAAAAGAAAAAGTAAAAAATTATTAGACATAGAAAAATAGTTCAAAATTAATTGAAAGTGGTTTTCAATTGAAGAAAAAATGTAAAATTTTCATTTTCAATATTTTATTTTGTTCTAAGAAATTATAAAAAAATTAAAAAAATTAAAAAATGGCTCAAGTATCCCCATCTTCCCCTATATAAATTATTCGCAAATCAAGACAGCCTAAGAAAAACATCCCATTTTACAAACTATATATAAATACAGTTTATCCATTACAATACGAAACATATTTGCAGAAAAAAAAATGTATGAAACAAAGTGCTGGGAATAACAAAAGCAGATGGAAAAACTGTCCGAATGCAACTGTATGCGAAAATTTCGTAGAATGCGAAGTGCCTGTCTAAAAGAGGGAACATGATTGGCAATGTGTGAGTGTAAATGGTTTTGCTCGTAGCTCAGAAAAAGGTATTTTCAGAAAAAAAATTCAAAGAATTTTTTAATTATGAATAATTTATGTACTTGTTTGTCAAATTATTTTTTTTTATTTACTGACAGTTTAACCCCTTGGGGACGAGCGACCGTATACGTGCCGCACAAAGGCTTAAAAATCCTTGTTCATTTCAACCGGTAAAATTATACTGTTAATTGTTATTTCTGTACTGTTACAGCTAATTGTTTTACTGTTAATAATTATAATATACTTTAATCGGAGGATGTTCTCGATTTAATAAGTCACATATTTTTGTTTTTAAAGACCGGTGACAAAATACTAAAAATTTCGTAAAAGGCTCTCGTCGCGAAGGGGTTAAGTGCTGATATCTCGAAAACGTTTCAAAAAATATAGATTAAAATATTTAATTGCTAAAACGGACGTCAAATACTAATAAAATACATTAAAAGATCTTAATAATTTTACATGTTTCGATTGAATTTACTCAATCATCATCAGAAAAAACAAAAATACAAATAAACGCAAAGATGGAAAATGACCTCATTTCATTTTCCATCTTTGTGTTTATTTGTGTTTTTGTTTTTTCTGATGATGATTGAGTAAATTCAATCGAAACATGTAAAATTATTAAGATCTTTTAATGTATTTTATTGGTATTTGACGTCCGTTTTAGCAATTAAATATTTTAATATATATTCTTTGAAACGTTTTTATTGGACGTATAAGAAAACTTCTTTTTATAATTAATATCTCGAAAACGGTTGTATGCGGACGGGTAACTTTGCACTTTTAAATGTACATGACGAAATTTTTATTTTCATACCACAGTCGTTCAAATCTACAACTTACACCTGGGAAGGTTCCCTAGTATGTCTTATGTGTCGGGGATATGAGGAATACTGAGATACCGCTTATCTCCACCTTATAGTAACCAGTATTTTAATACAGAAAATATTCTTTTATTTGAATGGAAAATTATGACGATTTAGAATAAGAACATTTTCTCTGAGATATGAATGGTTTGCAAAAAGTCGGAGACTTGGAACTCAGGAAATGGGTCTTAGTCTTGCCAAAAAGATTTTTTTTAATTCAGATTATTTGACTGTCATCACTATTTTAAAATACAGACGACTCTCGTTAATTCGAAATCGGATAATTCGAATCTTCGCTTAATTCGAACTAAAAGTTCCGAAATTTTCAATGGCAAAATAACGTTAAAATTTTTCTTTAATTTGAACTCATTTTCTCTCGAGTTCGTTTAATTCGAACTAATGAGAATTCCGATTTTTCATTTTTCTTTTCTTCCTCTCTGATTTCAGATCTTTTGAATTACTTCCTTTCTTTGACTTTTGTGGAAATTGTTCGGAACGAGCATACATATATAATATATATATCCCATGCAATTGATATCCACTTTCTTAGTGCCCCGTCTGTCCATCAGTGACGCTTCAAATTTTTCTTCCATTGAGCTTGTTTCTAATCTTTTAATTAGTTTGTGTATTTATACATTCTAATTTAATATTAAGTCACATTATAAAAATAACAGATGAGAGAAATTAAAAAAAACACTATAACATTAATTCCTTTGTAATAGTACTATATTAACACTAGAACCGCGGAGACGGGTCATTTTGACCCGTATCATATGGAAAGATGCCAATTCGAGCCAGAAAATACTTTGAAAACTAAGGTAAATATATGCCGAACAAAAATATTTTCAATAAATAACTTAAACAGTTCTAAGTAAAAGATCTGGTGAGAAATTTTTTTATAAAAGTTGAATGAATTTTCCCGCGGTTCTAGTGTTAAGTGTGTTTTCATTTCATACTTTCCATGATTCGAACATTTCTTGTCGTCCCGACGAGTTTGAATTAACGAGAGCCGACTGTAGTATAATTCGCCTTATTTTTCAGATTTTTTTTAATCTAAATTTTTGAATAAATCGAATATTTCTGTTTTAAAAAAGCGGTGACAATCGAATAATTTGGGGACTTTTTTGTCCTAATCTGGTAACAGTGGTCCCAAACTTTCTGAGTAAAGGGTCAACAAACCGGATACTGTGTTTATCTTTTTAAAAAATTATGTTTTGGATAAGTATTCTAAATGTACTAATCCACCGTATAAGTCTGGTAGTCAGAGAGCATGACGTATGAAAGTATTATTTTTATAAATCATTTTTTTCTGTATTTGTGCATTTTCAGCATATCAATATAATAAGCATATAACAGTTTCATAAGATATTTTTCGATTAATTTGCTTTTATTTTTCATAGAATTTAGGATTGGATTTTCATGAAAATAATTTGTTACAAAAAAGTATTAAATAGGTAAACATTTTCTCAAAATTTAGATAAATGTAAAAGCATTTTATTATTATTTTTTTATTTATTTATTTTTTCCCATAACTGGACTTTTTGTGTCAAATATACTTGTGCAAAGCGTACAAAAATACATCCTAATGTTGAAAATTGCAAGAAAAGATTGATTTTAAAACTGGCATGGATTTGAAATAAATAAATAAATCTGTGTTTACCAGAAATATTTAATTTGTCTCACATTAAATTATTTTTCTACGTAACTAATTGTTATGTATATAAAAACTATTATAAAAGACTTATTTTTTTTTAACCCTTTAACGATCAAAGCATTTTCATTACTAAGATGTCGAAATAAATGAATGACACCGATAATTAAGAACAAATATATTTCTAAATAAAAAAACGTGATTTTTCCCATACATAATAAAAGGGATATTTTTAGATAAAAATATCGGTGTCAGTGTTGCATATCGGAATTAAAATTTTGTGGTTTCGTGGCGAAACCAATGAACGTTAACTGGTTAAAGCATCATGGGTAGAGATTTATAATTATAAATGAAAGTTGCGTGATGACTAACAAAACATAAAAAATATATTGCTTATCATTCAACAAACAAGAAAATAACCTGTATTTCACAATATATTATTCCTTAAATTATCTACTTCAAAAAATTCTTCCGTGTAAGATCGCTTTATCAGGATTTCCCAAGGACATTGATATATTCGACGTCATTTTAAACGAGGTAGATAAAGAAAACAAAATGTGAATATCGTCACTGATGTAAAGAATTTTAACAGCCTACTTTTGCAGAAATGAAGAGTTTTATTTTCTGACTTATAAACTAAATTACCTGTTAAAATGGAGTGACATGTTAAGTATTCGTCACGTGAGGTGATATCATTATGATTATCGTTATCGGTATAATGTTAAAAATTGTAAGTGAGATTTTAAAATTGTCAGATTTCAAATAAATAAATAAATCTATTTGTACCACAAATATTTAATAATTCTTATATTAAATTAATTTTTACGCAAACCGATAATTAATATATCATGCTACTATGAAATACTATTTTTTAAAGTATAAGAGTAGAGATTTCGTGTAATGAATCATTAATAAAAGGGTATAGCCGGGTGTCTTAGTAAAATATGCTCTAGAGTCAACTACATCGAGTCCTACATGAATCGATAGCCCAAAAAAGTAATTCATTTCTCCCCAGTTTTAAGTTTGTATCTCAAGACCACGGGGGGTAATGACCCTAAATGCCTGTTTTGGAAAAGTATGCATTGTGACGAAAGTACTAAGCAAATTTCAACGAAAAAAATAAGGGATGTAAAAAACCACCATACAAATGTTTGAAAAAAATTTCAGATTTTTTTAAACAAAAGAACAAGTTTTCTAACATTTTTCCTGTTTTTAAATGAACATTTTAATTAAAAATAAACTGAAATTTCTGAGTGACCACCTTAATTTTTTTGCATGAAATACTATGACACATGTTGCATATTCACTATCAATTCCAACGTATCTTACTACGTATGGTGCATCATATTAAAAAAAAAAAGGCAAAATCATATTCCGGCGGTGATATGGGGCGTGTCTAGGACAAATTTCACGCCTTCTTTTAAAATATCACATATTAATTCACACGGTATTTATAAAAGAAGGCATGAATTTTGTCCGAGACACGCCCCACATACCGCCGGAATATGATTTTTCCCTTTTTTAATATAATGCACCATACGTAGAAAGTTGAAATTGATAGTGAATATGCATCATGTCTCATAGTATTCCATGCAAACAAATTAAGGTGGTCACTCAGAAATTTCAGTTTATTTTTAATTAAAATGTACATTAAAAAACCGCAAAAATGTTAGAAAACTTGTTCTTTTGTATAAAAAATCTGAAAAAAATGTCAAACATTCGTATTGTGGTTTTTTACATCCCTTATTTTTTTCGTTGAAATCTGCTTAGTAGTTTCGTCACAATGCGCTCTTTTCCAAAACAGGCATTTAGGGCCATTACCCAAGATTATCTTGAGATACAAACTTAAAACTAGGGAGAAATGAATTTCTTTTTATGGACTATCGATCCATGTAGGACTCGATGTGGTTGACTCAAGGGCATATTTTACTAAGAAACTCGGCTATACCCTTTGTGGGGTGTCTTACAAGCCGTGGAAAAAAATGATTACACAATATTTAACAAATACAGAAATAAACATGTATCTCACAACATTTTATTCCTTAAATTAACTACTTGTAAAAAATTCTTCCGTGTAAGATCGCTTTATCAGGATTCTCTAAGGACATTGATATATTCAACGTCATTTTAAAAGAGGTAGATAAAGCAAACAAAATGTGAATATCTTCACGGATGCAAAAAATTTTAACGGCCTACTTTTGCAGAAATGGAGAGATTTATTTTTTGATTTCTAAAACTAAGGTACAAGTTAAAACGAATGACATGTTAAGAATTCTTGACGTGAGGTGACATCATTATGATTATCGTTATCGGTATAATTTAAATATTGTAAGAATAATTAAATTTTAAATCTGCCAAAGATTTAAAATAAATAAATAAATCTATTTGTACCATAAATTTTTATTTTTTCTGTCATTAATACACACACACACACACACACACATATATATATATATATATATATATATATATATACATTAATTACGAAAACCAGATATTTATATATAAAATAACTATTTTAAAAGGTATATTTTTTAAAGCATCACGAGAAACGATTTATTTATTATAATGAATCATAAATAAAAGTTGTGTGGGTTCTAACAAACCAAAGAAAAATATGTTTATATATTATTGAGCAAATAGAGAAATAAACCTGTATCTCCCACCATATTATTCCTTAATTGAACTACTTGTAAAAAATTCTTCCATGTAAGATCGCTTTATTAGTATTTCCTAGGGACATTAATATATTCGACGTCATTTTAAAAGAGGTAGATAAAACAAGCAAAATGTGAATATCTTCACTGATGTAAAGAATTTTAACAGCCTAATTTTGCAGAAATGGAGAGATTTATTTTCTGATTTCTAAAACTAAGTTACAAGTTAAAATGGAGTGACATGTTAAGCTTTCGTCACGTGAGGTGATATAGTTATCGATATAATGTTAAAAATTGTAAGAATAGTTAGATTTTAAAATTGCCAAAGATTTCAAATAAATAAATAAATCTATTTGTACCACAAATATTTAATTTTTCTTTTTAATTTTTTTTTACGCAATTCAGTAATTAATATTTAGAGCTATTATAAAATACAATTTTTTTTAAAGCAAAAGAATAGAGATTCCATGTATTGAATCACAAATAAAATTTTGTGGGGTTTTACAAACTAAAGAAAAAAATGTTTATATATTATTGAGCAAATACAGGAATAAACCTGTATCTCACAACATATTGCCCCTTAACTACTTCCAAAAAATTCTTTAGTATAAGATCAATTTATACTAAAGTTAATTCCCTAAGGACGTTCGAAGTCCTTTTAAACGAGGTAGATAAAACAAACAAAATATGAATATCTTCACTGATGTAAAGAATTTTAACAGCATGCTTTTATTTTCTGACTTCTAAAACTAAGATACAAGTTAAAATGGGACGACACTATAAGTTTTCTTGACGTAATGTGATATCATCATGAATAATTCAAATATGAATTAGTAAATTGCTTGCTTGTTAATTTTCGATGTAAGGAAAAATATTTCTTTCTACCGTTTAGAAAAATCTAACGAACTGATATTTATTTGTAATGGTTTTTATCAGTTTGGAAAATGCACATACATGCAAAATAACCGTCATAGCATTTTTTGAATATCATTAATTTAAATTTTAACTTTAGATAGTTACTTTTTAAGACCGCTGAGCCAGGGACGTAGCTAGAAGTGAACAATAGGGGGGAGGAGGAGAGATTGTAGCTCAAGATATTGTTGGGGGGGAGGTTCAATTTTTTTTTCGTTCTTTCTCTTTGGCGCAAAAGATAAATTAGTGCTTATTCACAATAAAAGTACTATGTTTATTATTAAACTTTCATAATAATTTCATTATATGCTAAGAAAAGCATATGCCGATAAAAAAAAAAAAAATAGTATAAAATTAGTAGTTCAAAATTAAACATTATGTTAGCTTCATATGTGCGAATAAGGTGAGCAAATGCAGAAACACTTTATTTTAGATATAATTTTGTAATTTTGCAAAACTGTGAAATGGTCTCAAAACTAAATTAGACTTTTAAACAGAATTTCTTTGAATTTTCGAAAAAGAAATTCATTTAGTGACCTTCGAATATTTTTCAGGGGGTATCTAAATATTTTAGGGGGGAGACCTGAGCCGCCAATAGGACCCCCTTAGCTACGGCCCTGCGCGGAGCATGTCATTCATTTATATTGGGTCGTTCGGGAAGTGGATAGCGTTTGGGAAAATCAATTCGTACCCAATAATTCTGCCAATAAACATATAGACTTTAAATATCTTACAAAGTGTCTAGTAATTGAATGCTAGAATTTTTCGGTAATATATTAATTTTACTGAACGCTAACGACATTCTGAACGAGCAATACATTAAATAATGCAAGTAAACTTAAATCTTTGGGTTAGATTGTTCTATTACATGGGAACATTGCACCTGGGAAACCTAACTTGATTCTGATTGATTGATTGATTGGTTGATTTTTGTCGTCCGATTATCTACGCGAGGGATATAGGACCAGGGGGGAGTGCCCTTCGTGGGGGTCTTTCTAAGGAAACCTAACCCGAATTTACGCAAGGTTCGAAGAAAACCACGAAAACTCCGAACGGTTAGGCCGACAGCCGCGATTGGGCTCGAACCCAGCACCTGCCGTCTACCAGTTGAGAGGTCCGAACCTCTCGGCCACTGGTGGGGCTAATTTGATTCTGAAATGTCACAATGATACCAGAATTCTGGTATAAATATTTACTGTTTATAATATATGGGGAATATAGCTTCTGATTTCTTTCAATTACATTTGTGCGTAAATCCTTGAGTTAATCAATCATTTCAACATTTTTGCAGTGGAAGTGCTCTGCGACAGAAAAGATTTAGTGGCCTTTTGGATAAAAAAAAGAGAAGAATGCAAATTATGGTATGGGTGAATTTTTAAATATCTTTTATCAAAATACAACATGGTCGTTGACCATGTGATGTTCTGTAATGCAATGACTATTATATTGCAATGTGAACTGTGGAAAACTATGTGCATTATGAGCAAAAAAGTAAATAATGAGAGTCAACACTCATTATTCCTTTTGATATACTTTTATTCGACTTCCGAATAATCTATGTGGGATAATAATCATACTTAATCCCCATGGTAAAATACATAAACTACCATCTGTGTTTCCAATTAAGTAGATTTTTAAATTCAGATATTCAAATTTCCTACCAAGAATTTAAAATAGCAATATTTGCAGAATTAAATAAAAAAAATTCTGTTAGTAAATGAAATTTCATTTTTTAAAATTCTTTTGGTGTATATTTGGATTGTCTAAATTACGAAAATTTTCAAACGTACTCGACCCAGTGCATTAGAGGGTTGAAAATGCAACTTTAGAAACTGAACAGTTAAATTAATAACATAATAGAACACAATAATACAAATTCCATCATTTTATGCAGTGGCAGTTTTTATTGCAACCTTCTGGTGCACATTTAGATTATATCTATTTACGGATTTTTTAGAACGTACTCGCCCATGCGAATTAGAGGGTTGAAAATGCAACTTTAAAAACGGAAGAGGTAATTTAATCCATACACAATACTATATGAAAAGAAAAATCATGACAACAAGATTAAAATGAAAGAATAATAAAAAAACACAAGATATGACAGATTATTGTGGTGGATGGAAAAAAAAAAATACTAAGAGAGCTTGATTCGTCGGTGTTCGATAGTTTTCATTCAATACGAAAGTTGAACCTCCTTTGAATGCAAAATAAATGAAAAAAATAAGTGTGAATCTTAGTGACTCCTAGAGTTTAGGTTTATAAAAGTATTAAATTACATATAATGTACATGTGACATCACGCACTGGAAATAAACAGGTGCTACTGAACATTGGTGAAGTCTTAGAAAAAAGCAGAAGTTATACATTTTAAGCAGAGGATCTATACTGTAAGCAGAGGGCATGCGTTTTATACCGAGGATATACCCTAAATTGTATATACTATACCTTTTTTGAACAACGCAGAGTATAGGGGAAGATAGGGATACATGGGCCATTTTTTAAATTTTAATTTTTTTTTAATTTTTTATAATTTCTTGGAACAAAATAAAATATTGAAAATGAAAATTTGATATTTTTTCTTCAATTGAAAACCACTTTCAATTAATTGTGAACTATTTTTCTATGTCTAACAAATTTTTACTTTTTCTATTACATGGTAGCTCAAGTATCCCAATGGAGGGGATACTTGAGCCAGATGTCACATTCGCACCAGTATTTTGCAAAGAAAAAAAAACGATTGACAAAAAATGCGAAAAAATTCATTAACACTAGAACCGCGGCGACGGGTCATTTTGACCCGTATCATATGGAGAAATGTCGATTCGAACCAGAAATCTCTTAATAAAATAAACTAAGTATAAGCTGAGCAAAAATATTTTTAATAAATAACTTAAACAGTTTTAAATAAAAATTCCGGTGAGAAATATTTTTATAAAATTTGAATGAATTTTCCCTCGGTTCTGGTGTTAAACCTTTTTCAAATAAATTTGGTCGAATTTTCTGGTGTCGTTGTGACATTTCAGAATTAAAATTATGTGGTAGAAAGTTCTACCAGCAGAGCTCAAATGGTTAATCACCATACTTTCAAAATGGTACCAAGGTATGTGATTTCTTTTTTACATGTTCAAAACTATAAATATGTTACCATGTTGCCAGTTTTAGAAAGAAAAATTGACCAACTGCAGAGATAATAGGGGTGGCGCAAGTATCCCCTATGCTCAAGTATCCCCACTCTCCCCTACAGTGTTCCATAAAAAATCCAGAAGATGCACGGCATACACCCCCATATATCCTCAACAGAATTCTCTGCTTCTGAACATGTTCTTAGGAGTAAGTAACAATTGTCACAGAGTTAGTAATTTATTATGTACTATTTCCTACATATAATCCGTTATATTACAATTTCGTACAAATTAAGAGCATTTTAATGTACAGAAATAATGTCAAAAGTAAATTGCTTGAAAAGAAATTTAGTTCCAATTTTTGATTACAGCAAATTGAGTTGTTAGTACCAACTCATCTTGTTAGCAAACATGAACATTATTTAATGATTTGGTTGAATTCCAGTTTTTTATATTTGTTCGTGTACTATAATAAATGTTGCATAATAAATAAAAAGCTAATGAAAGCATTAATTTATAGTTATAAACCAAATTCACATTTAACCCCATAAGAAGTTAAACCTTAAGTAGTAAAGGGTTTACTAGTAAAGTTTTACGTAGGTAAGATTTTAAGAAGTTAAGTACTTAAGGCTTTAAGAAGTTAAGGGTTAATTAAGTTATAGATGAAATGTTCTACACACACATATGTATATGTATAAAATATATATACACAAAACATTATAGGAATAACATTGACAATTTAATACCTGTATATGTGAAGAAATATTTTAAAATTTTTACAACAAGAATTAACATTAAAAAACAGTTAAGAGAAATTCTTCAGAACAAATTTATTCAAAAGACGAAAGAAATATGAGGCGAGGTAATATATATATCCACCTATATAACATTATGATAATTCATTTATTTGTAGTGTCCCAGCTTGCAATTTTGTATCCAATTATATATCTATACATATAAATACTTATACGTGTGTATGTGTGTGCATAACCATTTATATACTACCGTAATTTCGGGTGTATAAGCCGCGGGTCAATCAATTCTTTTTCGACCCAGACTTTTTTAAGATATAAGTGTAACTACTTAGATCGCCATAAATAGTTATCTTCAATCACTAAATAAGATATCTGGGTCAAAAACGAATTGTTTTGTCCGCGGCTTATACACCCGAAATTACGGTATATCTATCGATTTTGTATAATCTTAAAATAAATATGAATAAATCCTATAAATATTTTAAAGATTTTTTTTATGTCTTTAGACTATAATTATACATTTATAACACTTTTAGGAATCTCTTTTAAAATATTTATTTTTGATTGTTTTAAAATAGTTTTGACGCAGTTTATGCATAATGAATTTTCTATTAAGCTAGAATTCAATAAATTGCACTTCGGTACGTAGTTTCTAAATTGGATCAGCGACGGTATAGTTAATTATTCTTAACTTCTGCTATTAATTTCTTCCGATACACGTGAAAAGCAATTTTATCAACTCCCTAGTGTATGATTTATTACATTTTCGTCAGTTGCAGGTTTCAGGATTAACTTTCAAGAATAGTGAGAGAGAAAGTACTAAGTGTAATAAGTAATAAGTAAAGCAGTCGGTTAAATTTGATAGATTACTTCTCGTGCATGAAAAGCGATATGATGTTAAGATAAATTTTCAAATGTTTGCACAAAATTAAATTTTGCGGATTTATTTTTATATATTTAAATACTATTTTTTTTAAATATTTTTTTCTTTTTACAAATTATGTAATTTATAACATTTTGTGATTAAGCGATGAACATTTTTTATAAAATGAAGGATTATATGTATTTTTAAAACTAATATAAATGTTCAATCTGTGTCCTCATTGTTTTATAGTAATATTTTTTTTTTACTTTTTATAATTCTATGGTAAAATGTCTTTTAGAATTGAATGACCTTGTAAAAATTAAAAAAACTTAAATATATTGCAATACTGATAATGATGCGTACTCGGACCAGATTTCTTATTAACTTGGCAATGCTTTTCTTTGGCACAGCTGCAAAATGTTAGGCTTTTTTATATCACAAAAAATAATAGAATTTTCTGCCTTTATAAATAGGCGTATACGGTAATTTAAAAAAGTGAAATCTATTGCAAAATTTTTGAGGACCCCAAAAAATAAAATAAAATAAAAATTTAAATGTTTGCAATTATGCTTTGGTTATTTAGGCATAGGCAATATTTTTTGATGGAAACATAAATAAATCCTATAATAAAGAAATTTATTTTATTTACAATAAAATAAATTAAAAAAATTGAAAGAGAAAGTACTAAGTGCAATAAGTAGTAAGTAAAGCAGTCAGTTAAATTTGATAGATAAATTCTCGTGCATGAAAAGCGATATGATGTTAAAGTAAATTGTGAAACGATTGTACAAATTTAAATTTTCTGGGTCTGTAGTTTATGTTTAAATAATACATTTTATTATTATTCTTTTCATACATTATACAAATCGACTTTGTATAGTCTTGATATAAATATAAATAAACCCTTTAAGGAAACAAAACATTTATTTTAATCACTACCAGAAAAAAAAAAAAAAAAAAAAAAAAAAAAGATTTGGACTATAATTGTCAATTTACAACAGTATTAACATGCTCTTTTAAAATATTTATTTCTGATTATTTTTAAAAACATTTTCACGTATTTTATACATAATGAATTTCCATTAAGCTGGAATTCAATAAACTGCACTTTGAACGAACTTTCTAAAATGGATCAGCGACGGTATAGTTAATTATTCTTAACTTCTGCTATTAATTTCTACCGATACATCTGAAAAGCAGTTTTATCAACTCCCTAGTGCAAGATTTCTTACATTTTCGTCAGTTGCAGATCTCAGGATCAACTTTCATGAATAGTGAGAGAGAAAGTGTAATAAGTAGTAAGTAAAGCAGTCAGATAAAATTGATAGATTACTTCTCGAGCATGAAAAGCGATATGATGTTAAAGTAAATTTTCAAACGGTTACACGAAAATTAATTTTGTGGGTCTATTTTTATATATTTATATTTTTGACTAAGTTTTGGCAGTAAGGCTTTGATTATATACGGAAAGGCAATTTTTCTTGATAGAAATAAATATATCATATAGTAAAAACATATTTCTTTTTTTTTTACTACAAAAATAAAAATAAAAACATTTTAAGATAATGATTGTACCTATAGATTTATAACATCATTAACAAGATATTATGAAAAGTTATTTTTAATTCTTTTAAAATAATATTTCACGTATTTAATGCATAATGATTTTCCATTAAGCTGGAATTCAATAAACTGCACTTAGAACGAACTTTCTAAAATGGATAAGCGACGGTATAGTTAATTATTCTTAACTTCAGCTATTAATTTCTCCCGATACATGTGAAAATCAGCTTTATCAACTCCCTAGTGCATGATTTATTACATTTTCGTCAGTTGCTCAGATCTCAGGATCAATTTTCATGAATAGTGATAGAGAAAGTGTAATAAGATAAAATTGATAGATTACTTCTCGTGCATGAAAAGCGATATGATGTTAAAGTAAATTTTTAATTGATTGTACAAAATTAAAATTTGTGCATTTTATATATATATAAATAACTCATTTTATTATTATTTTTTTCTTTTAACAAATCAAACAATTTATAACCTTATGTGAATGATGGGTTACCCTTTTTATAAAATGAAGGAATATTATATACTATATATATTAGACTTATCATGTAAATATTCAAACTATTTCCTCATTTTTCTGTAATAACACATTTTACGTTTTATAATTCGGCTAAACAGTCTTTTAAATTCGAATGGCTTTCTAAAAATCCATAAAATTAAATCAGTGGCAATATTGGTAGTGATGCGTGCTCTGACCTTATTTTTGTTAACATGATAATGCTTTATTTTGTCATAGCTACAAAGTGTTATTCTTTTTTAAACCACAAAAAATTAATAGAATTTTATGACTTTATGAATTGGTAGATTACGGTAATTTAAAAAGGTAAATTTATTATTAAATTTTTGTGGTACGTTTAAAAAAAGAGTAAATTTTGTAGTTATGCTTTGATAATATATGAAAAGGCATTTTTTTTGATAGAAATATAAATATATCCTATAATAAAGATATATTGCTTTTATTTGAAATAAAAATTAAAATAAAAACAATTTAAGATATTGATTAGATTTATAGATTTATAACATCATTAACAAGATCTTATGAAAAGTTATTTTTAATTCTTTTAAAATAATTTTTGACATATTTTATGCATAATGGATTTCTATTAACCTTCCTACCCTGAATGGGTTTAATCGACCCAATACTATAATTTGTTTTATATGATTTGAACCAGAACTTTTTTCATAAAGAACGTTAAATAAAAGATTAATAAAATAATTCAATTAAATATATTAATATATTTTAAATAACAATTCTGGTGTGAAATATTTTACCAAGATTGAGTAAAATTTGAACAGGGTAGGAAGGTTAAGCTGGAATTCAATAAATTGCACTTTGGGACGAAATTTTTAAATTGGATCAGCGATGGTATAGTTAATTATTTTTAACTTCTGCTATTAATTTCTTCGGGTATACCTGAAAAGCAGTTTAATCAACTCCCTAGAGTATGATTAATTACATTTTCGCCTGTTGTAGGTCTCAAATATTAGCTCTCGTGAAAATTAATTTGGTGGTTCTATTTTTATACATCTATATATTTTACTAATTTTTTTTTCTTGATTTTGACTAAATTTTGGCAGTTATGCTTTGATTATATACGGAAAGGCAATTTTTCTAGACAGAAATAAATATATCCTATAATAGAAACAAATTTCTTTTATTTACTAAAAAAAAAAAAAAAAAAAAAAAAAAAAAAAAAAAAACTTTCCTATTTTGTATGGGTCTAATCGACCCATAACTACAATTTGTTTTATACGATTCGAACCAGAACTTTTTTCATAAAGAATATTAAATAATAGATACAGAGAAATAAGACAATTAAACAAATTAAAATGTTTTAAATAAAAATTCTGGTGAGAAATATTTTCATCAAGATTGAATAAAATTTAAACAGGGTAGGAAGGTTAAGATAATGATTGTACCTATAGATTTATAACATCATTAACAAGATCTTATGAAAAGTTATTTTTAATTCTTTTAAAATAATTTTTGACATATTTTATGCATAATGGATTTCTATTAAGCTGGAATTCAATAAATTGCACTTTGGGACGAAATTTCTAAATTGGATCAGCAACGGTATAGTTAATTATTCTTAACTTCTGCTATTAATTTCTTCGGGTACACGTGAAAAGCAGTTTAATCAACTCCCTAGAGTATAATTAATTACATTTTCGCCAGTTGCAGGTCTCAAATATTAGCTTTCATGAATAGTGAGAGAGAAAGTACTAAGTCTAATAAGTAGTAAGTAAAGCAGCCAGTTAAATATGATAGATTAATTCTCATGCATGAAAAGCTATATGATGTTAAAATGAATTTTCAAACGGTTACAAGAAAATTAATTTTATGGTTCTATTTTTATATATTTATATATTTTACTAAATTATTTTTTTTTCTTGATTTTGACTAAGTTTTGGCAGTTATGATTTGATTATATGCGGAAAGGTAATTTTTCTTGATAGAAATAAATATATCCTATAATAAAAAAATATTTCTTTTATTTGCTACAAAAGTTTTAATAAAACTTTTAAGATTATGATTTTTAGTACATATCTAAAATAATATTAACAAGCTCTTCTAAAATGTTTAATTTTAATTACTTTAAAATAATTTTTCACGTATTTTATGCATAATGAATTTCTATTAAGCTAGAATTCAATAAATTGCGCTTTGGAACGAAGCTGCTAAATTGGATCAGTGACGGTGTATTTAATTATTCTTAACTTCTACTATTAATTTCTTCCGATACATGTGAAAAGCCGTTTTATCTACACCCTAGTGTATGATTTATTACATTTTCGTCAGTTGCACGTCACAGGATTAACTTTCTTGAATAGTGAGAGAGAAAGTACTACGTGCAATAAGTAGTAAGTAAAGCAGTCAGTTCAATTTGATAGATTGTGCATGAAAAGCGATATCATGTTAATAGATAGTAGACAAGTAGATTTTCAAACGTTTGTACAAAATTGAATTTGGTGGAAGTTTTGTGCATGTTTAAATAATACATTTTATTAAATATATAGATATATTTCTTTTTACAAATGAAGCAGTTTATAACCTTTTGAGACTGATGGCTGATGGGTTACGTTTTTTTTTTATAAAATGAAGGAATATATATTCATATATATGTAAGACTTATCATGTAAATGTCCAAATTGTTTCCTCATTTTTCTGTAATAACACATTTTACATTTTATAATTCGGCTAAAAAGTCTTCTAGAATTGCATGGCTTTGTAAAAATCTATAAAATTAATTCATTTGCAAAATATTGGTAGTGATGCGTTCTTGGACCTGATTTGTTGTTAACATGATAATGCTTTTCTTTGGCATAGCTGCAAAAAGTTAGGCTTTTTTATATTACAAAAAATAGAATTTTGTACCATTATAAATTGGCGGATTACGGAAATTTAAAAAGGTAAATTTTATTATTGAATTTTTCATTTACAATTAAAACACACGTAAGTTTTGGCAGTTATGCTTTGAATGTATAAGGTAAGGCAATTTTTCTTGATAGAAATATAAATATATCATATATAATAAAGCAATATTTCTTATATTTACAATAAAAATAAAAATTTAAACATTTTAAGATAGTGATTACACCTATAGATTTATAACATCATTAACAAGATCTTATAAAAAGTTTTTTTAATTATTTTAAAATATTTTTGGCACTTTTTACGCATAATGAACTTCAACTAAGCTGGAATTCAATAAATTGCGCTTTGGAACTAAGTTTCTAAATTGGATCAGCGACGGTATAATTAATTATTCTTGATTTCTGCTATTAATGTCTTCCGATACATGTGAAAAGCAATTTTATCAACTCCCTAGTATGTGATTTATAACATTTTCGTCAGTTACAGGTCTCAGGATTAACTTTCATGAAAAGTGAGAGAGAAAGTACTAATTGTAATAAGTAGTAAGTAAAGCAGTCAGTTAAATTTGATAAATTACTTCTCGTGCATGAAAAGATATATGACATTCAAATAAATTTTGAAACGCTTGTACAAAATTAAATTTTGTAGATCTTTTTTTATATATATTTAAATAGTACATTTTATTATTTTTTTTCTTTTTAGAAATTAAACAATTTAAAACTTTTCTGACTGATGTGTGATATATATATATATATATATATATATATATATATATATATATTAACCACTCGACTGATCAATATTTTTTATAAAAAACTTTTCAAAATTGTTTATTTTTTATGTTTTTTGCAGAATTTTAAATCTTTAAATTTTGCCTTAATAAATCGGGAAAAAAATTCCCGGATTAAATAACACAAAATTTACACTAAAGTTTTACTCGTGAAAGTAATAAACTATGATTGGAGTATGGATGGACGCACATGATAAGGGCAAGTTATGATCAGCATAAGTACGTTATCCGTATAATGTACGGGCGAAACAGGCAAGCGGTTAACACTTATCATGTAAATGTTCAAATTGTCTCCTCATTTTTCTGTAATGACATTTTTACGTTTTTTTTTTCTTGTCTAAAAAGTCATTTAGAATTCAAAGTCTTTTTAATATTTCATAGTATTAAATAATCACAATACCGGTAGTGTGTGCTTGGACCTGATTTCTTGTTAACATGATAATGCTTTTCTTTGGCATAGCTGAAATGCATTACGCTTTATTGAATCGCAAAGAATTAACAGAACGTTTTGCCTTTATAAATAGATTACGGCAGTTTAAAAAGAAAAAATATATATAACTAATTTTTTATGTTACCAAAAAGAAAAGGTAAGAGTTGGCAGTTATGCATTTGTTATTTATTTATTTATTTTCTTAACAATTTTTAATGGATAAAGCATTTTCATTACTAAGACACTGGTATTTTTGAACAAATATATTGTTAAATATGAAAAAAAAGGGGATTTTTCTCATGCGTTATAAAATAGATTTTTTTAAATTAAAATTTCGCTGTCGTTGTTGCATGTCGGAGTTAAAATTTTGTGGTTTCTTAGAATCCCAACGAACGTTAAATGGTAAAAGGAAAACAGGATTGGTTTCAAACGTACGGAAAATGTGCCAGCTCTAAAACTCGGTTTCCCGGAAACTAACGGAAAATTTTGGTGGAATTTGAAATTTATACTCAGTGGGATTATGCACAAGAATTTCTTGTAGTATTTTCGTTGTGAAAAAAAATTGGTTGCCTGTAAAGTCGGTATACGGGCGAAAGTTTTACGTGACAACGACTTTGAGTTGTAAAATAATTTTAATGTGAATATTCATTCGTATAGTAGGAAGAAGGATGAAATAATAGTAACAATTTAACATTTATTTATACAAAGAATTATATTTAAAACATTAATTTATACAAAGAATCTCGCACTGAATTTCATATTAACAAAATTTTATTTTTACCTTTACACATACATACGTATTTATATACAAATATACATACAATAACTTGCAATACACTGTGTTTGTTAAACACATTTTACTTCATGTTTATTGATGTCAAATGTTGAATTTTGTAAACAGCATATTAAAGAATTTTTCAATGAGCAGAATATAACTAAAGTAAAATGGCTTTCACTAATCACATATCATTAGTTTTCCATAATATACCACCGAATTACGAAATAAACTACACTTATTTTCTTTGTACTTTATACTAATAACTAATACATAACGTATTTCGTCTTAGTTTGATACTATCTAAAATTCCTATTAAGCACCGCTTCTTCCTTGCAGCGAATTCACATTCACGTTCAGAAAATGGTCCCACAAGTGACCGGAAAAAGTTAAGAGAAAAGTGAGCGCGTATCGTGAGCAGAGCGTAACGTAACGTAACCAGTGATGTGGGGCGGGTAAATACCCAGTGGGTAGGTAAATATTTTTTGGGTATTTACCTGGGTATTTACCCAAACCTCGGGTAAATACCCAAAAACTGGGTATTTTCATATTTCAGCTTGAAAAAGCATATTTAAAGTAAAATTTATTTTTATTTGAAACTTAAACATTTATGAAGTCAAAAATCATAGAATGAGATATTCAAATTATGAAAGTTGTATGGCTTCAGCCACAATTAAAGAGAAGTCGAAACTTACATCGCAAAATTGGTTAATTTTACTGCTAGTGTGCTTCAGCTGCAAAGTAAGTGAATTGAATTTGTAGGAAATTTTCAAAGTAAATAATGTGAAGCTCTATTACATTTTTTAAAAAGAAAATATAAGACTACCTATCTGCACAGTTTATTGCAGAGCATTATACAGATTACATGTCACATCTAATTATTAAGAAAATAATAATAATAATCGAGACTTAAGAGAAATTTAGATTGCCAATAATAAAAAAAAGATAAATTACACAATCAAGCATTTAAATAAATAATTTAACAAACAATTTATTGATTTATGTTTATTAAACAATTTTTATTATTTTACAGTCTATAAATATTTACAATTGTCAGCTGAACTACAAAATTTTGGTTTTAGAAATTTAATTATCTTTTCCTAATATTGCAGACATGTATAAAGATTAAATAGGAATTTACTGATTTTCTCTAAATATTAACAGTAGTTTAAAGGAATTGCAGTTTCAAAGTATTCACTTTCTAAATAAATATTTTCATTTCCAATTTTATGAGTAGTGATTATTTCTTGCTGAATTAAAAAGCTGCCCAAAAATTTAAAATATTTTGCCTCAATGCAAAACACTATTCAAATATTATGTGTTTGATCATCAACTTAATTATAAACCTCTATGAATCATCTTTTAAGTTTTAAAATATCATTCCCATTTTCTAAAAATTTAGTAATACACACTCTTTTCTCGCTTTGTTTATAATCTGCAATTCCTTTAAATTTCAATTAGAAATTTCCACCAGAAGCAATAGATGGCACCCAATCATTGCATAAGTATGAACCAAAACTAAACTAGATTTTACAAAGTAAAACTATGCTAGATTTTACAAACCAAAACCACGCTAGTTTTGGTTTGGATTTTGATTCTATAAACTGTTCTTTACTTGCTTTTAGATGTCTATGGTGTGCGTTTGAAAGAGTTAGAAGTAAAAATGGGCGGAAAAAAAGGACTTGCATGGAATTTTTTTAATGTGAAAGGAAAAAGTGTGCAGTGCAAATATTGTAATAAGGATTACAAGCATGCTAATGTAAACAAAATGGAAAATCATATTAAGAAATGTTTCAAATGTCCTGCAGGTTTGAAAAAGGTTTTTGACAGTGATTCTAAATGCAAAATATATCATAAGGAATCTATTTCTACTATGCCTTCAACTTCAAATGTAGAAGAAAATATAACAATTATTGATACAGATGAACCTAATACTGGTCAAATGTCCAGTACATCTTCTAACACTTCATCGATACCGATAACAAGTGTACCTGCGCTTCTAAAAAATGCTGGAGATGGAACATCTAGTTTTTTGACAAATAAAAAAATTTTGAAGTCACAGATATCTATGACAGCATTTTTGGATCAGATGGATGAAATAACAAATGTAAGTACATTTACATATTAATAAACAAAAATAAATACAATTTTGTTCTTTTAAAAGTAAATACTTAAATTAGAACTGATATTAATTGAAATAAATTATTTGAAGCTTTTCTCTAGTATACGTCTCTGATTTTTAATATTACAATTTTTAATAAATTAATAAATTGTTTATTTTAAAATTTAAAAGATTCATTGAAATAAGCCTTTGCATTTTAATATATTTTTTCTTTTAATAAAAAAAATCGTTTAATTTGTTTTGAAGTGTAGATAAAGAAACACTGTTAAACACTGATGTGAAAAATATATAATTTAAAAGCAAGAATTCACTTTGTGATTGAAATAATACAGAGCTATAAGCAGTGGCATGGAATGAGTGTATGTGTTCAGGGGGGGGGGGCAGTTGGGGAAAATCTTCATATCCCCAAGGAACCCATTCCCTTGCCATTATACAATTTTATAAGACAAATATTTTTTGGCAGTTTCAATGTAATCCTATTTTTATATAGAATAGCAAAGCAAAAATAGATTGCTTAAAGCCACAAGTTTATAAATTTATTTGTAATGAAAACAGTCTGCTTTCAAGATTCATAGTTTCTATAGGCTTTCAAAAAACATTCCATATAAAAAATAACGTTACAGGATATATGCATTTATTATTTAAAGAACATTTTGGATAAAAGTCAAATACTACATTTTAATTAAATATAAATTTGACTTAAAAAGGAAATTAATTGAAAATATTGTTTATTCTAAAAGATAGTTATAGACACATAAATTCCTGATAAATTAATTTAACTTACAAATAATAAGTATAATAAATATTGTTAATACCTTCTAAAATCCCCTTCCCTTATGTAAATCCATATAAGGGTCTCCCCCATTTTTTAACTTTATCCTTAGCTGCCGAAGTTTTTAAAGTATAAATCGGTTGGTTTGCAGTATTGCAATTCAAAACAATTAAATAATGTAATTAAATATCATATACCTGACAAAATATCATATGCTGAATCCTATATCTTTAATCCGGAATCATTTGAACCACGGCAATAGCGAATTAGAGAAAATTTGAAACTAGAATGCATTTAGGTAAATGATAATAACATCAGGCATTATTATGATAATACAAAACACTAAGGCAATTTATAAATAAATAATACTAAAAAGTTCCACTTAAAAATATCTCAAAATTCAAAAATATGTATATTTTGAATGGTGTCGCCATCTGTTGTGGGAAACAATAAGATTTTTTTCTTTTTAACTTGAAATTTTATATTATTGAATAATAAATAACACAAATCACGAAACTGATAAATATAAATTTAAAAAATAAAACAATATGAAACATTTAAATAAGATTTACAGTTAAATAATTAAAATAGGACTTGCCATTAATAAATATAAAAAAAATTATTATTACTTTACCATACTGAACAATGGTTAAACACGCAAGGCGGAAGGAATTAGGAGAAACTAAGTAATTAATACTTAAAAATATCAATTTCAAGCATAAATTCAAAATTTTGAAAAAGGAAAATATATATAGCTGCATAAAATAGTGTTTTCTGAAATGTATTCTTGTATGCTAGTGGTGGCATCTATTATCGTTTCATGAAAGAAAAGAAATAATAAAATAATAATAAAAGGTTTTGGAATATCTGAATTACAAGATTACAGATGCTATAGAAGTCTGGATTAAAAATGTAAAAATTCTATACCTTGTATATTTTTATTTTGGAAAAATAAAACTACAAATTCTTCTTTTTTGTTTTAGGAAACACTCAATCAACATTTGGCTAAGGCCATTTTCATCAGTGGGAAGTCCATTGTCATTGGTTGAACATCCTTTGTGGATTGAATTTTTTAAGAAAGTTCGACCTTCTTACAATTTACCTTCACGTTTTCGTCTTGCCTCAACTTACTTAGATTCTCAATATTCTGAAATGCAATGTGAAGTTAAGAGACAACTAACTGAATCAAAACACCTCCATTTTCAATGTGATGGTTGGAGTAACATAAGAAATGAGTCAATAATAAAATTTTGTGATTTCAAAACCACAACCTCTATTTGTTGATTTTATCATGTCAAAGGAAAACAAGCATGATGCTTGTTATTTGGCTGAGCAAATTGAAAAAGTTATGAAAGATCATGTTCATGATCCTGAAAAAATTTTTGTGATTATAGATGACAATGCTAAAAATATGATAGCAGCGTTTAGATTAGTAAAAGAAAAATATCCGCATGTTGTTCCATTAGGTTGCCTTGCCCATCTTTTACACTTATTGTGTTCTGATATTTCAGGATGCAAGTCAGTTAAACAATTTTTTACAAATGTAAATGACATGGGCGTAGGAAGGGGGGGTCCAGGGGGGTCCTGGACCCCCCTAGAATTTTGGCTGAACCCCCTACAAATATTTTATAGTGAAAATATGACAATTTTTTGAAAAAAATATTTAAAAGAGCAGTAGTGCTATAAATGATAAATAATAGCAAAACCGAATAAAAAGCAACTATTAGTTTTCTATGCCATTATTTATGAGGGGGGGGGGGCACACTCAGTGTCTCACAAATGATAAACAACTACAGATAAGCCAGATATGAGAGTGATTCTTTTTGCTCTGGAACACAGAACATCTCGATACTTTTATGCCTGCAGCTAAAGAGGAAGCAGGACGTATCTGCTATAAACAACTCTGGCTTTTCTTTTGTATGGATTGTCCTTGATCTTGTCGGTAGAACCAAAGAAAGTCCAGCTTCCCTCTATTCGAACTAAATTCTAGGAAGTTACGTATAGAAATCAGGTCCTCCCTAGTCTCAAAGATAGTAATCTCACTGTTTTGCGTTGGCTAAAACATTCTCTGTGAATTACTTGTACTTAGTACGAGTTACAGATGGGCTACCTGCTACCATCACGCATATAAAGAACACATAATTTTCAAAGGTATGGTGTTTTTTCATTAGTTCTGTTTAAAGATTTTATTTTATATGAAGGAAATTTTTATTATTATTGTATACTTTTAACTAATCTTCATAAATATTTATCTAATTTTCCATTCCTAAATATGTTTTCGAGAGCGAGGGTAGGGGTGATTGATAGATATCACTATCATAATTTCAATATATTTGCTTACCATTATATCTATCTCTTCAGTTGTAGTCCCATACACGCATATTATAGTGCCGTTTGTGAGCTGTTAAGAGATGTCTCGTGGCATATTGTT
The DNA here is from genome assembly GCA_964019185.1 of Maratus speculifer. NCBI lineage: Eukaryota > Metazoa > Arthropoda > Arachnida > Araneae > Salticidae > Maratus > Maratus speculifer. The sequence goes on from OZ025300.1 coordinate 236,853,310, forward strand.
CTGTATATACCTTTTTAAAATATTTTATAATTATATTGATTTTAGATCATTTCTAAGTTGAATTCAATTATTCCTTTACTCTCTTGTTATTTCCAAATTCTGCATATTCCGTCCTAGTTGGCTCGGATTTCTGGCTTCCGAGCCATATAGGAAAGAAGTTTGTGGCAATTTTTTCCTAAGTGGAGGAAGAAAATTATAAAATATTCCTTTGTTTTATTATCTATTTTGCATTTTTTTAAATATAGTCAAACTTTTTTAATTTAGACTCCTAGAAAACAGAAATTTCTATTTAGAGAACTTTTTCAATCCCCCAATACTTCTATAATATTTGTATGTTTTAATTTTTTCCCCCTGAATTGCGTACCCACCGAATAGCATCCAAATTCCAGAGTCTCAATGTGTTTGCTGTTCAGAGATGGTATTGTATATATGCAAAATAGGGAAGCAGGACGTTTCGGTTCCGCCATTTCGGTCCCGCCGTTTCGGTCCCGAGACATTTCGGTCCCGAGACGTTTCGGTCCCGAGACATTTCGGTCCCGAGACATTTCGGTCCATGGCCATTTCGGTGCCGAGACATTTCGGTTCTTGGACTTTTCGATCCTCAGACATTTCGGTCCCTTCTCCAGCAAGCTGAAATTTTGTGCACGGGAAATATCTGACATAATTTTATAGGGAACATTTTAGAGTGTTGAATTCAGGGGTGGGTCATTCCCCCCGGAGCTATCAATGCCCCTTCCCTGGAAATTTTGAGTTCTAAAAGTCTAATTTCAATGGGATTTGGCTCATTCAACTTGGATAACAATTCAGCAGATGACAATTATGAAATTTTATGTTAGCTTCAGCTAACAGCTTTTTCGAACATTAGTGATGCATTATTTTTTCGTATTTTACGGGTTTGATTTTTACGAAACACAATCTGAGCACTTCCAGTGCAGTGCAGTCCGCTTTCGTTTGTGGGTTCCAAATCCTATAGTTTCGTTCGGAAAGAGGATCTTCTGGGAACACGCTAGTCGCTGCGGAAATTAATAAGATCCCTGAATACAGGTTCATTTAAAAGATTTTTAAAAGATAAAAAAAATTCAAAATTGAATTTCGTTTAAAGTTATAACGGGCTCCGCTCAACGCTGGGTGGGTCAGCTAGTCTATATTATAAAGCGCAAATGTGTCTGTACGTAAGTGGCAACAGCAGGCAATTAAATTTCGATTTTACTGCAATTTTTTTAACTTTTAAACACTGCATATTTTCAATTTTTATGCCGTTTAATGAAAGAAAAAATTTACAGTAAACTCTGTCTAAGGCTGAATCCATAGGAATCGAGAAACTTTTCTACAGCATAATGTCCGCATTTATGGAATACTTGCAATGACAAAAAAGTATTAAAAACTACACAAAAATTAATAACTCAAAAACAAATTAAGATACAGCTTTCGAACAAATTGCATTTAAAAGTAAATTTTTTTTCCTATACGACGGTGTAAAAATTGAAAATGTGCGATATTTCTCAGTTTACAAATTTGGAGTACAGAAAATTGTAAAACTAAAATTTTATTTAAAATTTCTACGTGTTGCAATTTGCAGAAGGACATGAAACAAAATTTTTCAACAAAATTTACAACTCAGATGTATGTAACATTTATTTTATTTAAAAATTTTATGCAATAAGTATCGGAGAAAATTTTGGAGAAAAATCGGTTTGCTGGTGGCGTTGTGATAACGAATTTTATACAATTTCCAGGACGTGGTGGGGACATGATAGCAGTTGAAGAAAAAAGCATATTGAATCAACTAATTCTTCTATTTTTGATTTAATTTTAATATTTGTAATAAGTCAAATATTTTCACGATTTTGGGCACATTAAAAACTGATTAGACTTCAATATGATTTTTTTTTCTTTCTCCCCCATTTGAAAAATTTATTGAAAAAAAAAACTTTATGTGTAGTATTAAAAAAAGTATAAAATAAAAGAAAGTTCTGTCTGAGTTTCTTTAATCGACAATACGTGTGAATTAACCAGTACCCAGGAATGTATCAATAGGTGAGTTTTTTGTTGTGTATTATTAGTTTTAATTAGGGATGCACCGAATAGTGATTTTGACCGAATGCCGAAAATTCGGCCGATAGGTGAACCGAATACCGAATATTTTGATAGCCGAATAGTAATTGTTGGACCAAATATCGAATATTCGGTTTCAAGTACTTTTTATTAAAATGTTGCTTTTTAAAACAATTTTACATAATATTTAATAAAAGAAACTTACATTTTGATAAATAATATCTTTTTATAAGAGTATTTATAGTATTGAAAAAAATCTGCTAGAGTTATTTAAGAAGCACATTTTTGAGACTTTTTTAATTAATAAAATTCTTAATTTCACAGTTTCTTCTATGAATTAAAACAAACATTTTAAAATCAAAGAGAAATAATGAAAAACTGGTTAAAGGAAAACTTTAGTCTCATAATTGTCCTTTTTAAATATCTCAAGATTTTTTTTTTAGTATAAAGTACAAATACTTTTAACTTACTTCTGAATTAAGGAATGTTTAGCTCATAATTCTTTTGTTGTGAATGGTGGCATTTTCCACCCTTCCCATTATATCATGTTTTACAAAAATCAAAGCATGTGAGTTGAAAATATAGTATTATATTTATTGTTAAAGCAACAAACGAAAACACAAATTTGACCTAGAGTGAGATGAAATACAATGTACTTATGACTCAATAAGTTGATTATGATTATGGTTTCATGAACAAAAATTATCTGCCTTGATGGCTGTTACTAGTCTCAAAGGTTTTTCTTTCTTGTTTAAGGACTTTTATTTGGGAAAAGCAAGAAACAGATTATTCATTAAACAAAAGTCGGAACTATCATCTGCACATCATTTAGTCCTAAGCAGAATCCTCATAAATCACTGTTTTAATCCTTCTTATGGTTAATTTTCTTTATACTTTACAAATAGCAAATAATGTAAAAATATTCTATTTTATTCAAATATGATTTTCTTTCTAATTATTTTAAATATATTTATAAATTGACTGTTAAAAATAGAAATTGTGATAAGTTTTTAAAAATGTGTTTTAAAAGGTTTTATCAAGTTTTGGATTCAGCTAAATATTTTGATATTCGGCCAAACCGAATATTCGGTAACATAGCCGAATATCGAATAGATACCGAATATTCGGTGTAACCCTAGTTTTAATAAAAATGTTTATTTTAATCGTTTGGAAATTATCAAAGAGTTGAGACCATGGCCCCCCCTAGAAAAATTATGTAGTTACGCCCATGGTAAATGATATAGTGAAAACTATCAAAGTAGCAACCGTTTAAGTGCATTGTTTAACTGGATTCAAGATCAAGAAAGCAAGAAAAATATTTCCTTGAAATTGCCAGGTAAAACTAGGTGGGGAAGCTACTTACATAGTCTTAAAAGATTAAAAGATAACAAGTTTACGCTGCAAACTATGGCAGTTTGTGAAAAAGCTCAATTGTCTTCTCAGTTATAAAAAAAACTTTTAGATGATACTTTTTGGATTCGTATTGAAAATATGATTGATATCGTTACTCCGATTGTAGAACTTATAGAATCTTTTGAATCAAATGAACCTCAGATTCGTTTGGTGTATAACAAAATAAACAACTTAGAAAAAGTATTGCTAAAATTACTTCCTGTATCTTTATTGGAAAGAAATGAAGAAAAGCATATTATGGAGCAATTTAGAAAAAGAAAAGAATGTGGTGTTGGTCCTCTCCATCTTGCAGCAGCCATTTTAAATCCTATAATGCAAGGAAGTACCTTAGAACCTTCAGATTTGCTTGATGGTTTAACATTCATTTATGATGTTGGCCATCACATGAAATTAGAGAGCACACAACTCAAAATGGATCTTGTTCATTACAGAGAAAAAGAAGGTTTCTGGGAAAGAAAAATCTTGTGGGAAGGGCTAGAGAATATGCCTCCTCTACTATTGTGGAAAAGCTTACGGGGCACTAATATATTATAGTCTATTTACTTAACGGAGGCGGTTCAGTTCTCCCTCTGGCCTTGCTTGCTATGGTCAAAACCAGCGTATTACCGCCTCTTTTCTTTTTTCTCACTGCATTTCCGCTTTGACAGTTTGGTCAGTCGGGAGTCGGGAGGAAGCATTTTTTGGTGTTAATTTCTCCATTAAATTTTGTGCATTAGGTTTTACCCGAGTTGGAGTGATGTTTATTTAATGGATATGCAGTGCTGTAATTGGGTGGGAATATTTTTCCCAGAAATATTTGGTTTATTACTGTAAAATAATTTGAAATATCGCGCACGAGCACTAACTTTTTTTTTCCTGAGCAAAACGATAATTATTGTTATTAATTATGATGATAATTATCAAATTTATTGATACTGGAGACTAGAAAAGAGCCTAAAGAGTTAAAATAAAACTATAGAGCTATAATAACTATAATATAATAATTATGATTGTTATATTTAACCATTATAGTTATGTTTCTGTCTTGAAAAAAGACGGTTTTTGACTAAATGTTTTAAATTGGATTTTGGGTACGTAAAAATCAGGTACCATCAACATCTACTCTAAAAAAAAAAATAATAATAATAATAATAAGTTCCCACAAATATTTTTTTCCAACTACAGTACTGTGGATATATATCGTGAAATTCATCCTACATTTATTTTCTAAACATCATTAAGCTTGATTTTTTTCGATACATTAAATATTTACTTTTAAAATATCAGCCTATAAGATATCTTTTATTTTTTCATTCAACGGAGGTGTAAATGAACAACATGAGTTTAATCAATCAACTTTTATTAGTTATAGAGTTTGTAGATAAATAATTTTCCCCTTGTCCTTTATCCCCCCCCTCCCTCCTACCCCCGTTTCCTCTTTGGAAAAAAATTCTAAGCTTTATGTATTTATAGCTAAATTTTAATGCAGATTCAATAATTATGTGAAACAATATCAACTTAGAACAGTGAGTGAAAAATAAATTGCCTACTTTAAGTAAACTTTTATTTACAACTTAATCATAAATATTTCTTTTTGATATTGGCTTAAGTCAGTTAAACTAAAGAACAGGTCAGAGAACAAAAAAGCACACGAGCATATACTTACGTTAAAATTTGTGATAAAATAATTATTTTGTATTTATAGTTTTATTGTATAAAACATGAAATTTCTATGATGCTTGGTTCTGAATCCTACAATTTGTTTTTCGATTAATGCAAAACAAAAAAAAATTATCCTTTTTCAAATAATAATCTTTAGTTTTATGATAAATGGACAATATGCTAGTCGGCAAAAGAAAAATTATGCAAAATGTGCTAATCGGTTGTTGGAAAAAACTTGCTAAATTCGTGAGTCAGCTGTCGGTCTCAGTATAGGATAAATTTCACGATGTATATCCATTAATAAATATCATTCAAACCCGGGTAAAACCTGGGCTAATGCATAAAATTTAATGGAGAAATTAGCACTAAATATGTGTCTTCGCGGCTCCCGACCGAACTGTCATAGCGGAGCAGCAGTGGGAAAAAAGAAGAGCGGCGAGTGATTTTCACCATAGCAAGCAAGGCCAGTCGGAGAACTGAACCGCCTCCGTTAAGTAAATGGACTATAGCTGAAGTAGCTTTGCGCATATTAAGTGCACCTATTACGTCTGCCGCTACGGAAAGAACCTTTAGCACCTTTAGCTGGATTCACAGTAAAAAAAGAAACCGCTTGACATCAGAAAGAGCAGCTAAGCTAACCTACCTATCGTGTAATTGGAAGCTGCTACACAATGAAGTAAATAAACAGAATACACCCAAAATAAAGAAACAGGAAACAAATGAAAATGTTTCAGAAACAATAAATCGTATAGAAGAATTACTTTCAAGTGACGACAGCTTAGAAATTGAGGACTTTGAAAATTCAGATTCCGAAGTTGTTGTGTCTGAAGGTCTGACTGATTTTAAACTGAGAGAAAAATTGTGTCAATATGATAAAATTATATTTTTCATTTTCTATTTTATTATCTATATCTATAGTTTTGCATATTATTTATATATAAATGTTAAATTGTGTTTAATATTAGGCTGCTTTCTCAATTCAAAATTACTGAGTTTTATTTCCTTAAAGTCAAGCTATTGCTGATGCTAAATGGTTCTCTTCAACATACAAATATCGAATTAAAAAAATTATATTTTTCACTTTTATATTATATCTTTGCATAATTTGTATATTTTTTATTTATATTTTTCACTTTTATACTTAATATGTGCTTAATTTGTGTATTATATATTTGTATATTATTTTTATATCAATATTATACCTTAAATTTATTGGAAAAACAATTCTCTATAAACACATTAACTTTTTTATATGCTTCATTTTTAAAAATTACATTTAAATTCAATACTTAAGTGTAAAAAGTTGAATTTTTTTTAATTAAAGGATTGTAAGAAGTCTAAAGTTCTATAATTTTCTTTCTTTTATACTCTTTTATCATAACTAAAAGTAAAATTAATGTAATTTCCCAAATATATATAATTGAAAATAAATACCCAGGTAAATACCCAAATTGGGTATTTACCCTGGGTATTTACCCTTAAAAATAAATACCCGGGTATTTTACATCACTGAACGTAACGCAGTTTCTTGAAGTGTCTCCCGGCAAACCAATTTACAAGACGTTGTCACGTCAAAAAAATTAAATTCTGCTTTTAAAGATGAAATTAATTAAAAAAATACATGAAATTAAATAAAAATTACATTAAAAAATCTTTGAAACGAATTTAACCTGTGTCAAAGGTCAATGTAAAAAGTATTAAATTATAATTATTATTCTTATTGTTAAATTATCGAGTGTAAATAAATTCATAATAATATATGTGTAGTCATATACAATATGCAAATAAAAATGAAAATATGTGATATGATAAAATAATACTATTTGAAAAGACAGTCATTTAAATAGGGCATCAGCATTAAGCACAAAAACTTTGCGGATTGTAGTTCATTTAAATTTGTGTATTTTTATACAGTTATTCAATTCTAGAGGATTTTTCTGATAACAAACATTAAATCTTAAAACAGTATTTTCAGAAGGAAGAGGTAAAATTTAAGGGAAAGACAACACTGGGTCCAATTCTATTAGATGTATGTTAGCAAGCACTGTTTCCAGGGAAACTAACCGACCAATTTTGATGCATTTTCAAATCAATTTTCACTGGATTGTACTAAAAATTTATGGCAGACTTTTTTCACTGAAGCTAAAACTTTTTCGTATACAATAATGTCAGTTTTTTATAAATTTCCCACTTTTCAGATTTTATATTTCTGAAAATAATTTTTTCTAAACTAAGTTTTTAAAAAATGTCAACCATATGATCTTATATTTATGTTCTAATAACAATAAACAGACATATATATATATATAATACAGGGCTCCCAAACAGTCCGCGAACTAAACACCAATATTTTTTAAAAGAAAATTTCATAGTAGGTTTCTACAGTATTTGTGCCAAAACTAACCTCCGAAGGCGTTTTCCGTGCAATTTGCAAGAAAAATATAAAACGAAAATCTTCCTAAGAAAATATTGATGTTCAGTTAGCTGACCATTTGGGAGCCCTGATAATAAAATCGATCGAATACTTCATGAGATACTGAGATTTTTACCTGAAAAGTACGATTTTTCAGGGGTACATAGGTACTTTTAACTTGTGTTAAATTCTTACACAATTTTATCAATTGAATAAATTAAAGAATATATAAATATGGATAAAATTTAGTTTCACGGAATAAATGGGATAATGTTTAACCGTTTTTCCCATAGTGGCTCCACTCTTTGCTAACCTAATTTTTATTTCAAATTTGCAAATTGCACCAAGAATATTTTAATAAAATTTTGCTTTTACGGTGAAAGCTTAAATTAAGGAGTTCTTAATTTCTAAAAACAATCATTTACAAATTCTTGTGTCAGTCAATAATTTCTCCTTTTATGAACAGAATATTTCTGTGGCGGAAAGGTTTATCGGTTTTATGTCACTTCTCACGTGACTTCCGGTCCAACATATCTTATACGAATTTATTCAGTTGACACCACATTTTTTATGCGCATAATACAAAATGTATTTTTTTTTTTCATTTGGTGGTACGAGTAGAATTTAAACAGAAAACGTTAATGAAAAATTAATGTGAATGAGTATGGAACCCGAGTGGGCATTTTCCCTTAAATTTTTACGACTATTTCTGGGGGTCAGAAAAAATGTCATATCCGTGGATTCAGGAAAGTTCAAAGACATTTTTAAGCCAAAAAACAAAAATCTTTTTTTTTTTCAAAAAAATCTGATCTTGTCCTTTCTTAACGCATATTTTTGTCTTCATTTGCATGTAATAATTGATAGTAAAATTTATGATTCAATTATGTTTATTTGATTTAAAAAAACAGTAGAACTTGTCAGGCATGAACTTCTATCAACATATTCCTTACAGTCAGTTATTCATTTTCATTAAAATAAATTTTATTTTGTGTAGAGATACTAGAAATTGTTAAAAATTATAAAGAATAGATAGTACTATTTTTTTTCTGTGATATAATATGAATGAGACTCTATGATTTACTAAAAAATTCAGAACAATGAAATATGTCTTTTACTATACACATTCTTATCGTTAATTTTATCTTATTTCTATTTGTAAAGAAATTTAAATATAAAAACGTCAGATGCCAGAAAAGATCATAGCATACAAACCTATTCAGTAAATATTGTGTTTCTGACTGTTTAATTTTTTAGCAAGAAGAAAGACACATTTTATTTTACTTACTGAAAAGAGGAGTATTGCATTTATTATTTATTTATTACAAAAAATCTCATAAAAACATGGTATATAATATTAAAATTTAACAAAATAATGACTTCAATTAACATATTCTGACACTCAATTATTCATATTCTTAAAAATAAATTATATTTTCTTAAGAAATACTAGGAATTGTTAAAATTATGAAAAATAAATAGAACTATTTTTTATGTGACACAATATGCATGGAACGTAAGATATATGTGACATTTTAAAGTTAGGAGCCAGAAACATCAACGCCAGGGTCCCCGTTCTCCGCACAGAAGTCATGGCCAGCGAGAAAAAATAAATAAATAAATGTAGAAGATCCAATAAATCACTCATTGGCTGCTGCAAGTTTATTTATTAAACTGTAGTCATGATAAAAAGAAAGGCTCCTCTTGCAAACGATCTCTAACCGACATATCCAAAAAAATATTCCATCATTTACTTCAACCAGCAGTACTCATCGAAGAAAAAACCCAAGAATCTTTCTTCTCACCTCGAGCTTCCCCTCTTAAATCTAAAAAGAAAGTTCTTCAAATTCTCTACTCTCGAACCATTATCTTTTCATGTAAACATAACTCATGCCCAGAGTCGAGATTAATACTCGACAGACGACAATTTTATTTTTAAAAAATATTATTTAACCAATTTATAATAGACTCAGAATTTTAAAATATCCGTGGAAACGATTAATTTTAAGAGAAAAAGAAAAGAAATGAATTTATTGTTATGCACACACATTGTATGTTGAGGGGGGAAAAATAAAATAATAGATAAATAAAAATAATATTTTTTGAAAGGTATGGTTTTGGAATAATTTTAATCAGACTTTCTTAAAAAGGGTTGATAAAAACATAGAAAAAATGAGTTTTATTTAGAATATTAAGAAATAAAGCTTAATTAAGAATATTTTTAATTTTGAGCCATCTTAATTAAATTTACGCATACTGGAATAAATGTTTTTTAAGCCGAATTAAGAATTTATATTGTTTCCATAAAGATTAACAGATTAGATGTAGAAACAAGATTTTAATTTAATAAATTGGAGTAAGTTCGGAATATTGTTATAAGGAAATTAATATAGTATAAAGGTTAATTTAGGCGAAAAAAAATTAAAATTTTTAATATATATTAAATAATTCAGAACAATGGAATGTGTCTTTTGCCATATACAGACTTATCGTTAATTTAATCTTATTTCTATTTGTAAAGAAATTAAATATAAAAACATCAGATACCGGAAAAGATCAGAGCATACAAAGTTATTCAGCAAATATTGTTTTTCTGACTGATTAATTTTTCAGCTTGAAGAAAAAACTCTTTCGATAAGACACAATTTACTTTACTTACTGAAAAGAGGAGTATTGCATTTACTATTTATTTATTGCAAAAAATCCTATAAAAATATGGTATATAATATTAAAATATTAAGAAAATTACAACTTTTGTTAACACATTCTAACATTCAATTATTCAAATTCTTTAAGATAAATTTTATTTCGTGAAGAGATACTATAAAATTTAAACATCTGAAGAATAAAGAGTACTATTTTTTTAATGTGACACAATATGGATGTGATGTATGATATAATAAAGAGTTACTGAAAAGAAGAGTATTGCATTTACTATTTATGTATTACAAAAAATCCCATAAAAATATGGTATATAATATAAAAAATTAAGAAAATAATAACTTATATTAACAAATTTTATTTTGTGAAGAGATACTAGATATTGTTAAAAATATGAAGAATAAATAGTAATATTTTTTATGTAACACAGTATGGATGAGACTATATGAGGACCCCAGAAGCCAAAGGGTATAAGTGACAAAACTGAAAAAATAATAAACTAAATACACAGACGACCTAAAAATATGCTTTTTTCATTTCAGGTAAAGAAATATAAGTGATTTTCTTATTATTTGCTGAGTTATAGAGGCAAACCACTTTTTTCGAAAAACAAACAATATTGATTAATTATAAATTTAAAGAAAATTTTACTTTATTTTTTAAACAGTTATTGAAATAAAAGTTCAAAGACCAGAATGCAACAAGCAGAAATTTCCTATTTCAATTCACTCAATTGTTATTGATGTTCCAATTTAACATCAATTATCTTTAAACTCAATTTACTCCAAATCGAAATTTTGCCACTTGTACCCCTTGGCTTCTGGGGTCCTCATATGATATACTACATAATTCAGAACAATGAAATATGTCTTTTGCTGTGCACAGTCTTATCGTTAATTGAATCTTATTTCTATTTGTAAAGAAATTAAATATAAAAACATCAGACGCCGGAAAAGATCAGAGCATACAAAGTTATTCAACAAATATTGTGTTTCTGAATGATTAACACTAGAACCGCGGGAAATTATACCCAAGTTTTATAAAAATAATTCTCATCAGAATTTTAAGTCAATTTAACTTACTTATTTTAAATAATTTTTGGACAGCTTATATGTAAATTATTTTAAAAAATCTTATCTGGTTCAACTCGACATCTTTTCACTGAGTGCGGGTCAAAATGACCCATCTCCGCGGTTCTAGTGTTAATCTTTGAGTTTGTAGAAAAAACTCTTTCCATAAGACAAGTTTTATCCGCGGGAAATTATACCCAAGTTTTATAAAAATAATTCTCATCAGAATTTTTAAGTCAATTTAACTTACTTATTTTAAATAATTTTTGTGCAGCTTATATGTAAATTATTTTAAAAAAACTTATCTGGTTCAACTCGACATCTTTTCACTGAGTGCGGGTCAAAATGACCCATCTCCGCGGTTCTAGTGTTAATCTTTGAGTTTGTAGAAAAAACACTTTCCATAAGACAAGTTTTACTTTGCTTATTGAAAAGAGGTGTATTGCACATATTATTTATTTATTACAAAAATTCCATAAAAATATTATATATAAAATTAAAAAAATTAAGAAAATGAATTCTATCAACATATTCTGACATTCAATTATTGATATTCTTTAAAATAAATTTTATTTTGCGAAAAGATACTATAAATTGTTAAAATGAGGAAGAATAAATAGTACTATGTGACACAATATCGATGGGACTGTATGATATACTAAACAATTTAGAAAAATGAAATATGTCTTTTGTTATACACAGTCTTATCGTTAATTTAATCGTATTCCTATTTGTAAAGAAATTAAACATAAAAACGTCAGATGACGTTACAGATCAGAACATACAAAATTATTCATCAAATATTGTATTTCTGACTGATTAATCTGTCAGCTTGAAGAAAAAACTCTTTTTCCATGAGCAGAGTTGCCAAGTCTCCGGCTCTTGCACACCACTATTATTTTACAGAATAAGTTGTTATTTTAAATCCGCATAATGTGCCAATTAAATAAAACAACATTTTCTGTATTAAGTTGCAGGTATCCAAAAAGCCGGTGACTTGGCAGCTCTGCATGAGACACATTTTACTTTACTTACTGAAAAGAGGAGTATGGCATTTATTATTTATTTATTACAAAAAATCGGATAAAAATATGGTATATAATATTAAAAAATGAAGAAAATGATAACTTCTATAAAAATATTCTGACATCCAGTTATTTGTATTCTTAAAAATAAATTTTATTTTGTGAAGAGATACTGGAAATTGTTAAAAATATTAAATGGTAATTTTTTCATGAGAAGCAATATCGATGATTATACATGATGTATTAAAGAAAACGGAACAATAAAATATTGCTTTTGCTATTACACAATCATTTTGTTAATTTGATCTTATTTGTATCTATAAAAGAATTAAAGAAAAAATAGCATCAGACGCTGGAAAAGATCACAGTACAAAAAGTTATTCTGTATTTCTGACTGGTTAATTTTTCAGCTTGAATGGAAAATTCTTTCCTTTTGAAACATTTTATTTCATTTACTGAAAAAAAAAGAATAATGTATTTACTATTTATAATTTCAGAAAAATATGGTATGTAATGTTAAAAAAATCGCAAAAATAATAGCTTCTAATCATAGAAGGCGGCAGCCTTCAAGTGACGCAGCTTTAAACCTACCATCGTCAAAACCTACCATCGTCATAAGGGTAGATGCGGAACTTCATATATACAGCTAACTCAACATCAAAGAAAATCGGAAAAGCTGCCTTCTAATAACTCAGCAAATATTGGTCAGAATGGTCCAATTTTTTTAATATAATCTTATATTCCCAGTCTAATCCTATCCTATAATTTTTACATTTCTACGTGCCGTATATTTTTAGATCTCAATAACCATTTTAAAACTGTAATCGATGGTGTTTGTTCCTGATAATGAGATCTAGAAAACGGGCTGGGAGATTTTATTAAAACTTATATATAATATGAATCTCTTTAAGATAGAGGTAATAAGACTTGCCTTGTTTCTAGGAAAACTCTTGTTTGTTATATATTTGTCTTGGAAAATTGGACTATATTAGCTCGCGGATTACATGTTATTCTATGGGTTAGCAGACGAAGACACTGCAAAAAGGCAAAAGTAGTTATGGTGACAGTTAAAACACCCGCATCGAAGCAATAAATGTTTTTTAAACTACAAAAACATCTTATCATGTGCTTTAAAACATTCAATAAATATATACTAAATCAAATTTCTATTTATTTTGCCTTTATTTTTCGTAAGAAGAAAATATTACGTTTCTTACATCGCATATTTCTGCATTTTGTGAAAAAATATTTTGAATCCTTTTTTAAAATAGGAAAATATTTTTTAATTATACAAATTCAATATAATTTCGACTTACATATTTTTCTTTAACGTTTTCAAACAAAAATTATTTTAAATTATTTGCTCTTAGAAAGGTATGTATTCATACGCGTGGTGGTGCTACTTGTCTGGTTTTGTTTTGAATCCGAACCCGAACGCGGCAAGTTACACGGAGATTTTTTCATTCAGGTAGTAATATTCTTACATAATGTCCATTAAATTGATATAGAAAATGCACGAATTAAAAAATATAAACCAGACAAGATAGAATCATTAAGTAATTTTCAGGTTTTAATAATCCACATGTTGTTTCTTGTTACGCCAATTGAATCTCGCAATGTCAATATACAACGAATAAGCTCTGTAATAAAGTTAACCGGAGAATCTTGCAATGGATTATTAATTAATACAGAATGTGTAACTTTGCAATAAAGTTATTTGCTTGTATTTTTGAAGACTTATGGATTACAGTGTGGAGGCAGGATATATTCAAAATTTTACGAGAATGCCAGTTAAAAATCTGGACTGCATTTTGTTTTGTTTTGTTTTGTTGTCAGTAATTTTGGGTGAAATGCAGTTTACTCTCCTTCGCCAAGGAACTTTTTATGTGTATTGTTTGATAAACAAAAAATATATAGAGGTAAAATTGTTTATTTTTTTAATTTTTTCGCTGCTTGAGCAAAGAATAGGTTTGCATTAATCATAATTAATAAACGGAAACTTACTGGCTTGCTTAAAGAATTGTTTTTAAATACAGGGTACAAAATACATGAATTTTCTTAAATCCCAGTTTATTTTATTAAAATTTGTCATTTCATGAAAATAAAATTATTGCATATCTTTTATCTTTGAGTTTAAGTGTTAAAACACTTTTCAATGTTTGCATTTTAACATGTTTTGCAGATAATACATTTTGTGAATTTCACAGAGTTGACTGTATTATACTCTATTATAAGCATTCATTATGATTTCTAGTACATTATTACATTTAAATTACTCTTTTTAAAAATGTAAACAAAAGATAAGCACATCATATTTGTGCAATGTCTGGTCCCAAGTTACACACACTTGAGGGACTTTACAATTTCTATATATTGCTTGTTTTAAACTTAAGTGAAATGTTGGCTAAAACATTTTCAGTTTCATAAATTATTTCAATTTGAAATATTTTAGTAATCGCTACTACTGTTATTCCGTCGACCAATTTCGCCAAATTATACATAATCACATATTTTTTTATTTTAAATAATGAAAAAACAAATAATTAGTAAAATATTAATAAAAAGTCAAAATAAAAATCAATGACATTTTAAATATACAAATTGTATTTAATGTCATTGAATGTGACATTCACAATCATCCATTATTGGAATTTAATCTTATAGTTTGGCGATAATTTTTTGGTCGACGGGATAACCTAGTAGTACCTAGTAATCTATAAAGCTAACAAGTAACATTTATACAACATTTCATTAACTCGATTCCTCTTAAGTAAATTTGAATAAGCGACGGCAAAAATCTATTGCAAGATTCTCTGGTTAACTTTATTGCAGACTTTATTCATTGTATATTAAGACATTGCAAGATTGAATTGGCATAACGAGAAACATCCATGTGGATTATTAAAACCATGAAAATTACGTAATGATTCTATCATGTCTGTTCGATGTTTTTCAATTTGTGCATTTTCTTTATCAATTCTATTCTAAATAAATAAATTCTACCTGAATGAAAAATGCTAATAACGCGTTCTGATTCAAATCAAAACTAGACAAGTGGCACCTTCGTAATATGGAATATAATATAGAATGTATGAAAACTTATGAATTAGAGGGGGGAGGTAGAATATATTCAAAATTTTATGAGAATGCCAGGTAAAAATCCTGTATTGTACTTTTTTTTTGGTTTGTTGTCAAAAACTTTTTTCTCATGTCTATGAGTAAATTACTCCTTGCACCAACATAAGATTTTGTTGTCAGTGACACAGCCAAGGGGGTGGTTTTGTGAACTACATCCATGAATCGCTAAAAAAAAAAAAGCAAATTGCATAAAAAATGGGAATTACCTCCACAAATTGTTTAAAATGTGAATTACGTCCATGAATCATGTAAAAAAGCGAGAATTATATTCATAAATTGTATGAAAAATGCAAATTACGTCTATGAATCGTGTAGTAAAACATAAAATATGTTCATAAATCGCTCAAAAAACACGAATTTTGGCGGCAAAAAGCTGAAACGGAAATTACCTCTATAAAACGCATGAAAATAGCGACTTGCATTCATGAATTGCATAAAAAATGTGAATTACGTTCATGAATCACTCAAAAAATGCAAATTACGTCTATGAATTGCATAAAAACGTGAATTACGTTCATAAATCTCTCAAAAAATGCGAATTACGTCCATGAATTGTTTAAAAAAGGTGAGAATTACGTTCAGAAATTGTATGAAAAACACAAATTATGTCTATGAATCGTGTAGAAAAATGGGAATTATGTTCATAAATTGCTGAAATAACACGAATTTTGGCAGCAGAAAGCTGAAACGCAAATTACGTTCATAAATCACTCAAAAAATGCAAATCACTTCCATGAATCGTGCAAAAAAATACTAATAACATTCATAAATTACAAAAAATGCGAATTAGGTCCAGCAATTGGTAAAAAAAGCGAATTACATTCATAAATCCTATAAAAACACAAATAACGTCAATAAATTGATCAAAAAATGCAAATTTCGTCATCAGAAAGCTCAAAAAATGAAAATTATGTCTACAAATCGCATAAATATAGCAAATTACATCCATAAATCACGAATTATGTCCATGAATCGCATAAAAAACGCGAATTGGGTCCACAAATCGCTCAAAACGAGAATTACGTCCATGAATTGTTTAAAAAAGTGAGAATTACGTTCAGAAATTGTATGAAAAACACAAATTATGCCTATGAATCGTGTTGTAAAACGGGAATTATGTTCATAAATCACTCAAAAAACACTAATTTTGGCAGCAGAAAGCTGAAACGCAAATTACGTCTATAAATCGCATAAAAATAGTAAATAGTGTTTTGCATTCATGAATTGCATAAAAACGCGAATTACTTTCATGAATCGCTCAAAAAACACAAATTACGTTCATGAAACGCATAAAAACGTGAATTACATTCATAAATCACTCAAAAAATGCGAATCACTTCCATGAATCGTGCAAAAAAACACTAAGAACGTTCATAAATTACAAAAAATGCGAATTACGTCCAAGAATTGGTAAAAAAAAAGCAAATTACATTCATAAATCCTATAAAAACACAAATAACGTCAATAAATCGATCAAAAAATGCAAATTTCGTCGATAGAAAGCTCAAAAGATGCAAATTATGTCTATGAATAGCTTAAGTTTAGCAAATTACGTCCATAAATCATGTAAAATGTAAATTACATTCATTAATCGCATAAAAATCACGAATTATGCCCATGAATCGCGCAAAAAAAGCGAATTGCATAAAAAACATGAATTGGGTCCACAAATCGCTCAAAACATGAATTACGTCCATGAATTGTTTAAAAAAGTGAGAATTACGTTCAGAAATTGTATGAAAAACACAAATTATGCCTATGAATCGTGTTGTAAAACGGGAATTATGTTCATAAATCGCTCAAAAAATACGAATTTTGGCAGCAGAAAGCTAAAATGCAAATTACGTCTATAAATCGCATAAAAATAGGGAATAGCGTTTTGCATTCATGATTTGCATAAAAAACGCGAATTACATTCATGAATCACTCAAAAAATGCAAATTATGTCCATGAATTGCATAAAAATGTGAATTATGTTCATAAATCACTAAAAAATGCGAATCACTTCCATGAATTGCATAAAAATGTGAATTACGTTCATAAATCTCTCAAAAAATGCGAATTACGTCCATGAATTGTTTAAAAAAAGCAAATTACATTCATAAATACTATAAAAACACAAATAACGTCAATAAATTGATCAAAAAACACAAATTTCGTCGACAGAAAGCTGAAAAAAATGTAAATTATGTCTATGAATTGCATAAAAATAGCAAATTACGTCCATAAATCATGTAAAATGTAAATTACATTCATTAATCGCATAAAAATTGCAAATTATGTCCATAAA
The DNA here is from genome assembly GCA_964019185.1 of Maratus speculifer. Taxonomy (NCBI): domain Eukaryota; kingdom Metazoa; phylum Arthropoda; class Arachnida; order Araneae; family Salticidae; genus Maratus; species Maratus speculifer. Next base: position 236,871,013 of record OZ025300.1, read on the forward strand.
TTGCTCAAAAATGCAAATTACATTCATAAAGTTCATAAAAAAACACGAATGATGACCATGAATTGTGCAAAAAATGCGAATTACACCCAACATTAAATTAATTTCCAGAAAGTTTTTGGTTTTATACAAGTCTGCCAACAAGAACCTACAAGTTATCCTGAAACCCATTCTAAACCAACAAAAATTTAATGGAAAGATAAATTTGTCCAAGAAAGACAAAATATTTTCCATTGACATACATTGACCAGAATCGAAAAATTCCTATTGAAATCTATCCTATACACTCCAAAACCAGAAAGAAAAAAATCCCTCCAAGAGGAACTCAATCTATCTGCTGCAAAATAAAATACATTGAAATGCAACTGAACAAGAACCTGAAAATTACATTTGAAATCAAACCGAAACCAGAGTCAACCCCCCCCCCCCCCGAAAAAAAAAAAAAAAAAAAAAAAAAAAAAAAAAAAAATCCAACCATATCTCGATTCGGGAAAGAAAACTTAATTTCCATAGATATGTGTGGTCAGAAATCTGGAAATTCCAATTAGTCTATGGGTTAGCAAACCTTAATTCAATCTGAAAAAAAAAAAAAAATTCTGACAAGCAGAGTTGTTTAATATAGACGCACGCCATGTGCAGAAAATTTTATGAAGAAACAATTTTTATTTATTTATTTCGACAAAGAATTGCGTAAAAAAAAAAAGTGTATCTCAACAAAGAATCAAATAAAAAAGCCCAACATTTCGACAAAATACCACGCGAAAAACGTTAATTTCATCCAAAGACCACAATAAAAACATTTCAATCCATGAATCGCATAAAAAATACGAATTCCATGCATGAATCGCATAAAAAATGTGAATTACATGCATGAATCGCATAAAAAATGTGAACTACATCCATGAATCGCTAAAAAAAAAGCAAATTGCATAAAAAATGGGAATTACGTCCACAAATTGCTTAAAATGTGAATTACGTCCATGAATCATGTAAAAAAGTGAGAATTATATTTATAAATTGTATGAAAAACGCAAATTACGTCTATGAATCGTGTAGTAAAACATGAATTATGTTTATAAATCGCTCAAAAAACACGAATTTTGGTGGCAGAAATCTGAAACTGAAATTACCTCTACTAAAACGCATAAAAATACCGAATTGCATTCATGAAGTGCATAAAAAATGTGAATTACGTTCATGAATCGCTCAGAAAACGCAAATTACATCCTTGAATTGCATAAAAACGTGAATTATGTTCGTAAATCACTCAAAAATGCGAATCACTTCCATGAATTGTGCAAAAAAAACACGAATAACGTTCATAAATTGCAAAAAATGTGAATTATGTCCAAGAATTGGTAGAAAAAGCGAATTACATTCATAAATCCTATAAAAACACAAATAACGTCAATAAATCGATCAAAAAACACAAATTTCGTTGATAGAAAGCTCAAAAGATGCAAATTATGTCTATGTATAGTATAAGTATAGCAAATTACGTCCATAAATCATGTAAAATGTATATTACATTCATTAATCGCATAAAAATCTCGAATTATGTCCATGAATCGCTCAAAAAAAGCGAATTGCATAAAAAACGTAAATTGGGTCCACAAATTGTTAAAAACGTGAATTACGTCCATGAATTGTTTAAAAAAGTGAGAATTATGTTCAGAAATTGTATGAAAAACACAAATTATGTCTATGAATCGTGTAGTAAATTGGGAATTATGTTCATAAATCACTCAAAAAACACTAATTTTGGCAGCAGAAAGCTGAAACGCAAATTACGTTCATAAATCACTCATAAAATGCGAATCACTTCCATGAATCATGCAAAAAAATACTAATAACATTCATAAATTACAAAAAATGCGAATTAAGTCCAACAATTGGTAAAAAAAGCGAATTACATTCATAAATCCTATAAAAACACAAATAACATCAATAAATCGATCAAAAACACAAATTTCGTCTACAGAAAGCTCAAAAAATGCAAATTATGTCTACGAATTGCATAAATATAGCAAATTACATCCATGAATCATGTAAAATGTAAATTACATTCATTAATCGCATAAAAATCGCGAATTATGTCCATGAATCGCATAAAAAACGCGAAATGGGTCCACAAATCGTCAAAACGTGAATTACATCCATGAATTGTTTAAAAAAGTGAGAATTACGTTCAGAAATTTTATGAGAAACACAAATTATGTCTATGAATCGTGTAGTAAAACGGGAATTATGTTCATAAATCGCTCAAAAAACACGAATTTTGGCAGCAGAAAGCTTAAACGCAAATTACGTCTATAAATCGCATAAAAATAGCGAATAGTGTTTTGCATTCATAAATTGCATAAAAAACGCGAATTACATATTGCTCAAAAAACACAAATTACGTCCATGAAACGCATAAAAACATGAATTACATTCATAAATCACTCAAAAAATGCTAATCACTTCCATGAATCATGCAAAAAAACACGAATAACATTCATAAATTGCAAAAAATGCGAATTACCTCCAAGAGTTGTGTAAAAAAAGCAAATTACATGCATAAATCCTATAAAAACACAAATAACGTCAATAAATTGATCAAAAAACACAAATTTCGTCGACAGAAAGCTGAAAAAATGTAAATTATGTCTATAAATTGCATAAAAATAGCAAATTACGTCCATAAATCATGTAAAATGTAAATTACATTCATTAATCGCATAAAAATTGCGAATTATGTCCATAAATTGCTCAAAAATTCAAATTACATTCATAAATTGCATAAAAAACACGAATGATGACCATGAATTGCACAAAAAATGCGAATTACACCCAACATTAAATTAATTTGCAGAATGTTTTTGGTTTTATACAAGTCTGCCAACAAGAACCTACAAGTTATCCTGAAACCCATTCTAAAACAACAAAAATTTAATGGAAAGATAAATTTGTCCAAGAAAGACAAAATAATTTCCATTGACATACATTGACCAGAATCGAAAAATTCCTATTGAAATCTATCCTATACACTCCAAAACCAGAAAGAAAAAAATCCCTCCAAGAGTAACTCAATCTATCTGCTGCAAAATAAAATACATTGAAATGCAACTGAACAAGAACCTGAAAATTACATTTGAAATCAAACCGAAACCAGATTCAACCCCCCCCCCCCCAAAAAAAAAAAAAAAAAATCCAACCATATCTCGATTCGGGAAAGAAAACTTAATTTCCATAGATACGTGTGGTCAGAAATCTGGAAATTCCAATTAGTCTATGGGTTAGCAAACCTTAATTCAATCTGAAAAAAAAAAAATTCTGACAAGCAGATTTGTATAATATAGACGCACGCCATGTGCAGAAAATTTTATGAAGAAACAATTTTTATTTATTTATTTCGACAAAGAATTGCGTAAAAAAAAAGTGTATCTCAACAAAGAATAGTGTAAAAAAACCCAACATTTCGACAAAATACCATGCGAAAAACATTAATTTCATCCAAAGACCGCAATAAAAACATTTCAATCCATGAATCGCATAAAAAATACGAATTCCATGCATGAATCGCATAAAAAATGTGAATTACATGCATGAATCACATAAAAAATGTGAACTACATCCATGAATCGCTAAAAAAAAGCAAATTGCATAAAAAATGGGAATTACGTCCACAAATTGCTTAAAATGTGAATTACGTCCATGAATCATGTAAAAAAAGCGAGAATTATATTCATAAATAGTATGAAAAACGCAAATTACGTCTATGAATCGTGTAGTAAAACATGAATTATGTTTATAAATCGCTCAAAAAACACGAATTTTGGTGGCAGAAATCTGAAACTGAAATTACCTCTATAAAACGCAAAAAAATACCGAATTGCGTTCGTGAAGTGCATAAAAAATGTGAATTACGTTCATGAATCGCTCAGAAAACGCAAATTACATCCTTGAATTGCATAAAAACGTGAATTATGTTCATAAATCACTCAAAAAATGCGAATCACTTGCATGAATTGTGCAAAAAAAACACGAATAACGTTCATAAATTGCAAAAAATGTGAATTACGTCCAAGAATTGGTAAAAAAAGCGAATTACATTCATAAATCCTATAAAAACACAAATAACGTCAATAAATCAATCAAAAAACACAAATTTCGTTGATAGAAAGCTCAAAAGATGCAAATTATGTCTATGAATAGCATAAGTATAGCAAATTACGTCCATAAATCATGTAAAATGTATATTACATTCATTAATCGCATAAAAATCTCGAATTATGTCCATGAATCGCTCAAAAAAAGCGAATTGCATAAAAAACGTAAATTGGGTCCACAAATTGCTCAAAACGTGAATTACGTCCATGAATTGTTGAAAAATATGAGAATTATGTTCAGAAATTGTATGAAAAACACAAATTATGTCTATGAATCGTGTAGTAAATCGGGAATTATGTTCATAAATCACTCAAAAAACACTAATTTTGGCAGCAGAAAGCTGAAACGCAAATTACGTTCATAAATCACTCATAAAATGCGAATCACTTCCATGAATCATGCAAAAAAATACTAATAACATTCATAAATTACAAAAAATGCGAATTCAGTCCAACAATTGGTAAAAAAAGCGAATTACATTCATAAATCCTATAAAAACACAAATAACATCAATAAATCAATCAAAAACACAAATTTCGTCGACAGAAAGCTCAAAAAATGCAAATTATGTCTACGAATTGCATAAATATAGCAAATTACATCCATGAATCATGTAAAGTGTAAATTACATTCATTAATCGCATAAAAATCGCGAATTATGTCCATGAATCGCATAAAAAACGCGAATTGGGTCCACAAATCGTCAAAACGTGAATTACGTCCATGAATTGTTTAAAAAAGTGAGAATTACGTTCAGAAATTGTATGAGAAACACAAATTATGTCTATGAATCGTGTAGTAAAACGGGAATTATGTTCATAAATCGCACAAAAAACACGAATTTTGGCAGCAGAAAGCTGAAACGCAAATTACGTCTATAAATCGCATAAAAATAGCGAATAGTGTTTTGCATTCATGAATTGCATAAGAAACGCGAATTACATATCGCTCAAAAAACACAAATTACGTCCATGAAACGCATAAAGACATGAATTACATTCATAAATCACTCAAAAAATGCGAATCACTTCCATGAATCATGCAAAAAAACATGAATAACATTCATAAATTGCAAAAAATGCGAATTACGTCCAAGAGTTGTGTAAAAAAAGCTAATTACATTCATAAATCCTATAAAAACACAAATAACGTCAATAAATTGATCAAAAAACACAAATTTCGTTGAAAGAAAGCTGAAAAAAATGTAAATTATGTCTATGAATTGCATAAAAATAGCAAATTACGTCCATAAATCATGTAAAATGTAAATTACATTCATTAATCGCATATAAATTGCAAATTATGTCCATAAATTGCTCAAAAATGCAAATTACATTCATAAAGTTCATAAAAAACACGAATGATGACCATGAATTGTGCAAAAAATGCGAATTACACCCAACATTAAATTAATTTCCAGAAAGTTTTTGGTTTTATACAAGTCTGCCAACAAGAACCTACAAGTTATCCTGAAACCCATTCTAAACCAACAAAAATTTAATGGAAAGATAAATTTGTCCAAGAAAGACAAAATAATTTCCATTGACATACATTGACCAGAATCGAAAAATTCCTATTGAAATCTATCCTATACAATCCAAAACCAGAAAGAAAAAAATCCCTCCAAGAGTAACTCAATCTATCTGCTGTAAAATAAAATACATTGAAATGCAACTGAACAAGAACCTGAAAATTACATTTGAAGTCAAACCGAAACCAGATTCAACCCCCCCCCCCCAAAAAAAAAAAACTATCCAACCATATCTCGATTCGGGAAAGAAAACTTAATTTCCATAGATATGCGTGATCAGAAATCTGGAAATTCCAATTAGTCTATCTTAAACCTAATCTGAACCTGAAAAAGGAAATTCCATATAACCGGAGCCCAGTATTCTATACAGGACAAAATATTTTCCATTAAAGCGCAACCTCACCAGAACTTGAAAATTCCATTTGAATTGAACCTGACTGAAACCTGAAAAAAATTTCCATCGAACCTTAACCTAATCCGAAAAAGAGAAAATTATTTCTGCCGATACACACTGACAAGAGTCTGAAAGTTAACATGAAACCTAATCCAAACCCGAAAAGGAAAAAACAATGGAAACACAAGTCTGTCCAAGAAAGACCAAATAATTTCTGTCCACATACACTAACAAGAATTTCAATTGAAATCTATCCTAAACCCAGTTCAAACACTACCCCCCCCCCCCCCCACCAAAATAAAAAAAAATTCCAATTGTAATCCAATTTATCTGCGACAAAATAATATACTTGAAATGCAACTCAACAAGAACCTGAAAATTCCATTTGAAGTCAATCCGAAACCAGATTCAATCCCCCCCCCCCAAAAAAATATATATATATTTAATCAAATCAAGGTTTTAGAAAAAAAAGAACAATTTATGTCGATATGTATTGACCAGATCATGGAAATTCCAATAGAAGTCTTTCTCAAACCCTATCCGAATAACCTGAAACCCAATCCAATCCCCCCTCCCCCAAAAAGAGTAAAATAAAAAAATTAGGAAATAAAAATCTGTTCAAAAAAGACAAAATAATTTCCGTCCCCATCCACTGACCAGAATTGAAAACTAGTACTTGAAATGCAACTCGGCAAGAACCTGAAAATTCCAATTCAAGTCAAACTGAATCGAGATTCAACCCCCCCCCCCCCAAAAAAAAAAAAAAGAAAAAAAAAACAATTATCTAACCAAATCAAGATTTTTAGAAAAAAAAAATTATGTAAATACGTACAGACTAGAGCATGGAAATTTTAATAAAATCTTAAACCCGATACAATCTCCCCCCCCCCTTACATAACTAACAAGAAGCCTTGATGACCCCACAAAACATAACTAACAAGAACGAAGAGTCATGCATACTGCATCGATTATGATGCATTTTCTGACTCATTCTGAATATTGTAAACTTATTGTCATTCATGTACAATAATTTTACCATTCTGTGCAAAAAAACAAAGCATAATTAACGAGAATAAAAAATTTTCCATTAAACATGTTTATATACTTTCCATTTTATTCTGAATGCTTTAAACCTATCAGTTTCATCTTTGTACAGTAATCTTCCCATCCAAATCTCCCCCCCCCCTGTTTATATATGTTTTGTGCAAACAGCAAAACATAAATAAACTAACAAGAATGAAAAGTTACACATACAGTATAGATTATGAAACACTTTCCAACACATTTTCATTATTGTAAGCCTATCATTTTAATCCATTTGCAGTAATTTTACCACTCTATATAAAGAACAAATCATAATTAACAAGAAAGAAAAACCTGTGTGCAACATAGATTATGAAACACTTTCCAGCATATTCTGAATATTGTAACGGATATAGTTTTAATCAATCTGCAATATTACCAACCTATACAAAGGTTGAAACATAATTAACAAGAATCATGCACGCAGCATAGATTATGAAATACTTTCCAGCACATTCTGAATATTGTATTCCTGATCATTTTAATCCATCTGCAGTATATGTATCATCATGTGTAAAGAAAAACATAGTTAACTAGAATGAGAAATGATACATACAGCATAGATTATGAAATCCTTTCTTAGAAATACAGTGCTGAATGTACATTACTTTCTTATCTTATACTAACGTACTTTACTACAGAGTTGTTTTTAACGAAATCAAGTAGCACAACATATATTAATAATAAAATATGAAATATCTTTTTTTAAGTGGGTGGGGGAGGGGTAATTAAAGGTGATCAGAAATCATGAATATGAATTCTTTGCATTAGTCTTTATTTTTTTGTTTTTATCTTTTTATTATTAACCTAAAAAAGCACTGATATCAGTACAAAAAACCCTGAACGGGTTAAAAGCTTGTGACGCAGCACTTTATCTTATATATCTAAGAATTTTAAATTTGGGACTTAAAACTAATGATATCAAAATTTATGTGACGCTATGCTATTAATTAATATATACATATATTAAAATTTATTCATTAAGGTTTTATCAATTACATCTTTCATAAATTCAAAATATGAATCTTAAAAGATATGATATCAAAATTTAAGTGACGCCTTGAAGAGGCTTTAAACAATGTTTTAAAATTCCATTTATTTATTTCTTGTCTAAATACATTTTCATATCTAAACAATACTTTTCATTTTCCAATACACTGTTAAATACATCACTTTCACTGAATATATATAATGCACTGAAATATATTTATTTGAATAAATAGATTTATCTTTTGGGCTACGCTATCCAAAATCAAAAATAACGTTTGAATAAATATTTTTTGCGTCATTGTATCCAAAGTAAGTTAAATAGATGCAAATAGATACAATGACGCAAAAAATATGTATTCAAATGTTATTTTTGATTTTGGATAGCGTAGCCCAAAAGATAAATCTATTTATTCAAATAAATATATTTCAGTGCATTATATATATTCAGTGAAAGTGATGTATTTAACAGTGTATTGGAAAATGAAAAGTATTGTTTAGATATGAAAATGTATTTAGACAATAAATAAATAAATGGAATTTTAAAACATTGTTTAAAGCCTCTTCAAGGCGTCACTTAAATTTTGATATCATATCTTTTAAGATTCATATTTTGAATTTATGAAAGATGTAATTGATAAAACCTTAATGAATAAATTTTAATATATGTATATATTAATTAATAGCATAGCGTCACATAAATTTTGATATCATTAGTTTTAAGTCCCAAATTTAAAATTCTTAGATATATAAGATAAAGTGCTGCGTCACAAGCTTTTAACCCGTTCAGGGTTTTTTGTACTGATAACATATTCTGACATTCAGTTATTCATATTCATTAAAATAAGTTTTATTCTGTGAAGAGATAAGTCAAATATTATGTAAAAACATCAAGAGTTAATAGAACTATATTATTTTATGTGATACTATATAGATGATTATATATGACGTACTGAAGATTTCTGAACAAAAAAGGTGACGTTTGTTATTGCACAATCTTATCATTAATTTAACCTTATTTGTATCTGTAATAGAATTAAAGAAAAAAAGTATCAGACGCCGAAAAAGATCACAGTATACAAAGTTATTCAGCAAATATTATTTCTGACTAATTAATTTTTCAGCTTGAAGGGAAAACTCTTCCCAGATTAAACATTTTATTTGATTTACTGAAAAAAGGATTATTGCATTTATTATTTATTTATTATAAAAACGCCCATACAAAATATGGTATACCGGGTGATTCTAATTAAAGTTATGATTTAAAAAATTGATAATTTTATAACTACTGGTCAGAAATATTTTCGCAGTACAATCGTGAAGCAATGGAATTTCGTATGGCGAAGGGAAAAAATAGCTTCAAAATGTGTGGATAGATGGCGCTTTCAGGGTTAATATTGTCTGGAAATATGCAACTTTTAATACGTGACATGCACACCGCAGACATAGTTGCCATAAAAATGCAGTGCACCTGATTTTTGCCTGAATTTTTTTATCATGGCTCTGATTATGAAGAATCCCGCTCTACTCTTGAAGCTTTTTAGGAGAACGACGAGTGCGCAATTACAGCTGTTAGGAAGTTCCAGACATTAAAATCCATAAAAAGGGGTCCAATAACTACAAATGGTCTGTGAAAAATGATTGCTAAATTCGAAGTGTTAATTTCGGTTCATTTGACGTTAAACGGGGTTGTGGAAGGAAACCAGTTTCGCTGCGGAAATGGAAGATGAGATATAGCATCCCATTAAAGAACAGACTAACAGTGAATTGGAATCAGCAATACACGGGGAATTGGCCGAGTGCTGGATATACCGAACAGCATGACGTGTAAAGTCATAACTGAAAATTGTTGTTAACAGCGGGCGGATTCAGAATTTAGCCGACTTGAAGGCAAGCAAGCATCACACACCACAACAATGCATCAGTACAGACACCTTTGATCTGTTGTGGAGCATGCCGTGTTGCTCTTTCAAATAGCAGCAGAACAAGATGGGGGCATATCGAACAACTTATGCTTTAATCATCAGTAAGATGTTTGTCAACGAACTTTCTTTTTGTCATTATTGCTGTAGTCCTGTAAACACGCATTCTTGTCCTTTCGCTAATAAATTTGTAGTAAATCCCGGAATTCTTTTTTTACCTTTTGTTAACAATATTCCTGTGTTTAATGAATACATTTTTGGTTTCCCCTGACAACACCTGGACAGCGCTATCCTTTGGCATATTTTGAAACTGCTTTTTTCTTTCTCAAAAAAAAAAAAAAAAAAAAAAAAAAAAAAACACCTCTGTCTCATGATTATTCTGCTAAATTATCAAGTCATTTTGACCAGGAGTTTTAAAACTATCGATTTTTGAAATCGTAACTTTAATTATAATAACTCTGTATAATAGTAACCTTTTAACGGACAAGGAATTTACTTTGCTAAGATGTTGAAATAAATGACTGATACCGGTAATTGCGAACAAATGTATTTGTAAATGGCAAAAAGTTTTTTTTTTTTTTTTTTTTTTTTTTTTTTTTTTTTTTTTTTTTTTAACCTACGTAATAAAATGCATATTTTTAAATTAAAATTCCAGTGTCATTGTTCCATATCGGAATTAAAATTTTGTGGTTCGTAGAGAAGGGAGTTCGTTGGTTTTCGTAGAGAAACCAATGAACGTAAAAGGGTTAAACTAAATGAAGAAAATGATAACCTTATTTCTAAATTCATAGGATATTTTGTATGAAACAGGTTTAATCATTTTACCGTTTGATTTTCTTGATGAAATTTATGCATATGTATATTCTTTTAAATAACAACAATAAAATAGCATCAATTGTAATTTTTTGTCATTGGTCAGTGTTTCTTGTCTACATTTACAATAAATGTACATTTTCTCTTCTTTGTTCTTAAAATCCTATTAACACTCTAAGTAATTGGAACTCAATATTACATTCACTAAGTTACAGGTTTCAGTGCAATGTAAGCGATACTTAAGATTGTATAATTCTATAGATTTAATGAATTTTCGATGTGTTTTAGAATGATTAATACTCTTAAGGATTGTATTCATATTTGTAATTATTTTTTCTTTTATAATGTTGAAAAAAAAAACACATTTTTTGAGCATTTAAGAAAAAAAATGAGAAGAAAACAGTGTTATAATTTTATGCTTTTGCATGACGCTCAGATTTTTAAGCCTTTTTGGGCCAGAAAAATTCTTTTCGTAAAATGATGAAATTATTTACTAATACTGGAGTTACAAACGTCTTTCTTTTTAACCCTTTATTTACCGATGGTACTTATAAGTTCCATTAAAATTATTTATTTTAAAATATTTTTAATGCGTCAATTAGTTGTAATACTGTTTCGAATGAGTTACAGATACATTACCTTATTTTGTTTCAAAAGCATTATTGGTTAAACAAAACGAAAATTTGCCTTTGTATCTTTTCAGCTTTCGTGGCGCTGAGGCTGGGGGGTGGAGATTTTTCAATTCGGAAATATTTTTATATTTATATTGTAAGAACATCATGTTTGTACAATTTATAATTTTACAAAATAATAAGAAAACAATTTAAAATAAAAGATTTTAATGTAGTTATAAGTATTAAGCAAAATTCCTGTAAATTGAATTTTAATTAATCCTTCTAAATCCTCCATTATTTCTAAAATCCTTCAAAAATTTAATAAATGATTGTGTAAATCTTTTAATTTAGTTTAAACAATTTACGTAAAATGCTTTAGATTGTAAAATTTAGGCTGAGGTAACTCGGCTGGTAAGGGGTCTGGTCATCGGTTAGAAAAAAAGAAATAAAATGTGGATAAGGCTCTTTTTTGTCATGGATTAAATATGCACAATTGAAAAATGCTTCTATATTCTGGAATGTTTTGAAAGAAAAAACCTTGGAATTTGCTAAGAATTTTGGCGAGTTCAGTTTCGTTGCTAGTAATGGTTAACTACAAAGATTTAATTCAAGGCATAACCTATGAATTAACAACTTGTGCGGAGAAGTTGCTGATTTTGACAGGATTTGTTTAAACGAATGGAAAGATGCAATATTGCGGGACATTCTCGAAAGATATGAATCTGCCAACATCTTCAACGCCGATGAATGCGGATTTTTTTACGGGATCTTGACGGACTGAACTGTAGCTCTTAGCGACATATATGGATGGATCGGAAAAAATTATTCCTGTGGTGATTGGAAAAGTTATTATGCCTCCGTGCATAAAAAATTCCAAATCTTTTCCTCTTGTCTACGATGCAAATTCAAAAGCATGGATGGTAGAGGACATCTGGAAAAAAACACTTAGGCGGTGGAATCGATTTTTTAAAAACAGAACAGGACAGTTGCATTAATTGCTGACAATTGTCGTGTTCACTACACTATTGATGACTTAAAATCAATTGAACTTGTTTTCTTGTCTCCTAATAGCTCGTGTGTATCACAGCCTTTAGATCAAAGTATCATTCAGAATTTCAAGACTATTTATAGAAAGCTTCTTCTGCGAGATATGATTTCTGCTATTGATCAAAAAGAACGAATCATAGTGTCCGTATTAAATGTAATTTTTTGTATCGACCCAGCTTGGAATAAGGTGTCACAAAAAACTATTGAAAATTGCTTTCGACATGCTGTATTTTAAAATTCACCACAGTCTGAAGAATTACCGGAAGACGTGGAAGAGAATCTCCCTTTAACTGAACTGGTAGAAAAACTGCGGAATCGAGGTTATTCAATTTCTGACGAAAATTTGTATGTAAAGATTCATGAAAACCTTGCTACTAACAGTGAATCTTCAGTACATGATATTGTTTGTAATGTGTTAAATTTGAATGCCGAAGGAAACGATGATGAGGATGATAATGGATATGAAAAGAAATCATTATTCACATCAGATGCACTTTAAGCCATCGATGATCTCAGGTGTTTTTTATTAACCCTTTCCGGCGCAGTGTTGCCGGGTCGGCAACACCTAAAATTCCCCTTCTCTCAGAGACACAAAAACTCCGTGAATACTTCAAAAACTTTAAATCTTTCTTATGAGTTCTAGATGACAGCACCACAGAGCTAAAATTCTACTGTTTTTAAATAATAGGTAAAATATTTTACTCTAATACGTGCTTCAAACCAATGCTCTTCTCACTGCGCTCATCAATGCTGTACTTATAAGGTGTTACCACTTCGGAAGCAGCTGTATAATTAAAATGGTTTGTGCAATCTTTACAAAACTATACCTGTGTACTCCTCTAGGCCGAAATAGATTGCTTAATTTTTTTCTTTAAATTTCAACATTAAAGAGTAGTGCGCCGGAAAGGGTTAATTTCGGAGCAGCAGATCAACATTTAAAAGCTATTAGAGGTTTAGAAAGAGTTGTATTAAGAATCAAGAAAAGCAAGCAATCTTGCATAACTAAATATTTTAAATAAGTGCGGTGGATATCCAATGTTCGAAATGACTATCCGTTTTTCACTCAACTCTAAATTAAATACACATCTCTCGTTTTAAACAGTTTATTCTCATGGAAAAACGCATCTCAGTTTCTTTCGAACATAGATAACTTCACAAAAAAAAAACTCCATTAAAAACTGTAATATTTTAACACATATTCTTAAAAAAAAAAAAAAAAAAAAAAAAAAAAAAAAAAAAAACATTCGAATTACAACTTAAAAAAGTTGGAAATTGCACATGAAGCGAATGAGGTGCGTTCGTACGATAACGAAGTTTTAAAAATATTCATATCTTGCTGATAAAGTAGAGCGTACTTCGGATACAGTATAGTAATTGAAATCTTTGTGTTTCTGTAAATATGCAGAAAGTAATTTTTATTACACCTCAGCAACGTACATCTTATTCATAAAATGTGAAATAGTTGAATATAATTAATACACGCCCCAAACAATGTTGCCCCGTATAGCATTATGTAGTGGAATACTTTTGTGTGGCCCTGTAATTTAATAATAAAAACTATTTGCATCACAGATTGTACAGAATGCAAATTTTAGTATGTACTTCATAAATTCATGCCAATTCTATTATGTTCGAATGAGTGTAACATCATTAAAATGCATTTGAAACTTTTTCCTATTGACCGTAATGTAATGGAATACTTTTGATTGTCCCTGTAAATGATCTATGCATCCGACTTTCATAACATTTGAAATGACTCGACAAAATTACGCAATAATTATATGTTTTAAATTTCAAACGATTAAAATGCATTTGAAACTTTTTTCCCCATCGACCGTAATGTAACGGAATTCTTTTGATTGTCTCTGTAATTGATCTATCCATCCGATTTTCATAAAATTTGAAATGACTCGACAAAATTATGTTATAATTATGTATTTTAAATTTCAACTGATTCGGTTGAGTAGTTTTTGCGTTGTTATATACGGACAGACAGACAGACGGACAGACGGACGGACTGAGCGACAACAATAGGTGCTACGTATTTGCATAATTTACGAACGCACCTAAAAACAAAAAAAGAATACTTTTTCACACAGCTTAGGTAAAAGCTATAAAAATAAACAGATAATGTATTTCATGTATTTCACTTACAATTTATCGTTTGCACAGATAACTTTTTACATTTTGATATAATTAGGTAGATTTTGGTTGCTAGGTGACATCGCCAGTATAAAATTAAATAGCCTTTTATAAAACATGCAGTGAATATGGGTATAATGTACGTATGTACGCGTGCTGTATTTCGATTGGTAAGGTAAGCTAATAAATTTCTCAAACATTGCATATTTGTTACTGTACTTTTTACTCACTAATTAGTTATTTAAATGTTCTTAAAAGTTTAATTATTTGTTTTTTATAAGCACTTTATTCTGATAGATGAATATAATCCTGCAATAATTCAGGGCTGTGCGCTTCAAACACTTTCATGCACCTCTTACCAGAATTTTCGTAAAGTAATAGTTGGTACATGTAATGAAACAAAGTTCTCTCTTCGGATAAAATGAGCAGTAGTCTATGAAATATCTAGTACTAGCAGTTACCCGTGACTTCGTTCACATAACATTTAAAGAAGAAATAATTGATCAATCAAGCAAAAAATGTCGATGATGAAAAGCATGTGTAATTAACTTTTTATCGCGAATTTATGATAAAAAAACTTCTGATAATCCCTATTTGCTAATTTGTTTGCTGGTTAAAATTTTCCTTTCAGTGATTAATACTAATAGATAGAAACATTCTTGAATTCTTTTGTTCAGCCCTGTAGTTTTCCAAGTTCCTTTAATACACGAAAGTATCTTTCTAAAATTTAGTTCAAACAAAAATATTTCTTATTACTGCCTAAATTATATTTTCAGAAATTATCATCCGAAGACAACCTTGTATCCAGTTCTTTGGACCCTGTATATCATTTTATATATATACTACAAACATTTCTTAGTTTACTAAATGCAGTTCAAAATAAAAATGCATATTTTATTTAAAAACCACCTTTAAGTAAATTACGCTCACATTCAGTAACCTCTCCGAGATCTTTTGTGTAACCCTGTATATCTAAATTTAACTATTTATACTATTACCATTTATACTCTCCATTTAATATGCATACATTTAGCGAAACTCTAAAGCACATATCATAATTCAAAATGCATTTCATCCATGCAATAGTCATCATCCATCATATACAGACTTCGAATAGAATATATAATATTTGAAATATTTTGTGTGTCCCTGTAAATTCTATGCACTTCGTATTATGCATGAAATAACTCACATTAAGCCTTAGCAACATATATCAATTTGATTATACATGAAATCGTTTACCATAATTAAAATATGTCGAAAACTGATCCTCCCTTTATTCTTATGCAATGCAATTCTTCTGTGTAACCCTGTAAATGAATAATAAGTGTCCTTTTCACTACATACTTTACAAAATGCATATTTTAGTGCACTTTGTAAATGCATATAAATTTGAATATGTTTCACAGAGTGTAACATCGTTAAATTTAATTAAAACGATTTTCCCCATAATGCCGTAATGTAAGGAAATTTTTTGACAATCCCTGTAAATAAACTAATCATGGTAGAAACTTTATTTTCAATAGGTATTCGTGCTAGGTAAACGTTAAGAACGTCCAAAAATTTCATGGAAATTGGAGTATATTTACGAAAGTTAAAAAGCGACCAGACAGACAGACAAACCGAAAGCATAATAACTTTTCAACTTTGTTCGAAAGTGTTAAAAATCGAGCCAAAAATATATTAATTAGTAATTTTATTTTCCGCCTTTTCCACACAAAAAATTTCTTCCATTGATAATTATGAGTTTTGAATAAAAATATTCATTTGTATTTTTCATACTTATAACTTATTAATTAATATAAGTAAAAAATATTTCTGATTCATTTTAAATATGACGTCATTATTTAACTCGTTCCATTAGCTACTGATATTCATACCCCTTATATTTTTAATGACTGCTATAAAGTACTTATTTTAGTACTTGTCCTAGGACGTCACATTTTCATAAGTGAACGATTTTATTAAAAATATAATTCTTTTTCATTCTTTTTACTTTTAATTTATGTAGCCATATTTTACACAAAAATTCCCATTAATTAAACAAATATCCTTGTTAAATATATTATAAAAAATACACCTTTTATTTTTATTTCAAACATGACGTCATATTTCTTTTAAATTATTTTATTATCGTTTTTCGCGTGGAAGTTTTTTTATTAAAAATTCATTCTCGCTGAAAAATTATTATTCCAATTTTTTATTTTCTTGGCAACAGGAAAGGAAAATGGTTAAATTTTATCTGAAAAATGCCTATTGATTTTGTATGAAAAATAATTAAATTTTGAATTATTAAGGAAAATATTTGAATAAAATAAATAAAAATTAGCCTATGTTCATTCCACTCCTATAATCTATACATATGCAAAGATTCAAAGACATTAATCCATCCGTTTTGAAGCCAAGTTCATTCCAATTTTTCGGACACACTTTCACATTTATAATGTATATGGGTCATTCCAAAAAAAAACAAGTTGGAAATTGCACGTGAAGCGTAGCAAATTAGGTGCGTTCGTACGGTAACGGAGTTTTAAAAATATTACTTTCATATGTCAATCTCATAAAATTGTAAATAGTGAATTACAATTAAAACGCTCATCAAACAATGTTTTCCCTATACCGTTATATAGTGGAATACTTTTGTATGGCCTTGTAAATCAATAACAAATGTTCTTTGCACCACAAATTATATGATGTATATTATAATATGTACTTTATAGTTGCATATAAATTTTATTAAGTTCGTATGAGTGTAACACGATTAAAATGCATTTGAAACATTTTTCCCATTGACCGTAATGTAACGGAATACTTTTGATTGTCCCTGTAATTGATCTATGCATCCGATTTTCATAAAATTTGAAATAACTCGACAAAATTATGTAATAATTATGTATTTTAAATTTCAAACGTATAGAATATATTTCAAACTTTTTCCCCATTGACCATAATGTAATTGAATACTTTTGATTGCCCCTGTAATTGATCTATGCACACGATTATCAAAATACTTGAAATAACTCGACAGAATTATGTAATAATTGCGTATTATAAATTTCAAACGATTAAAATGCATTTGAAACTTTTTTCCCCATTGACCGTAATGTAATGGAATACTTTTGATTGCCCCTGTAATTGATCTATGCATCCGATTTTCATAAAAATTGAAATAACTCGACAAAATTATGTAATAATTATGTATTTTAAATTTCAAGCGTATAGAATATATTTGAAACTTTTTCCTAATTGACCATAATGTATTGAATACTTTTGATTGTCCCTGTAATTGATCTATGCACATGATTATCAAAATATTTGAAATAACTCGCCAGAATTATGTAATAATTGCGTATTTTAAATTTCAAACGATTAAAATGCATTTGAAACTTTTTTCCCCATTGACCGTAATGTAATGGAATACTTTTGATTGCCCCTGTAATTGATCTATGCATCCGATTTTCATAAAATTTGAAATGACTCGACAAAATTATGTAATAATTATGTATTTTAAATTTCAAACGATTCGGTTGGGTAGTTTTTGCGTTGTTATATGCGGACAGACGGACGGACGGACAGACGGACGGACGGACAGACGGACGGACAGACGGACGGACTGAACGACCACTATAGGTGCTACGTATTATATAATTACGAACGCACCTAAAAAGGTCCCTTTTGAGAAATTTTTTTTTCAAATTTTTTTTCTTTTAAAATGAAATAAAAACATCATTGAGAGGGTTGTATACATATTCAAGAGTAGAAATTGAATATCAGCAGCACACTTTTTTTAAATATTTTTCACTACACTTAGAAACACAGACACATTGGCTGAAAAATGTCCCTGTGTTACCTATTTTAAATAATCTTCTCATTTTTTCTTATTAAAATAGAGAATTGCTTTTACAATAGTAACACTTTGATATAAATGCTCTTTTTTAGTGCCATATAGTTTTTTGTTTATGTAGATATTTTTTCATGATATAGGCATATTATGTCCCCCATGTTACCCTTTTTTTGTATTCTCCCTGTATAAAACTTTATATAACTTGGTAAAAATTACTCTAATATAATAAAATTATAGTAAAACTTATTTATACATATTAGCCAGTGCATATTATAAAACTGATTCATAAGAAAGTTTTTTTCTTTTGTTCTGATAAAGGAAATGTCAGTAACACAGGGGACAATAAAGTAACAAAGGGGACATCCTAATTGAACATAAAAAATTTAACTATCTTAAAACTGTACTTATGTATTAAATAAAAATGTATTTCTGATACAGACCAACAAATGCATTAAAAAACAGGATATTCTGTTGCTTTTTCATTTTTAAACTTGGGTTTTTTGTCCCTTAACAACATATCAACCAATATCATGGTAACACAGGCGACTAGTAACACAGAAGACAAAATGAAATAAATTATCACCTATGTATTACTATTTTCATAGAAACAATGTAAAGTTAGATGGAATATTTTCTTTTAACTAAGACTTACAATTTAAATGCCAATAAACTAGAAAATTAATAATTAATCGAAATAAATCAATAGTAACACAGGGGACACACACAAAAAAAAAAACACCCACCTTCAAAAATCACCTTTACTTAGATAATATTCCTCAAAATTTAACAAATGAGGAAAATGACTACCTAGGGTGAATGCTAACTCTAAAAGTACATGAAGACTACTGTTAACAACATTTAGGTTGCAAATTCTTATTTTAATAGGAAGAAAAAGATGGCGGTAACACAGGGGACAAAAATTAAGGGACACGGGAGTTTTTCTTATAAAATGAAAAAAAAATATTAACAAAAAATATTTAAAGTATATAAAGATAATATAAGACTACAAAGACATAAAACATATTCTGAAAGATAACTTAAACGATAAACATAGTAAAAAAATAGGGTTTAAAAAGCAAAAATTATTCTTGGGACATGGCTTTTTACAGGACACAATTATTATGAAAGTTATTTGAATAACAATAAATGGAATTTATCTCAAGTTTAAAAATTGCATTAAAGAAAAATATCTTTAAAATATTATTCCCAATATTTAAATTTAATTTTGAAACAAAATTTTAGAAAATATAGCAATACAAAGTGTCGGGACACCAAAGGGTGCTTTATTTTTGGAATGACCCATATAAGGATTAAAATACTTAAAATCTCTCGAATTCCTTGATGCATACGAAGCCTGTCATTAAATTGTGTAATAACTGTAGTATTGTTTCGCATATATGGTTATCCTGCTTATATGATTTTATTTTTCTGGACCACTGATGTGACCATGCAAGCGATACTGACTGCATATTTATATAAACACAAAAACTACACTATAATATAAATCTTTCTGAACCGAATTCGTTTATCTATATCTAGATAAAAGAATTCCGAATTCCAAATTATGTTATCTATATCAAGATGAATAATATATATATAAATAACTTTTGTTTTGACTAAATACTTTGTGAGGCTGTGGGTAACATAGTTGTCTAATTCGAACTAATTCAGTAACAGTAAAACCTATTACAAAATAATAAAAAACATGTCGGTATGTATAAATATATCTCTATGTTATTTTTATATCAATGGAAAATCGATCGTTATCCAAAGGAAGAAAATAAACACTTAGTAATATAAAAAACAACTACTGGCAATATACAGGCTCTATCGCTTATTTAATCTGTTATCTATATTTATATGAATAAAAAAGAGATATATCATAAAATAAGAAGAAAACAATTACAGCTTCCATAGATGCTGAGCAAATATTGTGTTTCTCGCAAGTTAATTCGCCAACCTGACAAGAATGCTTTTGTTTCTTACTTGCACATTTTTCCTATTTATTAGAAAAGGAATATTACAATATATATATATATGCAATAAAAATAATATAAGCACTGAAAAAATTAAAGGTGCTTTACTGACGAATTTCATTTAAACGGAAGTGTGAATAAATTTGAAAAATGAGAATATTTTTTTTAATTTTAAAATAAATATATTTTATTGCTAATGAGTGGAATAAATTGGCTAATGAGAGATTTATTTTCTTTAATGAACCGTTATTTTTTTTTATTAATATTGTTATTGAATTAAATATATACAGGATAGGCGGAAAATACATGTAAACCGTAAAAAATAGCTGAAAGGGAAAATTTATTCAAAACTTTTGTCTTGACTAAATACTTTGTGAAAATGCGGACAACATAACTGCTTAATACGAATCAATTCAATAACAGTAAAACATATTTTAAAATAATAAAAAACATGTCAATATATATAAATATATCTCAATGTTATTTTATATCAATGGAAAATCTATCGTTATCCAATAAAAGAAAGTAGGCAGTCTCTAATATAAAAACAACTACTGCCAATATATACGCCCTATCGCTTATTTAATCTGTTATCTATATCTAGATGAATAAAAAAATGATATATCTTAAAAAAAAAGAAGAAAACGATCGCAGCTTCCAGACATGCTGAGCAAGTATTGTGTTTCTCGGAATTTAATCCGTCAATCTGAAGAGAATATTTTTGTTTCTTGTTTGCACTTTTTTTTTGTTTACCTGTTTATTCCAAAAGGAATATTATAAAAAGGTATTTTTATATATATTCCATTAAAACATACAAGTGAACACCGCTAAAAACATACATGAAAGGTGTTTTACTGAAGAATTTTATTTTAACGAATGTATGAATATATATATATTAATTATGAGACATAAATTTTTATTGTATACTAAATAAATTAATAAATTAGTATTGTTTGCTAAATTGTTAATTCGTGGAATAAATTGGCCGATAATGAGATATTAGTTTTTTTAATAAATGGTTATCTATTAATAATATTGCTATTGAATAAAATATATGCTGGGTAGGCCGAAATACATGTTAAAAATTATTTGAAAAACAATATATATATATATATATATATATATATATATATATATATATATATAATTATTCTTTTGTCTAAATACTTTGTGAAGATGTGGGCAACATAAACGAATAATACGAATCAATTTATTTACAATAAAATCTATTTCAAAATAATAAAGAACATACCGGTATATATGAATATATCTCTGTGTTATTTTTATATCAATGGAAAATCGATCTTTATAGAATAAAAGAAAGTAAGCAATCAGTAATATAAAAATAATTACTGACAATATATACGCTCTATCGATTATTTAATCTGTTATCTATATCTATATGAATAAAAAAAGAGATATTTCATAAAATAAGAAGAAAACGATCGCAGCTTCCAGTGATGCTGAGCAAATATTTTGTTTCTAGCAAGTTAATCCGTCAACCTGAAGAGAATATTTTTGTTTTTTATTTGCGCATTTTTCCTGTTTATCCAAAAAAGAACGATAAAAAAAAACTTATTTATATACAATAAAAATAATATAGGCACTGAAAAAAAAAAAAAAAAAAAAAAAAAAAAAAAAAAAAAAAAAAACACGCATGAAAGATGCTTTACTGAGGAAATTTAATTTAACGTGGGTGTAAATAAATTAAAACAATTCTGACATAAAATTTTCATAATATATTAAATAAATCAATAGATGAATACTGTATATTAAATTGCTAATGCGTGGAATAAATTGGCTGATAATGAGAGATTTCTTTTATTAAATCGTTTTTTATTAATAATATTTTTATTGAATTAAATGTATGCAGGGTATGTTAAAAATACATACAAACATTATAAATTATTTGAAAAGTAAATATATATATACGTATATAAATCTGTTGTTTTGACTAAATCCCTTGTGAAGATATGGACAACATAGTTGTCTAATACGAACCAATTCAGTAACAGTAAAATCCATTTTAAAATAATAAAGAACATGCCTATATATATATATATATAAGGTATTTGTACCCTATATGGACAGGGCTCTCAATATGGACACCCCTAATATTTTTAAAGTTAATAATTTTGATCGAGAGATGGCTCAACATTTTCGCGAAGAAAAGCATTTGAAAAGATAAAAAAGAGCGCTGGAAAGTGTAAAAAAGAGTGCTGTTCGCCATTTAGGAGGAAACTTGTTGTTTCAAGATGTGCTGATCTAAATTACTTGTAAGCTTAAATTCTTATTAGATATGGTAAAATTACATTAAATGTTGAAAAGTGGAGTATTTTAGAAAGCTAATAAAACATATTTTCGATTGATATTGCATATTTTGCTTAAAATAATTTTCCTTATTAATTTGGTACAAGATTTAGTAAAACTACTCCCGGTTCCCAATATGGACAGCTTATGTCCCCATTGACTACAGCTGTAAGAAAGAAGAAAATTCAATGTTGCCGAGCAATAACTTGAAAAGTCATCAAAAAAGTAAAATTTTTGTTCAACAAGATGCTATTTGAACAATCCCCCCAAAACCTTCCTCCAAAAAAACCCTTGCAGAAAAATAAAAGAAGCCCCCCCCAATAGGATATATGTTGGCGAAATCGTAGGTACCAATGGTATGACTTCCTCAACAAAGGAGAGCTGGTACTGCTTCTTTTGCAGTATTGATGCTTTTTCAAACATGCGGCCATGCATCACATGTGGCAGATATGTTCGTGAGGATTATTAGGGACTTACTGCCCATGGTGAAAAAGTTTCTATTTGTCCATGCTGTGAGGACTGAGTAATAACAGATGTAAATTCGCAGACAGATGGAATAAAGCTAAGCAAAACCAACAATATTACTTCATAATATTAGCTAATAACTAAGGGGCTTTGCATGGGTCTTCGAAGGGTAAAAACCGAGAATCCCACCCCCTTTATAAAATGAATATTCTGAAGATATTTACTGCCCCTCCCTCCCCTTCGGAATACTTTGATACATTTTTTTATTCGATTTCCTCTAAAATCCCTTGGAAAAGTGGCTCTTCCATACACACTGTGTAGAAAGTCAATAAGGAAACAGCTGTCCATAATAGGGACAGGTAGTTCCTTAAATGGACACTTGTAAACATTTTTTTTTGTTTTTATCATTTAAATTAAACCAGAATAATTACAAGGTCAATAATTTTAATAATGATAGGCAATAGTCCACGGATAGTGGTCACATATTTTTGGAGTCCTATGACTTGTACATGGGGGTGAAAAAAATACATTTTCCTTAGGGTGTCCATATAGGGTACAGGTACCTTATATATATGTATGTTACTTTTATATCAATGGTAAATCGTTTGTTATCCAATGAAAGATAGTATGCAGTCGGTAATATGAAAACAACTACTCCAATGTATACGCCCTATCGCTTTTGTAATCTGTTATCTATATCTAAATGAATAAAAAATAGATCTTTCATAAAATAAGAAGAAACGATCACAGCTTCCAGAGATGCTGTACAAATATTATGTTTCTCGGAAGTTAATCCGTCAACCTGAAGAGAATATTTTTGTTTCTTATTTGCACATTTTTTCCTGTTTATTCGAAAAGGAATATTATAATACATATATATATATATATATATATATATATATATATTTATATATGTATGTATATATATATATATATCATAATAGTAATATAAGTACCGAATAAAACATATATGAATAGCACTTTAGTGAGGAATTCTATTTAAACAAAAGTGTGAATAAATTTGAAAAACTGAGAATTAAATTTTTTGCTTGAAATAAATATTTATTGATAAAGCATGTAGTCAATTGACCGATGATATAAATATTAATTATTTTAAATGTTTTGCTATTTATTTAAAATATTTTTTAATAAAATACATACAGGGTAATACATAACTTTTGTTTGAAGATTAAATTTCATACGTACATTATGAAAATTAAATTTACATTTTCTTATATACCGATACATAAATTTCAATTTTTTTTTCATAGAAATAGAAAATTTTGCGTAGTAATTGGTTAAAAACGAGAATCATTCAAACTCTTTATGCATTTTATACCACTAAAAAGTTACATTTATTCACTGATACATTTAACCAATTTAGTATAAGCAAAACCTGTTTCGAAGTAATAAAAAACATGTGATTATGTATAAATATATCTCAGTATTAGTTTTATATCAATAGAAGAAGGTAAGCAGTCAGTAATATTAAAAGAACTACTGCCAATATATGCTCCCTATCGCTTATTTAATCTCTTATCTACAGGGTGATTCAAAATAACGTGGACAAAATGATATGGCAAATGAAGCATACAACAAGGATAAAAAATCACATAGGAACATAAGGTCGCAAACTATTTATTGAGTCACAAATACAGGGTGTTTAATTCTAGCTACACGCGGTTTGAAAGTAATAATTTCGAGAAAAATATAAATATTGTAATGAAAATGCAATGATATATGTACCTTATTTTGTGTGAAATGTGATAACGTTACGAAAAGATCTGGAAAAACAAATTGCTCAAGCAACTGATGATAACGTATAAACTGATTATCAGAGTCCAAAATATGAGGTGCCAAGTGCATATTGCTGGTGTGCATAATGCTAATTTCTAACACTTTTGTTTGGTGTTATCACATTTAAAACAAAGATGAGAATATTTGTTAAATATTTTATTATAATATACGTCAGTTTTCTGATATTTCTTACCGTCAACCGAAATTGAGTTAGGATGAAACACCCAGTATTTGCGACTAATTAAGTGGTTTGCGGCCCTATGTTCCTATGTGATTTTTTATCCTTGTTGTATGACTGATTTGTCATATAAATTTGCCCACGTTATTTTTAATCACTCTGTATATCTAGATGAATAAAAAAGAGATATATCATAAAAAAAGAAGAAAACGATCATAGCTTTCAGTGATGCTGAGTCAATATTATGTTTCTCGCAAGTTAATCCGTCAACCTGAAGAGAATATTTTTTTTTGCACATTTTTCCTGTTTATCTGAAAAAGAATATTACAAAAAATATATACACAGTGGCAAAATAATATAGGCACTGCAAAAATATATATGAAAGGTGCTTTACTGATGAATTTTAATTTAACGTCGGTGTAAATACATTAAAAAATTGAGACATAAATTTTTTATTATGTACTAAATAAATTAATAAATAAATATTGTATTCTAAATTGCTAATGACGGGAATAAATTAGCCGATAATGAGAGATTTTTTTTAAACCATTTAACCGGCAACGGGTATGGGGAAACAGTGCTTTAACCCCCGATTTATCTCGGGGTAGCCATTGAAGTGGTAATAAATCTTTATTTATTAATAATATTTTTATTGAATTAAATGAATGCAGGGTATACCAAAAATACACATAAATGTTGTAAATTATTTGGAAAGCAAATATGTAAACATATATTAATCTGTTGTTTTGACTCAATCCCTTCTGAAGATATGGAGAACATAGTTGTCTAATACGAACCAATACAGCATTATTAAAATCCATTTCAAAATAATAAAGAACATGTCGAAATATATAAATATATCTATAATCTGATACATATATATAGATATATGTGTGTTATTTCTGTATCAATGGTAAATCGATCGTTATCCACTGGAAGAAAGTAAGCAGCATGATGTAATATAAAAACAATTACTGCCAATATATACGCCCTATCGCCTCATTTAATCGGTTTTCTATATCTAGATGAAAAAAAGAGATATATCATAAATAATAAGAAGTAAACGATTACAGCTTTCAGAAATGCTAAGCAAATAATATGTTTTTCTCGCAAGTTAATCCGTCAACCTGAAGAGAATATTTTTGTTCCTTATTTGCGTATTTTTCCTGTTCATTAAATAAAATATTATATTAAAAAAACTTTTTATATGAAATAAAAATAATATAAGCACTACAAAAAACATATATGAAATGTTCGTCACTGACGAATTTTATTTAAACGGAAGAGTAAGTAAAAAAAAAAAAAAAAAAAAAATGAGACTTAAAATGTTTACTGTATACTAAATAAATTAATAAATAGATATTGTATACTAAATTGCTAATCTGTGGAATAAATTGGCCAATAATGAGAGATTTATTTTTTTTTAATAAATCGTTATTTATTAATTATAATGTCATTGAAAAAAAAAATATATAAAAAAATACTAAGAATCTAGATGAATAATATAGTATATATATATATATATATATATATATATGTAAATTGTTGTTTTGGCTAAATACTTTGTGAAGATGTGGTTAACATAGTTTTCTAATACGAACCAATTAAATACAGTAAAAGCTATTTAAAAATAATAAAGAGCATGTCGATATCTATAAATATATCTCTATATAATTTTATATCAATGGAAAATCGATCGTTATCCAATGAAAGATCGTTATCCAATGATCTTATTTGCACATTTTTCCTGTTTATACGATAAGAATTATCACAAAAAACTTTTTAAATACAATGACGATAATATAAGCACTACAAAAAACATACATAAAAGGTGCTTTACTGGCGAATTTTCTGTAAACTGAAATGTAGATAAAAATAAAAAAATGAAATTTATTTATTTATTTTTTTTTTTTTTTTTTTTTTTTGTATTCTAAATATTTTATTGCTAATGCGTGCAATAAATTGGCGGATGATGAGAGATTTTTTTCAAATAAACCATTATTTATTAATAATACTGTTATTTAATTAAATATATGCAGGGTAGGCTAAAAATACATATAAACATTAAAAAGTATTTGAAAAGGAAAGATATATATATATAACTGTAGTTTTGATTAAATACTTTGTTAAAATTTGGGTAACATAGCTGCGTAATACGAACCAATTCAGTAACAGTAAAACGTAATTCAAAGCGATAAAGAACATGTCTATATATATGCAAAAAAGTCTATGTTATATTTATATTAATGGAAAATTGATCGTTATCCAATGAAAGATTGTAAGCATTCGGTAATATAAAAACAGCTACTGCCAATATATACACCGTATCGCTTATTTAATCCGTTATCTATATCTAGATGAATAAAAAAGAGATATATCATAAATACGAAGAAAACGATCACAGCTTCCAGAGATGCTGAGCAAATATTATGTTTCTCGCAAGTGAATCCGTCAACCTGAAGAGAATATTTTTGTTTCTTATTTGCACATATTTTCTTTTTGGCCGAAAAAAAAAATATTACAAAATAAACTTTTTTATATACAATAAAAATAATATAAGTACTATAAAAAACATACTTGAAAGGTGCTTACGCACGAAATTTTTTACGGAATTGAGGATAAATTTGAAAAATTGAGAGTTAAAATTGTTATTTTATTATAAATATTTCATTAGTAATGTGTGGGTGAATTGGTCGGTGATGAGATATCTGTTTATTTTTAAATAAATCGTTATTTAATAAGAATATTGTTATTCATTCTGGCGAGTGGTTAGAGCAAAACAAAGCCAAAAAAGGTATAAAAACCAATATTTTGCAAAGAGAAATTTGCCTTGATTAATTCCTTTATTTTAATCCAAGTATTTTCTATAAGAAACTATTCGAAGTTTCTTCTTTTATTGAATATGTTTTTCCCTGACCACTTCCCACCCTGTTATTGAATGAAATATATACAGCGTAGGCCAAACATTCATATTAACATTAAAACTTAAAGCAAAAAATTGGAAAAAAATAAATTACAAAACTGCTGTTTTGACATAAGACTTTGTGAGAATGTGGATAATGTTGCTGTATAACACGAACGATATTTTAAGAACCAGTTCAGTAGGATTTTGTTATTTTTCTAAAAATCACAAAAATTATTTGCATATGAAGATAAATAATTTTTTAGAAAGTTTGATAAGTTTTTTGGAAAAAAGTATGTTGTTACAATGTTTTTCTTTAAAAAAAGAGCTTTTTCCGATAATAATTTTTTGAAAATAATCCCAAATTTGCTAAAAATTTTGTAATCAGGAATATCTTTTATAGTAATAGTTTACTATTTAACACATTATTTGTTTATTATTTCATTTGCATATATGATTGCTCTGAATATTTTAATTCTAAAAACATTCGAATTAATCACTAGTTTTTGTATATTAAAATTTTCAATATAAGGTTTTCACAAGCAGTTTTCTAAATTTTATGAATGTGATCAAGATAATCTTAAAAATGATTAAAATCCCCTAAAATAAAACACATATCTTCCAATAGATGGCGCTGTAAGTTCAAATCTTTATATCAAAGCTCGAAAAACTTGCTTTGACAAGTAGATACTTTTAAATTAATATATTTCGCTTCATTTTGAAAATTAATTTTAAAAGTAAAGCTCATTCACTCCTCATCGAACGAAATGCATTTATTTTTGTAACTTTTACATTTTTAAAGGTTTATTTTCACTAGATAACATATCAGGAATATCAGATATGTATTACATTTCATTTCTTTATTTCTAATTTTACTGATGTTATCTTTCAAACATTTCAATGTTGTTGAAAGTTTAAATTTTTCCTAGCATCAAAAAGAGGATCAGTCAGAATTAAGTATGTATTTTTAAGTTAATAAAGTTCGCTGCATTTTGAAAACTTGTTTAAAAATGTTCTTTGATTTTAAAATTAAAGCATATTCACCGCTCCTCAGATGTATAGAATTTATTTCACTTACATTATAATTCTTTTGGTTTGGTTTAATTTGAACTTCGTAAATTACTTTGAATATAAGAGAATATACTTCTGTATGAAGATATCTACTTTTATGTCTAATTTCATTTATGTCATCTTTCTCTCTCGCGCTCTCTCTGTTATTTTAAAACTTTATTTCTTCAAGTATTCATTCGATATAATGTCGAATGAAATCGAACTGTATTATTTAACACTTTGAGGGGCAGTGGGATATATTATAAACCATCTTTTCTGTAAAATTTGCCTTATTTAATCGGAGCATTTTCTCGATTTAAAGAGGCACAAATATATGTTTTTAAAACCCGGTGACAAAACATTAAAAATTTCGTAAAATGCTCAAGTCGCGAAGGGGTTAATGAATTACTTTTGTGAAACCGATTAATTTCATTCGAATGAAATAATAATTCGAATTAGACATACTCGAATGAGTAATTTTTAAAATTAGCATTCGAAGCTTACTGTCAGTTAAATAGCTGTTTTTAAAGAAAAAACAATAAAAATAATCTGTATTTTTAATTAATTAAAGAATTAATCTAAACATGTTACTGAAGAAAACAAATATATCTTCGATGAAATAACTGATAAAATTAGTTTTAAATGTTGATTAGAAAAGCTATTATCAATAAAATTCCCTTTACCTCAAGATAACTCGCGAATAATATTATCGATTGTTCTTTGGCTTTTATCTAAAGTATTAATTGGTAAAGTCTAGTATTCCCGATACACGTATATCATTCCCTCATCATTTTTCATTTATTTCCTCAAATATTATCGATTTTCACACAGAGCATTACGAGGATCAATATTTAAAGTTGCTTGTTCTCATCTTAATTTTTGCTATAAAAATAAACTAATGAAAATTTTGTAATTTAAAAAATTGACTTCTTTGAATTTACACTATGTTTATTGTAAACACATCAGATTTCTAAGTAAAAAAATCTCAAATATTTTAACGAATGTTTTTAAATGAATACTTTTTCATGCTTTTTCACCTAATTTCTCAAATCTGATGGTAAAAAACTAAGTAAAACTGTATGAAACATTCGTGGACTATTATAAAAAAAATATACATATATTCGACCTATTTTTTTAATTCCATTATCTCTCGAATCGCAATTGAATAGTTTGAAAGAAAAATGAGATATTTGTATTTAAAGTTATTGTCTTTTAGAATATTGCATTTTTAAACAAATTACATAAAATTTATACAGGTTTTAAAATGTATAGTTCGACATTATTCTCATTTAATCGTGAACAGGAGAATTTGTTATCCAGAGGAAAATATTTTATACCTATTTCGGAATACATAATTTTGAAATGAAATTAATTATGTTAATTAATTTATTTCAATCTAAAGTCTGAAATGCAGCAAGAAAAGAAACAAACGAATATTCTATAGTGTATTAGTGGTTATTATTAGATATTAATTGACATACTTCTAACTACATGATCTGCAAGACAAACTTGCCAAATTCCGACTTAAATTTCGTAAAATTCAAGATAATCTAATCTAGTTTAACTTTAATTAACAGATCAAGGAAAATAAGTCTATTAAATATATTAAAATGTTTTATATAACAATTCTGGTGTGAAATGTTTTTATCAAGATTAAGTAAAATTTGAACAGGGTAGAAAGGTTAACCTGATCCTCAAAACTATAAGGTTGAAACTTTCAACTTTATTGCTGAACGTCGTTTGCTACCACAAACTATAAGAGATAATTTATGCATTATATGATCATAAAATCTTATGCGTTTAAGTAATGCCTATTTTTTATTGATAAATAATGAAGATAAATGGTAATTAATAAGTACATAATTTAAATATGTGCATCTATTTTGATGTGTCCGTTGTATGAATGCAAAATCAGTGGGTATTTAACAGGTATCCAAATGGAAAATATCCCAGATTTATCATTACCAACTCGATTTTTTTTAATCTTTCTTTTAATCATTTCTTTAAAAAATAATCTGATTGGAAACGGGTTTAATCTAGTTTAAAAAATTCGCATTTTACATTTTATACAGCCATTTAATATGTAATTTTATATGACTACTTCTTAAAATTAAATCGATTTGTTTTAAGAAAAAATAAAGTTAAGTATTGAAAGTTATGATTATCAGAATTTTGTCATTAAAAAAATCTAATATGTGGAATATAAAATGGATATTTCAAATGCATTCTTATTTAATCATAAATGAAATATATTCAAAGATTTTTATAAAAAATGCGCTTTTACTTCAATCAAAGACAAAAATACTTTAAATAATTATTATTACCCTTCTAGTTATTTTAATCTATCCAAAATGTAACAGAATTTAATCTAAGAACAATACTATCGACTATTCTTTGGCTATTATCCAATAAGATAACTTATAGAGTATAACATACACATTTAGATAAGCTATCAGCTTTTCTTTCGTTTGTTAACTGTTTAACGTATTCGAATCGATTCTATCAAGCAAAAGCTGGATATCTGTACTTCAACTCTTAGTGAATTCGTGCATTCAAAAATGAAAAAAAAAAAAATAATATAAACTGCTATTAAATTATGCGATCTGAAATTATTCTGAATTAATTTTAAACAATGTTTATTTTTATGTAGGAAATTTTTGCTTTTCTATAATTATGAAACTATTTTTAAACATTTATTAATCCCTATTTTGTAAGTGATGTTTTCGCATTTAATGACAAAATTATGTTTAAAATAATAGATTACTGGTTGATTGTTAAACACTTAATTGATAACTATTTTTGAAAATAAACCTTCAAGTAATGCCTACTTTTCATGTTTTCTACAAAATTTCTAATCCCATATTACGGGTTATTCAAAACAGAAATTTTTGCATAATTGATTCGGAAAAATGCTTCGATTAAACCAGGAAAAATTTATAAAGAAAATTTACTGGTGAGATAATTAAACCATGATTGGAATATGGATGCTCATACGTGATATAAGGACAAATCATGATTGGTATAAACACATGGCGTACGGCAAATCAAGGAAGTGGTTATTTGAAGTTATTAACCCGGGAGGCATTTTTAGAAAGAATCACGTTTTGAGAGAGCGTTCAGCTAGCTGCATTGCCAAACACAAAATAAACTAAGTTCAAATGTGTCATGAAACATATGATTAATAGAAATATATTTATTACAAGAGAATCTTTACTACTGTTTTTAATTAACTTCTCAATTTCTTCGAACATAGCGAGTTAAGTAAATAATATTTTTGAATTGGGAAAAAAAACCTATGTTTAGATGTCTTGTGAAATTTAAAGCATTTTAATCTGAAAAAACTCTTTGTTTTAAGCTATGTTTTAATCGTAAACAACGGTGAATAACATTTCCTCATATTATAGTCTTTGCTTGATAATATTTACGGAAAAAACAAATGAACAATAAGAGCGATCTCTTTGCAGAAGGAAGGGTTGCTATTCGCTAGGCGTTTGAAGTCACAAACAAGAAAGGGTGCATAGCATTGACTTCAACTCCGCGCCAATCGTTGTTATGGCGATAATGTGCTCAAAACGTGATTCTTTCTGAAAATGCACCCGGGAGAACGCGCGCTTATCCAAGGTATGAATGTTTATATCTCTGCCACCAATAAAATCAAATTATAACAGTCACTTTATTAAGACCCAGACAAAGCTTACAATTTTTGCGATAAAATATGTCGAAGATTACTTTCAAAAAATTAGTGGTTACAATTGTAAATACCATACACACTCCAGGTCTTTTAGGCCCTGCGCGCGTCCTCGCGGGTTAATTGTGAGATTCCATCCTACACAATGTATGCAGCATTGCTAGTGGAGTAATATTTATTTAATTCAGCAATCTTGACTTGGACTAGTTTTTTTAAAACGGTAAAGCTTTCTTTTTAAATAAAATATTAATTAAGGCGAAAGCAAAGACAATTTAATAATTTTTAAAAAGTGGTCATTTAAAAAAAAAGTATTTTAAGCACCCATTGTCCCCGTGGGGGCATAGCGGCGTCCTCAAATCATGGTTAAATCACTTATTTTTGATGCCACTAAAAAGTGAAATTTGCCTTATTTAATTAATATATTTTCATAATTGATAGAATAAATTTAATTATTTGACAAAATGTGGTGTCCACAGAATAAGATTCACGTAAAAGGTACTGGTTCTAAAAGGAGAAATCTTACTGCAAAAAGTTATTTCACGGACAACACTCCATAGACTAACTACCTAAATTTCAGCTCATTAAAATTTTACTTTATACGGTGTGCAATCGATTTCTTCTCTCAAAAATTAGAGATCGGTATTTGAGTTTTGAGTCTTTTAAACGGCGAGTTAAAGCATATACGCATTTTAAAACTTTATAATTTGAATTCATTTTTAACCATTTGTTATTAGAAATTAAATAGGTATGTTTATAACTTTCTTCTTTAGCATGTTCAAGTACTTTTAAATTTTTAATAATCACTCTACTCAAACACAAAACATTACTTCAAAGTTGAGCCACAAATATATTTCCTTCGAAAGTTTATTAGCATTTATCTAAAGAATTAATAACATCCGTTTTAAGCTATATGAGGTATAGGTTATAAAATTTTATGTTCTTTGTTATTAAGCTACTTTTTGAAAAATTAGTATTGTTGAAAAAATTAGCGGCCAGCATTCAAAGAAAAATATATGCATAATAGTATTTTGAAATAAATTAATCTAAATAGAAGTTATTCATAAATTAATTTAAACAGAAGTTACTTATAAATGACTCGATTGTTTCGATAAGATAGATACTGGTTAATAGCTTTTTTTATTTATTTTCTTGTTATTTTAATTTCCTATTATGTAATCATATTTTACACGGAATTAACAAAATTCTTTAAAATGTCATAACGGATTCTTAATATTTTCAATATCATTAATGGAAATGCATTATTGCATAAGTATGCAAACACACATGTTAAAATTCAAATCGTTGGAATGGCTGTTAAAACTCTAAACGATTAATTATAATATATGTAACAATCTGTAAAATAAAATTTGTGAATTGCATCTATAGAAATTATCCTTTGTTAAATTGTCTATTCATTTTTATATAAATGCAAATATACTGTTATACATTTATATATTGGGTCGTTCGAAAAATCATTTTATACTGGAAAATTCTGCCTATTAAGTAGTAATGAATGGATATCGGAAACAGTATCTAATAATTAAATAATAGATTTTTTCGTTGCGAATTAATTTTCCCATACGGGCATGACTTTCCTAACGACCCAATATTTTTTTCATCATTTTTTTCATTTACATTAGGGGAACATTTTACCTTAAACTTGAAAATCTATTTAAAAAAAATATTAAATGGTAGCCCGTTTTATTGTAAATATTTCGACGCCTATTTTTTCCATATAACATAATTATATGGCAAGGTATTTTAACCCTTTGCGGCGCAGGGAAAATTCATTGTTTAAGTATTGAAATTGATGACTGACACCGGAATTCGAAAACAACTTTATTTGTAAATAAGAAAACGCTATATTTCACGCATTCAATAAATCGTAATTTTTTTAAACAAAATTCCGGTGCCAATGTGGCGTTTGGGAATTAAGATTAAGTGGTATATCTATGAAACCACCGCGCCGCAAGGGGTTAAAGTTTGTTAATGTACTCAGAGCAATTACCCATATAAATTAAAAATTTTACCCCTCTAGTGGCATTTCTATGTAACATATTCCATTTAATTTTAATCAAGATATCCATCAAAAACTTTTTATTATTTTTTTTTCTTCAATAACTTTGGGGGTGGAGGGGGGGGGCGATGGATTTTATTATTTCTTATTTTGAAGTAAGATTTTTCGTAATGTCCATTAAGAATTCAACATTATAGAAACACAATGACTTGCTCCTTTTCATCAATGTTTATATTTTCTATACTTTCAATGTTTTAAAAATGCTAAGGCTTTTTTACTTTCTTCTATCTTTACAAGAAGAAAGTATTGGATTCATGAAAATTTTCGACTTCCGGTTTTCGACGGATTTATACGTTTTAGAAGGTCCTGAACACGTTTTGACTATTTTTAGAAAATGTCTGTCTGTGAGTCTGTCCGTCTGTCTGTCTGTCTGTCTGTCTGTCTGTCTGTATGTCTGTCTGTCTGCATGTGACAAAAAATTTGTGGGCGCTCTATCTCAAGAACTAATGCTCGAAATTTAATAAAATTTTATATTCAGTTAGACCTTGATATGAATTAGTGCCTATTGGTTTTTGGTGAAAATTGGCCTGCAGGTGGCGCTGCTATACTACGTTTTTCATGATTTTCAAGATTGCTATATCTCAAGAACTAATGTACAGAATTTCACCAAACTTCAGATTCTGTGATCCCTTGATATAAATAGACGCTGATTAAGTTTTGGTGTAAATTGGGCAGCAGGTGGCGCTGCTATGCCACGTTTTTCATGATTTGCATGATAGCTATATCTCAAGAACTAATGCACAGAATTTCACCAAACTTCAGATTCTGCGATACCTTGAGATACATAGCCGCTGATAAGGTTTTAGTGTGAACTGCCCTATAAGTGGCGCTGCTATGCTACATTTTGCACGATTTTTGCGATAGCTATATCTCAAGAACTAATGCAGAGAAAATTATCAAATTTTAGATTATGTTACACTAGAATATATAACATAGTTAGACGTTGATTACATTTTGGTATTAACCTTGCAACAGGTGGTGCAGCTATGCTGCATTTTGCACGATTTTTCCGATAGCTATATCTCAACAACCAATGCACAGAATTTCATCAAACTTCAGATTTTGTTACAAAATGACATATAACATAATTACACCATGATTACGTTTTGTTATAAATCCTTGAACTGATGGTGCTGCTGTGCTATATTTTACACCTTTTTTTTTAACTAGTTATATCTCAAGAACTAATGCACAGAATTTCATCAAACTTCAGACTCTTTTACACCATAACATAATTAGACGCTTTTTTACGTCTTGGCTTAAATTGTCCAAGATATGGTGTTGCTGTGCTACGTTTTGCAAATTTTTTGTCATAACTATATCTCAAGAACTAATGGACGAAATTCCATCAAATTTCAGATTCTGTTAGGTCTTGACATAAATAGATGCTTATTAGGTTTTAGTATAAATTACCCAACATGAGGCACTACTAAGCTCATTTTCTCAGAATATTAATTAAATTTTGTGTTTGAGGCTTTTCGAATACCAGAATCTCATTAGGCTAGGTCAAATGTTCGAGGAAATTCGATAGTAGGTAACTCTGGGGTCACCACGTTTTTTTTAATATTAAAATGTACTTATGAGATAGAAGAAAGTTTTGGGATTGACACATCCAACTAGTTTTATATTTGTGACAGTGATTTAAATATTTTTGTATGCGTTTGTCATTATGTATGTGATACATCTGAGCATGGAATTAGACTTCATGTTTTTTGTAATTAAAAAAAAGTATATGAAGATGTATTAGATTTCGTTGTTATGCACTACATTTATTAGTATAACAAGCGCATCAAATCTAATATTAGATGTGTCTAAAAACCTACACGCAGCTTGTAAGGGTTAACACACGTTGGGTGTCATTTGTAACGGTTGGGTGATCGTACTGGGTGTTAAATGCAGACATAACTCAGTACATAAGATAAAAACAGTTTATTAAAAACGATAAGGGCTCAAGGGGAGTGGAGCAAGTCTGTAATTTTAACAACTGAGAACACTACTAAAAGATTAAACTCATATTCACAGCTCCGGAACTAGCTTAATCAGGGCACCTCAGATTACTTCTCAGCTATCTTTCGGCTAAACTGCTAGATAAAACTTATTAGACAGCCCGTGGCTGTATATATTTCTTTATTAACTTTGAGATGATCAACGTAATTACTATTAAATTCTTACCACTGGCCAACTTCTCGAGTCGAATTCCAAAACACCTTCTCAACTCACTGGAGGCTCGATGCTACTTGATACTACTCACTTTGAATCAATCAACGCAGCTAGACACACTCTGCCAGACACCAGCGAGAAATCGCCGCTAGAGACACACTCCTAGCTGGCTAATGCAGCCAGAGACACTCTCCGCTAGACACCAGCGGGCAATCGCCGCTAGAGACACACTCAGTCGGCCAACGCCGCCAGAGACACTCCTTAGCTGGCTAATATCGCTAGACACACTCTGCTGGCTAACGTCGCCAGAGACACACGCAGTCGACCAACGCCGCCAGAGACACACCACACACACTCAAACTCCAAGCTTTTATATGTTGCAAACTGAGATATTTCAAATTTACCTACTACTACTAACCGCGACCTAACTGTAGAATCCGAAAGAGACACACACGCTTTAGAAAATTAAAGTAAAAGAGAGGATAGATGTCGCTTTCAGGCTTACACATGTTAAATTATTGACGTCACGATCTCAGAAATACTAGAGTGCCTTTATGACAAAGGTCACTCCCTCACAAGTTTTGTATAAAACACATTTAAAACATTTTTTAAAAGAATTGCCAAAACTATCAATTCGTTTAACCACTTGGGGACGAGCAACACGTATACGTGCCTCAAAAAGGCTTAAGAATTCTTGCTTACCCCCACCAAATAAAATTTTACTGTAAAATTTGCCGGAGCATTTTGTCAATTTGATAAGGAACAATTTTCTGTTTTTTAAAAAACTAACAATTTCGTAAAAGTCTCCCGTCGCGAATAGTCCAAGAGCCGACCGCACAAAACCCTAAGTCATCGAGCACAAGAAAAATCCCTTTATATTATGGAAGAGTAGTAATAGGGGAATCCAATGATCCATGTCTGCCGGAAGCGAAGGGGTGCATAAGCCAAAAATTGATACTACTAATGGTTCACTCGTACGTTCAACATTGCGTTTGCGTACAATTAAATGTCGGAAAACATGTAAAAGTGGGTGCAGGAAAACATAATGCTAAGTCGACGAGTGAGCCACTAGTGGTATCAATTTTTAGCTCACAGGCTATCATAGCCTGAGAGCTTATATGCCCGCCTGTTCTGTATGTACGTTCGTACGTGCGTAACGCGATAACTCATGATAAAAATATCGGATCCACTTGAAATTTTGTATATAGGTATATCCTGATAAGGCGCTTCCATGATTAGTTTTTGGAGTTCATTCGATATGTATAAGAGGGGGAACGGGGGGCTCATGCCCCTCCCCTTAATTGATTTAATAAGTTTTTCATGCATAATTAACAGTTTTCGTTCAATATTTAGGTATAGAATCATTTTGATGAGGCGATTTCGTGACTGTTATTAGGTATTCATTGAATAAGTATAAACAGGGGGAACGGGGTTCTAATGCTTCTCCCTTAATTGATATAAATGGGTTTTTCAAGCAGAATTGTCAGATTTCGTTCAAATCTCTGAATAATTATGGAAGTTTAATGGTTAAGAATAAAAGAGGGGGATAACTCCTCTTAAATTATATAAATGCTAAATGGGTTCTAATTAAGAATTATCCGATTTCCTCTGAATTTTGGATATAGATTTTTTATATGATAAAGCATGTCCTTGATAGTTTAGGAGGTACAATGATTAAGTATAAAAAAGGGGAGAGCTGTTTCCTTTTCTAAATTTTTTTCCGAACGGAAATAACCCTTTTACGGAAATAACACAATTAGTATGCGTAGCCTGTGAGTTCAATGCCATCAGTTTAACTGGGTAATATTCTTTTTATTGGCTTATGCACCCCCTTCGCTTCCGGCAGACATGGATCATTAGATTCCCCTATTACTACTCTTCCATAATATAAAGGAGTTTTTTTGTGCTCGATGACTTAGGGTTTCATGCGGTCGGCTCTTGGACTAGAAGGGGTTAGAAAGGTAGTAGGGACTTTTAAAATTTAAATTAATTATAAAGTTATTAAAATATTTAAATAAACCTGCAGTGTCTTTTTTTAAAATATACTTTTAAAGACAGGAAGGCGGCAGCCCAGGCAATCACATAAGGCTATTACCATGAGTACTTGTAGTGTAAGTCACAAGCTACGATTCTTGGCTACCAGTATTTTAGTACGAAAAAATGTGATTTATTTTATCGGCACATTCTCATTAAATGAATAAGGCCAAGCAGACTTTTCGAAAAAAACGGTGGCAAACAAGCATAGTAATTATAAGGTAATGTGACTTACACTACAAAACCCATGGAATTAGCCCTAATAGAGTTCACGGATCAAACTCTAAGGTTAGTTAAATCTCGATTCGCATATTAAAATTCAATCGGTCAATAAAGTCATATCTTGGCAAACACCTAAAAACCCAATTTTAGTGGTTGAGTTTTAGGTTTACCATTATGTTTCTGCTCCCAGCCGTCCGTGTTTTTATACTTTTGAGGGCAGGAAAGCTTAATGATCAACTTACGGGTCAACCATTAAAATCCGATTTTTAGGTGGTTTCAACCAAGATTTGACTGGACAGATCGATTGCGTTTTAATATACGAATCAACTTTTGACTAATCCTAGATTTCCACCAGTGATTGCGTTGTCGCCTCATAGTCTATTAGTTATTGCATTGATATTAAATACATTGATTACACTATCTGAGCCATATATTTTTTTAAGTAAACAAAAGTGTTAAAAAGATAAATTGTCTCCATAAATAATGAATAATAACAAGTTGAATGTTGATTCTGCCATTGCAGAATTCAGTTTCGCCTCCGATTAAGAAAAAAAAAAGATTCGATAGAGGTCTTTTAGAAGGACGACCCCGTTTAGAATGCAATGAACTAACTTCATTTTTATTGTGTTTATCAATATAATAGTAAACAGAACGGCATGAAATACCCAATTGATTAGCAATTTCTCTCTGAGACATTATAATTGCGGAATTATACAATTCGGCGTGCTACTTCTTCATTGACTAATTCATCAAAAACGGATTTTCATTTTAGCTTAAAAATTTTTTTATAGACTCTGAGAAGAAGGAAATGTATTTTAACAATAAAATTGTATGAATGTCTCGTTTTAACGGCCAGATTACGAAACTAGTCGTTGGGGGCCACCGTAATACTTACCCATCATGGATATGCATTATATAATATGTGAAAATAAATATGTAAAAACTATTTATAAAATGCATTGCAATTCCGAAAGAAAATTTAAACGTATATTTAAATATTCTTAATATACATAGTAATGCTCCATTAATGAATTGCTGATGAACCCATTCCGACAAATTATGTAAAATACCAAACTACACAAGTAGAACCGGATTACGTAAAAGAAACATCCTTATAACTCCAAAAACAATTATTAACTAACAGTTTACTGCGTCAGATTAATTGTCTCATTTCCAATTAAAACATATCTTTGAATTGACGTTTGAAGAGAATACAGGGTCATGAAAAATCGAAGAATGTGGAAAACAGGATTACAAATATCTCGGCAACTATTAATCCGACTTCGTTCTTGATGCAAAATTTGTGTTATTTTATTGCCTTTTAAGTCTTTTCCTTAAAATAAAAAAAAAATCGAAGATTTTTATATACATTTCATCAGAACGAATTTTTCGAGAGTCCGAAAAAAATAGTTCCGGATAATCGAGGTTACTGATATTAAATAGGCTTCGTCCTATTCTTACTTACTAAGTACATAGAAAATTTTAAGTCTCTATCTCCATTTGTTCGTGAGAGAACGTTTACAGACAGACAGACGGACGGCAATTTTTTTTTTTTTTTAAATATGTTTTTCGGAATCTCCGGTATCTGAAACGTGTAAATCCGTCAGACGACGATTGCAAAACGATTGCAAGACTTACCGTAAATTACGTATGATAGGTAAGTAAAAATGGGCCACATTTTTTGACAGGACACTTTTTAGCTTGTCTAAAAGTAATAGCATCAAAGGTTTAAACAAAAAAAAAAAAACAAAAAAAAAAAAAAAAAACTAATTTCATTTTTACTGTGACATTATTTTTAGTAACTGAAGTCCTCTGATAGTAAAATCTCAATCTCATTGTCCATAACGAAAAGAAACACTGAAATGTAATATCGTTATGACTAAAAATACGATGTTTTAAATAGTGACGTCATTTTCTCTTCAAATGTTTTTTAAAAGTTACTGTTATCCTTATATCCTTATATATATTATAAATGTGAAAGTGTGTCCGAAAATTGGAATGAACTTGGCTTCAAAACGGATGGATCAATGTCTTTGAATTTTTGTATATAGATAAATTATTGACCTGAAATGAACATAGGCTAATTTTTATTTATTTTATTCAAATACTTTTCTTAATAATTCAAAATTTCACTATTTTTCATACAGAATAAATTGAAAAATTTTCCATAATATTTTAATCATCTTTCTTTTTTCGTTGCCAAAAAATAAAAAAACCGGAATAATTATTTCTCTTCTGTAATTAAATTTCAATTGAAGGATTTTCACGTGATAAAACAAATGAAATAAATAAATGGACCCTATTCTGTTTTTCGGTTCGAGGTTAAAAACCGCAATTTTACCAATTGTGACGTCAGAGGAATACTGTTTTTCTTCTTATATCAAGCAGACGATTATATAAAATTTCTTTTACACTTAGAAGACTTTACAAGAATATAACTTCACACTTTACAAGAATATAAATATTTTAGTAGTTTTTCCAGGTATTAATCCGTAATAAAAATTAACCTTTTTCTTTCTTTCGGTTCGAGGCTATAAAATTAAACTTTTTACCAATTGTGACGTCACAGGAATACTTTCCCTTAAGAATTTTAAAAATATCAATGTAACGTCATATTTGGAACAAAGTATAAGTTTTCAAGTTTTCATTTTTAATAACACAATGTATTTTTGAGTAAGTGCTAAAAAGAGACGATTGTGACGTCACATATTAAAAATAAAATAAATATGCTCTGATGTTGCAACGAAATGAGATTGAATTATGATATCAAAGGTTATTATTTAAAGAAAATTAAGTTTATCATCTGAGCGGGGTTAATATAAATATTTAATATTAAAATGAAATAAGTTTTTTTAAAGGTTAAATATTAAATGACTAGAAAATATTAATAATTTATAACGCAAATTTATCTATATCGTAAATGACATAATCATCAATGAAAAATACTTTTTATCATTCTTAGAAAGTAAGAAAAAGTCAACTAATCAAAAAAATATATATTTTTGTGTGTTAATTCTTAAAATTGTTCAATTCTGAAAATATAAATAAAAGACACTTTAAAAATGCACTTTCTGGTAGAATTTTTATAAATCTTTGTAAAAATTATATAAATCATGTATCGGACTATGCAATAAACTGGATATACGGTCAACTGTGCAATAGCGATTCCCGTAAATATGAATTAAATAATTTTAATCGTTTTTTTTAATAATTTAAGCTAAATATGCGGTCGTATCGTATATCTGCACGTAATATACAGGATTGTACAAAAGAATTCAAGTACGTTTCTGTCTATTATTAGAAATTGCTAAAGGTGAATTTTAATCTTCGTTATACTTTTTCTAACTAAGCAAAATTTTAACGTTGTATTTAGAATATTTACAAACACATAGATCATATACATAACTGCAGAAAAGAATGGGCTGGCCAAGTTATGTATTATGGAAATGTTGGATATTTTTTTATTACCTAGATAAATTGATTTTTCTTTCTTTGATATGGAATTGTGAAATGAACTTCAACATGATTTCTGTACAATTGGGGTGCGTTACAGTTGTTCTACAGTATAAGTGGTTGCAATTTCATTTTCGCGATTGTTCATATTATCTAACACATTTCCCTTTTGTTTGACCGAGTTCTTTAAGTCCCCTATAAAGAAAAACTACTGCATAGCCTCCCATAAGATATGTGTTAGTTATATAAGTTTTAAATTATTGTTAATGAAACATTTTGTTTAATTAAAGCGTTTCTTTTTTTAATGCTACGTGAACGACGTCACGGGTAACAGCTAGTATATTATAAATGTGAAAGTGTGTCCGAAAATTGGAATGAACTTGGCTTCAAAACGGATGGATTAATGTCTTTGAATTTCTGTATATAGAGAGATTATTGGTCTGAAATGAACATAGGCTAATTTTTATTTATTTTATTCAAATATTTTTCTTAATAATTCAACATTTCACTATTTTTCTAACAAAATAAATTGAAAAATTTTCCATTATATTTAATCATCTTTCTTTTTTCGTTGCCAAAAAATAAAAAAACCGGAATAATTATTCCTCTTCTGTAACTAATTTTCATCTGAAATATTTTCACGTGATAAAACAAAATGAAATAAATAAATGGACCCTATTATGTTTTTCGGTTCGATATTAAAAACCGCGATTTTAACAACTGCGACGTCAGATAAATACTGTTTTTCTTCTTATATTACGCAGACGATTATACAAAATTTCTTTTACACTTAGAAGACTTCACAAGAATATAATTTCACACTTTACAAGGATATAAATATTTTAGTAGTTTTTCCAGATATTAATCCAGATATTAATCCAGATATTATCCAGATATCAATGTAACGTCATATCTGAAACAAAGTATAAGTTTCCGAATTTTCAAAAACTGTTTTTTTTTTCGTTTTACGGAAACTACCCCCTTTTGACACTTTCTAACATGGTCTAAAAGTGTTTACGACTTCAACCTGTCTGTATACCGGATGCCGAGAGCCTGGGGTCTGCCGTCTGTTTGTCCGTGTTTCAACTTGAGTAAATATAGTGGGATTCATACGAAAATAACATACGTTATTGAGATTTGCCATAGCATCTGCGGCATTGAAAATGAACCAGGTAGTAAGTATAGCTGAATCACAGGAGCACTCAAAAGGAGACTTTACATTATGGTCTACGGCGAAAAAATCATTTGTGGTGTATTTTGATAATTTTACATAATTTTAAATGTAATGAAATTTACATGCGATAGTAACCATGCGATAGTACCATTTCGATAGTAACCATGTTCACAAGAACATGGTTACTGTAGAATATGTTAAGTATAGTACTTATAGTGTGCATACAGGGAGCTCAAATGTATTTCAATATATCATAGTCTGCGAAGAAAAAGCATTTGCAGCGTATTTTAATAATGTTATTTTATTAAGGTTATTTTAATAATATTGAAATTGATATCAGTTTCTGAAGTTCACTAAAATAGGATTTCTGTAGAAAATGGGGTGAAAAGGTTTAACATTCATTTACAAGATCACAGAAAAATGTTCGGTAATGTAATAGTCTTCGAGGGAAAAATATTCCCAGCGTATTTTAATTGCGTTGTACTATTTCAAACATGATGAAATTAATATACTGAGATAATCAATACAATGATAAATACTGAAATTTACTACAATATGCTTGCAGTTAAGTATGATTTGCATCACATTTGTTGTTCATTTATAGAGACACATAAAAGATTTTGGACCTGTGTCCAGATCTCAGATATTGTAACCAAAGTATGGTCTATTAGAAAAGATTGCTAAAGAGCTTTTTCAACTTTTGTATGTATTTTAAGAAAAACTAATGCATCAGGAAGTTCAGCTACATTTGGTATAATAAGAGATGTTTGTAGAATTTAAATAAATCATGTATCGGACTACACAATAAACTGGATATATGGTCACCTGTGCAATAGCGATTCCCGGAAATATGAATTCAATAATTTGAATC
This sequence comes from Maratus speculifer, assembly GCA_964019185.1. Classification (NCBI taxonomy): domain Eukaryota; kingdom Metazoa; phylum Arthropoda; class Arachnida; order Araneae; family Salticidae; genus Maratus; species Maratus speculifer. The sequence continues at coordinate 236,915,896 of OZ025300.1, forward strand.
GGTTTTTTTGCTTGAATAATTTAAGCTAAATATGCGGTCGTATAAATATTTGCACGTAATATACAGTACTGTACAAAAGAATTCAAGTACGTTTCTGTCTATTATTAGAAATTGCTAAAGGTGAATTTTAATCTTCGTTATAGTTTTTCTAACTAAGCAAAATTTTAACATTGTATTTAGAATATTTACAAACACATAGATCATATACACAGCTGCAGAAAAGAATAGGCCGGCTAAGTTGTGTATTATGGAAATTTTGGATATTTTTTTATAACCTAGGTTTAACACATGATTTTTCTTTCTTTGATATGGAATTCTGAAATGCACTACAACATGATTTCTGTACAATTGGAGAGCGTTACAGTTGTTCTACAGTATTAATGGTTCCAGTTTCATTTTCGTGATTGTTCATATTATCTCACACATTTTCCATTTATTTGACTGAGTTCTTTAAGTCCCCTATAAAAAAAAAAAAAAAAAACTACTGCATAGCCTGATATAAGATATGCGTTATACATATTTTAAATTTTTGTTAATGAAATGTTTTGTTTAATTAAAGGGTTTCTCTCTTTTTTTTAATGCTACGTGAACGACGTCACGGGTAACAGCTAGTATATTATAACTGTTACTGTTATCCTTATATCCTTATATATATTATAAATGTGAAAGTGTGTCCGAAAAATTGGAATGAACTTGGCTTCGAAACGGATGGATTAATGTCTTTGAATCTTTGCATATGGATAGATTATAGGAGTGGGATGAACATAGGCTAATTTTTATTTATTTTATTCAAATATTTTCCTTAATAATTCAAAATTTAATTATTTTTCATACAAAATCAATAGGCATTTTTCAGATAAAATTTAACCATTTTCCTTTCCTGTTGCCAAGAAAATAAAAAATTGGAATAAAAATTTTTCAGTGGCAATGAATTTTTAATAAAAAACTTCCACGCGAAAAACTATAATAAAATAATTTAAAAGAAAATAAATTTGACGTCATGTTTTAAATAAAAATAAAAGGTGTATTTTTTATAATATATTTAACAAGGATATTTGTTTAGTTAATGAAATTTTTGTGTAAAATATGGCGACATAAATTAAAAGTAAAAAGAATGAAAAAGAATTATATTTTTAATAAAATGGTTCACTTATGAAAATGTGACGTCATAGTTGAGATAAAACAGGTACTTTATAGCAGTCGTTAAAAATACAAAGGGTATGAATATCAGTAGCTAATGGAGCGAGATAAATAAAGACGTCATATTTAAAATGAATCAGAAGTATTTTTTACTTATACTAGGGGGGCCCCGCCCCCCTGCTCGCTATGCTCGCCAACCCCCCGCGTAATCGCTTCGCGATTCCAAATTATTGGCTACCCCTGCTTGCTGCGCTCGCCAGTATCCCATGGTATGAATAAGCAGTTGCAGACCTTTCAAATGATGTGTCACACGACTGGTGTTGTAAAGAAATTAAAAATGTGCCCCCTGGGGGGCAGAGTGGGAGGCGACACAAAAGACATCCATAATATGAATAAGCAGCTGCAGACATCTCAAATGATGTGTCACACGACTGGTGTTGTAAAGAAATTAAAAATGTGCCCCCCTGGAGGGGCAGAGTGGGGGTGACACACAAGACATCCATAAAATGAATAAACAGTTGCAGACCTTTCGAATGCTGTGTCACACAATTTGTGTTGTAAAGAAATTACAAAATGCGCCCCCTCTGAGGGCAGAGGGGGGGGGGGGTTACACACAAGATATCCATAATATGAATAAGCAGTTGCAGACCTCTCAAATGGTGTGTCACACAATTGGTGTTGTAAAGAAATTAAAAACGTGCCCCCCCCGGGGGGCAGAGTGGGGGATGATACACAACACATCCATAATATGAATAAGCAGTTGAAGACCTTTCAAATCTTGTGTAACACGACTGGTGTTGTAAAGAAATTAAAAATGTGTCCCCCCTGGGGAGCAGAATAGGGGATAACACACAAGACATCCATTATATGAATAAGCAGTTGCAAACCTCTCAAATGATGTATCAAACGACTGGTGTTGTAAAGAAATTAAAAATTTGGCGAAATATTACAGTTATCGCCAAGTTGGCGTCACTTTTGACAACTAATTTTGGTCGTCAAATTTGGCGATATATCGCCAAGTTGGCGACAAACTTGGCGATTGTTGGCGATGGTAACCTTTCCTCTCTTTATGATAACCCATACGGCGATGCATAGACGGAGTCCTTTCCTGATTGGTCTATTCGACTCATGGAAGGAGTGGACAACCCGGATTCGTTAGTTCCGGAAATCTTCCACATCAGCATCATTCCAGGAGTCATTCCTTTTAAGGCTAGTTTTTTTTTTACTATAGAAGGATTAATTAATAAGTTATAAGTTACATACAAATGAATATTTTTATTCAAAACTCATAATTATCAATGGAAGAAATTTTTTGTGGGGAAAAGGCGGAAAATAAAACTACTGATTAATATATTTTTGGCTCGATTTTTTAACACTTTCGAACAAAGTTGAAAAGTTAGTATGCTTTTGGTTTGTCTGTCTGTCTGGTCGTTTTCTAACTTTCGTAAATATACTCCGATTTCCATGAAATTTTTGGACGTTCTTAACGTTTACCTAGCACGAATACCTATTGAAAATAAAGTTTCTACCATGATTAACTTATTTACAGGGATTGTCAAAAAATTTCCTTACATTACAGCATTATGGGGAAAATCGTTCTAATTAAATTTAACTGTATGACATCCTGTGAAACATATTCAAATTTACATGCATTTACAAATTGTACTAAAATATGCATTTTGTAAAGTATGTAGTGAAAAGGACACTTATTATTCATTTGCAGGGTTACACAGAAGAATTCCATTGCATAAGAATAAAGGGAGGAACAGGTTCTGACATATTTTAATTATGGTAAACGATTTCATGTATAATCAAATTGATATACGTTGCTGAGGCTTAATGTGAGTTATTTCATGAATAATACTAAATGCATAGCATTTACAGGAACACACAAAAGATTTCAAATATTTTACGTTCTATTCGAAGTACTGTATATGATGGATGATGACTGTTGCATGGATGAAATGCATTTTGAATTATGATATGTGCTTTTATGTTTCGCTAAATGTATGCATATTAAAAGAAGAGTATAAATGGTAATATTATAAATCGTTAAATTTAGATATACAGGGTTACACAATAGATCTCGGAAAGGTTACTGAATATGAGCGTAATTTACTTAAAGGTGGTTTTTAAATAAAATATGCATTTTTATTTTGAACTGCATTTAGTAAACTACGAAATGTTTGTAGTATACATATATAAAATGATATACAGGGTCCCGAAAAGAACTGGATACAAAGATGTCTTCGGATGATAATTTCTGAAAATGTAATTTTGGTAATAATAAGAAATATTTTTGTTTGAACTAAATTTTAGAAAGATACTTTCGTGTATTGAAGGCACTTTGAAAACTACAGGGCTGAAAAAAAGAATTCAAGAATGTCTCTATCTATTAGTATTAATCGCTGAAAGGAAAATTTTAACCAGCAAACAAATTAGCAAATAGGGATTATCAGAATGTTTTTACCATAAATTCGCGATAAAAAGTTAATTACACATGCTTTTCATCATCGAAATTTTTGCTTGATTGATCAATTATTTCTTCTTTAAATGTTATGTGAACGAAGTCACGGGTAACTGCTAGTTAGTAATATGAAAAAGACATCCGTAATAATATTGTAATTCTCATTTATCTGGTCTCATTTATCATCGTTTTCCTCATTTGAAAATTTTCTTATTTTGCTTTAGACATTAATTTTTATCATAAATTATTTTCTGTTATTTTATTTACATTATTCATATTATTTCTCAGTAAATGTATTTTTTTTTTACCTCAATTAGTGCATTATACGCAATCCTTTTATTGGGGTAAAATTTTAGGAAAACAATTAACTTTTTTCTTTTAAATGCGGCGACATGTTTACTGATGAGATCAAGCTTCTGATAATGGAAAATAAATTTTTATTATCGAGAGAAAAGCTAAACTGAGTTGCCACCATTTGAAGAAATATCGTAAAAAAGCTTTTAAAATTAAAAATGAAATATAAAAATGGAAATAAATTAAAAAATAGATCAAATAGGCACAACTACAAATAAATAGCTTTCATTAAAAAAAAATAATTATCAAAATCGGTTGAGTAGAAAATTCAGGGATGATGACACGACATTTTTAGTTTGTCTGAAAAAAATAGCATCGGAGGCTAAAAAAATAAATAGTTCTTTTCTCATGAAACATTGTGAAAAGTAGAAATACTATAATCAGACATAAATGTTTTACACGTAGAAAAATAATGTTTATTTCTTGCATACTTACCATCTTTTGCTATATATATTTTTTTAATAAACCCTTGGGCATTTTAGAAATTTTTATGTTATTTTTTTCTAAAAAAAAAAAACAGTAAAAAGTGTTTTTGCTTATCAAGCATCTTATGTTTGTTTCATAAATCAACATCCTTTTTTATCTTAATTTTGATACATTTTTAGAGCACAAGAATATATTCATATCATATAAATAAATATTATGTAAATTTAATGTAAATATATGAGGATAAATAAAATATGTTTATGTAAATACCATTTAGTTTGGTATTTAATTCATATCTAATGTCAGTGCACGTTTTAGTTATTTTTTTTTTTTTTTTACATTTTTGTAACACTAGAATAAATTTATTTCTTATAAATAAATATTATGTTATTTTAATGTAAAGATACAGTGATAAGTGAAATATTTTTATGTATGTACTGTTTAGTTTGTTATTTAATTCTCATCTAATGTCATTGCATGTCTTAATCATTTTTTAGCAGAATCAATGTCCCATTATTCAAATTAGATGAAAAAATCTCCTTTTAACCCTTTCCGGCGCAGTGTTAGCACTCCGGCAACACCTAATTTTAATTCTAAACCTACAAATGGCACCAATAATATTTTAGTAAAATTTTACTTTTACAATGACAGCTTAAATCAGGGAATTCTTAATTTCTAAAAAAGTCTTTTGTAAATTCCGGTGTCAGTCAACAATTTCTGATTTTACGAACAGAATTTGTCTGCGCCGGAAAGGGTTAACCCAAAAAGCGCCATCACAGTGCCAAAATAACCGATAGTCTTTGCCCGTATTGATGGTTTTAATGACTTGAAATTCTTTACATCTTGAGTTATGACTATGGCTGAAATCGTGTAAATACTGCAAAAAGCAGCCAGATACACAGTAGGAAAAGTACATGTTCAAATGCACAGTGCTTGCAGTTTAATCTATTGCGCGAGTAACACCAAAACCTAATGAGTAGTATCTTGTGTCAAGTTCTAACAGAATTCCAAAGTAAGATCAAAATTTGTTTGTTAGTTCTTGCCACAGAGCTACTAAGGATGTCCTGAAAAATGCAGCACAGCAGCGCTACATGTTGGGCGATATATGCAAAGCCTAATGAGCACCATCTTTTACCAAGGTATACCTGAATTTGAAGTTTGTGAAAATTCATGCATTAGTTCTTGATATAGAATTTTTGAGGGAATCTTAAAAAAGCTGTTTCACAGCGCCACCAGTTAAAGGATTTACACCATAACGTAAACCCTTTTAATTTATCTAAATGATTAACAAAGTTTAAGGTTTGGTGAAAATTTGCGCATTAATTCTTGATATCCATCTATTGTAAAAATTGTGACATTTGCAGCATAGCCCAACTTTTACGGGATTCGCACCACAAACTAATTAGCCACAATTTGTATCAAGGACTAACAGAATATAATTTTTTATCGAATTCCATGCATCATCTTTTGGAATGTACTAACAAAATTTGTGTCACATACAAACCGACAGACAATCACAGTCTAAAAACAGACATTTTGTAAAAATATCTTTTTCGGGATCTTTCACCTCTAACATGTGGAAATCCGTCGAAAATATTCAGAAATCCGATAATTTCTTCTTGTAAAGATAGAAGCAAGTAAAAATATAGATAATTTAGTACATTTTATCACATTTTTCCTTAAAAAGTATATGTATATAATCTTCTTGAATCCTCCTAAGCTAGAAAATATATTCAATGCATTCTGAAAAGAATACATTATGCGACTTGTTAAAAGGGTATAGATATAAGAAGAATAATGTGTTTTTTCTCGTTAACGCAACGTCTTTAGTCTTCTTTATTGAAGAATCGAGGTGATTTATTTGAAGGAAAATTTGGGCAGAAACAATGCATTATTATCAGGAATTCTATGTGTAAGAGGGGTGCATCAATATTGCTGATTAAAATCAATAGAATTGGAATTTTAAAATTTATTTGATATGTTTTATGTTTATTTCTTCTAAATTTTTGTGTACTGGTACAATATTTACTGATCAATCTTTATCGTTTTTTGGGATATATTAATGATGAAACCAAATAATTTTGGTTTTACATATTAAAAAATATGTTTAGAATGTTTAATTTTTTTTATTTAAAACGTCATTCCATAGCAGGGTCGAAAGAAAACTCTTGTTGACTCTTTTTATTAGACCAATGATTTTTTTAGAAAATGTGGAATGTTGAAATATTATTTCGCTAAACGACCTAGCACTTTAATGTTAAAACTGTTGTTAGCTTTCGTTTTTTCAAAACTAAAAACTAAAACAAAATCACTTCACCTTTTTCATTTACGTATAAAAAACATTTCATATTTATTTACTTAGAAGAGGTGTCACAAATAAAAAATTAAAAAAGTTGACATGTTTCGGTTCATTCATAAGAACCGTATTCATAACACATAAAATCAGTAGAAAACTAAATGACATTGGATATAAATATAATTTAAAAACCCAAAACACAAAACATTGCGCCCCCTATGATAGTCAATAGCCATTGCCACTGCGGCATATAAATATAATGTATTTTGATCAAATATTAAATTTAATATGTATAAAATTAATATTAATAAAAGTAGAAAACTAAATGACACTGGATATAAATATAATTTAAAAACCCAGAACACAAAATATTGCGCCCCCTATGATTGTGAATAGCCAATGCCACCGCGGTTCCCCCTATTAGACTCACCCTCTAAATATTTATTAAGTAATTCTAATCACAAACTCGGAATGTCATAAGAAAAAGAATCATTACAAACCCTATCCCTCCTAGAATCCCTCCCTTCTTATTCTTATGACATGCAGTGAAACACTGTGCGAACCCTGATATAAAGATATTCTTTACTTGTTAAATCCCTGAGATCTTTCGAAAGAACAAGCATTCTTTTCAAACGGGAAAAAGACAATTGGGCAGAATAAAAATAATAAAAAGTTTAAATTTATACACTAAGGCTTTAAAGTTTATATTGAAGTCTTACTTAAACACTTAACTGATTAGCCTGTACGACGTAGGAACAAAAAGTGTTTGCTTGATCCATCACTTAAAGCTTTCAGACACCTCTAATTCTTTTTAACTACAATGCCAAATTATTTAATGGCAGATATGTTTGTACTAAACTTTGCGAACATCGTAGCTCAAAAAGGGGTGTTAACCCTAAATTTTCAATTAATTGTACCTGAAAAAGAATAAGTTAAGATTTCATTACTATTTTAAAGTTTATATTTTTGTAATCATTCGAAGAAATGTTAAAATCTAATATTTTACATTTGACATTTTGTTCTAAAATGTTCAGTTTATCCTCATGAAATATTACATTAATTACATTTAAATCCATTTGTCTCCTTCTGGAAAGACAGAAACAATTTCGCGACAGCATAAATTGAGTAGGTTGTGAAAGAAAAATGTGGATATTCTCGCTGACGCAAAGTCTTTAATTCTGTTCATTGAGGAAATGAAGGCATTCATCTTGATATTTTCCTCTAAGGTGCGATAGAATAAATGTTGTTAAGAATTCATGAGATGGGAATAAGTGAAGAATACCCAGGTCAAAATTCATGCTAGTACCAGCAACAAAAATATGCTAGTTATTGCTATATTTTGCTTTGTCTGCTAGATATCCCTGCTATTATTTGCTTTAAATTGCTAGCCAGCATCACATGCTATATGGCTAGCTTACACAGAAATAGCATGGCAAGCTATGTACAAGCATATTATGCTTATTTGCTGATTAAGCTTTTTCCAAAGCATGCAGAGGTAGGTACCTTAACATGCTATAATATAAATTATGCTTTCCAGCATAATATGCTATGTAGCAAGTTTAGGGAGAAATAGCATGACAAGCTATGTACAAGCATCTTTTACTTATGTGCTATTTAAGCTATTTCCAAAGCAAGCAGGGTTAGGTATAGAGGTCTGCACGGGCCCGGGCCTGGCCCGTGGCCCGTACCCGGCCCGGCCCGCGGGCCGGGCCGGGCCGACAAACAACATAAACGGGCCGGCAAAAAAATTGAACTGGCCAGACGGGCCGGGCCGATAAAAAAACGGAACTTCAGAACGGGCCTGCCGGCCCGTTCTGAAGATTTAAACAGAAACGATAAAATATGAGCTATTTTCAACGAAAATGGTTTTAACGAGAATAAGTATAAATGTGGCCATACTAGTTTGACAGCGTCAGTATAAAAATGCACAGTGTATCGGCATCGGAGAATTACATTATGTGTAACCCGTTTTAACATTTTTTAGCTAACTCATGCCGGTCCGAGATCACGCTTGCATTATTTTTCTACAAATAGACTGGCCGAACCGGTGCTAGACTTAATTATTGGCAGAAAATATGATTTGTAAAATTATTAACAGCCATAAAGAACTTATGTTAGCTTAGTCTTCGGATATATACTTCTTGATGATTTTTAAATTAATTTCTCAATAATGCGAAAGTTTGACACATTTTCTGATTAATTTTAAATTGTAAAAGTATAAAAGTGACAAGCCTAACTATTGAAGGGATTTGGAATCGAATAGCGTTTTTCATTTTTGGTAAATAAAATACTTGTATAACCTTGTTGAGATATAATAGTTTCTCAAATGATTGCAGGTATTTCTCTCTTCCCTTGCTATTGCTTCGGGAAATTCTATTCAAAACGCTAATTAAGACAGTATTTTACTTGTTTACAGTATTCTTCAATTGTTTGTATCAAAAATTGGATAACGCCATTCGATTATATAGTTTCTGAATAAAGATATCTTCTAATCTTATGCGTTTCTGAGGGAAAAAAATGAATTTAGAAATGTATCAGAAAGGAGCTTCTTTGAATTTAAGAGTGAATTTGGATTTGAAATCTATAATAAAATAATATAGAAATATATTTATAAATCTTCTTTAATTAAACAGCTTCAAAATTAACGATGTTTTTAGCTTTCTTTCTTTTTTCTTTTATTCTAAGCCATATTAATTTTTTAATGAATCTTTCTTTATTCGAATGTTGAAAGCCTAAGTATCTAAGTAATCATTAATGTTGTTAATGTGTATTTGCTGTAAAATATACTGTAAAATCATTCCATAGATATGTATGCAGTATTCTTTAAAGAAATCTTTGTTATATGATAAAAATCTGAATTTTTTAGAAATCGTAGAAATTGTAACGGGCCGGGCCTGTTTTCGCTGATTTTTGTACGGGCCGGGCCGGGCCGGGCCCGGGCCGAACTTTTGAGTTTTACAACGGGCCGGGCCTGAAAATTCCGGCCCGTGCAGACCTCTTGTTAGGTACCTTAATATGCTATAATATACTATTTTATGCTTTCCAGCATAATATGCTATGCAGCAAGTTTGGGGAGAAATAGCATGACAAGCTATGTACAAGTATCTTTTGCTTATTTGTTAAGCTATTTCCAAGCATGCACAGTTAGGTACTTTAACATACAATAATATGATTTTTATCTTGCCAGCATAATATGCTATGTAGCCAGTTTAGGAAGAAATAGCATGACACGTTATGTATAAGCTTTTTATGCTTGTTTTCTTTTTAACCTTCTTCCAAAGCATGGACAGTAGGGTGGAGCGAAAAAAATTTTTTTTTGAAAATCAAAAACGGGTAGGTGCCAAAAGTTGCCTTTATACTAGTACATCAACTGTGTGAAATTTTACCGCTGAAAAAAAATGTCTTGAGTCTGCGCTTTTGCTCCAAAAATCGAAATTGTGGGTAAAATTTGTCATTTTTTGACATTTTTTCAAAAAAATTAAAAAATTCCTACAGAGTTGGTTAGTATTTAAAAGTGTTGCTTAGATCTTTATATTTATCTGCTTAACATATTTAAACTATAAAACAATATTTGTAGTCTGTATAATTGGAGCAAATCTGACAACTTTTTTTGAAAAATCAGCGTTAACCTCTCTTTTGGAGCATACAGCGAAATGTTGTTTTGAATGCATTTCTTACCTAGTTGCTTTCAAAACTACTGTGTATATAACTCATAGAGGTGGTTGCATTATCCCACCCGTCTCAACCATCCAATCATCTAAGCCCAGTGTTTTATTTATGTATTGAATTGTTATTTTTTTCCCGAAGACGAGTATAAGTTTTCTATATATCAAAGTAATTTATCTCTTTATATTCACTGACTTTGGGTGATTTGGATCATGCTAGTGTGACCTACTGCACGTATATTTTTATACCATGTATAACAAAAGAGAAGCTGAGCAATGTATTGCGTATGTTCTTAATTGAACCTATTTAGCAGTCTATTATCTTCATTAAAATTTCATGCAATTAGTACATTATGATTCGAAGCTTTGTTATCACAGCATTCTGTCAATCAATTACATTTTATATGCAATGATTTGCCTAAAAATTGATTGTATGAATTTAATTTCTAGTATGTCATCATTTATTGAACCTATTACATTGAATATATGCTGAGAAGCTAGCTGTTTAATATTATAACGATTGTCACAGAGGATTGCAAACAAAATTTGCAAAAACTACTTGTTGTAAAACAACAATATTTCTAAAGAAGTTTTAGTATGCTTTATGTCGTTTCCTGTGTTGTTCCGTAGTCTAGTAATTTCTAATAAGATTTTAGATCTATTATTTAGGTGTGTAGTACATTTGGTATAAAACATCCCGCGGTATAAACTTGGATTATACATTTTGTGAGTGAACATATAAACGCTGATTGACAATCTGTGCTTATATAAAGCGGACTTTATGAGCTGTCTTTTGTGTGAGATGTTTTCTAAATTCTTATTCCCCATTCTTTCTGAGAAATAGCTTTCCTTACGAATTAGCTTTGAAATCTCCGACAGAAATTTCTAGTCTGTTCTGAGTATCTTTTTCTCAATTTGAGAAAATAATTTTACAAAGTAATTCTCTATTTTATAAAAAAAAAAAAAAAAAAAAAAAAAAAAAAAAAAAAATTGCAATAGGAAGTGAATAGTACGCAGACAAAGATTTTCCTTATTGATCCGGTGAATCCATGTAGCTTAGAACGTTTTATATCGACTTCTCAAATAATTGACGCAGAGGAAATTCACTGGAGTTGAAGTAGCGAATGATTCAATATTATACACAATTCTAAGCTTACCCCATGCAAAATGGTTCACAGTGACAAATAAAATTCTCCTAATTTTAAATGAGCACTTATAGTCGATTAGAATCCGTACATTCCCTCATAAAGTACTATGCATTATAATTTTATGCCCAGGACATTTCATCATCAAATGTTGTGAGGAAAAAGGGGATCTAAAAGTTAATAGGAAATTACCTAGATACGAAAACACTTAGAAAACGGCATAAAACTAATGCAAAAGAAAAAGTTATTTACAACAGCGGTTGCTTTACACATGGAGAACAAATTTTCATTGCAATTCTCTCTGACGATCACCATCACATGAAACAGCTCGCTTCTCAACATATAAAAAATGCAAAAGTAGAATAAATGATGGCATACTTATAGTTGAAATATCTGAAATAATCTTTGAAGCAAATCATTACGTAAAAAAAATACAATTGACTGAAAAATGTTGTGGTAACAGAACTTCTAATCACTATTCATCAACTGAATGTAAGTTAGATAAATATAATAGATGGCCGAATAGATCCCTTTAATAATATTCCCGTGCATTACTCTGCTTGTCATTTTTTTGTATAAACTGTAAAAATATACATGAAGATAGTTACAGTAGCATGTGGATGCAAAGAACAGATAAACAAGGTGGAAGCATCGAAAACATGCCAAATTTTTATAAAGAAAATCACAAATCAATGTATAAATAACACACTGTACTAAGATGATCGAATAGTTGGGCCGGGTGGTATAGGAAATATAGCCACCTCCACGACGCATGTCCAAGGTAGTTTTGAAAACAAGAGCTGTATTAAAAACAATTCGTTGTATGACCCAATAGAGTGATTTTGCTGTTTTCTTACTAAAAGTTGTCTGTTTTGCTCCAGCTATAGGGAATAAACATATTGTTTTATAGTTTAAATATGTTAAGCAGATAAATATAAAGGTCTAAGCAACACTTTTAAATACTAACCAGCTCTGTAGGAATTTTTTCATTTTTTTGAAAAAATGTCAAAAAATGACAAATTTTACCCAAAATTTCGATTTTTGGAGCAAAAGCGCAGACTCAAGCCATTTTTTTTCAGCGGTAAAATTTCACACAGTTGATGTACTAGTATAAAGGCAACTTTTGGCACCTACCCGTTTTTGATTTTCAAAAAAAAATTTTTTTCGCTCCACCCTAATGGACAGGTAGTAATATTATATGCTTTAGCATTACATGCTTTTTTATGCTTGCTAAAGTAACATGCTAGTAAAACAGCATGATGCACCATGTGCCAATAAAATATTCTAATTCACTAAACAAGAATAACAGGGAAAAATTATTTGTTGGTTATGAATTTCTGCTAGAATAAGAGAATCTAACTTTATAAGCAATATTCTGCACAATTTTGCGAAAATGGGAGATTGTATACAATAAATTCTTAAAGAGTAAATATTTTTTAATATTGCAAAAGCATATTTTTTCTGAAAACTATCTGAATTTTTTAAGCTTTCATATCAAAGCATACTTTATGTTTCAGAAACTGGTCACATTGTTTGCATAATATAAGTGCATATTCGTTTATAAAAATTAAAACTACTGGAGAAGGATTGTTTTCACCACTTAACTTCATGATCACCTTTAACCACCGATTTGAGATTAATTTGTAACTTATAAAAAAAAGAAGAAGAAGAAGAAGAAGAAAAAACAGAACAAAGAATTTATTTTCATAGCGGATTTATAATAGTAAGTCTTCTCCTCTCCTAACGGAAAATTAACTGACATTTTAACTGATCTTTTAACTCATATTTTTCTTAGTGTTGAATTATTTTAACTTACATGAAAATTATAAAATTATTATTTCTTTAAGAATAGGATAAAAATAATTTTTTTTTACTAAATTTAAAAAGCTGGGTAAGGAGAAGAATAGCTATGCATCACCATGTGAATAAAACACTGCCTTTTGAACTCGTTGAGATTATGCTTTAACACACAAACTTAACAAAAAATAATAACAATTGATTTTTATAGACCCCCCCCCCTTCATGAAATGGAAGAAAATCACCGTCAATTTCTCATAGTATTTAGTTCTTTTAAGTTACTTCAAAACTAAAATTTTATGTGTTTATTAAAATAAGGGAAAAAATATTTTTTTTTAATTTCAAAATCAAGAGGCTTTAGATCTTCTCCTCGGGCTAATACAACGTAAATTCAAAACTTCCTTCGTCCACCCGAAAATTATTAGCTTTCAATTTTGCTAGTGTTAATTAACTTAAGTTATTAAAAAATAATAAATGTGTTTTTCAAAATCGGTAAAAAACAAAATTTAGTCATTTAAAATTCAATATTCAAGGAGCAATTTTTCATTTAAGAATTATGTTTATAACAATCGATTTGAAAATATGTATAATTGATTCCTCCTCTCTTTCCAATATGCATTATAGTTTTTAAATCCCCCATCTTAAACAGTATTTACCTGAAATTTATTCTATCAAAAATACATTTCATAAGTATTTATTTCTTGATTTATATTATTGTAATAATATTCTAATTACCCATTAATCATTTTAAAAAAAACTAGAAATAAATTAATTTTATTCATTGAAAATTTGAGGAAATAGTTGCATCGATAAATTCACTCTTAACCTTGTAAAAATAATAGCGCATAGTAGAATTAGCTTCGTCAACAATCACTATCAGTTACAGGCGTCTATTGACAGGACCCCGCTGGCAAAACAAGTAGCGCGTGCGTCTCCTAATCCACAGGTAGTCAGTTCAACCCTCAGGGGTGAAAAAGTCCGATGCAGTTTCTTCCACAAATATCCGTAGACGCTTCCAGTAATGTCAATAGATGGCAGCACCTGCATCTTTTTAACTAGCAACTGATGCTAGAAAAGTAAAAAATTAAAGCAAATGATGGTAGAAAAATAGTGCTAGACTAGCAAAAAATACTAGCAAGTGATGGTCTTTATTGCTGCTAGGCCAGCTACATATTCAAGCAACACATGCTGGATTATGTATGCTGGCCAAGCAACAAAGTGGGCCAAAACACACCATGACATGCTGGTAATACTGCTAGAACCAGCAAAATTTGTAATGGTAGTTTGTGCTATTTTACTTGCTGGGATATAGCAAGTAATGCTTGTCTAGCAAACAAATACCAGCATGAATTTTGACCTGGGTATTGTTGAAATAAATCCCTAAATTTCGTATTTACACATTTATCGCACTTAATTATTTATATTATTACGAGAAAAAATATATTAATAATTTTGAGGTTAATTTTTATCTCTCTAATGTCGTGATAGCATTTTTGCTACCATATTCGCGATTTGTTGGAAATATACAAATAATTACTTGAAAGGCTTTACAAATGTATAAAGATATTCTTTACTTGTTAAATCCCTGAGATCTTTCGAAAGAACAAGCATTCTTTTCAAACGGGAAAAAGACAATTGGGCAGAATAAAAATAATAAAAAGTTTAAATTTATACATTAAGGCTTTAAAGTTTATATTGAAGTCTTACTTAAACATTAACTGATTAGTTCGTACGACGTAGGATAAAAAAGTGTTTGCTTGATCCATCACTAAAGCTTTCAGACACCACTAATTCTTTTTAACTACAATGTCAAATTATTTAATGGCAGATATTTTTGTACTAAACATTGCGAACATCGTAGCTCAAAAAGGGGTGTTAACCCTAAATTTTCAATTAATTGTACCTGAAAAAGAATCAGTTAAGATTCTATTACTATTTTAAAGTGTATATTTTTGTAATCATTCGAAGAAATGTTAAAATCTAATATTTTACATTTGACATTTTGTTCTAAAATGTTCAGTTTTTCCTCATGAAATATTGCATTCATTACATTTAAAACCATTTGTCTCTTTCTGGAAAGACAGAAACAATTTCGCGACAGCATGAATTGAGTAGGTTGTGAAAGAAAAACGTGGATATTTTCGCTGACGCAAAGTCTTTAATTCTGTTCATTGAGGAAATGAAGGCATTCATCTTGATATTTTCTCCTAAAGTGTGATAGAATTAATGTTGTTAAGAATTCATGAGTTGAGAATAAGTGAAGAATATTGTTGAAATAAATCCCTAAATTTCGTATTTACACATTTATCGCATTTAATTATTTATATTATTACGCGAAAAAATATATTAATAATTTTTAGGTTATTTTTTATCTTTTTAATGTCTTGATAGCAATTTTGCTACCATGTTCGTGATTTGTTGGAAATATACAAATAATTACTTGAAACGCTGTACAAATATATAAAGATATTCTTTACTTATTAAATCCCTCAGATCCTTCGTAATCACAAGCATTCTTTTTAAAGGGGAAAAGGGTAATTGAGCAGAATAAAAATATTAAAAAGTTTAAATTAATATATTACGGTTTTAAAGTTTATATTGAAGTTTTACTTAACCACGTAACTGATTAGCCCGTAAGATGTAGGAGCAAAAAGTGTTTGCTTGATCCATCACTTAAAGCTTTTTGACACCACTAATTCTTTTTAACTACAATGTTGAATTATTTAACCCATTAACGCCCGAATTAATTTCTTCGCTAAAATTTAAATTTTGTATTTCCCACCACTTTTAAAATCAAATTAACTTTTATCTAAATTTATCGAAGATTCTGTCTCGTGAGAAAAGGTATTTATTTATCTTCCTCTTTACTGGTGGGAAAACTACTTTCTTGCTGTTTTTGTAACCGTCCTCAAAAGAGGACACTGGGCGTTAATGGGTTAAAGCAGGAGTGCACAACCTGTGGCCCGTGGGATACAGGTTACCACAATTTTTATGTAGAGTAATTTTTCTTATAGTAGTGACAGAATCTTAGCTATAAAAAAAAAAGAAACTACTCTTTTCAAATATTCTGGTGCCAAACGATTTTCTGGTAAAAAGGTTGTGCGTCACTGATTTAAAGCAACATACACTGGTGCCCAAAAGTTTAGCATAATTGGTAATTAAGTAAATAATGAAAGAAATATAAATCGAAATGTGGTGAAACTCCAGGTGTGTAAAAAAAATAGTACGCGTCATATATTTTCGCGAAGAGTTTTCCCCGAAATCGAACAGGGGACCGTCAAGAAATTGAAAAAAACGAAAATCTTTCAAAACTAATGTAGCAAAAGCGTTCAAACTGCACATTATGATTAAATGGCTTATTGTAATGTACTGTGTTTATTTTTATAAGGATAGCATGTATACCCGTAGAGAAATTAAGGTTTTTATAAAAACAGTCCTAAGTTTTTTGCTTATAATTTGCAGAGTTCTTAATATAAAATAATGTTCTTTTCTGAAAATATGACAAACATCATGGTACACAATACCAAGTCATCAGAATTTAAAAATAATAAAAATTGTATGACAAATGAGGCGTTTACTAAATAATTTTTTACTGCGCATGCGTGAACGCTATTACATTTTCATTTGCATATTATGTTAGTTAAGTGTGTAGAGCAACTTTTGTGAAAGTCTCAAAAACATAGATTAAAAATTCTGAAAATTATCGTTGATAGAATGAGATTAAAATATTTTTTCCCTAATGAAGCAAAAAGATGAGGGGCTGTATCCATATTCCATTGTTTCGTGCCTAGACAATATTGCACGTACAACTGTATTTGGATAAAACCCCTGATATTTTGCTTCCTTTTAGGAATAACGGATTTTTAGTTGATTCTATAGACGATAATTTTCAGAATTTTCAAGCTTTTTTTTTCAGAACTTTTACAGAAGTTGTTCTATACATTTAGCTAACACAATATGCAAATGAAGTTTTGATATCGTTGACGCATGCGCAATGAAAAATTATTTACTAAACCAACTCATTTTTCATACAATTTTTATTATATTTAAATTCTGATGACAGGATATTGTGTACAATGATGTTTGTCATATTTTCAGAAAAAAAACCCATTATTTTATATTAAGAACTCTGCAAATTATAAGCAAAAAACTTAGGACTTTTTTTATAAAAACCTTAATTTCTCTACGAGTATACATGCTATCCTTATAAAAACAAACACAGTACATTACAATAAGAAACCTAATCATAATGTGCAGTTTGAACGCTTTTGCTACATTAGTTTTGACAGGGTTATCCAAAAAAATCTTCGTTCTTTTTCAATTTGACGGTCCCCTGTTCGATTTCGGGGAAAACTCTTCGCGAAAATATATGACGCGTACTGTTTTGTTTACACACCTGGAGTTTCACCACATTTCGATTTATATTTCTTTCATTACTTACTTAATTACCAATTATGCTTAACTTTTGGACACCCAGTGTATGTTTGTACCAGGTAGGCGAGTGGTCAGGAAAAATTGCAGTCAAAATAAGAGGACAGCACCAGTATTTTCCTATCGAGATTACTTCAAATAATTTAAAGGGGTTAAAGAAGGCGATTTCTCTTTAACAAAATACTGGTATTGAGCACTTATTTAGACTATATTTTTCCCTGACCACTCGCAACCCTGTGTAGTAAAATTTAAATATCGTAGCTTAAAAAGGAATGTTAAGACTAAATTTTGAATAAATTGTATCTGAAAAAAAATCACTACTTTTACTACTTTAAACTATTTACTACTTTAAAGGTAATATTATTCTAATCATTCGAAAAAAATGTTAAAATCTGATATTTTACATTTGACATTTTATTCAAAAATGTGCAGGTGTTCCTGCTGGAATATTGCATTCTTTACATATAAAAATATTTTTCTCCTTTTGGAAAGACAGAAACAACTTTCGCGGCAGCATAAATAGAGTAGGTTGTGAGAGAAAAATGTGAATATTCTCGTTGACGCAAAGTCTGTTCAGTGTGGAAATGAAGGCATCTTGATATTTTTCTCTGAGGTGTGATAGAATTAATGTTGTTAAGAATTCATGAGTTGGGGGTAAGAGAAGCGTATTAATTAAATATTTCCAACTGAGCGAAAAAATGACCAGGCTGGGAATCGAACCCAGATACTTGGCTTACAAAGCCAATGCTTTACCTGTTAAGCTACCTGGGCGATAGCCAGCTGAGATTTTTCACTCAGATAACCTTATAGGTCATAACATCTGGTCTGTCATTTAGACCGCTCAACAGAATAGACCGCAGGTAATGGAACTCCATATGACGATGTATACGTAGATATACTATTATTTTAAACACAATCTAACTGATTGGTAAAGTCAACTGCAAAGTGACTGTGAAGTGACTTTACCAATCAGTTAGATTGTGTTGAAAATAATAGAAGCATATTGTTGAAATAAATCACTAAATTTCTTATTTACATATTTATTGCATTTAATTATTTGTATTATTACGCGAAAAAAAATATGTTAATAATTTTTAGGTAAATTTTTATCTCTCTAATGCCGTGATAGCATTTTCGCTACCATGTTCGCGAGTCGTTTGAAATGTACAAAAGAATTACTTAAAAGGTTTTACAAATATATAAAGATATTCTTTAATTATTAAATCCCTGAAATCTTTCGGAAGCACACGCATTCTTTTCAAAGGAGGAAAAGATAACTGAGCAGAATAAAAATATTAAAACGTTTAAATTAATATATTAAGGTTCTAAAGTTTATATTGAAGTCTTACTTAACCACTAAACTGATTAGCCTGTACGACGTAGGAGCTAAAAGTGTTTGCTTTCTTTCTTTCTAACCGATGACCCGGCCCCTACCTGCCGAGTTTTCTCAGCTTAACGGGTTAGATACCTGATATCGGGGTAGACGACCGCCTAATTGCCACGTAGTGGCAATAAATTTTGCTTCGCATGAAATCATTTCTGCAGTATTTGCTTGTCGTTGAGCATACATTGTTTTGCTTGTTACTGAAGTTCCATACTGAAGTTACTGGTACATCCTGAAGTTTGAACGGCAAATGGCTTCGCAAGATGGTCTCGTAATTTAGAGCCTTGATCAGATGACGAGACCTTCACCTGGCAAGGCACCTCCAGAGGTATAATTCACAGGTAACTTGGAGGACTTTGCACCCACGACGGATTTTACATGCACCAGGCGCCATCAGCGTACATGATGGAATTTTAGCCGGCAAAGTGGGGACGATCTACGCAGACAAGTGCCGAAGTCGGCTGATTGTGGCTAACGGTTGCTGGACTGAGTAGTTTATTGCCTTTGTGAATGTACTGAGTTAAGATAATGTACTGAGTTAAAAGTGTTTGCTTGATCTATCACTTAAAGCTTTCTGACACCTCTAATTTGTTTAACCCTTTAAGGCAAGGGCAATATATGTTAGTAGAATGAGAAATTATCGGGTGACACCGGAATTCACACACGAATTTTTTAGATATTTTGAAATCCTTAATTTAAGATTTATTGTAAAAGCAAAATTGTATTTAAAATATTAATGGTACCGTTTGTAAGTTAGAAATAAAAATTAGGTATCCCAGACCAGGCATAGTGTGCCGGAAAGGGTTAGCTACACTATCAATGTATTTAATGGCAGATACTAGACTTTGAGAATATAGTAGCTCAAAAAGAGGTGTTAACCCTAAATTTTCAATTAATTGTATCTGAAAAAGAAACAGTTAAATAATTAAAGACTTCGTTACCATTTTAAAGGTTATATTATTGTAATCATTCGAAGAAATGTTAAAATCTAATATTTTACATTTGACATTTTGTTCTCAAATCTGCAATTTTTCCTCCTGGAATATTGCATTCATTACGTTTAAACCCATTTTTCTCATTCTCGAAAGACAGAATCAACTTTCGTGACAGCCTAAATAGAGTAGGTTGTGGAAGAAAAATGCGGATAGTCTCGTTGACGCAAAGTCTTTAATTCTGTTCATTGAGGAAATGAAGGCATTCATTTAAATATTTTCTTCTATCGTGCGAAAGCATTAAAGCAATGTTGTTAAGAACAATAAGTCACGAATAAGTCATGAATATTGATGAAATAAATCCCCAAACATTGCATTTGCAAATTTATTGCATTTATTTATTTATATTTTTCTGCGAAAAAAAAATATTAATCTTGATGTTAATTTTTAACTCCCCAATGGCATAATAATATTTTTCCTATAATTTTCCCTATTCATTGGATTTTTTAAATTCAGATATTCAGTATTTACTCCAGAAGTTAAAATATTAATTTAAACCTTTAACCCTTTAACGATCAAAGGATTTTCATTGCTAAGATGTAGAAATAAATGAATGACACCGGTAATTGTGAACAGATATATTTGTAAATACGAAAAAGCGATTTTTCGTTTATTCAATAAAATGGATTTTTTAAAAATAAAATTCCGGTGACATTGTTGCATATCGGAATTAGAATTTTGTGGTTTCCTAGAGAAACCAATGAACGTTAAAGGGTTAAGCACTGCTGAGTGAATTTCTATAAAATGTACAAATATTCATTAGCATCACTATTACACAAACAAAAAATTCGGTTTATTATACAACACAGAAAAATACTGCATATTTGTTTTAAAATAAATTTGTCGAATATACCGATTCCATTGAGACATTTGGTGATTAAAATTACTTAAAGAGTCTAAATACGCACATCAAAGCTGATGGGGTAAAAATGGAATGTTTTGCTTTAACCCCTTGAGGGACAGTGGTATGTCTATAAAACCATTTAATTTTAATTACCAAAGGCCACACTGGCACCAGAATTTCAGAAAATAAAATTTTATTAACCTTTTGAGGGGCAAGCAATTGCGTTCATGTAATTCTGAACTCCCACCGGAAATTTGTAAAAAAGTTATATCAAAAAGAGGAAAAGCAATTTCACGAATGTTTTCCACCAAAGTTAGAAAAGTGAAATTTAATGACATTTTTCTGGTGTAAATCTTCATCAAACATAGGTGGTATATAATATACAGGGTGATTAAAAAAAGATGGGAAAATTTTTAAGAGGTGATAGTACACACCCAAACAAGCATTTTGTGTCAGAGAATGATGGTCGAAAACTAAACGTAAAAAAGTTAGAGGGCGCCAAAAGTTATGTTCTTATACGAGACAAAAACACACAATGAACGATTAAGTTAAGTTACGAAAACAAATTTAATGGCATTTGATTACAATAAGTGCTCAAAACATTGACCAGCAGCTGTTATGCACGCAGTACAACGGCGAAGAACAACAGATTGACAAATTTTCTGAAACACACCAGGCATATCGCGAACTTCCCCTACAGCAGGTAAAAGCTTGGCGACAAGTTCTTCTGCGGATTCAATGGGAGTCTCATACAAAAAGCTTTTAGCAGTCCCCACAAAAAAAAAAGAACGAAACATGAAAGATATGGCGAGCGCGGTGGCCAAGCTACAGGACCACTTCTCCCAATTCATTTGTTTGGAAAGTTTACGTCCAGATAGTTTCGCACTGCTCGTGCTTTATGAGCTGGTGCTCCATCTTGTTGAAACCACATTACCTGCCGGATGTGTGGACGAACTTCGTTCAACATGTCTGGTAGCACCTGTTGCAGAAACACGAGGTAGTCATTCCCATCAAGGTGTTTTTTTGCAGAAGATAAGGGCCGAGTAAGTGGTCGCCGATTATTCCTGCCCAAACATTGATAGTAAAACGTTGCTGATGCGAATGTGGATAAGTGGCATGCGGATTTACTTCTGCCCATACATGCTGATTGTGGTTGTTAAATGCACCATCACGCGTGAAGGTACATTCATCCGTGAAAAGAACTGTTGAAATAAAATTTGGATTTACAGCATTCTGCTGAAGAAACCAGCGGGCAAACTCCACACGACGAGGATAATTGCTTTGCCTCAATTCCTGTGCTGTTTGAACATGATAAAGGTGCAAACGTTCATCATGTAGTACTCGCCATGTTCTGGATTGCGATATCTCGGGCGCAACGATTAAGTGGTTAATACTTTTTCCATGTAGTATAATTCTTTCAATATTCTACAACTGGTATTTTATATGCTGCAAATAAACTATTTATAATGTATTATTTTAATTAAAAACTAGCTGCACCCGTCGAAACTCAACGGAAAAGAATATATATTAGGTATGATATATATCAATCTTATATAGACAGTAAAATACTGAGCGAAATAAACAATTGCCACCTCTTAACCTTCCTACCCTGAATGGGTCTAATCGACCCATGACTATAATTTGTTTTATACGATTCGAACCAGAACTTTTTTCATAAAAAAAGTTAAATAATAGATTTAGAGAAATAAGACGATTAAATATATTAAAATGTTTTAAATGAGAATTCTGGTGTGAAATGTTTTTATCAAGATTTGAGCAAAATTTGAACAGGGTAGGAAGGTTAAAATAGGGATAACATAGCTTTTCATGATGAAGATACACAAACTTTAGAAAATAACAAAAAATAAGAAAAATAACTCATAAATTATTATGTTGTACCTAACTACAGCTACAAATCTTTTTTTAATGCGATTTCTAAACCTTAAATATTATTTAAATGCCAAATTATTTAGGAAGTTAATATTATAACCCCGGAAGACGAATTCAAAAATATCTGCATAGTTTATTTTTTCTCCGTTTAAATATCGCTTGATAACTGTAGAATAATTATAATATCAATGAAACATTTTATAATAGAAACAGGGACTTACTAAATTGCCTAACCAACCCACTACATACTTACAGCACTTGCAATAAATTTAATTTATTTATTGGTTTGTATCCTCCATGAACTTGTAAAAATTAATTTTATTGTTATGGCATCGAAAAAAAGAAAAGACGATACCTCTGTTATTAAAAAGAATAAAATTGTTGTATTTGTTACTGAAATGCAGAATTTTTTTTTAAATTTTAAACAATAACTTAATACAATGAAATGATTTTAATTATTTTTTGATATTATGTAAGATAGAAATATAATAATACCGGCATATCACAGATTTTATTTTATTTTATTTTATTTTTTTTATTTTTTTTTTTAATATGACATCATTTACACCTTAAGAAATACTCATCTTTTCTTAAATAAAAGCGTGATTTATGCAGTTATTTAAGAATTCTTTAGTTTCATAAAATATTCATTATAATTAAATAGAAATGGCGCAGTTTACAGAAATATTTTCATGTGTGCACAACAAGGACCTTTAAATTAATAGAAGTTCACTTTATTTAGATGCAGGAATAAAAGTCAGTGAATATGACATCATCACTGACACAGCTTTAACAATGCACATTATATTCATGGAATAAATTTATCTGGTTTCTGCATGACGATATTTTCTCCATCGACAAAATTTCACTTTAGATATTTTATTAAAGTTTATCTTCTGTTATTTTACTAACATAATACTTAATAATATTACTCAGTAAATAATCTGTGTATTGCAGGGAATAATTATGTGCAATCATTTTATTCTGATTAAATTTTACAAAAATCTTTATTTATTTATTTATTTATTTATTTATTTATTCTTTTTTGAAATGCGATTATACATTCACCGATGAGATCAAGCTCCTGATTGGAGAAAAATAATGAAAGAAAATAAATTTTGAGAAAAGCTTAACCTGTTGCCACTGTTTTGAAGAAATGTCATGAAAAAGCTTTTAAAATTAAAAATAAAATATAAAAATTGAAATAAATAAAAAATTAGCCAGAATGGGCACATCTACACATAAACAGATTTCATTTAAAAAAATAATTATCAAAATCGGGCCAGTAGAAAGCTCAGGGCTGATGACCAAAAAAACAGTCAGGTGTTTTAAATATATAGATGTTATTTGAATATTAATAATTGAAGTATAAGATAAAACACTAAATCCCCAACAGAGATAATCTAGAGAAAAGACTCCGGTATACATCCTCAGTGTTTAAGCATGTAGCAGGATTACATAACTATTAAATGTGTGACATATTTACATTACTTATTTATTTACTCATTTATTCATGCACTGTTCGCTTTGTTGTGTAATATTCAACAATCGATAAATTTATTTTTATTGATTTTAGTGCAAACAAATTGATTATAATTGAGAAGCACGCGGAAAAAGTCTATTTCTAAAATAATTATACTTGAGAATTATTATTTTCCTTTTTTTCTTTTTTTTTTAAATTTCTTTTTTTAATCTATAACCTGAGATACATTTTTGTTTATTTTTTCAGTACATTTATCTTTCTTTATTTGGCAGCATAGAAAATAAAATAAATAAATAAATCATTTGTAAAATTATACGACATTTGAAAATAATAGAAGAGGAATTGTATTGTTTACATCGTTGCCTTTTTCGATAGGACAGCGGATATAACAACGCAAAAACTACCCAACCGAATCGTTTGAAATTTAAAGTATATAATTATAACATAATTTTGTCGAGTCATTTCAAATTTTATGAAAATCGGATGGATAGATCAATTACAGTGAGAATCAAAAGGATTCCGTTACAATACGGTCAATGTTGAAAAAAGTTTCAAATGCATTTTAATCGTTTGAAATTTAAAACGTATAATTATTACGTAATTTTATCGAGTTATTTCAAATGTTATGAAAGTCGGATGCATAGATCATTTACAGGGACAATCAAAGGTATTCCATTACATTACGGTCAATGGGAAAAAAGTTTCAAATGCATTTTTATGATGTTACTCTCATTCGAACATAATAGAATTGGCATGAACCTATGTAATATGTACTAAAATATGCATTCTGTACAATCTGTGATGCAAAGAATTTTTATTATTAAATTACAGGACCACACAAAAGTATTCCATTACGTAATGCTATACGGGGAAACATTGTTTGGGGCGTGTTTTAATTATATTCAACCATTTCACATTTTACGAATAAGATGTACGTTGCTGAGGTGTAATAAAAATTACTTCCTGCATATTTACAGAAACACAAAAATTTCGATTTCTATACTGTATCCGAAGTACGCTGTACTATATCAGCAAGATCTGAATATTTTTAAAACTTCGTTATCGTACGAACGCACCTCATTTGCTACGTTCACGTGCAATTTCCAACTTGTTTTTTATATTATAGATATTAAGAGAATAAAAAGCAGGTTCTATTTCTTTGGCCAAAGGTTTATGTGACAGATTTTTTAATTATTTACAAAGAAAATATATATCACCTTCGTTCAGTTTGCATTATATTTATTGACTTGCTACTAAAATTTATATTTAAGGTTATTTAGTATGTATATTTCTGTACTAATTGAAATAGTATTTTTTCTTGTTCATTTATGCCAGTTAGATTTCAAATATATATCGGAGAGCAATAAATTAAAATGAATATGAATATTGATATAAAAACGTGGATTTAGCATTTACAAAACTGCCATTGACGATTATAAATTCTATTTCGTACCACTTTTTCAAAATAAAAAACTTTTATATATCCCTTGATAACATCTTCAAGAGAAATGTACTGCAAAATGTATACTTTAAAAATTATGGTGTGCACAAACTATAAAAATAGTTGCGTGTGATAGCATTGCATTTATGCCCAGAGGTTAAAATATTAACTCAAAATGTGCACAATATGTTTGAATTTATTACGAATTATCAATACGTTGCAGTATTCTGACATTTTTTGAAACTTTACTTGAAAAGATATTAATGGCATTTTAGGCTACTTTTTTAAAATTTATTGTTTAACTCAAATTAGATTTTTAAAAAAGCGTAATTGTCTTTATTTTTGCTTAAATATTTATGCCATAAATCATGCCATTAACATAGCAAAATATTTGTACTTAAAAAATGTGATGGCAATCAAACAATCTGAATTAAAAGAAAATTAGCCTACCCTTAGGTAATGTGCAATGTGTATGTATAAAGTTATTATTTTAAGGGGTCAACGGGGTCTGGCATATAATATCGCAAAGTATCTCTAGGGGAACAGGGTATTAACTTTCATGTCATTTTTGATCCAATCGAAATTTTCTCTTTATATTTGTAACATGGTCTTTGTTTCAAAATCCTCCGTTCGGAGCAAGTGCAAGAAAACTATATTACTGTATTCTGTATTATGCAACAATAAGCAATTATAACATACAGTGAAACTTCCCTGTGCGACCACACCCATTAAGCAACTATCTCCCTGAACGAGCATTATTTCATGGAACATAAATTACTTCCATATGCTCAGAGCTAATTTTACCTCCATTCAGAAACCATCCCAATTGAACTCGAACCATGAGCAACCAATTTCTTTGAAGAAAATGAACCAAGCTTCGTTTATTAATAATCATCTTAAGAAAGATTTATTAGAAACTAGCGGCCTTCGCCCGCTACGCTGGTCGGTTTATCTAAAGAAATCTTGAAGAAGTAGTTAGATAAGGTTCAGACATACATTAAAAAAAAAAAAAAAAAGCAAGTCGATCATTCAAAAAACGTTGGGAAATATCAAATATTTACTGTAATTTTTTAAGAAAAACAAAGTTTCGAAAAAAAAATTAAATCGAAAAAAAAATTACATTGACATATTAATGCAAGGAAATTTTCCCAGAGAGAAAATTCGCCTTGAATACAATATTCCAAATTCTTTTAATTGCTTATAGGCGTTAATGCCAACATAGTGAAAAAAATTCCATGCTGGGAATCGAACCCGGGCCATCAGTATGGCGCACTGACGTTCTACCGACTAAACCACATGGAACGACAGCCAGCTTGAAACTTTCTCATACTTAAGTAGACTGGCGAAAACATAACGATAGCGCGTTTTAAAATCGCACAGTGACATCTATTGGATTTTATATGTACTAAAAAACGTTATGTACTAAAAAACGTGAGCAGCGCACCTAATAGTTTCTTTTGTTTCTTTTTGTTACTTTTTTGTCTGTTGTCCGATTTTGATGAAACAAAGCCTATACACTGCCCGGGAGTGTGCATTCTTCATTAGTGAAAACCGCATAAAAATCCATTCAGTAGTTACGAAGATAACCTCGAACAAACAGACAGACAGACAGACAGACAGACAGACAGACAAAAAATTCAAAATTTTTTTTTTGTGTTTCATTGGTTTTCTTTTATCGCCCTGACTCCATTTTTGTCAATTATCTTCAATGTACAGACACACCGGGTCCTACTGTTTTATTATATGTATAGATATGTTATAAAAGATAAAATCGTAAAGTCAAAGCAAACATCAATGTATTTATTTATTTTAATTCTACAGTAATTAACTTATGTAATTAACTTTTGTTTTGTTAACTTAAATTTTTATATTTATCCTTAATTAGAAAAATAAGATTTAGTACATTAATTGCTAATATTTTTAGCAATTTAAATCTAGCTGTAAAAAGTACCTCCATTAAGAGACCACCTCTCAGACAACCAATTTTTTATTGGAACGGAACATGATCCTTTAGAAAGGTTTTACTGTACATTTAACCCTTTGCGGCGCAGGGCAAATTCATTGCTTAAGTATTGAAATTAATGACTGACACCGGAATTTGAAAAGAACTTTATTTATAAATAAGAAAACGCTATATTACACGCATTCAGTAAATTGTAATTTTTTTAAACAAAATTCCGGTGCCAATGTGGCGTTTGGGAATTAAAATTAAGTGGTATATCTATGAAACCACCGCGCCGCAAGGGGTTAAATAGTAACTGTATTTTGAATGTTATTTGACAAATAGTGATATTTTATTGATTCAGACAAAAAAAAAATATGCAAAAAATAACTGTAACCAGTTTGTACATCCCTCCAAACTAAGAAATAAATTCTAAAAATCAGAAAACAAAATTGCACCATGTAACTGCGGAGGGGCAGGTGGTTGAGGGATGATAACGGATGATATCGGAAGTAGGGAAAGAAGGTGATCTAGAATTACGAAAATATTGATAAAATTACATTTGCTTACCCCCTTATCATACCGTATAGAAAGATGAATCTTGTTCCAAGGGTTTTTGTTGCATATGTCACTTATACTCACATATACTCACAATTCATAACTGCTATGCTTTTTAACTACCTTTTTTAAAAGTTTTCTTTGCCTTAACCCATTAGTGCCTAGCGTCCTTTTTAGGGGCGCTTCTAAAGGTGCATTCAGCACTGTTTTTGACACCGGTTAAAAAGAAAAGCAATAATTATTTTATTCAAATGATGCATTTTCGTGATTAATGAAATAAACTTAAATTTTCTAAAGATAGTGGTGCCAACCAAATAAAATTTACGCAAAAGGTGCTGGGCACGAATGGGTTAATCAATTAGTAAGATGCATTTTCGACAATATAAGTCACTTATTTTCACTGTAAAATACTAGTAGACAAAGTTCGTAACAATTTTACATCTATGTGACTTACACCTGAAGTATGCGAGGAATTAGCCTTAAATGAATATTAACTCTCAAATGTCCAAAGTAGCACAGACTTCGTATAGATTGTGGAATTTCAAGACCAGAAAATTCTTCAGTATCAGACTGTATTCTTACAGAAAATCTCTCTTTAAATAATGCGAAATTTCGCGTGTTTGAACCAGACTTATTTTTATGAAAAAATTTATTGGTATTTGACCTGGGAAACATGGGAAACTAAAGGTACCCGTACGAACACTGTAGCACATACACTACCATTTGTAATTTCAATTTGGTAGGTTTTTTTTTAATTCAGATATTAAAAATTCATATCAAAAATGTAAAATAGATATATTAGCTCTATTTAATAACAGAAAGTCAGTCATTAAATAATTTTTTTTTCTAAATTTCTCGGAAGTAATTTACCCCGGGAATTGGTTAAAATTAAAACATGGATTGAACAGGCATGCTCGCATTTGGCAATATAAATAATCTACATTGCATACAATGTATTTAAATTTGTTACACAGTAGCGATTCTTTGCAGAATTTTAATATTTTTTAAACGTTTTTTCGAACTAAATTAAACAATTCATCGTAAGAAAATAAATAGTTTGAAATCGTCGGCATGAAATCTCTAATGTGTGGAAATAATTTTATTTAATTCTCTTGATCCATTTATACTGGAATCTAAAATGCAATTTTTTTCTGAAGAACCAGAAAACCCTTTTTTATGTAATGCCGATAAAAAAATAAAAGGTGAAATAATAACTGTATTGATTCCCAACAAAGGAAATAAAAGACATAAACAAGAAAATGGTTTAGTACGCAGAAAAGAACGCAAGAATCTTCTGAATTTAACCCCTTGAAGGGCACCGGTATATTATATATACCACTTAATTTTAATTCCCTTATGCCACATCGGCACCGGAATTTTAGCATTAAGATTTGCTTTATACGATGTACGCGAAAAACAGCTTTTACTTTCTATCATATAAATCTGTTTTTGAATCCCGGTTTCGATCAATCATTTGAACATTTTAGGAACATAAGTGCTTTGCCCCTCAAGGGGTTAAATAACTACATTGTGGATATACAGAAGAATTAACACGCATTTTAAATTTACTTCAAGTATTATATGTATAATAAAAAATAAATAAATAAATAAAACC
Source organism: Maratus speculifer (assembly GCA_964019185.1). Taxonomy (NCBI): domain Eukaryota; kingdom Metazoa; phylum Arthropoda; class Arachnida; order Araneae; family Salticidae; genus Maratus; species Maratus speculifer. The sequence goes on from OZ025300.1 coordinate 236,945,766, forward strand.
CATTGATTATAGAAAAACTTGGCTATATTTGCGCCAAATTCTGTCTTTTATATGAAGATATTCTAATTGTCGGCATAGCTCATGTATAAAAAAAAATTAACACACTTTCTCCATGGATCTGACAAACTACGTAATTTTTTGTACAACTTGTAAAGAAAAACACATTAGCGAAACGATGAATATTTGTAGGCTTAACCCTTTGCGGCGCAGGGCAAATTTATTGCTTTAGTATTGAAATTAATGACTAACACCGGAATTTAAAAACAATTTTATATATAAATAGGAAAACGCTATATTTTACGCATTCAATAAACCGTAATTTTTTAAAACAAAATTCCGGTGCCAACGTGGCGTTTGGGAATTAAAATTAAGTGGTATATCTATGAAATCACCGCGCCGCAAGGGGTTAAAATTCCCAGGTCAGGGTTTGTACGCTTGAAATATTTTCAGGGACTTTCTACCTGAATTTTCGTAAAGTAATGTTTGCCTTATTTATTGAAAAATAAATCTATTTTCGGATATATCTTAGCTTTGCAAAATCTCTGGAATTGAAACACATAAAATCACGTCAATCTCTTGATCCGTAAGAACCATGCAATTATGCAAGAACGTAGTGAAAAAGAAACAAAGAAAACAAAACGCACCCATATCCATTTAGAGGCTGTTGAGAAAAAAAGGTAGCAAACAGACCCTATACATGCATAAGATACACACAGTGGCGAATCCAGGAATATGCTCTGGATACCAGTAATTGTAAAGTTTTCTTCGAAGTCAGTAATGGAAAAATGTTTTCCAATTAGATAAGGCGGGAGAGCTTTACGAAAATAGTCGTATTCAAAGCATTTGGACACCCACCTTGCCAACCTGGATATCTGGATATATAACTGTCAATTACGGAATTTCCGATTCGTATACAGTCGACTCTCGTTAATTCGAAATCGGATAATTCGAATCTTCACTTAATTCGAACTAAACATGAAGGCCCGAAATTTTCAGTGCCTGAATAACGTTAAAAATTTTCTTTAATTCGAACTCATTTTCTCTCGACTTTGTTTAATTCGAACTAACCCGAATTCTGATTTTTCATTTTTCTTTTCTTTCTCACGCATTTCAGATAATTTGAATAACTTTTTTTCTTTGATTTTTCGAAAATTGTTCCGAACGAGTATACATGTAATACAATGCATTTGATATCCACTTTCTTAGAGCCCCGTCTGTCCATCAGTGTCGCTTTAAATTTTCTTCCATCGTGCTTGTTTCTAATCTTTTAATTAATTTATGGATTTATCCTTTCTAATTTAATATTAAGCAGGGTGCGTAGCCTGGAAGCACCTTGTAAGGACCTTTTACCAGAATTTGTATAATGTAATATTTGTTTTATTTAACGAAAAAGAAATCCATTTTCAGTTGCAACAACCAGTACTTTAAAGAATTTCTGATACTAAAAGAATTCAAATCCTCTGATTTTCTTGGTGACTACGCACCCTGTTAAGTCATATTCTAATGATAACAGACGAAATAAGTTTAAAAAACACTATAACATTAATTCCTTTGTAATAGTATACCATAGTAAGCATGTTTTCCATAATTCGAACTTCGGATAATTCGAACATTTCTTGTGGTCCCGACGAGTTCTAATTAACGAGAGTCGACTGTATATTATTAACACCCATGACTTTATTCTTTTATATGACAATAAAAATAACACGTCGAGAGCAACGGTGACTAACAGTGTTGCTAGTGGGCTACTTTTTTAAAATTCAGATTTCTTCATTGGCACCACTTTTTTAATGTGGTAAAACTCCTCTTCTTTTTCACTTAAATAATATGTCATTAAATAAGGCGAATTCCACCGTTTCAAAAAAAGGTACCAATCAAGAAATGTGAATTTGGAAAAAGTAGCCTACTGGAAACTCTGGTGACTGATTCTGAAACTAAAAATATATATATATTGTTTTAGGTTTAGGTTTGTCTGTCAACAGTGAATAATGCGAAATAAGCGAAAAGTTGAGTGTCAGTCACCGGTGACTGACTTGGCACTTAACCCTTTAACCTTCAGAGCATTTTAATTGCTAAGTTATTGAAATAAATGATTGCCACGGTAACTGCGTACAAATATTTTTGTAAATAAGAAAAAGTGATTTTTCACATGTATAATAAAATGAATTTTTCTCTATTAAAATTCCGGTGTCGCTGTTGCATATCGTAATTAAAATTTTGTGGTTTCGTAGAGAAACCAATGAACGTTAACCCTTTGCGGCGCAGTGGTTTCATAGATATACCACTTAATTTAAATTCCCAAACGCTACATTCGCACCGGTATATTGTTTTAAAAAATTACCGTTTATTGAATGCGTGACAGATAGCGTTTTCTTATTTAGAAATAAAATTGTCTTCAAATCCCGGTGTCAGTCATAAATTTCAACACTTAAGCAATGAATTGCCGTGCGCCGCAAAGGGTTAAAGGGTTAACGTGCTTCGGAAAATAGACGCTACGATATCTGTATAGTGGGTGGTGGAATATTTTATATCCCACCTACCAATGGCGCCAACTTATGGGGCCCTAGGGGCGTGAGCCCACCCAGTTTCAATTTGTTGAATACGTAATTTATTTTTTTTTTTCTTAATCGCTGAAATGAAATTTGGTTTTATTAATGTTCTCAAAAGCAATTTTAAATGGGAAAATAGTAAGGATATCAGTTAAAGTTACAGGAGCACTGAAAACCCCTTCAGCGGAATTATAGTTAAATTTCTTTGAAAAACAAACATCTTCCATATTTTGCTGTCTGGTTTGATGTCTTGAACGTATAAACCACGTAGGTGGCTAAAGTGTATTTTTTTCTTTGACATTTAGTTTTTGCATTTTCAATAGTTTGGAATTTTTATGCTATTTATAAAAAGGATTAATGTACTTATAAGAAAGAATGTGTGACAATATAATTTAACTTAAGCTTATTCATAAAATAATAAAATTCTAATTATTTAAAAACTTGTTAAAAAATAACATAATTTAATTATGAAGTATCATCATTAATCATTCGCCCTCCCACTTCCCTTTCTCTCTACATAAATATAAAACTACACAAGTTAAAAAAAAATCATGCGCTGAGCATAGATTATGAAGCACTTTCCATCACTTCATGGAATCCTTGATAAAACTTCGTCCTTCAAGGCGATAAGCTTACTGTATGTAGTCAAATACGTATTCCAATACTATTGAACAGCACTATATTTGAGCTGTCGGTGTAAATATGATGAGAAAATTTAGTTTAGTAAGAAAATGTCTAGCAGACTGAAATTTTTCTTTCAAAAATTTATACTTATTGATGGAAACATTCTCGGTTTCTTTTGTTCAATCCTGTAGTTTGCCTTGCACCTTTATTATACGTCAGTATTAAGCTAAAAGTTATTTTAAACTAAAACATTCTTAAAATTAATAAAATCATATTCTTAGAAATTATCATTCATAGTCGTCCATGTATTCAAATCTTTGCGGGGACCTGTATGTAGTTTTATCTATATTCTACAAACATTTCTTAGTATAGTGAATTCAGTTCAGGGTAGAAATGCATAACCTATTAAAAAACCACGTTTAAGTAATTTAAGCTCATATTCAGTAACGCTGGTGACCTGTTAGAGGTAGCCCTGTATATCAACTTTAGTATTTATACAAACCATAGAAAATGCATAGATTTAGTGAAACTTAAACGCACATATCCTAATTAAAATTCATTTCAGCCATCATCGGATATATGTACAGTATTTCTGAAAGAATATTCTATTTGAAATCTTTTGTGTGTCCCTGTAAATGCTATGTATTTCATATTATGCATTTTTGTATCGCACAGTTTCTATTAAGCTATATATATCAATTTTATTCTACATAAAGTTGTTTGATATTGTTAAAAAATGTCGCACACAATTCCCCCTGTTACCATTATGTAATGGAATTTTTTTGCGTGTCCTTGTAAATGATTAATAAATATTTTTTTCACCGCATTTTTTTACAGAATACATATATTAATGCATTTTGTAAATGTATATAAAACTTGATATGATTGTAGGTTATAGCATCTTTAAAATTTGAAACGACTTTTTCCCATAGGCCGTAATGTAACGGGAAACTTCGGAACTGTCCCTGTAAATAAACTAATCATGGTAGAAACTTTATTTTCAATAGAGTTCGTGCTAGGGTAAATGTCAATAATATAAAAATTTCATGGCGATTTCATGGCTAAGTATATTTACGTGAGTTAGAGCGTGGACAGGCGGACAGACAAACCGAATGCATAAGCACTTTTCAACTTTTTTGGAAAATGCTAAAAAGAGTTAAAAAATGTTATAGCGTTTTTTTTTTTTTTTTTTTTTTTTTTTTTTTGTTAATTTGAAGTAATTTTTTCCAAATTTTCGGTGGAAGTTTAGACTTATTTACACGCACTATCTTGTCCCTCAAATGATTAAAATAAATAACAAGGTGACATAATATTCTAGCCTTAATTGTGACGTCATCGATAATAATGTCAGTTGTTATAAAGGAGAAAATTTATAATCCTGACCACATTTCCTAAATATATGATACTTTTTAAATACACATGAATTTGTTACGCGTCATTATGCCACTATTGTAACGTTTATATAACCTAAAAGTTGTAACATTTTAAAAGCTTAATATAATAAAATGAAACAATTCAATGGAAACAAATAGTAGTGTGAAATTACCGACTTTATATTTTATGCATGTGATGCAGATTCTATGGTAGAAAGCATAAATTTTCTTAATTCATTTACACAGCAATCTAGAATTATATTGTTTCTAAACTCTCATAATAAAAAACTTTATATATCGCCGCGCCGATTCAAAAGTAAAATAATTTAAAATTAGAAAAATCGTTTTATGTTCTTGTAAATAACAAAACAAATATCTTTCGTAGAAGAGTACAAATAGGAAACATAAATTTATGTTACACATTGCGAGTTATTAGCAGATTTGTACCGTTTATTAAACTTTCCTAAAGCGAATAAAATAACTACTTTTTAAACATTTAGCCATTTTAGGATTAAGTAATTATATCTCTTTAATGGTGAATTCTCACCGAAAAAAAAAATCCAAAATAAGAAAAACCATTTTTTAAACTTTTATCAACGAAAGTTAGAAAATTAAAATTTAATAAAAAGTTTCTTGGGGGAAAATTGATTAAACGGAGGTAGAATATAAAATATCCCACCGTCACTCAACGGGTTATATAGAATAATCAGCATGCCGGTTTTAGATTGTATACTAAAAATCCTAAATATATGGTATTTTAGCAACATGTTTAGTTCGAACCCTTTCTTTACATTTGGATCCTAATATTTCTAAAAATTAAAAACTAGAAATATTTCTAATGCATAAACTAAATGTCTAACGTATAAATATGACTAATGACTATTGTATATACTAATAAAACTTTGCTCATCTATTTTTTGAAAACGACCTTCGACATAATTGAACAATTAGCCATTTTAGGATTAAGTAATTATATCTCTTTAATGGGGAATTCTCACCGAAAAAAAAAATCCAAAATAAGAAAAACCATTTTTTAAACTTTTTTCAACGAAAGCAAGAAAATTAAAATTTAATAAAAAGTTTCTTGGGTGAAAATTGATTAAACGGAGGTAGAATATAAAATATCCCACCGTCACTCAACGGGTTAAATAGAATAATCAGCATGCCGGTTTTAGATTGTATACTGAAAATCCTAAATATATGGTATTTTAGCAACACGTTTAGTTCGAAACATTTCTTTACATTTGGATCCTAATATTTCTAAAAATTAAAAACTAGAAATATTTCTAATGCATAAACTAAATGTCTAACGTATAAATATGACTAATGACTATTGTATATACTAGTGAAACTTTGCTCATCTATTTTTTGAAAACGACCTTCGACATAATTGAACATTTAGCCATTTTAGGATAAAGTAATTATACCTCTTTAATGGGGAATTCTCACCGAAAAAAATTCCAAAATAAGAAAAAACATTTTTTAAACTTTTTTCAACGAAAGTTAGAAAATTAAAATTTAATAAAAAGTTTCTTGGGGGAAAATTGATTAAACGGAGGTAGAATATAAAATATCCCACCGTCACTCAACGGGTTATATAGAATAATCAGCATGCCGGTTTTAAATTGTATACTAAAAATCCTAAATATATGGTATTTTCGCAATACGTTTAGTTCGAAACATTTCTTTACATTTGGATCCTAATATTTCTAAAAATTAAAAACTAGAAATATTTCTAATGCATAAACTAAATGTCTAACGTATAAATATGACTAATGACTATTGTATATACTAGTGAATCTTTGCTCATCTATTTTTTGAAAACGACCTTCGACATAATTGAACATTTAGCCATTTTAGGATTAAGTAATTATATCACTTTAATGGGGAATTCTCACCGAAGAAAAAATCCAAAATAAGAAAAACCTTTTTTAAACTTTTTTCAACGAAAGCTAGAAAATTAAAATTTAATAAAAAGTTTCTTGGGTAAAAATTGATTAAACGGAGGTAGAATATAAAATATCCCACCGTCACTCAACGGGTTAAATAGAATAATCAGCCTGCCGGTTTTAGATTGTATACTAAAAATCCTAAATATATGGTATTTTAGCAACACGTTTAGTTCGAAACATTTCTTTACATTTGGATCCTAATATTTCTAAAAATTAAAAACTAGAAATATTTCTAATGCATAAACTAAATGTCTAACGTATAAATATGACTAATGACTATTGTATATACTAGTGAATCTTTGCTCATCTATTTTTTGAAAACGACCTTCGACATAATTGAACATTTAGCCATTTTAGGATTAAGTAATTATATCACTTTAATGGGGAATTCTCACCGAAGAAAAAATCCAAAATAAGAAAAACCATTTTTTAAACTTTTTTCAACGAAAGCTAGAAAATTAAAATTTAATAAAAAGTTTCTTGGGTAAAAATTGATTAAACGGAGGTAGAATATAAAATATCCCACCGTCACTCAACGGGTTAAATAGAATAATCAGCCTGCCGGTTTTAGATTGTATACTAAAAATCCTAAATATATGGTATTTTAGCAACACGTTTAGTTCGAAACATTTCTTTACATTTGGATCCTAATATTTCTAAAAATTAAAAACTAGAAATATTTCTAATGCATAAACTAAATGTCTAACGTATAAATATGACTAATGACTATTGTATATACTAGTGAATCTTTGCTCATCTATTTTTTGAAAACGACCTTCGACATAATTGAACATTTAGCCATTTTAGGATTAAGTAATTATATCACTTTAATGGGGAATTCTCACCGAAGAAAAAATCCAAAATAAGAAAAACCATTTTTTAAACTTTTTTCAACGAAAGCTAGAAAATTAAAATTTAATAAAAAGTTTCTTGGGTAAAAATTGATTAAACGGAGGTAGAATATAAAATATCCCACCGTCACTCAACGGGTTAAATAGAATAATCAGCCTGCCGGTTTTAGATTGTATACTAAAAATCCTAAATATATGGTATTTTAGCAACACGTTTAGTTCGAAACATTTCTTTACATTTGGATCCTAATATTTCTAAAAATTAAAAACTAGAAATATTTCTAATGCATAAACTAAATGTCTAACGTATAAATATGACTAATGACTATTGTATATACTAGTGAAACTTTGCTCATCTATTTTTTGAAAACGACCTTCTACATAATTGAACATTTAGCCATTTTAGGATTAAGTAATTATATCTCTTTAATGGGGAATTCTCACCGAAAAAAAATTCCAAAATAAGAAAAACCATTTTTTAAACTTTTTTCAACGAATGCTAGAAAATTAAAATTTAATAATAAGTTTCTCGGGTAAAAATTGATTAAAAGGAGGTAGAATATAAAATATCCCACCGTCACTTAACGGGTTAAATAGAGTAATCAGCATGCCGGTTTTAGATTGTATACTAAAAATCCTGAATATATAGTAATTTAGCAACACGTTTAGTTCGAACCATTTCTTTCCATTTGGATCCTAATATTTCTAAATACAGTCGAGTCTCTATATAACGAAATCTATCGTTCCATTAAAAAAATCGTTATATAGAGAAATTCGATGTATAGAAAATGATGTTAAAAATCGTATTTAATGTGTAAATTTTGAGCGAATATTATTTTCGATATTTTTAATTAAGGATTTGAAATGTTTAAAAGTAAATATTAACCTAACATTTAGACCTCAAATTTTAGCAAGGAATAAAAATTGTAGTTAACATTTTCCTCCATTTGAAGGCCTCTCTTACGCGCCTCTCATTGATTCCTCACTTACATGTGTAACAATCTAATTGACTCTGTTTTGAGAAGGATGTTGAAAGGTTTGTGGGAGGTGGGATGAATCCGTTGGATTTAAAGAACAAGGAGAGATGTAATATAAAAAAAACTCAGCACTGAACGATAAATCCAAAATAAGTGATGGAAAATTGACTCCATATGATTCCGAAGCTTTTTTAAAACTGAATAAATTAAGACCAATTTATGAAAAAAAATCATTAAATGGAGATAGATATTTCGCTATATAGAGACTGTTTTTAATGTAATCATGCGAAAAGGGGACCGTTCCTACAAAAAATTCGTTATATAGAGAAATTCGATGTATGGAGTTTCGTTGTATAGAGACTCGACTCTATTAAAAACTAGAAATATTTCTAATGCATAAACTAAATGTCTGACGTATAAATATGACTAAATACTATTGTATATACTAGTGAAACTTTGCTCATCTATTTTTTGAAAACGAACTTCGACATAATTGAACCTGGTGTCAAACCTTTCCAACACAGAAATATTCTGTTTACAAATTGATGAAATGATTGATTGATAAAGGAATTTACAAACGGCTATTTTAGGGATTAAAAGATTGTATTTTTAAACTTTCAATGTAAAAGCAAAATTATATTAAAACATTCTTGATACCACTTGTAAGTTTGAAATTAAAATTCGGTGGTCCGGACGTGTGACCACAGCACCGGATACCATTAATCCCTTGAGGGGCAGTGGGTTAATCTTATCCCACCTAATTAAAAAAAATATATATAAAAGAATACTGCCCAGTTAAACTGATGGCATTGAGCTCACAGGCCATAAATACTAATTGTACATTGAAGCCTTATATTTTCAAGGGTTAATTCCGTTCGAAAAAAAATTAAGAAGGGGAAACAGCTCTCCCCTTTCCACTTTTTTTTAAACTTAATCATTGAGCCTCCGATACTATCAAAGACATGCTTTATCATATAAAAAATCTATATCCAAAATTCAGAGCAACTGAGATAATTCTTAATAAAAACCCATTTAGCATTTATATAATTTAAAAGGAGTTATCCCCCTCTTTTATACTTAACCATTAAACTTCCAAAACTATTCAGAGATTTGAACGAAATCTGAAAATTCTGTTTGAAAAACCCATTTATATAAATTAAGGGGGGGGCATTAGAACCCCTGTTCCCCCTATTTATACTTATTCAATGAACACCTCATAACAGTCACGGAATCGCCTAATCAGAATGATCCTAATCTAAATTTTGAACGAAAACTTAATTCTGCATGAAAATACCATTCATATCAATTAAGGGGAGGGGCATGAGCCCTTCGGTCCTCCTCTTATACATATCGAATGAACTCCAAAAACTAATCAGGCAAGCGCCTTGTCAGGATATACCTACATACAAAATTTCAAGTGGATCGGATATTTTTATCATGAGTTATCGCGTTACGCACGAACGTACGAACGTACATACAAAACGGACGGGCACATAAGCTCTCAGTCTATGATAGCCTGTGAGCTAAAAAAGATTGTCACCAGGAAGTTTTAATGAAATTTTATATTTTCAATTTTGGTGGCATACTATTAAATAATTTGCCTTTCTTATTTTAAAATAAAATTTATCGATTTTTCCGGTGATAATTCAATATTACACAAACATTATTGCTTGCCTATCAAGGGGTTAAGTAGACTGGTGGCATTCAAAGATCAAACACTCTGAGTTAAACTGTTTTCTCATGCAATTGCGATTTTTTTCAGGATAGAATAAAATTAAATTTTCTGCATAACGATTCACCTTCTGATTGAGATCAGATTGTTAGTTTTTCTAACTTAAAAAAATCTGGGAATTTGCACAATTTTCACGGGTAGGTTATTTGTTACAATGTAGAAAATTCATAAGACTAGCGATATCCACTTATACAGAGTGATTCTAAATTCATCTTAAAAACATTAAGAGTTGGTACTGGACAGGGTAATTAATATTTAATGCATAGGAATGTACGGACGTAGGTGATGCGTTATTTCAAAATTCCTATACTTTTTTGTTGTTGTTTATTTAAAACAGACATTTCACAAATCAACAAAGAAAACATTATTCTATGAGAATAATCAGTAAGAATTTAATAAAAATTTTTGAATAAAAAAACTGGTAAATTTTACTTACACAGGAAATACATGAAAAGAAATAGAATTTTTTTTTAATTCAAAAATTCCGATTTCATATCACAAAGTTTCAAAGAAGACATTTTTCTTTAAGTAATCAGAAAAAAAAGGTTTGTCTTAACACTAAAACAGCCGGGTATTTTACTAAATTTTTATATAAAGTGTTTTGCACCAGAATTTTAATTTTAAACTATTTAACTTATTTAATTAGTCTATCTTTGAGCTGCAAATATATAACATATCTTAGGAAGAAAATTCTGGTTCGAATCGACTACTATCATTCTGGCAGGGGTCATTTTGACCCCTAATGGCGGTTCTAGTGTTAAATAAAGAGACGAATAGTAAAGGATTTTTCTGGTAGAAATTAACAGTTTTTTTCTATCTTTCTTTTAAGGGGGACTAAATTTGCTCTCTGGTTTTTGTGCATCAACACATCGCTTGCACCGAAACATTCCTACACAATAAATGATTGTTACAGTGCCCTATACTAATACATAAAGTTTGTACTAAGAATTTAGAATCACCCTATGTATGGTATCTTATATGACACCTTATTTATATCGCTAATTTTTTAGCGTCATTTATTCATTGAAAAATATAACATTTTTAAAATTTACACTGAAAGAAATAAAACAATTCAATGAAAAGTTAAATAGTCTGAAACAGCCATTTTATGCTTTATGTATGATAAGTTTAATCTATTATAAGTAAATGGTTAAAAAATTGTTTAACCCATTAGTGCCTAGCGTCCCTTTTTAGGGACGCTTCGAAAGATGCATTCAGCACTGTTTTTGACACCGGTAAAAAAGAAAAGCAATAGTTATTTTATTTAAATGATGCATTTTCGTGATTAATGAACTAAACTTAAATCTTTTAAAAATAGTGGTGCCAACCAAATAAAATTTAAGCAAAAGATGCTGGGTACGAATGTGTTAAATTCTCTTGATTCCTTTACACAGCAATCTACAATTAAATTGTTTGTAAATTCTGAGAAAGAATATTTGATACACACTCTTGCATTCAATTTTATATAAAGAGTACTATATAAATTTGTCTTTACATTTAAAAAAAAATATGAAGTAAAGAATTAATATCATGAAGATTGATATAGCTTCAGACGTAGAGAAAAAAAAATTATTTCTTGTATATTCACTATTTCTTAACTTTTTTTCACTAATCCCATGAGTGCTTTACAATTTATTGCATCATCACTTTTCTATAAAAAAGTAAAAGAAAAAATGTTTATACTAAGCAAGTTTCTAAATAACATTTAGTTTTTTTTCATATTTTTGTGCTATTTTTAACAGAGAAAGAAAAAACTCAATATGATCTCTGCTATATTTTTGAAGACTAGATGAAATAAAAAGGCAAATTAGGTTAATAAATAATATATAATATTAACGTAATTACATGGAGTACTATAAAGAATTTTTGCATATAACTTGTCTAACTGCTTATTTTATTCATTACTCATGACAATGTATGGGTAATTAGTATATATGAAAACGTATAATTCCCTCTAAAATAAAAATTTAACTTTTCTAATCCCCTCCGCCAAAAAAGGACCAATTTCTGTATTACAAAGCATGCTTATAATATTGTGCACGAAATGTCATTGAAATTTAACAAATGAACAATTGCTAGTTACTTTTTAAATCTGATATAAAGCAAACTCCAAATTAGTTAGCCAAAAGGATTAGAATACCAATATTAAATAATAATTATCTCACTAAATAATAGTAGGATCGAATGAGATAACATATATTATAGTTAGATACAGTGATGGCAACTCATGGAAAATTGCCCTCATTTAACCCTTTCCGGCACACTGTGCCCGGTCTGGAATACTAAATTTTTATTCCAAACTTGAAAACGGCACCAATAATATTTTAGTAAAATTTTGCTTTTACAACGAAAGCTTAAATTAACCCTTTCCGGCACACTGTGCCCGGTCGGGGATACCTAATTTTAATTCTAAACTTGCAAATGGCCCCAGTAATATTGTAGTGAAATTTTGCTTTTACGATAAATGCTTAAGTTAGAGGATTCAAAATATCTAAAAAATTCGTTCGTGAATTCCGGTGTCAGCCGATTATTTCTCATTTTACATCAGATTTTGCCCGTGCCGGAAAGGGTTAAGGAGTTCAAAATATCTAAAAAAGTCGTTTGAAAATTCCAGTGACAGTTGATAATTACTCATTTTACTACAAAATTTGCCGTGCCGGAAAGGGTTAAAGGGAAAACAAAGGTCTGTTGGAAAAAGTAATATTTTTTTATGTTTAGTGGGAAATTTCGACATTTTTGAGATTTCTCCCCTTCAGAGCCTGATTACTAACGGGGCACTCTCTCACCAGAAAAAAACTATAGAAATTTTCATCTTCTTTAACCGCCCTTTTCATTCAAAATTACTGTCATGAATAAGGAAAAATTCTTTATTTTTTTTTCCTGGTGGGAGAGTGCCCCGTTGATAATCAGGGCCTGCTCCCCTTAGCTTTTGTCACAGCAGATTGCTTCCCCGAAATAAGTGGCTTAACATTTATGCAGGCAAAACTATTGTGCGTAATTCTGAATTTTTCATAGTATGAAAGTTTGGTCATGTACGTTAGATGTTCATTTTCAGAGCAGGGGGAGAATTCTGAACACTGCTGAATTATACGAATGACTGCTGTTAACTCTAGGAGGATCAGGTCCGTAGCTACAAGTTATCTATAGGGGGGTGGGGGGGCGCAAGAGATTTTAGGGGGGCTCGTATTTTTTTTCTCTTTCTCTGACACAGAAAGATTAATTAGTGCACATTTACACTGTAGGTACTATGTTTCTTATTAAACTGTTGTCATAACTTCATTTTATATTAAGAAAAGTATATAATGATGAAAATTTTGAGTGTATAACTGGTGGAAAATTAAACAACATGTTAGCTTCATAGCTTCATAGGATGAGGGATTGTTGAATTGCGTTTTTTAGATACAATTTAATAATTCTGCAAAACTGTAAAAGGATCTCAAAACTAAATTAGACTTTTGAGCAGAATTTCATTTGAATTTTTCGGAACAGAACTTCATTTAGTGGCCTTGGAATCTTTTCCAGGGGGGGGGGGGGTCAAAATATTTTAGGGGGGCTGAGCCGCCCATAGCGCCCCCTTAGCTACGGCCCTGAGGAGGATAGAATAGATGTATTACAGCATCCTAATTGTTAACTCATACTCGCCAACATATTCGGCTTTTTTGGCCCGGAAAATTTTTATAGTAAATTTTAGCAATTCAAATCGCCATAAACTGCTGATTAAATAAGGCAAAAATTTCCAATAAATTTTTCCGTGCCAAAGTCAGAAGCGTTGACAGCCATATTTATCTTATTATTGCTGCAATTCACTTTATCGCTGAAATCTGATTTTTAATGCTGAATACGATCGTTTATAAAGAGTGGAGATAGGGGGATCAAACGTAAAAGTATTTCTTTTTTAATTATGTATTCACTATTCTAAAAAAGCCATTGAATCGTACTAATTCAAGATTAGGAAATAAAGAAAAAGACTTTTGCATCCTCGAAAAAGGAAATATATTTAATAATAATAAATAATACAGGAACTTGATTTTTAACTTTTCAAAATTTTCTTTCAGGTATATTCAGGGATGAGATTTCCGCTTTTTTGCACATAAGTAAAATCTTAGAGAAAATGCTATATTTTTAAATCGGCACATTTTTGCGATTTAAAATAACAACATTTTCTCTAAAATTTTACTGGTGTCCAAAAAAGCGGAAATCTTATCCCTATATATTAAAACCTTTAAGAATCAAGTATTTCAATTTATTATTGATCATTGAAAGACTATGTTCTGTTTGATTAAACCAAATTATAGGGGTTTTTTTGTTTTTCCAGGATGTATGTCAATCTTCAAGTGCATACTTTGTTTTTTTTATTTTGTTTTTCTTATTTCATTTTAAATGAAATAAGAAAAATCTCTGAAAAGTTTTTATTGCTTGCTTTTATTATATACTTCCTTGAAAAACATGTTTTTTAACACTAGAACGCCTGGAAGTTTTACGCAAGTTTTATAAAATATATTTAAAACCAGAAAAATAATTTTAAATTATTTATTTTATTTATTTAGCTGATTTCGTCGTAGTTTATATATAACTTATTTCTTGGTGATTTTTCTGGTTCGAATCGACAATTAGTTTAGTGGTTGGTGTCGAATTGACACCTTCCCGGCGTTCTAGTGTTAAATGTTCAAAAGCATAAAAAGCAGTTAAGGGATAATAAAGGAAGTGATATAGTTAGAAATTTTTCCGACAAAGGGCGGGGCTGTCAGACTTATATTCTGACAGGGAAATCCAGTTGATGTGGGAATGTCTGAGGCTCCCGAGATTGCCATGACTGGTTCGATAGCTAATGACGCCGTAAGACATGTGAAAATAAGAAAAAAATTAAGTTCTTCAAAATTTGTACTTAATGTGTGATTTGCGGAAAATTCGTTTAGTTATCATGAAACATTTTATCGTTATATTTTAATGTGGATATTAATCAGCATAAAACATTTTATAAAACAATTTGTGCTTTTTCTGAAATCATGGTATGACTATGTTCTTTTCTGCTAGAAATGTGTGTCTATGTGTACCTATTTTACAGAATTTGACGGTGATAAAATTTATTTTGCTTCTAATTTTTCACGCCTGCGCGCTAAGCGAGTTTCGGCCTTCCGTAATAATAGTAATGAATTCCCTTTGCGGAACAAGGAAAATTCATTGCTTAAGTGTTGAAATAAATAACTGACACCGGAATTCGAAAAAAGAGTTTACTTGTGTATAAGAAAATGGCTATATTCCACGAATTCAATAAACCGTAATTTTTTTTACGAAAATTCCGGTGCCATTGGGACATTTGGGAATTAAAATTAAGTGGTTTCATATATATATATATATATATATATATATATATATATATATATATATATATATATATATATATATATATATATATATATATACTAGCAGTTACCCGTGACTTCGTTCACATAACATTTAAAGAAGAAATAATTGATCAATCAAGCAAAAAATTTCGATGATAAAAAGCATGTGTAATTAAATTTTTATTGCGAATTTATGGTAAAAAACTTCTGATACCTATTTGCTAATTTTTTAGCTGGTTAAAATTTTCCTTTCAACGATTAATACTAATAGATAGAAACATTCTTGAATACTTTTGTTCAGCCCTGTAGTTTTCCAAGTGCCTTTAATACACGAAAGTATCTTTCTAAAATTTAGTTCAAACAAAAATATTTCTTATTACTATCTAAATTACATTTTCAGAAATCATCATCCGAAGACAACCTTGTATCCAGTTCTTTGCGGGACCCTGTATGTCATTTTATATATATACTACAAACATTTCTTAGTTTACTAAATGCAGTTCAAAATAAAAAATGCATATTTTATTTTAAAACCACCTTTAAGTAAATTACGCTCATATGCAGTAACCTTTCCGAGATCTTTTGTGTAACCCTGTATATCGAAATTTAACTATTTATACTATTACCATTTATACTCTCCATTTAATATGCATACATTTAGCGAAACTTAAAAGCACATATCATAATACAAAATGCATTTCATCCATACAACAGTCATCATCCATCATATACAATACTTCGAATAGAATATATAATAGTTGAAATCTTTTGTGTGTCCCTGTAAATGCTATGCACTTCGTATTATGCATAAAATAACTCATATTAAGCCTCAGCAACATATAACAATTTGATTATACATGAAATCGTTTACCATAATAAAAATATGTCGAAAACTTTTCCTCCCTTTATTCTTATGCAATGGAATTCTTCTGTGTAACACTGTAAATGAATAATAAGTGTCCTTTTCACTACATACTTTACAAAATGCATATTTTAGTGCACTTTGTAAATGCATATAAATTTGAATATGTTTCACAGGGTGTAACATAGTTAAATTTAATTTAAACGATTTTTCCCCATAATGCCGTAATGTAAGGAAATTTTTTGACTATCCCTGTAAATAATCCAATCATGGTAGAAACTTTAATTTCAATAGGTATTCGTGCTAGGTAAACGTTAATAACGTCCAAAAATTTCATGAAAATTGGAGTATATTTACGAATGTTAGAAAGCGACCAGACAGACAGACAAACCGAAAGCATAATAACTTTTCAACTTTGCTCGAAAGTGTTAAAAAAATCGAGCCAAAAATATATTAATCAGTAGTTTTATTTTCCGCCTTTTCCCCACAAAAAATTTCTTCCATTGATAATTATGAATTTTGAATAAAAATATTCTTTTGTATGTAACTTATTACTTATTAATTAGTATAGGTAAAAACTATTTCTGACGACTTTTCAATATGACGTCATTATTTATTTCGCTCCATTAGCTACTGTTATTCATACTTCTTGTATTTTTAACGACTGCTATAAAGTACCTGTTTTATTTCAACTATGACGTCACATTTTCATAAGTGAACCATTTTATTAAAAATATAATTCTTTTTCATTCTTTTTACTTTTAATTTATGTCGCCATATTTACACAAAAATTCC
The DNA here is from genome assembly GCA_964019185.1 of Maratus speculifer. Taxonomy (NCBI): domain Eukaryota; kingdom Metazoa; phylum Arthropoda; class Arachnida; order Araneae; family Salticidae; genus Maratus; species Maratus speculifer. Next base: position 236,962,826 of record OZ025300.1, read on the forward strand.
CATTAACTAAACAAATATCCTTGTTAAATATATTATAAAAAATACACCTTTTATTTTTATTTCAAACATGACGTCAAATTTATTTTCTTTTAAATTATTTTTTATAATTTTTCGCGTGGAAGTTTTTTATTAAAAATTCATTGCCGCTGAAAAATCATTGTTCCAATTTTTTATTTTCTTGGCAACAAGAAAGGAAAATGGTTAAATTTTATCTGAAAAATGCCTGTTGATTTTGTATGAAAAATAATTAAATTTTGAATTATTAAGGAAAATATTCGAATAAAATAAATAAAAATTAGCCTATGTTCATTCCACCCCTATAATCTATCTATATGCAAAGATTTAAAGAGATAAATCCATCCGTTTTGAAGCCAAGTTCATTCCAATTTTTCGGACACACTTTCACATTTATAATATATATAAGGATACCACCGCACCGCAAGGGGTTCTAATCATTACAGGTTTTTAATAATAATTAATTTTATTAAACATACTTTCAAATCTCATTTTGCTTGCATGACTTCTTTTACTATCGATTTTCATTGAAAATTTTAATTCCGAACTCACAGGAATTTCGATGTTGCCATTTCTGGACTATTGGAAAACATATGACAGTAATCCAATCCTTCCTTTGTTGTTTTATCAAAAAATAATTTCGTGAGACGGATGAATGCAGACATTAATAATTTGAAATAAAGCAAGCACTTTATTACGTTTCATAATTATTTTCCTTGTCAAAAAAGTATATAAATATAAATATATATAGGATTTTAAAAATTACGACGCCAGCGTGCACTCTTTTACCAGCTTTCTTCTATTAAATTTTATCAGCACTTACAAAAAGAACAAAATTTAGACGAAATATTAGTCGAAAAGTAACGAATAAAATTAAGTGGTCCTATACTAAATTTATTGGCACAGACTGCTCGCTAAAAGTAAATTCTTTCATCCCTGCATATATATGTTTTCTTGAATCCTCTTATGCTAGTTAATATTTTAATGCATTCTAAAAAGACGTGAATACAGATATATTAAATCGGGGTAGATATAAGAAGAAAATTTTAGATACTCTCGTTAACGCAGTGTCTTTAGCTCTCTTTATTGAAGAAACGAAGTGATTTATTTGAAATAGAAATTCTCTCTAGAGTTATGTCTTGAAAGATTATTTATTGAATATTTAAAAATTTTAGCTGATTATTTTTATGTCGATTTTCGTTCATTTATAAAATATTTAGTTATTTATTTTATTACCTATAGCTTATATATTACGAGTGACTACCTTTATATATATTTATATGTTTATTGCATCAGTAAACGATTTTACAGTAGTACTGTATTTTAGCTGCTTGAAAAAAGATTTTTATATCCTCAAATTTTTCACTTTTAATAATCTATCTTATCTAATCTATAGACATTAAAAATTATTTTAGTATTAAAATAATTTTTAGAGAAAATGAATTCAACAGAAAATATTTAAAGCATATCTGGTAATCTTCGCTTTAATTTTAATAGAAAATTTTATTTAAAAAATAAAAAAATAAAGAATATATAGTGTGCTAAAGAGAATCCTGGACGTTTAATATAATTTTTTTATCTAAATTTTGTTTGAAAAATATTTCATTTGAAAAAAAAAATCTTTTTTATATGTTAATGACAAAAACACACGTAAAAAAGAGTATTTAACCCTTTCATGATCAAGGGATTTATAACGAATTAATTCAAACTGAATAAAAAAAATAATTTGTAAATCAGAAAAAGCAATATCTCACATACATTCTAAACGGAAAACGTTTTCACCAAAGCTTTAATATCATTGTGCATTTTCACATTGAAATGATGTGGTTGCATAGTACCAACACCAATGAAATTATTACTAATATGAAACCACAGAAAGAGATTTTTTTGCATTTCAATGAAAATAAAAATTTTCTTTTTTCACATGCCATCTAATAGTATGTTTAGAAAAATGGTAAATTTGATATAAAAAGAAAATGAATTTATTAATAAGAGATTTTATTTAACCCTTAAATGCATATTGTATTTTTTCGATACCATAAGTGTTCCCGATTTATTGGGGGTTTTATTCACATATTCCGTATTCTCACCAGAAATTTAAAAGAGCAATTTTCACTTTACTTAATGACAGACCATTCGTAAATAAATGAAGAATAATTTACTATTTAGATTTTTCTGGTATGAATTCTGATTCTTTGAATTGCGCATTTTTTGGAACGCGTTCTATCCTATGCATTTAAGGGTTAATTCAATATATTTCGTGAGACATTTTCTTCTAAACTAAGTATGTTTTTCATCGGATTTTCTCCTATTTTACTAGAAATGTTTTTTTTTAAATAAATATCGGAAAGAGATAAATGCATTTCACGACACGTTAATACAAACAGATAGAGTGGAAATTCTCTTGAAAAAAAGTGGAAATTCTCTTGAAAGACAGCGACACAAAATAAAACAATGATTTAAAAGGTAAAATATAAAAACTCCTTCTTAGATGTTTATATGAAAGAAAAAGTAAGTATATTGTTATTTTTTCATGCCATTTTAAAAACAGTTTGGCAAAAAGGAAAAATTCTATGTCACATTTGAATTGATGAATGGAAGGACTTTTCAAAATTCAATACTTTGTTTCGTAACACATTTCCTTCAAAAATATACAGATTTCTCTCCGCAATACTCCCTTACTTGAAAATGTATTTAATACATCCTGGAAACTTATGAGCATATTTCGCGACATGATAAATGAGTTAAACAGCGCTAGAAAAATGTAGATGTTTTCACTAAAGTGCATCATCTTTCATTGACGAAATGAAGGCATTTATTTCAAGGAGAAATCATATGTAACACACAAAAAATTTAGTTTATACGTGCTAAGAATTATTGATGAGGGCATGAGTCAAAAATATCTCTGAAATAAGTCTCTAAACTCTTTATTTGCAAGATAGCTGAGGACAATCCACAACCGGGCTAGTTTTTACTTTTTCAATTTTTGTTTCAGATTTTCTTTAAAAAATTACTTTAACTTTCGAAACCGGTTTAAACCGGTTCTGAAACTGAAACTATCGTAATATAAAAAATATATAACCAAAATCGAAAAAGTAAAATCTAGCCCGGTTGTGGATCGCCCTCAGCTATCTTGTGCAAAAAAATCATGCAAAAAAATTAAAATTTGAGCGAGATATTAGAAAAGAACGCTCCCATAGACTTTACATGGTCATCCGGGTCTTTTTGAGTAATTTTTCTGTGACTATTGTGGGCTCTTAAAGGCAAATTTTACTGGTGGGGATACACAAGGATTATTAAGCCTTTATGCGGCACGAATACGTGTTGCTCGTCCCCAAGGGGTTAATTGCCGAAGCTTTAAGAAAAAAAAAATCTTCAACTTTTTTGCTTAAAAAAATTGCCACCACAATTTTGGAAAAAAATCTTTCCTTTATTTAATGGTAAAAGTTTCTTTTTGTTAATAAAGTAAAAATTTTTAACTACAAAAAGTGGTTGTTCGATAGTTAATATCAGAAATACGCATTTTTTCAGCGAGACGTATATATACGCCCGGGGCAGTTAAGGAGTTATCCATAAAAAAACAACTATGATGATAATTGCAACAAATGGCTTTGACAGATATTAGTTGAATAAAATAAAAGTTAAAGATATTCGGGTGTGACTTGAAATTTATGAAAAATTAAGCAAAAATGTTTATCAATAATGATTGTGTCTTGCTTAGTGTTAAATTAACTGAAGTACTTATGAAAGATGAAAAGTTTCATTAAATGTTTTGAATATGATTTATAACCTTTGCCTCATTTATCACTTTAAACATCACACTATCATTTTCCGTGATTTAATATGAGAAGCTTAAAATGGAAAGTTCATAACGACATGAAGTTCATAAACACGGCATTGCTGTGCACTGAGAACATATTTATGATTTCTGAATTGTCCAAATTTGATTAATTATGTACAACATTCGTATGGGTGTTGGTATAATAAATAGTGTCTCAATAAAAAAAAAACTTTAACTATTATTTTTGTTTTAACAAATTCTTAACCCATTCGTGAACAGCATCTTTTGCGTAAATTTTATTTGGTTGGCACCACTATTTTTAGGAGATTTAAGTTTAGTTCATTAATCACGAAAATGCATCATTTAAATGAAATAATTATTGCTTTTCTTTTTTACCGGTGTCAAAAACAGTGCTGAATGCACCTTTTGAAACGTCCTTAAAAAGGGACGCTAGGCACTAATGGGTTAAAATCGCTTGAAAATTTTACCTCGAACTGATAGCGCTGATTCCTTGGAATGGGATATATAGTCATAGAAGCAAGCCATCATTTGCAGTAAATTTTCTTAACCCTTTGGGGACGAGCGACACGTATACGTGCCGCAAAAAGGCTTAAGAAAGCTTGTTTATTAACACCGATAAAATTATACTGTAAAATTCGGCTTATTCAATCGGAGCATTTTCTCGATTTAAGAAGGAACAAATTTCTGTTTTTAAAAACCGGTGACAAAACGTTAAAAATTTCGTAAAAGGCCCCCGTCGCGAAGGGGTTAAGAAGATTGAGTAGTCTATTTAAATATTTAAAGTGGATTGAACTTCAATTTGAGAAAATTGATATATTTGTTGAAATTACTTTATTGCAATTCAAAGTCTCGTAATGTCACGCGTATACGTTGCAACTCATATAACCCGCTTTCGTATCAGATTAAATAAAGATAGATTAAATAAAGTGTAATTTGTTTCATTTTAGAATTTATTTCTGTATACTCGTTGGTGAAAGATATTCCATATACAGGGTGTTTCGCTGCCAGACCGACAAACTTTGAGGGATGATAGCAGACATGAAAACAGACATTATTAAATAGGAAAGCATGGGGCGAAACGTCTTCTGTTTAGCTAGGGGCCATTAAAGTTTAAGGTCCAAAATTTCAAACGACGATAAAAAACGAAAAAAGGGTCGATTCCTTTGCGGTTTTCACTAAAATCATTCTTTATATCACGATTTTTTTAGAAAAAAAAAATTTAAAGGTTACGTTCAAAAATTGTCGATAGAGGGCGCTTTAGACTTTAGAGTAACGAACAACTACTTTTTATCATTATTTTGTGCATGTGGTTGAAATTATTTTAAAGTTTAGACTTTAACTTAAATTTTAAGCCCAAAATCGAAAACATTGGGATCGCGAAACTAGCGAAAATTGAACTATAAACAGAGAGGGAGATTTTAAACGCTAATAAATATTGGACAAACAAATCGATTTTGTTGCGGCTTGTGTGTAAGTCATTCCCTTGGTAATTATTTCATTCAAAATGCCGTACATCTTTGGTGTCCTCATTTTTTCATAGAGGGCGTTTCCGACACATCTCTGACATTTAAATGGCATTACTCCTGGATGTTTTACTACCAGACCAACATACTTCCAGGAAGTGTGAGGGATGCAAAGACGACTCGGAATCACATACGAATGTAATGTTGGAAATGCCTTTTTTTCGAGTTACGATTAACCCTTTAACGATCAAAGCATTTTCATTGCTAAGGTGTTAAAATAAATGAATGACACCGGTAATTAAGAACAAATATATTTCTAAATAAGAAAACGTGATTTTTCACAAATATAATAAAAGGGATATTTTAAGATAAAAATACCGGTGTCAAAGTTGCATATCGGAATTAAAATTTTGTGGTTTCGTGGCGAAACCAATGAACGTTAAAGGGTTAAAGGAAGCAGAGAAAAGAAAAGCAGAGAAAGAGCAACACGTTAATGTGGCAGAAAACACTTTATTTAAATGTTTTACTACAGAAGGTGTTCGAAATTACGACCAGAAGTAGTCGGACATGCTTGACAGCGGCGTTGTGTGGCATTCCTCACGCTTTGAAAGATTCCTGGCATCTCTGATAGTTTTCTGGCAGCTACAGGAATACCTGCTGCGAGGTCTTCAAATGATGGTACGGGAGTCTCATACATCCAATTTTTCATTTGATCCCAACAGAAGTCCATGCATGATAGATCCGGCGATCTGGCAGGCCAATGAACCGCGCTACCTATCCACCACTGTCCATATGTTTTTTGAAGTGTCGTCAAACGTCATTGATAAAATATGGAAGAGCCCTATCGTGCTGTTCATCGTTCAAATACTTCAATCTGCTGCCTTTGGAACAGGTTCGCGAATGATCACTTCAAAGTGATCGCTGCTTAGGCGCATTACCGTTTAGCGCCATCTACCGTTGCTGTTAAACTTGGCGGACAACTTCTGGTCATAATTGTGAACACCTTTTATAGTAAAACCTTTAAATACACTGATTTCTGTCACATTAACCTGTCACTCTTTCTCGGCTATTTCTGTTACTTTTTTCTCTGCTTCCTTTAACCGTAACTTGCAAAAAAAAGCATTTACAACATTGCATTCCTACGTGAATCCGAGTCGTCTTTGTATCCCTCACACCTCATGAAAGTATGTTGGTCTGGTAGTAAAACACTCAGGAGCAATGCCATTGAAATGTCAGATATGTGTCGGAAGCGCTCTCTATCAAAAAATGAAGACCCCAAAGATGTACGTCATTTTGAATAAAATAATTACCAAGGGAATGACTTACACGCAAACCGCAATAAAATCAATTCATTTGTCCAATATTTATGAGCGTTTAAAATCTCGCTCTCTGTTCACAGCTCAATTTTAGCTAGTTACCCGATCCCAATGTTTCCAATTTTGGGCTTAAAATTTAAGTTAAAGTCTAAACTTTAGAATAATTTCAACCCCATGCACAAAATAACGGTGAAAAGTAGTTGTTCGTTACTTTAAAGTCTAAAGCGCCCTCTATCGATAGTTTTTGAACGCAATCTTTAAAAAAAATTTCTAAAAAAATCGTCATATAACGAATGATTTTAGTGAAAGCCGCAAACAAATCGATTTTTTTGCGTTTTTTATCATCATTTGAAATTTTGGACCTTAAATTTTAATGGCCCCTAGCTCCTACAGAAGACGTCAGCGCCCCATGGTTTCCTATTTAATAATGTTTGCCTTCATGTTTTCTATCATCCCTCAAAGTTTGTCGGTCTGGTGGAGAAACACCCTGTATAATGATAACTGATTTGATTCATTGGATCCAGTGTTGTTAGTTTTGCATTTAATTTTAACCCTTTAACGATCAAAGCATTTTCATTGCTAAGATGTCGAAATAAATTACTGATACCGGTAATTAAGAACAAATATATTTTTAAAGAACAAAACGTGACTTTTCACATACATAATAAAAGGGATATTTTTAGATAAAAATACCGGTGTCAGTGTTGCATATCGGAATTAAAATTTTGTGGTTTAGTGGCGAAACCAATGAACGTTAAAGGGTTAATTCGAAATTTCAAATTCATACCTGAAGTTTTGAAAAGGGAGTTTATACTTTCCTTCATCACTAAATGTTTCTTTACAACTATTAAATACAACACAATTAAATAGAACACAAAATGCTCTTCTTTATTTATGATATGTACTGTTATTTTCTAACTAAAAATTTTGGTCAAATTGGCAAATCTGGTTGGATCCATCTTCTTACAAACTTTTTTTTTCTTTTATACGGATTGCTTTACAATAAGGGAAATATTGTATTTATTGAGTTTATATAAATCCAATAACTTTTTATGTAGGAATGACAAAAAGAAATTTTAAAACTGCGATTACGATCAAAGACCATATAGCACACATCACGTCCCACAAGAAAACTGCAGTTTTGCCTATAGTATAAAATAAAAATCCTGTAGAGATTGATTAGAAAATAGTAAAATAATTTATTCATAAAAGTTTTATTTGCCATTAATTAACCGGGAATATATCCGTGGCTTCCGGTAATAACCAGGTAAGGCACATTTTCAATTTTTTGAGTAATTAACGTTTAAAGTTTTCATATGTCTTCTTATCATTACTTTTATAAAATAGATTAGAACTTAATAATTTTCACTTCATTTAGTTATGATATAAGTATTACGTTATCCTTTATGCAACGATAACTCTATTACGCTAGCAGCGTATCTGGAACATCAGTAATTGAATAAGGTTTAAAATAGATTTAACAAATCATAACATTAAAATAATTCTGGAGTCTGCAAACGAAAAACATCCAGCCGTTTAAAAAATCAAAAACACATTTATTCCACACAAACAAGAACTCTCGAAAAATTTTGACTAAAAAAAAAACCGAAATTGCCAAAATACAAAAACAAAACTTTTGCTTAATATTTACATTGAGTTAGAGTTAATGTGCGCGAGTGTAGATGCCATGAAATAAACAAACAAAATCTCTGAAGACAGGACAATAAGAACTTCTTTTTTGCCAAAATAGTTGTATAAAAATGGTTTTTATTAATTGAGAAACAATTTAAAAATTTTCAAATTTTTAAATGAAAATTTATAGTCGCCCTATGATGGGAAGTATTGGATTTTCATTTTTTAGTACGATGGCAGATGAAAGTACTCTTAGTTACATTTTCGCAAATTACCTCATTTTTTTCAAAAATGTGCCTTGCCTTGTTATTACCGGAAGCGACAGATATATAGATCTTTTTACGATCTGAGAAGTCGTGTGGGTACCATTAAGATTCAATTACAGACATTTTTTATGCTATCTCGTACCACTTTTTAAAAACAAAAATATTTTACATACGCTTTGAAAACATTTACAAGAATAATATGCTGCGAAATCTTCTTTTAAAAAATTCGTAGTACGAAAATAAACCATGTTAGGGAGCGCTTTCAAACATGGTTTATAACTGTGAAATAATCGGGCAAGAAATCGAATAGGTTATCTTAGTGTTTCTGCAAAAGCACGGTGTTCTGTGGACTAAGGTTCGAGACTTTTCCTCGGCTAATTCCTGTTATTATTTTTATTTTTTTATGTTATTAAGTTATTTTTTAATTATGTTCAAGTCTGTTTTAATCTATATGCACATTTAACAATTTAACTAAGTTAGGTATAATTATATAGTTTATTTAATGATATTTCAAAATAGTGTTAAAAATAAATACACTTTTTTTATTTTACGATGTACATCTTTTTATTTCACTTTGAAACGTAATCAAAATATAATATTTGGAATATTTTTAAAACTCATGAATAAACATTTTTGGGACAACATAATTGAATAAAAACGTAGTTAAAAATGTAGAACGTATGCTTTCTTTAATAAAGAAGGAAATTTATCATAGTTTATTCAGGGTTTTTAAAAATCTCCCTTGCGACATTTTACACATTCACGCTTTTTTATTGCTCAAAGAAAATGTTTCGTCTAGCTAGTTTTGGTAAACAGTTTTTTATAATTTGTCTAAAAAATAACATTTTCTTTTTGTGCAATTTATGTCTCTTTAATATTTAGATATTGTTAAAAAATGAATGGAGCTAAAATTAGCGAGTAGAAAAGCACGCAAATAAATATGTACTTACACACACACTCACACACGCACATATATATATATATATCCACTATGTTTTCACTTTTAAGGAAATTAATATCTTATAAGTATTTAATATTATGTTACTAAATATTTGTAAAAATTTTAATAAGAAATTTACTCATAAATATTTATTTCATTATTTATCATTATTCTTTTGCATCCGGTCCGGCACATGTCCAAAAGTAAATGTTAGTTATAGACAGGGGTAAAAAAATTAGACATGAGTGGACAGGATCGCACCACAAAAATGTATTAGTTTTCTTTGTTTAATTTTATTAGCATTTTTATAAAAAAAAAAAAAAAAAAAAAAAAAAAAAAAAAAAAAAGATGCAAAATAGAGAATAGCATTTAGTGGTGAGAGACTGCCTGCTAACATTTAGCTTTTTAAACTCCTGCTTAACCCCTTGAGGGTAAACAATAATGTCTCTAAAACATTGAATTTTCACCGGAAAAGTTATACTTTAAAATAAGAAAGGGCAATTTTTCGAAATTATGTCACCAAAGATAAAAATATAAAATTTAATTAAACGTTTCTGGTTAAAATCTCGTTCAATTTGGTGGAAAAAATATATCTCACCATCCCGCATGTGGTCAGGGCCTGATTATCAACGGGGCACTCTCCCACCAGAAAAAATAAATAGAAATATTATTCATGATTCAATCCTTATTCATGATAGTAATTTTGACTGAAAAGGGCGTTTAAACAAGGCGAAAATTTCTATGAAATTTTACTGGGGAGAGAGTGCCCCGTTAGTAATCAGGCTCTGCATGTGGTTATAAAGTGATCTTTTTAAAAGGAGATTTTATTACAGATTTACCTGCGATTACACATGACGATATAAACTGTTAAATATTATTGGTAAATATAGATTTTAGATGCCGGGAAACTCTCCCCGAGCAGTCCACTGCTTCTTTTTCTGAGTACCAATCGTTTAGATCAAACCTTCTTCTTAGAATTTTCTTAAGAAAGTTGTAGACACTGATCCGGTATGTTTAATATTGTCGCAAATGTATTCAAAACATTTTTTTTCTTTACAAACACTTCATTCCAAAAATGGAACATTGCGAGCTCTGCATTTACTACAAGTATGGCATCTCGAAAAGATTTTTCAAAGTATATTAAACCCTCTAACTCTATATTAAATACTCTAATATATTAAAAACTCTAACCTTTAACTCCGTGGTGAATTTGTTTCTGGCAATCAGGCGCTAGCTCTAGCACTGTTAGCGGATATATGTCAATAGACATTTATGTTGCTACATCATTTTTCATTTTCATTTATTTACTTATTTATTTTCAATTTTTTAATTCACCCTAGTAAATTTTAATTGGTATTTTTAGTTTACTTCTTTTATAGAGTTAATCATCTTCAAAAGTAAAAATAACATCTATTTCCTTCTAGAAAGTAATTTTCAAAACGTCTAATTAAGAAATCCGCTATATATCAGATGTACGCTGTGTACATCATTGTTTCAAATGGTCAAAATAGTATGACGTTGTTTATTATGTCATGCAGCACAAGTATTAATGCCTGCTCATTTAAGCAAAATTGTCGACGGATGCTACCAACAAAACGAAGTCTTCTGTTATTCGTATAGAAGAATTTAAATAGTAGATTTAACCCTTTGCGGCGCAGGGCAAATTCATTATTTAAGTACGGAAATAAATGACTGACACCGGAATTTTAAAACAACTTTATTTGTAAATGAGAAAACGCTATATTTCACGCATTCAATAAACCGTAATTTTCTTTAACAAAATTCTGGTGCCAATGTGGCGTTTGGGAATTACAATTAAGTGGTATATCTATGAAACCGCCGCGCTGCAAAGGGTTAAAGATCAATAATAAAAAAAAACACGTTTGTATTTCATTTTAATTTTCTAAGTTTCCTAACTTCATTGGTACGCTACCCACCTTTAAATAAAAATATTTTTTTGCGACCCACCTAATATAATGATGATATAATGATGTATATCAATATGAAAACTGCTGAATGACCCGTACATGCTATCGGCAGTTCTATCCTACGTAAGAGGCAAATTTCGTTTAACCCATTAGTGCCTAGCGTCCCTTTTTAGGGACGCTTCAAAAGGCGCATTCAGCACTGTTTTTGACACCGGTAAAAAAGAAAAGCAATAATTATTTTGTTTAAATAATGCATTTTCGTGATTAATGAACTAAACTTAAATCTTCTAAAAATAGTGGTGCCAACTAAATAAAATTTACGCAAAAGATGCTGGGCACGAATGGGTTAATACAATATTAGAGAAAACAACAATTCGTAATTCCAATGTGCGTAAGTGAAATAATAATTAACACAATACACAATTTAAAAATATAATTAAAAATACATTTAATTAATATCAAAATATAATTTTAGAATCAGTGTGTTTCCTGGCACTGGTGTTTACCGACGAAAGCATCTGTATCAGTGTCAAAACTTGTTAAGTTCAACCTTAATTCACATTCAACACACAGTTTTTTCTATACTTGTTTTTCAAAAAAAGCCAAGTACAAAAAGCCTGTTCACACGCGTATGTTGTGTATAACTCCATCAAAGATTTCAAAGCTCATTTAGAAGTTTCTGGATATTCTGTTCGTATATTTCTTCATATGGAAATTAAGGTATTTCCCTTGAAATATTATTTTCTGTTGAAATTGTTACATATTTTTAACAGATAAAATTCAAAATATATTTTTGTTACAAACCTCGATTGTTTCTGCGACCCACTAAAAAGCCTACGCGACCCACCAGTGGGTTGCGACCCATAGTTTGGGAACCGCTGTTTTAAGAAACAACACTTATCTTTATACGGAAGCAGTTTTTTTTAAGGAATGAAATAAACGTTTTAGCAGAAAAAAATGTTTTGTTTAGCTATATCCACGACCTATATGCTTAATAAAGCAATAAATTTAATATTGTTTATATATTTCAAAACTTCCCCTGGATGAACATTCTCTTTTTATGTTTTATCAAAAAGAAATATTTCTGCATTACTGAATCTGGATTTTTTTCAATGAATAATGTCATCTACTTTTTTAAAATTTATTTTAAATAATGGTTATTTTTCTATATTTTTATGAACTAATGATTAGTAAAACGTCTAACTCTAGGATGCGGAGAATTTACTAAATATGAAAGAAAATTTCTCGTTAATTATTAGTATGTAATTTTAAACGTATTAGTATGTAATACTTTCCATAATATCTTAACACTAGAACCGCGGGAAATTTTACCCAAGTTTTATAAAAATAATTCACATCAGAATTTTTATTTAAGTCTATTTAACTTATTTATTTTAAGTAATTTTTGTGCAGCTTATTTGTAAATTATTTTATGAAGACTTATCTGGTTTGAATCGATATCTTTTCACTTAATCTGGGTCAAAATGACCCGTCTCCGCGGTTCTAGTGTTAAGTATTAACATACCCCATTACTTAACCTTCCTACCCTGGATGGGTCTAATCGACCCATAGCTATAATTTGTTTTATACGATTCGCACCAGAACATTTTTTCATAAAGAAAGTTAAATAACAGATCCAAAAAAATGAGCCAATTAAATATATTAAAATGCTTTAAATAACAATTCTGGTGTGAAACGTTTTTAATCAAGATTGAGTAAAATTTGAACAGGGTAGGAAGGTTAAAGATTGTTAGATTGGATTTATTTATTACAATTATTAAGGAAAATATGATGAAATCCATATAAAGGTGTTTTAAATAGAATCTGTTAGATTCCGTATTAGAATGAAGTTTTATGCTGAAGTATTAAGTTTTTCGCTTCTTTTAATAAATTTAATTTCTAGCTAATTACCCATTTTACCATTAATTTAATTTGTAAATTTTAATCTCAACTAATTTGTTATCACAGATGTACTTATCTGCAGTTTTATAAAATGACACAGACATGATTTATCACCATTGTGACATTTATCATTTTAGGCAGTTCACTGTTAACTTTATAGACTAAAACTATGGCGTACATCGTAATTTAAAACGCTATTATCACAAGAACATTTAATTACTTAATGTGTTTAAAATGATGAAAACATGTTTTTTCATTAAAAAAAAAAATCAGGGTTTGTACGCATCCATTTATTCAAGACATTTGTTTTAATACCAGAAATTTCGAAATTACTAGACGTTTATGGGAATCTAGATTTTTTTTTTCTTTTCTTTATATAACGCACATGTTACTTTACAAAAAATTCTGGTAATAGCCATCATTGCATGCATGGTCACAGTGACGTCACTGTGACTTGCTTGACGTCACTGTGACTTGCAAAATGCAAAAACGCGTCTAGTAACGGCTTAACATTTTCTGTCACGGGCAAATTCTATTCGTAAAATGAGAAATTATGAGTGACACCGAAATTAAACTTTTTTGAGAAATTAAGGAACCCCCCTTAATTTAAACATTCTCTGTAAAAGCAAAGTTTTTTAAAAATAGTATTGGTGCAGTTCGCATGTTTGGAATTAAAATTGGGTATCCTGGAGGCATTTTCAGAAAGAATCAGGTTTTGAGCACCAACCTTGGCAAATTGGCGAAAGAGAGAACTTTCAGCTAGCTGCATCGCCAAACACAAAATCCAATGTGTCAGTTCCAATGTGTCATAAAACAAATGATTAATAGAATTATATTTATTACAAGCGAATCTTTACTACTGTTTTTAAGTAACTTCTGAATTTCTTCGAACATAGTGAGTTAAGGAATGAATAATTTTAATTCAAAAAAAAAAAAAACTATGTTTAGATGTTCTGTGAATTTTAAAGCATTTTAATCTGAAAAAAGCTCTTTGTTTTAAACTATGTTTCAGTGGCGTAGCTAGAGTGGGTGACACCCGGGGCGATTGCAAATGGTATCACTCTCACTTACCAAGTCCCCCCCCCCACCGCGCCATTCGTCACATTTTTTTTCATTCACAATTCTACGCTTTTACAACAAATGACCATATAATTCCTTATTTACCTTTTGTCCTTCTGCATAAAAAACACAAGAACGGCTCATCACTCAGCCCTTAATCCGCATAACTCAATGCGGTGTCTATATGTGGAAGATAAGTGTTTCTTTTAAAGTTTGTTTTCGCTACCCATACGTTGGATAGGTTATTTTTTGTTCTCTGGTGCACATCTTATTAAGAAAAAATTCACATGCTCAAGGAAAAGAAAATTAACTATGATGCGACGTGCGCTAGAATTTTCATTTATTTCAGAATTCTTTTCCAAAATCTTATAAGATTGTATATACACATATGTTTACCAAAAGTTGGGTGTCACCCCTTAGAGGGTGACACCCGGAGCAGACCGCCCCCTCCACCCCCCGCTTGCTACGCCACTGCTAAGCTCTAATCGTAAACATCGGTGAACAATATTTCCTCATATTATAGTCTTTGCTTGATAACATTTACGGAAAAATACAAAAACAATAAGCGCGATCTAAGGAAGGGTTGCTCTTCGCTAGGCGTTTGACGTCACACTGACGTAATGTCACGTTTGACGTATTTAATTTTAAATTTCTTAGAAACTATAACATTTACCATTATATGGAAGTAGCTTTTTTTAAAAGTATTGTATGTTTAATAAATGTAAGCTTATTGGTTCAGCAGAAAAAAAAAATGTTTTGCTTATCTAAGTCTACAAGTGTATACTGTGCTTAGTAAAGCAGCAAATTTACTATTGTTTATAAATTTCAAAATTTCCCTTTAATAAATTTAACATTTTCTCTTTTTTATGTTTTATCAAAATTAAATTCTTTTATCTAACTAATTTTAGACTTTTTTCCATGAAAAAATGCCATCTAATTTGTAAAAATCATTTTTGAAAAAGTGTAATATTATTTCTTTTTCCATACTAATAAATAATAAATAATAAATCGGGGTGCGGGCAATTTTACCCAAATATTTAATATAAATTTTATTTAACTTTTAATATCAAATTTTAAAATTACTGTAAAATACCATGCATAAACTTTTAAATATTAATATATCCTATTACTTAATGATTCTATGACTGAATTAATTCTTGCAATTACTACGGCAAATGTTATGAAATCCATATATAGAAAAATGTTTTTATTCAAAATCTGTTAAATTTCATTCTAGAATGGTGGTTTTATAATAAAGTTTTAAGTTTTTTCCTCTTTAAATGCGTTTAATTTCTAGTTAATTACCCATTTTATCATTAATTTTATTTGCAAGTCTTAATCTAAGCTAATTTATTACCACAGATATACTTATCTTCAGTTTTATAATATGGCACAGACATCATTTATCACCTTTGTGACATTTATAATTTTAGACAAGTCACTGTTAACTTTTGGGACTAAAACTATGGAACATACCTTAATTTAAATCGTTATAATCAGTAGAACATTCAATTAAATTCATATATTTTAAAATATTTAGCCACTTAATCGTCGCGCCCGAGACATTTACGGGCTGCAAGTTTCACGGCTTTTATTCAGAATTGTTTGATTCCCACCAGTTGTATAAAATAGTGTAATTGGTTTTATTCTGGTATGATTTTACTTGTCATTAAATAAGATGAACATTTTTTTCAAAAAAGTGGTGACATTAATGAATTTAAATTTGTAAACCGCAATTTAATACGATGATTAAGTGGTTAAAATATTTTTTTCTAAACTAAATCAGAGATCGTACGAATAACTTAATTCGAGGGATTTTAGATGTTTTCGTACCGGAAATTTCGTAAAATACTAGAAGATTTACCTGAAGGTACACTTTTTAGCTCACAGGATATCATAGCCTGAAAGCTTATGTGCCCATTCGTTCTGTATGTACGTTCGTGCGTAACGCGATAACTCATGATAAAAATATCCGATCCACTTGAAATTTTGTATGTAGGTAATCCTGACAAGGCGCTTCCCTGATAAGTTTTTAGAGTTTATTCGATATGTATAAGAGGGGGAACGGGGGGCTCATGTCCCTCCCCTTAGTTGATATAAATTTGATTTTCATGCAGAATTAAGTTTTCGTACCAAATTTAGATTAGAATCATTCTGATGAGGCGATTCCGTGACTGTTATTAGGTGTTCATTGAATAAGTATAAATAGGGGGAACAGGGGTTCTAATGCCCCCCCCCCTTAATTTATATAAATGGGTTTTTCAAGCAGAATTTTCAGATTTCGTTCAAATCTCTAAATAGTTTTGGAAGATTAACGGTTAAGTATAAAAGAGGGGGATAACTCCTTTTAAATTACATAAATGCTAAATGGGTTTTTATTAAGAATTATCTCATTTGCTCTGAATTTTGGATATAGATTTTTTATATGACAAAGCATGTCTTTGATAGAATAGGAGGTTCAATGATTAAGTAAAAAAAAAGCGGAAAGGGGACAGCTGTTTCCCCTTCTTAATTTTTTTTCGAACGGAATTAACCCTTGAAAATATAAGGCTTTAATGTACAACTAGTATTTGTATCCTGTAAGTTCAATGCCATCAGTTTAACTGGGCAGTATGCTTTTTTTTCTTTGTTGTTGTTTTTATATAAGGAAAATATTACTTTACAAAAATTCTGATATATTCTGCTTGAAAGCCCTTGAAATTTACGAACCATATAAATTGTTTCTAAAATAGATGCAAAAGCAATGAAAAATTAATTCAAATATTATTTTCGATTTTTTTATTAGTCTCTTTAAATCATTAAAAATGTCATTTCCATAAGTTCATCAGTTTGTACTATGAACTTACAAAATACGTTAAGCGAGCGCAATCCTATAAGGATAGTGTGTGTTTACTGAAAATTAAGGGTGAATCATATGTCAAAAAATATGTTTATACTTATAATTAAAATATTAAACTTTGTAAAAAAATCATCATAAAATAAAAACAATGCATACGGCACGTTTCGACCAAAAAACTAGTCTTTGGAGGCCACCGTAATACTTACCTATCATTTATATGCATATGAAAATAAAATATGTGAAAACTATTTATACAACGTATTTCAACTCCAAAACTAAATTTAAATGTTGTTAATACACATAGTAATACTCTATTAATGAATTGCTGATGCACCAATTTCAATCATATTAACTAATAATCATATTAACTAACAGTTTGCTGCGTCAGATTAAGCGTCTCATTTTCAATTAAAATATACCTCTGAATTGAAATTTGAATGAAATACAGGATCATGAAAAATCGAAGAATGTGGAAAACAGGATTACAAATATCTTGACAACTAATAATCCGATCGACTTCGTTCTTTATGCTAAATTTGTGTTTTTTTATTGCCTTTTACATGCATTCCTTAAAATAAAAAAAAATCGAAAATTTTTATGTACCTTTCATCAGAACGAATTTTTCGAGAATCCGGAAAAAATAGTTCTGGATAATCGAGGTTGCTGTTATTCAATAGGCATACATACTAAGTACATACAAAATTTCAAGTCTCTATCTCAATTTGTTCGTGAGATAGAGCGTTTACAGACAGACAGACTGACAAACAGACAGACAGACAGACAGACGGACGGCAATTTTTTTTTTCTAAAAATATGTTTTTCGAAATCTCCAGTGTCTAAAACGTGTAAATCCGTCAAAAATATTTTTTCGATTTTCAAAACGATTGCAAGACTTACCCTTTACTACGTATGATGGGTAAGTAATATTAACCGTTCGTTGGCAGCTGAAGCAAACACGTATCTTTAAGGTAACAGAGTCACAAATAAACTGAAATATAGAAGGTAGAGATTTCAGAGAGTGCGATATGAGGCGTCAAATGAACGAAGCGCATGCAAAAGGCAAAAGTGTTGCAAAATTGATAGAAGAGAGGAAGGTGGAAATAAAAGAAATATAAAAAATAAAAATAAAATAGTCGTTGGGGGCCACCGTAATACTTACCCATTATGGATATGTATATGAAAATAAAACATGTGAAAACTATTTATACAATGCATTGCAATCCATAAACAAAATTTAAATGTTGTTAATATACATAGTAATGCTTTATTAAAGAACTGCTGATGTACCAATTTCGACAAATTATATAAAACGCCAAACTACTCAAGTAGTACGCAACTGCGTAAAAGAAACATCTTTATAACTCCAAAAATAATAATTCTATTAACTAACAATTAACTGTGTCGGATTAAGCGTCTCATTTCCAATTAAAATATACCTCTGAATTGAAATTTTAATGAAATACAGGGTCATGAAAAATCGAAGAATGTGGAAAACAAGATTACAAATATCTCGGCAACTAATAATCCGATCGACTTCGTTCTATATGAAAAATGTGTGTTTGAAAATGTAAAAAAGAAAAAATGTAAAAAAAATCATTTCATTTTCAAGCACAAATAAAATACCTCATTACAGTAAATAAAAATAATCCATATTTTCTATGAAAAATATATTAAAAACAGGTATTTTTTCTAGTTTCGTTTTTTAATTTATTTATTTTCTAGTTTCTAGTTTTTTATTTTCTAGTTTTCTAGTTTCTATTTTATTTCTAGTTTCGTTTTTTAATTTCGTTATTTAATTTAACTTTCTCTTTGTTGCATAATTATATACAGGGCTCCCAAATTGTCCGCCAGGTATTCACCAATATTTTTTAACAGAAAATTACATAGTAAATTTCTAAAAAGTTGCACAAGAATTAAACTTCAAAGACGGTTTCTGCGTAATTTTTCAAGAAAAATCTAAAAATAAAATATTTCTAAGAAAATGTTGGTGCTCAATGTGCGGACCATTTGGGAGTCCTGTGTATGTAATACATAATTGTATGTATAACAACATTGATTGTATGTTATACATAAAGCTTACCCTTTTTAAAATAGGTTTCGTTAAAACTATCAATCATGTAACAAATTGCTTAAAATTATCTTTTCCGTAGTAGGAAAAGTAATTAGAGAAACACTTTCACAAAGTATTAAAAAATCTGAAATCCGATATTTTTTTTATTTTGCTGCTTTTCAGGTTCATTAAAATAAAGTAACTCTTTTTCACTTTACTCTTTGGAACTTTCTCCTTAGAAATATAGAAGCTATAGTTCCTTTATCCCTTTAATATTCATTGGTTTCTCTACGAAACCACAAAATTTTAATTCCGATATGCAACAGCGACACCGGATTTTTTTTAAAATCCATTTTATTATGCATGTGAAAAATCACTTTTTCTTATTTACAAATATATTTGCTCTCAATTACCGGTGTCATTCATTTATTTCAACATCTTAGCACGGAAAATGCTTTGTCCGTTAAAAGGATAAAATAGCGCTTGCCAACATTATTTCCTTCACTTACCCTTTTGTAAACTTTTTATTTCTGTTAACCCTCATTTCATAAAAATACCCCCCCCCCCCACTTGCGCTTTACCACTTAACTTGATAACGAAAACATGCTTTATTTCCACCGAAACTTCATATGACAAACATATAATAGACCAATGAAAATTAGATTGTCATTTATAGCACTTTTGTAATTTAAATAACATTTAATATTATTTTCGCATTGCCAACATAATTTTCCTGTACGTTCCAAGTTGGCATCCGCAGTTTTAAGGAAAGCATGAGTAAACGTTATTTTATTTTAATTATTAATTTAATTATTTTTAATTGAATGAGGTCCTGAATAAATTTGTATACTTGTAGTTTACCCGTACCGCCAGGTGGCTTATGACATTCATTGATGTAACCCCGCATTTAACCCCTTCGGGACGAGCGACACGTATACGTGCCGCAAAAACGCTTTAGAATCCTTCTTAATTGCCACCGGTAAAATTATACTGCAAAATTTGCCTTATTCAATCGGAGCATTTAATCGATTGAACAAAAAACAATTTTCTGTTTTTTAAAACCAGTGAAAAAACGTTAAATATTTCGTAAAAGGTTCCCTTCGCGAAGGGGTTAATCTTGCGGACATTTTTCCCACTTGTCTTAGGACGCTTACTTATACAGCTTTGATTCTAACTGGTACCACTTTTTCAAAACAGATATCTTAAGTAAACATTTTGATAACATTAGCAAGAAAAACATACTGCAAATTTTATATTTAAAAATAATTGGTGCGAATAGAATATAAAAATAGTTGTCTCTGGCAGCCTTGCAATTACTTCATTCGCACCTGATAGACGAAGCAGCATATGTGACCCCCTCTTTCTTCATAACTCCATTATTTGGAGCCCAGATTAATCCGAAAAACTTGGCAACACTAGTTAAAACTAAACAAAATGCGGATTTAACTAAAATTTTAAAATTATATTTCAAAAATAATTTTTATTTAAAATTATTTGACTTTCTTATTTAACTTATTTCTGTGTGATTCATATTTGATTTACACTGCTCGACTTTGAAAATGCAACACCAAGAAGCAGTGGTCAGAAATTTATGCAAATTTCAGAGTAGGCGCATGTCACTGAGTTATGCAAATGATGTGAAATGCGTAGGTCTCCGACGCACGTGATCTAAGATATAAGGGAAGGAACTTGTAGAATGGGCAATATTCGTGTCGCTTTTTCTGCCAGACGAATTATCGAAGAAATTTTGTTTTTGTCTCGGAGGATACGTGTATAGAAGAGAATGCCAAGCCGCTGTCAACGAAGGCACTTCCAGCAGATAGACGATTTTACGAGAGGTATGGTGATGGGACTCAGAAGGGGGGGTTGGTCTTTACGTCAAATCGCAGCTGATACCCACATGGATGCGAGCACGGTGCATCGGCTATGGCGAACATGGTTGGAACAAGGAAATGTGGCAAGATTGAGGGGTGCAGGTGCAGCCAGAGTGACGGCAGCACGCGTGGATCGAAGCATCCACCGACAAGCTGTGGCGGGCCCGCAAGTCACTTGTACCACGATTCTACAGCATGTACAAGATACCCTGGATGTTTCCGTGTTGACCAGAACCATTTCCCGTCGATTGGTTGAACATGGCCTGCACTCACGGCGTCCGTTAAGAAGACTGCCATTGACTCGACAGCATAGACGCCAACGTTTGGATTGGTGCCGGACTAGAGCGACTTGGATGACAGAATTTCGAACCGTCGCGTTCTCAGATGAGTAACGCTTCTGTTTATCCAGTGACAGTCGCCGTATACGTGCGTGGCATCTACGGGGAGACAGATCAAATCCGGCAATAACTGTGGAACGCCCCATCGCGCGACAAAGTGGCATAATGGTTTGGGGCGCTATTGCGTATAATTGCATGTCACCTCTAGTTCGTATTTAGGGCACTATGACGGCCCAACGATTCTTGGATAATGTACATCTGCCAGTGGTAATCCCCTACCTTCAGGGGCAGCCTAATGCAATTTTTCAGCAGGATAACGCCCGACCACACAGTGCTCACATGTGCCAATATGCTCTGCAAGGCATACAGATGCTTCCCTGGCCACCGTACTCTCCTGATCTGTCACCAATCGAACATGTGTGGAATGTGATTGCACGCCGTTTTGCGGACTCTGCCCCTGCCTCGTTCAGAAGATGAACTGTGGCAAATGGTTGAAAGGGAATGGAAAGGGATCCCTCAGGACACCATCCACGCTCTTATTGACTCTATGCCTAGACGTGTTTCTTCGTTCATCGCAGTTCGCGGTGGTCCTACATCCTACTTAGCCGACGCCGTTCTCGTTCTGTATTCTGACTATCATTATGAAATAAAGATCACTTAATGCTCCTTGCTGTCTCTGTTTTTCCCCCAAATTTCATCACTTTCTGACCACTCCTTCTTGGTGCTGCATTTTCAATGTCGAGCAGTGTATTTTATAAAGAACATTTGAGGAAAATTTTTTGATATTATAATTCATTTTAGGTCAGTTTTACTATATTGGCCAAATGATTCGGCTGCGGGTACGCTTAGTGTTTAATAAATTGAATTAGCATCGTTAATTTCCTTTTATTTTATACCCTAACACTAATAACATAGGTATAATAATATTAATATATGCAGCTATTTTTCAACCGATATAACTTATAAGTATAATGTTAGAAATGATGAATTATTATTATGGCCAAAACATTGTTCACAACACATTATTTTATATACATTTAAAAAAATGCCAATTTTCTAAGGACATTAAAACACATAGTAATATACCGTGCAACAACCAACTATAAATAAAAATTTATTTGAAAAAAGAACTCAGTATTAACATTTAACTTAAATAATACATTATTTATTTATATAAAAAACCTTGTAACATTCGCCAAGATAGAAAAAAATAAAGTCTAAAACACCATTAAGTGGTATTATGTTTCATGCACCACATATTATTTACATAATGGACAACTTGTTTATTTTTTCTCTTCCACTTTTATAAAGATCAACAAATTCAATATGTCTAAATAATGGAAAAGTAAACTTTATATCTAGGAAGTAAATTGCTAAACAGCCCTTTAAAGTTTAAATATTTGTTGGAAAGAATTGCAGTTTTAAGTATTCAGCACATGTATTGGATAATTTGATAAAGTTTTCTCAAAAAGAGTGGCGTTTCATAGAATTACGTAGCATGTAATGTAAGCAAATTAAAAACGAAAAGTTGTTCTACATTTGAGGGTAACAAACAAATATAATGAGCTACATTATTTTGCTTTTTTATTTTGGAACCAATTTACAATTATGTATCCTTGATGTATTACATGTTTACTCACATATTAACAAATTGATTGAAAATATAATAATATTAATGTATGCAGCTATGTTTTGTGTAACCGAGAGTATTTATAGACATAATGTAAAACGTGGGTGATTAATGTTATGACCAATGTTTGTACACAACACTTTAATTTATTTACATTCTTAAAAAATGACAATTTACTAAGCATATAAAAATACATTATATCTTGCAATAATGATATGTAAAAAAAAATGCCAAGAGATTGGTATTATGTTTTCTGCATCACATACTATTCATTTACGTAATGGGCAACTTGTTTAATTTTTCTTTTCCACTTTCGTAAAGATCAACAAATTTAATATGGCTGAAGAATGGAAAGGAACACTTTATATCCTTAAAGTAAATTTCTAAACAGCCCTTTAAAGGTATGTATAGTTTGGAAAGAACTGCAGTTTTATATATTCAGCACATGTATTTGATAATTTGAAAAAGTTTTCTTATAAAGTGTGGCGTTTCACAGAATTACTTAACTTGTAATATAAGCAAATAAAAAACAATAAGTGTTTCTACATTTGAGGGTTACAAACAAATGTAATGAACTACATTTTTTTCTTTTTATTTTGGAACCATTTTACAATTATGTATATTTGTTGTATTATATTTTTATTCACGTATTATCAAATTGATTGAAAATATTATAACATTAATGAATACCGTTATTTATGTGTAACAAAAAAGTATTTATAGTCATAATGTAAAACTTGGGTAATTAATTATACGGCAAATGTTTTTTCACAACACATTATTTTTATTTATATTCTAAAAAAAATGACAATTTACTAAGCAGATAAAAATACATAATATATATCTTGCAACAACCAACTATGAATAAAAATTTATTTGAAAAAAGATCTCACTATTAACGTTTATCTTAAATAACACATTATCTACTTATGTAAAACATCTTGTAACATTTGTCAAGTATTTTGAAACAAGATATAAAAAAAATAAAGACTAAAATGCCAATAAAGTGGTATTATGTTATATGCATCACGTACTACTTACATAATAGGCAATTTGTTTAATTTTTCTCTTTTTTTCTTGTAAAGATCAACAAATTGAATATGGCTGAAGAATGGAAAAGAACACTTTATATCCATAAAGTAAATTTCTAAACAACCCTCTAAAGACATGCATTTATTGGAAAGAATTTCAGTTTCAACTATTCAGCACACGTATTGAATAATTTGATAAAGTTTTTTACAAAGTATGGCGTTTCAAGGAATTATGTAACTTGTAATGTAAACAAGTAAAACACGAAAAGTGGTTTTATAATTGAGGGTTACAAACAAATGTAATGAGCTACATTTTTTTTCTTTTTTCTTTTAGAACAATTTTACAATTACGTATCGTTGTTGTATTATATTTTTTCTGACGTATTAACAAATCTATTGAAATTGTAATAATATTAACCAATTAATCGTCGCGCCCGAGAGTTTCACGGGCTACAAGCTTCGTGGCTTTTATTCAGAATTGTTTGATTCCCATCAATTTTTTATATAGCGTAATTGTTTTTATTCTGGTATCAGTTTACTTGCCATTAAATAAGTAGAATATTTTTTTTCAAAAAAGTGGTGGCAGTAATGAATTTGAATTTTTAAACCGTAATTTATTGCGACCATTAAGAAGTTAATATATGCAGCTTTTGTTTTCTTTGTGACCGAGTGTGTTTATAGGTATAATGTAAAACGCGGGTGATTAATATTATGGACAAAGCTTTTTTCTCAACACATTATATATATATATACATATATATATATATATATATATATATATATATATATATATATATATATATATAAATGACAATTTTCTGAGCATATAAAAATACATAATAATATATCTTGCAACAATCAACTGTAAATAAGAATTTATTTGAAAGAAAAAAGAACTCAGCATTAATATTTAACTTAAATGATACATTATCTACTTATGTTACACCTCTTGTAACATTCGTTAAGTAATTTGAAACAAAATAGAAAAACAATATAAAGTCTAAAATGCCAATAAACTGGAATTATGTTTTATGCATCACGTACTATTTATTTACATAATGGGCAAATTGTTAGATTTTTTTTCTTCCACTTTCGGAAAGATCAACAAATTGAATACACCTGAAGAATGGAAAAGAACAGCCATATAGAATATTTCTAAACAGTACTTTAAAGACATGTATTTGTTGGAAAGAATTGCAGTTTTAACTATTCAGCACACGTATTTGATAATTTGATAAAGTTTTCTTTAAAAATGTGGGGTTTCTCCGATTACGTAACTTTTAATGCAAGCAAATAAAAAAAACGAAAAGTGGTTCTACATTTGAGGATCACAAACAAATGCAATGAGGTACATTTGTTTTTCCTTTTTATTTAAGAAACACTATCCAATTATGTATCCCTATTGCATTATATTTTTACTCGTGTGTTACCAAATTGACTGAAAATATTATAATATTAATATATGCAGCTAAGTTTCCTGTGAATGAGAATATTTATAGACATATTGTAAAACGTGGGTGATTAATATTATGAGCTATGTTTGATCACAACACATTATTTTATTTACATTTAAAAAATGACAATTTACTAACCATATAAAAATACATTATATCTTGCAATAATGATCTGTAAATAAAAATTTATTTGAACCAAAAAACTCAGCATTAACATTTAACGTAAATAGTAAACTTTCAACTTTCGTAAAACACCATGTACCAATTGTCAAGTAATTTGAAGGAAAATAGAAAAGAAATTTATACAAAATGCCAATAGATTTATATTATGTTTTCTGCATCATATACTATTTATTTACATAATGGACAACTTTAATTTTTCTTTTCCACTTTCGTAAAAATATACAAATGTAATATGGCTGAAGAATGGAAAAGAACGCTTTATATTCTTAAAATAAATTTCTAAACAGCCTTTTAAAGGCATATAAAAGTTAGAAATAACTGCAGTTTTATCTATTCAGCACACGTATTAGATAATTTGATAAAGGTTTCTTAAAAAGTGTGGTGTTACTCAAGAATTTTGTAACTTGTAATGTAAGCAAATAAAAAACGAAAAGTGTTCGATATTCAAGTGTCATAAATAAGAGTTCTCATCTACATTTTTTATTTTTATTTTGGAATCATTTTTACAATTACGTATCTTTGTTGTGTAATATTTTTTTCACGTATTAACAAATTGATTCAAAATATAATAACATTAATTTATGCAGTTTTTTGTGTAACAGAGTACTTATAGACATAATGTAATACTTGTGTGTTTAATATTATGGCGAATGTTTGTTCATATCACATTATTTTATTTATATTCTAAAAAATGACTATTTACTAAGAATATAAAAATACATATATATTTTGCAACAATCAACTATAAATAAAAATTTAATTGAAAAAAAGATCTCAGCATTAACATTTAACTTTACCCATTACTGCCTGAATTATTTTCTTCGTTAAAATTCAAATTTTGCATTTTCCCACCACTTATAAAACAAGAATAATTTTTATTTTAATTTATCGAGAACTTTGTCTCGAGCAAGAAGGTATTTATTTATCGCCCTTTTTACTGGTGTGAAATGCGTTTACTTGATTTTTTTTAAAACTGTCCCAAAAATGGGACGCTAGGCACTAATGGGTTAAAAAGCACATTATCTACTTATCTAAAACACCTTTGAACATTCGCCAAGTATTTGAAACAAGATAGAAAAAATAAAGGTATTACCAATAAAGTGGTATTAGGTTTTATGCATCACGTTTTATTTGCATAATGGCCAACTTGATTAATTTTTCTCTTCCTTTGTTCGTTAAGATCAACAAATTGAATATGTCTGTATAATGGAAAAGAACATTTTATATCCATAAAGTAAATTTCTAAACAGCCCTTTAAAGGCATGTATTTGTTGGAAATAATTGCAGTTTTAACTATTGAGCACACGTATTGGATAATTTGATAAAGTTTTCTGAAAAAGTGTGGCATTTCACAGAATAACGTAACTTGTAATGCAAGCAAATAAAAAAAGGAAAAATGGTTCCATGTTGAAGTATCACAAACAAATGTAATGAGCTACATTTTCTTCTTTTTATTTTGGAACCATTTTACAATTATGTATCATTGTTGTATTACATTTTTACTCGCGTATTAAATAATTGTTTGAAAATATAATAATATTAATATATGCAGCTATTTTATGTGTAACCTAGAGTATTTATAGACATAATGTGGGTGTAAAACATGGATGATTAATATTATGACCAATGTTTGTTCACGACACATTCTTTTATTTATATTCCAAAAAATGAAAATTTACTAAGCATATAAAAATACATAATACAGAATATGGCCAAAGGTGATCAGCCACTTGCGATTTTAGACACTTTATAAATTAGACAATCTGTCTCGAAAAAGACATGAGGAATTATCCCGAAACTCTAAGTGTGTAAAAATAATAGTACAGGTCATTCATTTCAGTGCAGATTTTTTTCCGAAACTTTATAGGGGGCAGTCAACAAATTGAAAAAGAACGAATATCTTTTGGATAACCCTGTCAAAACTAATATAGCAGAAGCATTCAAACTGTAGATTATGATTAAGTGGCTTATCGTTATAAAATGTGTTCTTTTTTATGCAGGTAGCATGTATACTCGTCGAGAATTTAAGGCTTTTTTTAAAAACAATCCCAAATATTTTTCTTATAATTTTCAGAGTTCGTAATATAATATAATGTTTTTTTTTCGAAAATATAACAAACAACATTGTACACAGCAACACCTTAAATCAGAATTCAAAATTAATAAAAATTGTATGAAAAATGAGCAGCTTTGCTAAATAAATTTTCATTACGCATACGTGAAAGCTATCAAAATTTCATTTCCATATTGCGTTTGCTAAATGTATAGAGCAACTTCAGTGAATGATTAAAAAACAAAGAACAAAAAAATGCTCAAAATCTTTAAGATTCCGAAAGTGATCGACTGTAGAATAAGTTCGAAATCCGTTAGCCCCAAAATGAATAAAAAAATAAGGGTTTGTATCCAAATATAGTAGTATGTAACATATTGTGTATTCTATATAATACGAATCAATGGATAAATACATACAGCCCCTCATTTTTTTTTCTTCATTTTGGGAATGACGGATTTTGAGCTTTATCTATAGACCATCACTTTCAGAATTTTGTGGCTATGTTTTTGAGACTTTAACAAAGGTTGCTCTATACATTTAGCTAACACAATACGCAAATGAAATTTTGATAACTTTCACGCATGAGCAATGAAAAAATATTTAATAAACTTACTCTTTTGTCATACTGTTTTTATTATGTTTGAATTTTGATTACAGGTTTTGTATACAATGATGTTTCTCATTATTTCAGAAAAGAATATTATTTTATATTAAGAACTCTGCAAATTGTTAGCAAAAAAATTAAAAAAAGTTGGGGCTATTTTTATAAAATCCTTAATTTCTCAACAAGTATACATGCTATACGCATAAAAATGAGCCATGTAATGTACAGTTTGTACGCTTTTGCTACATTAGTTTTGACATGTTTATCCAAAATATATTCGTTTTTTTTAATTTTGTTGACGATCCCTTATGGAATTTCGAGAAAAAATCTTCACGGACATGTATGACTTGTACTGTTATGTTTAAACTATTACAGTTCCAGAAAGATTCCTTATATATTTTTTTAGGTACTTATAGAAATGTTTAAAATCGCGTGGTCGGTCACTTTTGGCCATTTAGTGTATTATCTTATAACAATCAAGTACAAATAAAAATTTATTTAAAAAAACTCAGCATTAACATTTAATTTAAATAATACATTATCTACTTATGTAAAACACTTTTTGACATTCGTCAAGTAATTAGAAACAAGAGAGAAAAATAAAATCATTGCCACTAAAGTGGCATTAGGTTTTATGCGTCACGTACTATTTACGCAATGTGCAACTTCTCTAATTTTTCTCTTCCACTTTCGTAAAGATCATCAAATTGAATATGTCTGAAAAATGGAAAAAAAACACTTAGTAATATCCTTAAAGTAATTTCTAAACAGCAATTTAAAGACATGTATTTGTTGGAAAGAATTGCAGTTTTAACTATTCAGAATACGTAATAGATAGTTTGATAAAAGTTTTCTACAAAAGTGTGGCGTTTCACAGAATTACGTAACTTGTAATGGAAGCAAATAAAAAACGCAAAGTAGTACTACATATGAGGATCCCAAACAAATGTAATTAGTCACATTTTTTTTTTTTTTTAGAACCGTTTTACAATTATGTATCCTTGTTGTATATTTTTACTAACGTATTAACAAATTTATTGAAAGTATAATAACATTAATATATGCAGTAATTTTTTGTGTAACTGAGAATACTTATAGACATAATGCAAGTCTTGGGAGATTAATATTATGGCGAATGTTTATTCACAGAACATTATTTATATTCCAAAGAATGACAATTTACTAAGCATATAAAAATACATATATATTTTGCAACAATCAACTATAAATAAAAATGTATTAATAAATGTAACTATGAAAAAACTCAGCATAAACATTTAACTTAAATAATACAGTATCTACTTATGTAAAATACCTTGTGACATTCATCAAGTATTTTGAAACAAGATAGAAAAAAAAGTCATTGCCAATAAAGTGGTATTAGTTTTTATGCATCACGTTCTATTTACGTAATGGGCAACTTGTTTAATTTTTCTCTTCCACTTTCGTAAAGATTAACAAATTAATTATGTCTGAAAAATGGAAAAGAACACTTTATATCCTTAAAGTAAATTTCTAAACAGCCCTTTAAAAGCATATATAAGTTGGGAAGAATTGCAGTTTTAACTATTCAGCACACGTAATGGATAATTTGCTAACGTTTTCTTAAAAAGTGTGGCGATTTACAGAATTACGTAACTTGTAATGTAAGCTAATAATAAACAAAAAGTTGTGCTACGTGTGAGAGTCACGAAAAAATGTAATAAACAATCTATTTTTTTTTTAATTTTACAATTTTCTGTTCTCACTGGATTATATTCTTATGTGTTAGAAAACATATTAAACATTTAAAATATCCATTTAGCAATATA
Organism: Maratus speculifer; assembly: GCA_964019185.1. Classification (NCBI taxonomy): domain Eukaryota; kingdom Metazoa; phylum Arthropoda; class Arachnida; order Araneae; family Salticidae; genus Maratus; species Maratus speculifer. Next base: position 236,993,016 of record OZ025300.1, read on the forward strand.
TGTATATATATACAGGGGTATTCAAAATTTTTACTACATAGTTTAGAGGTAGATACAGAAAACTGTAACAATCATTTATTGTATAAGAATGTATGAGCGCAAATGATGTGTTAAGATACAGAAAACACGCAGGTCAATATAGTCGTTTTTTTTTCAAAAGTTTTTCATTCATACCAGAAAATTCCTGAACTTTTCTTTGCATAATTTAAACAGACACTTCATGATTGCAAGTAGAAAACTTTTTTGAAAATTACCGGTTTACAATCGAAAATTTTTAATAATAGTAAGTGAAGTATACTGTAAAATAATAATTATTATTATTATATCTTATGTTTGCCAGGTTTGTAAATTCTGAGTTTTTTTTTTTTTTTTTATTTTACACGGGAAATTCACATGAATGAATTTTTTCTTTAAGTAATCATGAAATGTTTTTCTTAAGTAGTGGAAATATTAGTCTAAAGACTTTTCGGAATGAATGAGAAAATTTTAAATTAACCCATTAACGCCCGAATTATTTTCTTCGTTAAAATTTAATTTTTTTATTTCCCAACACTTTTAAAATCAAATTAACTTTTATCTAAATTTATCGAGGATTCTGTGTCTTTATAGAAGATATATATTTATCTTCCTCTTTACTGGTGGGAAAACCGCTTTCTTGCTGTTTTTGTAACCGTCCTCAAAAGAGGACACTGGCGTTAATGGGTTAAGAAAAAGGCCAATTTGTCCCTCTCGAGTTTGTACCTCGATCGTCACTTCTGCCCAAACGTTTTAATATAATAAATGATTGCTACAGTATTCTTTATCAACCCTTTAAGTTTTTACCATGAATTTAAAATCACAATCACCCTGTATATATATGAGAGTCTCACAACCATAGTGGACCGAGTCCATTTTGAGGCAAAATGGTATTGTCCAGTTATAAGATGCAGAATTTTTTTTTATTTATTTAACCGCACAGCACAGTCTATAAACAGGTGCCATATATGAGAAAGTTTTTGAAGACTGGATTTTTTCACTCTTGGGAGTGGATGCAAAAGATTTTATGAACCTTCTATAAGTACCGTATTTTTTTTCAAACTGGACTTGGTCCACTATGGTTGTGATCCCGTCAAACATATATGTATATGCGTGTGTCTACATGTTGATAAAATGTGTTTAATATGCTTGTTTGCCCTGCATAGTTTCCATAAGCAATATTACAATTTTTTTCCTGTTTATAACAATAAGAAACTAGTCGTTGGAGGCCACCGTAATACTTACCCATCATGGATATGCATAACATAATATATGAAAACATAACATATGTAAACAATTTATAAAATGCATTACAATTCCAAAATAAACAATAAACGTATATTTAAGTATTTTTAACACATCATCATGCTGTATTAATGAATTTCTGATGAACCAATTTCGATAAATTGTATGAAACGCCAAACTATTCAAGTAGCACTGAATTGCATAAAAGAAACATCCTTATAACTCTAAAAATAATTATCTATTCACTAACGGTTTCTTGCATCGAATTAAGTGTCTCATTTGCAATTAAAAGATATCTTTGAGTTGAAATTTGAATGAAATACAGGGTCATGAAAAATCAAAGAATGTGAAAAACAGGATTAGAACTATCTCGACAACTAATTATCCGATCGACTTCGTTTTTTATGCAGAATTTGTGTTAATTTATTGCCTTTTACGTCCACTCTTTAAAATAAAAAAAAATTAGAAAATTTTTATATACCTTTCATCAGAGCGAATTTTTCGAGAGTCCGAAAAAAATAGTTCCGGATAATCGAGGTTAGCGATATTAAATAGGCTTCGTCCCATTGTTACATACTAAGCACATACAAATTTTCAAGTCTCTATCTCAATTTGTTCGAGAGATAGAGCGGTTACAGACAGACAGACAGACAGACAGACACACAGACGGACGGACGGCAAAATTTTTTTTCTAAAAATATGTTTTTCGGAATCTCCAGTGTCTGAAACGTGTAAATCCGCCAAAAAAAAATTTCGATTTTCAAAACGATTGCAAGACTTACCCTATACTACGTATGATGGGTAAGTAAAAATCAATCTGTTTTTAAGCTACCTCAACCGCCCCTTTACAATCACTGTACTGGTATAGGAGTTATGATTGAAGTGGAGGAGAAAGATGATGTTACACACAGAAAACGGACTGAATGAGAAATAATTAAAATGTAGTGACAATATGGTATCAATTCTTCAATTTCATCTGAGTAGTACCTAATGAACACATGACTATCTTCCACCAATAAAAACTGAAAGCATATTCATAAGTGAATAGTACTTATTAAAGTGCACTTGAATTGTACAACTCATAACAGGTGCATTAAAACGATGTTCAAATTTATGATATGGAGAGGTATGGTATAGTGTTATACAGGTTTATTCTAAATTTTTGGTACAAATTTTAATGGTTGTTGCAATACACTATACAATTATTTGTTGTAGAGGAATGTATAGGTGCAAGTGACGCATTAACACTAGAACGCCGGGAAGGTGTCAATTCGACACCGATAACCGGACTAATTATCGATTCAAACCAGAAAATTTTTCAAGAAATAATTTATATGTCAGTTGCAATAACATGAGCATAGGAAATAAACTAAATAATTTCAAAATGTTTTTCTGGTTTTAAATGTATTCTATAAAACTTGCGTAAAATTCCCCGGCGTTCTAGTGTTAAGGTATAGACAGCAGTAGGTCAATTTGGTCTTTTTTCGAAATTTCTTTATTTGTACAAAAAATTCCTAGACTGATTTTTGCTCTATTTAAAACGGATATTTCATTAATACTTAAAAAACATGTTCGAAAATTCCGAAATTTAATCGAAATTTGTTTATTGAAAACTGATTTTCAAATTTCATTCCTACCTAGTGAACTAAAAAGAGAACCCTAGTAAACTTAGTTACTGATAAGGAACCCTAATAAAATTGGAAGATGTTGTAGATAATTTATTATCTGTATGTGTCTCTCTTGAATTTTAAAATGAGCATTTTTTACGTACAGTAGACTGTTGATTAACCAGGATGGTCGGGAAATGACTAATCCCGGACTATCGAATTTGTACAAATTTTGATGAAAACTTTAGGAAAGGTGATCGAAAATATCAAATTATTATACAATAGAAAATTAATAATTTAATTAATCCAAAAAAAGATCGCTAACATATATTCTAATGTTATTTATATTTAGTTCCCATAGCGTAGATAATCGGCCGACAAAAATACACTACACTACACTACTACTACATTTATATTTAGTAGGGTTAGCACAGTTCTACCACTAAATGTTAAGAATATTTTTAAAGTGTTTCACTGCAGAAAAAAAATCGTAAAACCTGTGAATGAAGGTGGGGATTGCGAATGTTGTGGTTTAAAAATTAAATGTAAATTTTCTTATTTTTAATAGTGGTGCCAGAGTCCTTGGAAATTCCAAGGAGTGTGCAAACCTTGTTTAGACTTCAATATGAAAAGTTAGAAATGTAACTTGCCTCACAGTGTTGTGAAGTATTACATAATAGACGTTTTGTTTGACACCAGAATAATTAAATGAATTTCTTAGAAAATCATATCCTGCTATTTTGTTCTCTCATAGCAAAAGCAAAATTTTAATAAAATACTCTTTTTGCAATTTAAACAATTTTGGAATTAAAATTAGCTGGATAGAACCCTCTGAAACCCTAATAAAACCAATTATCAAACCCTTCTGAAAACAATTCTAACCCTAGAAAGGGTTAAGACTGTCTTCGAAATTCCTTGTTTTTTTAATCGTAAGTAATATGCAACACAATATCAATGCCACTTAAAACTTCGTAACATTCCAATACTGAATCGTCGTTATTACATTGTTGCATTGCTACTTCGTTCACATACTCAGAGCAATTTAATTTCCCTAATCTAATAAGAGCTTTCTCTGTATACCAGCATTATTGTCATCTTCAATAGACATTTCATTTCCTTCAAACGATAAAATTTCTCTCTATAATTTTATAACTGTGGTGTTTTTTACTAATCGTCCCGGTTAATCCGCATCCCGGATAATCCTATCCCAGATAATTTAAAGTACACTGTATTCTTATTCCCTTTTTAACTGTTAAATACAGGTAATAATACTTTAAAATGTTATCTTTAAAATTCAAGGAAACGTTCAACACTGAAAAAAATATTCGTGTACGACAGTGGCCATTTTTGTGCCAGAACATAAACCTAGTATTTCTGTGTAGTAAACTGATGTACCTGATGATGTAACATTAGTTATAGTGATGGCACATTTTTCACATTATATCACACCGTGTGATATTGCTGAATCGCAAACTGAACACCAATATATTTTAGCATAAACAAAGGTGCCAACCTGACATAGATTATCCGTAATATGTGCGTTAATTTGACCCTGGTTAATGTCATTTCAAACCAGGAAATATAATTCATGAATCTTTATTTATTTAACTTCAAGATTGTTAGCGGAACATACCTAATTTCATTTCTTTGAAAATTTTCTGGTTCGAAACTCATTAAACCAGGGTCAAATTAACGCACATATTACGGATAATCTGTGTCAGGTTGGCACCTATGCATAAAATTTCATTGTAGTGTTCTACAGCTTTTGCCTTAAAACTAACCTCTGAAAATGATTTCTGTACAATTTGTAATAGAAATCTAAATAGAATAATTTTCTAAGAAAATATTGATGTTCAATTGGCGGACCATTTGGGAGCCTGCATTATCATTTCTTCTGCTAGTTATGAGTGAAGTAACTGAGGAGAATGTCACAAAAGAACTGCTGATTCCTTAATTCGTGTTAACAGGTTCTGATTACAGGTGAAGGAAACTTCCACCAGTAAATTTTGAATAGAACTTTTTGCTTCATTTTCGCTCCTTCATTCAAGAAAAATTTCTCAGATTATAATTGTTAAATTTTCTATTTGTTTTTACTGGTGAAAATTTGTACAGGTGTTGCAGTTTTTCTGTCTGACATCGAGAGATTCTCAAGCTTATCACATTAAGGTGGAACGTAAGGATTGACTACCGCGTAAGCAAACTTCCGCCAGTACAAATTAATATCTATTTTTGTCATCATTTAATACTGATGTTGCGCATTCAAAATGCTTTCGAGTAAGGTGAAATTTTATATTTGAATTTTCTCATGGAATGCTTTACCGGTGGCAGTCAACCACAGCGAAATCAGATATATTCGAATCTGTACTATTTTAAGGGTATGCCAATTCCTCTTGATAGACACTAAAACGCCCATGAGAGGTCATTTTAACCGCTATCATATGAATATATTTTTGTCCAAATCATAAATCTCCATATAAAATAGATTTAAAAGAAACAAAGAAGAAAAACTTTAAAGAAAAAAGTTAAACTATTTAAAATCAAGATTCAGTGGAACTTTTATATATATATATAACGTGCTTAATATTTCAGGCTTTTCCAGTGTTAACCCCTTGCGGACGATGGAATATATATTTTATTCAACCTAATTTAAACGAGTTTCTCACCAGAAACTTTTAACTAAATTAAATATTTTTAATTTTGGCTGCAAAATATTGCAAATTGACACTTTTTAATTTAAAGTAGCTTTTTCCGATTTTTTCCGGTGAGAATTCAATATAACTAAGACATTACAGATTGCTCCTCAAGGAATTAATTGTTCCATGGTTGTTAAGTCAACGTTAATCGGTGGTGGGACAGCTGACTGGTAGTTCTGTTATCACCACCGAGTTTACAGTACAAATAAAAAAAAAAAAAAAAAAAAAAAAAAAAAAAAAAAAAAAACATAAATTACTATAGATGTTCACTCGTGCAGATTTATTTGAACTTCAAAACATAAATAATTAAATTTGCATAGAGCTCTTTAAATAATGATGAATAATGTTTTTCTTCAGAAAAACGTTTACTTCAGAAAAAAAGATTTAAAAACTTATAAAATTTACAATGTTTAATTAATGCAGTATATTTTTTCTTCAAGAATTTCGAAAGCTTCCTAAATATACTTTTTGCATTTTCCGTGTCTTGAATAATGCATGATATAAAAAAGGATATTCTGTAGGTGAATTTGCATAAATACTTTTTTCTAAAACAATTAGTGTAGATCAGAATATTTTAACACTTTAGAAATAAACTAAATTGTTTACTGCTTATATTACAGAGTAAATCAATTAACCAAGGGTGCGTGACACCCTATTTATATATAAATGTATTTGTACGTCTATGTTATACATATGTTATATTAAAAAATCTCTGGAATATTCTTTCAAACTATTCTGAGTTAACGGATATTAACTATTTCCCTACAACTTAATAAATCTATTCATTTTTTCAAAAGTGCGTTATAATCTATTATTAAAAAAATAATTTCATCATTTCGAAAAGTTGGGGTAAATTCAAGAATTATATTATCATTTATATAATTTTATCATCTATCATATATATAATCAAGAATTAAATATCTATATTTAAAAAGTAGCGAACTGCGAACACGTAATCTGGTATAATTTATTGTGTGATTCGTTTTGAATGTTACATTCTAATCTGTCGCATTACGAATAAAATTAAGAGACCATAGTTCGAATTTCAGAATTGTCTTGTTTTTCCTGTGCTTTTAAAAGTTTTACGCGGAGTTTTTTACGATCTGTATTTTTCATTCATTTTAAGATCGATGAAGATATTCTATCCCGATTCTGAGACCTTTATGAATTCTCACTGTGAAGGAACTGTTGTTCATTCAATGTTTTGATTAACCTCTTGAGGGGGGGGGGGGGATATAGTTTATCCCACCTAATTTAAACGAGATTCTAACCAACAAAATTTTATATTTCTAACTTTGGCGGCGAAATGTTGATAAATTATCTTTTCTTATTTTAAAAGAATTTTTTTTTCGGTGAATATTACAAAGACGCTTTTGCTTGCCCCTCAAGGGATTCATAAAAGCTCCTCGAAAGTCCATTGGCTGAGTTTTTTTCATAGGAAAACCACCGGAAAATTTCCCATTTGCTTTGAGATAGTTAACTTTAATCATCGAATTTATAATGCGACTGCAAAAAGAATACAGCATTTTTTTTTCTAAACACTTTTAACAAAAACTCTCGATTAACCGAAATCCATTTTTAAAGTTATTATTAATTTTTAAATTATTATCAAATACCTTGTATGCATAATCCATTTTGAGAGTTTTATTATTTAACTATTATATTCCTCGTGTGCAAGCAGAACTACGAGTACTTTCCGAACTACGAGTACATATATCGTAGTCCCCCACATTAACCGGCAGGTCGCAAAATTCGAGGGAGACTAGATTTTTAAATATTAGCTGCTGGTTTTTCCGAGCATGCTGAAAAAAAAGGAGGAACTAACACAATGAAAAATAATGTAATTCATTAGCTGTAAGCCGTAGCAGCTACTTCTGTTGGGTTTTAATAATGTAATAACCAGGGCCTGATTATCAACGGGGCACTCTCCCACCAGAAAAAATAAATAGAAATTTTTTCCTGATTCATGATAGTAATTTTTCCTGAAAAGGGCGTTTAAACAAGGCGAAAATTTCTATGTAATTTTACTGGGGAGAGAGTGCCCCGTTAGTAATCAGGCTCTGGTAATAACCTCACGTGCATTTTTCTTACTTTTCTAATTATTTAGTTTACTTTTTATATATATTCTAGAGAATAAAATGTGTTTCATGTATCTCATATCATTTCACACAAATCTCTCCCCCAAACACGCATCGGATATTTACAATACAGAAATAGATTACCTCATACATTATGACATCAACAGAAGTCTTATTATATATGAAATAGGAAAAATATAATAATTATCAAAATATATATGAGAGAAATATATGTTTACTTTATATGAAATTTAATTTTATATGATAATTTCACTAACTTAATTTCGTCATCATGTAGTAGAAATAGCGTCATCTTGAAGAAGAAAAGCGGAAAATAAATGCTCAATATTTTGTTTCACTTAGCAATCTCTAAGTGATATAACAGTGCACACGGCTGTCTGCAGCGCTAGACCGCAGCATTGACATTGTGCTAATATTCGGCACTGCTAAACAATGAAGTTTTCCGTTTAAATTTTTACCGCACACAATTAAACTCAGATTTTCTAACACCAAACACTGCTGTATCTAAGTATGAGTGCCATAGATTTGATATATAAGCGACAGGTTTACCAGTTCGGTCTCCATTTTTATTATATATTTAGTGTTCACACCAGAAAAAAAATAGTTTCTTATGTTTTTTTTTACTAAGAGACATTACGTGCTCAAATGAAGCAAGAATTTTCTTTGAAAATTTCCGGCCTAAATTTTAAATATTGGATTAAAATTATAGGCTAAACTTGGGACGGCCCCCGCTTGACCGTAAGGAATAAATGAAGACTTACTCGCAGATTTAATATCAAAATACTTTTATTTTAACTCTAATTGTACTGGGGAAGTGGATATAGATTTGAGAATTTACAAATGTGTTGACACTAATAACATCTAATTACTATAAAGAGGAGTGATTTTTCTTTTATTCAAGATCTCATACTAATACAACTATGGCACTTTCCTTCATCCTCTGCAAAAGGTGGGATATTTCTCTAGCTAACTTGAGAAAGACAGCATGTAACTGCTATTGATCTCTTTTTTATAAGAAAAAAATCAACTTTAAAATTACTTTTTAAATACCTTACCACAGTTCTCTTTAAACTTCTCCCACATCCACAAGAACTAGAATCCTTAACCACCGTCGAAGTGGCTTCTAAACTTCAGCGCTATGCTCAATTGGTCTAAAGCATCCGATGGCGGTGAACGACCATAATCTCTGCCCTGTGCATGCGCACACAGCTTTTATATCTTGCAGACTAAAGGGAATGGGCTAGAAATTGGCATAAAACTTGAAAACCACAGCTAATTGTAGACCCGGATCACCACACATGCCTCCGAAAGTTAAAGTTGCACAAAGTACAGAAGTCGCATTTGCGCCATAAATGTTAGATCAATAACGTCACGGAATAACTCAAAACACATGAGTGGTGCCTTTTTTATAAAGTGATTGTCCCTCTCAAACTTGCGACCCCTGTTTAAGACATTAGACATATTTCTTTAACCATCTAATACTCATGGTAGAATACATTCCTAAAGTTTTGCAATTCAAATATTTGGAATTCATACCAGAAAATTGAAGTAATAAGTTTCAGTTTCTTTAATAACAAAATATATCAGGTGTGAAGTCTAAATACGTAAATTAAAAAAAATACTATATCAAGAACACTAAATATGCCAATAAATGCTACCTCGGGCATTAGACGTTTAACCCTTTGTTGCATACTGTCCACTACAGTGGACAAAAATTCATTCCCAAATGCTAATGAATTTAATTTCCAAATGCCACATTGGCACCGGAATTTTGGTTAAAAAAAATTCGGTTTATTAAATTCTTGCAAAATAGCTTTTTCTTGTTTACAAATAAAGCTGTTTTCAAATTCCGGTGTCAGTCATCAATTTCAACACTTAACACTAGAACGCCCGGAAATTCTACTCAAGTTTGAAAATAACATTTCTCACCAGAATTTTTATTCAAAATTATTTAATTGATTTATTTAACGTAAATTTGCGTGTATTAGATTTAAATTATATCAAGAAAATTTTTCTGGTTCGAATTGAAATTTAGTTACATGATTGGAGTCGAATCGACTCCATCCGGGCGTTCTAGTGTTAAGCAATGAAGTTTCTCTGCGTCGCAAAGTGTTAAGCCTATGCAACAAAGGGCTAATTACTTAGAACAGCCACATTTAATCTGCAGTCCTCGGGTCGCACATGGCCCAGCGTGCAGGCTTGGGAATTAGTGGCTTAATCCCTTGGGAACGAGCGACAAGTATTCGTGCAGAAAAAGACTTCAGAATCTTTGTTTATTCGCACCAATAAAAATTTACCGTAAACTTTGCCTTACTTAGTCGGAGCATTTTCAGGATTTAACCCTTTGTGGGGCGCTGGTTTCATAGATATACCACTTAATTTTAATTTCCAAACGCCACATTGGCACCGGAATTTTGTTAAAGAAAACTACGGCTTATTGAAAGCGTGAAACATAGCGTTTTCTTATTTATAAATAAAGTTGTTTTCAAATTCCGGTGTCAGTCATTTATTTCAATACTTAAGCAATGAATTTGCCATGCCCCGGAAAGGGTTAATAAGGCATAAATTTCCGCTTTTAAAAACCGGTGGCAGAACATTAAAAATTTTGTAAAAGGCTCCCGTTGCAAAAGGGTTGGAATATTTTAAATCAGTTTAACATTATTTTTAACCCTTTGCTGCGCAGAGAACATTCATTGCTTTAATGTTTAAATTAGTTACTGACACCGGAATTTGAAAACATCTTTATTTGTAAATAAGAAAAAGCCATAATTCACGCATTTAATAAACTGAAAATAAATTACCAAAATTCCGGTACCGATGAAGCGTTTGGGAATTAAAATTAAATCGTTTCATAGATTATACCACTGCCACTTAAGAAGTTAACGTTTTCGTTCTTTCTAACTTTTAAACATATTTCAAAATCAAATTTCAGCTTTGAATCAAAACGTATTCATATGGTAGCCGTCAAAATGAAGGCTCACGGGAATTTTAGTGAAAAGCTGCTTTGTTATGTTTCTAATTTAACTGCATTTTTTTCTAGAATATTGTAAAATTATTGTGCATAACGACCCGAATAACAAAGCAAACTTAAGTTTGCAGCCTGGACGAAATAGTGGTTGAATATGGGTGATCTAGAAAATTCAAAATATTAATTGAATAAAATAATATATTTTTAATAATATTTGTTACAATGTTTTTTAAGTGCATGATATTTTGTCACAGTAATAAAAATTATCCACAATAGCAAAATAAAGTGGATTTAACTATTTATGTTTTAAGTTTAAATAAAATTTCCTTCGAAGAGTTACTACTAAATATAAAAAAAATCTTGATTAAATAAAATTTCATTTGAATAAAATACTATATTGCTTATTTACCGAAAGCAAATATATATACATATAACCTGTTTACACTTTACATTCCTACATTAGAACAAAAGTACATGTGTGGAAGGTATGTAAATAATTATGTACCAAAAACTTCTAACGGTAGAAAAAAATATTATTTGGTTTATTTAAATAAACATATACAGAAAACTTCTAACGGTAGTAAAAATATTTTCTTCATTCTATTGAATATTCTTTTTTTAAAACGAAATTTAAAAACTTAGTATATAGCCTTTGAGTAATATAGTCGTCAGTGTTTTGTAAATTTTCCCAGGAGGGATTTATCAGTTTCTCACATCTTGAATAATAAATAGTACAAAAAAAGCTTTTCTTCAGCTGAATTTGCATAAAGTGTTTTTAAATATATAATTAAGTACAGAGCAATATTTTTTATCCTTCTTTGAGGTGATTAAACTTTTTTTAAGCAATATTTTAAAAAGGATGCATTTAAATTGTCCTACTTATTTACTAAAATTATGTATTAAAAACGAAATGCGCAACAATTCTAATGTGAAGATTTCACAACTAATATTTTTTAAATATTATATTACAAGTGAAGTTATTCAATATAAAAATAATTATAAATTAACGTGTCTTAATGCAATTTTGTCGCAAATGTTTTTTTTATTTTATTTTTAAAGTAAACATAATATTACACAAAAATGTCTGGTTACAATTATAATTTACACAGTTTTTACAGTTACAATTATAGTCATACTATTTTTTATTTTATGATTAAAGAAAAATTCTTATAAGAAAACTTATTGTATTAAAAAATAAAACAAGTTGCAATAAACTTGTAATTATGACCTTCAGCTGTTTTGCACAAAAGACTAATTTATTTATTTACTCAAGTAAATTAAATTATAAAAACATGCAATTTATAATTTTTCTTTCAAAATGCAGTATAAACATCCATTCACCAATACTTTCATGACTTTAAATATTTAAGTACATAGAATTCCCTAGCGTAAAATTATGTCTCTTCATAATACAGAGAATATTTTTCTCTTGAAAATCTAAAGCTTTGTTTAATTAAGTAGTATGTTTGTCATTGTTTCCTCGGTGTTTTCTCAAAATTTTCTCCAAAGGGATTTAGGATTTTTTTTTTACTTCTTGAATGCTTTATTAAATTAAAAATTAATTTTATTTAGGTGGTTTACATAAAAGAGTTTAGTTTTAATTTTTAATGCGTCGAAAGAAATATTTCTTAGGAATAACAGAGTCTGTACCCATTAAAGATTTCTATGAAAGAGTTTAAATACCAGAGATTTTGTAAAATACTGTTCGCTATATCTGAAAATAGAATTTTGTTTGTTTGTTTGTTTATTACGAAAGTTGAGTATTACTTTACAAAAATTCTGGTGACTCTCCTTGACGTGTACAAATCTAGTATAACTAATGTTCATAACATGGATTTTAAACAAGGCATTTTATTACTTTACAGCATTTTTAACTTAGTTTGTTTCATTATAAGTGATATCATTCTTTTTTTATAACGTTCAAATTATCAGGTATTACTTTAAGAATAATTATATCTTGCGCTTTTGTTAGACAAAACGTATTTTAAAATTAATAAACCGTTTTGTATATTTTTACATCCGAAAAAAAATTAATTTGTATATTCTGTTAGATTTACTGGACATTCATAGATGCCAACATATCTTAACCCCTAGGGGACGAGCGACACGTATACGTGCCACAAAAAGGCTTAAGAATACTTGTTTATCCCCACCAGTAAAATTTTATTGTAAAATTTGCCCTATTGAATCGGACCATTTTCTCGATTCATTAAGAAACAAATTTCTGCCTTTAAAAACCGGTGACAAATCATTAAAAATTTCGTAAAAAGCTTCCGTCGCGAAAGGGTTCATTATTCCGGAGTTTCATCCAAAATTTACATCTACAAACCGGAAAAAATATATAAGAAAATGTACCTTATTTCTATGAGGTAAGAGAGAGACGTTAATTTTCTAACAAATTATTTAACTATTAATGTAACCAATTTACTCCCATTCTAGCTATTTTTTAGTTTTTATTTATCTGGGCAGGGTATCTATACAGTAGCTCATTAACTCCTTTTAAGCTTATATTTTTTATTATTCTTTTTTTAATTTTTAAATTCAGTAAATTGTTATCGGTACCTGCTATTGCTACCATTCAGGTCATTAGTAGCTCTCCTGTGCTCTACAACTGTTGCTAATCAGGGGTGTGTGGTTTAGCCACAGGCGCCTCGGTAAACCAGCATTCGAAGTCGAGAGACGTTTTCGAGTTCAATTTAAAATCTTTGGTTAAACCGTCTGGATCCCAAACCGCCCGAGATATTTTGAGGTATTTTAATTCGTATATCTTAATTCCCACCAGAAAATTAAAATAGCAATATTTGCTTTAATTATTGTGAGACAATCACGTATTTAAATAAAACGAAATTAGCCATTCAATTTTTCTGGTATAAAATCAGATTTTCTGAACCACATAATTTCTAGAACGTGTTCTATCATGGGAATTAAAGGGTTAGATGAAATTTCCGATTGAATAAATGTTCATTTTGGACTCCGGAATAATTAAAAAAATTTGTCATCTATGGACAGAATAATATTTAGTACAAATATCCTTTAATTCTTGAAGAAAATAGTACACTTTAGTGCTGAAATTGACATTATTGATGATACCAGGGATGAAAGCGCTCTGAACTAATAGATAAATGAGTTTTACCACCATAATAATAGTTTCCTTTGCCTTATTTAATCTCCGAAAGCATTACATTTAACAAAGCGAAAAATGCTATTAAAATTTAGTGCTAAAGAACAGTCTTCTGGATCGTAGCGTTCTCCTCCAAGCAATAAGTGTTTATTACATGTTGTCTTTGGAATCTACCGTCGGAAGTAGAGTCAGAACATCCAATATGGACGTTAATAATAGACAACTTATGACGATTTTTGTGAAGACGGTTCATCAAAGTATTTTGGGAATTTTAAATTACAGTGTTATGGCTTTACAATACATTTACGACAATGCTTTTACAATGACATATACAATTGAGTTTTTTTTTAAATATACCTAAAACAATTTTTGAACAACTATCAATGAAACAAACAAAAAATATTTTTTTGAGAAATGCAGTTTATAGTGAATAAATAATATTATTTATAAAATTTATTTAAAAAAATCTGACTCTAAAACATTATTCAAGGTCATTTGTGAGAGATAGACATTAGTCTGTTTATACGTAGTGCATACAAAGTATATTACAAGTTCATACTTATCCTCCGTGATATGTGGCTTAATATGACTCAGTTCAACAAGATTTAATATTAGACTATTTTGTATGAAAATTTATTTTGATAATTTTAATGCTGAAGAGTTAAGCAGCATTAAGGGATTACCTAAGGGATTACCTATTACCTAACATTCAGTCTATTGTTGAAATGTCTGGTAAAATTATGAGCCATTGGGAAAAGATAAACTGTAGTTAACTTCTTTACCATTTCCATCACAGTGTGCTCAATCGAAGCAAACCTAGTTTTAATTCGAAGCTTGCAAATGACACCAATAATATTTTAATGAAATTTTATTTTTCAATGAAAGTTTAAATAAAGGAGTTCTTATTCTCTAAAAAAGTCGTTGGTAAATGCGGTGTCGCCCAAAATTTTTCATTTTACTATCAGAATTTGTCCGAGCTAGAAATGATTAACCTTCCTACCCTGTTCAAATTTTACTCAATCTTCATAAAAACATTTCACACCACAATTGTTATTTAGAACATTTTAATAGGTTTAATTGGCTTATTCCTCTGTATCTGATTTTAAACTTTCTTTATAAAAAAAGTTCTGGTTCGAATCGTATAAGTCAAATTATAGCTATGGGTCGGTTAAATCCATTCAGGGTAGGAAGGATAAGAGGACACTGCACCTTTGAAACTACCGATTCAATTTTTAATAATAATGTAATATTAGTTGTGGCATAAAACTTAATACTAAATATTAAATCTAATTAAAAAAAAACGTTAAAGAACAGCCTACTCTTCTAAATTGTATTTTAAAAATAATAAATAACTTTTTAAAAATCCGCTCTTTTTTTATTAATATGAATGTTTTTGCTGCTATTTTTTCCACATTCAGTGGAATATACTACATAAATCTGCATATGGATTATTAAATATATGGAATTTTACATTTAATATGATTTCTTTTTTTCTCGTGTATTTGAAAGAATGAAGGAAATTCAGCCAACTATCAATTTAAATATTAAAAATAATAATAACCATAAACCTAAATGTTAAATCAATACACAAAAATTCACCATGGATAACTAAGATATTTTTTTCAAATCTCTATCTAAATTTGCAAAAAAGTCGTATAGAAAAATTAAGTTATGAAGAAAGAAAAAAATCGGTTAATTTTTTTTATTTGTATGGGTAATTACGCTAAATTCTATTAAGAACATTTACAATATTTTGCGATATATTTATCGTATAGGTAAAAATGCGGTATTAAAATGTTCACAATTAAAAAATCTTTCAATTAATAAAGAAAATCGATATTTTTACTAATTTCAAAGTAATGTGCCCCCTTAACCCCTTCGCAACGGCAGCATTTTACGAAATTTTTAATATTTTTCAACCGGTTTTTAAAACCAGAACTTTGTACCTTTTCCACATATCGTTCAAAATGCTAAATACAAATTCATGCTCTATTACAAATATTGTTTGAAAAGATGTATTGTAAACATATATATATTTAAATAAATGAGCATTGGTATTAATATGCATTGATGTACAAATCAATACAAATTGATTATCAAAGTTTAAGTGCAACTACATTAAAAAAGCGAATGAGATGCAGGTTTTTAGTAAGATTGTGAATCACGCATTTATAGATGACAACTCTTCCGCTTTTTATGTATCACAAAAATTTAATAGAAAGTATTGCCTTTTTTAATCGTCATATTACGGTGAATTTACTCCTTGGGGACGAGCGACACGTATACGTGCCTCAAATAGACTAAAAAATCCTTGTTTCTTTCACACCAGTAAAATTTTACTGTAAAATTTGCCTTATTTAATCGAAGAACGTTTTTGATTTAATTGTACACAAATTTCTGTTTTTAAAACCGGTGACAAAACGTAAAAAAAAAATTCGCAAATGCTCCCGTCGCGAAGGGGATAAATGCAGTTAGAACTACTGCATAAATCAGGGGTGGCCAGCCTTTTTGTCAAATATTCGCTTGCCACCGTTTGTTGAGAATTATAATTTTGACTTTTCGAATCTGAAAAACTCATATCATTAAACAATGCAGATATTTCCTGTAGATAAATACCGGGATCTTTGTGGCACACATGCCGCAAAATGGTCATCCCCGACATAAAGAGTGTATAATTTAAGAAGTTTAAAGCAGTGTTGCCAGTGGATTACATTTTTTAAATTCAAATTTCTTGAATGGCACTACTTTTTTGAAACGGCAAATTACCTTCTGTTTTCGCCTTAATTGTCATGTCATTTGTAAAAAGTGGAATCAATCAAGAATCTGAATTAAAAAAGGTAGCCCGTCTGGCAACACTGGTTTAAAGTTAGGACTTGTTCAGAAATAACAAGACAGGGAAAATTGTAAAGAAGACAGAAAAAGCCACTTTCACAAAAATACTCTAATCAGGACATTTTTTGTTCTTGGGGAAGGGGCTAGGAAATTTAGTGATTTTTTTATTCAGAAAAGAAATACACAGAAAGCAGAGTTCCTTTGAAATTGGTCACGTGTGGTGAACACAAAGTTCATTATGTGCCCATAACCATAGAATATTAGGAACGCTTGCGATATTGGGGCTCAAAGGCGTCATAATTAGGTGGTTCTGGTCAGATTTCATTTACTAAGTCATACATTTTGCTATAACAATTCTTTGAAAGATTATTGATTCAATTACGTAGTATTTTAAGTTCATTCGGACAGCAGGATTGCAAAAGTAGTACATGGCTACCACTTCCGATTTTTTTTCTATTATAACAGACACCACTTAAGCAAAACTAAAATCTTTAACACATACTTTGACAAAACTTGCAAAAGAAATAAATTTCAAAATTTATGTTTCATAAGTAAGCAAATAAGAAAAAAAGTAGTCGCGTATGTCAGCCTTGGTAGCGTGAAGCGTTAAATACTATATAGATCATTCTGCTGTGGAAATCAGTGTTGACAGTGGGGTACACTTTTAAATTTAGATATCTTGATTTTTACCACATTTCTGAAACAGTAAATTTAACTTTGATTTCGACTTAATTAATATGTTATAACCTAAAGCGAATTTTACTATTTCTAAAAAATGATACCAATGAGAAACTAAGAGAAGAGCCTCCAACTGGCAACACTGGCGCAAGCGACTATGTCTGTTCTTTGAAGAGGTGCAAATGAAGTGTCAAATAAGATTAGAGCAGGTCATAATAGGTAGGAAAGAGGAGTAATAATGTTTCTTACATTAATCCGGTGACGACAAGAGAATTTTACAAAATTTTAATGATTTGTCACCTGTTTTTAAAAATAGAAATATGCGGCTTATTATATCAAGAAAATGCTCCGATTAAATAAGGCAAATTTTACAGTAAAACTTGACAGGTGGGGATAAACAAGATTAAGCCTTTCTTGCGACACGTATACGTGTCGTTCGTCCCCAAGGAGTTAATACTTTTACTTGCAAAAAAAGGCTTGGGATTTTTATGTGAAATTTATTCATTTTCATTTCCTTAAAAAAATTCTGATGTGAAAGTTTTGATTCTTGATGAAATTAATCCCCATATTGCGGAAACTTAGTGGAATCCTGGAATCTCGGCATAGGTTACAGTAGTTTTAAAGATATATATTATAACAGATAGAAATCTCCAATGACTTATAACACTGTTTCAAAATTATGCTGAACTTTTTAGAAATATTCCAAAAACAATACGATTAAATTTTCTGAACATATTTTTTTCTAATGCGAAAAAACTCTCAAATAAACTCATGTAAAAGTGTTTTTTTTTACTTTTAACCACTTCCCTTATTACCCCGACTTATCTCGGGTTAATATATATTACAATTAATTATTATACAGAGTAATTTCGGTCGTACACGGCTTCCACTTGCTACTATTTTCATATTACATTTGAACCAGTATTTGTAAAAGACAAAATATATTCTGCGCATTTTTGAATTTGTATTTCTGTCGAAACTCGACAAAATATATTTTGTTGCATATTTCTGTTACAGATGTTGCAAGGAATATGCGAAAATTTCATAATAATAGTTAACCAGGGTGGTGGTTTATTTTTGGACCACATAATTTTGAATCCTAAATGCTTCATTGGGACTAAAATATATTAATGAAATTTATTCTTTCAATAAGTACGGCAACAAAAGCTTTTGTTTCCTTAATAATAAATTTATTTATAATTTTTCTAGTGTAAATCACACATTTTGCTTTTTTTGTTCTTGTGAATGGAAGTATGTAACTGTTAGTAAAACTAAATACTTTAAAACTTGTAAAAAAATTAAAAGAAATAAAATAAAACCTGCTTATTTTGTTTTGTTTCATTTCCTTTTATTTAAAAATGGAATATAACAAGAATTATGATTTTTTGCAGTTAAACAAAAATGGTAAGGGAATCAAATAATCAAATAATAAAATGTCATTCTTGACTCACTACCTACAGATTTTGAAAGTTGTTTTGTTAAATTTCTTCACATCAGGGGAAAATGGGCTATTTTCTTTTTGAAGAGATAAGGGGGGAAAATATCACAGTATCATTAGGGATGCTATTATTGTATTACAAAAAAAAAAAAAAAAAAAAAAAAAAAATATATATTAAAAATTTTTTAAACAGAAAATGACGTCATGATTTAAAAAATGCATTTTTACTCGAAAAGGTATACATTTTAGTATTGCTTTCATTCCACTGATACTGAAATTGTGATTTCGATGTTCAAGGACCTTGGCAGAAAATGATAACATTGTAAAAAGGAATTTATATTACATGCTAAATTGTAATTGGGAAAGGTGATGTGAAGTTTAAGAATATATTTATTAATAACTGCACGTTAAAATATTAAAAAAAACTAAATATTGATATGAAAACAATTCATGTGTATTTCATGACAGTGCAAAAAAAAATGTTATTTTTAGATTTCGGAGAAAACAAAAATTATAAATATGTTACAGTTTTCATCTTTATTTCATTATATGGAACCGAAGATTAAAGCCTCAATTAACATCTTGCTAATTTCATTATCTTAATTGTATATTACTGAGGACGTAAGGAATAATGTTTATTTCTTTCAGAAAATTCTTCTAAAATTTTTCATACGTCAGACTGACGATATACGACTCGTATTTTAATAGGAATAACACAAACAAGATTTAAATTGTTACATTTAACATGGTAAGGTCTTTCTTTTATTTTTTTTTTTCTACAAGATATATGCTTTTTTATAACAATCAACCCATTCGTGCCCAGCATCTTTTGCATAAATTTTATTTGGTTGGCACCACTATTTTTAGAAGATTTAAGTTTAGTTCATTAATCACGAAAATGCATCCTTTAAATAAAATAATTATTGCTTTTCTTTTTTACCGGTGTCAAATACAGTGCTGAATGCACCTTTTGAAGCGTCCCTAAAAAGGGACGCTAGGCACTAATGGGTTAATTATTTCTAATAAGGCAAAAACTAAGAGAAAAAATCAAGAGTAAAGTAAAAGAATAAGAAAACATTACTCCGCATTATATTTTATTCATCACGCCATGTCTTTATAATTGGCATTATCTTTAATGTTTAAACGCACTTCATATGGATAAAAGTCACGATGTTGAATGTTTTTATTGACTACTAGCAAAGTAAATATTTAATACGTTGTACATTGAATTTATCAGGTTAGATTTATGTGATTACTTAGATACTTTCTTGTTACACAGAATTTGTTTGATACGTTATATAACAAACAAAATTATTGAATATTATTATTAAACGAATTTTCTTATAATCTTTTACAATTTTGTTCATTATGTCACGGTTTTTATAACTGGCATCATCTTTATTGTTCTAATGCAATTTATATAGGTAATAATATTTTATATAGGTATTTAATTTATATGCTAGATACATTTTATTTCTTAGATATTTTTTGTTATATGGAATTTAATGATATGGTACAGAGAAAACAAAAATAATGTCAATTATTATTAAAGCAATTTTTATTATACTATTCAAAATTTTGCCCATACACGTTTAGCAGAGTTGTCGCATTTGGGGAATTTTTTATATATATAATAGAAATATTATATATATACCAGAAATAGTTTAAAACTTTATTTTTCTTTATTTACGATACTGTTTACATTTTATAAAACAAAAATATTAACCCTTAATGGTAAAATGTACAAATTTTAAGGTTACAAAAAAAAAAAAAAAAAAAAAAAAAAAAAAAACGAAGAAAAATGTTAATTTTTTAAATACTGTGGATAAGTTTGTGTTTTGAGAGGACAAATGCAATTCTATGAACAAAATTAAAACTTGAAACAGAAATATTTAATCTCAATGGAGTAACTGTGTTTTGTAGCAAACAGTTAACGTTTTAAAAGACTTTTAAATTATTGAAGGAATAACATTGTTAATATTGCAAATAATGTTTTAAACTGAGAAAATCTTTGTGGAAAAAAGCCTGAGTGACCAGCATTATAAGGGATCATGTTCTTCCAGTATGTTTTAGTCTGAAGATTGTCTTTATGATAGGCAACTTCTTTAAAGTTTGATTACATTTCAAACCATGGACCAGAGTCATGATATTGAATATCTTTGAAGACTAATAACAAATTAAATATTTAATATACTTCTATATTGATTTCATTAGGTTATGCATTTGATGTATTTAAACTTTTCAATTTTACAAAGATATTTCAGAGATTATAAAGGGAAAATTAAAAACTATTACTATTAACCCCTTGGGGACAAGCGACGCGTATGCGTGCCGCAAAATTGCTCAAGAATCCTTGTTTAATCCCACCGGTAAAATTATATTGTAAAATTTACCTTATTTAATCGAAGCTTATACTCCCGTGAGTCTTACTTTTTACATGGTGCAATTTAGAAATATGTCACAATTAATTTTTCTTAGTCCCTACAAAACATAAATGTATAATTTTTTAATGTAGACAACTTAATATCTATTTATTTATAAGAGTTTTTTTTTTTTTTTTTTTTTTTTTTTTTTTGTATTCTATATTGATTTTTTTTCTTTTATGTTTAATTTTGGTAAAAAAAATTAAAAAATAAATTAAATTGTTTCTTGATTGCACACAGCATTTCTCAAAAACTAATAAAGCAATTAGCTAAAAACTTGGTAAATGTCTATCTTAAGTTACAAAATAACTTCAAATAATGCTTCAAACTTAATGTTATAATTTCATTGATTATCTAAAGCTAGAAATTTTTTAAAAGATTTTTTTAAATATTAAAATTTACATTAAAATTTGAATTAATAAATTAATAAATTGCTTTCAAATGAAGTATAAGTTCAAGATACTTTAGTTTTTTATCATTATCAATATTTTTGAGGCTCTTGAACAGATAGTTTTGCTAGAATCTTGCGAGCAGTGGATACAAACTAAAAAACAATTTTAATTATATTTAGATAAAAATTAAACATTAAAAAAAATTTTTCAATGTAGAATATTATAAAAATATTTCCAGTGGAAGATATATTATGTTCTTTATATTAAAAATACTATGCATTTTCGTTTATAGAAAAAAATTAATTGTAACATGTTGCTAAATTACACTTTCAGCTAAAGTGTAAGATTATTGAGCAGTGTTGCTAGTTTCTGGCTAGGTATTTCGAATTATTACTAAGAAGTTTTAATAGTGATTTTTGCTTCATAAAATAACTGATTATCCATAAATAAAACAAAAAAAATTAATAAAAAATTTATGGTGTAAAATCAGTATTTCTAATAAAATGACCACCAGTTACGGTAACACAGCTACTAAGTGCCCTTAATAAAACAAATATTTAAAAAACAATTTAACAGGAGACAATGCACAATTTACTCCTTGAAGTGAATATCTAATAATAGAGCTAATAATAATGTTCCTTCTTGACTTAAAATATTATATAGTACAACCAGATTAACAATATTTAAATTAAATAAAATGATGTCATATTCACACTATAGTGGTAGGAAATTAGTTTTAATAACAATTTGAAAAAATTGAAAAGACTAAAAGTTATCTAAACTGTTTCTAGTAATATGCTCCCAATTTATATAACCTGATAATTTTTTGCATATATATATTGAATAATTTTCTACTAAGGAAAAACAATTAAAAAATATACTTAGTGAATAGCAGAATAAGTAAATATGATCTTTTATTAAATGCATATATACTTATGGAACAGCCAAATAAGAAAATGTGATCTTTAATTACTATATCCCTTTAGTTATAAAAATATTAAAAATACTTTTTAAATTGAGAAATTTTCTACATAAAAAACAAATGCTATTCAAACAATCAATATAGTTTAGAGAAAACGCATTTTATATTTTTAAGAAACAATACAAAAGTACACTTTACAATTTAACAAGTTACAATATGCAATGTATAGATTTTAATGAATAATTATTGTTCTTTTTTAATTAAAAAAAGTAACAAACTATGAAATATCGTTAAATCTTATGTATGATAAAAAAAACTACATATTATATTCACGGTCATGTAAAATATTTAAAGCAATAGTTAAAAGGAAGACACTTATAAAGAATTAGGGTAATGTTTTTGATAATGCACTTCGTATCCATGTATGCTGCTGATATTGCAAATATTTTTTAAAATAAATATCTTACCTTGCATAAAATAATCCCTGGGGAAAAAATCCTCAGTGATCTGCCTTATAAGAAACATGATCTTTCAGTATCTTTTATTCAAAAGACTGTCTTTGTGATAAGCATCTTCTTTAATGTTTGATCGCATTTCAAACCATGGGCCAGAGTCATGATATTGAATATCCTTGTTGGTAACTAACAAAGTAAATATTTAGTTACACTTCTGTATAGAATTAATTAGGTTATGCATTTGATTTCTTTGCTATTTTTCAGTTTTACCGAATTCTTTCACATATAATAGATAAAGCAAAATTAATAACAAATATTATTAAAACGATTTTGTATTATGCAGGCGGTGACCTTATATTAACACCTTTATTTTTAATACAGTTTAACATGCGACAATGTGCAATTTATTCATTGAAGTTAATAATTAGCAAAAGAGTGAAAATAATGTTCATTGTTAACATAAAAATTATTATAAACATTGAAATACAGCTACATATTATTTAAAATAAATAAAATGATATTATATTCACTGTCATTCTGTATACTCAAATGATAAAAACTCATTTAACCCTCTCAGGGGCAGAAGAGTTCTGTTTGTAAAAAATGAAATAATTGATTGACACCAGAAGATTCAAACGAGTTTCTTAGCAAATAAAAAGTCATTTTCACTACAAAAACAAAGTTTTATTAAAATATTCTTGGTGTAAATTGTAAGTTTGTGGAACTAAAATTAGATGGCTAGAATCTCTATCCACTTCTCTTGAAAGGGTTAAATAACAATTTCAAAAAAATGGAAAAGACTAAAAGTTTACTAAACTGTTTCTAGGAAAATGTTCCGAATTTATGTAACTTGCTGATATTGTCCATATCATTGACTGGATATTTTTCTACTAAGATAAAAAAAAACAATTAAAAAATATTCTTAGTAGATATCAGAACAAGTAAAAATGATCTTTTATTATATATATGACTTTTTGAGATAGGAGCCACTAAAATCGTTGCAAATTTCCCCATATTACGTCACAGGAGTCCTTGCAAGATAAAATTTAAGTAAAATAATAAACGCAGAAGCTTCGCCAAATTACACAGTTTCTGCTCCAAAATAGTTAAAGTCATTCAGATAGAGCGGGAAATACTCTGTCCGTAGTGACATCCCATTATAAAAACATAATTTCCGCAAGTCGTCTAAAACCGAATCATCGAAAGAATAAAAAAACAAGAATATCCCATCATCTCTGGGTCTCATTACTTAAATCAATAATAAAAAGCTTTTAGAACATTCTATAATCTTTAACCATGATTTTCTTATGTAAACAGAGTTTAATGTGTAGCGTCGAGATTAAACATAGCATTCCCGAATCTTTTTCAGATGATAATTTTTATTTTAAAAGATTATTATTTAACTAATTTATAATCGTAATCATTATTCAGACATCGAAATCATTAGTCAGAATTTTCTACAGACGATTAGTTTAAAACAAAAAAAGAAAAGAAATGGATTTATTAATACGCAATAAATATCAAATACGAAGAAAAAAGAAAAATAAATAAAAAGAATGATATTTTTGAAGTGTGTGGTTTTGTAATAAATCTAATAAGACTTTCTTGAAAAAAGCCTGATAAAAACAGAGAAAAAATTAATTTTATTTGGGAATTTTAAGAAATAAAGTTTAAGTAAGAATATTTTTTATTTACAACCATTTTTTTAAAATTACGCATATTGGAATAAAGGTTTTTTAAGGCGAATTAAGAAATTATATTACTTCTATAAAGATTAATAGATTAGATCTAGTAACAGGATATTAATTTAATATGTTGAAATAAGTATATTGTTAAAAAAAAATTAATATGGTATCAGGTTAATTTTGGCGAATTTTTTTTTATTTGTAATATATATATATATATATATATATATATATACAGGATGATTCCAAATTGGTTTTACAAAAACAGAGGGGTGATAGTACACATCAAGAAAAACAATAGTAAATAAGAAACCAAGGATCCAAAACGTTTTCCGCAGAAGATAGCCGCCATTAAAGTTTTGGGGCCAAAATTTCAAATAAACATAAAAACGGAAAAATTGGTCGATTTATTTGCGGTTTTAATTAAAACTATTCTTCATGTCAGAATTTTTTCTAAAAAAAATAATAAAGATAAATTTCAAAAAACGCCGATAGAGGGCTCTTTAGAGTTTGAGTAACGAACAAATATTTTTTGTCGTTATTTTTTGCAACTCTTTAAATGTTTTCGGAAGCTTAGACTTAAACTTAAATTTGGAGCCCTAAATATCTGAATAATTGGGACTGGTTAAGTAACGCAAACTGAACTGTGTTCAGAGGGGGGGGGGGAGAAGGGAGTTTAAATTTGAAATAATTATTTAAAATTAAAAAAAAAAAAAAAAAAAAAAACCGGAAAAATTGGTTGATTTGTTTGCGGTTTTCCCTAAAACTACTCCTTAAATCAGTATTTTCTTGAAAATATTTCTTGACAGATAAATTTCAAAAATGCCGATAGAGAGCGCCTTAAAATTTAGATTAATCAACAACTGTTTTTAACCGTTATTTTTTGTATCTAATAAAATGCTTGCAAAAGATTAGACTTTAATTTCGATCTCAAATTCTGAATCGTTGGGAGTGGTTATGTAGCGCAAACTGAACTGTGTTCAAGGGGGGAGGGGGGTTCAGTAAATTTTAACTCCTGAACACTGCTCAGTTTCGCTTTCAAACATGCAAACGGTACCAATAATATATTAGTAAGTTTTTGCTTTTACCGGAAAAGCTTAAATTAAGGGTTTTAAAATATGTAAGAAATTCGTCTGCGAATTCCGGTGTCAGTCGATAATTTCGCATTTAACTATTAGATTTTGCCCGTTCCTGAAAGGGTCAACCCTTTAAACGATTCGGAATTTTAGCTCAAAATTTAAGTCAAAGCTTTTACAAGCATTTGATTAGGTACAAAAATTAACAATTAAAAATGGTTGTTCGTCACTCTAACGTTTGACGCGCCCTCTAACGGAATTTTTTTAAATCTATCTTTAAAATTTATTGTCAAGGAAATACTGACATAAAGAATAGTTTTAGCGAAAACCGTAAACGAATCGACCAGTTTTTCCGTTCTTTAAATAGTTATTTCAAATTTCTACCCCCCCCCCTCCCCTGAACAGACTTCAGTTTGCGCTACTTGACCACTCCCAACGATTCAGATTTCAGCTCAAAATTTAAGTTTATCTCTGAGCTTCTAAAAAAATTTAATGAGATGCAAAATACAGTAAAACCTCTAAATAACGGACACCTTGGGGGCGCGAAAATTGTCCGCTATTCGGAGGTGTCCGCTATTGGAAAAACCCCAGAAATTAAAAACTTGCTAAGAAATGCTTAATGCTTCATTAATTGACTTTTATATGTGCTAAAATCTCTATTATATGATTAATCAGAAATTAAAATTATTTTTTGAGCAATAATACTGAAAAAAAACAGTGCATACTTTTATCCACAATTTATTACATTCTTTGGATTAAGAAAAACCTGTTACGAAAGTTTGCTTTCTTGCGATTTAACTTTGTCAGTAATTTTAATCCTTCTAAACTATTATTTTTTAATGCAAAATAACTGTGTAACAGATCACTGTATTTTGTCGCTTCTTGGAAATTATTGATATTGCAGGAAACTTCTTCAGTTTCAATATCTTTTTCATCATCGCTAAAAGTCAGCTTTTGTCAAAATTCTGAAGAAGTATAATCGCATACAATAATTGATTCTTCTTCAGTAACTCACTCATCATCAAATTTAATGAAAAATTTGGCAGATTCTTCACTCCTGATATATTTTATCAATTTACTTATTTCGCTTAATTCTTCATTTGTGTCGGAAATGTATGTTTCATATTCTTTTAATATACAGACTGTACTTCTGGAACATAGTCGTACTCTTTCCACTGAGGAAATCGAAATTATAATTTCGATAATATAACTTCGAAATTATAACTGCATTAATTAATTTTAGGCAGTTCACAAGTGTATTCATAGAATCTAATTTTAAAAGAATTGAGCGTAATAAAAGCTTTATGTACCAGGATTTCAAATCGTGTATTACACCTTGATCAAGTAGCTGGCATACTGAAGTTCTGTTTGAAGGAAAAAACACAATATTAACATTGTCGAATTTCAAATGCTTTGTATGAGAACTTGCATTCTCAGCCCACCCGCTACTTTTATCTGTGATCACAAAATTTGTGACTCATTACCATGATAAATTTAGAGGCTTTTTACTTTTTTTTCCATTTTTTTTTTTCTAGTTAAAAAATAATTTTTCATCCTTTATCACCAAAATTACTGTTCACTATTCGGAATGTCCGTTATTCAGAGGTTAAACATACAAAAAATTAGGTTTTGGGAGTGGGGATTAGAAAACTGTCCGCTAAATAGAGGTGTCCGCTATTCGGGAATGTCCGTTATGGAGGTTTTACTGTATAACAATAAAAAAAGTTGTTCGTTACTCCAAAGTCTGAAGCTCCCGGTATCGACATTTTTTGAAATTTGTCTTTATAATTTATTTTCAAGACAATACTGATATAAAGAATAGTTTTAGTGAAAACCGCAAATCAATCAACAAATTTCTTCGTATTTTATGATTATTTGAAGATTTGGACCCTAAACTTTAATGGCGGCTATCTTCTTCGGAAAATGTTTGGGACCCTTTGGTTTCCTATTTAACATTGTTTATCTTGATGTGTACTATCACACCTCTTTTTTTTTTTGTAAAACCAGCTTAAAATCACTCTGTATATAAGCCAAATAAATAAATATGGTCTTTCACTATTTTGCTTTATCTTTAAAAATATGAAATATACTTTTTTAATTTAAAAAAAAGTGTATAAAAAGCAAATGCTATTCAAACAATAAATATAATTTAGAGAAAGCATACGTTATATTTTGAGGAAACAATAAAAACATACATTTTACAATTTATCAGGTTAAAATGTAAAATTTACAGTTTGTAATAAATAATTAATGATCTTTTTAAATAAAAAATTAACAAACCATGAAATAGTTTTAAAACTTATCAATGTAAAATAAACTACATATGACATTCGCTGTCACGTTGTACATTGGGGGAAATTAGTTAAAAAATATATTTTGAAAAACAGACAACACTGAAGCATTATAATGATGTTTCTCATATTTTACTCAGTATTTATGCCGCGTGCTGTTATTGATAATACTTTTTTAATACATATTCTTATACTGAAAAAAATGTAAAGTCTATGGGAGCGTTCTTTTCAAATATCTCGCTCAAAATTTAATATTTTTACATGATTTTTTTGCATTGGATAGCTTGAGGATGATTTACGACGGTCTAGTATTTACTTTTACCGCCTACGTTGCACATACATTTTAAATAAATATTCTTTTACTTATTACTTATTTTTATTACTTATTCTTTACTTTTTTACATTCTTTACTTTTTACTTATTCTTTTACTTATTCTTTTATTTCTATTCTAAATGCATATATTAAAAAAAAATTCTAGTATACTTTAGTATAAGTAAACGTGATGTTCAATTTTCTTTCATTCAACCGCCATATTTGTATAATAGGCATCTTCTTTAATATTTAATCTCACTTCACATCATGGATTAGAATCACGATATTGAATGTTTTTCTTCGCTACTAACAAGGTAAATATTTAATACACAAATGTATTAACTATACTAAATGAATTAAATAAACTCGATTCACTTACGAAAAATATGTTTGGTAAATTTTGAATGCATTTTTAAAATAAAACTTAACGACTTTTTGAACAATAGAACATCGTTTAAAGTTATGATTATTGTATAGAAAATATTATTTCTAGTCTTTTAGTACCCATGAATGTCAAGAAATTAGCGAAGTATTTTCAAAAAGATACAAACCACGGTATAAATATAACCTATTTTATAACAATAATTTGCTTGGAATTTAATAATTTTCCTGCCTACGTTGCACATAACTTTTAAATAAATGTTCTTTTAAATATACTATTAAATAATCTCTAGTATGCTTCGGTATAAGTAAAAGTGATCTTTAATTTTCCTTTAATCAACTGCCATGTTTTTATGATAGGCACCTTAATCTTCTTTAATATTTAATCTCTCTTCATATTATGGATTGGAGTCACGATATTGGATGTTTTTTCGCTACTAACAAGGTAAATATTTAGTACACATGTGTATTTAATGATTAGATTAGATGTATTCGATTCATTTACGAAAAAAATTACTAAATTTTGAATTCTCAAAATATCTGTAGCGAGAAAAATGAAATATGTTATAAAAAAATTTGCTATGACGAGACTATAAAAACTTTTAAAAAGATTATTCTAATAATTAAAATTTACAAATAGAAATGTCATCACCAAATGAAGTTAACATGGTACAAAAGGTATATCTTTAATATACATTTATCGGATTTGTTTTGCTTAAATAATTTAATTATCTGTTTTGTTTCATCTATGCAGAACTTATTTGATAAATTAATGGAAAACGGCAAGTTTTTTACTGTAATTAAAAATAACTTAAATTTCTGTTCTTGAAATGCTCCAATTTAAAAAAAAAGGAAACCCAATTGATTATTTTGTTACAGATAGATCTATGATTAATGATGAAAGATATATTTAATATTTCAAGGTAAATATTACACACTTTTAAGTATTTCATTTATTAAATTAGATTTATAGGAACAGTACTGAACAATAGAGCATCATCAAGGGGTTCCCTATTTGCTAGCAACTTTACACCCACTCTTTAAAAAAATATGATATCTTAATGTTTTTTGTAATGAGTCATTATAAGAGAGAACTGTAGTAAATACTAATTAACCCTTTCCGGCACACTATGCCCGGTCTGTGATACCTAATTTTAATTCCAAACTTGCAAACGGCACCAATAATATTTTAGTAAAATTTTACTTTTACAAGGAATTCAAAATATCTAAGAAAATCGTTTGCGAATTCCCGTGACAGTTCATAATTACTCATTTTACTACAAAATTTGCCCGTGCCGGAAAGGGCACAGAGTACGGACAGAGCCTCAACTCGGCTTGAAAAGAACGCCCCCAGTGGATCACTTAAAAACTAAACCATCGCGTTGGCGATTTTTATCCTCGTGATTTCTCTTTAACTGTAACCATATTCTCGCTTGGCACTTCTTGCTGAATGCTGATTTGATTATCTTTGCACACGTGCTTATGCTATTTGATCTTAGATTTCAGCGCTTATATTGATTCGTAATTATTACTGTTATTGAATTTTCAAGTTTAGATTATTAGGTCTTTATGTTAAGAAGAGACACATGTATTGTTTGCAAGACGAATACGTCAAAGTTATTTCATATAAAAATAATTATTTCATAAATTTCAAAACAAGAAGCAGCAAGCCGTCGCTGTATTTTTTTTCTTTTTTCCCTTATCATTTGTCGCCAAGGAAGCGATATTTCGCCAAATTAGCAACCTCTCTTATGTAATGATCGTAGTTTCAGAGTCATCCGCTCGTATCGCTACTGTCTATGCGAAACACCATGCTAAACAAGTTGCCATTACAGTATATGAAAGTTGACTCTCTGTTCCGTACTCTGTGGGAAAGGGTTAAAGGGGGGGGGGGAATAATGATTTTAAGTAAAGTAATTAATAATGAGAAAAAATAAGTAAAATTAAGAATTTAATATAGTATAAAAATTTTGTGATATATTTAAGAATAAGATCTAAAAATGTAGTCATGTGACTACTAGAGAAAACTTATATGAACAACTAGTTTATTTCATTTATGCAAAACACCTTTGATAAATACTGGTTTGAATCTAGTAATTTTTCTTGATGAGAAATAAATACATTTAATGCAGTTTTCTATGAATCATTTTACTCAGTATTTATATAGTATGCTGATATTGCAAATATATATTTTTAAATAAATATTCTTGTACTGAGAAAATAATCTCTTGTAAAAAGGTTTATTGAAAAGGAGAATAAGTTAACATGATCTTTCACTATGTTTTATTCAAAAGACCCTGTCTTTATGATAGGCACCTTTTTTAATGTTGGATTGCTTTTCAAACTATGGGCCAAAATTCATGATATAGAATACTTTTGTTGATTATTAAGAAAGTAAATATGTAATACACTTATGTCTTGAATGTATTAGGTTATATTTATTCGATTTCTTAGATATATACTCCCTCTGTCCCAATTTAGTTGCAACATTTATGTTGAAAATCTTGTCCCAAATTAGTTGCGACATTTCAAGTAGGCGGAGTCATAAATAACTTCTCATGCAATTTAGTAGATCAACACCAGTAAAATTATACTAGAATGAATATAATGGTGCATACTATGTGTCCAAAACAATGAATGTGTCGAATTTAAAGTAAAAGTAAAAGAAATAATAATTTAGAAATTTTTCTTAAGAAAGAAATGAATAATATTGAGCGCAATGCTGTACTCAGGGTGCGTAGTCATCAAGAAAGTCAGAGCATTTTAATTCTTTTAGTATCAGAAATTTTTTAAAGTACTCATTGTTACATTTGAAAAAGGATTTATTTTTCGTTAAATAAAACAAATATTACATTATAAAAATTCTGATAAAAAGTCCTTACAAGGTGCTTCCAGACTACGCACCCTGTGTACTGGAATGTTTGAAACGATATTTGGAAAATTGTAAACTAAGCCTTAATGCCATAGATGCTTCAGCTATTAAATTCAATGTACATCATAATGTTTATCATCCTATTCCGTTTGCAGAAACAGACGAAGGCGTCAAAAATAAAAGATGAGGAAATTTACAATGTAAGTTTACAAATAATAATAATAATAATAATAATAATAATAAATGCGGACGAAAAAAAAATGCCACAGACCAAAATCAATAGTGTCTTAATAAAACTAAGACAATGACTGCGAAGATAATCCTATGCTGTTATAATTTGTAAATCAATATTAAACGGGATTCTCAAGGCGGAAAAAACTTCGCTTAGTGATGGATGAAACACACTTTAAAGTCTATTTAAAAAAATAAGCTTGACAAAATTCGAATTTCTTTGCAGAAAGTTTATGCTAAAAGATACTTTTCAGAAATGTTGAAATACAATATTCGTAAATGAACTGATTGGCACGATTGATTAGCTTGAAGATAGTTTTATGTGATTACTATTAAAAAAATCTTTAAAAATGGGGGCGTGGCTTAAAAGAGTGTGAACCGGAATTTTTTTAACTAATTAATTACTTATTTCTTGAATGGTGGAGAGAATGTTAGGTACGTAAATATTGTTGAATGATACTATAGCTCTCTGAAAAATGTTCAAACAAAATCATAAAGTCATAAATATCAATAATCAGTACAAAAGTATCCAAATGTCGCAACTAATTTGGGACAGAGGGAGTATTTAATTTTCAAGGAATTTTTTTATAGATTACAGGTAGAGGAATATTAAACGAGGAGAAGCATTTAACCAGACATGCCAACTTTCGGCTTTTCAAAAATCAAACAATTATACTTCTAACCAGAAATTTATTGAGTCAACGAAATTAAGTAAATTTGAAATGACTCTCTGAGTTAATGATTAAACAATTCTAATTAAATAAATTTTCTGGTTCAAAGTGCGTTTTTATGAATTAACAAAAGCCGCAGGTTGGCAACTCTGATTAAACTTAATGCTCCCCCTCCCCTCGTTTTTGCTTTGGTTGTTCTCCGGTAGATGTCACTTCTGGTACATTAAGTTTTTAAGGCTAATTTCTCTTCATTGGTTGCTTCTTTGTTCTGCTCGCCCCGGTAACGGGTATATAAGCGTACGTTTCTCTGTCTCTACGCTCAGCTTTGCTATTTCTGACACACAGTGTCTTGCAGGAATGGAGAATCTCGATAGTAGATTCGAAAGGGCTGTTTGTTACCTTTTCATGCATTATTTGTGCATTTCTAATCGTTGGTTTTCTATCCTTATACTGGTTATATATTTTATAATATTTTTTTTTTACTTCTTTAAATTAGGCAATTTTTTTTAGAAAACATTTGCTAAATATGCTTGAAAATCCTTGAAACTTACGAACTCTGAACACTAATTTAGAGCTGTCAAGATTCCGGTTTTTTGCATACCAGAATTTTAATACAGAAAATACTGTTTTCTTTAACCTTCCTGCCCTGTTCAAATTTTACTAAATCTTGTTTAAAAACATTTCACACCAGAATTGCAATTTTAAACAATTTAATATATTTAATTGACTCATTTCTCTAAATATTTTATTTAACTTTCTTTACAGAAAAAGTTCTGGTTTGAATCGTATAAAACAAATTATAGTTATGGGTCGATTAGACCCATTCAGGGTAGGAAGGTTAATTGGAGCATTTCCATAATTTAACAGAACAACATTTTTCTTTAAGATAATAATGGTGCAAACGACCATTCTTTATAACATTGCTTATAATTATATGCTCAGAATTTAGGAATATTTCCGCCTAATTTGCACATACTTCTTAAATAAATATTCTTTTTCTATAAAATAAATCTATTAACACGGGAGTACACGCGCCGGGTCTTTTTGACGCGGTGTGTGTATGATTTTTGCAATTGTAACCACTTATCTTTTAAAAGTAATCTTTAACTTATTTTATCGGAAAATTTGTAAGGATTGTCTCCGCCTACATAAAATGATGGTTATAACTTGATTTTATTGGTGACAAAGTTAAAACTATTTTTACCCTAGGTAAGCGCGTGTTCTCCCGGGTTAAAAAGTCTGTAGTATATATTAGTATGATTAAACGTAATCTTTAGTTTTTCTTTATCCAACCGCCATGTTTTTATAATAGGTATCTTCTTTAATATTTAATCTTATTTCATATCATGGATTAGAGTCACGATATTGGATGTTTTTCTTCTCTACTAACGAGATAAATATTTAATACACATGCGTATTAAATTGATTAGATGTATTCGATTCATTTAAGCAATAGTCATAATAATAATAATAGTTAATGAAAACGAGATATATTATAGAATAATTTGCTACAGCTGACGGTACGAACCTTAAAAATATTATTCTAATAATTTATTTATAAATGAAAATTTCATTGATAAATGAAGTTAAGATGACAAAAAAGTATAATTTTAATATACATGTATTTAATTTGTTTTGTTTAGATAATTTGATTTAACTGTTTTTATCCATTTACGCAAAATTTATCTGATATATTAATGTATAACGACAAGTTATATATTGTAATTAAAATAAAACTACAATTAAAATTTCTATGAACGAAATGCTTCAAGATATATGTATATATATATGCATACTTAATTTTTTTTTTATAGCTAGACCTTTGATTAATAATTAAATATATGTAGCGAAGCAAGGTAACTATTAACACTCTTGAATATTTCATTCATTAACTTAGATTTATAGGAGAACCTAGTTTCTTTTTTTAAGCAAAATTCCTTTGATAAATATTGGTTTGGCACAATCAATTTTTCTTGATGAAAAATAGATACATTTAAAATAATTTTCGATAAATCATTTAGCTTCTACGTAAAACAGAAAATATCCAAAGTACATTGTATAGAGAGAAAAATCGCTAATGATACTTATTATGCAGAGTTCACTACAGAGATTGTTACTATTGTTTTCTTTCGTTATAGAAGTGCTACAATGGAATTAATTAGTAAACTTCATCAATGGAATTTTTTTCAATTTAAATGTATATTTACGGAGCATTGTTTTGATTTACAATCCTGGAGATTTTTTTTGCTAAAATATTCATCATCTGCGGTATCTTTCTTGCGCTACAAGCAAATTAATAAGGATGCGTTTAATTTTGCTAAACCCGAAAAACCCGAATGGGATCCCCCTCTCCTTCCCACCCAAAATTCACTGAAAAAACAGTATGTGACAGTTTAAACCAGGCAGTATCGTTTAAAAATCCATATTTAAAATTGCGCTTATCTAACTAAATAATAAACACATTTATTTTAAGCAAATAAAATTTATAAATCTTCTACATATCAAAAACGTAAAAAAATATCATGAAAAATATTTATATCATCACAAACACTTTTAAACAATTACGTAACCTTGTAAAAATTACGAATTGACTTAATGTTCTTGATTGGTATAACTTTTAAACTTAGAAGTGTTAACCTTTTATCCACCGAATTATGAATTCATGAAAATTTTACATTCTAAAATATTTTACATAAATTGTTTAAACTAAATTAAAAGATTTACGTAATCATTTAATGCATTTTTGAAGGGTTTTAGAAGGATTGAAGGATTTAGAAGGATTAGTTAAGTTTGAATTTACAGGGATTTTATGCAATATTAATAACCCCACTCAAATCTTTTATTTTAAATTGTTTTCTTAATATTTTGTAGAATTAAAAAATGTATAAACATTATGCTTTTACAGTATAAATATAGGCATATTTCCGGATTGAGAAGTCTCTATCCCTCTTCTTCAGTGCCAAGAAAGCTGAAAAGATACAAAGGCAAAAGTAATTATCCTTTAAAAAATATTTTTGTTTTGTGTAACCAATAACACTTTTGGAACAAAATAATGCAATGTATCTGTAACTCATTCTAAACAATATTACAATTAATTGACGTATTAAAAGAATTTTATAATAATTCATTTTAATGGTACTTATAAGTACCGTCGGTAGACAAAAGGTTAAGTTGACGAGGAAAAGAACAAGAGAAGTTTAGAAAAGTTTAATTTCGGGTGAGGGGATGTCTAAGAAGAACGGGTCGGGGATTACATTATAAGCATCTCTATTACACAGAATAAAAGAAATTTTATCCTCAAGTCCGCTCTTCTTGTTGTTTATCGTGAGAAGAGATGAGGAAATGCACAAAATTAGAAATATTTAATAAAAAACAAAACTAAATTAGTGGCCACACGAGTCCAATGTTTTACTTGCAAAGGAAAGAGTCACATAATTTTAAAATGCTTATATTTTTTGTTAGC
The DNA here is from genome assembly GCA_964019185.1 of Maratus speculifer. Lineage (NCBI taxonomy): Eukaryota > Metazoa > Arthropoda > Arachnida > Araneae > Salticidae > Maratus > Maratus speculifer. The sequence continues at coordinate 237,028,887 of OZ025300.1, forward strand.
AAGTTTTTCTTATATCTTTGTCATAAAAGTGTACTTAAAATAATAAACAATTTTAAAAACCTATTAAGTTTTATTAATAAATAAAGGTTTGTTATTAATAATTTAAATCCTCGTACAATAAAACAGAATAAAAAAATACAAAAATCCTAAAAATACGAAATTAAATTAAATTAAATTAAAAATAAAAATGAAGATAAAAGACAAAATAAAACCCAGAAAACTGCGAAAAGACACTGGTTTAGATTTCTAGTAATGGATTTTTATCTCTTAACAACATGCAATGCAAAATTTAGTTCATTTCAGAGATACATATATTTCAGAAAATTATCTTCCAGCAATCTTATCTAGTATGGAGAATGGTATGCGGATACTTTTGTGCGACTCTGTATATGAGGTATAAAAATTATTTGTAAGAAATTATATATATATATATATATATACAGGGTGTTTCTAAATTCATGGTCCAAACTTTAAGGGGTGATAGTACACATCAAGACAAACAATATTTAAATAGGAAACCAAGGATCCCAAAGTCTTCCGAAGGAGATAGGAGCCATTAAAGTTTAGGGTCCAAAAATTCAAATGATTATGAAAAACAGAAAAATTGGTCGATTCGTTTGCGGTTTTCACTAAAATTATTCTTTATGTCAGTATTGTCTTGAAAATAAATTATAAAGATAAATTTCAAAAAATGACGATAGAGGGCGCTTTAGACTTTAGAGTAACGAACAACTATTTTTTACTGTTATTTTTTGCATCTCATTAAAGGTTTCGTAAGCTTAGACTTAAACTTAAATTTTGAGCTCAAAATCTGAATAGTTGGAAGCAGTTAAGTAGCACAAACTTAACTGTGTTCAGAGGGTTTTAAATTCAAATGATTAAAAAAAACGGAAAAATTCGTCGTTTGATTTGCGGTTTTCACTAAAACTATTCTTTATGTCGGTATTTTATTGAAAATGAATTATAAAGATAAATTTCAAAAAATGCCGATAGAGGGCGCTTTAGGCTTTGGAGTAACGTACAACTATACTTTACCATTATTTTTCGCATCTCATAAAATTTTTTTAGAAGCTTAGACATAAACTTAAATTTCGAGATGAAAATCTGAATCGTTGGGAGTGGTTAAGTAGCGCAAACTGAACTGTGTTCAATGGGATTGGGGAGGTTCAAATTTCAAATGATTATACAAAACGGAAAAATTGTTCGATTCGTTTGCCGTTTTCGCTAAAACTATTCTTTATGTCAATATTTCCTTGAAAATAAATTTTAAAGATTAATTTTAAAAAATACCTTTAGAGGCCCAGGTCGAAATTCATGCTGGTATTTGTTTGCTAGACAAGCATTACTTGCTATATCCCAGCAAGTAAAATAGCACAAACTACCATTACATATTTGCTGGTTCTAGCAGTATTGCCAGCATGTCATGGTGTGTTTTGGCCCACTTTGCTGCTTGGCCAGCATACATAATCCAGCATAAGTTGCTTGAATATGTAGCTGGCCTAGCAGCAATAAAGACCATCACTTGCTAGTATTTTCTGCTAGTCTAGCACTATTTTTCTACCATCATTTGCTTTAAATTTTTACTTTTCTAGCATCAGTTGCTAGTTAAAAGAAATGCAGGTGCTGCCATCTATTGACAACACTGGAAGCGTCTACGGATATTGGAAAGAAACTGCATCGGACTTTTTCACCCCTGGGTTTGAACTGACTACCTGTGGTTTAGGAGACGCGCGCGATACTTACCTTGCCAGCGGGGACCTGTCAATATACGCCTGTAACTGCTAGTGATTGTTGACTTGACGCAGCTAATTCTACTATGCGCTATTATTTTTATAAGGTTAAGAGTGAATTTATCGATGCAACTATTTCCTCAAATTTTCAATGAATAAAATTATTTTATTTCTAGTTTTTTTTTTTTTTAAATAATTAATGGGTAATTAAAATATTATTACATTAATATAAATCAAGAAATAAATATTTATGAAATGTATTTTTGATAGAATAAATTTCAGGTAAATACTGTTTAAGATGGGGTATTTTAAAACTATAATGCATATTGGAAAGAGAGGAGGAATCAATTATACATATTTTTAAATCGATTGTTATAAACATAATTCTTAAATGAAAAATTGTTCCTTGAATATTGAATTTTAAATGACTAAATTTTGTTTTTTACCGATTTTGAAAAACACATTTATTATTTTTTAATAACTTAAGTTAATAAACAGTAGCAAAATTGAAAGCTAATAATTTTCAGGTGGACGAAGGAGGTTTTGAATTTACGTTGTATTAGCCCGAGCAGAAGATCTAAAGCCTCTTGATTTTGAAATTTTAAAAACATATTTTCCCCTTATTTTAATAAACACATAAAATTTTACTTTTGAAGTAACTTAAAAGAACTAAATACTATGAGAAAAAGACGGTGATTTTCTTCCATTTCATGAAGGGGGGGGGCTATAAAAATCAATTGTTATTAATTTTTGTTAAATTTATGTGTTAAAGGATTATCTCAACGAGTTCAAAAGGCAATGTTTTATTCACATGGTGGTGCATAGCTATTCTTCTCCTTACCCAGCTTTTTAAATTTAGTAAAAAAAAAATTATTTGCATCCTATTCTTAAAGAAATAATAAATTTATAATTTTCATGTGAGTTAAAATAATTCAACACTAAGAAAAATATGAGTTAAAAGATCAGTTAAAATGTCAGTTAATTTTCCGTTAGGAGAGGAGAAGACTTACTATTATAAATCCGCTATAAAAATAAATTCTTTGTTCTGTTTTTGTTTTCTTCTTTTTTTTTGTTTATAAGTTAAAAATTAATCTTAAATCGGTGGCTAAAGGTAGTTATGAATTTAAGTGGTGACAACAATCCTTCTCCAGTATTTTTAATTTTGATAAACGAATATGCACTTATATTATGCAAACAATGTGATCAGTTTCTGAAACATAAAATATGCTTTGATATGAAAGCTTAAAAAAGTCAGATAGTTTTCAGAAAAAAATATGCTTTTGTAATATTAAAAAATATTTACTCTTTATGAATTTATTGTATACAATCTCCCATTTTTGCAAAATTGTGCAGAATATTGTTTATAAAGTTAGATACTGTTATTCTAGCAGAAATTCATAACCAACAAATAACTTTTTGCTGCTATTCTTGTTTTGTGAATTAGAATATTTTATTGGCACATGGTGCGCATGCTGTTTTCCTAGCATGTCATTTTAGCAAGCATCAAAAAGCATGTAATGCTAAAGCATCTAATATTCCTACCTCTCCATGCTTTGGAGAAGGTTAAAAAGAAAACAAGCATAAAAAGCTTATACATAGCGTGTCATGCTATTTCTCACTAAACTGGCTACATAGCATATTATGCTGGCAAGATAAAAATCATATTATAGCATGTTAAAGTACCTAACTGTGCATGCTTGGAAATAGCTTAAATAACAAATAAGCAAAAGATACTTGTACATAGCTTGTCATGCTATTTCTCCCAAAACTTGCTGCATAGCATATTATGCTGGAAAACATAAAATAGTATATTATAGCATATTAAGATACCTAACCCTGCTTGCTTTGGAAATAGCTTAAATAGCACATAAGTAAAAGATGGTTGTACATAGCTTGTCATGCTATTTCTCCCTAAACATGCTGCATTGCGTATTATGCTGGAAAGCATAAAAGAGCATATTATAGCATGTTAAGGTACCTTCCTCTGCATGCTTTGGAAAAAGCTTAATCAGCAAATAAGCATAAGATGCTTGTACATAGCTTGCCATGCTATTGCTGTGTAAGCTAGCCATATAGCATGTGTTGCTGGCTAGCAATTTAAAGCAAATAATAGCAGGGATATCTAGCAGACAAAGCAAAATATAGCAATAACTAGCATATTTTTGTTGCTGGTACAAGCATGAATTTTGACCTGGGGGGCGCCTTAAACTTTGGAGTAACCAACAACTATTTTTAACCGTTATTTTTTGTATCTAATTAAATGCTTGTAAAAGTTCAAATTTAAATTTTGAACTCAAAATCTGCATCGTTTTGAGTAATTAAGTGCGGAAATTTGAAATGTGTTCGAGGGGTGGGGAGGGTAACATTTTAACTCCTAAACACTGTTCAGTTTCCGCTTCTTAACCCCTCCATCGATTTAGAATTTGAGCTCAAAATTTAAATCTAAGCATTTGCAAGCATTTAATTAGATACAAAAAATAACGCTTAAAAATAGTTGTTGGTTACTCTAAAGTTTAAGGCGCCCTCTATCGGTATTTTTGAAATTAATCTTTAAAATTTATTTTCAAGGAAATATTGACATAAAGAATAGTTTTAACGAAAACGGCAGACGAATCGACCAATTTTTCCGTTTTTTAAATTAATTTGAAATTTGAACCTCCCCACCCCCATTGAACACAGTTCAGTTTGCTCTACTTAACCACTCCCAACGATTCAGATTTTCATCTCAAAATTTAAGTTTATGTCTAAGCTTCTAAGAACATTTTATGAGATGCGAAAAATAACGGTAAAATATAGTTGTACGTTACTCCAAAGTCTAAAGCGCTCTCTATCGGCATTTTTTGAAATTTATCTTTATAATTCATTTTCAATAAAATACCGACATAAAGAATAGTTTTAGTGAAAACCGCAAATCAATCGACCAATTTTTCCGTTTTTTATAATCATTTGAATTTAAAACCCTCTGAACACAGTTAAGTTTGTGCTACTTAACTGCTTCCAACTATTCAGATTTTGAACTCAAAATTTAAGTTTAAGTCTAAGCTTACGAAACCTTTAATGAGATGCAAAAAATAACGGTAAAAAATAGTTGTTCGTTACTCTAAAGTCTAAAGCGCCCTCTATCGTCATTTTTTGAAATTTATCTTTATAATTTATTTCCAAGACAATACTGACATAAAGAATAATTTTAGTGAAAACCGCAAACGAATCGACCAATTTTTCTGTTTTTCATAATCATTTGAATTTTTGGACCCTAAAATTTAATGGCGCTAGTGTCCTTCGGAAGACTTTGGGACCCTTTGTTTCCTATTTAAATATTGTCTGTCTTGATGTGTACTATCACACCTTAAAGTTTGGACCATGAATTTAGAAACACCCTGTATATATATATATATATATATATATACATATATATATATATATATAATAAAGTATAAAAGTGCATATCGAATTTTAAATCATACTCTCCAGCAGTTATTATGTAACGACAGTACTGCAATCAGTTTCTTTTATGTGGCTTTGTAAATTAATAAAAAATACTTTGAATGCTCAGTTTTACGTGATCGTATTGGAAATCAGTGATTTGTATCAGTTTCAATACATTTGAAATTGCATAATGTGATTAAAATATCTCCAAACGAATATTTTCCATACATCATAATGTAATCAAATTATTAATGTCCCTGTAAATAAACGATTAGTCGTACATATCTCTTTTACAAAAGCAAACATACTTTGATGACTATTAATTACTTTGATGACATGCTTTGATGATGAAATAAGCTTTATCAATTGTATTGGAATCAATGTATGCCTACGGGTGTTAAAGCGTGGACAGTCAAAGAGACGGATAGATAAACCGAATGCAAAGGCACCTTTCAACTATGTTGGAAAGTGCTAAAAATCAGTAATTTTTCAGAAAAATATTCATGATGAGATTTGGCAACAATTGCAAGAAAAACATATTTCCAGGTAAGTTTCAACCAAATTTATAAGAGGCATTAGTTTGAAAAAAGTTTTAACAAACCAAATTTAATGGGACCCAACCCTGCGGTCCCATAATAATAATAATAATATGCAGTCTGCGACAAGAACACTCCATAACAAATGACTGATAGCTACCTCTAAATTTTAAGAGAATTTCTCGTTGTATTTAACCTTTTAAACGCCAATGTTCCCGAATGGGAACATTGCAATATTTGAAATACAAAATATATATTTTCCAACATAATATTGATGTCCCTGTTTTTCCTATAAAATATAAGGTTGATTTTAACTTTTGAAATGAAAATATTTATGTTTAAGCATATACCGCAGGTATTAAGGAATATGTAAATTCATTAATTTGCATAAAAAGTATATTATTTGCTTTTATCCTTTTCTCTATATTACTTACATTTGACCGCTAGGAATCTAAATGTTTCTGAAACTCGAGAAAATACTAAAGAACAATATACAATAGCATATAGCGAAAAATAATTTGTTATATTTGCATAGGTTGTCAATCAATAATCACGTTCCAAAATGCGAACACTGAAATGAAAAAATGCAAAAAAAAAAAAAAAAATAAAATAAAAAAATGACAGAAATATATGTTTTTGCTGTTTTCTAAATTTGCATGCATAAATTAAAACATTTGAAGCTGTAATATAGGAAAAACAAAAATATTATTACACGGCGATATTAATTCGGCCTGTAAACGGTTAATGACAATTTTTTTATGGTTAGTTCACGGTTTGCGTACGCTTTCCGTTCAGCATGGAATTCAGACTGGTGGATCAAAACAGCAATGCCTCCCTAGGAAAACTATCACCGTGCAAGCGCTATCCCAATATCGTTTAGAACTTCGGATGACTAACTTTTGGCGAGGGAGCTAAAATATCTGCATAAATCGAAAATTCCAGTGCTAAAAAATTCTTCATAAATCGAAAAATCGGTAGCTAAAAAATTTTGCATATATCGAAAAATCTGGAACAAAAAGTTCTGATGAACATGGTTCGTGCGAGTCCTGGAATTTTATGAGCAGGAAATTCTTTGGCACCAGTATTTTCTTATAGAAAATCCCTAATTAAATAAAACGAAATCTCACTCTTTTGAACGATATTTATATTTCTATAAAGCAATGCTGGTATTTCACCTGGAAAATAACGGTACCCGTACGAACCATGGATGAAATCGAAAAATCTGGAGCTAGAAATTTTGAATAAATCGAAAAGCTCGGAGCCAAAAATTTTGTATAAATCGAAATATCCGGAGTTAAAAATGTTTTATAAATCGAAAAATCTAGAGCTAAAAATAATAAAAGCGCAGTAAATCTCCATAGGGATTATTCCTCCATATTCCTGTTTCGATCCGCTTATGAAACTCAGTGGATTTTAGGAGCTTTTAATACAGAAAATTCGCTAAAGTACTGAACGGTACATATTTAATTTTCATTGCATAAGGCAAATATTATTTTATAAAAATTCTGATTCTACTAAAAGCCTTGAAAATTGTGCAACGCCTCGAAAATTCCTGTATCTTACAGATTGTAACAGTACGTACCCTGAAATAAGAAAACGATGCTTTTAAATTTTAAAAGTGAAAATGAATCATTTGTGTCGGAGTATCATTTCTGTCCATGGTAGTTTTATAGTGTTTAGGTGCAACTATGTATAAAATTTTATTGCATTAAACATCCCTCTTATTTTTTCTAAGAAAATTGCAGCATATGTATGATATAACATTACTTTTATTAATTTTTAATGATTTTGATTACATTGCTTTTATTGAATTGTAACCGACGTGGCATAGAAACATAACTCATAACTACTGCATTAATTAATCCTTATTCTCAATTTCAAGAATAGATTGAATCCTTTGATAAGATCTGTAACTATCGTAATTTCGTGCGTATACGCTGCGTTCAGGTAAGTGTTTTTCAGACTGGAATTTTTATTGTAAAAAAAAGTGAAATGAATGTTAATCATAAGTCTACATCTGGCGTAAAGTTGTTTTCAAGTAGGAATCCCCTGAAACGACAATAAACTATTCGCATATTCACAGTATCCGCAAAGAAACTCTTGGGGAGGGTTGAATTCTGATAGGGATTGGCCGACGCGTTTTCACGTAACTTGGCGATAATTATACTTGGCGTAGCGATAGACGCTTCCGTCGAGTTTGATTTCCTTCGGAGCCGAGTACAAAGTAAAAATTTGTGTTTAAAAGCTTTTAAAGAGTACAGCTTTCAGTAAGACACGTTCCATCCAATGCAATGCTGCAAGAGAAAAGTTACTTTGTACTCGGTTCGGAAGGAAATCAAACTCCTCGAGGGAAGCATCTATCGCTCGCCAAGTATAATTATCGCCAAGTTACGTGAAAACGCGTCGGCCAATCCCTATCAGAATTCAACCCTCTCGAAGGGTTTCTTTGCGTATACTGTGAATATGCAAACTATTCGCAACTGATTTTATTTAACCCTTTCCGGCACGGGCAAATTTTGCAGTGCAATGATAAATTATCGACTGACACCGGGATTCACAAACGAATTTTTTAGATATTTTGAATTCCTTAATTTAACCTCTTAATGTAAAAGCAAAATTTTATTAAAATATTACTGGTGCCATTCGCAAGTTTGGAATTAAAATTAGGTATCCCAGACCGGGCACAGTGTGCCGGAAAGGGTTAAAGTAAATTCTGGCAGGAAATCGACTTATCTGAGTTGCGCGAAATTACGGTAACTAAATAGTATTGGGTAATTTGGAAAATGGTGTTCGTTTGATATCATTCGTACCGAAAAATTCTACTACTTAGTTGTTAGATATTGTTTCCAATATCTAATTTTTAGTAATTAATGGACAGAATTTTACGGTACACATGATTTTCGCAAACGGACACGACTTTCTTAATGACCCAATAAATAGTACTTTTGAAAAAAAAAGTTTTAATTTATAGATGCTACTTTAACCCCTTGCGGCGTGGTGGTTTCATAGATATATAACTTAATTTTAATTCCCAAACGCCATATTGGCACTGGAATTTCGTTTAAGAAAATTAAGGTTTATTGAATGTGTGAAATATTGCGTTTTCTTCTTTTGAAATAAAGTTGTTTTCAAATTCTGGTGTCAGTCATTAATTTCAACATTTTAGCAATGAATTTGTCCTGCGCCGCAAAGGGTTAACCCTTTATCTACCGACGGTACTTATAAGTACCATAAAAATTACTTATTATAAAATTCTTTTAATACGTCAATCAGTATAATACTGTTTAGAATGAGTTACAGATACATTACTTTATTTTGTTTCAAAAGTATTATTGGTTACACAAAACAAAAACATTTAAAAAGAATGATTTATTTTGCCTTTGCATCTTTTCAGCTTTCTCGGCGCTGAGGAAAGGGGGGGATGGGGATTTTTCAAATCGGAAATATTTCTATATTTATAATGTAAGAACATCATATTTATACATTTTAAAATTCTACAAAATACTAAGAAAATAATTTAAAATAAAATATTTGAGTGAGGTTGTAAAATTTCCACAAAATCCCTGTAAATTCAAATTTAATTAATCCTCCTAAATCCCCCCAGTCCTTCAAAAACTTATTAAATGATTATGTAAATCTTTTAATTTACTTTAAACAATTTATGTAAAATGCTTTAGAATGTAAAATTTTCTTGAATTCATAATGCGGTAGATAAAGGGTTAAAAAACTGGTTCACAAAATGAATTTTCGATAAAGTGATTTAGATTGCTACAAAATAAAAATAAATCTTTCATCACTGATCGTGCAAATAAAAAAAGTATAGTTGGCTAATTCCATGGGTTCTGTAGTGTAAGTCACATAACTTATTAATTGCTATGCTTGTTAGCCACCGTTATTTTCGAAAAGTCTGCTTGGCCTTATTCAATTAATGAGAATGTGCCAGTAAAATTAATCACATTTTTTTTTTTTTTGTTCTATAATACTGGTAGCCAAAAATCGTAGCCTGTGACTTACACTACAAGTACTCATAGAAATAGCCAGTTATAAATTAAAATAAAAAATAAAATGTTTTTTGTATTTCATAAACTATGATGTGTATAATATAACTGCTAAATAGATTAATTTAAAAATTGCAGCCTAAATTTAACATGTTTTATATCCAACATAAGACTACATATATGTTGTCTGTATACATATTTTTTAATAATTCACATATATTTCATTCATTTTTTTATTTAATGAAATATATATATTAAATTTATTGCTATTTATACTTAAAGAAAATATTTAATGCATACTTCATACTTTTTAGTAATAGTGATAAATTAGTAATAAAAATAGTTAGGAAACAAAATATATTTGAATATTTCTCAACGAGAAAATTTATTATCGGAAAAGATTTTCTTCACATATTAGAATTATTTTAAAGATTTATGTATGTTTTTATACTAAGAAACGATACCTTTTGATATGCAAATATTTTTAAATCCCATTACATACACAATTTCAAAGTAAGTTTATTTATCCAATGCATTTACGAAACAAAGTTATAAATAAAAATTGCATCCTAGAAAATTATTAAATATTTAATAGTGTTGTTCTAATGCATTTTAAATCTACCATACTTTTAATTTATAATGAACCTATTTTTTCGACATCTACTAAAATTGAAATAATTTATTCATTAGGATTTTTACTTTTATAATTGTTCAGAAGACTTAAATGAAAATATATCTTTTTCAGTATTTTTTTTTTAATATTTAAACAAGTATAAATAAATATATTTAAATAATTCATTAAATTAACAATGCATTTTTTGTTGGTAAAATAAAATACTGCCATTATTCAGATTTTTTTTATTTTGTTTTAAATAATTTAAGAGTAAACAATAATAGAGAAGAAAAATGTCTTATTTTTAATTAAAAATTAAGCAGAATGTTAATTTTTTTCTTTCTTACTTGTTTGTACTTTTATAGAATCTAGATTCATCTAAGATATAAAAAATGCGCCTTTTAAGTGATATATCACAGTTTTCACTTTGTTACTTAATTATATTAAGTTTTATTTTTCAATAGCTGAAAACAAAATTGTTTATTTAAATAATTTGTTACATTAAAATATTTCGTTACATTACTATCGTCAGGAAAATAATGATGAGGTAACTAATGATGAGGCATTATTCTAGAGTCTGATCCAAGATTTACATGCCCTACCCGAAAAAATATGTAGGAAAATGTTTACTATGCGGCAGATTTTCCGAATTCATTTAAAAATTTTTGGCTATATAAAATTTCTGGTTGATAACATCTTCATCTTATATCACACTCTGGAATAATTGAGAGATATTGGCATCTTTACCTAATTTCGGCCTGAGCGCCAAAACAAATGCGGAAAAGGCTTTTAAATATTATTGGTACGGATATTTAAGGAATCGTGCATACGCTGAAAAAAAAAATCCGCTTTCGATATCAGCCATTTTTATGTGAGCGCACATTCCTAGACTTTAGGTGGGGTGCCTAATACGATGGGAATGCTATTTAAATGCTGTCGGGGAGTCTCAGAAATAATTTTTCCGCTTACATCTGCTTGTGATGTAAATATTGCTGATCAAATATATTTTGATACATGGCAGAAATCAGTCGCCCGACAATTCTGAGCGAATAACTTTGAAATTGCACAGCTCATGGGTTGTTCAGGACATATAGGTGTTAGTATTTGTACAATGTAAATGAATAATGGTGAAATCACCAGTAGTAGCGTTTGACGCCCAGGCTTTATGAAATGAAAAAAAGGCGTAGACTCCGCCTCTTGATGAAGCAAAATAGGCACAAGATACTGGCTCAATTTGCATCCCAAGGCAATAGAGTTCCAAGTGAAATTCTTTCGAAGTATACAGTTCAGGTGACACTGTTGAACGCAAGACTACAGTGCTAACGTTCACTCATGTGCTTATGTTATCCAAGCAACATCGCCACATACTCTTACACTAGGCCCGAGAACGTAACGGACTATGGAACATAAGATAATTGCCTCATCGGACGAAACACAATTCATCATTCAACACATCGATGGACGTATTTTGTTACGCCGTCTTCTAAGCAAATTGTTATTCCCTCTTGTACAACAGGTCATACATAGGCCAGTTTGGGCGAAATTAAGCTTTCAAAATGTCCTCAAGGATGTCCATGAGACTGTGGTCAGGGCCTGATTATTAATTGGGCAATCTCTCACCAGCAAAATGTTATAGAAATTTTCGTTTTGTTTAATCATTTAACATTCGTTGACACCTCTACGAAACCGCGATCATTTAATTCCAATATGCAACAGCGTCACCGGAATTTTAATTTTGAAAACTCCATTTTATTATGAATGTGAAAAATCACTATTTCTTATTTTGAAATATATTTGTTCACAATAACCGGTGTCAATCATTTATTTTAACATCTTAACAATGAAAATGCTTTGATCGTTAAAGGGTTAAACGTCCTTTTCATTCAAAATTATTGTCATCAATAAGGAATTTCAGAAGGGGGGAGGATTGTACATTGTACTTATGTATAAATAAATAAATGAATAAACAACGTTAAAGAGCACAAATATTATAATATAAAAGATGTTAAAAGCATGCAGCTGTTTCGGTACTTCTAAAGTCCCATCATCAGTGCTAAAAATGCGTAAAATTTAAAAGATAAGTCACATTGTTAAATAAAAATAGAACCGTGCATCACGGCTCGCCGCTAAGGCGAACTGACCATGAAACGTCGCAAAGCAGCAGTAAAAGTAAACTGGCACGCGCACTCAGAAGGAGACCAATCAGACGTCTCTTCCCACTAGAAGAGTCCAAATCAAGGAGAATAGGAGGGGGGAGGGGCAGTGATATTACAGGAATGGAAACCAGATTATTTTTATTTAACAATGTGACTTATCTTTTACATTTTACACATTTTTAGCACTGATGATGGGACTTTAGAAGTCCCGAAACAGCTGTATGCTTTTAACATCTTTTACTTTATAATATTTGTGCTCTTTACCGTTGTTTATTTATTTATTTATTTAATAAGGAATTTCTTTTTTTCCTGGTGATAGTGTGCCAGGTAGATAATCACGCCCTGCCAGTGGTTATTGTAGAAGAGACCAAGAACTCTACAGAGTATCTCAGCATCTTTGTAGATTATTTGCACCATTACATGGTATCTGCCTTCGAGAAATCATATTTGTCTCAAGATGGCGATTATTTATTTTTAATCGGATCAAAAGTTCTGATTACTGCCGGTGAAAATTTTTACCATAAAGCATAAATAGGAAATGTCTTACTTAAGCGCCTTATTCGCAATACGCAGTTCTCAAATATATTTCAAAAAATCTAATTATTTCTAGTGATATCAGTTTGCCAGGTATTACTTTTGATTTATTTTTTGATTTATTTATTTATTTTTAGTGTCATTAACAGAAGATTCTCTTTGTTTTCAAAATATGGTGTTACTACAACCGGGAAATAAACTTTTACCAGTAAAAATAAATTTCCGTTAAGGCAGTTATTATTTGTTGTAATGTTCTATTAACAAGGTTCTTAAATAAAGAGAAATTTTCAACCTAAATATATTAGTTCGAGTTTGACCTCTTAATAAAGAAAGGCCTGTGAAAGCGGTTAGAGTTGAAGCTTCATTATTTTAAAGTTCCTCCTTCGGTTCTCTATATCAGCGTGTCTTTCTTAATAGTTGTATGGTGTAAATATCATTTTTTAACGTTCTCTATTTCCCTTGCAACACAAATCGTTTCTACACTGGATGTTAAGCGGCAGCGAAACTAGAAATCTATCAACTAGATAACATTGCGCAATTTTTCCATTGAGAAAGACTGTGCCAAACTGTTTTAACCCCTTAACTGGTTCCTTTCTTTACGTGCAATAAATTCAAAATATGGGATTCATACAACTTTTTTAAAGCTAAAATATTCGTAATATTTATTCAAAACAAGCAAATTCGTCTTGCCCGAAAGGCGTACGGGCAAATCAGTTAAGGAGTTAACAAATGAACAGTGTTTTTTTTTAGTGGTGAAACCAATGATATTGTTTCCTTATGTCACGTGAGAAATTTCATATGACTGGTGGCACTTAACCGTTAGCCATTTCTTACAGAGAATAATTTTGTTCGTAAAATTATTCATTGACGCCATGACAAAATGATTCATTGACGCCAGAATTTGCGAATGAATTTCTTGGAAGTTAAACGTTTCTTGCATTAAACTTTTATTATAAAACCAAAATCTTATAAAATATTCTATGTGCTGATAGTAAATTTGAAATTAAAATTAGGTGTGCCAACAATGGTAAAATTTATTGTACTAAAAATGTCAAGCAAACGGAAGTAATTTATTTATAACACTTAGCATTAATTCCCATATAATAAGAAAAATATTGTAATTATTTAATAAATAAAAAGAGAAATATTTGACTACTTTACCAGGATTCGCACATTTCTACCACTAAAATTTAAATATATTTTCGAAGCGTTTCACTGCAGAAAAATATCGTAGAATCTGTGATTGAAGGAGGGGGTTACGAATGTTGTGGCTTTAAAATTAAATGTAAATTTTCTTATTTTTAATAGTGGTACCAGAGTCCTTTGAAATTCCAAGGAGTGTGCGAACCTTTCCTTACATCAAAACAGCAAGATTATATTATATGATAATTTAATTTATGTCGTCATACAGGAGTAGAGCGTCATACATGAAAATTTTGCGTAATAATAAGGTAAATAAGGTGCCAGAGTCCTTGGAAATTCCAAGGAGTGTACGAACCTTGCCTTACATCAAAACAGCAAGAGGGCTATTCCATGCGAATTTGTTTGTCTGTTACGTACTACGATTCTTGGCTACCAGTATTTTATGTCGAAAAAATGAGACTTATTTTGTTGAAGATATCTCATCAATAGAATAAAACGAATCAAACTTTACGAAAATACCGGTGGCCAACAAGCATAACAATTTTTAGCTGCGTAACAGACAAACAAATTCGCATGGAATAGCCCAAGATTATATTATATGATAATTTAATTAATGTCGTCATACAGGAGTAGAACGTCATATATGAAAATTTTGCGTAATAATAAGGTAAATAAAATCTAATAATCACTTAACCATAAATAAACATATATATAGCGAGAGAAAGAAAACAAAGTATTGACGTTTTTTCCTTAACATGAAAAATGATAGAAAAAAACAAAATAAATCATCCGCCATCCTCTATTGGTAAAACCCCATATTTTCCGGCATGTTGGTATACCTCGATTTTATCTGGCATGCCGGCTAATGCGGGAGAGTATGGTATTTATAAGTCAATATTGTAGTAAATTCTGGTAGCGATCAATCATTTCAACATTTTTATAACATAATTCTATTTTCCCTGAAAGTATTTACATGCATAGAGATGCAAATCTGCATCATTAAAAATTAAGTGTTTAGCCGCCACGATAGTTAAATAGTAATATTAAATCTGAATTTTTTTTTTTTTTTTTACAAAAACGTGCTAATGAATAAAGTGCAAAAACCCCGTTTTGTATAAAAGTTTAAGATAAATATATCTTAAAATTTCTGGAGTCTAATTCATAATATAAGAATAAAAGACATAATTTTAAATGAATATTTTATGCATTTAGTCACTTAACTTATTTGTTCGTTCATCGTACGCGCAAGAAGAGTTTGCTTAATACACCACTTAAAGCTTTTTGACGCTATTATTATTATTATTATTATTATTATTATTATTATTATTATTATTATTATTATTACTATTATTATTATTATTATTATTATTATTATTATTATTATTATTATTATTATTATTATTTAAATGTAATTTCATACTGTTAGAATGTCATAAATCATTAGACCAAATGTTACGCTATCACCGCCGCTGGCAATGAATTTTTTGTGAGCTAGGATATTTGTTCGCTAATATTAAGAAATAAACTGCACACAAAAATAGGAAAATCGGTGAAATGTTTGATAAATACCCTTATGCAGAGAGTTTATAAATCGAATAATCATTTTAAGATATATTTATCGTTACAGTTGATCAAAATCATTTCATTAAAAAAGTTTTATAAGAGCAAAAAACTAATAAGAATTTAAACTCTTTTAAATCATTTTATACATTAGAAATTCCCGAGGTTCCGACTGCATTTATTGTTTTAATTTGACTCATATTTGAGAATTTATTTCCATTTTAAGTTCAAATTTTAATAAATTTGAGATGCATTTTTTACATATATTTGGAAACTTTATTATTTTAAATTGCCAAATGGTCAAAGAATAATATTTCCTTCAAATTAAAAAAAATATTGACACGAAACCATCACAAACAGAAAAAAGTCTCTGAAATGAGAATTAAATATTAACCCCTTAACTGTTTAATTCTTTTCCATTCAATAAATTGAAAATAGTGGACTTACACCACTATTATTTAAATAAAATAATCGTAAAATTAAGTCAAAACAAAGTTTTACTAGTATGAAAATTTTCCTAAAAATAATAGTGGTGTAAAAAAGCTTTAAATGATGAATTAAGCAAATTCGTGTTGCTCGAACGGCATTCGAGAAAACAGCTAAGGGGTTAACGAGTTAATAGCAGAAAAATATGGACAACTACGTCATAAAACTATATTTACATATGAATATTAAAACAGATTGGAAATATTAAAAGAATAAATTTATTAAAATGCATTAAACATCTTAAATGGTAAAACCCCGTCCTATTCAAAATAGTCAAGGAATAATATTTAAATACAAACAGTTAAAGTTTAAAAATGTATTTACGTGATACATTCCATAGTTCCAAAAGATCTTTTAAACTATTGTTGCCAATCTAAGGCAGCAGAGTTTGGAAAATATTTCCTTTCTCGCAATATAAGTATCTTTACATTAATATTGGAAAGAAAAAAAACTTTTAAATATTAAAATCATTAATGTGCGTTGAAATTACATCATATTTAAAATGACCACGTAATAATGCAAACAATTAAAATTTAAAACTATATTTAGACGAGACATTTACTTCATATTTTGATCGATCTTTTTAACTATTACTGTGAATTCTAAGACGGTAAAAATCATATTTCCATTCAAACAACAAAAGTATTTTCAAGTTAATACTGAAAAAAGAGAGAAAAATTTAGGGAAAATTACATCAGATTTAAATGGTACTTTTAAATGCCTACTTTTTTTTCTTCCACAGCGGTTAAAAAAATACCAGGAGGTAACGATTCTGTGTGTTTCAACTGCCTAACTATTCTTATTTAACCGCTTAATGGACAAAGCATTTTCACTAATAAGATGTTGAAATAAATGAACGATACCGATAATTGGGAATAAATATATCTGTTAATAAGAAAAAGGGATTGTTCACGTACATAATAAAGTGATTTTTTTAGAATTAAAATTCCGGTATCGTTGTTGCACATCGAAAATAAAATTTTGTGGTTTCGTAGACAAACCAATGAACGTTAAACGGTTAATCAAACATATAAGTAGACAGTAGGTGTTTAAAAGTCGTTGATTCGACATTAAAATTATTCATTCAAAAGGATAAATCCGATTGCCACTTTAAAAAATTTATAGAGATATATATTTTTCATATACATATATTTTTACTACTATATAATATCTGTATATTTGTATACACTATATAATATCTATACTAATAAAAGAACAAAACGCTCTGTCTGTGTGTGTGTCTGTGTGTCTGCGATGGCTAGAAAATCTACAGCACGTACGAAGCTCAAAATTTTTTTGAGAGTAGCCCAATGTCTCTCCTGATGCACCTGAAGCTCAGAATTTCAAAATTCTATTTATTAACTGAGTAATTAATTAAATTCCAAAGCTCACTCTCATAAAATATCGCCTTTTTTCGCGTTTTTTCCATTTCATTTTCTTATGGTTGATTGGTTGCATAAAATTTTCGCAGAAATAGTTAAAAAAGCTGGGACAGACCTTTAAAATCCATAGACTGGCAAACTGTCAGTTTAAATGAGGATTTTTTTTTTAAATCACAGCTGCTGTACACCATGGAGAAAAAGATAGGTGGAGGCGAAGTAAAGCGAAAAAAGGTTTGCAACACGGAGTAAGAAGTGTCTTACTCCGTGGTTTGCAATATTAAACCATTTATCACTGAAATTTTAATGTCTCAAACAAAAGCACGAGGAAGGAATTTTGTATTAATAAAACGAATTGAAAGAAACGAATTACAGCTGAAGCATATTTTACGAAGAAATAGTAATTTTTTAAAATGGTTTTTTTCTATTATATTATTTAGGTTAAAGTTAGGTTAAAGTTAAATTGCATTTATGTTATGGTTAGAATGAGGATATGTTACAATAAAGTGAATACATTTAGGCTAGGTTACATTTCTGTTATATTTAATTTACGGTAGGGTACTGTTACGTCGCTGTTAGGTTACAGACAGGTTCTGGTTACGGTATAAAAGTTTAAGGTTAAGAATTTATACAGAGAGTGACCCTATACGCAAGATTTGATTAAAAATAACACTTACTTTTGTTAAATAGCTCTGAAATTTTATTACTATATACCAACCTTTTAGCTACCATCGTGTATCGATTTCTTTCATGGTATAGTCGGATTTAAGAGTAATATAATTAGTTTGAAATTCAAAATATTTCACTTGGGATTTGTATGTGAAAATAATAATTACTTACGTGACTTAACAGGCTATTTCCATGAGTAATTGTAGTGTAAGTCACAGGCTACGATTTTTGGCTACCAGTATTATAGAACAAAAAAAATGTGATTAATTTTATTGGCACATTCTCATTAATTGAATAAGGCCAAGCAGACTTTTCGAAAATAACGGTGGCTAACAAGCATAGCAATTAATAAGTTATGTGACTTACACTACAGAACCCATGGAATTAGCCAACAGTGATTTTTACGGGTAAATATCAACTTTTTTACACGAAAATCGTGCAATCGTTGGATACATATTCCCACCCGCGTTTTTCATTGCTCATTTTGAGTATTTTTAGAGCTTAATATTAGTTGTTTTTAAAACCGATTTTTCACACAGTCAGTGGCTACGTGTTTCAGACAATGCATTTCTGCATGTAACGAGTTAATGATATAATCATACAAATTTCAAGTTCGTTTAATATTGTTAATACGGACCCGGGCAACGCCGGGCGGATCAGCTAGTATAGTATATAATATATGTACATTTGTACCACTTTAAAAAATATATGGAGAGAAAGAGAGTTTACTGTTTCGCAATATTTTAAAAGCTGACAAAATGCTGTTTTCAGAGATTGTAGTGTGTTAACGGGGTTTGACGAGCGAAACTCAGAGACCCCCTAGTTAGCTTAATGAAAAGTGCTGTTTCATTCCATATTTTCAAATTATTGTACGAAAAAAAAATAGTTAACCCGTCAGTAGTCGCGTGTCGGTCTTTTCGCCGCCCGTATAACTTATTTTCTCCTAACTTATATCACATTACAAATACAGCAGAGATCTATCATGTAGCTGACTTTGAAGCTTTCTCGAGCACTTTAGTGAAGTAACAGGACATCTCTGTTTTTCTTTCAGGTTGATTTTTAGAAACAAAGTTGAAATTGGCAAAAAAGTCTACGTAAAAGTCAGTAATGCGAGTTCATTTTTACTTTTTCCCATTATTCCAGATCTCATGAATAAAATGCATAATTTAAGAAAACTGCAAATTTATATCTTCGTTGAAATGTTATTTTCGTATATTAGGCGAAAAATATTTCTTATTTTACATATTTGGTATTCGGGGAGCCAGCGGCGAAAAGACCGAGCGCGACTAATGACGTTCTGAAAAAAGTCGCGACTACTCGCGGGTTAAGCGATTAAGGATTAAATTTTACAATATAAAATTTATAAAAAATAAGGCATTTAATTCATATTTGGCTATTTCCATGAGTACTTGTAGTGTAAGTCACAGGTTACGATTTTTCGCTACCAGTATTATAGAACAAAAAAAAAATG
This sequence comes from Maratus speculifer, assembly GCA_964019185.1. NCBI lineage: Eukaryota > Metazoa > Arthropoda > Arachnida > Araneae > Salticidae > Maratus > Maratus speculifer. The sequence continues at coordinate 237,048,588 of OZ025300.1, forward strand.
TGATTAATTTTATTGGCACATTCCGATTAATTGAATAAGGCCAAGCAGACTTTTCGAAAATAACGGTGGCTAACAAGCATAGCCATTAATAAGTTATGTGACTTACACTACAGAACCCATGGAATTAGCCATTTATTTAAAATATTTTAATTTACAATATTTCAATAATGACATATTATTAGTTTTTATATACATTACAGATGGCAAGATGCATTTAACGGTTAATGCACAAAAGTACTTAGTAATTCAATTCCGCTTCTTGTTTTATATAATTATAAAAGAAATCTCTTTTTCTTATTTATAAGGCTGACAATTACTAGATTGGCTTCTTTTATAACTAGATATTTTATAACTTATCATCGAGTGCAATAAAAGCTTCTCTATACGATCCACCTCAAAGAATGTCTTTTTTTCCTTTGCAAGAGTTCTTCTAATCCTCAAGCATCAAAATAACATGTTTAAGTTTATCAATTTTTTTTCTTTCTCTCATTTCTAATAACAAATTCCAAATATTTGACAGAAATACTAAGAAAACTAATCGAATCTATTCATAGTTTTTTTTAATTCTTCATCCTCCTCATTTTCACTATTTTATTTTATAACTCTTTAAAATACTATTCGAAAGAGAGATTACCCTTAGCCAATGATTTCCCACTGGTACTCTGATATGTTCTATTCAACTTCTTGTTTTATAAAGCGATAAAAAAAATCAGTTTTCCTAATTTATAAAAGTGACAATTACTAGATTAGCTTCTTCTATAAATAGATATTTTATATTTTATCGTCAAGTGCAAGAAAAATTTATCTATAAGATCCACTTCCAAGAATGTTTTTTTTTCTCTACAAGAGTTTTTCTAAATCTCAAGCATCAAAATAAATCTTTAATTTTATCGAAATAAAGCTTTTATTTTTCTTTCGGAATTCATTTTCTTCCAATTACTAATAACGAATTCCAAATATTCGACATAAATGCTACAAAAAACTAATCGAATCTATTCATAGATTTTTTCCCCTATCCTCCTCATCTTCACTACTTTATTTTACAACTCTTATAAATACTATCCTAAAGAGAGATTTCCCTTAGCCAATGATCTCCCATAGGTACACTGATATGTCTATTCAGCTTTTTATTTTGCAAAACAATTAAAAATATACGTTTTCCTTATTACAAGAATGGCAATTACTAGATTGGCTTCTTCTATAAATAGATATTTTATAACTTATCATCAAGTGCAAGAAAAACTTATCTATACAATCCGCTTCCAAGAATATCTTTTTTTTTCTTCCTCTCTCTCTGCAAGAGTTTTTCTAATCCTCAAGCCTCAAAATAAAATCTTTAAGTTTATTGAAAAAACTTTTTTTTTCTTTGTCTCATTCCTAATAACAAATTCCAAATATTCGACAGAAATGCTAAAAAAAAACTAATCGAATCTATTCATAGTTTTTTTCCCCTTTACTTATCCTCCTCATCTTCACTACTTTCTTTTGTAACTCTTATAAATACTATCCTAAAGAGAGATTACCCTTAGCCAATGATTTCCCATTGGTACACTTATGTATTTTATTCAGCTTCTTGTTTCATAAAGCAATAAAAAAATCAGTTTTTCTAATTTATAAAAGTGACAATTACTAGATTAGCTTTTAATAGATATTTTATAAATTATCATCAAGTACAGGAAAAACTTATGTATACGACATACTTCCTAGAATTTCTTTTTTCTCTGCAGGAGTTTTTCTAACCCTCAAATAAAATTCTTAAATTCATAAAAAAAACTTTTTTTTTATGAAATGCTAAAAAAAGTAATCGAATCTATTCATAGATTTTTTCCTTACTTATCCTTCCTCATCTTCACTACTTTCTTTTATAATTCTTATAAATATTATCCTAAAGAGAGATTACCCTTACCCAATGATTTCCCATCAGTACTCTCTGATAGTTATATTAAACTTTTTATTTAAAAAAATTTAAAAAAAGTTCCGGTTTTCTTATTATAAAAAAAGATAATTACTAGATTGGCTTCTCTAAATAGATATTTTATATTTTATCATCTAGTGCAAGAAAAACTTATCAATAAAACTTATCTATTAATATCATTTTAACTACTTTCTTTTATAACTCTTATAAATACTATCCTAAATAGAAATTACCCTTAGCCAATGATTTCCCATCGGTATTTTGATATGTGTATTCAGCCTTTTATTTTACAAAACAATTAAAAAAATCCGTTTTTCTTATTTTAAGAATGACAATTACTATGGCTTCTTCTGTAAATAAATATTTTATAACTTATCATCTTGTGCAAGAAAAGACTTAACTATAAAACTTATCTTAATATCCTCTTAACTGCTTTCTTTCATAACTCTTATATATACCATTCTAAAGAGATATTACTCCTAGCCAGTGATTTCCCATCAGTACTTTGATATGTCTATTCAGCTTTTTATTTTACAAAACAGTTAAAAAATCCATTTCCTAATTATAAGAATGACAAGATTGGCTTCTATAAATATATATTTTATAACCTATCATCAAGTGCACGAAAAAAATATCTATTAACCCTTTCCGGCACGGGCAAAATCCGTTAGTAAAAAGAAGAAATTATTGACTGACACCGGAATTTACGGACGAATTTATTAGATATCTTAAATTCCTTAATTTAAGCTTTTATAGTAAAAGCAAAATTTTACTAAAATATTATTGGTGCCGTTTGCAAGTTTGGAATTAAAATTAGGTAGCCCAGAGAGGGCACAGTGTGCCGAAAAGGGTTAATATCATCTTAACTACTTTCTTTTATAACTCTTATAAATACTATCCTAAAGAGAGATCACCAGCCAATGATTTCCCATCGGTATTTTGATATGTCTATTTAGCCTTTTATTTTACAAAACAACTAAAAAAATCCATTTTTCTTATTTTAAGAATGACAATTACTAGATTGCCTTCTTCTGTAAATAAATATTTTACAGCTTATCATCAAGTGGAAGAAAACTTATCTATTTGATCCACTTCCAAGAATATATTTTTTTCTCTGCAAGAGTTTTTCTAATCCTCAAGCATCAAAATAAATCTTTAAGTTTATCGAGCAAACTTTTTTTTCTTTCCTTCATTCCTAATAACAAATTCCAAATATTCGACAGAAATGCTAAAAAAACTAATCGAATCTATTCATAGTTTTTTTTCCCCTTACTTATCCTCCTCATCTTCACTACTTTCTTTTATAACTCTTATAAATACTATCCTAAAGAGAGATTACCCTTAGCCAATGATTTCCCATCGGTACTCTGATATGTTCGGAAAAGAAAACTTTTCTACTTTCCAGGGTGGGATCTCTGCATCCTCTGCTATTAAAGCAGCTCCTACCGCTTTACCCCAGCAGATCGAACTAACTGTAGGTGAAGCAGCGCCACCTACTGGCCAAATTGTCTTGCACCCGCTTCCTCTACAGACCCCCGTTGGCGCTTACTTAGAATCAGTACTCAGTTTGGCAAGCGAGGATACAACGCATCTTCCTTTGATTCTGTGTGTGCTAGTTCCATCTTCTGAACTTTTTAACAACAGTTTCAGTATTTTATTTCTGGTGAAATTGTACTAATTAAAAAACTTAAAACAAAAATATTTTTTCCAAGTGTTCCACATGACGTGATCTAATATTAAAGGCCATTGGAAGGCCGAAAGTTTATTTTTTATTTTAATTTTTAATTCGTTTATAATTTTGGACATTGGTCACATATTCTTCCGCATGTATTCTCTGCGGAATGCCGGTGGTTGGTTTTCGTGGTGCGCTGAGTCTTCGAGGTGCCTTTCAGGATTGTGCATTGTACGCTACGGTACATGGCGAAGTACCACTTTGGGCATATCACAAATGTACCAGAGGACAGTCTCACGTGCATTTATGTTTCCTCTGGTGCTGTTTTACATGGGATTCATGGACCTATGCTCTGGGATCTCTATACCAGGTGCGTGATAAGGTTTTTATTTAATATAATATTAATTTATATGAGATATTAACCCTCTGCAGGACTGCCGCAGGCGACTATTTTTTAATTCTGACTGTCACCACTTTCTATAACCCGAAATCGTTAATATATACTTCGACAACATTTGCAAGAAAAATGCGCTTCAAAGTTTTTGTTAAAAAATATTGGTGTGAACATAATATAAAAATAGTCGCTTGTAGCAGCCCTGCTCTGATTCTCAGGATAAATACGTTTTAGGAATTCCGTAGTTCAGAGTTCATCTGTATTCATGCAATTAAATTTTAATAATAAATTTTATTTTATTTAAATATTGATTGGAATATTGAAATAATAAAATAAAAAAAACTGCAATTAATAATAATATATATCTTCTACAATCAAAGAAATTACTTTTAACTGTAATAATTATAGGCTCGCTCATTTTCAAAATGAAATCATGTATTTGTAGAAATAAATAAAAATTAATTACAAAAATATTCGCTGGTTTCCCAGGGTAAATACGTTTTAGAAATTCCTTAGTTCAGAAAATCTGTATTCATGAAATAAAATTTTAATAATAAATTTTGCTTTATGTAAGTATTGACTGAAATAATAAAGCAAATGGACTGCAATTAATAAATATATAGTTTTTATATCATTAAGTTTAATCCAAGAAACTTCTTCTACTTTCAACTGTAATAATTATTTGCTTGCTAATTTCCAAAACGAAATCATATATTTGAATAAATAAAAGTTATAAAAAATTCTCTGAGCTCCTAGGGTAATAATTCTCAGGATAAATACGTTCTAGAAATTCCATAATTCATGCCCAATGCATTAAACTGCAAAATATTGATAGTCTTTGTTGAATTATTTTCACAAAAAATGTTAGTTTGATTACTGATATATTCTATAATTATTCTAAAGTGAGACATTTACTTATCTATTCATGTATACGTGTGAATGTGTGTGTATATATATATATGAAATATCAGTTGCTTTTAAATTCAAAATGTGCATGCAAATTCATGAAATTTGTTTTGTATGCTTTTAAACACATTTATAAATACTGGTTGTATTCAGATTACCATAGATCAGTCTCATTTCTTTATTATGTAGATCAAAAATTTTTTGAAAGATTGTGTATAAACGAATTTTTCAATATATTTTAAAATATATACGTTTTCCAGTTATATGTACCAACACATACTCATTTATTTTATTATATAATTTTGATATTTGTTAGGACTATGCAGCATGATTATTACCGGTGTGTTTTAATTCATTATTCATTTTGAAATTATCTTAAAGAAAAGAAATGTAATCGTAAAGTGAGAATTGGTCAAAAGTTAAAGGACTTTAATATTCTTTTTTATAAACTTTAGATTTTTTTCGAATTCGAAACAGTATGTTATGCCACGTTTATCATAATATAGAATCTCTTTTTTTTTTTTTTTTTTTTTTTTTTTTTTTGTATTTGAAACACCTGCTTGCTTTTTTATGTGTATTATTTGTATATTTTTAAACTTTAGTTTTCTGTCTAAGAAAATTCTGATATTCAGTTGGCGGACCATTTGTTAGCCTTGTAGTTTAATCATGCAAATTTTAATAGAGTAGTGCAACGTGAAATTGATATTATTTTAAGCAAGTCTTTCATTATAAGCATGTTTTATGAAATTCTATATATTAAAACAATTTTGAAATATATTTTATTCATGAGTATTTTTAAGAGTAGCGTAATATGAAATTGAAATTATTCTAAACAAGTATTTTATTCTAACCAACCTCTAATAAATTTGTATATATTAAAGCAATTTGAAATATAGTTCAATCATGCAAATTTTAATAAAGTAGCGTAATATAAAATTATAATTATTTTAAGCTAGATTCATATTATGCATGTTTCATAAAATTCTATATATTATAACAATTGTGATATACATTTTAATCATGAGCATTTTAACAGAGTAGCGTAATTTGAAGTCGAAATTACTTTAAGAAAGTCTTTCATACTGTCTAATAAAATTCTAGAAATTAAAAGAAATTTGAAGTACAATTCAATCATACATATTTTTTAGTTCAGCGTAATATGGAATTGAAATTATTCTAATCAAGTATTTTATAGTAACTAATCTCTAATAAAATTCTATATATTAAGGCAATTTGGAACATAGCTCAATCATATAAATTTTAATCGAGTAGCATAATATGAAATTGAAATTATTTTAAGCAAGCCTTTCTTTCTAAGCATGTTTCATAAAATTCTACATATTAAACAATTTTGAAGTATATTTTATTCGTGAGTAGTTTAAAAGAGTTGCATAATTTGAAATGGAAATTATTTTTAAGAAATCTTTCATTCTAAGCATGTCTAATAAAAATCTAGAGATTAAAAGAAATTTGAAGTACAGCTCAATCATACACATTTTAATTGAGTAGAGTAAAAAGAAATTGATATTATTCTAACCAAATCTATCATTCTTAGCAACGTCTAAAAAAATTCTGTATATTAAAACACATTTGAAATATTTATTAATATTTTAATAGAGTTGCATAATAATTTCTATATTATTTATATTTACCGATGTTAATGGGTATTACCATGGACACTTGTCGTGTAAGTCACATTATTAGTAACTGTTAAATTGTTGGCGACAGTTATTTTTGAAAAGTTTGCATAGCCTTATTCAATTAATAAAATATCTCTGATAAAATAAGTCACATTTTTCCGTTCTAAAATACTGGTATCCAAAATCATAGTATGTGACTTACACGACATGTGCTTATGGAAATATTCTAATACCATAGCTGACAACTTTTACACATTTTTGCTACGACTAAAACTGTACAGAGATTTTCTATTTGTTTAATCATATGATTTCGAAGATTAAATAAGACATTGTTTACTATAAACTTTTAGTGGTAGGAAAAATGCGTAAAAGTTGGCAGCTATGCTAATACTTTCAGGGAAAAAAAAAGAAATCGAAGTAATTCTATCCAATGTTTTACATTCACAGTCGTTTGAATTTAAGAGCACACACTAGCCACGCGGTAAAAGCCGAACGCTAATGTAAAGTCTATGGGAGCGTTCTTTTCAAATATCTCGCTCAAATTTCAATATTTTTTTTTTTTTTTTTTTTTTTTTTTTTTGCATAGGATAGCTGAGGACGATCTACAACCGGCCTAGTTTTTACTTTTTCAATTTTGGTTTCAGATTTTTTTTTTTTTTAATTACTTTAACTTTCAAAACGGGTTTAAACCGGTTCTGAAATTGAAACTATTATAATATAAAAAATATATAAGCAAAATCGAAAAAGTAAAAACTAGGCCGGTTGTGGAGCGTCCTCAGCTATCCTATGCAAAAAAATCATGTAAAATTATTAAAATTTGAGCGAGATATTTAAAAAGAATGCTCCCATAGACTTTACATTATCATCCGGGTATTTTTGTGTACTTTTTCTGTGACTATTGTGGGGCCTTAACTACTTCCCTAATTTGCCCGTACGTCAAATGAGCAAAGTGTTTTAGCCAATTGAGATTTTCTTGTACCACGTACAGGGATACATATTCCAATCGTAATTCGTTATTCTCACCAGTAAAGTTTTATTATAAATTTTATATAATCCAATCTAATAATTTTTCTGGTTTAATTAAGCAAAAATACCTGTTTAGAAAAACCGGTGGTAAAAGATTAAAAATTCTGTAAAAGACCATCAAAAATAGGCATTTTTTGAAAATCTTATTTAAAATTATTGAACAGTTATTTAACCCTTTAACGTTCAGAGCATTTTAATTGCTAAGATATTGAAATAAATGATTGACACCGGTAACTGAGTACAAATATTTTTGTAAATAAGAAAAAGTGATTTTTCACATGTATAATAAAATGAATTTTTCTTTATTAAAATTCCGGTGTCGATGTTGCATATCGGAATTAAAATTTTGTGGTTTCGTAGAGAAATCAATGAACGTTGAAGAGTTAAAAGATTTTTCTTCGAAAATATTGATCATTTAAGTGGATAATTAACAAAAATAAAATAATATAAATTAAAAACCCTATAATCCTTTTATGCATTTTAAAATCAATGTCCTTTTCAAAACTGTCGAAGTTTAGAATTATAGAATAAAACTATAAATGTCTCGGGATATGAAATACAGTTCACTCATACCAATTTTATTACCGTATTTTTCTGCGTCATCTTCTAGTTTCATTTTCAAATAAAATAGTTGTAGCATACAGAGTTTTTAAAAGTTCATGTTATCCTTTCCAACGTTAAAAAATAAATAAAATAGCCTCTGTCGTTTTATAGCAATTTTTCTAGTTTTAAAGCTATTCTTTATTTCGTCGTATAAATTTTTGTTTCACAGAATCAGTTTCTTATTTTTGAAATTTTTGTTCTGATAAAAAAATGGAAGCAAAGAAAATGACTGTAAGAAGGACAATATTTTTGTCTTTGAAAAAAAAATTATTACTCGAAAAAAATGTTTTATATGTTTAGATTATACCGAGATATGTTTTATAAAAGAATGCTGAAGATTAAAATTCTCGTATATTAGTAAAAAAATTAACATAGTTTGTATAGAGAATGAATATCAAACTGAAATTATTTTAAGCGGGTCTAATAAAATTCTGTATATTAAAAATATACATATATATATATATGTATAATCATATTTTAATAGTGTTGTGTAATATTTCCAATATTATTTAGTATTTAGCGATATCTGTACATTCAGCAAAAAAATTATATGAAATCGAAATCATTCTAAGCAATGTTTTACATTCACAGTCGTCCTTTGAATTTAAGAACCTGAATCACTTTACTAATCAATGTTTTTGAAGAAAACGTCCAAATAATATCTATTTTTTCATGTCTTTTACAGAATTTTTAATCTTATATCACAAGTTTTTGAAAACAGAAATTTTTGCTTAATAAGTTACAAAACAGTTCGAAATAAATTATAAAGGAATTACAATATAATTTTACTTGTGAGAATAATAAATTATGTTTCGATTATGGATATCCGTACGTGGTACGAGAAAGTAATGATCGACAAAAACACATGGAAAAGATTAATTAACAAAAATTAAATAAGTTCAAACTCTATTATTTAAAAACTCTATTAATTAAATTACTAATGTGCTTGGATTAAATAACAAAAAATTTATAGTAACATTTTACTGGTTAGAGTAATAAATTATGTTTAGATTATTGGTGCCCGTACGCAAGTGATTGACAAAAAAAAGAAAGGGGTTAACGTAATTTCCTACGTATAATCCGCGGATCAATCAATTATTTTTCCATCCAGAATTTGTTTAAAAAGAAATGTAACTTGTTAGATCGCCGTAAATATTTGTCTACAATCACTAAATAAAATTTCTGGATTCAAAAAGTATTGTTTGAACGGCGTATTCTAGGTAGACAATTATGGGAATTAACAAAAATTAAATAAGTTCAAACTCTATAATCGTTTTAAATATTTGAGAACAATGTCTTTTTTAAAACTGTTGAAGTTTAGAAAGACAGATTAAAACTCTATAAATGTCTCAGGAAATGAAATGCAGTTCAGTGATACATATTTTATTACTGTATTTTTCTGCGTCATCTTGTAGTTTCATTTTCAAATAAAATAGTTGTAGCATAGAAAGTGTTTAAAAGTTCATGTTATCCTTTCCAACGTCAAAAAATAAATAAAATAGCTTCTGTTGTTTTATAGCAATTTTTCTAGTTTTAAAGTTATTCTTTTTTTCGTTTCACAGAATCAGTTTCCTATTTTTGAAATTTTTTTTCTGATAAAAAAATGGAAGCAAAGAAGATGACTGAAAGAAGGACAATATTTTTGTCTTTGAAAAAAAAAATTATTACTCTAGAAAATGCTTTATATGTTTAAATTATACCGAAATATGTTTTAGAAAAGAATACTGAAGATTAAAATTCTCGTATATTAGTAAAAAAAAATTAAAATAGTTTGTATAGAGAATTAATATGAAATTGAAATTATTTTAAGCTGGTCTAATAAAATTCTGTGCATTAAAAAATATATACAGTCGACTCTCGTTAATTTGAAATCAGATAATTCGAATCTTCTCTTAATTCAAACTAAACTTGAAGTCCCAAAATTTTCAATGACAGAATAACGTTAAACTTTTTCATTAATTCGAACTCATTTTCGCTTGACATCGTTTAATCCGAACTAACGAGAATTCCGATTTTTCATTCTTCCTTTCTTTCTCACGGATTTCAGATCATTTGAATAACTTTCTTTCTTTAATTTTTGTGAAAATTGTTTCAAACGGGTATACATATAATCCCATGCATTTGATATCAACTTTTTAACTGCCTCGTCTGTCCAGCAGTGACGCTTTAAATTTTTCTTCCTTTGTGCTTGTTTCTAATCTTTAGATTAGTTTATGTATTTATACATTCTAATTTAAAATTAAGTCATATTTTAATGATAACAAACATAATAAATAAAAAAACACTATAACATTAATTCCTTTGTAATAGTATCATATTAAGCATGATCTCATTTTATACTTTCCATAATTCGAACTTCGGATAATTCGAACATTTCTTGTGGTCCCGACGAGTTCGAATTAACGAGAGCCGACTGTATATATAGTCATATTTTAAAAGTGTTGTGTAATATTTCCGATATTATTTAGTATTTAGCGATATCTGTACATTCAGCAAAGAAATTATATGAAATCGGTATCATTCTAACCAATGTTTTACATACACAGTCGTTTGAATTTAAGAAATTGAATCACTTTACTAATCAATGTTTTTGAAGAAAACGTCCAAATATCCACAAGTTTTTGAAAACAGAAATTTTTACTTAATTTACGAAAGGGTTTGGAATAAATTCTAAAAAAGAAATATAATATAATTTTACTGGTGTGAATAATAAATTATGTTTCGATTATGGATACCAGTACGTGGTACGAACAATTAATGATCGACAAAAACTGATGGAAAAGATTAATTAACAAAAATAAAATAAGTTAAATCTCTATAATCGTTTTAAATATTTGAGAACAATGTCCTTTTTAAAACTGTTAACTACAGAATAAAACTCTATAAATGTCTCAGGAAATGAAATAGGGGAGAGTGGGGATACTTGAGCATAGGGGATACTTGAGCCACCCCTATTATCTCTACAGTTGGTCAATTTTTCTTTCTAAAACTGGTAACAAACATAATTATAGTTCTGAACATGTAAAAAAGAAATCACATACCTCGGTACCATTTTGAAAGTATGGTGATTAACCCTCTGAGCTCTGCTGGTAGAATTTTCTATCAAATAATTTTAATTCTGAAATGTCACAACGACACCAGAAAATTCGACCAAATTTATTTCAAAAAGGTTTAATGCATTTTTTCGCGTATATTGCATATCGGTTTTTTTCTTTGCAAAATACTGGTGCGAATGTGTCATCTGGCTCAAGTATCCCCTCCATGGGGATACTTGAGCCACGATGTAAAAGAAAAAGTAAAAATTTATTAGACGTAGAAAAATAGTTGAAAATTAATTAAAAGTGGTTTTCAACTGAAAAAAAAGTATCAAATTTTCATTTTCAATATTTTATTTTGTTCTAAGAAATTATAAAAAAATTAAAAAAAATTAAAATTTTAAAAATGGCTCAAGTATCCCCATCTTCCCCTACAGTTCAGTCATACATATTTTATTACTGTATTTTTCAGCGTCATCTTGTAGTTTCATTTTCAAATAAAATAGTTGTAGCATACAAAGTTTTAAAAGTTCATGTTATCCTTTCCAACGTCAAAAATAAATAAAATAGCCTCTGTCGTTTTATAGCAATTTTTCTAGTTTTAAAGTTATTCTTTTTTTCGTCGTATAAATTTTCGTTTAAGAGAATCAGTTTCCTATTTTTGAAATTTTTGTTTTGGTAAAAAATGGAAGCAAAGGAAATGGCTGTAAGAAGGGAAATATTTTTATTTTAGAAAAAAGATATTGCTAAAAAAATTAATTGTATTTTTAGATTATACCGATATGTGTTTTACAAAAAAGTTTTGAAAATTAAAATTCTCATATATCAGTGTTAAATTTTAAAATAGATTCTATAGAGAATGAATGTGAAATTTAAATTATTGTAAGCACGTATTTTATTCTAGGCAGGTCTAATAAAATTCTGTATATAAAAAAAAAATGAAATACAAATTCATATTTTAATACAGTTGTGTAATAATTCCAATATTATTTAGTGTTTACCAGTATTTCTACATTCAGCAAAAAATAATGTGGAATCGAAATTGATCTAACCATTTTTTTACATTCACAGACGTTTGTATTTAAGACATTCAAACACTTTACCAATCAATAATGTTGAAGAAAACTTCCAAATAATGTCTATCTTTTTCATGGAGTTTACAGAATTTTAAATCTTTTATCACCGGCTGTTCAAAACAGAAATTTTGCATAATTAAGTGACTAATGTGCTCGGATTAAATAACACAAAATTTACAGTAACATTTTACTGGTTAGAATAATAAATTTTGTTTAGTTTACTGGTGCCCGTACGCAAGTTATGATTGACAAAAATACAAGAAAGGAGTTACCATAATTTCCTGCGTATAATCCGCGGACCATTAATTTTTTAAACCAGAATTTGTTTTAAAAAATGCAACATGTTAGATCGCCGTAAATATTTGTCTACAATCACTAAATAAAATTTCTGGATTCGAAAAGAATTGTTTGATCCGCGTATTATAGGCAGGAAATTATGGGAATTAACAAAAGTTAAATAAGTTCAAACTGTATAATCATTTTAAATATTTGAAAACAATGCCCTTTTTAACACTGTTGAAGTTTAGAACTACAGAATAAAAAGCTATAAATGTCTCAGGAAAAGAAATACAGTTCAGTGATACATATTTCATTACCGTATTTTTCTGCGTCATCTTGTAGTTTCATTTTCAAATAAAATAGTTGTAAGCATACAAAGTTTTTAAAAGTTCATGTTATCCTTTCCAACGTCAAAAAAATAAATGAAATGTCCTCTGTTGTTTTATAGCAATTTTTCTAGCTTTAAAGTTATTCTTTTTTTACGTCATATAAATTTTCGTTTAAAAGAATCATTTTCCTATTTTTGAAATTTTTGTTCTGATAAAAAATGTAAGCAAAGGAAATGACTCTAAAAAGGACAATATTTTTATCTTAAAAAAAAAAAAAGAAAAAAAATTGTGAAAAGAAGAAAAAAATTGCTTTATGTGTTCAGATTATACCGAAATATGTTTTAAAAAAAGAATGCTGAAGATTAAAAATCTCGTATATTAGAATTAGATTAAAATATTATTTTTATAAAAAAATGGATTATTATTTTATTGTCGCGCAACACCCGCATAATCTACCTAAATCAGAACTCTGTCTTATTTGCAAAGATGCGTTATTGGTAATTTTAGAGATAGAGTGAAAAAAAAATTAGGTTATTATTTTTAGTTTAGTATTGGTTATAAGTAGATAAAAAAGGCATAATTTTCTGTTTAAATGACCATATGTCTTTTTAGGGAAATTTAGTTTTCATAAAAATATTTAAAAAAAAATCGTTCAAAGAAAGAAAATATTTTTATCACAAAAAATATATTTTCCGGGAAAACCAAACGACGCTTTGTGTGTTTGGATTATACAGACGCGTGTTTTATGAAAGATGCTTTATGAGGATTACGACTCTTGTATTTGAGATCGATTACAAGATACGAAGGATTCCTGGAATTTCCCGACAGAAAATTCTTTTATACCAATTTTTTCTTATAAAAAAATTTCATCTTATATATTGAAAAAAAAATCGCGCATTAAGCCCAGATTTATTTTCGTGTATAAAAATGTTGATAATCGTCCTGGAAAAGTCTCTGAGGCGTACAAACCCTATGTTAAATTCAAAAATAGTTTTTATAAACAATAAATAAATATTTTACTCCCTTGCAACATCTACATATTTTATACAGGGTGTTTCTAAATTCATGGTACAAACTTTAAGGGGTGATAATACCCATCAAGACAAACAATAGTAAATAGGAAACTAAGGGTCCCAAATATCTTTCGAAGGAGATAGGCGCCATTAAGAGGCCTCAGGGGTTGATCAATACGGAAAAACATGTAAACAGAGCTCTCGCTTCGAGTCAATATAAAAACAGAAGTATTCCGTATAATTAATTTAAACTTTCCGGTATTTTAAAGGTATGTTTGTAGTTTTATAAAATTATAAAATGAAGTATTGCAATGTAATATAATAAGAAATATAGCAAAATTTTTGTAACACAATTTTCGAAAAAAAATTGTGTTATATCACCAACACCAAGATATCTGAACGTTGAATTGACTTAAGAACCTAATTTTTGATTTTAAATGAACAGGAAACTTTACTCTATAGAATGAATTAAGGATATAACAATCACTCGAAAAAACATTATTAAAAAAACTTTCAAACTTAAAAGTTTAAAAACCCCTAAAGAATACAATTTTTTTTCATTAAAATTCTCAAAATATTAAACTATCTAAATTATATTAATTCATAGATAATGATGTTATATTCATAAAAAAAAACTATTCCATCAAATAGTTTTTTTTTAAATCTTGGTGTCAGTCGTCAAAAATCAAGTTTTGAGAAAACGCGACTTACAGATGAAATTATATGGATGCGGCTATGAAAGTGTTGATACATAAATGCTTATAACTCCGTTAAAAATACAAATATTTTTATGCGGTTTTTCACATTGAGTTAAGAATTAATTGAATAATCAAACTAGATCATACAAAATCGATTTTTTGAAAAGTTTTCAACCCCTGAGCCCTTTTAAAGTTTAGGGTCTAAAAATTCAAATGATTATAAAAAACAGAAAAATTGGTCGATTCGTTTCCGGTTTTCACTAAAACTATTCTTTATGTCAGTATTGTCTTGAAAATAAATTATAAAGATAAATTTCAAAAAATGCCGATAGATGACGCTTTAGACTTTGGAGTAACGTACAACTATTTTTTACTGTAATTTATTGCATCTCATGATTTTTTTTTTAGAAGCTTAGACATAAACTTAAATTTTGCTATGAAAATCTGAATCGTTGAGAGTGGTTAAGTATCGCAAACTGAACTGAGTTCAATGGGGATGGGGAGCCTCAAATTTCAAATTATTATAAAAAACGGAAAAAATTGGTCGGTTTTCGCTAAAACTATTCTTTATTTCAATATTTCCTTGAAAATAAATTTTGTTGTAAATATATATATTTTTTAAATATATTAAACTGTTTCATGTATAATAAAATTGATACATGTCTCAGAAGCTTAATATAAATTATACGATACTGTCTTGCATAATATGGGGTACATAGCATTTACAGGGCCACACGAAAGATTTCAAATAATATATTCTTTCCGATGTACTGTATATGTATCCGATGATGACTGATGGATGGATGAAATGAATTTAATTATGATATGCGCGTTTAAGTTTCACGAAATATATGCTCACTATACGCTGTGTATAAATTTTATAGTTGATATACAGGGCTACCCAAAACAGTTCGCCAACGTTACTGAATATGAGCTTAACATACTTAAACGTGGTTCTTAAATAAGTTATGCATTTTTACGCTGAGCTGCAGTCACTGAGAAATGTTTGCAGAACATGGATAAAATGATATATAGGGCCACGCCAAGAATTGGGTACATGGACGCCTATGAATTATAATTTATGAGAATGTGATTTTAGTTGTTTTAAAAGTGTTTTAGTTTACAATAAATTTTAGTCTAATGCTGACGCGTAATAAAGGTACAATGTAAACTACAGGGCTGAACAAAAGTAATCAAGTATGTTTACATCTAATAGTATGAATTGTTGAAAAAGAAATTTCAAGCTACTGGGTATTTTCTTGCTAAACTAAATTTTTCCATTATATCAACTGACAGGTGAAATACTAGGGCTGTTAAAAAGTACTGGAATACATATTTGCGTATATTTGGCTATATACTCTTATTTCTTTAAATAACGAAGTTTTGTTAAAGATTTCATGAAGTGTTGGAAAGTGCTTCATAATCTATTCTTAACACATGATTTTTCTTACTTGTTTAATTTTATTTCGTACCGCTTTTTTAAAACAAAAATGTTTTACATGTTATTTGATAATTTTCTCAAGAGAAATACATTAGGAAATTTACTCTATAGAAATAGTGGCATAATATTAAAATAATCTCTTTAAGTAGACCCAATTTTATAGTCGTAAATGTTTTTCTTTAAAACTCTGCATTGGTGTAAAAAGCATTGAAACAAAAAGCATAATTTTTTGTTTAAAAAATTGTGTGATTTTTATGGGACTTTCATTTTGATAAAATAAAACGAACACTAAAGAAATGACTGTGATATAGGAAGTTTTTTATATTTTAAGTATTCCTGAAAATGGAAAGAATGCTTTGTGCGTTCAGATCATACATGCATGAAGATTAAAATTTTAGTACAAAATTACTAAATTTAAAAATAGTTTTTATAGAAAATGAAATATTATTTTACTGCCATACAACGTCTGTATAATTCACATAATATATGGCACAATGTTATTTCTTAATCGATACATACACTATTGATACATATATCTGCATAATGTTTAGATTAAAAAAAAAAAAGTAGATTACTTTTACAATCGAAAATGTCTTCCTTAAAAACTTTGTATTGGAGTATAAAGCGTTAAAAAATACATTTCTGTTTAAAAAATGATATGTCTTTTTATGGAAATTTCATCTTGATAAAATAAAACAAAAGCTAAAGAAATGACAAAAAATAGGAAGTTTTTTATTTTTAAAGTAGTGCCGAAAAAGGAAAGGATGCTTTTTGCGTTCATATCATACATGCATATATTTTTATAAAAGATGTACTTTGAAGATTAAAATTTTCCTACAATATTACTAAATATAAAAATAATTTTTAAAGAGAATGAAATAATATCTTATGGTCAAAATTCTGCATAATTTATATAATACAGGGCATAATGTTATTTCTTAATTGCCAGCATGCAATATCGTCAAATGCGTCCTTATAATGTCTAGAAAAAGAAAAAGTACATTACTTTTAAAATCGAAAATGTCTTCCCTAAAAATTTTGTATTGGAGTATAAAATGTTAAAAATTAAATTTCCGTTTAAAATATGGTACGTCTTTTTATGAAACTTTCGTCTTGGTAAAAAATAAATAAATAAATAAATAAATAAATAAATAAACAGGAAAATTTTTATCTTTAAAGTAATGCGAAAAATGGCAAAAAAATAAGAAATTTTTTATTTTTAAAGTAGGGCGGAAAAGGGAAAAAGTAGTTTGTTATACATAGTTTCAGGTTATACATGCATCTACTTTATAAAAGATGTACTTTGAAGATTAAAATTTTCCTAAAATATTACTAAATTCAAAAACAATTTTTTATAGAGAATATCTTACGGTCACATTACATCTGAATAATTTATATAATAGAGGGCCCAGTGTAATTTCTTAATTGCATGAATGTGATAGTCTCAAATGCTTCTGATTAATGTTTAGAGAAAAATGAAAAAAAAGTAGATTATTTTTACAGTCGAAAATGTCATTTTTAAAAACTTTGTATTGCATAAAGTGTTAAAAAACAAAAACTAAAATCTAAAATTTCTGTTTAAAAATAATATGTCTTTTTATGGAAATTTCATTTTAATAATAATAATAATAATAATAATAATAATAATAATAATAATAATAATAATAATAATAATAATAATAATAATAATAATAATAATAAAAACGAAAGCTTAAGCTCTTAAGCTTAAGAAATTGCTATGATATATTTTTATGTTTAAAGTATTCCGGAAAAGGGAAAGGATGCTTTGTGCTTTCGGATCATACATGCATAAATTTTAGTAAAAATGTTCTTTGAAAATAAAAAATTTCGTATAATACTACTAAATTTAAAATTAGTTTTTATAGAGATTAAAATAATATTTCACCATCACACTACATCTGCATAATTTATATAATACAGTGCGCAATGTTATTTCTCAATCGCATACATGCAATATTGTTAAATGCATCTGTATCACATTTAGTGAAACATGCAATATGTATTACTTACCCATCATACGTAGTATAGGGTAAGTCTTGCAATCGTTTTGAAAATCGAAAATTTTTTTTTGACGGATTTACACGTTTTAGATAGTGGAGATTCCGAAAAACATATTTTTAGAAAAAAAATTTGTCGTCCGTCTGTCTGTCTTAAAACGTCTGTCTGTAAACGCTCTATCTCCCGAACAAATTGAGATAGAGACTTGAAATTTTGTATGTAGTTAGTATGTAAGAATGGGACGAACCCTATTTAATATCAGCAACCTCGATTATCCGGAACTATTTTTTTCGGACTCTCGAAAAATTCGTTCTGATGAAAGGTATATAAAAATTTTCGAATTTTTTTGTTCTAAGGAATGGACGTAAAATGCAATAAAATAACACACATTTTGCATATAGAACGAAGTCTATCGGATTATTAGTTGCCGAGATATTTGTAATCTTGTTTTCCACATTCTTCGATTTTTCATGACCCTGTATTTCATTCAAATTTCAATTCAGAAGTATATTTTAATTGGAAATGAGACGCTTAATCCAACGCAGTTAATTTTTAGTTAATAGAATTATTATTTTTGGAGTTATAAGTATGTTTCTTTTACGCAGTTCGGTACTACTTGAGTAGTTTGGCGTTTTATATAATTTGTCGAAATTGGTACATCAGCAGTTTTTTAATATAGCAATACTATGTATATTAACAATATTTAAATTTTGTTTATGAATTGTAATGCATTGTATAAATAGTTGTACATGTTTTATTTTCATATACATATCCATGATGGGTAAGTATTACGGTGGCCCCCAACGACTAGTTTTAACTTTATAGTCGTAAATGTTTTTCTTGTAGATTCTGCGTTAATAAAAAGCAATTATAAAAGCATAATTTCTATTTAAAAAATGGTATGATTTTAATGGTATATGCATTTTAATAAAATAAAACAAAAGATTGAGAAATTACCATGAAATAGGATTTTTTTATCTTTAAAGTATTCCGGAAATGTGAAAGAATGTTTTGTGCTTTCAGTTCATATTGACATATGTTTCATAAAAGATGTTATTTGAAGATTAAAATTTTCGTTTAATACTACTACATTTAAAAATAGTTTTTATACAGAATGGAATGATTTTTTATTGTCACACAGCATCTGCATAATTTTGTATAATATAGGTACAATGTTATTTCTTAATGGCATACATTCAATATTTTCTAATGCACCTGCATAACGTTTAGAGAAAAATGAAAAAAAAAGCATGCAGATACATTATATAGTCAAAAATGTACATCTTAAAAACTTTCTAAAGATGTATAAAGCGTTAAAAAACATAAATTTTCATTTATAAAATGGTATTTTTTATGAAAATTTTATTTTGATAAAATAAACGAAAGCTTAATAAATTACTATGAAAATCTGTTTTCGTTAAAAATTCTGGAGCATAGATGCGAACTTTTAAACATTTTTTCTACCACTAAAATTTTATAGTAAATAATGTCTTATTTTATCGCCGAAATCTTATGGTTAAACAAATAAAAAATCTCTGTACAATTTTAGTGGTAGCAAAAATGGGAAAAGGGAGAGGATGCTTTGAGCGTCCAGATAATAATCTTCATAAAGATTATTTTTTTCGTATTTTATTGTTGAATTTAAAAATATTTTTTATAGCGATTGAATTAATATTTTCCTGTCACAGAACATCTTCATAATGTATCTTCACAGGCCACTTGTATCTAAGTTGTATACTTACATTATTGTCAAATACATAATATGCATCAATTTTTGAGTTAAAGTGAAAAAACATGTAGATTAATTTTATAGTCGAAAATGTATTCCTTAAAAACTTTGTATTGGTGTATAAAGCGTTAAAAAAAAAACATAAATTTAATTTAAATAATAGCATGTTTTTTATGGAAATTTCATCTTGATAAAATAAAACGAAAGCTAATGAAATCGCAAAAATAGGAAGTTTTTTATGTTTAAAGTAGTGCGTAAAAGGAAAAAGGATGCTTTGTGCGTTCAGATCATACAGGCATGTATTTTATGAAAGATGTACTTTGAAGATTAAAATATTCCTATAATAGTACTAAATTTAAATATAGTTTTTATAGAGAATGAAATAATATCTTGCGGTCACATTACATCTCCATAATTTATGTAATACAGGGCACAATGTTATTTCTTAATTGAATACATGCAATATTGTTAAATTCATCTGCATAATGTTTAGAGAAATATGAAAAAACAAGTAGATTATTTTTAAAGGCGAAAATGTGTTTCTTAAATACTTTCTATTTATGCATAAAGCGTAAAAAGACAAAAACAAAAAACTAAAATTTCTGTTAAAAATAATTTGTCTTTTTTATGGAAATTTCATTTTGATAACAAAACGAAAGCTTAAGAAATTACTATGAAATTCTTTTATCTTTAAAGTATTCTGGAAAAGAGAACGGATGCTTTGTGCGTTCAGATAAAAACTTTGTATTAGAACATAAAGTGTCAAAAAAAAAAAAAAAAATAAGAACTAAAATTTTTGTTTAAAAAATTTGTCTTTGTTTGGAAATTTCATTTTGATAACAAAACAAAAGCTTAAGAAATTACTGTGAAATTCTTTTATCTTTAAAGTATTCCGGAAAAGGGAAAGGACATTTTGTGCGTTCAGATAATACATGCATATATACTATAAAAGATTTTCTTTAAAAATTAAAAATTTCGCATAACACTACTAAATTTAAAATTAGTTTTTATAGAGTGTGAAATAATATTTTATAGTCACACAACATCAGCTTAATTTATATAATACAGGGCGCAATGTTATTTCTTAAACGCATTCATGGATTAATAACAAATGCATCTACATAACGTTTAGAGAAAAATGCTAAAAAAATAAGTATTTTAATTTTATAATCGTAAATGTTTTTCTTGGAAAGTCTGTGTTGACGCTCATAGAGATTAAAAAAGCATAAATTTCCATTTAAAAAATGGTATGATTTTAATGGTATGTGATTTTAATGAAATAAAACAAAAGATTAAGAAATGATAATGAATTTTTTTTTATCATTAAAGTATTGCGGAAAAGTGCAAGATTGTTTTGCGTGTTGAGATCGTACAGACATATGCTTTATAAAATATGTTATTTGAAGATTAAAATTTTCATGAAGTACTGTTATATTTAAAAATAGTTTTTATAAAGAATGGAATAATATTTTACTGTCACACAACAACTGCATAATTTATATGATTTAAGGCACAATGTTAGTCCTTACTGACATACATTCAATATTGTCAAATGCATCTGCATACAGTTTAAAGAAAAAAGAAAAAAAAAAGAACAAGCAGATGTATTTTACAGTCGAAAATGTACGTCTTAAAAACTTTTTATATACAGGGTGATTCCAAATTTTTTTTACAATAAAAGAGGGGTGATAGTACACATCAAGACAAACAATATTAAATAGGAGACCAAGGGTCCAAAACCTTTTCTTAAGGAGGTAGCCGCCATATAAGTTTAGGGACCAAAATTTCAAATAAACATAAAAACGGAAAAATCGATCGATTGATTTGTGGTTTTCACTAAAATTATTCTTTATGTCGGCATTTTCTTGAAATTAAATTATAAAGATAAATTTCAAAAAATGCCGATATAGGGCGCTTTAGACTTTGGAGTAACGAACAACTATTTTTTGCCGGTATGTTTTGCATCTCATTAAATGTTTTCGTAAGTTTACACTCAAACTTAAATTTTGAGCTCAAAATCTGTAGTTGGGAGTGGTTAAGTAACACAAACTGAGCTGTGTTCAGATGGTTCAAATTTCAAATGATTAAAAAAAACGAAAAATTGGTCGATTGATTTGCGGTTTTCACAAAAACTATTCTTTATTTAGGTATTTTCGTGAAAATAAATTATAAAGATAAATTTCAAAAAATACCGATAGAGGGCGCTTTAGACTTTGGAGGAACGAACAACTATTTTTTGCCGAATTGTTTGCATCTCTTTAAATGATTTCGGAAGCTTAGACTTAAACTTAAATTTTGAGCTCAAAATCTGAATAGTAAGGAGTGGTTAAGTAGCACAAACTGAACTGTGTTCAAGGGGGAGGGGGAGGTTCAAATTTAAAGTAATTATAGAAAATGGAAAAATTGGTCGATTCGTTTGCGGTTTAAAATAAAACTATTCTTTAAGTCAGTATCTTCTTGAAAATAATTTTTAAAGATAAATCTCAAAAAATTCCGTCAGAGGGCGCCTTAAACTTCAGAGTAACCAACAATTCATTTTAACCTATATTTTTTGGTTCTAATTAAATGCTTGCAAAAGCTTTTTAAATGTTCTCGCAAGCTTAGATTTAAACTTAAATTTTGAGCTCAAATCCTGAATCGTTATGAGGAGTTAAGAAGCGCAAACTGAAGTGTGTTCAGGAGTTGAAATTTAACCCTCTTTCCTCCTCGAACACAATTCAATTTTTCCCTACTTAAACACACACAACGATTCAGAATTTCAGCCCAAAATTTAAGTCTATGCATTTGAAAGCATTTAATGAGATTAAAAAAATAACAGTTAAAAATAGTTGTACGTTACTCCAAAGTCTAAGGCTCCCTCTATCGGCATTTTTTGAAATTTATTTTTAAAAATTATTTTCAAGAAAACACTGATTGATCAAGAAAACTGCTGATTTAAAAGTTAGTTTTAGCAAAAACTGCAAACGAATCGACCAATTTTTTCCGTTTTTTACAATTATTTGAAATTTGAACCCTCTGAACACAGCTAAGTTTGTCTACTTAACGACTCCCAGCTATTCAGATTTTGAGCTCAAAATTTAAGTTCAAGTCTAAGCTTACGAAAGCATTTAATAAGATGCAAAAAATAACGCCAAAAAAGAGTGTTTCGTTACTCCAAAGTCTAAAGCGCCCTCTATCGGCATTTTTTGAAATTTATCTTTATAATTTATTTTCACAAAAATACCTAAATAAAGAATTGTTTTAGTGAAAACGGCAAATCAATCGACCAATTTTTCCGTTTTTTATAATCATTTGAAATTTGAACCCTCTGAACAAAGCTCAGTTTGTGTTACTTAACCACTCCCAACTACAGATTTTGAGCTCAAAATTTAAGTTTGAGTCTAAGCTTACGAAAACATTTAATGAGATGCAAAAAATACCGGCAAAAAATAGTTGTTCGTTACTCCAAAGTCTAAAGCGCCCTCTATCGGCATTTTTTGAAATTTATCTTTATAATTTAATTTCAAGAAAATGCCGACATAAAGAATAATTTTAGTGAAAACCGCAAATCAATCGACCGATTTTTCAGTTTTTTATGTTTATTTGAAATTTTGGTCCCTAAACTTTATTGGCGGCTATTTCCTTAGGAAAACGTTTTGGACCCTTGGTCTCCTATTTAATATTGTTTGTCTTGATGTGTGCTATCACCCCTCTTTTACTGTAAAAAAAATTTTGGAATCACCCTGTATATATATATATATATATATATAAGGCGTTAAAAAACATAAATTTTCATTAAAAAAATAATATTGTTTATGAAAATTTTATTTTGATAAAGTAAACGAAAGCTTAAGAAATTACAGTGGAACCTCCAAATAAGGAACACTCTCAATAAGGGACAGAAGTTGCAGTCTCATAGATGTCCCTTATTTGGAAGTTTCACTGTAATATGAAATTCTCTTATCTTTAAACATTCTGGAAACGGGTAAGGATGCTTTGCGCGTTCAGATCACTGATCTTAAAAGATTAATTTTTTCGTATTTTATTGTTGAATTTAAAAATATTTTTATAGCGAATGAATTAATAACTTCCTGTCACACAGCATATTCATAATATACCGGGTGTCCCAAAAATGACTGATGGATTTTAAAATGCAATAACTTGCAAACGGTGACAGCTATTTAAAAAATTTTTGCAGAAGGGTTATGTATAATGTCAGGAGTTTTTTTACCGCAATTTTTTGTTTTAGTTCGCATCTCAAGCAATAGGTGGCGCTGACGGTGATTGAAGGCCAGGTGCTGAGTGAAGCGTCGACCTGGCCTTCAATCGCCGTCAGCGCCACCTATTGTTTGAGATACGAACTAAAATAAAAAAAAACGGTAAAAAAACTCCTGACATTATACATAACCCTCCTACAAAAAATTTTTTAAATAGCTGTCACCGTTTGCAAGTTATTGAATTTTAAAATCCATCAGTCGTTTTTGGGACACCCGGTATCTTACACAGGACATAATGTAATACGTAAGTTGTATAATTACATGATTGCCAAAAGCATCTGCATAAATTTTTGAGTTATAGTAAAAAAAAAAAAAAAATATGTAGATTAATTTTATAGTCGTCCTTAAAAACTTTGTATTGGTGTATAAAACGATTTTAATGAGCATAAATTCCCGTTTAAAAAAATGGCATGTGTTTTTGTGAAAAATTTCGTTTTCATTAAAAATAAAAAAAAATAAAAAAAAAGGAAGAAATGACTATGATATCCCAGGTTCTTTTATATTTAAAATATTCTAAAAAAGTACTTGTATTTCGCACAACAGTTGCATAATTTATATAATATAGGGATCAATCTTATTTTTTAATTGTATACTTGCATTTTTTGCTAAGTGCATCTGCAAAAATTTTAGAATTAAAGTGAAAAAACTTGCAGCAAAACTCTGTATTGCTGTAAAAAGCGATTAAGAAAAGCATCAGTTTCCGTTTAAAATTTTATTGTTATTTTTATGAAAATTTCGTTCGTATATAAATATATATATATATATATATAAATTCCTATTTTGAAAGGGTAACTATCAGGGTTCGCACAGTTCTACCACTAAATTTTAAGAATATTCTCGAAGTGTTTCAATTCAGAAAAATACCGCAAAATCTGGGATTGAAAGTGGGGATTGCGAATGTTGTGGTTTAAAAATTAAATGCAAATTTTCTTGTTTTTAATAGTGATGCCAGAGTCCTTGGAAATTCCAAGGAGTGTGCGAACCTTGAAATATGTACCCCTGAAGAGAAGTTTAATATAAAAGCTTTCTACTGTCTATTTATCCATTTACCTTGCTACTTTTGGTAATCTACTCTCTATAACACTCGAAACTTCAAATGATTTTAACAGGATTTCATTTTTTTGTGTTAATTATACTTAAAGACAGTTTAAATACTGATTTCAGTGGATTATTGTTATGATAATATCTGAGTTACTTTGGTTTTGTTTGCAAAAGTTTTTATATATACGTATGCATACATACATAAAAGAAAATATGAGTTAAAAAAGAACTATGAAATAGGGTTTTCTTTTATCTTTAAAGTATTCCGGAAAAGGAAAAATATGCTTTTTACGCTCAGATCATACAGGCATATGTTTTATAAAAGATGTTCTTTGACGTTTAAAAATTCCTGGTATATTACAGTTGGATTTAAAAATATTTTTATGGGATTTTTATTTCAATAATACTCGATTAATGTTTTACAGTCGCTTAAAATTTGCAGTAGCTATTAAACACATTCAATCATAATGATATCTTAATTGCTTATTTTTATTATGTTCAAATGCCGCTGCATAAATTTTAAAGATAATGTGAAAAACATACATAGTAATTTTATGGATGAAAAAATATTTCTTAAAAGATTTAATAGGCTTGTACGTTAAAGGTCAAATAGCAGTAATTTTTTATTTACTACTTTTTAAGTTTCTTTTTAATTGTGGACTACACTTTTGCCTACACGACAATTATATAGCGAGATATTGTAAATTTTATTAATAGATCCAGTTCACACCGGAATTCACAAAACGAATTTTTTAGAGATTTTGAATTCCTTAATTTAAACTTTTATTTTAAAACCAAAATTAATAAAATATTATTGGTGCCGATTGCAAGTTTGGAATTAAAATTAAGTATCCCAGACCTGGCTAAGTGTTCCGGAAAGGGTTAAGAAGACACAGTACTTTGAATTTGGTCAAATTAGTATCTTTTTTTTTTATATTAACTGAAAGTATCTTCAATTTTTGGTAATTTGAGATCCCATTTTTGCCTATACGACAATTATATCGCAATATATTGCAAATTTTATTAATAGATCCAGTTCAATTTTCCATACATATGAAAATTATAACGGATTTTTCGTCATGTTCATATATTTATAACTCGTTTGTTCGGCTTTGATGCTGATTAAGATTCAGGTTTGATTTTTCTTTTACTTATTATTCTATTTAATATTTCTGTGTAAGGGTTTAACATTCAAGTTTTTAGTTATTTTTTTAATTATTTAAATTGAGAGTTTGTTGATTTTCTCTATTTGTTAATATACACGGGAGAAAATAATAACAAAAACATATCAACTGAAAATCCCACACAATTAAAAATCCATCCATAGTTTAAATTAGTATATTCTAATGAATGTGGAAAAAATCGAAGCAAAAATATTCATATTTTAAAAGTCAATTTAAAAAAATTAATTTTAACAAAATATGCTGTTCTGCGCATTTAAATTAGTGTTAAGTATTATGCCATCACATATAGTCACATACAGTCGGCTTTCCTTAATTCGAACTAGTCGGAAGAAAAAGAAATGTTCGAATTATCCAGTCTTCGAATTATGGAAAGCACGAGACGAAAGCATGTTAAAAGGGGTACTATTTAAAAGAAATTAATCTTATAGTATTTTTTTAATATATTTCGAATGTGTAATCATTAAAATACGACTTAATATTAAATTAAAGAAATAAATATATAAACTAATTAAGGGATTAGGAAAAAGCACAAATGAAGGTGGGGTGGAGGTGTCATTAAAGAACAGATTGGGCATTAAAAACAGCGGATATCAAATGTATAAGAATATATGTATAGGGGAAAATGGGGATACTTGAGCTATTTTTTAAATTTAAATTTTTAACAATTAATTTTTAATTTTTTAAATTTTAAATTTTAACAAAATAAAATATTAAAAATGAAAATTTGATATGTTTTCTTCAATTGAAAACCACTTTCAATTAATTTTGTACTATTTTTCTATGTCTAATAAATTTTTACTATTTCTTTTACATCGTAGCTCAAGTATCCCCATGGAGGGGATACTTGAGCCAGATGTCACATTCGCACCAGTATTTTGCAAAGAAAAAAAACGATTTACAATATACGCGAAAAAATGCATTAAACCTTTTTCAAATAAATTTGGTCGAATTTTCTGGTGTCGTTGTGACATTTCAGAATTAAAATTATGTGCTAGAAAATTCTACCAGCAGAGCTGAAAGGGTTAATCACCATATTTTCAAAATGGTACCAAGGTATGTGATTTCTTTTTTACATGTTCAGAACTATAAATATGTTACCATGTTGCCAGTTTTAGAAAGAAAAATTGACCAACTGTAGAGTAATAGGGGTGGCTTAAGTATCCCCTATGCTCAAGTATCCCCACTCTCCCCTACTTGTTCAGAACAATTGTAACAAAAATGAGAGAAAGATAGTTATTTCAAGAATCTGAAGTCCGAGAGAAAGTAAGGAAGAATGAAAAATTGGAATCTCGTTAGTTCGAATTGAATGAAGTGAAGAGAAAATGAGTTCGAATAAATGAAAAATTTTAATATTATACTGCTATTGAAAATTAGGGGACGACTTCATGTTTAATTCGAATTAAGCGAAGATTCGATTTATCCGATTTCGAATTAACGAGAGCCGACTATATATTCAACATTGACGCGATGGTTTCAAAGGTATTGTCTCCTATTAAACTGTTAACCAATTCGGGACGTGCGTCGTTTACAGAATTTTTAATCATGTTTCACCGATTTTATAAAACAGATTCTTTTTTATCTGCTTGAACCGGAAAAAATGCTCGGATTAAATAAGGCAAAGTTTACAATAACATTTTATTGGTGAGAATAATAAAGAATTCTGGAAATTCTATGTGACACTTTTACCGGGCGCTTGTCCCCAAGGGATAAACAGGTTTCGTATCTATAACCTCTTCAGACATGAGCATAACAACTGTACAAATATATATTTATTGTTTTTGCATAATCGAAATGACACGATAGATCACAGAAAGGGTCATTTTTATGAAATTAGTACTTTAGGGTAATGGTAATTTGGGTTAACAAGTATGGATATAAAAGTACTAATCCCTTTAAAACATCAGTTTATCTATCAGTAATATAAATTTACCCAATAACAAAATTAAGGTCTTTAAACAAGTAAATGATCAGCAAATTCTCAAAATTTTTTATTGTAAAACATTTAAATTAAATAATCATGAATATTTCTTACTTTCTTGGCCACAATGTCTTAGAGGTATTTTGGAAACTCGGATGAAAATAATATTTATTTTACGTAATACTATTCATCAATGCTGACACTTATTGGTTTTGTTTTGACGCAAAAAAAAAACATTCAGCTGTATAGAAGTGAAGTAAAAATGCAAAAAATTGAACAGTTTAGTTTTTATGACGAAAATAATGGAGGTACACATTTGTGTACCTCAGGTCTGAAGAGGATAAATTGACTTATTGAATTTTAATGTGTTTTTTTAGTAACACAATTTTATAAAGTACTAGTCGCTACATCTGAAGATAGAATATATTTTTTTCATTAAGTAAGGACACTATTACTGTATGAAAGTCTGGTAAAAGACGTTTGAAAGTCCTTGAAGCCTACCAACCATGTTACCCTTTCCGTACAGAAAAATTCTGCTAGTAAAATGATGAAGTAATTTTTCAAAACCTGCATTTATGAACGAGTTATTTTAGATATTAAGAACTCGTTTCTTTAATCATTCAATATAAAAGAAGAATTTTATAAAATTATTCTTGGTTCTCTTTCTATGTTTGGAATTAAAATTAGGAGGTCGCGAATTGAGATTACACTGTGCTGAAAAAGTTTCCATTATTGTAACTGTTATTATTTTAACACTGTAATGATCATGAGGTTTATTTTTAATTTATTTGCAGAAAAATGGAAATATCATGTTTGAAATATCATCATTCTAATTTTCGGCTTTAATGCGGGAAACTATAGATAAAGATCGTCTTATTTAAAATGCCATATTACAAGATGCAAAATGTTGACATACTGTTTTCTAATTAAGGTAACTAATAAAGAAAAGCTTTAACTGAACGTAGAATAAAAAATACAACAATTTTTTTCCTTACAAAAAATATGATAATGTATTTTTTTCTTTTCTGTGTATAATTAACAAAGCATTGCTATTACATTAATTCATTGTTACTAAGTTAATCTAAAAATATTGTAAGAATCATTAAGCTAAAACTAAAGTTATACCAAAATGTTACATAAAAGGAGAAATAATTATCATTTTCCTGTTTAATCAGAGCTTTATAAAGGTAACAAAGTTTATGAGCTTGTTTTAATATTTTTCGTCAAAGTTTTAAGCTAATATTCTCTTTCTTTTATTATCATCATCAAATAAGAAAAGATAACCAACCGGTAAAGTAGTGCTTGATAATGAAAAAACTTATGGAACTTTAATGTTAAACTTCTTCAATAACTTTCCTTTATGTAAAAATAATTAATCTGTTTGTTGCATCTTTTTGAATAAAATCTTGGATACTTATAAAAACTTTTATTTAGTAGAAAATTAAGAAATTACTACTAATATATTGATTCATCTTAATTAGAATATTCCAAAATTAAACACTTTGTTATATTGCATATAAAGAGAAAAATATGATACTTAAAAATATATATATATTTTCTAAAACCTTATAAAAAAATTTTCTTTAAGTTTACATAGAACTAAATTTCTTAAATTTGTTGTTTCGTGAAATAAGAGAACATTCTTTTTCTTTAATCTCATGTAATATATTTTATCGCTTCTTTATACAAATTTAGTTTATTGAAACTAAAATGGATTTTGATCCGAAATATTAATAATTTATCACATTATTATTCCAAATAACTAAGATAAAAAAATGCTTTAAAAGAAAAATATATTTTTTTTTCTTATAAAATAACTACAAAAACGTATTTGTCAATGTGTATTCAAGGAAATATTCTTGGTAAACTAATTTATTGTTATGAAATTAATTAAAAAACATTGTAATAAACTATTTTACGAAATTTTTACCTACAAAAGAATTATTAGTTTTGCTCTAAATGTTAAAGATAATGTGCTTGTTTTTAATTTTTTCATCAACAATATAGGCTATTTCGGGTAACTGAAACAGATTATTTAGTTTATTCTTCTTTAACCCTTTGCGGGGCGCTAGTTTCATAGAAATACCACTAAATTTTAATTCCCAAACGCCACATTGGCACCAGAATTTTGTTAAAGAAATTTACGGTTTACTGAATGCGTGAAACATAGCGTTTTCTTATTTAAAAATAAAGTTGTTTTCAAATTCCGGTGTCAGACATTTATTTCAATTCTTAAACAATGAAGTTGCCCTGCCCCGCAAAGGGTTAACATGTTTCTTTATGTTTAATTAATTAAATTTATTAAAATTTACTCTTAGCCATTTATTATATGTTTACTTTTAAAGTAAAATTAGTATTATTTGTAAATAGTTGTAGTTTGCAGGCAACTACAAGAATAAATGCAATATTTTCATTTATCATTCTCAAATTATTCTAATTTTATGATATGCGAAAAGCTTTAGTAAAAGAAAACATTTTAGGCAGACCCGAAAAATAAGATAGTAATTAAGGTATGACATAAAATTATCATAGTATATTTATACTCATGTACATTTTTATTTTACTGGCAGAATTTTTTTTCTCTTTTATTTTAAACCTAGAAGAAAATAAGAAAATATTTTTTCAATCATCAAATTTACAAGAAATTGATAATTTTACATTTATTATCAAAGTATTTATTCGTGATTTTAAAAAACTTAGAATGCTGAAAATAGATATAAAATATTTCTTAATTTTATTGTTAAAAAAGGGGAAAAAGAAAAAAAGTGTAAATCTGAATTAAAGATAGTGGTGAAATTTTATACACCAGGATTACTTTAGAAAAAAACGTTGTTCTCTTAAGGGTGCTCAGAGGTTGAAAACTTTTCAAAAAAATCTATTTTTTTATAATCTACTTGATTATTCAATTAATTCTTAACTCAATGCAAAAAACCGCATAAAAATATTAGCATTTTTAAAGGAGTTATAAGCATTTATGTATCAATATTTACATAGCCGCATCCATATAATTTCAATTTTAAGTCGTGTTTTCTCAAAACTTTATTTTTGACGACTAACACCAAGATTTAAAAAAAAAAAACTATATGATGGAATGGCTTAATTTTTTTTTGCATGCATATAACATCATTATCTAGATTATGAATTAAGGATATAACTATCGCTTAAAAAAAAGTTATTAAAAAATCTCTCAAAGTTGAAAATAAAAAAACCCCTAAAAATACAACTTTTTTTCCATTAAAAATACTCAAAATACTACACTATCTAAAATATATTAATTCATAATCTAGATAATGATGTTATATGCATGCAAAAAAAAAAAAAAAAAAAAAAAAAAAAAAAAAAGCCATTACATCAAATAGTTTTTTTTTTATCTTGGTGTTAGTCATCAAAAATCAAGTTTTGAGAAAAGGCGACTTAAAGTTGAAATTATATGGATGCGGCTATGAAAGTATTGATACATAAATGCTTATAACTCCGTTAAAAATGCAAATATTTTTATTCGGTTCTTTGCATTGAGTTAAGAATTCAATGAATAGTCAAATTAGATCATTAAAAAATCGATTTTTTGAAAAGTTTTTAACCCCTGAGCCCCCATAAATCGCAAAAATATTGTGGTTAAATGAAAAATATTTTCTCTAATAAAATACTGGTATGCAAAACGCAGAAATCTCAGCATTATAAAAATCAATGTTCATGGGGCAGAATGTCTCATAGGCAAATAATATGGACTACGTTCTGTAAAATAATTCAAATATTACTATTGAGCAAAGTGGGACGCAAAAATAAAAACTGTAAGAACGCTTATAAATTTTAAAAATCCTTCAATGTTATGTTTATCGCAAATTACCTATGAAGTATTGATATAAAAACAATTCCCTAACAAAATTTTTTATATTTTCGTATAAATAATATAATATAATATAATAATACATAATAATAATTCTTAAATTTAAGTTAATTTATTACAAATACATTTTTAAAACGTAATCTACAAGAAACATATTTCCGTAAAATAAAAGTTTTCAGAATAAAACACTCTTAAACATGACCCTTTTATATGAGGTAATGTCTATACACTATTGACGAAGTTTATGTTATTATATCTCTCATTACTTTAACATTATAATGCTAAATATGCTTTTTGTTAATTTACTTTGCGGTAAAATAGAAATACTATATTTGGGCTATGATCATTTTAAATTTCAGCTTTAATACAGGAAAGTATAGACAGATATCAGTAAAGTATCATATCAAAAAAATCAGAAATGTCGTCGTATTCTATTCCAATTAAGTTTGGTAATAAAAAAAAAGTTAGAACTGGAACGTGAAACAAGAGACAAACACGATTCCTTTTTTCACACAAAAAATGTTATAATAATATATTTCTATTCTGCGTATATCTAACAAAGAATTTGTCGGACGTTCCTCTCAGCCCACACAGCTTTGAAGAAAGTCCGTGGTAGTTATAGCTGCCATCACCGATATTACTAGGTGATATCGGTCACCCACTGTGAGGATTGTGTAAATGAACACTGACGCTTTCAATTAACTGGATCAAAAGTTTATTTAGAACATATGTACACAGTAAATACGCTATTTACAATTATATACAATTACAACTCGAATATAGGTGATCCGGTTCAACATTAAATTAAATACAGTAAAGGTTGGCTGTGTACTATTCAAATTACACCTCCCACCTCACACTCAATGCACGTTAGATTCACTTTATCGGAGATCAATCTCGAATCTCCCAACACAGGTATACTCGGCCTGCACTTCTCGGCCCAGAGCATTAAACAGCAGGACGTCTGTGTCCTTTGCTCTCCAGATACGCACTGCCTATGCTCTCCAACACCCTCTAGGTACGAAACCCAGGTACAAACTCAATTAATCTGAGATAAGACTTGCTCTTCTCAAATCACTGCTTCCCCAATGTCAACCCCCTTTGGAGCTTATCCATTGAACACATTCCACATTCCTTTCTTGATTAGTGACATGTTGCTTGTCCGCTCATCATCCACATACCTCCCTGACGGATGAACACGCCTCTCAGCAATCTCCTCTTTCTCCCAACACCACCTGTACATGATTACCTGTCGATTCTCCTTTCAACAAAGGAAGAATGTCACCTTGAAAATTCTAGTACACAGCCATACAATACACAAAAGATTAAGATAGATAAATATCGGAAATTCCAATCTTCAGCAGAGGTGGTCTCAGAGCCTGACAGAATCGCTGATACATTATTTCATTATTATTAAGTTATTCTAAAACTAGTATAAGAATCATCAAGCTATAAGTTAAGTTATTCCGAAATTTTACATAAAATAATAATTATCTTCTTCTTGTTTAATCAGAATTTTATATGGATTAGGAGGGTTTATAAGCTTTTTTTAATATCTTTCTTTAAACTTATATGTCTTGAATGTTTAGGTGAAACAAAGCGTTCAAAAAGGGCAGGGAGTACGAACAACGTGCTGGACGCATATCAAATTATGGAATTTTAAATAATATCGTTAAAATGTAAGTGATTTTGGTTTCTGATTGTCAGATGAATTTCCGAATGAATTTGGATTCTTGGAACATACAAAATCGATTCTGCATCAAATTCTCACAGAAAAAATTCGAAAGTGGAAAATATGTGACAAGATGAATCTTCAAATCGACCTGGTACCTGAGAAAACAAGGCATGTAAACGCTTCCCGAACCAACGCACTGCTTCAGTCGGTTATTGACTAAACTTTTTCTATTCCTTCTGTTAATATCCATCTTAAAGGATGTTGTTTTAGCAATTTGGAAGGCATGCAGAAAAATGTAACGGGCGTTTTGAACAGCATTCCAGTTTAATAATTTTAGGCTGTCATAAATTGGAGGCAGAGTTGTTTAAAACGGTGAATTAATACAGAAGGAAAATATTTTGAAGAATAAGTGTCTGTAAAATTATCTTCAAATAAATTAATTGTATAGAATCAGTCTCATTACTTAATGAACAGACCATATAAATAATGTAATCTGATAATATATAATATTTTTTTTAGAATAAAATTAATTATTATAGGTAAAAGTTAAAACCTAATCTGTAAGAATGAATATTTCAGTAAAATAAAATTTTTTGATGTAAAATACTACGAAACATGCACATAATCATTATACAGAAGTAAAGCCTATACTATGCTGACAAAGTTTCCATTACTGTAACTGTTATTATTTTAATAATCATGGGGTTTATCCTAAATTTATTTGCAGGAAATTGGAAATACCATGTTTGAGCTATGATCTATTTAGTTTTCGGCTTTAATACGAAGAACTAAAGATAGAGATAGTCTTAATTAAAATACCATATTAAAAGATGCAAAATATTGGCGTACTCTTTTCTAATTAAGGTAACTATTAAAGAAAAGCTTTAACTGAACGTAAAACAAGAGGCAATTTTTATCCTTATAACTTTTTTCCTTATAAAAAATATGATATTGTTATTTTTCTTTTCTGTGTGTAATTAACAAAATATTACTATTACATTAATTCACTGTTATTAAGTAAATCTAAAAATATTGTAAGAATCATTAAGCTAAAAGTTAAGTTACACCAAAGTGTTACATAAAAGGAGAATTAATTATCATTTTCCCTGTTTAATCAGAATTTTATACAGCTAACAAAGTTTATGAGTTTGTTTTAATAGTTTTCGTCAAAGTTATGGACTAACATTTTCTTTCTTTTATCATGATCATCAAAGAAGTAAAGATAATCAACCGGTAAAGTCTTGATAATAAAAAAGTTATGAAACTTTAATATTAAACTTCTTTAATAACATGTCTTTTTGTAAAAATAATTAGTCTTTTTGTTACTTCTACATGAATAAAATCTTGGATACTTATAAAAACTTTTATTAAGTACATAATTAAGAAATTACTACTAATATATTGATTTATCTTAAATAGATTATTCTAAAATTACAGACTGTGTTATAATGCTTTGAAAGAAAAAAAAATTGGATACTTAAAAAAATATATTTTTTCTAAATCCTTATAAAAAATGTCGTTTAAGTTTACATAGAACTAAAATACTTTTTTTTTGTTGTTTCGTGAAAAATGAAACTGTTTTCTTTCTTTAATCTCATGTAAGATATTATATGGTTTCTCGATAGAAATTTAGTTTATTGAAACTAAAATAGTTTTTGATCCATATTCATCGAAATTGTAATAATTTATCACGTTATTATTCCATATAACTAAAGTGAAAAAAATCTTTCAAAGTAAGAGGTAAATTTTGTCTTAGAAAATAACTGCAAAAATGTATTTTTATTCATTAGAGGATATTCAAGAAAACATTCTTGGTAAAATAATTTATTGTTATGAATTTAATTAAAAACATTACAATAAACTATTGTACGAATTCTTTACATCCAAAAAAATTATTAGTTTTACCCTAAATATTAAAGATAATGAGCTTGTGTTTCATTATACCATCAACGGTATGTTGCAATTTTGGGTCATTGAAACAGATTATTTAGTTCGTTCTTTTTAACGCATTTTTTATATTTAATTAATTATATTTATAAAAAATTATTCTTAGTCATGTATTATATGTTTCTTAAAAACCTATGTGTATACATACATACATAACCTAAGTTTATGTAAGGTACCCTGGGGTAATAACGCCAGACGGGGTAATAACGCCAAGTGCTTATATTTTGCATAATTATGAAATAATCAGGTAAATGACAACCATGTGCTCTGCGCAGAAGGGTTTTGAATCATATAAATCGCAAAAAAATAGCTTCAAGTTAATTTGTTTCATTTTTAGGTCTTATTGTTTTTACAAACAACTAAAATTAACGCTTGATCTAAAATTTGCAAGACAGGTTTTGTGATGTGAAGACTATGTTTTTATCCGGAAATACTTTGTTAATTACATAAATTTGTAGTGCATTTCATGTACTTTTAAAATGTTGTTGAAGATTTTGGATATCTTCTCGAGATAATTTGTAATTTATAATGTACTGCGCAATAACTATACCGGGGTAATAACGCCAATCCTTGACATTAATACCCCGGTTTATTCCCTACAGTGGCCGAGCTAACATCCTAAATACTGATTCAAATAAACACAGTTAAAACTGTGCAATGTTCCTCATATTTCTATTTAAACGGTCCTTTTTAAGCAAAAAAAAAGCTCACGGTCTGATATTCTTTTGTCTCAACCCCCCCCCCCCCCTCCCACACCACACTTTTATTTTTCTTACACTTTCACAAAAAATTGAACATTTTCAATAGCTTAGAATGCAATTTTTCAATTTCTAAGTTTGTAGAGTTTGTACTTTTAGAATTGGGCTATCTACATTCCATTATTCCATCTTATTTCATAGTTTTGTTTGCATGGCGTTATTACCCATATAGGTGGGTAATAACGCCAAATAGCATGGGTCAAGAAAAAACGCCATTACATTTTATGAATCCATATCTGTTAAATTATTTTATTTTATATAGATAGTCAATGAGTTGCTGTATCAGATCCTATATTTGTTTGAAAAATACAATCTAAAACTAAGCCGTGAAAATTGGTAGAACCTTAACGTGGCGTTATTACCCCAGGGTACCTTATGTACATACATACATAAACTTATGTTAAAGTAAAAATAGCATTATTTATAAATAGTTGTAATTTGTAAGTAACTACAAATACAGTATTTTCATTTATCTTTACCAGATTATTTTAATTTAAGACATGAGAAATGCCTTTCTAAAAGGAAAGTTTTCAGATAGTTTCACAAAATAATATAGTGGTTAGGGTATGATATAAAATTATCGTCATATATTTATATTGTGCTCTTGTACTGTTTTATTTTTCTTGGAGAAAACTTTTTCTATTTCTTTTAAACCTAAATTAAAAACTAATCGCAAATATAGTTTTTTTTTCAAGAAATAAATATTTCTATCTTTATTATCAAAATATTTATTCGTGATTAATATATATATGTATATATATATATATATATATATATATATATATATATATATATATATATATATATAATGCTAAAAAATGACATACAATATTCATTGTTTTGATTGTTGAAAAATTGAATGTATCTGAAATAAAAACCAATGTTAATTGGACTTAATGCCTCATAGATTAATAATATGGTTTGTGGTCTTTTAAATAATTTGAATATTACTGTTATCACAACGCCCTATTGAAGTATTTATATAAAAAAATTCCCCAATAAAAATTCTTATAAATTCGTATAAATTACGTAATATAAAATAATAATATAATTACAATGCTTCAAGATTACACTAATTCATTATAGTTTAAATAAAAAAACCACAATCTGCAATAATAATATTTCCTTTAAAAAAGCTTTTAGTATAAAATGCTATTTAACATTATGCCCGTATACTAATTGGCAAATTTCCATTTATATATGTTTTATTACTTTAATATTATAATGCCCAACAGTCTTACTTTTAATTTTCTGCGCAGAAAAATGTAAATAACATATTTAGGCTATGATCATTCTAATTTTCAACTTTAATATAAGAAACTATAGATAGAGAGGTTTAAATAAAATATCATATTAAAAAATAAAAAATGGCGGCATACTTCATTACAATTAATGCATCTTATAAAGAAAAGCTGTAACTGAACGTGAAACAAGAGACAAACACGATTTCTTTTTTCTTACAAAAAATACTATGAAAATCTTTTTCTATTCTGTGTATATCTAACAAAACATTTCTAGTACATTATTTTTTGTCATTAGGTTAATCTAAAAATAATATAAGAAACATTAAGCTTAAAGTTAAGTAATTCCAAAATTTTACATAAAAGGAGAATTAATTATTTTTTTCTTGTTTAAACAGAATTTTATACGGATTAGCAAAGTTTATGAGCTTGTTTTAATATCTTTCTTCAAACTTATGGACTAATATTTTCCATTTTTTATTATCACTATTAAAGAAATAAAGTATAATCAACCGTTAAAGTAGCGCTCATAATGGAAAAAGTTATGAAACTTTATTATAGAGCTTCATTAACGAATTATTTTTTAGTAAAAATATTTAATCCGTTTGTTACTTTTACCTCAGTAAAATTTAATGAACTTACAAATATTTTTATTTTGTACATATCTGAAAGGTACTATTAACCCCTTGGGGACGACCGACACGTATAAGTGCCGCAAAAGGCTTATGAATCCTTGTTTATTGCCACCAGTAAAATTTTATTGTAAAATTTGAATTTTTTAATCAGAGCATTTTCTCGATTTAATAAGCAACAAATTTTTGTTTTTAAAAACAGGTGACAAAACATTATAAATTTCGTAATAAGCTCTCGTCGCGAAGGAGTTAATATATTCATTCAAAATAATTAGGTTATTCTAAAAATATAATCTGAGATCCATTTTATTGAAAAAAATTACTCAAAATCTTTGAAAAAATAAAATATTTGCTAAAGTATTTTTTTAAATCATTATCGTATGTATAGTTAAGGTTATGTATAGTTAAAATATTTACATTTATTGTTCCGTGGAAACTAATTCTGTGCATTTTCTTTAGTTAAATGCAACACAATTTATTATTTCGCCAAAGAAATTTAGTCTTTTAAAACTAAATTATGCTTTGCCCTGTATCCATATAAATTTTAAAAATTCATCACTCTATTATTCAAAATCAATAAGATTAGAAAAAAACTGCTTGAAAAGAAAAAAAAAATAACGTTTTAATTTTTTCTAGAAAACAATTGCAAATCTGCATTTTTATTTATCAATGTACACTCAAGAAGACATTCGTGGTACATCAATTTATTGTAATAATTTTAATAAGAAATATTATAATATGCCATTTTCAGTAATTTTTTCATCCTAGAGCAGAATTGTTGGCGAACTATTTTTTTTTTTAATTTCTGCATATATCTGTCCCACTATTTTTTAAAAAGTGTATAATTCAAATTGCGCTCTCATTATTTAACTTGTCATTACAAAACACCCTGATAGAGTGCATGGTCACAGTGACGTCACAATGACTTCACTGTGAGTCACTGTGGTCACATCACATCTGTGACCAAAATACCACCACTCAGTGACGTCACGTTGTGACTGAGATGTGGCTTTCTTAAAAATCTTTAAAAAATTACAAAAATTGTTCAAAACATGTTATTTACTTTAAAAAACACTTTTGTCACAGTTTCGTCACGTTGTAATCAAAGTAGTCACAAATGACACATTTTTTACAAATTTGTCACACCGTGACTTCACAAAGTGATGTCAAAAACGAGCTCTGAAACGGCCATAACGACTTCACATTTTAGTAACTGTGTCTTCACTTCAACGTCACGTGACGTCACATCGACAATCGCTGGTCAGAAAGTCACAGTATGACTTCACAACGGCGTCGCAGTGACGTCACCATACCTTACGGGGATGACTATTTTCTATTCAAGAAAGTGGTAACAATCAGTTTATTCTTGTTTTAGAAAAATAGCCCACTGGCAAGACTGTACAAAAGGATTATGTGTTTTGCACTAAATATTACAAGTTATGAACTTATTCAAATTATTTCAGCAGCAAAATGGGCTGTTTTGAGACATTGAAACGCATTATTTAGTTTAACTCTCATTACTAAATTTTCGTTACATTTAATGGATTATGTTTATTAATATTTATTCATATTCATTTATTATAAATTTATTTTTTTTGTAAAAAAAAGGCTTATTTGTAAATATAGTTGCAGTTTGTAGGTAACAAAAAATTTATTATAATACAAGATTCGTAAACACCAAAAGATTCAATAAACGTTAGGCGTTTTAGTACAGGAAATTTCGTAAAATATTGGTAGCTATATCCATAGCTGCCAACTCTTCTGATTTTCTGGCCCGGAAAAATTTAATAGAAATTTTTGTCATAATTAATCGGCAGATTACGGCGATTTGAATTGGTAAAATTCACTGCAAAATTTTTTCGGGCCGAAAAAGCGGAAGATGTTGGCAGCTATGGCTATATATTTAAAAGTAATATCTTCATTAAGTATGACAAATGACATTTTACAAAAATTCTGGTACTTAGTGCTTTAAAGTCTTTGACACGTACGAAACCAGTAGTATATTAGCTTATCCTTAACAGATTATTTTAAATTGATGTATGCGAGATTCTTTTTTTTCAAAAAAAAAAAAAAAAAAAAAAAAAAAAAACTTTATACGTAGTTTCCAACAAATAAATAAATAAATAAATAGTAATTAGGCATGATTACATTGAGATGTTCATACACTTACATCTTTAACTTTTTTTTCGAAGTAACTTTTTCCTTTTCTTTTAAATGTACACGCAAATGCATTTTTTTTTCAAGATATAAATAATTTTATATTTTTTATAATTGTATTTATTCATGGTTATAAAAAACATATAATATTGAAAATGGATATACAATATTAAATGTTTTTATAGTCAAAAAATGCGTAAATCTAAATTGAAGATGAATGTTTATATCTATCACTGTCTCATTGACTAATAATATGGATTACATACTATTAAATAATTCGAAGATTTCTTTAAGACAGAGGTAAATAAATCAAGATAAGTTTTCTATTGGACAAAGTGGTACACAAAAGTAAGAATTGTAAGAAAGCTGGATAATAATGATAAAAAAAAACATTGTATGTTCTGTTTATCGCAAAAAAATTTAAAATATTTACATGAGAAATTTCCCGAGAAAAAAATTCATACATTCTGATACATTAAATAACATAATATCACACTATATAATATTTCTTATACATGAAATTATTTTATTATGGATAAAATATAAAACATAATCAATAAGAACCATATTTGCATAAAATAAAAATTTTCAGTATAAAATAGTACTAAACATAATCCTGTTACAGAAGTAAAGTTTATACAGTATTGAAAGAGTTTTCATGTCCGCATCTCACATTATTTTCATATTATTATGTTCAGTAAGCTTACTCTTAATTTACTTTACAGGAAAATGGAAATATCATGTTTTAGCTATGATCACCCTAATTTCCGGCTTTAATACGGGAAACTAGATGTGATCATTTTAATTAAAATGTCATATCAAAAGATGCAGAAATGTTGGCAAATTTTATTTTAATTAAGGAAGCTAATAAATAAAAGCTCCTACTAAACATACAATAAGATACAAACATAGTTTTTTTTAACAATAAGTATGACGATTTCTTTTCTACTCTGTGTATATTTAGAAAAACTTTGCTAGTA
Organism: Maratus speculifer; assembly: GCA_964019185.1. Classification (NCBI taxonomy): domain Eukaryota; kingdom Metazoa; phylum Arthropoda; class Arachnida; order Araneae; family Salticidae; genus Maratus; species Maratus speculifer. The sequence continues at coordinate 237,089,999 of OZ025300.1, forward strand.
CACCAGTTTATTGTCTTAGGATAATCTAAAAATATTGTAAGAATTTATTAGGTGGGTAGCCATAGATCAATTGTGTACTGGAATTTTACATAAAAAGACAATTAATTATTTTTCCGGTTTCAGCACAATTTTATATAGACAAATAAAGTTTATGATCTTGTTTTAATATCCTTCTTAAAATTCATGAACTAATATATTGTTTCTTTTATTATCATTATCAAAGAAGCAAAGGATTATCAACAGCTAAAGTAGTGTTTTATAATAAAAAAAGTTATGAAACTTTAACGTAAGCTTCATCAGCTAATTATCTTTGATCAAAAATAATTAAAATATTTGTTACATTTACTTTAATAAAATCTTGAATACTTATAAAAACTTTTATTTAGTAGATAATTAAGAATTTACTACTAATATATTCTTTTGTCGCATTTGAATTATTCTAAAAATATAAACTGGATTATATTTTATTGAAAAAATTTTCTTTAGATATTTTGAAAATATATAATATTTACTAAGGCTTTTTTTTTTCATCATCGTCGTATAAGTTTACTTCATACGTTCGCTACCAACTACGAGGTTGTTGCGTTGGTTGCGAGGTTGAACTATGCGTTGTTGGTAAACTGGGTTTCCTTGCCAGCTACAAGGTGACTCGCTATTGATATCAATATCTAAATCGCCGATTACGAGTATTGCCGTAGAAAACACATGCATTGTTTAGGTGTTAGCATATAGAAAGAGACTACATAATGCACTTGGCGTACTGGAATGAATAATTTATTTCAATTTAACAATTTAAAAGAATTTAAATATATAATATTGGAGATAAGACTTTGACATTCGTGAACAGAAGCACAATTTCAACTTTGGCTATGAGCGTTTTAAAGTTTAAATACTTTTGTTGTTCGGGGAAAGATAAGCATGTCCTTTTTCTTTATTTACAATTTATAACTACTCCTCAGAAATGCATTCTATAATAACAGAAATGCATTTTTCTTAATATACATCGAATTTCCATAATTTATCATTTTATCAGGAGCCGGAGATATAGGACAGATGTTATTGTTTTAACCAGTAACTTTTATCAATAGTGTTCTTCATATATTCCTAATGAAGATTATTGATAAAATATATTAGTATAAAAATAAAATTCGTCCTATGTGCTCTGATCCGTGCTTTATTATTCCAAATAATCTACCTTATAAAAAAAAGGCTTTAACTACCTTAAAACTAAGAATAAAAATCGTTCATCTTTCATCTTTGAAAAAACTACAAAAATATTTTTTTAATCAGCGTATACAAATGAAAACATATTTGGTATAATAATATTTCTTGTTAATTAAGAAATATTATGCTCTTTTTTAGGAACATTTTGCATACAGGAGGATTATTGTTTGTTTTACAAGAGTTGTTAAAGATTATGAACTTTTTTTTAATTTATTTAACAAACAATAAGGGTTTTTATTTTGCCATTAAAAAGAAAAACTTTACTATGAAATATATTAGGAAGCTTATAAGACATTTTCTTTATCTTTAAATAATTATATTTTTAATGCTTAATCTTTGTTATTTATGTCTAAGTTTCTTTTTTAAGTATTTTTTTTAAAAAAAAGTTGCAGTTTGTAGGTAACTAAAATAATGATATTAGTACTGCATCTATAAAATATTATTTAACTTGTGAGATATCAGAAAAGATTTACTAAATTTTTTAGATGGTAGTATGATTGTAGTTAGAATCTTTTTTTCATATAAAATTAATGTTATACATTTCTTTATACTGTTAACCCATTAGTGACTAGCGTCCCTTTTTAGGGACGCTTCAAAAGGTGCATTCAGCACTGTTTTTGGCACCGGTAAAAAAGAAAAGCAATACTTATTTTATTTAAATGATGCATTTTCGTGATTAATCAACTAAACTTAAATCTTCTAAAAATAGTGGTGCCAACCAAATAAAATTTACGCAAAACGTACTGGGCACGAATGGGTTAATATAATTTTTTTTTTTGAAGTAAACTTTGATTTTTTTTAATTATTTGTTGAGTACTATTTTGGAAAACTAATCTCTATTATAAATTTATTATTTATATTACTATGTCATAGTTATTATCTATTAATTTATACATTATCATCGAAAACTTATAATTTTTAGTATGAATGTACAGCATTCAAAATTTTGAAGATTATAAATAAATGAAAAATTCATTTAATGGTCAATGTTAATATGAAGCAATGATCCGTAGTTTTAAAATACGATTAGCACGATTAAATAATTACAATATTACTCTTTGAAAATAGCGGTACACAGATGTAAATGTAGTAAGAATGGTAAATAAATCTAAAAAATATTGTAAGTGTGAATGTTGTAATGTTAGATTAATCATTGCATTATTTACATGAAACAGATCTAAGCTTTACATCGCATAGATTCTAATAGATTATATCACACAGGTAATGTGTAATAACATTTTTTTTTTACATTTTTTTCATTACCATACTATAAAACTTTAAAAACATGATAATCTATAAGAATCATATTTCAGTAAAATAAAATTTTTGTGGTTGAAAAATTATTAAATATGCATATAATCAGGCTACAGATTTAAAGTTCATACAGTGCATGCAAAGTTTTATTATTGTATCTCTCATTACTTTAATATGGTGATGATTATGCTGTCTTAAATTACTTTGCAGAAAAATGGAAATACAACGTTTGAGCTATGATCATTCTAATGTTCATCTTTAATACGGTAAACTATAGATAGAGATCTTCTTAATTAAAATGGCATATCAAAAGATTCAGAAATGTCGGCATACATAATTCTAATTAAGGAAAATAATGAAGAACAGATATAATTGCACGTAGAACCAAAGAAAAACGCATACTTTTCCTTACAAAAAATATGATAATCTATTTTTTCTATAATGTTTATAATTTACAAAACATTGCTAGTATATTATCTCGTTCTTATTAATTTAATCTAAAAATATTGTAGGAATCCATTAGGCTAAGTTTAAGTTTTTGCGAAATTTTGAATAAAATGATGATTATTTTTCTTCTTGTTTAATCAGAATTTTATACAGACTAGTAAAGTTTATGAGCTTGTTTTAATATTTTCTTCAATGTTTTGGACTAATATTTTCTTTGTTTTATCATCCTAAAAGAATTAAAAGATAATCAACCGCGAATTAGTGCTTTATAATAAAAAATATTATGGAAATTTTATATTAAGGTTCATTAGTGACTAATATATTAATAAAAATAATTAATCTTTTTGTTACTTTTACGTCAATAAAATCTTGAGTACTGATAAATATTTTCATTTTATAGATAATTAAGAAAGTACTACTAATATTTAATTCATGGTAATTCGATTACTCTCAAAATATAATCTAAATTACATTTTACTGAAAGAAAAATTATTCAGATACTTTGAAAAAAAAAAAAATAGAATATTTGATAAATCTTTTTTATGGTCGTAGTATAAATTTACGTAGGGTTTAAACACTTACTTTTATTGTTCCATGAAATATAAGTCTGCCTCTTTTTTAGTTACGTACAAGACAATTTATTATTAGTTCACAAAAAATTAGTTTTTAAAACTAAAATATATTTTGCACAATATTCATCAAATTTTTCATAATTTATCGCTATATTATACCACATAAGTAAGCTTATAAACAAGACAGCTTTTAAAAGTAACAGATAAAATATTAACTTTTTTCCTAAAAAATAACAACAAAAATGCATTTTTATTAATCTGCGTATACTTAAGAAAACATTCTTGGAACATTCATTTATTGTTACGATGTTAATTCGAAAATATTGTAGCATCTTTTTTTTTTTTTCGTTTAGGAGGATTATTTGTTTTGCACTGAATATTAAACATTGTGAATGTGATTTATTTTCTTTCAGCAAAAATATGTGCTATTTTGTGTCATTGAAACATGATATCTAGTTCATTCCTCATTAATATATTTCCTTTTATTAAATATTAAATTTATTAATATTTATACAGTTATTATATGTTTCTTTTTTAAGCAAAAAAGAGGGTTATTTAAAATACTTGTTTTTTTGTGGGTAACAAGAAAAAGAATTACAATATTTTTAGTTATGCTTATAAGATGAGCTATATTTTATTTTATGCGAAAGTTTTTCTCACGGGAATTGAAGATATCACACATTATTAAAAAAAAAAAACATACAATGCTAAATATGGATGTATAAAATCAATGTTTTATTTGTTAAAAAAAAATTTATACTTATTTTAAGGACATATGTTAATATTGCTCAATTTATAATGGGCTAAAAGCATGGATTATGTAATACTAATTAATTCGAAGATAACTTTTTGAAAAACTAGTGACAATAAAGCAAAAATTGTAAAAATACTGTAAGCTCTGCTTAGTGTAAGGAACAGTTTCAAGTTGTACATAAAAACAATTCCCTAATGGGAATTCTCGTATATCTTATAAATTAATTCATTTATTATAATAATATATATTATAATTTTTCTATATAAAATTTAAAGTTATTATCTAAATGACTAATATTTCCGTAAAATAAAACTTTACAGAATAAACTATCATTAAAAAATAATTATGTCACTGAAGTAATATTTATACACTTTTCACAAAGTTACCATTATTGAATCTCACATTACTTCAATCTTATAATGATGATGAGGGATAGACTTAATTTACTTTGCAAGAAAATGGAAATATCATGTTTGAGCAACGATCCTTCTAATTTTCGGCTTTAATACGGGAACTTTAGATAGAAACCATCTTAATTAAAATGTCATATCAAAAGATGCAGAAATGTCTGCATACTGAATTATAATTATGCCAGCTAATAAAGAAAAGATCTAATAGAACGTAGAACAAGAGACAAACAGAATTTCTTTTTTCATATGAAAAAAATATTATAATGTATTTTTTCTATTATGTTTATAATTATTAAAACATTGCCAGTAAGTTAATTGTACGTTAGTTCATTGTATTAAGTTAATCAAAAATATTGTAAGAAATTAAAATATAAGTTAAGTTATTCGGAAACTTTACATAAAAGGAGAATTAATTAATTTTGCCTGTTTAATCAGAATTTTATATGGACTAACTAACAAGGTTTATGAGCTTGTATTAATATTTTTCTTCAAAGTTATGGACTAATATTATCTTTGTTTTATTAGCATCAAAGAAGTAAAACAAAATCAATTGCTAAAGTAGTGTTTTATAATGAAAAAAATAATGAAACTTTATGTTGAGCTTCATTAATGAATTATATTTATGTAAAAATAACTATTTTCATTTTGTTGTCGTTCAAAAATTGTTCTCGGAGGTAAGAATTTTAAGAATGTTGAATGAATTAACAAAAATATTTTAAGTTCTGTTTATCGCAAATAATCGTTGCAATATTTATATAAAAACAATTTTTTGCTTCAATTTTCACACATTTTCACAAATCAACAACATAATACAGTACAATATAATAAATTTAATGGTTAAATTCAAGCATTATAGGTGAAAAAAAAAAACTTAGACTATGAAGATCACATTTCAGTAAACTAAAAATTTTCAGTCTAAAATATTATTTAACATATATATAACCATGCTACTGAAGTAAAATTTAAACAGTGCACATATATTTTTTTTTATTGTATCTCTCATTACATTAATATATTAACGATCATGAGCTTTATTCTTAAATTATTTGCAGGAAAATGGAAATACCATGTTTCAGATACGATCGTTTTAATGTTCGACTTTAATACAGGAAACTATAGATAGAGAACTTCTTAATTAAAATATTATATCAAAAGATGCATCAATGTCATCATAATTAGTTCTAATTAAAGCAGCTAATAAAGAAAAAAACCTGGCTGAACATGGAACAAGAGACAAACAGAATTTCTTTCGTATTTTTTCTATTCTGTGTATAATTAACAAAACATTGCTAGTACGTAAATTCATTGTTATTAAGTTAATCTAAAAATATTTTTAGCATCCATTAAGCTGAGAGTTAGGTAATTTGGAAACTTTACATAAAAGGAGAATTAATTATTTTTTTCTGATTTAAAAGAACTTTATAAGGGCTAGCAAAGTTTATAAGCTTGTTTTAATGTCTTTCTTCAAAGTTATGGATTAGTATTATCTTTCTTTTATTATACTCAAAGAAGTAAAAGATAATCAACAACTAAAGTAGTGCTTTATAGTAGAAAAATATATTAAACTTTAATGTTAAGCTTCGTTAAGAAATTATCTTTTAGTAAAAATAATTAATCTGGTTGTTATTTCTTCTGGTTGTTAATTCAGAAATGACTAAGAATGTATTCTTTAATCGTAATTACAATATTTTTTAAAAATAATCTGTTTTTTAATTTGTTGAATAAAAAAAATATTAAAATACTTTGAAAAAAAATGAATGTATAATAGGGCCTTTTTTCATCATTTCGTATAAGTTTAGGTAAAGTTAAAATACTTTTACTGTTCCATGAAATATAAGTCTTCCCTTTTTATAATTAATTACATGTAAGACAATTTATTATTAGTCCATAGAATTTCATTTATTTTTTTAAACTATAATATTTTTTGCTCTATATTTATCGAAATTTTTTATAATTTATAACGTTAACATTCTAAATAACTAAAATTATAAAAATGTGGTTTAAAAGGAAGATATAAAAATGTTAGCTTTTATCTTAGAAAATAACTGCAAAAATGTACTATAAGTGTGTAATAAAGAAAAAAAATCTTGATACATATTTCATTGTATAATGTTGTATATTGCGCAGCGTGTATTGTTGTATGTAATTTATTGCTTGATAATAATTTATTAATATCAAGCTAATTCAGAAATATTGTAATATATTATTTTACGGAATTTTTACGTACTACATGCGGATTATTTATTTTATTCTGAATGTTAAAAAATGATAAGCTAGTTTTAAATTCCTTCAGCAATATTATGTTCGATATAAGTCATTGAAATGTAATATTTTTTATCCCTCTTTAAGACATCTTTTTTATATAATTTTTATTTAATTTTATTTAATATTACTTAAAAATTATTGTAAGTCATATATTATATATTTCTTTTTTATGTAAAAATAGGATTATTTATAATAATAATAATAATAATAATAATAATAATAATGCAGAATTCAAACGCACCTAAGGATTCAAGGTATTTTAGAATTTTTAGTATCTGAAATTTCGTAAAGTACCGGTCGCTAAATCTAGAATGTAATTTATTTTCATTTTATAAGTAAAATAACATTTAAAAAAATTCTGATAAATGACGATTTAAAGTCCTTCAAGCGTACCAATACTGAAGTGTTTTCATTTATCTTTCTCAGATTATTCTTATTTTATGATATGTGAGCCACTTTACTAAAAAAAACTTTTGTTGTTCATTTCCTAAAAAATATATAATAGTAATGATAGAGTATGGTACAGAAGTATCATTCTATATTTATATTCTTTTGCTGTAAAGACATTTTATTTTTTCTAAAAGTATTTTTTACTTTTTATATACATAGAACAAAGAATTAATCGCAAATACAATTCTTTCCAGAAATAAGTAATTTTATGAATTATATATATATATATATATATATATATATATAATTCATTCATGATTATACAAAAACTCAGAATGTTAAAAATGAATATACAATATTCACTGTTTTGATTGTTAAAAGATCTGTATATCTGAATCAAAGATCAATGTTAATATGGCTCGGTGCCTGATAGGCTGATATTATGGATTTAGAACTATTAAATATTTCTAATATTACTTTTGGCCAAAGAGGTACGCCAAAGTAACAAAGGGATTGATGATTGATGATTTCAAAGTATGTTGTAGGGGTCATACCACTAATTATTCTGATGAAAGGGCTCTTTAATATGGGTCTTGTTTTTTGAGAAATTGAGGGTTAAAGTTCAGCGATTACTTCAAATATCTATTAGTACAACTTCTGAATGTGATTTCATGGCGCCATGCCAGCACGCGGGCTTACAGTTCGAAAGGTTGTGGAATCGAGTCCTGCCTCGGTTTTTGTTTTTTATTTTCTTTTTTACTTATTTTTATACTTTTATATTTTTTACGCGTTACAAATTTTCAGTACGTTTACTACTAGTAAAATTCCTATAGCTTTTGATATTTACTTAATAAATTATATTTAAATATTTTAATTTTTTCATGAAAATTTATTTTTTGCTGCAATTTCTAAACTTATATTTCTATTGGCAAAACTGCAAAACTAATTTTTGCCGGGAACTTTTTTTCTTAATTATTATATGCAAATTTTACTTTAAGCACAATTCTGAAATAATGATGTATCTTTTTTATCGCTTTTTTATTTTTATTTTATTTTATGCCGTTTTAAATGTAAATTCATCCTTTTTTGCATAAACAATACAAAATAATTTTCGGTTGAAATTTCTTAAACGTTTTTAGGATTAGATAAATCAAGTAATGCACATCTTCGAAAGAGTGATAAAATATTAGTGCAGTAATGCTAAAATACAAGTTATTACCAAATATCCAAATTTTCAATTTTGCAATTTTCTGTAAATTTATTTATCTCCCAAGTTCAACCTCAACAAATTTATCGTTTGCACAAATAAGATATGACAGATTACATTCAAAACTATTTTTATTACAAATCAAAACACTGTTTCCGTAATTCAACTGGAGTGCAAAAATCGTTTGTTTAATGAGATAAAATTTACCATACATATAAAAATACTATATTTTTTTCTTTTTTATTGTCTGCTTTCCTTTCCTCCGTAATATCAGAGTAAGTGAAGATTTCTTTTTATTGATCTTATATTTGCACTTATACAAAAGATGACTAAACTTTTTTTTAATGTATTTTTAAACAAATTTATCATGAATTAAGTATTTAAGGAATATAAATTATGTAAGTTTAAAAAAAAGAGGTTTCAGATATAAATTAAATCGGATTTGTGTTTAGATTAAAAATTTCGGTAAAAAACACTGATTTTCTCTAAAAATGCATAAACGTAAACGTAAGTTTTTAAGGGGACAGTAATCGTCAAAACTGATCAAAAAAATCTATTTTTGTTTTTAAACGTTAAATGAAAGCCTGTTTAATTGCGAATATTTTAATACCTCGTTTTTACCCATACGACAATTATATCTTGAGATATTGTTTCTTTTGTTAATACACCCGGCGCAATTCCTCACACAAATGATAACTTTATTATTTTTTTCCTCTGTGTTTATATTTTCTTCACTTTCATATTTTAAAAATATTAAGGCTTTTTTGTATTTGATACAGAGATTTATAATGTTTTGTACATTTTTTTTTTGTTATATATGTGTAAAATATGCGCATGAAATTATTCTTAACGTTATTATTATTATTATTATTATTATTGTTAATAAAAGTATATATAAAGACGTGTTGGATTTCACCACTTTACGCAACTTATATTAATTAAAAATATATATTAAATATAATATTAGATTATCTAAAAATACATGCACAGTATTGTGTAATACATATTTAAAAATTTTAAAAAAGTTATTAAACATTAATATTTTTAGATTAATGAAAGTGGTGGAGATTTTAAAATATTCAAATTTTCTTATACTTTATCAAAATTTTTATTAAATAAGCATTTTTATTTATTTATTTGTTACAAAATGTACTTTTAGTTGAACATTGAAGTGCAGTCAGTTCACCATTTGTATCGCATTTTTAATAATAATAATAATAATAATAAATTTTGAAAAAAGTAAACTCTTCAGAAAATATCAAAAAGTTGAAAACTGTAGAATACCCAATTTTGTATAAAAATTGTAACGTGTAAAAAAATATAAATATATGTAAAAAAGAAAATAAAAAGCCGAGGCGGGACTCGATCCCACAACCTTTCGAACTGTAAGCTCGCGTGCTGGCACGACGCCATGAATTCACATTCGAAGGTTGTACTAATAGATTTTTGAAGTATACGCTGAATTTTAACCCCCAATTTCTCAAAAACAAAGGCCCATTTGCAGGAACCCTTTCACCAGAATAATTAGTGGTATGACGTCTACAACATACTTTGAAATCATCAAAATATGTGCGCACCATGTTTGGTGGGCCCCTTGTAAGAGTTATAAGGACGCTGATTAGATTTTAAAATATATTGTAAAGCCATTTTTATCGCAAATAACTACTGTAATATTGACATAAGATCAACTCCCTACTAAAAGTTCTTTTATTTTTATTGTTTATAAATTAAATAATATTATATTATATTATAACATAATATATATAGATTAAATTATATTATTATATATTAAAAACATATTTTAAAAGAAATTTATTTCAGTAAAATAAATGTTTTCAGTATAAAAGATTATTAAACATAAACATAATCAAACTACTGAAGTAAAGTTTACACAGTGCTGACAAAGTTTCCATTATTGCATCTCTCATTACTTTAATAATATAATGCAATTTAGACTTAATTTGAATTTACTTTGCAGGAAAATAGAAATACTTTGTTTGATTTTTCCTCTAATTTTTGGCTTTAAGGGATAATATAGATTAAAAATCTCCTTAATTAAAATGTCATATCAAAAGATACTGAAATGACAGCATACTTCATGCAAAATTTAGGAAGCTAAAAAAGAAAAGCTGTAACTAAAGGTAGATTATGAGACAAACAGAGTTTAATTTTTCTTACAAAAATGCGATAATGTATTTTTTAAACTTGTGTATAGTTATATTAACATTGCTAGAACATTTATATTTAACAATAATATATATTTTTTAGATTAAATTGACTTATTATAGATAAAATTAAAAACAAAATCTGTAAAATTCATATTTGAGTAGAATTAAATTTTGCGGATTAAATGTTTCTTTAAAATACATTTATTCATGATACTGAAGTAAAATTTATACAGTGAAAGTTTATATTAGTGTATTGCTCATTAACTTAATTTTATAATGATCATGAGGTTTTCTCTAATTTTACTATACAGGAAAATGGAAATGCACAGTTTGAGTTATGAATATTTTAATTTTCGGATTTTATTCGCGAACTATAGATAGATATATCCTTTAGATATATGTAAATATATTCTTTTTAATTAAAATGTTACATAAATGTCGGCATACTGAATTCTAATTATGAAAGCTAATTAAAAAAAATAAAAGATAGAACTGAACGTAGAGCAAGAGACAAAAATATTTTTTTTTCTTACAAAAAATACGATAATGTATTTTTTCTATCTTATATATAATTAAATTAACATTGCTAATGCATAAATTCATTGTTTTTAAGTTAAGCTAATGATATTGTAACAATTCATTAAAATAAGAGTTAAGCTATTCCGAAATTTTACATAAAAACCGAATTAATTATTTTTTCCTATTTAATCTTAATTTTATACACTCTAACAAAATTCATGAGCTTGTTTTAATATCTTTTTTCAAAATAATGCACTAACATTTTCTTTCTGTTATTATCATCATGAAGGATGTAAAGGATAATCAATCGGTAAAGTAGTGCTTAATAATGAAAAAAGTTATTAAATTTTAATGTTAAGCTTCATTAATCTTTTAGTAAAAATAATTAACCTTTTTATTACTTCAACTTTATTAATATCTCGAGTACTTATAAGTATTTTCATTTCGTAGCTAATTAAAAACTTACTTCTAATACATCCATACATAGTAATTAAATTATTAAAAAAACATAACCTGGGTCATATTTTATTGAAAAAAAAAATTCCAGATACTTTCAAAATTTAGAATATTTACTAAGTATTCTTTTTTTCAAGTATTACAGATAAAAGGAAAAACATAATGTTCAAGGGTCATATTTAAGTAAAATAAAACTTTTGAGTCTAAAAGATTTTTAAACATACACACATAATCATGCTGCTGAACTAAAATTTACACAGTGCTGACAAAGTTTCCGTTACATAAGCTAAAAAACTACAACGTTACAACGCAAAAATTTCATAAAAACACCCCCCCCTCCCAAAGAATTTCTTACGCCGTTTCAAGGATGCCTTGATCCCCTTCCTTAGTGGAAAAAAATAAAAAAGATTTTTCTCATTCTCTACCATAGCTAAACATTGCTTGAAGTTTAACCATCACTTTAATTATAAAGATGCAAAATTAATTCAAAAATGTAGTTCAACTTTAAATTTAAACTTTTACGAAGATTATAATATTCATAAAAATACTTCTATTTTAATAAACGATATGGTTTGGCACCCCTTTTCTTTAAGAATTGTGGAGAGATCCTGCGTAGTGGCTCGGACTTCTAGCTATTTCCGGACAGTTACGCAATTTCTTTTTTGTATTTAAACTCTTTCCTGACATATTTTCAGTCATACCAGAGCCAGTACTCGAAACTATAACCGAGCCGGGGTTTTTTAACCCATTTATTTTTTTTTCCACTGAGGAAGAGGAAGATCCTTGAAACGGCGTATGAAATTATTTGGGAGGTTTGTGTTTTTATGAAATTTGTGCGTTATAACAATGTAGTTTTTTAACTTAGGTATTAAAATTCTCACAAGGTGTTACAATTTTACTTAAAGTTTCCGTTATTGAATCTCTCATTACTTTGATACTTTAATGATCATGAGGTTTACTCTTAATTTATTTTGAAGGAAATTGGAAATACAATGCTTGAGCTATGATCATTTTAATTTTCGGATTTAATACGGGTAACTATAGATAGAGATCGTCTTAATTAAAATGCTGTACAAAATAGGCAGAATTATCGGCATACTGAATTCTAATTAAGGAAGCTAATAAAGGAAAGATCTTATAGAACGTAGAACAAGAGATAAACACAATTTCTCTTTCCTCACAAAAGATATGATAATGTATCTTTTTTCCCATTTTGTGTATAATTAACAAAATATTACTAGTACATTAATTCATTGTTATTAACTTAATCTAAAAATATTATAAGAATCCAATAAGCTTAAAGTTAAGTATACGGAAATTTTATTTAAAAGGAGGACTAATTATTTTTCTCCTCTTTCATCAGAATTTTATATGGATTAACAAAGTTTATGAGCTTATTTTAATATCTTTCGTCAAAGTATTTACTAGTTTTTTCTTTCTTTTATTATGTTCAAAGATGCAAAATATGATCAACAGTTAAAGTAGTGTTTTATAATGAAAAAGAGTTATGAAACTGTATTATTAAGCTTCATTAACGAATTATCTTTTAGTAAGAATAAGTAATCTGTTTGTTACTTCTACTTCAGTAAAATCTCGAGTACTAAAAAACATTTTCTTTTTGGAGATAATTAAGAAATTTACGACTAATATATTCATTTATGGTTATTAGATTAATCTAAAAATATAATCTGGGTCATATTTTATTGGAAGAAAAAAAAAGTGAGATATTTTGAAAAAAAATGAAACATTTATTAAGTCTTCCTCTTTTTTTTTTCTTTTAACCATCGTCGAAAAAGTTTACATATAATAATTTCTTTTTATTATTCTGGGAAAGTTAAGTCTGTCCTTTTTCCTTACCTATTTTTTCTTACCTTATTCTTTTTTTACTTTAACTAAACAATTAATTATTACTCATTAGAGATATTTTTTTAAATATCTAGAATCCGATTTGCTTAATATACATCGAAGTTCCCATAATTTATCCCTTTTTTCCAAATAAATAAATTTATTTAAAAAGGCATCAACTGCTTTTAAAGTAAGAATAAAAAAATAACTTTAATCTTTTTCTTTACTTATAAGTCGACAACTTATTATTATTCCATAGAAATTTATATTTTAATAATTACAATACGTTGATCTAAAAGTAATTGAAGTATTATTAATTTATCTTTTTAGTTATTCCAAATAAATATGATTATAAAAATGAAATCCTTAAAAGTAACAGATAAAAATATCACATTTGTTCTTAGAAAATAACTGCAAACATGCATTTTTATTAACCAATATGCAGGGTGGTTAAAATTAAAGTATCCCAGTTTGGGACGCACTAGCGAGAGAAGCAGTGGATTCAACGTCATATTTTGAAGATATATATATCAGACCATGAGAAACTGAATGGTGTAAAAAAATTATTTGAGTTCAAACAAAATCCGCTAGGGAATAATAACGAGCTGTGATCGGTTTAAGATAAGAAAAATGTAACTTGACCAAGGATGAAAACCTTTTGGCGGCAATGGGCTGATTCTAGGGATGAGATTTCCGCTTTTTTGGACACCAGTAAAATCTTAGAGAAAATGTTGTAATTTTAAATCATAAAAATGTTCCGATTTAAAAATATAGCATTTTCTCTAAGATTTTACTAGTATGCAAAAAAGCGGCAATCTCATCCCTGGCTGATTCCCACCGATATTTTTATTAATATTATTAGTTTGAATTTTATTAAATATGCTTCGGTTAATTTATTAGTATTCTTATTAGGCGAAAAATACTAAAAATTTAGCTTCGGTAATTGGACCATTTTCTATTAGATTTTAATAACTTTGAAGATGAAGCAACAACAACAAAAAAAAAACACAATACGAAATGTCAGTTATTAACTTTATTATTACATTTTTCTGTACACAAACTTACGATCTTAAAAAACTGTTATCGACAGCACAAACGAAAGATACGCGTATGGTAACACAAAGCACACAAAACTTTCACAGGTCGCATTCAATATATCCACCATGCTTCACCGCCAAACCGTGACGCTGTGTCACTGTATGATCCAAAGTGTCGTGTAATTGCTGGAGACCGATGTTGTATACTTGCCAGAGGATCTGGTTCTTTAAATCCTCCAGATTTCCTATATTTCTCCGACCAACTTTATCTTTGAGGTGACCCCTAAAGCCAAAAATCATACGAGGTGAAGTCAGGTGAATGTGGAGCCCATCTTTTAGGAAATGCACGGCTGATAATGCGATACTCCTTAACCCTTTGCGGCGCAGGGTAAATTCATTGATTAAGTATTGAAAATAATGACTCACACCGGAATTTGAAAATAACTTTATTTGTAAATAAGAAAACGCTATATTTCACGCATTCAATAACCAGTAATTTTTTAAAACAAAATTCCGGTGCCAATGTGGCGTTTGGGAATTAAAATTAAGTGGTATATCTATGAAACCACTGCGCCGCAAGGGGTTAAAATGCCATCGGAGCATTTTTGTACTTCACATTTAATTTGAGCAGGCTCATCATCTTGTAAAAAGTTGTTCTAGCGCACTTAATCTGCACTTAAGCTGCTGGTATTCTGGAATGACCACACTTTGCAACATGTCCCGATAACATGCTGCAGTTATAGAACATGTTTTTGGTCCCTGAGGAGTAATTTCTTCAAAGAAAATGACCCAATCATAAAGGTGCAAAGAAACCGATCCACACAGTAACAATCGGAAAATGTAGAGGCATTTGTTGAATATTATGTGGATTATCAGTAGACTAGATTCGACATATTTGCTTATTCACTGTTCCGCACATGTAAAATTGACCCTCATCGGTCCATAGGATATCACACGGCCATTTTTCATTCACCCCCATCCTTGCCAAAAACGCCAAAGTGAACGTTTCACGAAGATCATTATCGCCGGACTTTAATTCTTGGAAGCGATAAATCTTATATGCTAAGGCCTTGAGTGCTGTACGCATGCACATCCATGCGGTAATGTATGGCAAAACCAATTGCCTGGATACGGTTCGATCACTGGATGCTCTAGCTATGTTTGTGCTATAGCTGTGTTGCGTGATCAATAACAGCGGTTGTGAAATCCTTCATCATCTGCTGTTTCTTTTTTTTTCTTTTTCGTTCTCGTCTTACTTATAGTGCATAGCTGCCAGTTTTCTCAAAGCGTTTGACCATATGTCGCAGAGCACACGGTGTCTCTGGACCCTCACGCAAAGATTTCTGAAGTCGGTAAATACGAAGCATTTTGGCAGCAAAGCACGCTCCGGAAACGAGAGAACAATCATGCGGGTCTCAGAATTTTTTTAACTTATTCGCCTTCATTTTTATATGCTACGACGGTTTTTTTGCCCGCTTCTTATGGAATTTTTGTTTTCGGGCACTGCTCAACAAACAAATAAGAACAGAATACAAGGTATGAATAATTAATATTTTGAAAAATCCTTGCATACAAATTATGCTATTGAGGTGAGAATTGAGCTACTCCAATTCTCATTTATTTAGCATGATTTCACTAAAAAAAATAAGATAATGTTAATTACCGATACCTTAATTCCTGTTCTTTATTGGTTGCGTCATACTGAATGTTGTCAAAAACTTAATGAAAAAGGTCCAATTTCCATCTCTAAATTTTCATTATTCCTCGCTTAATAAGAATACTAATAAAATTCATCGAAGCATATTTAATAAAATTTAAATTAATAATACTAATGAAAATTATTGGTGGGAATCAGCTCATTGCCACCAAGATGTTTTCACCCTTGGTCATGTTACACTTTTTTTTAAATCTTTAACCGATATCAGCTCCTTATTATACTCTAGCGGCTTTAGATGGAACTAAAAAACTTCCTCAGCACCAATCACTTTCCCATGGTCTGATATGTATACCTTCCAAAATATGAAGACATTTCATCCACTGCTTCTCTCGCTAGGGCGCTCCAAACAGGCATACTTTAATTTTAAAAAATCGGTATATTGCGGAAAATATTTTCAGTTTTTCAGTACATTGATTTGTCATTATCAAGTTAAATGAAAATATTGTAATGTACTATTTTAGAAACTATCTGTATAAAGGATGATTATTTCTTATGCACTGAAAGAGAACGATTATGAAGCGTTTTAATTTCTTTCTGCAAGAATGTAAGCTTTTTTGTGTCATTGAAACATAGTATTTAGTTTACTCCTCATGAATACATTTTTTATAAATAATTAATATTACTTAATAAAATTAAGTTTAGTTATTCATTTAATGTTTCTTTTTCAAGTGAAAAAGTATTATTTATAAATAGTTGCCATTTGTAGATAACACGGTAAATATAGTGTATTTTCATTTATCCTCATCAGATTAATCTAATTTTATATAGTGCGAATTTTTTAACTAAAAAGGAACTTTTTTGGCTGTTTCCATGCAGAAACACAATGTTAATTAGGGTATGATATGAAATTATTGTCATATACTCATATTTCTATACTATGAACTTATTTTACATTACTCGAAAAGAATACAAGCATACAGAATACTTCAAATTATTACTTCAACTTTTTTTAGGTACACAGAATTAAGAATTAATCGCAAATATATATATATATTTAAATAAATAAATAATTTTACATTTATTATCATCATATTTATTCATGGTAACACAGAACTTATAATACTGAAAATGGTTATAGGATGTTCAATGTTTCGATTGTTGAAGTAAAATGTCGTATATCTGAACTAAATATCATTGTCTTTATAGCTCAATGTCTGATAGTCTATAAGAAATGGATTATGTACTATTAAATAATTGGAGGATTACTATTGGGAAACACAAAATTAAAAATTTTGAGAACACTGAATAAGTTTTAAAAAGTTCTGTTATGTTTATTGCAAATTACTATTATAATATTTCTATAAAACATTTCACTACTAAAAATTATCTTACATTCTTATAAATTAAATAATATGCAATAATAATATGTATTACTTATTATACATTAAATTCAATAATTATAGGTAGAATTTAAAAAACGTTATAAGAAACATACTTCAGAAAAATAAATAGTTTCAGTATAAAATATTTTTAAACATAAATATAATTATGCAATAGAGGGTTATTTCATTCTGTGCTGATAATGTTTCAATTATTATATAACTCATTACTTTAATATTATAATGCACATTAAACGTACTCTCTGTTTACTTTGCATGAAATTTGAAATGTCATGTTTGATCTATGATCATTCTAATTTTTGACTTTAATACCATAAAGTATAGACAGAGATCATCTTTAATGAAACGTGTATCGAAATAAATGCAGAAATTTCGTTATACACTATGAAAGATTAAGATAAAAAACCTCTAATTGAACGTAGAACATGAGACAAACATAATTAAGATTTCCAACAAAAAAATATGATAATGTATATTTTTTAAACCTGTGTGTAATTATTTAAATTGCTAGAGCATTATTTGTGCAATATACTAATATGTAATACTTTTTTTTTGGTTTATATTCATGTATTACAGATACAAAGAAAAAACATGATCTATAATGATCATATTTTCATAAAATAATACTTTTCAGTGTAAAAGATTTTTAAAGATACACGTAATCATGCTTCTGAAGTAACGTTTACACAGAGTTGGCAAAGTTTCCATTATTTTGACTTTCATTACTTTAATGTTTGAATGATCATGAGGTCTACTGTTAATTTATTTTGAAGGAAAATGGAATTATCATGTTTTAGCTACTATTATTCTAATTTTAAGAATTTATTCGCGAAACTATAATAGAGATCTTCTAAATTAAAATGACATATAAAAAATGCAGAAGTGTTGTCATACTGAATTTTAATTAATTGACCTAATAAAGGAAAATATCTAACTGATCGTAGAGCAACAGACAAACATGATTATTTTCCTTACAAAAAATATAATAATGTGTATTTTCTACGCTGTGTTCAGTGTTCTCGCTGACATTTGACCAACGTTAGTAATTTGGCTAATTCAAAATAAAAAACATTCGCCAAATGAAAAAAGTATTAGCAAAATAGATTCGCCGAGTAATACACACACACACAAACAAAAAATAATCCTTTAATGTATTCTCTTTTTTTCAATGTGTTCTAAAATAGGTTTTTATAACAGCGACAATGATTGTTATTAATCTAATTTCAATTATCCGCTACAAATATATTAAAAAAATACATATATATATGTATGAAAAACGAAAAAGAAAAGAAAGAAAAAGCAAAAATCGAGCACTAACAATTTAGCGACTCTAATCTCTTGTTTACTCGCCAAATGAAGAATTTCGTCACAATTTGGAGCAATGGCGAGCGACAGCGAGAACCCTGCCTGTGTGTAATTAACTTGACATTGCTATTACATTGATTCATTGTTATTAAATTAATCCAAAAGTAATGTTCAATCCATTAAACTAAATGTTAAGTTTTTCCGAAATTTTACATAAAGGGCGAATTAGTTATTTTTTACTGTTTAATCAGAATTGTTTATACACTAGTAAAATTTATAAGCTTGTATTAATATATTTTTCCAAGTTAAGAACTAACATTTTCTTTCTGTAATTGTCACCATGAAAGAAGTAAATACTAATCAACCGGTAAAGTTTTGTTTAATAATGAAAAAGTTATGAAACTTTAGTGTTAAGCTTCATTAATGTATTACCTTTTTAGTAAAAATAATTAATCTGTCTGTTACTTTTACTTTAGTAAAAACTCGAGTAATTATAAATATTTTCATTTTTTAGATAATTTAGAAATAACTACTATTTTATTTATTCATCGTAATAATATTAATCTAAAAATATAATCTGCGTCAAATTTTACTGAAAGAATATAATTTCAGACACTTTGAAAAAAAAAGGAATATTTACGAAGGCTCTTTTTAGGTGCGTTCGTAATTATGTAAATACGTAGCACCTATTGTTGTCGCTCAGTCCGTCCGTCTGTCTGTCCGTCTGTCCGTCTGTCTGTCCGTCCGTCTGTCCGCATATAACAACGCAAAAACTACACAACCGAATCGTTTGAAATTTAAAATACATAATTATAACATAATTTTATCGTGTCATTTCAAATTTTATAATAATCGGATGGATAGATCAATTACAGGGACATTCAAAAGGATTCTGTTACATTACGGTCAATAGGGAAAAAATTTTTAAATGCATTTTAATCGTTTGAAATTTAAAATATATAATTATTGCGTAATTTTGTCGAGTCATTTCAAATGCTATGAAAATCGGATGGATAGATCAATTACAGGGACATTCAAAAGGATTCCGTTGCATTACGGTCAATAGGGAAAAAAAATTTAAATGCATTTTAATCGTTTGAAATTTAAAACATATAATTATTGTGTAATTTTATCTAGTCATTTCAAATGTTATGAAAATCGGATGCATAGATCAATTACAGGGACAATCAAAAGGATTCCGTTACTTTACGGTCAATAGGGGAAAAGTTTCAAATGCATTTTAATGATGTTACACTCATTCGAACATAATAGAATTGGCATGAATCTATGAAATATGTACTAAAATATGCATTCTGTACAATCTGTGATGCAAAGAATTTTTATTATTAAATTACAGGGCCACACAAAAGTATTCCACTATATAATGCTAGGTTTGGTACGTGTTTCAATTATATTCAACTATTTCACATTTTATTAATAAGATATACGTTGCTGAGGTGTAATAAAAATTACTTCCTGCATATTTACCGAAACGTAAAGATTTCGACTACTATACTGTAACCGAAGTACGCTCTACTATATCATCAAGATCTGAATATTTTTAAAACTTTGTTATCGTACGAACGCACCTCATTTGCTACGTTCACGTGCAATTTCCAAATTGTTTTCTTTTAATCATCGTCGTATACATTTGCGTAGAATTAATGTACGTACTTACTTTTGTTGTTCTGGAATAGATTCTGAAATTCTGTCTTTTTTCTTTAATTATTCCTTCTTATCTATTTTTTTAAACTTTAAGTAGGCAATGTACTATTACTCCATACAAATTACTTTTTTTAATACTTAGAATGCGTTTTGCTTAATATACATCAAAATTTCCATAATTTATCAATTTCTTTCTCCAAATAAATAAACTTTTACTAAAAGGCATCATCTTCTTCAAAATTAAAAGATAAAAATACTAACTTTAATCTTTTTCTTTACTTATAAGTAGACAGTTTATTATCATTCTATAGAAATTTATTTTTTAATAACTACTATGCGTTGAGATCAATATTTATTGAAAATTTCATAACTTATCGCTTTTTTATATCAAATAACCAAGATTATAAAAACAAAAGCTTTAAAAATAACAGATAAAAAATAACTGTTTTTCTTAGAAAACCACTTCAAAAATGCATTTTTAGCAATCAATGTATACTCAAGAAATCGTTATCAGTACATTAATTTATAGTTATCATGTACATTCAAAAATATTCTAATGTATTATTTTACTATTTGCATACAGGGAAGTTATTTATTTTACACTGACTATTAAAGGATATTTTAGTTTCTTTCTGCAATAATATAGACTGTGTTGTGTTTCGAAACACATTATTAATATTATCCTCATTAATGCATTTTCATCATATATACTTGATTTTATAATATTAAAATTAACTCTTACTTATACCTTCAATGTTTATTTTTAGGTGCGTTCGTAATTATGTAAATACGTAGCACCTATTGTTGTCGCTCAGTCCGTCCGTCTGTCCGTCTGTCTGTCTGCATATAACAACGCAAAAACTACCGAACCGAATCGTTTGAAATTTAAAATACATAATTATTACATAATTTTGTCGAGTCATTTAAAATTTTATGAAAATCGGATGGATAGATCAATTACAGGGACAATCAAAAGGATTCTGTTACATTACGGTCAATGAGGAAAAAAGTTTCAAATACATTTTAATCGTTTGAAATTTAAAACGTATATTTATTACATAATTTTGTCGAGTCATTTCAAATTTTATGAAAATCGTATGGATAGATCAATTACAGGGACAATCAAAAGGATTCAGTTACATTACGGTCAATGGGGAAAAAGTTTCAAATGCATTTTAATCGTTTGAAATTTAAAACGTATATTTATTACATAATTCTGTCGAGTCATTTCAAATGTTATGAAAATCGGATGCATTGATCAATTACAGGGATAATCAAATTTACGTTTCAGGGATAATCGTTACATTACGGTCAATGGGGAAAAAAGTTTCAAATGCATTTTAATCGTGTTACACTCATTTGAATATAACAGAATTGACATGAATCTATGAAATATGTACTAAAAAATACATTTTGTACAATCTGTGATGCAAAGAATATTTATTATTAAATTACAGGGCCATACAAATATATTCCACTAAATAATGTTATACGGAGAAACATTGTTTTGGGGATGTTTTAATTATATTAAACTACTTCACATTTTAAGAATAAGATATACGTTAATGAAGTATAATAAAAATCACTCCCTACATATTTACATGAACACGAAGATTTCGACCACTATACTGTATCCAAAGTACGCTCTACTATATCAGCAAGATCTGAATATTTTAAAACTTCGTTATCAACGAATGCACCTCATTTGCTACGCTTTACGTGCAATTTCCAACTTGTTTAAGTACAAAATGTATTACTTAATAGTTGCAGATTGTAGTTAACATGATAAGTATGGTATTTTCATTTATTCTTATAAGTTTTTCCGAATTTTATGAAATGCTAAATGCTTTTCTAAAAGGGAATATTTTTGGTAGTTTCCAAGCAAATAAAGAGAATATATTGCCCAGTTAAACTGATGGCATTGATCTCACAGGCTACGCATACTAATTGTACATTACAGCCTTATATTTTCAAGGGTTAATTCCGTTCGAAAAAAAAATTAAGAAGGGAAAACAGCTCTCCCCTTTTCCTTTTTTTATACTTAATCATTGAACCTCCTAAACTATCAAGTACATGCTTTATCATATAAAAAATCTATATCCAAAATTCAGAGCAAATCGGATAATTCTCAATAATAAAAACCCATTTAGCACTTACATAATTTAAGAGGAGTTATTCCCCTCTTTTATACTTAACCATTAAACTTCCAAAACTATTCAGAGATTCGAACGAAATCTGACAATTCTCCTTGAAAAACCCATTTATATAAATTAAGGGGAGGGGCATTAGAACCCCCGTTCCCCCCTGTTTATACTTATTCAATGAACACCTAATAATAGTCACGAAATTGCCTCGTCAAAATGATCCTATATCTAAATTTTTGAACGAAAACTGTTAATTCTGCATGAAAACCCCATTTATATAAATTAAGGGGAGGGGTATTAGCCCCCGTTCCCCCTGTTATGCATTTCGAATGAACTCCAAAAACTAATCAGGGAAGCGCCTTGTCAGGATATACCTATATACAAATTTTCAAATGGATCGGATATTTTTATCATGAGTTATCGCGTTACGCACAAACGAACATACATACAGAACGGGCGGACACATAAGCTCTCAGGCTATGATAGCCTGTGAGCTAAAAAAGTGGATGGTACTTAGGGAATGATATGAAATGATCGTCATATACTCAAACTTTTTTACTATCAACATACTTTTTTATTATGATTACTTTTCTCGGCAAGAAAACAGACCTGCAGAAAGCTTCAAATTATCATTTCAACTTTTTTAAATGCATACAATTGAGAACTAATTGCAAGTATGTAACTTTTAATAAATAAATAAATTTATATTCATTATCAATATACCGTATTTTCGGGTGTCTAGTCCGCGGCTTATACAAGAAAAAACCTTCTAAAAAGCCGCTGCGGGTTATACAAAGATTTTTTTTTAAATTGGATATTGTGGTATTTTTTCTACAACTTTTAAATCTGAAAAAAAAAACATCAAGATTTGTAAATTTTTTTCGCTATGCCGCGAAATTTAGAGAGTTCTCCCATGTTTGTAAAGGCTTTTTTTACTGGTTAAATACAGTTATTTCTGGGTTTGGAAGAACTGTCGCAACTATCTCCAAGTATTGCACTGATGGATCTATAATAGCTGCCGTATATACTCGCGTATAAGTGGTGAAATTTTAGACAAAAAAAGAACTTCAAAGTGGGGGATCGACTTATACGCGAGACTTAAAAATAAAAAAAATAAAAAAATTCTATAAATAAAATATCAGACAATAATTTGCTAGCGAATCGGTGCTGCAGCACCCCCATTGTGTTTGTAGAGTACAAAATCCAAAATCCGGAAACCTTCCAACCTCGACGATTCTGCATTTAAGATCATTTAAGATTTAATTTTTTTTTTAATTTATTTTTTTGAAAAATAATCTAACCTACCCTGTTGCAAAGAACAAAAAAAAGTGCGTGATTTATGTCACTTCGGAACTATTCAGAGCAGTCAGTCTTTTCCGAAACGAATCCAAGGAATCGTTCCTTTACAGAGTCGTTTCATTTCCGACGAGTTCAAGGAATCGAACTTTTTTTGAGTCGTTTTATTTCAGATAGAGTCTGAGGAATCGTTTCTTTTCGGAGTTGGTACCCTACCCTGTTGCAAAGAACAACAACAACAACAAAAAAAAAAAACAAAAAAAAAGTGCGTGATGTATGTCATTTCAGAACGATTTAGAGCAGTCGGATTTTTTCGAAACGATTCCGAGGAATCGTTCCTTTACAGAGTCGTTTCATTTCGGAACGATTTCAAGGAATCGAACTTTTCCGGAGTCGTTTCATTTCAGATAGAGTCCGAGGAATAGTTTCTTTTCGGAGTCGGTACCCTACCCTGTTGCAAAGAACAAAAAAAGTGCGTGATTTATGTTATTTCGGAACGATTCCGAGCAGTTGGTCTTTTTCGAAACGATTCCTAGGAATCGTTCCCTTACAGAGTCGTTTCATTTCGAACCGAGTTCAAGGAATCGAAGTCGTTTCATTTCAGATAGTGTCCGAGGAATCGTTCCTTTTCGGAGTTGGTGGATTTCTGTCCGATTCCGACGATTCGATCCTTTTGGGAACCAATGACCTAAGATACGTATACATTTTATGTCCAAAATTTTGAATTTATCACTTTTTTTTTTTTTTTTTTTTTTTTTTTTTAATTTTCGGAAAAATTCAGAAAAAATATCACGCTTGTGTTAACGCCGGATCGCTTGAAATTATCTTAAAACACGTAAATGCCGCGGCGTTTCTTCCGAAAATTACGGTACCGATAATCTTAATTTTTTAGCCACATTACTGTAGGTATTATGCATCACGAAAAAAAAAATGGTAAATTTGTGTTAAAAATTATGTTTTTTTCTAATTTCGAACCCTGAACGAAATATAAGTTCGTAAATGGTGTATAGCCCGCGGACTATACACCGATGCATTTCCGCGGGTTATACACGAACTTTTTTTACTGCACTGCTCGATTTAGGGGTGCGGGTTATACACCGGGTGCGGGCTATACACCCGAAAATACGGTATTTATTCCTGGTTATACGAAACATTCAATACTGTAAATTTTTATTGGGTATTCAATGTTTGTTTGTTAAAGAGATATGCGTATATCTGAACTAAAGATCAATATCTACATGGCTCAAAGTCTGATAGTCTAATAACATGTATTACGTACTATTAAATAATTGGAAGATTACTATTGAGAAACATAAAAGAACGCTGAAAAAATATATTGTAAGTTGCGCTTTTTGAAAATAATCATTATAATATTTATATAAAACAATTCACCATTAAAAATTTTCATACATTATTATAAATTAAATTACATAATATAAAATATATATTAATTATTGTATATGAAATTCAACTATTATAAGTAAAATATAAAATCTTAAACTATGACAAACATATTTTAGTATAATAATTATTTTCAGCGCAAAAGACTTATAAATATAAACATAATTATGCGATTGAGGTTATTTTATGCAGTGTTGATAAAGTTTCCATGACTGTATCTCTTATTACTTTAATATTATAATGTTTGTCAAACTTTATTTGTAGGAAAATGGAAATGCAATGTTTAAGCTATGATCATTCTAATTTTCGGTTTTATTACCGGAAACTAGAGGTAGATATTTTCTTAGTGAAAATGTCATGTCAAAACTTGCGACGTTGGTATACTCCATGCAGAATTGAAAAAGTTAAATAAGGAAATCTCTAACTGAACGTAGAATATGAGACAAACAGAATTCATTTTTCCATACAAAAAATATGATAAAGTATATTTTCGATCCTGTGTATAATTAATTACATTGTCAGAACATGATTTATATTATGCTTTAATATATAATATTTTTTTAGATTATATTCATGTATTATACATAAAAGGAAAAACCATAATCTACAAGGATCGTGTTTCAGTAAAATAAAACTTTTCAGTTTAAAAGATTATTAAACATACACATAATTATGCTACTGAAGTAAAGTTAATACAGTTCTGACAAAGTTTCCATTAGTGTATCTGTCATTACTTTAATATTTTAATGATCATGAGGATTACTCTTAACCCATTCGTGCCCGGCATCTTTTGCGTAAATTTTATTTGGTTGGCACCACTATTTTTAGAAGATTTAAGTTTAGTTCATTAATCATGAAAATGCATCATTTAAATAAAATAATTATTGCTTTTCTTTCTTACCGGTGTCAAAAACAGTGCTGAATGCACCTTTTGAAGCGTCCCTAAAAAGGGACGCTAGGCACTAATGGGTTAATATACTTTGCCGGAAAATGGAAATACGATGTTCGAGTAATGATCATTCTAATTTTCTGCTATAATATGGAAAACTACAGTTAGAGATCTTAATTAAAATGCTGTACCAAAATAGGCAGAAATATCGGCATACTGAATTCTAATTAAGGAAGCTAATAAAAGAAAGATCTAACAGAACGTAGAACAAGAAGCAAACAGAATTTCTTTTTCCTTACCAAAAATATGATAATGTTTTTTTTCTATTCTGTGTACAATTAACAAAATAATCCATATCATTAATTCATTATTATTAAGTTAATCTAAATATATTGTAAGAATCTTTTAAACTTAAGTTAAGTGTATACGGAAATTTTACATAAAAGGATAATTGAATATTTATCTTCTTTTTATTCAAAATTTTATGTGTACTAGCAAAGTTTATGAGCTTGTTTTAATATATTTCGTCAAAGAATTTACAAGTGTTTTCTTTATTTTATTAGGATCAAAGAAGTAAAAGATAATCAATTGCCAAAGTAGCGCTTTAAAAAAAGTTATGAAACTTTAATATTAAGCTTCATTGTCGAATTATCTTTTAGTAAAAATAATTAATCGGTTTGTTACTTCTAAATCATAAAAATCTCAAGTACTTAAAATATTTTCATTTTGGATATAATTAAGAAACTACTATTAACATGTTCATTCATTGTAATTCGATTAGTCTAAAAATATAATCTAGGTCAAATTTTATTGAAAGTAAAAGTATTCAGATACATTGAAAAAAATGGGATATTTACTAAGTCTCACTTTTACTAATACAGTCAGTCGGCTATCGTTAATTGGAACTCGTCGCGTCCACAAGAAATTTTCGAATTATCCGACGTTCGAATTATAAAATTATGAAAATAAAAAACATGATTTATATGGTACTGTTACAAAGGAATTAGTGTTATAGTCATTTGAAAAATAACACTAGTAAGTCTTGGTTACTTGATTAAAACGCGCGTTAATACATTTAATTTATTTTATTTATTTTCAATAATTCTTTATTCTGTTGTTCACGTTCATTGTTTTTCACGTTCATTGTATTTGTAATTTTTATTTTTCTATTTGCATTCTGAGGATGACTCTATTAATTATGAGTTGAAACATGTAAATAAAAATGTTTTAATATATTTTAAATGTTTTTGTTAATTTACAACGTCTTAGAAGCAAAATGTTTTTTTATAATATAAATTCTTATATTTTTATGTAGAATATATATTATTAGTATTACGATATAGTGTTATAGTGTTTTTTAATTATATTTCGTCTGTTATTATTAGAGTATGACTCATTAATAAATTAGAATGTATAAATATATAAACTAATTAAATGATTAGAAACAAGCACAATGGAAGAAAAATTTGAGGTGTCACTGATGAACAGACGGGGCACTAAGAAAGTGGATATCAAATGCATTGGATTATATGTAGACAAGTTCGGAACAATTTTCACAAAAATCAAAGAAAGAAAGTTGATCTGAAATTCGTGAGAAAGAAAATAAAAATGAAAAATCAGAATTCTCGTTAATTCGAATTCAACGAAGTCAAGAGAAAATGAGTTCGAATAAATGAAATTTTTTAATGTTATTCTGCCATTGGAAATGTCGGGACTTCATGTTTTGTGCGAATTAAGCGAAGATTCAAATTATCCGATTTCGAATTAAGGAGAGTCGACTGTTAAACGATAGAAAACCAACGATTATAAATGCACAAATAAAGAATGAAAAGGGAGCAAACAGCTGTTTCGAATCTACTATCGAGATTTTTCTTCAGACAAAGCAAAATAGTATATCTAGTAAATAGTAATCTCGATAGTAGATTCGAAACAGCCGTTTGCTCCCTTTTCATTCTTTATTTGTGCATTTACAATCGTTGGTTTTCTATCTTTTAACATTTTTGCACAAAGGCTTTATTTGCTATTTTAATGAGAGTCGACTGTACTTACTTTTATTATTCGGGAAAACGTTAAGTCTGTCATTTTTTTCTACCTTAACCCGCGAGTAGTCGCGACTTTTTTCACAACGTCATTAGTCGCTCGGTCTTTTCGCCGCTGGCCCACCGCATACCAAATATGTAAAATAAGAAATATTTTTCACCTAATGTACGAAAATAACATTACAACAAAGATATAAATTTGCAATTTTCTTAAATTATGCATTTTATTCATGAGACCTGGAGCAATTGCAATAAGAAAAACTGAACTCACATTAGTGATTTTTACGTAGACTTTTTCGCCAATTTCAACTTTGTTTCTAAAATATGTGCCTGAAAGAAAAACAGAGGTGTCCTGTTACATCACTAAGCTGATCAAGAAAGCTTCAAAGTCAGCTACATGGTAGACCTCCGTTGTATTTGTATTGTGATATAAATTAGGAGAAGATAAGTTATACGGGCGGCGAAAAGACCGACACGCAACTACTGACGGGTTAATCCTTTTTTTTTTTTACTTTAAGTAGACAGTTTATTAATACCCTATAGAAATTATTTTTTTAATGTCTAGAATGCATATTACTAATTATGGATCAAATTTTCTACAATTTATCATCTTATTTTTCCAAATAATCAAACTTATAAACAAAACGGCATCAACTTTAAAAAATGTAATAGATGAAAAATATTAATATTTTTTTTTCAAAAATAACTACATAAATGTATTATTTCTTATCTATGAATACTCAAGAAATCGTTTTTGCTGCATTAATATATTAATGCACTTAAAATTCTTACGTTTTTGTTTCCCAACAGTTATATTCCAATTATTTAATAGTACATAAATATTGTTAGTTCAAAAATATTGTATTATACTATTTTACAACTTATTTGCATACAGGAAGATTATTTGTTTTACGCTGTATATTAAAGATTATGAGCAAGTTTTAATTTTTTATACAATAATATAAGCCTTTTTGTGACATTGAAACATATTTTTTAGTTTATCTCTCATGTTTACATAATCTTTATATATATTTAATTTTATGTATTAAGAGTTTATTATCTGTTATTCATTTAATGTTTCTTTTTTAAGTAAAAAAAATATCGATATTATTTATAAATAGTTGCAGTTTGTATGTTAAAAGATAAATACAATATATTTATTTATCCTTATCAGATTATTCTAATTTTTTGAGATGCGAAATGCCTCATTAAAAAGGAACTTTTTGGTTAGTTTCCACGCATAAAAGGATGATAATTATGGTATTATATAACATTATCGTTGTATGCTTATACATTTTTACTATCAATATACTTTACACTTCTTGGAAACAATACGACATATAGACGTCTTCAAACTATTATTTTAACTTTTTTATATACATAGAATTAGGAAATAATCGCAAATATATATTTTGTTACTAAATAGATAATTTCGCATTCATTTTCAATACATATATTACTGGTTATATGAAACTTACAATACTGAAAATTGATCTAGAAAATTCAATGTTTTAATCATTTAAGAAAAAAAATGTATATCTGAACTAAAGATCAATGTCTATATAGCTCGATGTCTGATAGTCTAATAGCATCTATTACGTAATATTAAATAATTGGAAGATTATTAATGGAAAACTAAAGTAAGAATTTTAAGAACGAGAAATAAGCTTTTAAAAAATATTTTAAGTTATGTTTATTGCAAATAACCGTCATAATATATATATATAAATCATTTCACTACTATTATTTCAATACTATTTCAATACATTTTATCATACATTGTAATAAATTAAATAATATACCATGATAATATGTATTAAATATTATATAAAAAATCCAATTATTATGGATAAAATTAAAAAATATAATTTATACGAATCATATTTCAGTAAAATAATTAGTTTGAGTATAAAAGATTTATTAACATAAACATAATTTTGAAATAAAGGGTTATTTTGTACAGTACTGACAAAAGTTCCATTATTGTATCTCTCATTACTTTAAAACTAGTATATAACATCGTCAAAAATGACGGAATTTTCACCATTTCATTTTCATAATACTTCATACAAGCAAACAGAATGAGGATTTTATTATTGAAGAGTTGGCATTGTAGAAAAACACATTTTAAAAATAGCAGTAAGTTTCTACAAATACAAATGATGAAGTTTGATATTTAGTTTTTGAACAAATTTTAATTTCAAAACCAAGAGCAGTAGTTATTTCAAAAATAATAAAAAGCTATTTCCATGAGTACTTGCAGTGTAAGTCACAGGCTACGATTTTTGGCTACCAGTATTATAGAACGAAAAAAATGTGATTAATTTTATTGGCACATTCTCATTAATTGAATAAGGCCAAGCAGACTTTTCGAAAATAACGGTGGCTAACAAGCATAGCAATTAATAGGTTATGTGACTTACGCTACAGAACCCATGGAATTAGCCAATAATAATTAGCAAAATATTTCGTTTTCAAATATGGCGATCACTTAAATATTTTAAATTTTTTCTCCTGCAAAAAAAGAGGGAGGGGCGGAGCCCCCCTGACATTGTGTAAATTATTCATGTTTTATATTTACAAAAATGCAATTTTTCAGTGGTTTTGAAAGTGATCGCTATATTTGAAAATGGAGTTCTCATGCAGTTTCAGTTTACCGCTCATTATCGGAAACGGCTTTTTGGGGCGAAAACAATCGCTAAGGTGCACATCTATAAGTCATCTGTTCAACATCATGCACTAAATATATTAATTACATCAAAGCAGATAAAATTTTGATTTAAGAAGATGTGAAAAAATAATTTTAAGTTATACTAATGCAGCTATGATAACATCTCATATATTCATTACAACTTGAAGGAGGAAAAGCTTATTTTATTTATAATAGAAAACAAAATTTAAAGAATTAAGCGTCTGATGCTAGCATCTTAAAAAAAATAATAAAACTAAATTTAAATTCAAATCCGAAATAGCTCAGTAGCACAATGGTTTAAAAACAGGTTTGCGAGTTCTTTGTCAGTTCAGAAATGGCAGCACTAAAGTTTTGTGAGATCAGAGTAAAACGGAACCTTTAGCCGATAAAATACAATGATACTTTTAAATGATAAAAAATTTATCGGTTCACACTTCCGCTGTTATCTTTATGTATTATAATTGGGTATTATATACATGTTTTATATAAAAATATGCTGAACAAACATTATTTCAAATAGAAGAAAATTTAAAAGCATCATTTTACCATCTATTTTCAGCTAAGCCTAACGTGGCGTTTAGCTGCAGTCGATATCCAGATTGGAGTAGTTCATGCCGGAACCGTTCCTACAGTTTTCTGAAGTCGCTTTTTATTATAAGTAGATAATAGTACTCGTAAAACTTACTCTTTTTTTTACTTTGCAGGAAACTTAAAATGCCATGTTTGAGCTATGATCTTTCTAATTTTCAAATTTAATGCGGAAAACTTATGCATAGAAATATTTTTAATTAAAATGTCACATCAAAATATGCAAAAATGTCGGCATATTGAATTCCAATTAAGGCAGATAATAAAGGAATCATCTAACTGAATGTAGAACAAGAGACAAACAAAATATTTTTTTTTTCTCAAAAAATATGATAATGTATTTTTTTTTATTCTGTGTAAGATTAACAAAATATTTCTACTTCGTTAAGGGTGTTCTCAATAGCTCCGCTCAACAAGCGCAAAACATTTCGACACATTTATGAATTAATTTTTGAACAGAAGGATATAAAATTGAAAGTCCTGACTATGGAAGCGATTTCGAATCTAACTTAGTATTCCATTTTATGATAATGAAATTACCTACTGAGTTATAAGCAGTTTCGATCATGAGATCACCAATTTTTCTCCTGCTTTTCGACCAGTTTTTCTGCTTTTGTGGGGAAATGTGTTCAAAAACGCCAACTTTGAAGACTTGTTATGAAATATCTATTGCGTTTGTTAAAAAAACCCAGAAAATTGAGTGCAATTAGACAGTTTCTGCATAACAATACCTGCTAGTTTCATGCATTTCGAACAAAAATAAATTAACCCTTTGCTCCCCAGTGGTTTAGGTCTTAAACCACCGATCTTTAATTCGTATATTTCAGTTCCCACCAGAAAATTAAAACAACAATATTTGCTTTAATCAATAACAGAGCATTCCATATTTAAATAAAACGAAATTAGCCATTGAATTTTTCTGGTGTGAAATGAACTACATAATTTCTAGAACGTGTTCTGGCATGGGAAGTAAAGGGTTAAAACTTAAGTCACAAAGTTGCCCTCTTTGATTTAAGAACACCCTTAATTCATTGTTATTAAGTGAATCTAAAAGTATTGTAAGAATCCATTAAGCATAAAGTTAAGTGTATGCGGAAATTTTACGTAAAAGGAGAATTAATTATTTTCTCGTTTTTAAGTAGAATTTTATATCTATTAGCAAATTTTATGAGCTTGTTTTAATATCGTTCGTCAAAATATTTACTCGTATTCTCTTTCTTTTATTATGATCAAAGAAGTAAAAGAGGATCAAAAGCTAAAGTAGTGTTTTATAATGAAAAAAGTTGTGAAACTTTAATGTTCAGCTTCATTAACGTATTATTACTTACCCATCATACGTAGTAGAGGGTAAGTCTTGCAATCGTTTTGAAAATCGAAAAAAATTTCTTGACGGATTTACACGTTTTAGATAGTGGAGATTCCAAAAACATATTTTTAGAAAAAAAAAATTTGCCATCCGTCTGTCTGTCTGTCAGTCTTTCTGTCTGTAAACGCTCTATCTCCCGAACAAATTGAGATAGAGACTTGAAATTTTGTATGTAGTTAGTATGTAAGAATGGAACGAAGCCTATTTAATATCAGCAACCTCGATTATCCGGAACTATTTTTTTCGGACTCTCGAAAAATTCGTTCTGATGAAAGGTATATAAAAATTTTCGAATTTTTTTGTTCTAAGAAATGGACGTAAAAAGCAATAAAATAACACACATTTTGCATATAGAAGAAGTTGATCGAATTATTAGTTGCCGAGATATTTGTAATCCTGTTTTCCACATTCTTCGATTTTTCATTACCCTGTATTTCATTCAAATTTCAATTCAGAGGCATATTTTAATTGGAAATGAGAAGCTTAATCCGACGCAGTTAATTGTTAGTTAAAAGAATTATTATTTTTGGAGTTATAAGGATGTTTCTTTTACGCAGTTCGATACTACTTGAGTAGTTTGGCGTTTTATATAATTTGTCGAAATTGGTAATCAGCAGTTCGTTAATATAGCATTACTATGTATATTAACAATATTTAAATTTTGTTTATGAATTGCAAGGCATTGTATAAATAGTTTTCACATGTTTTATTTTCATATACATATCCATGATGGGTAAGTATTACGGTGGTCCCCAACGACTAGTTTTTTAGTAAAAGTAATTAATCTGTTTGTTACTTCTACTTTAGTAAAATCTCGAGTACTTAAAATTTTGCAGATAATTAAGAATTTAACTCTAATATATTCATTCATACTAACTGGATTAATGTAAAAATATAATCTGGGTCATATTTGTTTTAAAGAAAAAATGTTTAGATACTTTGACAAAATTGAATATTTTTAAGTCTTTTTTTTTTCTTCTTATCATTGTCGTATAAATTTGCGTAGGGTTAAATTGCTTGCTTTTATTATTTGGGGAAAGTTATGTCTTTCATTTTTCTTTATTTAATCTTTTTTGCTTTATTCTTTTTTTACTTTAAGTAGAAAATTTATTGTTAATCCATATAAATTATTTTATTTAATCCTTAAAATGTGTTTTGTTTAAAATATTTACATAAAATTTTCAATAATTTCTCATTTCGTTTTTCGAAATAAATGAACTTATAAAAAAGATATCAACTGTTTTAAAAATTAGAGACAAAAACATTAACAATAATCTTCGAAAATAACTATAAAAACATATTTTTATTAATCTGTGTATACTCAAAAATAATTTTTGGTGCATTTATTTATTGTTAGCATGTAATTTGAAATTAATGTAATGTATTATTTTACGAACTTTTGCATAGAATAGTATTATTTCTTTTACACTAAATAAAGATTATAAACTTGATACATATATTTTCAGCAATAATATGAGCTGTATTGTGTTATTTAAAATTAAACTTTAGTACGAAATACATTATTAAGTTTATCAATAAAAAAAATTCTTTTTATATAATTTAATATATTAAATACTATTAATACATAGTCATTTACTTATATGAGTTTTTTTAATGCAATGAAGAGTATGAAATGAAAGAGAAATGAAATTTCTCCGATAAAATAAATCTGTAGTTTTCCGTTTTCAAATACTGATAGCCAAAAATCGTAGCCTGTGAATTAAACTATAAATGAAAATGGGACTAGCCCTCACCTTTATTATTAATATTATTAATATTATTATTTCGTGAATACTAATAAAAGAGATAAAAATAAATCCATTACAAAGAAATAAAATTTTAAATTGACGTCACATTAGAATCAAATGTACAAAAAATACTAAATGCAAAGAAAACTAAGCAAAAAAATTCCAATAAACTATGACAAATAGACATTTCGCATAGATATTTTACCGAAAAATTTCCTTAAAGAAATAGAAGTAGCAGAAAAATAAATAAAAATTAAATCCCAAGCTGTTACCGAATTTAAACTTTTCTGTATTTTGAAGAAACGACAAATAAATATAAATCTAAGACAGAAAAAAAAGAATAAAAACATTTCTGCGTTTTCATATTTTGAGATAGATACACTTTCAGGGGCAACGTGCTTTGAACCGTGGAACGGAAGAGTAAAGGAAGTATAGCGTAACGTTCTATTGTGAAAGTCTGTACTGCTAAAAGTCGATAGATGGATTTTATTTATCACCAAAGGGGAAAATGGGAGAAATTTTTCTTTTCATGTTTCAAAAGATTTTTATTTGCGAAATTATTGAAGTAGAAATGGGAAATAAATACTATAAATAATAGCATTACCAATAATAAATCATTATTATATTTCGATATTAAATTTCATATAAGAAACAATAAAACAAATAGAACTATTTAAGAAGTAATTAATAATTAAACATTCTATTATCGCCCCTCAAGGGGTTAAAAAATGAAATTTTATATTAACATTTCGCAAGAAACGACAAATAAAAATATATCAAAGAATAATAAAAAAAAACAATACAAACATTACTGCGTTCTCATATTTTGAGATAGATACGCTTCAGGAGCAATGTGTTTTGAACCGAGGAACGGAAGACTAAACGAAGTATAGCGTAACGTACTATTATGAAAGTCTGTACTGCACAGACTTTCAGACAGATGGATTTTATTTAACATCGAACGGGAGAATGGGAAATTTTTTTCTTCTCATGTTTCAAATGGTTATTATTATATTTTTTTAGTTACGAAATTTGTTGAGGAAGAAATTTGAAATAAAAATGATAAATAATAGCATTACAGTTAAGTATAAGTAACAATTAAAAAATAGAACTGTTTAAGAAATAATTAGTAATTAAACATTCTACCGCCCCTCAAGAAGTTAAAAAGAAATAAAATTTTAAATTGACATCATGCCAGAAAAAAATATTAAAAAATATATCAAATTTAAAGATTACTAAGTTAAATTAGTTCAATAATCTGTGACAAATAGATAGTTCGCATAGATATTTTGCGGACAAATTTCTTTAAAGGAATCGAGATAGCAGAAAATAAATTTAAATGACAAGTTGTTACAGACTATTCTATATTTCAAAGAAATGACAAGTAAAAATATATGTAAGAAAGAAAATAAAATAAATATTTCTGCGTTTTCATATTTTGAGATAGATACTCTTCAGGAGCAATGTGTTTTCAACCAAGTAACGGAAGACTAAAGGAAGTATAGCGTAACGTACTATTGTGAAAGTCCGTATTGCAAAAAGTCGATAGATAGATTTTATTTAACACCGAACGGGAGAACTGGAGAATAAATGAAGACTAAATTAAGTATAGCGTAATGTACTATTGTGAAAGTTTGTACTGCTAAAAATCGATAGATGGATTTTATTTAACACCGAACGGCAGAATTGGAGAAATTTTTCTTTCCATGTTTCAAAAGATTTTTCGTTCCGTAATTTATTGAAGTACGCGGTTCGCACTGTTCCTAAAATTTTCGTACTTTCCTACCACAATTTTTAAATAATAATATTTATTGTATAATTCTAATGTAGACGTTGAACAGACCTTCCATGAATATTTTTTATTTAAATTACTGGCTGCTACGGATGAAAATTAAAAAAAAAAAAAAAAAAAAAAAAAAAAAAAAAAAAAACGGTGCGAGCCCTGGAAGTAAAAATTCGAAATAAATTCTGTAAATAATAACATTACCAATAATCAATCATTATTATATTACGATATTAAATTACATATTTGTAACAATCAAACAAATAAAACTATTTAAGAAGTAATTAATAATCAAGCATTCTACGACCTTCCTTCAAGTGGTTAAAAAGTAATAAAATTTTAAATTGACATCACGCAAGAAACAATTTAAACAATAACAAATTTAAAGACTACTATGTTAAATTATTCCAATAATCTGTGACAAATAGATTTTTCGCATAGATATTTTGCCGACAAATTTCTTTAAAAGAATGGAGATAGCAGAAAAGAAATTTAAATCACAAGCTGTTACCGAATTGAATTTTTCTGTATTTTGGCAAAACGACAAGTAAAAATATATATAAGAATTAAAAAAATAATAATAAAAACATTTTTGCGTCTTCATGTTTTGAGATAGATACTCCTCAGGAGCAATGTGTTTTCAACCATGGAACGGAAGACTAAAAGAAGTACAGCGTAATGTACTATTGTGAATGTCTGTACTACTATTATTGATTTTATTTAACACCGAACGGAAGAATTGCAGAAATTTTTCTTTTCATGTTTCGAAAGATTTTATATTACGAAATGCATTGAAGTCGAAATTTGAAATAAATACTTCAAATAATACCATTACCAATAATAAATCATTAATATATTTCGACATTATGTTAAACAAGGTAGAACCCGTCAAATTTTGACGAAAGAAAATATTTAAGAAGGAACTGTTTCATTAACTTATAATAAACCTACAAAATTAGTTATAGTAAAAAATGCATTGTATATTAGTACGTCTAACACTTAAACAAACGATATTTTTTGTCAAATTAACAGAATACTATTTCTATAAAATGCAGTTGTAAAAATTGTTAAAATTAAGCTTTAATTGCATATGTAAGCAGTAAAAAATAATAAAAATATGTTATTATGATAAAGTTATCAATTAAAGTTCTTATGCTAGTATCCCAAAATGATAAAAAGCTAAATTTATTCAACTTTGATTCAATCATAGAATTTTTTTTCCCGTGAAATCTAAACCCGGCATCGTTTTCACCATATCACAATTTACAAATAATGTACATTTCACATCTGTATTAAAAAATTTTCCCTGTTAATGAGAAAATGGCAACATAAAGATACAGCACTCATTTTCTCCCCTTTTTTTCTTTGCTTTAAATAGAAATGGAGTACATCTGTTGCCACAATTAGAAAAAAGGTATTAAAATCTACAAAATAATAATAATAATAATAATATTTCATAAACAAATTAAGATACAGCTTTCAAACAAATTTCATTTAAAAGTACATTTTTTTTCTACACGATGGTGTATAAATTGAAAATATGCGACATTAAGAAGTTTAAAAACTTTTAGTGGCAAAAATTGCAATACCGAAATTCATTTAAAATTTGAAAGTGTTGCCATGCGCAAAATGACGCATGCGTTACGTACAGATACGTTTGGCCTTTATAATATAGATATAATTAACAAATAAATAAATATAAGTATTTAGGAAATAATAAGTGATTAAACATTCTATTTTCCTACAGATTGATAAAGGTATTTTTTTAAATGAGACTGTCCTACAAAATTTCATATTTTTGTGAATACAGTGGGTGATCGGATAACGAACGTAATCCGTTCCGAAACAGTATTCGGTAACCGAATTTTCTTTAATCGATCCTAGATTTAGTATAGATATGTATGAGAATTTAATAAATGTTGGCAAGGATTAAAGTCTTTCAAAAAATGCAATTTTTTATTGTTTTAAACAAAATTAATGAGGTTTTAGCGTTAAATACCGCAAGCTGAAATCTATGAAGTGAACAATAAAACCAACTTATTTTATGTTTTTGAGAAAGCTTGTTGAACTTTATATCTGTGGCACACATCAGTCCCATTTTGTCTGGTATATCATGAAATCAAAAAAATCCACTGGGAATTATGTACCTAAATAAACTGTCTAATAATATAACGGGATTATTTTGTTTCATCATGCAAACAGACTAAAAGTCTCACACTTAATTTTAAAAACCGAATATTCTATGTAATAAACTTTAGTAACGTATAAATATTTCATGGAAATCCGAATTAAAACGATATAACGAATTATTACGATGAATCGAACATGAATAGATGGGCAGAGTTCATTATTTTTTTATAAACAGCATTAGGTGTGTTAAAACGAAATAAAATTTTAAATTAACTTCCCAGAAACAAATACAATGGACTCTCTTTATGCGAACACTCTCTAATCTGAACACCACGGTATTATGAACGCATTATGATGGTCCCAGAGAAACTCCAAAGACTTAACATTAATATAAACTGTCTGTAATCAGAACACCCTCTAATCTGAACACCCCGCTATTATGAACGCACTTTCGATCCCCTTCTTTACCCCACCTCTCTGGAAACTGAACATGTGCTTGGAATCGGAATTTCAGAATTCAGGAAATTCCCATATTATGGAAATTCAGCGAAACTTGTTGCAGAAGAATAAAATGGCTTAACGAACTCAAATAAGTATATAATTTTGGAATAGAAAAAGGGAAACAAGAGCATAAACATTAATGTTCGAAAGATTTTTTGTCAAAAGAGAACAAAGAATCATCCTCAAACTGGTTTCCTACTTTGGATTTTTCAGAAAAGCAGAAAATTGCAAAATTAAAGGCATCGGGGGGGAAGGATTGTTGACTCCTTTCTAAAATTTAACATATCATCGAATTCAAAATATTCAATGGTGAAATGTAAATATCGTAAGAAAATATCGTATCAGATGTAAATATCGACACTGAGGAAGAATATATAATAAAACTTCTGAACATAACGAAGGATTTCGATACAGCAAACATTATCAATGCTGACGAAGCCGATCTGTTTCTCACAGGTCTTCCAAATCAGAGCCTGATTACTAACGGGGCACTCTCTCCCCAGTAAAATTACATAGAAATTTTCGCCTTGTTTAAACGCCCTTTTCAGTCAAAATTACTATCATGAATAAGGAAAAAATTTCTATTTACTTTTTCTGGTGGGAGAGTGCCCCGTTGATAATCAGGCCCTGTTCCAAATAAAACTCAAGCAAAAAGAAGCGAAAATTGCATAGTTGGAAAAATGTCAAAACAAAGATTTGCCATTATGCTCTGTACCAGTTTTACGTATGCTCAAATCGCTTGTGATCGGAAAACGTTTAAAAAAATCTGAAAATCGCATCATTGCCAACACACTATAACCAAATCGGAAAGTGTAGATGATATTTACAATTTTCTGATAGTGGTTCGAGAGAATTAAAGTGATAATAAAGAGAGAAAGGAAGAAGAAAAATTGGTGTTGTTAATACCAGACTACTTACAAACATGCAGCTGAGCAATATAACCTTGCAGTTCCTGTTATCAATCTGTACTTCTATAATCCAATCACCGGATCAAAGAGTAATCAAAACCATTAAAACTTACTGCCAAATCCATTTTCAGAAGAAATTGTTCCTAATGATGAAGGCGGCAAATTCGTCAGAAGAAGGTCAACGTCATAGGCCTATTGGCTATCAACAGCATAAAATGAAACAACCTCCTACACCATCTAAAGATGCTTCTATGAAGTTGGATTCCTATGTGAAAAAGGACAAACAAGAATATAGGACCAAGAAGCAAAAGCTATAAATGACTTGGGATCAATTTTTCAGGAGCTTCATACTGAAATAGAACTTGGAGCTCATCTCAAAACCGATGAAATCCTCAAGGTTTGCAAGAACAACATTGTTGAAAAGGAAGAGGAAAAAGAAGAAGAAACAGAAACAGAACCAGAAGAGACTGATGAAATAAGATGAATGAAGATTACATTCAAGCAATATGACTAAGAGACTCATTCAAGACCTGTTGAACTATGTGTTTAAAATCACCTCAAAACTTTACCACTTCTTAAACATCCAAATGAAATGTACATTGCATGAGCACATACAATGCAAAAACAGATTAAAATTATTCGTTTAAGTAATATACTGATTATATTTTCACGAGGTGTATTGTAATGCAAATATATGTTTTGTAAAAAAAAAAAAAATTAATAAATAAAGGAGATGTTACAGTATAAAATTGACTAAATTTAGTTTGGCATTGCGCAATGGTGTGACTAACCATGCTAAATATTTTATACCGACTGTAAATACAGTACATAGATGTAGTAGAGATGGATTTTCAATTCTCCCTCTATACTGAACACCCCCATAATCTGAACATTTTTGGTCGCTCCCAGGAGTGTTCGGAATAGAGAGAGTCCACTGTATTCTAAATATACCAACTTTAGAGACAACTAAGTTCATTTATTAGGTTAAATAATATGTGACAAATACATATTTTGCCCATAATTTTTTTTAAAGGAATCGAGACAGCAGGAAGGAAATTTAAATCACAAGCTGTTACCGAATTTGAACTTTTCTGTATTTTGGAAACACGACAAGTAAAAATATATCTAAGAATGGAAAAATAATAATAAAAAAAATTTCTGTGTTTTCATATTTTGAGATAGATGCGTCTAAGGGGCAATGTGTTTTGAACCTTGTAACGGAAGACTAAAGGAAGTATAGCGTAACGTACTATTGTGAAAGGCTGTACTGCTAAAAGTCGATAGATGGATTTTATTTAACACCGAACGGGGCGAAATTAAAAAATTTTTCTTGTCTTGTTTCAAAAGAATTTTCGTTGCAAAATTTATTGAAGTATAAATTTGAAATAAGTACTATAAATAATAGAATTACGAATAATAAATAATTATTATATTATGACATTAAGTTATATATAAGTAACAATTAAACAAATAGAGCTATTTAAGAAATGATTAATAATTGAACATTTTACTTTTCTTCGCCCTAGGCTTCGCCAAGGCCTTTTATACGCCTTGATAAAAGTTTTTTTCTTTATTAAAAAATAAGACCACTCATGCAAAATTTCACATTTACTTGTGATTAAAGTGGCTGATTGATTAACCGACGTAATCCGTTCCGAAACAGCGTTAGCTCTCCGAATAGTTCAATAACCGATCCTAGATTAAGTATACATTTGTATGTGAGTTCAATAAAGGTTGTCAGGGAGTAAAAATTCTTACGAAAAAATTCAATTATTTTTTATTGCATTAACCCTTTCCGGCGCAGTGTGTACACACCTAATTTTAATTCCAAACTTGTTAACGGCACCAAGAATATTTTACTAATTTTTTTTTAGAAAGGGAGCTTGAATTGAGACGTTTAAAATTTCTAATAAAGTCGTTTGGAAATTCCGGTGTCAGTCGATAATTTCTCATTTTACTAATACAATTTCTCCGCGCCGGAAAGAGTTAAACAAAATTATTGAGGTTTTTGCGTTAACACTAGAACCGCGGGAAATTTTACCCAAGTTTTATGAAAATAATTCACATCAGAATTTGTACTTAAATCTATTTAACTTATTTATTTTTAAATAAATTTCGTGCAGCTTATATGTAAAGTATTTTAAGAAGACTTATCTGGTTCCAATCGACATCTTTTCACTGAGTACGGATCAAAATGACCCGTCTCCGTGTTAAAAAATGCAGACAGCATGCTTTGAAACGAACTATAAATGTATATTTTTTATGTTTCTGAGAAAACATGTTGTATTCTATAGCTGTGGCACATATGTATCCCATTTTGTCTGATATATCATGACATCAATAAAATGCACTTGGAATAATGTACCTAAATAGACTGTCTAAAAATGCAACGGAATTTTTTTGTTTCATCATGCAAACAGACTGTAAAAGTTTCACCCTTTTATTTCAAAACCGAATATTCTATATGATAAACTTAAGTAACGTATATAAATTTTATGGAAATCCGAATTAAAACGATATAATGAATTACTCCAATAGATATTATGCGAATA
This sequence comes from Maratus speculifer, assembly GCA_964019185.1. Taxonomy (NCBI): domain Eukaryota; kingdom Metazoa; phylum Arthropoda; class Arachnida; order Araneae; family Salticidae; genus Maratus; species Maratus speculifer. The sequence goes on from OZ025300.1 coordinate 237,132,611, forward strand.
CACGTACAGATGGCAGACAGAATTCATAAAAATTTTTTAATAATGTAAGGTGTCTTAAAACGAAATAACATTTCAAATGAACATCATGCCAGAAACAAATATTCTAAATATACCATATTTAAAGATAACTAAGTTAAATTATTTCAATAATCTGTGACAAATAAATATTTCGCATAGATAGTTTGCCAACAAATTTCTTTAAAAGAATCGACATAGCAGAAAAAGTTTAAATCACAAGCTGTTACCGAATTTGAACTTTTCTGCATTTTGGAGAAACGACAACTAAAAATATATATCTAAGAATGAAAAAATAATAATAAAATAAAAGCATTTCAGCGTTTTCGTATTTTGAGATAGATACGCTTCAGGAGGAATGTGCTTTGAGCCGTGGAACGGAAGACTAAAGGAAGTATATAGCGTAACGTACTATTGTGAAAGTCTGACTGCTAAAAGTTGATAGATGGATTTTATTTAACACCGAACGGAGAAATTAGAGAAATTTTTCTTTCCATGTTTCAAAAGATTTTTCGTTGTGAAATTTAGTGAAGTATAAATTTGAAATAAATTATATAAATAACAGCATTACCAATAATACATAATTATTATACAGGTTGGTCATAAAAAACTTTGCCGATATATGGAGCTCTAGCGGACAGTCCGCTCAACCGGTCGAGGTGAAATTTCAGATATAGCTATTCAGAGGTATGAACTTGAGATTCTGTGAACTATAACAAAATGGCGCTCACGGTTACGGTTATAGTTACAGAAACTCGAAAATTTCCAATGGCAACACCCATTGTTTTTCGTCGCAAAATGCTCAGCGTATGCGAAAACCCTAAAGAGCGTTGAAACTGTACGTGTATCGGAAGAAACGGACATGTTATGCACGCACAAAAACCGTTTTGGGAATCCCCCCCCCCAATAGAAAAAACTCAACTGAGGTGCAAGGAGGAAATTTGCATATGACACAGAGTCAGTACACTAATCTCTGATTACAATACAGATCGAAAAAATAAAATTTTTATTTTGATTACATATTTTCCACATGGGTGCCATCACGTGTAATTGCCTGTGATGGCACCCATGTGGAAAATGTGTAATAAAAATAAAAGTTTAGTTTCTCCGATCTGTATTGTAATCAGAGATTAGTGTACTGACTCTGTGTCATATGGAAATTTCTTCCTTGCGCCCCAATCGAATATTTTCTATGGGGGGTGAGGATTCCCAGAACGGTTTTTTGTGCGTGCATAACATGTCCGTTTCTTGTAATACACGTACGGTTCCAACGCTCTTTAGGGTTTTCGCATGCGCTGAACATTTTGCGATGAAAAAAAATGGGTGTTGCCATTGGAAATTTTCGAGTTTCTGTAGCTATATCCGTAACCGTGAGCGCCATTTTGTTCTCGTTCACAGAATTTCGAGCTCATACTTCTGAATAGCTATATCTGAAATTTCATTTCGATCGGTTGAGCCGACTGGCAGCTAGAGCTCCGTATATCGGCAAAGTTTTTTTATGACCACCCTGTATTATGACATTAAGTTAAATATAAGTAACAATTAAACGAATAGAGCCATTTAAAAAATTAATAATAATTTAACATTTTACTTTTCTTCGCTTTTGATAAAAGTATTTTTCTTTATTAAAAAATAAGACCTCTCATGCCAAATTTGATATTTTTTTGTGACTACAGTGGGTGATCGGTTAACCAACGTGACCCGTTACGAAGCAGCTTTCGCTATCCGAATTGTTCAGTAACCGATCATAGATTTAATATACATTTCTATGTGTGTTCAATAAATGTTCTCAGTGACTAAAAATTCTCGAGAAAAAATTAAATTCTTTTTTATTACCTTAATCAAAATTAATGAGATTTTGACGTTAAATACCGCAAACTGCATGCTTTGAAACGAACTATAAATGCAACTTTTTCTATGTTTCTGAGAAAGCTATTCTATAGTTGTTCTACAGTCTATTCTACAGCTATTCTATAGCTGTGGCCGATGTCAGTCCCATTTTGATTGATATATCATGACATAAACAAAATGCACCGGATATAATGTACCTAAATACACTACATGCCCATTGATGAACGTCCACTTGCGATTTCAGATTTTTTGTTAAATATCTAGAAAAATACATGAGGAATTATCCTGAAACTCTAAGAACTCCCGAAACTCTTATAAATATAATAGTACAAGTCATGCATTTCCGTGAAGATTTTTTCCCAAAACTCCATAGGGGATGGTCGACAAATTAAAAAAGAAATAATATCGTTTGGATTACCCTGTAAAAACTAATATAGCAAAATTGCTCAAACTGTATATTATGATTAAGTGGCTTATTGTAATAAGCTGTGTTCATTTTTATGCGAATAGCATGTATACTCGCAGAAGAATTAAGGTTTTTATAAAAATGGTCCCAAATTTTGACAAGTTTTTTGCCTATAATTTGTAAAGTTCTTAATATAAAGTAACATTCTTTTTTTGAAAATAGGACAATTAGTATTGAACACAATAACCTGTAATCAGAATTAAAAAATAATAAAAATTGTATGATAAATAAGTATGTTTACTAAATAATTTTTCATTGCGCATACGTCAACGATATCAAAATTTCATTTACATATTATGTTAGTTAAATGTACAGAGCAATTTTTGTGAAAGTCTCAAAATCATAGCTTGAAAATTCTGAAAATAATCATCAATAGAATAAGTTGAAAATCCATTTTTCTCAAAATGCAACAAAAACAAGAGGGGTTGTATTCATATATTCAGTGATTAGTTCAATATACAATGCACAATATGGGACGTACTACTACATTTGGATAAAACCCGTCATTTTTTTTTTGCTTCATTTTGGGAGCAACGGATTTTGTTCTTATTCTATAGACGATTATTTTCAGAATTTTCAAGCTATAATTTTGAAACTTTCACAAAACTTGCTCTATACATTTAGCTCACATAAGATGAAAATGAAATTTTGATATAGTTGACACATGCGCAGTGAAAAATTATTTAGTAAACCTACTCATTTTTCATACAATTTTTATACTTTTAAATTCTGATGGAAGGGTATTGTGTACAATGTTGTTTGTCATATTTTCAGAAAAGAATACTATTTTATATTAAGAACTCTGCGAATTATAAGCAAAAATCTTGGAAAATTTTTGAATTGTTTTTATAAAAACCTTATTTTTTCAACGAATATATACGCTATCGACATAAATATGAACACAGTTTATTAAAATAAGCCACTTAATCATAATCTACAGTTTGAGCGATTTTGCTGCATTAGTTTTGACAGAGTTATCCAAAAGATATTTATTTTTTTAATTTGTTGACGGTCCCCTATGGAGTTTTGGGAAAAATCTTCACGGAAATACATGGATTGTACTATTATATTTATACACTGAGAGTTTCAGGATAATTACTCATGTATTTTTCTAGATATTTAAGAAAAACTGTAAAATCTCAAAAGGACGTTCATCATTGGACATGTAGTGTAGACTGCCTAATAATGTAACGGAATTATTTTGTTTCATCATGCAAACACACTGTCAAAATTTGATCCTTATTTTTCAAAACCGAATATTCTATATAATAAACTTCAGTAACGTATAAAAATGTCATGAAAATCCGAATTAAAACAATAAAACGAATTTACGATCGATAGAACGCGAATAGACTAACAAATGGCAGACAGAACTCATAATTTTTTTTAAACAATGTTTGGTGTATTAACACAAAATAAAATTTTAAATTAACATCACGCCAGAAACAAATATTCTAAATGTACCAACTTTAAAAATAACTAAGTTAAATTATTCCAATAATCTGTGACAAACAGACATTTCGCATAGATATTTTGACGACAAATTTCTTTAACCCTTTAACGTTCATTGGTTTCTCTACGAAACCACAAAATTTTAATTCCGGTATGTAACAACGACACCGGAATTTCAATCTAAAAAAATCCATTTTATTAGGTAAGCGAAAAATCACTTTTTCTTTTTTACGAATATATTTGTTCACAATTACCGGTATCATTCATTTATTTCAACATCTTAGCAATGAAAATGCTTTGATCGTTAAAGGGTTAAAAAAAATCAAGATAGCAGAAAAAGTTTAAATCACAAGCTGTTACCGAATTTAAACTTTTCTGTATTGTGGAGAAATGACAAATAAAATATATCTAAAAACAAAACAAAAAAACTGCGTTTTTATATTTTGAGATAGATACGCTTCAGGTGCAATGTGTTTTCAACCATGGAACGGAAGACTAAAGGAAGTATAGCGTAACGTTCTATTGTGAATGTGTGTACTGCTAAAAGTCGATGGATGGACTTTATTTAACACCGAAGGCGAGAACTGGAAATTTTTTTCTCTGACGCTTCAAAAAATTTTTGTTACAAAATTTATTTAAGTAGAAATTTTAAATAAATACTATAAATAATAGCATTACCAACAATAAATCATTATTATATTAGAATATTAAATTTCACATAAGTAACAATTAACCCTTTAACGTTCATTGGTTTCGCCACGAAACCACAAAATTTTAATTCCGATACGCAACACTGACACCGGTATTTTTATCTAAAAATATCCCTTTTATTTTGTATGTGAAAAATCACGTTTTCTTATTTAGAAATATATTTGTTCTTAATTACCGGTGTCATTCATTTATTTCGACATCTTAGCAATGAAAATGCTATGATCGTTAAAGGGTTAAACGAATACAGCTATTTAGGAAATTATTAATTATTAAACATTCTACTACCGCTCCTCGAGGGATTAAAAATAAATAAAATTTTGAATTGACTTCACTCAAGAAACAATTTTTAAAAAGTACCAAATTTAAAGACTACTAAGTTAAATTATTCTAATAAATTGTGACAGACATTTCGCATAGATATTTTGCCGACAATTTTCTTTAACAGAATTCAGACAGCAAAAAAGAAATTCAAATCACAAGCTGTTACTGAATTTGAACTTTTCTGTATTTTGGAGAAACGACAAGTAAAAATATATCTAAGAATGAAAAAAAAAATTAAAAACATTTCTGCGTTTTCATATTTTGAGATAGATACGCTTCAGAAGCATTGTGTTTTGAACCGTGGAAAACGGAAGACTAAAGGAAGTATAGCGTAACGTACTACTGAGAAAGTCTGTACTGCTAAAAGTCGATAGATGGATTTTATTTAATGCCGAACGGGAAGTTTAGAAAAAAATTTCTTCTCATAATTTCGAAAGATTTTTTGTTGCGAAATTTATTGAAGTAGAAATTTTAAATAAATATTAAAAACCATAGCATTACCAATAATAAATCATTACTATATTTTGGCATTAAGTTAAACATAAGAAACAATTAAATAAGTAGAATTATTTAAGAAATGATTAATAACTAAGCGTTTTACATTTCTTCATTTTCGATAAAGGTATTTTTCTTTATTAACACTAGAACCGCCATTAGCATAGCTGCCAACTCTTCTGATTTTTTGGCCCGGAAAAATTAAACAGAAATTTTTGCCTTATTTAATCGACAGATTACGGCGATTTGAAAAGTTAAAATTTACTCTAAAATTTTTCCGGGCCAAAAAAGGGGAAGATGTTGGCAGCTATACATTAGGGGTCAAAATGACCCCTGCCAGATTGATAATAATCGATTCGAACCAGAATTTTTTTCATAAAATATGTTAAATGTGTGCAACAGAAAAACTAGTCGTTGGGGGCCATCGTAATACTTACCCATCATGGATATGTATATGAAAATAAAACATGTGAAACTATTTATACAATGCATTGCAATTCATAAACAAAATTTAAATATTGTTAATATACATAGTAATGCTATATTAAAGAACTGCTGATGTACCAATTTCGACAAATTATATAAAACGCCAAACTACTCAAGTAATACCGAACTGCGTAAAAAAAACATCCTTATAACTCCAAAAATAATAATTCTATTAACTAACAATTAACTGCGTCGGATTAAGCGTCTCATTTGCAATTAAAATATACTTTTGAATTAAAATTTTAATGAAATGCAGGGTCATGAAAAATCGAAGAATGTGGAAAACAAGATTACAAATATCTCGGCAACTAATAATCCGATCAATTTCGTTCTATATGCAAAATGTGTGTTATTTTATTGCCTTTTAAGTCCATTCCTTAGAACAAAAAAATTCGAAAATTTTTGTATACCTTTCATCAGAACGAATTTTTCGAGAGTCCGAAAAAAATAGTTCCGGATAATCGAGGTTGCTGATATTAAATAGGGTTCGTCCCATTCTTACTTTCTAACTACATACAAAATTTCAAATCTCTATCTCAATTTGTTCGGGAGATAGAGCGTTTACAGACAGACAGACAGACAGACGGACGGCAAATTTTTTTTTCTAAAAATATGTTTTTCGGAATCTCCACTATCTAAAACGTGTAAATCCGTCAAAAAAAATTTTCGATTTTCAAAACGATTGCAAGATTTACCCTATACTACGTATGAAGGGTAAGTAATAGATTAATTAAATAAGTTAAATAGTTTTAAATTAAAGTTCTGGTGAGAAACCCTTTTTTATGAAACTTGAGTAAAATACCTGGCGGTTCGAGTGTTTTAAAATAAGATATACAAAATTTGATATATTTTTTTTTTGACTAGAGAGGGGATTGGCTAACCAACGTAATCCTTTTCCGGAACAGTGATAGCTACCCAAATTATCCGATAACCGATCATACATGTAAAGCATGGTGACGTCACTGCAATGTCGTTGTGACGTCACATTGTGAATTTGTGACCATCGATTGTCGATGTGACGTCACGTGACGTCGATGTGAAGCCACAGTGACTAAAATGTGAAGTCGTTATGGCCGTTTTAGAGCTCTTTTGTGATGTTTCACAAAGTTGTCACAATGTGACAAATTTGTGAAAAATGTGTCATTTGTGACTAATTTGACATTAACATTGTGACGAAACTGTGACAAAAGCGACGGTATATAAATTGCCAGAAACATGTTTTTAAAAGATTCCTTTAGTTTTCCGTTCCACAGTTGAAAACACATTGCTCCTGAAGCGTATCTATCTCAAAATATTAAAACGCAAAAATGTTTTTTTGTTTTATTCTTTCATTCTTAGATATATTTTTACTTGTCGCTTCTCAAAAATAGAGGAAAGTTCAATCTGTAACAGCTTGCGATTTATTTATTTATTTAATTTATTTTTTGCTATTTCGGATTTTTTTTAAAGAAATCTTTTGCCAAAATATCCATTCTAAATGCCCAATTGTCGCAGTTTATTAAAATAAGTTTGCTTAGTTTTTTTTTTTTTTTTTTTTTGATTCAATTAAAACTTTTTTAGTATTATTTTACGGACGAATGATAAAGAAAAGTAGTGAGTGGAACTCCATAAGTATTTATAGTGTAAGCTACATGCTGCAATTTCTGGTACCACTATTTTAGAACAGATAATTTGGATTTGTTTTATCGCAGATATCTTTCTAATTTAATAAAACGAAGCAAAATTTACCAAAAAATAGTGCCAAATTTATAGCAGCTATAAACTACGTGAGTTACAATAATAAAATCCATGGAACTAGCCTATATATATTTTTTCAAGTTATTGGTTTTTTTTTTTTTTTTTTTTTTTTTTTTTTTTTAATATTCACAATAGACAATCAATTATTGCTTTGGAGGCTCTTTTTTTTAAGAAACATAATTTTATTAAAAGTGTAGGAAAATAATATGTTTAATTATTAATTATTTCTTAAATAGCTCTGTTTGTTTAATTGTAGCTTATATTGATCGAGACATATCTAAATATAATAAAAATTTATTACTGCTTGTCTATAGTGTTTATTTCAAATTTCTACTTCAATAAATTTCGTAACAAAAAATATTTTGAAAACTTGAGAAGAAAAATGTCTCCATTTCCCCCGTTCCGTGTTAAATAAAATCCATTTATCGACTTTTAGCAGTAGAGATTTCACAATAGTACGTTACGCTATACTTCCTTTAGTCTTCCGTTCCACGGTTCAAAGCACATTGCCCCTGAAGCGTATCTATCTCAAAATATGAAAACGCAGAAATGTTTTTCCGTTCTATTCTTTCATTCTTAGATATATTTTTGCTTGTCGCTTCTCAAAAATGCAGGAAAGCTCCAATTCGGTAACAATTTGCGATTTATTTATTTATTTTTATTTTATTTTATTTTATTTATTTTTTGCTATTTCGATTTTTTTTTAAGAAATTTTTTTGCAAAATATCTATGCGAAATTTCCATTTGTCACAGTTTATTAGAATAAGTTTGCTTTTTTTTTTTCTAGTGTGACGTCAATTTCAACTTTTATTTCTTTTTGATTCATTTTTAACTCTTTTAGTATTATTTTACGGAAGAATGATGAAAAAAAGTGGTGTGTATGTTACGTGCTGCGATTTCTGGCTACCAATATTTTAGAACAGAAAATTTCGGATTTGTTTTATTGCTGATATCTTTCTAATTTAATAAAACGAAACAAACTTTTCTAAAATAATAATGGCCAAAATCATAGTAGCTATAAACTACGTGACTTGCAATAGTAAAATCCATGGAACTAGCCTAAATATGTATTTTTAAAAAGTTATTTTTTTAATATTCACAATAGACATTAAATTTTAGTTTTTCAGGCCTTTTTTTTTTTTTTTTTTTTTTTTTTTTTTTTTTTTTTTTTTAAGAAACATAATTTTATCAAAAGTGTACGTAAATAAGATGTTTAATTATTAATTATTTATTAAATAGTTCTTTTTGTTTAACCCTTTAACGATCAAATCATTTTCATTGCTAAGATGTCGAAATAAATGAATGACACCGGTAATTAAGAACAAATATATTTCTAAATAAGAAAACATGATTTTTCACATCCCTAATAAAAGTGATATTTTTAGATAAAAATACCGGTGTTAGTGTTGCGTATCGGAATTAAAATTTTGTGGTTTCGTGGCGAAACCAATGAACGTTAAACGGTTAAATGTAACGTATTGATCTAGAGATGTCTAACTATAATAAAGATTTATTACTACTTATCTATATAGTTTATTTCAAATTTCTACTTCAATAAATTTCGTAACAAAAACTATTTTAAAAACATGAGAAGATAAATTTCTCCATTTCCCCCGTTCCGTGTTAAATAAAATCCATCTATTGTCTTTTAGCAGTACAGACTTTCACAATAGTACGTTACACTATATTTCCTTTACACTTCCGTTCTACGGTTCAAAGCACGTTGCCCCTGAAAGTGTATCTATAATCTATCTCAAAATATCAAAATGCAGAAATGTTTTTTTCTTTTTATTCTTTCATCCTTAGGTATATTTTTACTTGTCGCTTCTTTGAAATACAGAAAAGTTCATATTCGGTAACAGCTTGTGATTTATAAATATATATAGGACAGTTGCACCATAAAATTTAACTAATAATAACACATTGCTCATTGGTGCACAAAACAGGAATTTTAATATGCATTTGTACAATTAAAATAAAATAAAGCTTTCAACGTTTCGCGCCGTCTTCTGCGGGCGTCTTCAGGAAAATATGATAATGGAAAGTCTACATCGGCATGATTACGCGGAAACTTTTAATTAGAATTAAAGAGCATCGCAGAGATATAAAAAAAATATAAACAGAATACTGTTATTTCTCGTTTCTATTTGGCGAACAAGGGTTGCCATATTAATTTTGAGGAGGCCAAAATCATAGTTCCATGCAATAACCCAGTTCAAAGTAAAATAAGAGAATCTATTGAAATCTTAGCACGAGAAAATAAACCATGTAATGATAATTTATCCTACAATATACCAAAAATATGGCATAATATCATAAAATCTTAAAATTTTTATTTCCTTGCAATATTTTAATTTTTACTCACGTGATAGTGGCAACATTTTTTTAAAAATTTTAATTCATTTAGATTTTAATTTAGTAGAAATATTATCTCTCAATCAAGATGCAAACGTAGTCCTTCCATTTTCCTGAAGACGGCGCGAAACGTTGAAAATTTTATTTTATTTTAATTGTACAAATGCATATTAAAATTCCTGTTTTGTGCACCAATGAGCAATGTGTTATTATTAGCTTGTGATTTATTTATTTATTTTTATTTTATTTTTATTTATTTTATTTTATTTTATTTTTTTTATTTTTTTTGCTATTTCGATTTGTTTATGAAGTTTTTTTGGTAAAATATCTATGCAAAATGTCCATTTGTAACAGTTTATTAGAATATATTGCTTAGATTTTTTTTCGTTTTTTTTTTTTTTTCTGATGTAACGTTAATTTCAACTTTTATTTCTTTTTAATTGATTCATTTTTAACTCTTTTAGTATTATTTTAAGGAAGATTGATAAAAATAAGTGGTGAGTGGAACTCCTTTACTATTTATAGTGTACGTTACATGCTGAAATTTCTAGTTACAAGTATTTTAGAACGGAAAATTCCAGATTTGTTTTATCGAAGATATTCTTCTAATTTAACAAAACGAAGCAAACTTTTCTAAAAAAATGGTGGCCAATATCATAGCAGCTATAATCTACGTAACTTATAATACTAAAATCCATGTAACTAGACTATATATATTTTTTTAAAAAGTTATTGTTTTTTAAATATTCACCAGAGACAATCAATTTTTGTTTTGCAGGTCTAATTTTTCACTCACCCATCATACGTAGTATAGGGTAAGTCTTGCAATCGTTTTGAAAATCGAAAAAAAATTTTTGACGGATTTACACGTTTTAGATAGTAGAGATTACGAAAAACATATTTTTAGAAAAAAAAATTTGCAGTCCGTCTGTCTGTCTGTCTGTCAGTCTGTCTGTCTGTAAACGCTCTATCTCCCGAACAAATTGAGATAGAGACTTGAAATTTTGTATGTAGTTAGTATGTAAGAATGGGACAAACCCTATTTAATATCAGCAACCTCGATTATCCGGAACTATTTTTTTCGGACTCTCGAAAAATTCGTTCTGATGAAAGGTATATAAAAATTTTCGAATTTTTTTCTTCTATGGAATGGGCGTAAAAGGCAATAAAAAAACACACGTTTTACATATAGAACGAAGTCGATCGGATTATTAGTTGCCGAGATATTTGTAATCTTGTTTTCCCCATTCTTCGATTTTTCATGACCCTGTATTTCATTCAAATTTCAATTCAGAAGTATATTTTAATTGGAAATGAAACGCTTAATCCGACGCAGTTAATTTTTAGTTAATAGATTTACTATTTTTTGAGTTATAAGGATGTTTCTTTTACGCAGTTCAGTACTTCTTGAGTAGTTTGGCTTTTTATATAATTTGTCGAAATTTGTACATCAGCAGTTCTTTAATATAGCACTACTATGTATATTAACAATATTTAAATTTTGTTTATGAATTGCAATGCATTGTATAAATAGTTTCACATGTTTCATTTTCATATACATATCCATGATGGGTAAGTATTACGGTGGCCCCCAACGACTAGTTTAAAAAAAGAAACAAAATTTTATCGAAAGTGTAGAAAAATAAGATGTTTATTTACTAATCATTTCTTAAATAGTTCTAAATGTTTAACTGTAACTTATATTGATCTAGATATGTCTAAATATAATAAAGATTATTACTGCTTATCTATAGTGTTTATTTAAAATTTCTGCTTCAAGAAATTTCGTAACAAAAAATATTTTGAAAACATCAGAAGAAAAAATTCTCAATTTCCCCCGTTCGGTGTTAAATAAAATCCATCTATTGACTTTTTGCAGTATAAACTTTCACAATAGTACATTACGCTATACTTCCTTTAGTCTTCCGTTTCACGGTTCAAAGCACATTGCCCCTGAAGCGTATCTGTCTCAAAATATTAAAACGCAAGAAATGTTTTTTTCTTTTTATTCTTTCATTCTTAGATATATTTTTACTTGTCGCTTCTTCCAAATACAGAAAAGTTCAAATTTGGTAACAGCTTGTGATTTAATTTTTTTTCTATTACTTCAATTTCTTCAAAGAAATTTTTCGGAAAAATATCTATTCGAAATGCCAATTTGTCACATTATTGGAATAATTTTGTTTAGTTGCTTTTTTTTTTATTATTCGTCTTTTTATAATGTTTGTTTCTGCTGAGGTGTCAATTTAAAATTTTATTTATTTTTAACTCTTAGCTGTGTTGATTATTCTAGCTGATTTTTTTTTAAGAATTTCGAATTCTTTCCAGTAAATTTCAACAACATTTTGCTTTATTTGATAAAATTAACCTCATAGTCAGATACGGCGATCAACACTTTACGAAATTTCCGGTGCTAAAACACTTAAAATCCCTTAGTGCTTACGAACTGTTTGTTAGAGTCCTAACTTGGCTAAATACAGTCTTACTGTTATGTAGTATAGGCACGAAACTTCAACGGTAAATTTGAGGAGCCTAAACTCTTGTCTTTTTTTTATTATTATTATTCGAATTACGTTGTAGTAGGGTAACATCCCCAGTAATTGGCACATTAAGAATTTGTCTTTAACCCTTTCGTGGTTATAAGCGCGTATACGCGCCCAGAATACCTTTTAATTTGAATTGCGAAATGCCATACTGACACCGGAATTTTTAAATGAAAATTTTAATTTTACAAAGAACGTAAAAAAGAACATTTATATATTATGAAATAAATTTGTTTTTAAATTCCGGTGTCATTCAATCATTTTAGTATTTTATGAATAGAAGTGCTTTAACCGTCAAAGGGTTAAACTTGCTTAAATTTTCATTACAAAGCAGGGCTCGAAAAATCTACATACCCGACATCAGTGTTGTTAGACGGCGACTTTTTAAAAATTCAGATTGGCACCACTTCTTTGGATTGGTAAAATTACGTTTCGTTTAATGACATATTAATCAAGAGGAATTTTATCCTTTAATAAAAGTGGTGCAAATCAAATTTTTAAAAAATCGCCGTCTAACAACACTGATGTCGGGCATGTAGATTTTTCGAGCCCTGTTACAAAGAAATAATATATTTACTTGGAAATATTTTTAAATCAAAGAATGCATATCTGTGCATCTATTTTGCCCACTAAAAGCAAAAATATTTGAAAAAGTATTTTTATAAAAATATATTTATAAAAAGTTGCTGAAATCACCAGTAATTGGCCACTAGAGCACCAAAGTATGACACCTTGTGATCCAGTAATTGGCACATGTTTATATTTAAAAAAAACTTTACATTTTGCATTGGGTTTAATCGCTTTAAATTAATTTACTGTAGATGAAGATGCCATATTTCAGGTTTTTGAGAGTAAGAAATCAGCATATTAGTCTGAAATGTGAACACTTTAGAACAATACAATATACTTATATTAATACCCAGTAATTGTCATGCTGTCCCCAGTAATTGTCATATGAAGCTTTAATGGATTCCAATTACTGATAATATTTCATATTTTCGAATAAAAACAAATGATAAACAAAATTTATCTATAACTTTAAAAATACTTCCAAAATAAGTGGTTTAATCTCAAATTCCTTGCAAATTCCTTGTAATTGGAATAGGTGCCAATTACTTGGAACTAGCAAAATTGAAGCACCATTAATTAGCATCTATCATTAATTCAGAAATCCGAATACCTGTGTCAAAAATACTTTTACACAATTAAAGTAACCCTTTCTAACTAAACAAAACTGTGGTCAATTAAAATTTAAAATATATTATAAATCAGATAATAATGAATTGAAAAGCATGCCTTCCTTAAGCCAAAGAAGAAGCATTTGCAACAAAAATGGCTGATTTGATACAAGCCATAATTGTTTCTCTTTCCTAGGCACTATTGTCATCTAGTAGCATAAATGAAAGTTATAATCCGTAACGTAAATGAGCATATAACTGGTATATGGTCTTGCATTTTTAAAAGACTGGATATAAATCTTAATTTAGGGCATGTTTGTAGGATGTGCCAATCTTTGGTGCATGCCAATTACTGGGGATGTTACCCTATTTCGAAAGTATTTTCATATTTGTTTTCTGAAAGTGGCGTAAATTTTTGTAGAAAACCTTGCATTATGTAAACAAAAACAAGCATGATTTTTTAAAAATCGATATATCTTCATGAATATTTGTGCTATTCTTACACAAATAATTACATACAACTACATATCCGTATGTATAGCTGACAACTTGTATATTTTTTTTCTACCGCAAAAAATTAAAAGAAAATTTTACTTTAAACAATTGCCAAAAGCTTAACGGTTTCCAACAATGAAACAAGACAATTATTTTTGTTTAAATTTTAGTTCTGGAAAAAGTCCGTGCAAGTTAGCAGCTATGCGTATGCTAAAGAGTATTGGTCAACGGATGATCTCCGTTGAAAGCTGAAAATTCTGCGATAAGTGTGATACTGAAACTGCCGGCACCCCGGCTGGTATTGGCGATAACTTGGCATGTATTCGACCTCTCGCGCAATGTAGCATCTTAAGGGTGTATTTCGATTCAAACTGCTTATTTTCCGATTTATTTTTGAATTCATTATTGCTCTCAACTACACCAAACTTTCAAAATCTCTTATTTTAAAGTACATAAGGTGCCGTGATTGTCCATTCTTTGATAAATGCAGAAAATATTGCAAAAAAAGCAATCAAAAACGGCATTTCGAACCGATTTTTCCCAAGGGAGAGATCTGGGGACGAAAAAAAGGATCATTCTGGGAAGATAATTGTTTATAACTCAAATTTTAATGAATTGAGCGTAAAAAAACTTCACACGGCACCTCATACGTCCCTTAAAGAATCCCCTCAGCAAGTTTCATGTTTCTACTTTTAAAAATATGTCTGAAATTGTATCGGAAAATTTCGAGCTGTTGAAGGTGGAAAAGCATTTTTTCGAATACACCCTTAAGACATAAAGAGTGCCAAACTATCATCATGCTCAAGATATTTCCCACGGAAAGTTGTTATATGGGTGAACCTTATAGAATACCGGTGGCGTCGACTATTTCCCCGCTTCTAATGAGAAACCAGCTTCGTCCCACTTCCCTATTTTTCTTATTGCCATGCTATTTTAGAGATCATTTCGTGTAGTTTATTTGTCAGTGTGATCCAAAATATTATGAAGTGCAATTTCCAATTTGTTTTCAGAAGGCTTTCAGATTTCCAGGCATTTTTAACGGTTTTCTTAACCAACCCGAGTTACATCGGATTCGTATATATTATAATTAATTATTATTATATTGGTAAAACTTGCGTGTGGCATAATTTGTTACTACGATTTTTTAGGATTAAATACACCATACGTCATTTTTAGAAACATGTATTAAAATGTTGGAATTCTTTTTATGAAGCACATAGAACAGATTGATTTCTCTTAATATGTTTTACTTATAAATCAAACTGTTCACCCGTTTTTTAAAGTAGAAATTTTTGTAAAACTGAATCGCGAAAATGCTCGGACTAAATAAAATAAAATTTAGAATAAAATTTTACTGGTGAGAGTAATGAAAGATACTGCTAGTCTAAGAACCCACTACACAAAACACTAACTAGGGAGCTGCAAGAAGTGTAAGTCACCGATTTTGAATAAAGTGGTATCGTTGGAAAGATCTCATCGTGAGCAGTAAAAAACTCAACGGAACTATCCGTCGCAAATCAGCCGTTTTCGAGATATCCGACAATTTATGTCACGTAGCTAGTGCACACTTAATGGGGGACCGTAAAAAAATTGTTTTCTCGAATTTGATGAAAATGGTGTCTTTGGAAAGATATCATTGTGAGAAGTAAAAAACTCAATGGAACTAACCATCTGAAATGAGACGTTTTCGAGATATCCGACAATTTGTGTGATATTGCTAATACACACTGCTGGAAAACTGCATTAAGTGACATAAATTGTCGTATACCTGAAAAACGTCTCATTTCAGATGGGTAGTTCCATTGAGTTTTTTACTTCTCACATTGATATCTTTGCAACGGCACCATTTTCATCAAAATCAAGAAAACAATTTTTTGCGGTTCCCCATTAAGTGTGCACTAGAACAGTATGCATTAGCTACGTGAGATAAATTATAGGATATCTCGAAAACGGCTCATTTCGACGGGTAGTTCTATGAAGTTTTTCTCCCTCAAGATGATATTTTTTCAACAATTTTAACTTTTGTTAAAATCGACTAATTTTTTTTTGGTCCCCCATTAAGTATGCAGTAGTTACGTGACATAAATTGTCGGATATCTCGAAAACGGCTGATTTGCGACGGGTAGTTCCATTGAGTTTTTTACTGCTCTCGATGATATCTCTCCAACGATACCACATTCGACAAAATCGGTGACTTACATTCCTTGCAGTTCCCTAGTAAGTCATCGAGCACAAGAAAAAATCCTCTATTTTATAGAAGAGTAGTAATAGAGAATTCTAATGATCCATGTCTGTCGGAAGCGAATTGGTGCATAGCCAAAAATTAATACCACTAGTGGTTAACTCTTAGGATTAGCATTGTGTTTTCCTGCACCAATGTTTTCCATCTTTTCCTAATTTTGATTGTACGACAAACACAATGCTAAACCTACGAGTCAACCACTAATGGTATCAATTTTTGGCTTATGTACCACTTAGCTTCTGGCATATATGGATCATAAGATTTCTCTATTACTGACTCTTCCATAAAATGAAGAATTTTTCTTGAGCTTCCTGACTTAGGGCTTTGTGCGGTTGGCTTTCGGACTATAACAGTATCTTAGGAAATTTCAAATGCTAAAACACATAAATTACTTTGAATTTCTTGATGCGTGCGAATCCTATTTTAACCCATTCGTGCCGAGCATCTTTTGCGTAAATTTTATTTGGTTGGCACCACTATTTTTAGAAGATTTAAGTTTAGTTGATTAATCACGAAAATGCATCTCTTAACCCTTTAACGATCATAGCATTTTCATTGCTAAGATGTCGAAATAAATGAATGACACCGGTAATAAAGAACAAATATATTTCTAAATAAGAAAACGTGATTTTTCAAATACAAAACAAAGGGGATATTTTTAGATAAAAATACCGGTGTCAGTGTTGCGTATCGGAATTACAATTTTGTGGTTTCGTGGAGAAACCAATGTACATTAAAGGGTTAAATGAAATAATTATTGCTTTTCTTTTTTACCGGTGTCAAAAACAGTGCTGAATGCACCTTTTGAAGCGTCCCTAAAAAGGGACGCTAGGCACTGATGGGTTAAAAAACAAAATCGAGTATATTGACTTTCGGCGACATACTCAATTGAGATTTCACGGTCATCACTTTTCAATTTATAGCATTTATTTTCTTTAGAACTAGCCACCCTTGACGACCAGTTTGGTATCCCTGTAATGTATACTAAGCATTAAATCATATTGCTTTTATTCATAATTTATTTTAATAGCTTAATTTTTTGCCAAATTAGAAGATTCTGCTAGAAAGAAGATACAAATGTCATATACGCACCACATTGGCGCGATTGCTGCAAATTGGAAATTATATGTGCCTCACATAGTAACCCGGCTATGGTTATTTATTTATTAATAAACTTTTTCTTTACTTTTATTTTCTTTTTTAAAATGATGCAAATTGTTTAATTCTATAATTATTAAGTATTCTTTTCTATAAAATAAAGGATTGTTTCTTGTGTTCGATGATTTAGAGTTTTGTGCGGTCGGCTCTTGGACTATGAGCACCTACTGCGGCACGTAAACCGTTCCCTTTCCCCATTGGGATTAATATATTTTTAAAAATACTGATGCAAATATGGCATTTGGAATTTTGATGAAATTTTCTCATCAAAATGTTAATTGCAACTTTTTTGCAATTAAAAGCCTTTTAACCGATTACTTTTTCGAACAAACAATTATAAAATGTATCCCATTACATACATATCAAACTTCTTCTTTACTCATTTCTGATAAATCTGGAAATCTTGCGTCTAGAAAACTAATGATGTTGTGTTACATTTTTCTCTTCTGAAATTTGTCAATATTCTTAGAAACATCTATCAAAATTTCAAAATTCTCTTTATAAAGCATACTGTAATTTCAGATAGCACTGTTTTTTTTTTTCTTAACCGCTTCTTTTATTTTTCCGTACGTTATACTGGCAACATATTTTTGCGAATTGTAATCAGCCCGTAAGTGGTACAAAGAGCCATAGTCTAATCATGAATTATTATTCTCACCAGTAAGATTTTATTGTAAATTTTGCATTATTTAATTCGAGAATTTTTCTGATTCAATTAGATGAAAATTTCTGTTTTCAAAATCTGGTGATAACAGACTAAAAATCCTGTAAAGTACGCCCAAAATAGGCATTATTATAAAGGTTTTTTTTTTCAAAAATATTGATTTCTTAAGTGGATAATTAGTTTTACATATAAAGTAAACATTTTAATTATTAGTATTTTTTTTTTTACTTTCAATTAAAATCACTGTAACCGATTATTTTTTTGAACAAACAATTATGAAGTGTATCCCATTACAAACATATCAACTTCATTCCTTATTTCTAATAAATCTTGAAATCTTTCGTTTAGAACACTAATGATGTTTTCTAACTTTTTTTTTCCTCTTCTCAAATTCGGTTTTCTTAGATTAAAGCCTCATAATGGAAAAGATTTCTTTCTTTTCTTAATATTTGGGTGAATCGTTACAAAAATGCATTTGATGTGTATGTGGGAGATATAATGGAAGCAGAGAAATATGATTAATCTTTTTTCTACATTTTCTATATGAGTATCCATTTGATATGTTCTTTCCAATCTTCAAGAGTTTATTAATCTAAATGTACTTCTAGAGTGCTTTTACCTTTAGTATGTACTTAGAAATTTAATTCAATATATTAAGTGCTAAGTATAGATAGAAGCAAACATTTGTTGGGAAAAGGCATTATATAACTCAGTGAAGATTTATTTTTAAACTCTTAGCTAATAAATTGTTGTGTGTTTTTAAGGTTAGTTAATGCTTATAAAATATATACATGGACATTGAATTACTTTATTAATTTGCTCATCATTGATTTTATTTGAATATATTAAAATTATATTTTTAATAGGACGCCATTCATAAAAATCTATTATCAGGCATCAAGAGTAATTACTCAATGTTTCAGCTGAATTTAAAAATAAACCCTCCTCTGATAATTCAAATTCGGTAAACAATAACATATATATCTTAAAATCAATATAAGATCAGGAGAATACTTTTGATAAAGAAAATAACCATATTTTTTGTTGTTGTTGTTTATGTTGTTTTTTAATATATGTGCATATCTATGTATTAAAAAAACCGAAATATTTATATTCGAACATAATAGCACCAAAAAGGTTTTTTTTTGTAATTAAGAATATTATCATAGAATATTACACCGTTTAGTTTTCAGTATAGCCAGTCGCTACTATTTTATAATCTTAACCCCTTAACTGGTTATTTCTTTTCCTTTCAATAAATTGTAAATAACCGATTTACACCAGTATTACTTAAATAAAATATTCGTAAGATTTAGTCTAAACATTTCCATCTCTTATATATATATATATATATTTTAAATAGTGGTTTCAAAAATCTTTAAATGATGAATAAAGCAAATTCGTCTTCCTCGATCGGCGTACGCGCAAATTAGTTAAGGGGTTAAAGTTCAAGCATGAAATCGTGAAATATCTGAAGGTGCTATTCGATCATATAGAACTTCTTGTTTTGCCAGTAGGGGAAGTAGGGGATACT
This sequence comes from Maratus speculifer, assembly GCA_964019185.1. Classification (NCBI taxonomy): domain Eukaryota; kingdom Metazoa; phylum Arthropoda; class Arachnida; order Araneae; family Salticidae; genus Maratus; species Maratus speculifer. The sequence goes on from OZ025300.1 coordinate 237,152,314, forward strand.
TGAGCCATTTTTTAAATTTTAGTTTTTTTATTTTTTTATAATTTCTTGGAACAAAATAAAATATTGAAAATGAAAATTTGATATTTTTTCTTCAATTGAAAACCACTTTCAATTAATTTTGAACTATTTTTCTATGTCTAATAAATTTTTACTTTTTCTTTTACATCGTGGCTCAAGTATCCACATGGAGAAGATACTATAGCCAGATGTCACATTCGCACCAGTATTTTGCAAAGAAAAAAACGATTTACAATATACGCGAAAAAATGCATTAAACCTTTTTCAAATAAATTTGGTCGAATTTTCTGGTGTCGTTGTGACATTTCAGAATTAAAATTATGTGGTAGAAAATTCTACCAGCAGAGCTCAAAGGGTTAATCACCATAGTTTCAAAATGGTACCAAGGTATGTGATTTCTTTTTTACATGTTACTATAAATATTACTATAAAAATTACTATAAATATGTTACTATGTTGCCAGTTTTAGAAAGAAAAATTGACCAACTGTAGAGATAATAGGGGTGGCTCAAGTATCCCCTATGCTCAAGTATCCCCACTCTCCCCTACTATTCATAACTGGGATCTCGATATTCTCTCTTTCATCTGGTAGCACTTTTATGAGGATATACCAGTGAATTGTAAAATAGACATTTATAAGATGCATAACGTTTAGTAGATCGGTCTGAAGATTCTGGGAACCATGCCAACACGGTGGATTTAATTTGATTGTGAAACAACCGATGGACTTTCAGAATGTTTTCAGATTGTATGACAAATTCAGAAGAGGGTTTATCTGTTCCGATGTATAGACTGGAAATCCGATTAAGTTTAGTGATCAACCTTGCATTAGATATTATTCCAGGATTTTGGCAAGAAGGATCAGTATTGAAACAGATTGCAATTGTTCAAACATATACTTCTATTATAACGTGTTCAAACATATAAACTGTAAAGTTGGAAGAGCAGATTTAATTGGCTTAAACTTTGCAAAACATAATGATACGCTAATTGTAAGTATTTTACCAAATGGATCACAATATAACCGATAACGCGACGTCAGTTTATCAAATTATACAAAAAGATGTCAGCCGAAGCTTCTTTTATGTGGTCAAGGAAGCCACTGAAGTATTCTTAACTGCTTCTCAAACAAACGTATAGCATATTTTTTAATACTTTCAGGGCTCCCAAATGGTCTGCCAACTGAACATCAGAATTTTCTTAGAGAAATTTTTCTTTTAGATTTTTCTTGAAACGTGCCAAGAAACAAACTTTAGTACTTATTTCTAGTGCAAATACTGTTGAAACATATGAGATTTTTTGTTAAAAAATACTGATGTTCAGTTCGCAGACCATTTGGGAACCCTGTATTTGTTAAAATAGCTTTCGAAAGTACGGTTTTAAGTAAAAATATTAATGTGCGTAGATGATTTTCATAAAATAATGAAAATCTTAAATTGCATGTTCTTTAGTACATTTTTCAAGATAGTTTGTCTTTTTAAAATTTAAATTGTTATCATAATTATCGCTCATTATTTGCTGTCACTAAAATTTGTTCACCCGTTTTTTAAAGTAGAATTTTTTGTAAAACTGAATCGCGAAAATACTCGGACTAAATAAAATAAAATTTAGAATTAAATTTTACTGGTGAGAGTAATGAAAGATACTGCTAGTCTAAGAGCCCACCGTACGGAACCCTATGTCATCGAGCACTAGAAAAAATCCTTTATTTTATAGAAGAGTAATAATAGAGAATTCTAATGATCCATGTCTGCCGGAAGCGAAGTGGTGCATAAGCCAAAAATTAATACCACTAGTGGTTAACTCTTAGGATTAGCATTGTGTTCTTAACCCCTTAACTGGTTATTTCTTTTCCTTTCAATAAATTGTAAATAACCGATTCACACCATTATTATTTAAATAAAATATTCGTAACATTTAGTTTAACCATTTCCATGTTATATATATATATGTATATTAATAGTGGTTTCAAAAAGCTTTAAATGATGAATAAAGCAAATTCGTCTTCCCCGATCGGCGTACGCGCAAATCAGTTAAGGGGTTTAAGTTCAAGCATGAAATCGTGAAATATCTGAAGGCGCTATTCGATCATATAGAACTTCTTGTTTTGCCAGTAGGGAAAGATGGGGATACTTGAGCCATTTTTTAAATTTTAATTTTTTTTAAATTTTTTATAATTTCTTAGAACAAAATAAAATATTGAAAATGAAAATTTGATATTTTTTCTTCAATTGAAAACCACTTTCAATTAATTTTGAACTATTTTTCTATGTCTAATAAATTGTTAGTTTTTCTTTTACATCGTGGCTCAAGTATCCCCATGGAGGGGGATACTTGAGCCAGATGTCACATTCGCACCAGTATTTTGCAAAGAAAAAACCGATTTACAATATGCGCGAAAAAATGCATTAAACCTTTTTCAAATAAATTTGGTCGAATTTTCTGGTGTCGTTGTGACATTTCAGAATTAAAATTATGTGGTAGAAAATTCTACCAGCAAAGCTCAAAGGGTTAATCACCATACTTTCAAAATGGTACCAAGGTATGTGATTTCTTTTTTACATGTTCGGAACTATAAATATGTTACCATGTTGCCAATTTTAGAAAGAAAAATTGGCCAACTGTAGAGATAATAGGGGAGGCTCAAGTATCCCCTATGCTCAAGTATCCCCACTCTCCCCTACTATTCATAACTGGGATCTCGATATTCTCTCTTTCATCTGGTAGCACTTTTATGAGGATATACCACTGAATTGTAAAATAGACATTTATAAGATGCATAACGTTTAGTAGATCGGTCTGAAGATTCTGGGAACCATGGAAACACGGTAGATTTAATTTAATTGTGAAAAAAACCGATGGACTTTCAGAATGTTTTCAGATTGTATGACAAATTCAGAAGAGGGTTTATCTGTTCCAACGTATAGACTGGAAATACGATTGAGTTTAGAGATCAACGTTGCATTAGATATTAATCCAGGATTTTAGGAAGAAGCATCAGTATTGAAACAGATTGCAATTGTTCAAACATATACTTCTATTCAATTGACAAAAAAACTTTACAGTTAGAAGATCAGATTTAATTGGCTTGAACTTTGCAAAGCATAATGATTCGCATACTGTAAGGCGTTTACCAAATGGATCACAATATAACCGATAACGCGACGTCAGTTTATCATATTATACAAAAAGATGTCTCAGCCGAAGCTTGTTTTATGTGGTCAAGGAAGCCACTGAAGTATTCTTAACTGTTTCTCAAACAAACGTATAGCACATTTTTTTAATACTTGCAGGGCTCCCAAATGGTCTGCCAACTGAACATCAAAATTTTCTTACAGTAATTTTTCTTTTAGATTTTTCTTGAAACTTGCCAAGAAACAAACTTTAGAACTTATTTCTAGTGCAAATACTGTTGAAACATATCATGAGATTTTTTGATAAAAAATACTGATGTTCAGTTCGCAGACCATTTGGGAACCCTGTATTTGTTAAAATAGCTTTCGAAAGTACGGTTTTTAAGTAAAAATATTAATGTACGTAGATGATTTTCATAAAATAATGAAAATCTTAAATTGCATGTTCTTTAGTACATTTTTCAAGATAGTTTGACTTTTTAAAATTTAAATTGTTATCATAATTATCGCTCATTATTTGCTGTCCCTAAAATTTGTTCACCCGTTTTTTAAAGTAGAATTTTTTTGTAAAACTGAATCGCGAAAATACTCGGACTAAATAAAATAAAATTTAGAATTAAATTTTACTGCTGAGAGTAATGAAAGATACTGCTAGTCTAAGAGCCCACCGCACAAAACCCTACGTCATCGAGCACAAGAAAAAATCCTTTATTTTATAGAAGAGTAGTAATAGAGAATTCTAATGATCCATGTCTGCCGGAAGCGAAGTGGTGCATAAGCCAAAAATTAATACCACTAGTGGTTAACTCTTAGGATTAGCATTGTGTTTTCCTGCACCAATGTTTTCCATGTTTTCCTAATTTTGATTGTACGGCAAACACAATGCTAAACCTACGAGTCAACCACTAATGGTATCAATTTTTGACTTTTGCACCACTTCGCTTCTGGCAGACATGGATCATAAGATTCCTCTGGGTAATTCCATGAACACATGTCGTGTAAGTCACATACTACGATTTTGGATACCAGTATCTTAGAACGGAAAAATGTGACTTATTTTATCAGAGATATTTCACTGATTGAATAAGGCCGTGCAAACTTTTCGAAAAAAACGGTGGCCAGCAATTTAGCAGTTGCTAAAAATGTGACTTACACGACAAGTGCTCGTGGAATTACCCCTCTATTATTACTTTTCTGTAAAATAAAGGATTTTTTCTTGTATTCTATGATTTAGAGTTTTGTGCGGTCGGCTCTTCGACTATGAGCACCTACTGCGACACGTAAACCGTTCGCTTTCCCCATTGGGGTTAATATATTTTTAAAAATACTGGTGCAAATATGGCATATGGAATTTTGATGAAATTTTCTCAGCAAAATGTTAATTGTAACTTTTCATCCAATTAAAAGCCTATTAACCGATTACTTTTTCGAACAAACAATTATGAAATGTATCCCATTACATACATATCAACTTCTTCTTTACTCATTTCTGATAAACCTTGAAATCTTGCGTCTAGAACACTAATGATGTTTTGTTACTTTTATTTCTCTTCTGAAATTCGTCAATATTCTTAAAACATCTATCAAAATTTCGAAATTCGCTTTATAAAGCAAACTGTAATTTGAGGTAGCACAGATTGTTTTTTTCTTAACCGCTTCTTTTATTTTTCCGTACGTTATACTGGCAACATCTTTTTGCCAATTATAATCAGCCCGTAAGTGGTACAAAGAGCCATAGTCTAATCATGAATTATTATTCTCACCAGTAAGTTTTTATTGTAAATTTTGCATTGTTTAATTCGAGAATTTTTCTGATTCAATTAGACGAAAATTTCTGTTTGCAAATACTGGTGATAACAGACTAAAAATCCTGTAAAGTACGCCCAAAATAGGCATTATTATAAAGGGTTTTTTTCCCAAAAATATTGATTTCTTAAGTGGATAATTAGTTTTACATATAAAGTAAGCATTTTAATTATTAGTATTTTTTTTTTACTCTCAATTAAAATCACTGTAACCGATTATTTTTTCGAACAAACAATTATGAAGTGTATCCCATTACAAACATATCAACTTCTTTCCTCATTTTCTGATAAATCTTGAAATCTTTTGTATAGAACACTAATGATGTTTTCTAACTTTTTTTTCCTTTCTCAAATTCGGTTTTCTTAGATTAAAGCCTCATAATGGAAAAGATTTCTTTCTTTTCTTAATATTTGGGTGAATCGTTACAAAAATGCATTTGATGTGTGTGTGGGAGATATAATGGAAGCAGAGAAATATGATTAATCTTTTTACTACATTTTCTATATGAGTATCCATTTGATATGTTCTTTCCAATCTTCAAGAGTTTATTAATCTAAATGTACTTCTAGAGTGCTTTTACCTTTAGTATGTACTTAGAAATTTAATTCAATATATTAAGTGCTAAGTATAGATAGAAGCAAACATTTGTTGGGAAAAGGCATTATATAACTCAATGACGATTTATTTTTGAACTCTTAGCTAATAAATTGTTGTGTGTTTTTAAGGTTAGTTAATGCTTATAAAATATATACATGGACATTGAATTACTTTAATAATTTGCTCATCATTGATTTTATTTGAATATATTAAAATTATATTTTTAATAGGACGCCATTCATAAAAATCTATTATCAGGCATCAAGAGTAATTACTCAATGTTTCAGCTGAATTTAAAAATAAACCCTCCTCTGATAATTCAAATTCGGTAAACAATAACATATATATCTTAAAATCAATATAAGATCAGGAGAATACTTTTGATAAAAAAAAACCCATATTTTTTGTTGTTGTTGTTAATGTTGTTTTTTAATATATGTGCATATATATGTATTAAGAAAAATCCGAAATATTTATATTCGAACATAATAGCACCAAAAAGGTTTTTTTTGTAATTAAGAATATAATCATAGAATATTACACCGTTTAGTTTTCAGTATAGCCAGTCGCTACTATTTTATAGTCTTAACCCCTTAACTGGTTATTTCTTTTCCTTTCAATAAATTGTAAATAACCGATTTACACCACTATTACTTAAATAAAATATTCGTAACATTTAGTCTAAACATTTCCATCTTATATATGAGGACACCAGAAGGCAAGGTGTATAAGTAACAATATTGAAAAAATTGAGTTAAGTGCACAGGGTATCTGGAAATATGCTTTTTTCATTTCAGGTAAAGAAATGTAGGTCATTTTCTGATTATTTGGGGAGTTATAGAGATAAACCACTTTTTTCGAAAAACAAACAATATTGATTAATTTTACATTTAAAGAAAATTGTACTCTATTTTTTTAACAGTTATTGAAATGAGAGTTCAAAGATTAGAATGCAACAAGCAGATGTTTCCTATTTCAATTAAGTCAATTGTTATTGATGTTCCAATTTAACATCAATTACCTTTAAACTCAATTTACTCGAAATCGACATTCTGTCACTTGTACCCCTTGGCTTCTGGGCTCCTCATATATATATTTTAAAAGTTTATAAGTTTTAAAGTTTTAAGGTTTCAAAAAGCTTTAAATGATGAATAAAGCAAATTCGTCTTCCCCGGTCGGCGTCCGCGTAAATCAGTTAAGGGATTAAAGTTCAAGCATGAAATCGTGAAATATCTGAAGGCGCTATTCGATCATACAGAACATCTTGTTTTGCCAGTACTATTCATAACGTGGATCTCGATAGTCTCTCTTTCATCTGGTATCACTTTTATGAGGATATACCACTGAATTGTAAAATAGACATTTATAAGATGCATAACGTTTAGTAGATCGGTCTAAAGATTCTGGGAACCATGGAAACACGGTGGATTTAATTTAATTGGGAAACAACCGATGGACTTTCAGAATGTTTTCAGATTGTATGACGAATTCAGAAGAGGGTTTATCTGTTCCAACGTATAGACTGGAAATACGATTAAGTTTAGTAAACAACCTTGCATTAGATATTATTCCAGGATTTTGTCAAGAAGCATCAGTATTGAAACAGATTGCAATTGTTCAAACATATACTTCTATTATAACATGTGTTCAAACATATAAACTGTAAAGTTAGAAGATCAGATTTAATTGGCTGGAACTTTGCAAAGCATAATGATACGAAAATTGTAAGGATTTTACCAAATGGACAATATAACCGATAACGCGACTTCAGTTTATCAAATTATACAAAAAGATGTCTCAGCCGAAAATTGTTTAATGTGGTAAAGGAAGCCACTGAAGTATTCTTAACTCTTTCTCAAACAAACTTATAGCACATTTTTTTAATACTTGCAGGGCTCCCAAATGGTCTGCCAACTGAACATCAAAATTTTCTTACAGTAATTTTTCTTTTAGATTTTTCTTGAAACTTGCCAAGAAACAAACTTTAGAACTTATTTCTAGTGCAAATACTGTTGACATATCATGAATTTTTTTGATAAAAAATACTGATGTTCAGTTCGCGGATCATTTGGGAACCTTGTACTTGTTAAAATACTGATTCGAAAGTACGGTTTTTAAGTAAAAATATTAATGTACGTAGATGATTTTCATAAAATAATGAAATTCTCAAAATTGCATGTTCTTTAGTACTTTTCAAGATAGTTTGTCTTTTTAAAATTTAAATTGTCATCATAATTATTGCTCATTATTTGCGGTCACAATTTTTTTTTTTTTTTTTTTTTTTTTTTTTTTTTTTTTTTTTTTGTCTTGCTCATTTTTATCTTCTTATGATCACTTAATAACATGTGTTTGGTAACTTATTCTGGGTGTTAGATACAATAATTAACCACATGATACATTTCTTGACAAGGATATTTTTTCTGGTGTAGTTATCTGTGTGAAATAATGTAGCCTGATGAATTATTTAGCCATTTCGTGCGCCTAATTATTATTTTAAACGAACAGTTCATGAATGTCATTGATATTTTGCAAAATTAGTTCGTAGCATTGTTTTAACGAGCAAACTATGGTTCGCAGAGAAAGCAATATTGACCATAATGTACCAAAACGTTGTTTCATTACAAATTAGCCATTGTTAAATAAGTTGAATATTATTTTTAAATTAATGACAGATTTATGGTGGTGGTTTTGGTTTCTTCTAAAATAGATAATATTTCCAACATTGCTCTTGCTTTTCGACCACTATCTTCCAATAGAAGATTCCCTTCTATTTTATCACAGAATTAAATATAAGGGATATATGCTGTTCGCATGTAACAGCATTAAACGAAAAGATGTGTTCTCTGTGAAAAAATTTATTGATGAATGCTTTTAAACGAGAAAAACTATCATATTTCCAGGGCTCCCAAATGGTCCGCGAACTGTAGGGGGAAGATGGGGATACTTGAGCCATTTTTTAAATTTTAATTTTTTTTAATTTTTTTCATAATTTCTTAGACCAAAACAAAATATTGAATATGAAAATTTGATATTTTTTCTTCAATTGAAAACCACTTTCAATTAATTTTGAAATATTTTTCTATGTCTAATAAATTTTTACTTTTTCTTTTACATCGTGGCTCAAGTATCCCCATGGAGGGGATACTTGAGCCAGATGTCACATTCGCATCAGTATTTTGCAAAGAAAAAAATCTATTTACAATATACGCGAAAAAATTTCATTAAACTTTTTTCAAATAAATTTAATCGAATTTTCTGGTGTCGTTGTGACATTTCAGAATTAAAATTATGTGGTAGAAAATTCTACCAGCAGAGCTCAAAGGGTTAATCACCATATTTTCAAAATGATACCAAGGTATGAGATTTCTTTTTTACATGTTCAGAACTATAAATATGTTACCATGTTGCCAGTTTTAGAAAGAAAAATTGACTAACTGTAGAGATAATAGGGGTTTCTCATGTATCCCCTATGCTCAAGTATCCCCACTCTCCCTTACATCAATATTTTCTTAGAAAGATTTTCGTTTTATATTTTTCTTCCAAATTGCGTTGAAAACCCCTTCGAAGTTTTGTTTTAGCACAAATATTGTAGAAACCTACTATAAAATTTTCTGTTAAAATTTATTGGTATTCAGTTCGCGGACCATTTGGGAGCCCTGTACTTCACTAGCTCCGTTGGTATATAGTACTTAATTTTTGTAAGAAATTTACTTTTTTGAATTATTGCATCGTAATTACTCATGTATACTGCACATTGGAGTATTATTTGGTAGTGGGAAATGAAAAAATTATGGCATGTACATGGTGATTTTTTTAAGTTAAGAAAATAAAATCCTATAACATAAGAACTTCTGTTTCAAATGACCTCAAATTTTATAAGTATGCCCCATCCAAATAATGGGAAAGTTTCAGGCGCGGTTAGAAATACATTAAAATCGTACCGACAGATGGCGCTGTAAATTAACAGAATCAAGGAATATCGTCAAAGGGAGGAAAAAAAAATGGACGGTACTTTAACCCATTCGTGCCCAGCATCTTTTGCGTAAATTTTATTTGGTTTGCACCACTATTTTTAGAAGATTTAGGTTTAATTCATTAATCACGAAAATGTATCAATTAAATAAAATAATTATTGCTTTTCTTTTTTACCGGTGTCAAAAACAGTGCTGAATGCACCTTTTGAAGCGTCCCATTTTTGGGACAGTTTTAAAAAATTCAAAAAAGCGCATTCCACACCAGTAAAAAGGAGTATAAATAAATACTTTCTTTCTCGAGACAAAGTTTTCGATTATTAACATAAAAGTTATTCTTGCTTTAAAAGTGGTGGGAAAATGCAAAATTTGAATTTTAACTAAGAAAATAATTCAGGCACTAATGGGTTAAGAAACATAAAACTTTATTACGCATATGGAAAAAAATACTTAATGCATTAATTGAGAAAAGGAACTGCGAACACTTTCAGAGAAATAGAACGAAATGAAAATATTTAGTAAACCATTAGTAAGGAATCGTTTTCAGCTACTAATTGGAAACATGGAACCGCACATTGCACAATAAGAACGAAGAGTATCTGGCTGCATGCTATAGCTCTGGTGCACAATGCATGCCTTCAGATCAGCTAAGTTCGCTCTACTATAACAGTAGAAAACACACTTGTCAACCTCCCGCTTTTTTATTAATCAAAAACACAGGTTGAACCAGAAAATTTAATAAACTAAATGTTTCCCCTTCTATCTATTAGTTATTTGAAATCGCTATGGTTTCATTTATTGAATAAAATTTCTTGTTGAAAATATGTTTTGTTGAATTTATTAAAGCGGGAGGTTGGCAAGTATGAAAAAGAAAATTTGATAGAAGAGAAATCTCTTTCATCTGAACTCGTTTCTTTGTTTTTGTCAAATGACTGATTAGCATGCTGCTGTGTATTGTACTGTTGATAATCTGTTCGCTTTTCAGTTATTATTTGGGCAGAATTCCTCGAAAATTATGTCAGATGCATAGAAGTACGTTCTTGTTAATTAGGGAGCATTTTGCAACAGAGCCTGCTGATTTCCCAGGCGCTGACTACCCTCCTTAACAACTCGTATTGTTGTTGTAAACCCATTTTTTTATCACAGCTCACAGTTCTTTTCAGATTTTTCACTTTCCTTTGAGCTGTAAACTAAGCCTAACAACGTTTCATTCCCCTTGTGGTTGCCTTTATCAGTCTAACCGTGAGTCACGCAGTGGCTGAAATTAAACATTAGATTTATACATTTCAGTGCGTTATCTACCTTTTTTTTTACAAATGTTAACCACTAACTGTTAAATATTTTTGAAAAAAGCTTTCAAATAATGCCTATTTTTTTTTTTTTTTTTTTTTTTTTTTTTTTTTTACAATTTTTTTTAAATAATTTATTACGTAGTTTCTAAAACAAAAAATTCTTTGCTAATGGGATTAGAAAAATGCTTGGTATAAATAATGTAAAATTCGCAATAAAAATTAACTGGTGAGAATAATAGTTCATGACTGGAATACGGAAGCCCGTTCGCGATAAGGGCATATCACGATTGGTAAATTCACGTTGTTCGTATAAAGTACGGGCGAATCAGGGAAACGGTTAAGCTATAACGCAATAGATTGTGTTATCACGTTTCAGACTTGATCAATTTTTCCTTTAACCCCTTGAGGACGAGCGACACGTATACGTTCCGCTAAAAGGCTTAAGAATCCTTGATTATCCCCACCAGTAAATTTTTTTTGCAAAATTTGTCTGATTTAATCGGAGAATATTCTCGATATAAAAAGGCACAAATTTCTGTTTTAAAAACCGGTGACAAAATATTATCCCGTCGCGAAGGGGTTACGAAATTTCCAATGCTTTATCACCGGTTTTTAACCCATTAGTGCCTAGCGTCCCTTCTTAGGGACGCTTCAAAAGGTGCATTCAGCACTGTTTTTGGCACCGGTAAAAAAGAAAAGCAATAATTTTTTTTTATTTAAATGATGCATTTCCGTGATTAATGAACTAAACTTAAATCTTCTAACAATAGTGGTGCTAACTAAATAAAATTTACGCATAAGATGCAGGGCACGAATGGGTTAAAATCAGAAATTTGTATCTTATTAAATCGAGAAAATGCTCTGATTAAATAAAAAAGATTTAACAGTAAAATTTTATGGCGAAGATAAACACGGATTCTTAGGCCTTTTTGCGGCACGTATAGGTGCCGATCGTCCCCATGTGGTTAACTGCTCACAATCAACTTCAATTGGGCGTCCAGAATGTAGATCATCTTCAATGTCGAAATTTCCAAGTTCATCCTTCCGAAACCAAACATTGAATGTGTCATAAAAAAGAGTATTGATGTTTAAACTTTTGCATGTCTTTTCTGTGGCATTCAGTTACACTGAGTTTGTTGAAGAACACACAGTACATAATTGTCCTGATATGCAGAAAATATGGCTCCATTTTAACCCCCTATTTTAACAAATTACACAGAACAAAGAATCATGTTGATCCTTTGTTCAGTTTTCTATTGCGAAGATTGGTTTCTGGAAAAGCTAGCAACAACAACAAGTTTGAAATTGCACGTGAAGCGTAGCAAATGAGGTGCGTTAGTACGATAACGTAGTTTTAAAAATATCACTCTCATATATCAATCTCATAAAACTGTAAATAATTACAATTGAAATGCACACCAAACAATGTTCTCCCTATACCATTATGCAATGGAATACTTTTGTGTGGCCTTGTAAATCAATAACAAATATTCTTTGCACCACAGATTATGCAAAATGTATATTATAATATCTACTTTATAGATGCATATCAATTGTATTACGTTCGAATAAGTGTAACATCATTAAAATGCATTTGAAATTTTTTCCCCATTGACCGTAATGTAACGAAATCCTTTTGATTGTCCCTGTAATCGATCTATGCGTCCGATTTTCTTAAAATTTGAAATGACTCGACAAAATTATGTAATAATAATATATTTAAAATTTCAAACGATTCGGTTGCGTAGTTTTTGCGTTGTTATATGCGGACGGACAGACAGACAGACGGACAGACAGACGGACGGACTGAACTACAACAATAGGTGCTACGTATTTACATAATTACGAACGCACCTAAAAATGACATCTATTAGCACGAAAGTATCTCTTCTTGATGAGAAACTTTTTACTCATTGTAATATAATGCACATTGTGCATTTTTATGTGTACAAAAGAATACATTAGCAATCATGACACGGTTTCTTTATCTTATGCCTGAATATACTGTCACAAATAATATTTTAGCCCCTTATTAACCATTTAACTGTTTCGCCTGAACGTCATTCAGGCAAGAAGTGTTTGCTTCATTCCACACTTATAGCTTTTTGACACCACTAAATTTTTAAATACAATTTCATAGTATTTAATGGCAGAAAGTTTAAGGGGGCTCAGGGGTTGATCGGTACGGAAAAAAACATGTAAACAGAGCTCTCGCTTCGAGTCCATATAAAAACGGAAGTATTCAGTGTAATTAATTTAAACTTTCTGATATTTTAAAGGTATGTTTGTAGTCTTATAAAATTATAAAAGGAAGTACTTCAATGTAATATAATAAGAAATATAGCAAAATTTGTGTAACACAATTTTTGAAAAAAAAAATATGTGTTATATCATCAACACCAAGATATCTTAACGTTGAGTTGACTTAAGAAGCTAATTTTTGCATTGAAGTGATCAGAAAACTTTACTCTAGAGAACGAAATAAGGATATAACAATCACTCGAAAAAAACATTGTTAAAAAACTCTCTAACTCAAAAAACCCTAAAAAATACAATTTTTTTTCATTAAAAATACTCAAAATATTTAACTATCTAAAGTATATTAATTCATTCTATAGATAATGATGTTATATGCATACAAAAAAATAAAATAAAAAATACTGCCCAGTTAAACTGATGGCATTGAGCTCACAGGCTACAAATACTAATTGTACATTAAAGCCTTATATTTTCATGGGTTAATTCCGTTCGAAAAAAAATTAAGAAGGGGAAACAGCTCTCCCCTTTCCTCTTTTTTTTATACTTAATCATTGAATCTCCTATACTATCAAAGACATGCTTTATCATATAAAAAATCTATATCCAAAATTCAGAGCAAATGAGATAATTCTTAATAAAAACCCATTTAGCATTTATATAATTTAAAAGGAGTTATTCCCCCCTCTTTTATACTTAACCATTAAACTTCCAAAACTATTCAGATTTGAACGAAATCTGAAAATTCTGCTTGAAAAACCCATTTATATAAATTAAGGGGGGGGGGGATTAGAACCCCTGTTCCCCCTATTTATACTTATTCAATGAACACCTAATAACAGTCATGGAATCGCCTCATCAGAATGATCCTAATCTAAATTTTGAACGAAAACTTAATTCTGCATGAAAATCCCATTTATATCAACTAAGGGGAGGGGCATGAGCCTCCCGTTCCCCCTCTTATACATATCGAATGAACTCCAAAAACTAATCAGGGAAGCGCCTTGTCAGGATATACCTACATACAAAATTTCAAGTGGATCGGATATTTTTATCACGAGTTATCGCGTTACGCACGAACGCACGTACTACAGAACGCACAGGCACATAAGCTCTCAGGCTATGATAGCCTGTGAGCTAATAAGCCATTCCATCAAATAGTTTTTTTTTTAATTTTGGTGTTAGTCGTCAAAAGTCAAGTTTTGAGAAAACGCGGCTTGAAGTTGAAATTATCTGAGTGCGGTTATGAAAGTGTTGATACATAAATGCTTATAACGCCGTTAAAAATGCAAAAATTTTTATGCGGTTCTTTGCATTGAGTTAAAAATTAATTGAATAATCAAACTAGATCATAAAAAAATCGATTTTTTGAAATGTTTTTAACCCTTGAGCCCCCTTAAGCTATTTATATTTTAGCTTTAAAAAAGGGGTAATTATCCCATATTTTTATCTTATTGTACGTAAAAAAAGAATAAGTTAAGTATTTAATGTAGAATAATAGTAAGATTTCTAACATGCGTACATATTTCCCACGGGAAACATTGTTTTGAAAGATTTATCGTGGCTATCTACAAACAGATTAGTTTATTTTTTTATGTTTACTAAACTAAAAATTCATAATAAACAGAGTGTTTGACTTTTATAAAGATTTATAATGAACAGATGTATCAATTATTACATTTATTTACTTTAACTGGTTACGGATTAATTTTAGTTATGTTTAGTTAACATTTTTGTAAACTTTATATGCTGTAAAAAGTATTTGTTAAATATATTTTAAAAATAATGGTCTGAAAAAAATGAATAAATGCAGAAGCTTTCCACAAAATAAACAAAATTTCCAACTCTACGCTCTTTATTACATATCGCATGTTACATTGTCTTTTTAAAATTTCAACAACCACCCTAATTATTCTTCATTATCCTGCGTGACAAAGATTATGTTTTTGTTTATTTAAGATTGGACCTTTTTTATTCTTTTACGATCATTAGCTAACATTGTTTTGGTCACATTTTTCTGGGCATTAGATACAATAATTATCCTTGTAATAAATATGTCTTTTGATAAGGTTATTTTTCATGCTGTAATTATCTGTGTGAAATAATGTAGCATGATAAAGTATTTAGGCATTTTGTTTGTCTAATTATAATTTTAAAAGTGTTCTTCATTTGTATTATTGATATATATATATATATATATATATATATATATATATATATATTTATTTATTTATTTATTTTTATTTATTTATTTATTTATTAATCACTTTATCTTGGTATTATGTGCGAGGTTGACTTCAAATTCGCATTATTTTATTTTTTGTGGAATATATATACAGTCGAATCTCTCTATAACGAAAATCCATACATCGATTTTCTCTATATAACGAACTTTTAGTAGGAACGTTCTCCTTCACCTATGATTACATTAAAAACAGTCTCTATATAGCGAAATATCTATCTCCATACAACGAATATTTTCATAAAATGTTCTTTATTTATAAAGTTTTAAAATGCTTCATAACATCATGGAATCAATTTTTCATAACTTATTCGTGATTTATCATTCTGTGCTGAGTTTTTTATATTACTTCTCTCCTTTTTCTTTAAGTCCAACGAATTCCTTCCCTCTCCCCCCCCCCCCTCTTTCACACACTTTTCAATATCCTTCTCAAAACAGTGCCAATTGGTTTGTTACACATTTATGCAGACAATAATGGAAGAAAAGAAATGGAAATTAATTAAGGTACACGGAGATGTCTAAGACAATGTTGCTCTCTCTGATTTTTTGGAAGTGGATGAATGTCTCACTATTGCAAAGCTATTGATAGTGGTATTTTAAGTAGAGTTATAAACAATGATTTTGAGTGTGGCAATGAGAATGAGAACAAAAATCTACAAGAAGAGGCAAAAAACCATCACGCAGTAATATGATGAGTTCCTTAAATCGTAATAGGAGAAGACTTCAAATGGAGGAAAATGTTCCCTATACAATTCTCCATGCCTACCTAAAATTTGAACATTTTTTTGAGAGTGTAACAATTTTGAAATCAAAACAACAAAAAATTACAGATTTCTTCGTCTAAAATTAATGCAAGTCTTCCTTATTTGATTTTCATTAAGCTTTCAAATAAATGTCTGTTCTCTTTTTTGAAACTGCTTAAACAATTAAGAAATAAAATGTTATGTTGATATTTACTTTTAACTATTTCAAATTTTTATTTAAAAAGATCAAAAACGATATTTGTTCAAAATTTACACATTAAATACGATTTTTAACATCATTCTCTATACATCGAATTTTGCTATATATATATATATATATATATATATATATATTTACGTATTTTATTTCATAGAGCTGCTATAATGGATAAAACATGAACCACTGAGACACCATTATTTAGAAATCTTAATAATTTTTTTATTTGAGAAATTCTATTATTAAATATGACGAATATTATTATTCGAAATACACGCAGTTTTGCAGCTGGTAGTATAGGAAACTTATTGAATATACCATCATTTGCACCGTTTCTTTCGCTTTTGCGACAACTATTTTCAATGGGTGGATTTCGTCCTATTTTAGTGAAGACTTATGAATTCTGGATTTTTGAGTTTCTGCCTTTCTGATGAATACACTTATTCGTCGATAAAATAATTTTAAAATCGCTGAATTCTCTATTGATAGATTTTTTATTGAGGGATTTCAAATCAGTACTACAATAACATTTTGACTAGATTCTTTATTCATGTTTATATTTTATAGAAATTTAAAATAAAACTGAATAAAAAATAATATTCAGTAAGTATAGCGCATACTCATACATAGCGCACATTCATGTGTAACATGCACCTTTATTCTCAAAGTATATATATATATATATATGTGTATGTATATATCAACATGATATATAATGCACACCATACATTTTCAGGTACACAAAATATCAGATTTTTTAAAAAGCTTAGAAATCATTACTCATTTTTCCTCTTAATCCGAAATATACTGTCCTAAATACTATTTTACATGATTATTAACAATTGGCGGCATGGAGTAATTCTTATTATAAAATGAATGACTGAAATCAGTATTTTAAAGCGAATTTATTAGTAAATCATAAATTACGTATTTGCTTTTATAAAATTAGATCCGTATATTTTTAATGGTGCTATTTCTGGTCTTCCTTCTAATTGGCCCTTTTTTCTCTCAAATAAGCAGTCTTGTGCTATAATATTTACTAACCCAGATTACATTGCTTTAGAATCATTGGTATCGGATAACTGTGTCTTTGTATCCTTAAACACCAGAAATGGTGTAGTTTTTATAGGATCTCATTATTCACCTCCCTCCGGTGTTTTAGATGTTGAACTTGCAGAATGGTCTGGAATGTTTCCAAATTTTGACAACATCGTGATTGGTGGAGATTTCAATGTCCCGTTACGAACTTTGGGCTATTCTCGTGACTCAGAAAGAACAGACATACTGTTAGAGCATATTTCTATAAACAATCTTTGCATTATCAATGATGTGGATGCTCCTGCTTCATTTGTCCAAGGGATCCTTACAGGAAGGCCTGACCTCACTTTAGGCGGACATGAAATCTGTAACTATATTGACAACTGGGAAGTTGATGATTCACATTTCTCGTTTAGTGACCACCGTTTTATAACATTTACATTAAACTATCAACCTATGAAACGTATTATCAATAGATACAAATCCAAGAACAAAAGTTTTGCTAAATTTAATGCCATGTTTGGAGCCCATAGAGTAGACTGGTTGCGCTCAATTATGATGATCGATAACACAGTCCAGTTGGAAAGTTGGCTTACAGATTTTAATGAAGTTTTACATCAAATTCTTGATAAATGTTTTAAGAAAGGCTCATATACAAATAAACCGACAATTAAATGGTTCACGCTAGAAATTAGACAAGCTAGAAACCATGTCTCTGCTTTATACAAACGTCATAGAAAGCATTTAGACAATCCATCTTATAAAGAAGCATATATAAATCAAAGAAACGCGTATAAAAAATTAGTTCGTGATGCGAAGAGAAAATCATGGTGCAATTTTTGTGAACGGACACAAAATTATTTTGGTAATTTGTATAAATTCGTTTCAGGAAAATCTTTAAAGTTCTCAGACCTGATATTTACTTCCTTGGACGGTTCGTTTCCTTTTACTACTTATGATGAAGTCGCAGATATGTTGATGGCTGAGCATTTTAAGACAAACGATGTTCCAAATACAATATATGAATTTATTTCTTCTAGAAATTATGTAAATGACGATGACTTTTTTAATATTCACATAAGGGAAATCAAATTTGCTTTATCCCAACAGGCAAATGGTAAAGCACCTGGCTTTGATAATTTGGACACTATAATTGTCAAGAATATCTGCAATAAATTTCCAGACTTAGTTTGTGCTATCTTTAATAAGTGTATTGCCTTGGGACATTTTCCGGAATGCTGGAAAGCAGGAGTCGTCATATTTTTCAGAAAGCGAAACAAATCAGCTAAATCCCCCAGAGGGTACCGTCCTATCACTTTACTCTCCATTTTTGGTAAAGTCTTGGAACGGATCATTAAAATCCGTGCGATGACCATTCTGGAATCTAAAAATTTTTTCTCAGATATGCAATTCGGATTCAGAGAGGGTCGCTCAACGGTGACTGCACTAGCTACACTTAAGCAAATTGTTAAGGATGTTCTCACCAGAAAACAGTATTGCACGATTGTGTCCTTGGATATTGAAGGCGCATTTGACATGGTATGTTGGAACATTTTAGCAGAGCTCATTGATGATTTGCCTATACCAATTTATTTGAAATCAACACTGAAGAATTATGTCTAATAGAAAAATTGGTTTCCGTTATTCGGATGCCATTAAGTGGTTCACCGCCTTTCGTGGTTGTCCTCAAGGTTCATGCCTTGGTCCGTTCATCTGGATTATTTTTGCAGACAAAATTATTAAGGAATATAAGAAAAGACATTCTCACATTATATCGTATGCAGATGACTTTATAGTTATTAAAGGTGCGGATACAAGACGAGCTCTTGAGTTGTCAGTTAATGACTCTGTTAACACTTTTGATAGAATTTGTAACAGTCTTGAACTTAATTTAAGTGTTGATAAATGTTTAGCTATGATGATGGGAAGATTCACGTTGGAGAACAGACGCCCAATTTTTAAGCTGAGAGGCAATTCCATTCCAGTTAAAGAACACATTGTATATCTGGGTTTTAATTTAGATAGCCGTTTCAACTGGTATCACCATCTGGATATCGTTCGAGAGAATGTTCGAAATTTTACATTTGGCATTAGAAAGACTGGCCATCGGGATAAGGGACTTGCCACTTATTATAAAAAGCAATGGTATCGTTTGGTAATTGAAAAACAGATTGCTTACGGTGCAGAAGTCTGGGTGAATGATTTGAACTCTAATGGTGTCCAAAGATTGAATTCATGTCAGAGAATTGGACTCATGTCAATCATCAAAACATATCGAAATGTTTCCACTGAAGCTTTACGAGTAATAACAGGAATTATGCCAATTTTAATCACTTTGAGGTGTATGGCTAAGAAGTATGCTGTGTTACATAATCATGATAATATTAAACTTGATAACGTAGTTATTAAGGGCAAGGATTTTATGAATAAATTAAAAACATTTGATTTTCCAGATTTTAACCATCTGCCGAATCTTCATTTTATAAAAGATGTGACAGACAGTGTTCCAAAATCGCTCTATCCAATCATATATACAGATGGTTCTCATATGTCAGAGGGTACATCAGCAGCATACACTGTATTTTATAACGGCAGTTTCATTATGGATTATGGTATCAGTTTAAAGAGCTATAATACTATATATCAAGCAGAACTTTCAGCAATCAAATTTGCGATAGACTGGTTTATGAATTCTGACTTCAACTATGCAATTTTATACTCCGACAGTCTGTCTTCAGTATGTGATCTGCAGAGACTTTTTCCGTCAAATATCATTATCAAAGATATATTTAATATATTAAATTCTAATCGACATAAACAGATTTTCATCGGCTGGATAAAGGCACACGCAGGTCTGGAGGGCAATGAACGTGCAGACAAGAAAGCCAAAAATGTTATCTTAAAAGGGTCAGCGAACGTACATGCCTCAGTTCCGTATCCTATTTCTTTTTTGAAACGACATTTATAACAAAAATCCATTGCAGACTGGCAAAATCAATGGCAGACAGCTACAGTTGGAAGAGATACGTATGCAGTTCTTAATAAAGTTGACTTAGATTTTCTTTGCACAAAAGAAGTGGTACAATTTTACCTTACAGGTCACGGAAGCTTTCCATCCTACTTATTTAATATAGGTAAAAGACCTTCGGATCGCTGTGATTGTGGCTCTATTGGAAACGTGAAACACTATATTTTCGGTAAATGCAAACTCATGATCCATCAATTTAAATTTGATAGAGATTTATCTTATAGGCAGAATATGAAAAAGACTCTTATGAACTGTTTAAATTACCATAAACTGAAGGACAATTATAATATTTTGAATGGACTCTATTCAATTATTCGTTATAAGTATTGATGTGTCAGCCTAGTATTGATGTTAATGCTATGAATTTATAGTCAGCTTTCTTTATCTGTAATTAAAACTCCGTGGATTCAGTTTTTCTCATCTGT
Source organism: Maratus speculifer (assembly GCA_964019185.1). Lineage (NCBI taxonomy): Eukaryota > Metazoa > Arthropoda > Arachnida > Araneae > Salticidae > Maratus > Maratus speculifer. The sequence goes on from OZ025300.1 coordinate 237,173,081, forward strand.
AAATATCATTATTCTTGTTGTAATTTTTTATTTATTTGTACTTTTAATTTGTCTTTCTTTATATATTTTTTTTATTGTAGCGTATTGACAATGTTTGTATTAATGTTTGTTGCTATTATTAATGTTTGTATGCCTTGTTACCTGTTTAATTTTAGTTAATTATTATATAATAATTTGTCGGGTTGGCAGTTGGCGATGTTGCCTGTTTACTGCATCTGTAATTTTTCCAAAACAGATTACTGTTTTAGTTGTAATTTTTATTATTGTTACTATTTTCTTGTCAGTTTGTGCGTTGCATATTGCCTTTATGTTCGTTGGATGGCGGTAGGGACTTTTCCCTCGGGACGTAAAAACCCATAAACCTAACGGTTGGGGTCCCGGTGGGGTGTCTTCTTGTCTTCTTGCTTTTATAAAGTAGAAACACTTATTTTGATAGTGAACAACAGAAGAATTATTGCGTGTATTTTACGCAAAATGCATTTTTTAATTGCACGATACCCAGAATCTGCAAAGAATTCCGTTGATATTTTATTTATTTATTAAAGAACGATAATATTAAAGTTTATCCAGTGTTATTTCAGTATCTTTAGTTCTTTCCATGTAAATTCTCATTTTAAAATAGTAATCGTAAATATTTCAAAACCGATCAGTTTTATTTTCTAATTTTAGCTAGCTGAGTCGTTACCTGGACCCATAATAATATTCTTAAATTAACCTGAAATTTGTACTGCAAAATCTCATAGACTCAACCAATTTCGAACCGAATCCAGCTGTCTATGGTACCGTTTATCAGGCGTGCTGTGCAATGCATGTTAAAATCTTGTTCTGGACTCTTTTAGTTTCATATTCCACCACCAGGCGCGAAGTCTATTCTTAACAAAACAGTTTCTGGTCGAAACTTCGTTAAACAATCTAACCATAGATATAAGTTGGTAGATTTAAGCAAGGAATTTGGTGAAAATATTATTAAAAAGGAGTAAGGACCCTTTTGAAATTTTATATTAAATAAGAATTATTTATTCCAGGGCTCGGAAAAATTCGCATCTAAAACGATTTTTAGATGCGATCGTTTAAAAATCGCATCATTAAAGATCGCATTAAAGATCGCATTAAAGATCACATTAAAGATCGCGAAACATTTACAACCGTAAGTTGTAAATGTTTGATCGCGCCTTAACTTAAAACAAATGTTGCCCTCCCCCCTTACCCCTTAATTGAATGTCCCCTACTCTTTAAAATCCATATTATGAGTTACAAACTATCTGAAAGTTTTATATTAAATAAGTAATATTTATCACAGGTTTTGTCATAATTCTGCATTTGAAAAGGTAGAAAATGGTTCGATTTTAAATATTTTACTGCTCCTTCTAAAAACAACTCCACCCGAAATTAGATGTTCCCTAATCTTCAAAATATTTACTATGGCTTATATTTTCTCTGAAAGCACGAAATCGAACATTTTGTGAGTTATATTAATTTCAATAGCATTAGCTTTTCAGCACTTCTTTTCCTTTTTAAACATTGACTTTTTATTTAACCGCTTCCCTGTTTTACCCGTACGTTTTATGGTCAATGTGTACTTGCCAATCATGATTTGCCCGTACTGCATACGGACATCCATACTCCAATCATAATTTATTATTCTCACCAGTAAAATTTTATTGTAAGTTTTCCTTAGTTTAATCCGAGCAATATTCTGATTAAATTAGCAAAAAGTTCTGTTCTAAAACACCGATGATAAAAGATTAAAAATTCTGTAAAAGACATGAAAAAAATAATAAACTTTATTTCGAAAATATTAATCAGTTAAATAATTTAAAACAAAAAAAAAACTTGCGGATCAATTTTTATAAAAAGTATTTATTATTAAACACAGTTTAACAGCGTTTAATCTTCAAATGATACATTATTAAAAAATTTACAGCGTACCAAACAATTCTAGAATGAAAATCATTTGTGGTTTCGGAAAATAAACTTAAGCAGAACAAGTCTTCCAAGTAACGAATTAATAATTAATATTCAAGGTTGTAATTTAGTGACTGTGGAAAAATTTACATATTTGTAATCTGCGAAAAATTCTTCATGTGTATTAACAAAAAAATTAAATTTATAAATGTCTTATTTGGAAATATTTAGAGATCGTCTATAAATGCCACTACTTGCTTGTGACCAGCTGTCCGTGAAGCAAAACACCTGTTCTCGTTATAAAAGTTTTCTCGTTAAGCTATTTCTTTCAACGGAAATAAAATGAGATTATTTATGGATTTTTCAATTATTTACAGGTGTATGAAAATATTTTTAAGAATTTCTGTAAGGGAAATTTATGCATAAAGATGCCAAATTTGGGTTTTTTTAAGCAAGTAGAATTTAAAATACAGCCTTTTATTTTAAAAAAAAAAGCCTAGTACATTTATCGCTATCTCAACCCTCTATTTACATTAGCCCTTTTCCCTCTCTTCCAGTTTTCGAAGAAATATTTAGTAGTTTAGTAGTTAGAAATATTTAGGTTTGATAAAAATATATACTTTTAGTGAATTATGAATATTTTTCCATTCTTCTAAATTAAAGGTTTTAATTTATTTCTGAATTAATTACTTGAAATCTAAAATTCTGAGGCTCATGAATATTAGGAGAGGCCTTGGACAACCTGCACAAAAAACTGGAGTCTCGTAAGTGGCGCAGTTTTCGCTAGCCATCGGAGACACACACACAGACAGATAAAGCGATTTGTTATTTTATTAGTATAGACTAGGCTCAAAACTCAAAAAACTCGGTTAAAACAAGGATTTTTATTTTCATGGCGATGACAAAGAAATGCATGGATCGTCGCTTCCAGCTTTGTTAGATACATCATACTTTTATTAATTTTATTTAAGTAATGCATGTAAACTTTATATTCTAAAGATAAAATTCAAACATTTTATTTTAACAACATGATCTCAATAGAAATGTTAAGGAACGCAATAAATTTCCATGTATTAATCAAATATTCAAATTAGACGCTCTCCAATAGATATTGTACAGTCTTTTATTTTAAAAACTTTAACTATGATCTTAATTATTATTCATTACTTGAAATGACAAATGTCTTTCTTTAGTTTGTTTCGCCCTATCTTCTCATTCTCAGATCATTAGTAAAATTTTGTTTATCTGTTTGCGCTGATAGTACTTACTCATTATACAAATTATACATGCTTTTAATAAGATTCCTTCTTAAGATGTAATTTTTTAAAGAATATTATAGCTTGGTAAAAGAATTAAGTATCATGCCTGTCTAGTAAAAATACTTTATAAATACGAATGACATATATAATCATGTTAAATGCAAATATTTATAATTACTAGCATGCCTCTCGAGTTATAATAAAAATACTTAAAAAATATTAATAGTATGCACTCGTGTTAAATATAAATGCATTAACACTAAAACAGCCGGATATTTTACTAAAGTTTTATAAAAAGTGTTTTACACCAGAATTTTAATTTTAAATTATTTAACTTATTTAATTAGTCTAATTTTGTGCTGCATATATTTCACATATCATATAAAGCAAATTCTGGTTCAAATCGACTACTATCATTCTGGCAGGGGTCATTTTGACCCCTAATGGCGGTTCTAGTGTTAACATTATACGATATAAAATTGTGTTACCATATGTAGGATTTTTTTTTCAATAAGAAATTTCGAGTTAAGAACAGAAAAAATAAATTATAAATTTCTTTATATATCTTTCTAAGCGATCCTAACCCGCATTTATGAAAAGTTATCATGCGTTCAAAGAAAGCCGCTCAAAACTTCGAACTATTCAATCCCTTGACTCGAACCCAGAATATCTCGTTTATCATATTTGAAAGGAGATTCTCTTAGCTGCTGCAAGTTTCGCACACTCCTTGGAATTTCCAAGGACTCTGGCGCCACTAATAAAGATAAGAAAATTTACATTTAATTTTTAAACCACGACGTTCGTAACCCCCACCTTCATTCACAGATTTTACGATATTTTTCTGCAGTGAAGCACTTCGAAAATATTCTTAAAATTTTGTGGTAGAACTGTGCGAACCTTGTGCTGTAGAGCTATTTATTTAACATTTAATATTTTGATTTTCATTTGCTTTTTTTTTCTTTTTAATAGTGTAATTAGATTTATTGTTGCACCCTTTTATCTGTTTTTTTTTTTTTTTTTTTTTTTTTTTTTTTTTTAACTAGTCAAGCCTAGGCACAAATCGACAGACGCATTATGCGTCTTTTCAAGCAAATGGCTTACTAATCTTCCATTATTTTCCTTAATCGTTTTTACAAATTTTTGTATACAAAATTTAGTTTAGAAAAAAAGTAAACATAAAACAAGCATGAATATTTATTCATTTTTTAACACTAGAACTGCTGTAAATTTTAACCAAGTTTTATAAAAATATTTCACACCAAAATTTTTGTTTAACCCAGTTTAACTTTATTATTTAACATTTTTTCTTAGTTTTATTTTTTAACCCTTTGCGGGTGCGGTGGTTTCATAGATATACCACTAAATTTTAATTTCCAAACGCCACATTGGCACCAGAATATTTTTAAATTACGGTTTGCTGAATGCGTGAGATATAGCGTTTTCTTATTTACAAATAAAGTTGTTTTCAAATTCCGGTGTCAGTCATTAATTTCAAAACTTAAGCAATGAATTTGAACTGCGCTCAAAGGGTTAAATTTACTCTATGAACAAATTTCGAATAAAAAATCATTTTCCCTCCGATTAATAGACTAAAGTAGAAGTGTAAGATAAAAATCAAATTTGCTATAGTATTAAATTAATATTACTAAAGTATTAACATGTATAACTCCTTTTTGAAATATTAAGATGTACGTATATGATAGAAGATAATTTTCGGATTGCATCATCCGACTAATTTTACTTTATTCTTTCTTGAATAGAAGAAAGTATTGTAATCGAAATTTTTTTCGACTTCCGACAGATTTACACGTTTTATTGGGGAGAGATTCAAAAAAAAAAAAAAAAAAAAAAAAAAAAAAAAAAAAAAAAAAAAAAAACACCCACATTTTTACAAAATGTCTGACTGTCCGTATATGTGTCGGTGCAGGTATCCATGTGCCCGTATGTGGCCATTGTACCATCTAAAACCATATGAAGATATGTATAGAATTGAATCTAATTTTTTGTGAGTGTTTGGCTATGTCTATTTATTCGTCCTTGAATTTGGAAAAAAAAAAAGTCCGCAGGAATTGGTGTTGCAATATCGATTTTTGTGCGTTTTAAATACTATACCACCGAAAAATGTAAGAAGTTGTTTATAGATTTGAACTAATTTTTCGTTGAAGTGATTGACTATGAATAGTAGGTCCTCACACAATTTGAAAAAATCCGCTAGAAGAGGACGTTGTAATAGTGACTTTTGCGCCATTTTAACCCTTAAATGCATATTGTATCATTTTCGATACCATAAGTGTTCCCAATTTATTGGGGGGATTATTCACATATTCCGTATTCTCACCAGAAATTTAAAAGAGCATTTTTCACTTTACTAAATGACAGACCATTCGTAATTAAATAAAGAAGAATTTACTATTTAGATTTATCAGGTATAAATTCTGATTCTTTGAATTGCGCATTTTTTGGAACGCGTTCTATCCTATGCATTTAACCCCTTGAGGGGCGTGGTATATACCGTAATTTCGGGTGTATAAGCCGCGGATCAAACAATTCTTTTTGGACCCAGAAATCTTATTTAGTGATTGAAGACAAATATTTACGGCGATCTAACTAGTTATATTTGTTTCTTAAAAAATTCTGGGTCGAAAAAGAATTGTTTGAGCTGCGGCTTATACACCCGAAATTACGGTATTATATACCACCTACGTTTGATGAAGATTTACACCAGAAAAATGTCATTAAATTTCACTTTTCTAACTTTGGTGGAAAACAGTCGTGAAATTGCTTTTCCTCTTTTCTTACGAATTTCCGGTGGGAGTTCAGAATTACATGAACGCAATTGCTTGCCCTTCAAAGGGTTAAGGGTTAAATGTTGTACTATCGAAAAAAGTGTGAAGGTATGCATAAAATAAAACGAATTATTTATGTAAGTTTTCGCCGAAACTAGCTGGTTCTCTATAAATTTGAAAAATAGGTGCCCGGAAGGGGGCACTGCAATGGCGATTTTTGTGCCATTGTCAATATTGTACCACCAAAAACATTATGCAGTAATGCGTAGAATTGAATCAAATTGTTTGTCTAAGTATTTGGCTGGTATAACCTGAATTAATAAAAAAAAGTCCACCAGACGGGATGCTGTAATAGTGATTATTGTGCAATTTTCAATATTATACTACAGAAAAGGATAAGAAGTTATGTATCGAATTGAATGAAAGTTTTTGTGTAAGTGTTTGGATATGGCCAGCATGCCCACCTTGACGTAAAAATAATCCGCCGGAAAGAGTTACTGTAATCACGATATCAGTGTCATTTTTATTATTGTATCATAAAAAAGTGTATGAAGTTTTGCATAAGGACTGAACTAATTTCTTTGTGTATGATTATTTTTGGGTGTGGCAAGCAGGTCCATGTTTAACACTCTGTATTTTTCTTTATATTAATACTTTTAAGTATCCAGTTTTTGCCTTAATAGCTCGATCGATTTTTTCCCCCGAAGAACAAATTTTAATTTTTTGACAAATGCAGCCATTTGATATGAACAAACCAACTGTTAATCCATTCTTTGTTAGTTACAACTATCCTATTGGGCAAATTCCTGGCATGTAATGATAATTATAGTTTTGCAAAATTTAAAATGCTCATTAAGCAGTATACTATAGATATTTTGATTAATTTAGAATATTAACAATATTTAAAAAATATTTCTTAAGAGCATGAAAAATGGTAAATATTGATGATAAAAAAGTATGGTTGAAGGGAGTTCAAACTAATAATACATTTAACAAAACAATTAAAAGGGTAAATAGTGCAAAAAAGAGGTCGGCGAAATATCTATATTAATTAGAAGAAAATCAGACAGTTAGAATAAGGTAAATGCAGTAAATACGAGAGTATAAATATATAAAACAGAATAAACAAATAACAACAGGAGAGTTTTTTTAATAACTGGACAGAAACACAAATAAAAAGAAGTTTATCTTGTAAAGAAATGTGATTAAATAAAATTGTCATTTTAGGCCAGATTTCTGAAAATTGCCGTAGCAGTCAACGTGTTAAGATTGTGATGGAAAATACTAAAATGGAAAAAGAATATAAGCCAAAAAATAATTATTTTATAAAATCATACATGTGTTAAATTTATGTAATAAAATATACTAGTAAAGTTTATCTAATTACAAACATTAATTAATTTTATGAGCATTTATTTAACTCAGCATTGAAGAATTAATATTTGAAAAAATGTGCTTTTGTCATTTTCTAAAATATTTTTCTTATTTTGTTTTCTTAAAAATAAATTATTAAACACAAAATTAAAAGAAAAATTTGCTTATTACTGTATGTGCTTTCAAGCATATATCATAGCTGCCAACTCTTCCGATTTTTTGGCCCGGAAAAATTTAACAGAAAAATTTGACTTATTTAATCGGTTGATTACTAAGATTTGAAATGATAAAATTTTCTATAAAATTTTTCCGGGCCAAAAAAGCGTAAGATGTTGGTAGCTATGAATTAATCTTCATTAATGTCGAACTGTTTAGCTACAATGCCGTAATTTCCTGCATATAATCAGCCGATCAAACAATTCTTCTTGGACCCAGAAATTTTATTTAGTGATGGAAGACAAATATTTGCGGCGACGTAAGAAGTTACATTTCTTTATTTACAAATTCTGGGTCGAAAAATAATTGTTTGATCTGCGGATTACACGCAGGAAATTACGGTTGTAATGAGCTGTGTGCTTTTTTGTGCGTGTAAATTTTTGTGTTTGTGTATTGAGTCTTGTAGTTTTTTAAGTTGGCAATATGTGCAACAGATCAACATTTTACAAAATTTATTTTTTTAGAATTCCCAATTCATTATAAAAATACTAGCCAGTGGCGAGCATGTGCGCCCGTGTTTACTCAGGATAATAATTGCAACATATATGAAACAGAGAAAACTCAGTTTAACAAAGAAAGCGGTTAAATATTTTCATTTTTCAAAAAAAAGTGTAAAAATAGAAAAAAATATTTGTTTATTCTTCTCAAATCCTCAATCTTGAAACGCAAATATTTTAACTTTTTTTCCCACGAATATGTAATATAAGACGTTACTGGGAAAATTTATTCTTTCCTACAAGAATCTTTACATTTTGTGACAACTTTCATTTTGCACAAATTTCAATTTTTCTTCTGTTCTTGTTGATTTTTTTCTTTTTACATTACAAACTATTTCTTGGGATAATACAAAAAATACATATCCAATATGGTGTTAAAGACATTTCATTTTTCAATGTTCAATTTTCAATTCATAGCCTTTTTTACATATATTTTGTTTTGGGCGCTTGTTATTTCTCTTGTATAAACACGGAGACACTCAGCAAAAGTAGTTTTACATAAATTTCATTTTTTTTCCAAAATATTGTATATCTCAGAGAATGCTTTAAAGATAAATAATATATATATTTTTTTTATGGAAATAGTTTTTTTCATTTTTATCAGGGTTTTACCAAAATGTAAATGTATGTATTTTTTGTATATCTGTGTGTAATACACTAATAAGTGAAACACTTTTCTTTTCATATTTATGATGATTAGCTTTTCCGGCACAGACAAATTCTGTTCATAAAATGAGAAATTAATGAATGACATCGAAATTTACAAACGTCTTTCTTAGAAACTTATTACTCCTGAATTTAAACTTTCAATGCAAAAGCAAAATTTTATTAAATTACTCATGGTGAACGTTTTCAAGTTTTAATTAACCCATTAGTGCCTAGCGTCCCTTTTTAGGGACGCTTCAAAAGGTGCATTCAGCACTGTTTGTGACACTGGTAAAAAAGAAAAGCAATAATTATTTTATTTAAAAGATGCATTTTCGTGATTAATGAACTAAACTTAAATCTTCTAAAAATAGTGGTGCCAACCAAATAAAATTTACGCAAAAGATGCTGGGCACGAATGGGTTAAAATTAGATGTGCCCGGGTGGGAGTGGGACCAATGTGCCAGAAAATGGTTAATTCTTTCAGGGGCAAAGTACTTATTTTCATAAAATACAAAACGATTGACTGACACCAAAATTTATAATAATTAAGTAAAAAAAAAATGTTTGAAAGTAACTGAAAGTGTTTTCTTTTCACGCACCTAGTAAAAATATAAATTTTCGAATCAAAATTCTAGTGTCACTGTGTAATTTGGGAATTAACACCAGTTGGTCTGAAAATGGACTATCCCCTTTGAAGGGATTAATAGAATATCTATTTCAGGGCAATTTTTTTACTCGCAAAATACTGAAATGATGGAAAGATACCAGAATTTACACGAAATTTATTTGAAAATATGTAAAAGCTTTTCTTTGCCTACTTAATAAAAGGAAAAATTTCATTTCCAAATGGTATAGGCAGTGGTTGCATTCAGGGTTTAAAACTAAGCAGTCCAATAATGATCAACCACCCTATTAAATTTTAAAAGAAAGCGTGATTTTTACAACAATACGAGTATTGTAACATATTTTTTCGCACTGCAGTAAATCTTTTTTTAAAGACCACCTCAATTCAAGGGCCCTATCTATTAAGGGCCATTATTTTTAGGTACGGAAAAGTTTCTCATAGACATAATGTTACTTTTATTCTTCCGCAAGTCGCAACTAATCCTCATAAAAATCACTTTCTTTCACATATGCCTTAACCCTTTGCGGGGCGCTGGTTTCATAGATATACCACTAAATTTTAATTCCCAAACACCACATTGGCACCAGAATTTTGTTAAAGAAAACTACGGTTTATTGAATGCGTGAAACATAGCGTTTTCTTATTTAAAATAAAGTTGTTTTCAAATTCCGGTGTCAGTCATTTATTTCAATACTTAAGCAATGAATTTGCCCTGCCCCGCAAAGGGTTAAATTCTAAATAGATGTATTGAATTTCTGAACTAAAAGATAATAGTTCGGCAAACAATTGCCACAGCGAGAAAGAAGGGTAGAGGAGGTGTGGAAAAATTAAGTAACGCAATGAAGAAGGACAATTTTTTCCAGTAGTGGGATAAAAAGTTTCCTCTCACACATTAATTTGACCTTTCAATCTGTAAGAGTTAGGTTGGAAGGGAAATAGATCTAGATCAGCGTTAATTTTTTGTATAAGAAAAACTGATTCCACATTTACTAAAATTGTGAATGCATATGGAATCACAATTTTTATACTAGAAATGTTACGCTCATGATCATGAAAAATTAAAAGTTATGACACCAAGCCAAAGATTACATTTGAATGTGAATAACAAACAGAAAGTTCATAATTGCCATGATCAAAGAACATCTGTGAGAAAATTTGTTTCACAATTTAATCGCAGTATAAATTAAATAAACAATATTGGTAAAAATAAAGAAATCTACTGAAAGAATATGATGGTGTTAAAGATCGCGGGATAAAAAGATTTTTATTAAATTTTTATTTCAGGAGTTCAGTCTGACTCAGATAATTATTACAGGGCTCCCTAATGGTTCCGCCAACTGAACATCAATATATTTTTTTTACAAAGATTTTCGTTTTATATTTATCTTCCAAATTATGCGGAAACTGCCTTCGGAGGTTACTTTTAGCAGAAATACTGTAGAAACCTAGTATAAAATTTCCTGTCAAAAAATATTGGTGCTCAGTTCACGGATCATTTGGGAGCCCTGTGATTATGAGTCTGCAAATGTAAGCATATCGTATCGGGAAACTTTAACAGCAATAAACTAATGTCTCATTTGAAATCATTAATCAAATTATGCAATTTTAAGAAATTTGTTCCATAAATTAAAAAAAATATGTAAACAAAAATTATAAAAAGTAAAGATTTTTTTTTCATTTTTTTACCTATATATAAATTTTTATTTGATTTTTTTCTCATTTTTATTCAAGGAACACTCCCTTATACAGGCCTATTATCAGTGGAACTGCTTGTGGCCCTTATAGAGAAGTTTCACTATATTTCATTGAGAAATGTTATAAATAATGTCATTAAACCTGCTTATCGTGAATTAGTCGATTGAAATATTAAAGGAACTATCTAATCTCTATGCAATACTCCTTGAAAATTCGAAGGAATGTATCCACATTGCAATAATGTTAACTTTTTATATGCTGGAAGTATTACAATGCATTTATACAGATTATAAAAATTACGGGGGCGGGGGTATAACGTAAACTTTTCATTACATCCTGCCTCAAGCAACTATTGTTTAATTCTCTTTTGCATAACTTTATAAAAACAAAAACTTTTGTATACGCATTAAAAAAATCTGAAAGGGAAAAATACTACGAATTTTATTTTTTGAAAATAGTGATACAAATATAACATAAAATTATTCGTCTTTGGCATCCTTTTAGATAAAATTTTACAATACACCCATGTACATATATAGAGATTTGAATTATAGAAAGTTTTGATATATTCGAAGTATAGTGTTTCTATCGGAATGTTAGTGAAGTAGAAAACATAAAGTAAATCTAGTTAGGTGTGAAAATTGCTCTAAGCGAATACTAATTTAACTCTAGAGGCTTTAGTGGATAACGTTTTTCCCATTCAACCTTAATGTCTAAGAATCAGATTGACGCACGTATATTTGAATTAAAATTTTTGGCTTCTTAAACGGACACAGTACCTTCAAATTGGTCAAATTGAAGCAACCTTCAATTGGTCGCTTTTTAAATTCAATATTAGCTGAAAGTTTCCTTTTAGTTGTGAATACTTTGATAACTAATTTTTACCTAAAAGGCATTTATATCGCGATATATAGTAAATTTTGTCCATAGATCCAGCGTAATTACCCACACAAATAAAAACATGAAACAGATTTTTCTCCATGCAACCACACTAACTAATAAAAATGATATTTTTTTATGGTGGTATGGGAAAAAAAAATAACTTTAACGTCGATGTAACGAAAACTTTTTTTATATATTCAAGAAAAGAAGATTGTGATTAGATTTTCTCGAAAATTATAATAGAAAATTTTTGCATTTTTTCTTCCGTTAAAAAATTACTCATATCAAATTATATTTTAGACAAAGACAAAAGAAAATAATCTTTATTTCAGATTATTTATTATCGGTAACTAAGCAGATTTTTCTTTTTTATTAGATTAGCTAACTTTACACATAATGTCAAAAGATTATATATACAACGTATTACTTTATACAACAATAGCAGCATCGAAAAAGATTAAACCTTATCGAAGTATATCAACATTTTTTATCAACGTGTACGTGAAATCATGCATACACAAACATATATATTACTACAGGTATCAGTAAGTGAGATTTTAATTTATATTCCATTTATCGCTTTCTCATAAAAATAATAAATTATTATTAGAAATATTTACTTGAATAAAAGAATTAATTAAAAAATAAAATTTTTACTAACATGTAGCATATAATAAGAAAACATTATCAGTCAATTCACTTTTATCTACCAATTTTTTGGCAAAACTGCAAAGAAAATGTGAAGACGGCGGTAATCACGATGTAAGGAAAATAACATATTATGCACGAAAATTAATTAAGATACTTCGTGAATTATTTACGCATGCAATGAAAATGAATAAAGGTAAAAATTTCTTAGAATTAATTCATATCAATGTGACTAACATGGTGACAAATCTTGTGATAAGTTGGCATATTAATTTTCTATCTTAACATTTTCAAGACAGAGTCTTGTTTCAACACGCCATAGTAGAAATTCTTATCGTATATGAAGTGCAATCAGCTTGAAAATATTATTTTGTTCACATAATTTTGTTCATTACATATAGTTTGATTATATTTATTTTAACAAAAGCATTCATTTAAATTTATTCATTCGTATCTAATTTATGATATTAACTAATCAAATAATTTTTATAAAGGAACCTGTATCTCGCTCTATTTATTTAGGCAAAAATATAGGGCGTAAATTTTTGTTTAGATTTCAATTCTTTGTAAATAACACAAAACATAATTAATAACAAGAAAAAAATACATAAGTAAAATGTTTATATTCAAAATATATTTATATACAAAAATTTGTGACAACTGATGAACTATTCATTGTGTTGTCAGCAAATTTGGAACAGATATGTATTAGGGTGGGCCGAAAAAAACTTTTTTTCGATTTTCGATTATGGCAGGTGCGGAAAAGTGGCCACTGGTGGCACTCAGTTCATACAAAAAATTTGAGATTTTTTGGACATTTCCTTACCCTGCCGCAAACGGCTTGAAGTTTTGTAAAAATGTTCATTTTTGAACTTTTTTCGAAAAAAATTAAAAAATGTTAAATTAAATTTATTTTGGTTGTATTTATTTGAAAAGGCATATTTAATGTACCAAATGTTTAAATAATATCTGATCATGCATTATTTAATATCTATGTGTATTATAACTTAGGCTATTTTTATAGCTTTTTCGCGTATAACAGGCAAAAGTTGTATTTGTTTGAATCGACCGTTAGTTTCTATATTATTTATGTCCCTTGGTCTTCTTTATATTTTTTCTATGTGTCAAACGTCATATATTTGGGGGAAAGGCAGCAGTATACTTCAAAAACAAATCTGGAAGGTCAGAAAGTGGTGAAGCAGGACCCTAAGCGAGCGCAGTGACTCGGCGTAATACTCAGGGAGTGAAGGACGAAATAGCTGAGAGCCAAAATGCGATAAAGGATTCTTATTATTTATCCTTGCTCAGTAACCTGCGACATTTGTTCAGTGTTAACGGGAAACCTTTTTATAGTGATTATACAGTGCTTTTTGGGTCGTTTAATGTGTCATTATAGTGTTTTGTGTGTTTTATCACGAGTTTAGAATGGATAGTATAAAGGGCCATGACAATGCAAAGACACGCAATAGCGTGAAAAGTAACTTTTTGGGGGCGTTGTGCATATTGAAAGAATTGCAATTGCCAACTTATGCTGATAATCATGCGCCACTACTACTGATTGGTTCACCATGTAGAAGTTGTGACAGCAGAGGATACGAATCTCGTCATCGATAAAAACAAAGTCAGAAGAGAGAAGTAGAAACTTGGAAAGAAGATACAGGCAGAAGAAGTTATTGAATGAAGGAAAATTAAAAGCATATTTTTTGATGGTAGAAAGGATAAAAGTATATTAAGAGGAAGAAAATTAACAAGCGGCACCGCCGAGAGAAAGGCGAGAAACACATAACCGCGTTCCGGTCACGGAAAAGAAATAACAAAAACATTATGCAATATTCAAAGTCACCACAAGTTAGACTTCTCTGAACTGACGAGGTATCAAGGTAACGGAACGAGGTATCAAGTGACCCGAGTATTCCTAACCAGGTTCAAACAACACGATTATGTGTTCTTCGCCTTTCTCTCGACGGTGCCGCTTGTTATTTTTCTTCCTCTTAATATACTTTTATCCTTTCTACCATCAAAATATGCTTTTAATTTTCCTTGTTTCAATAACTTCTGCCTGTATCTTCCTTCAAATTTCTACTTCTCTCTTCTGACTTTGTTTTTATCGATGACAAGATTCGTATCCTCTACTGTCACAACTTCTACATGGTGAAGCAACCAGTAGTAGTGGTGCATGATTATCAGCATAAGTTGGCAATTGCAATTCTTTCAATATCCATGATGCCCCCCAAAAGTTACTTTTCACGGTATCGCGTGTCTTTGCATTGTCATGGCCCTTTATACTAGCCATTTCTAAGCTCGTCGTAATAAAACGCACAATACACTACAATGGCACATTAAACGACCCAAAAAGCACTGTATAATCACTACAAAGGGGTTTCACGTTAACACTGATCAAATGTCGCAGGTAACTGAGCAAGGATAAATAACAAGAATCCTTTATCGCATTTTGGCTCTCAACTATTTCGTCCTTCACTCCCTGAGTATTACGCCGAGTCATTGCGCTCGCTTAGAGTGCTGCTTCACCACTTTCTCACCTTCCAGATTTGTTTTTGAAGTATACTGCTGTCTTTTCCCCAAATATATGACGTTTGACACATAGAAAAAATATAAAG
Organism: Maratus speculifer; assembly: GCA_964019185.1. Lineage (NCBI taxonomy): Eukaryota > Metazoa > Arthropoda > Arachnida > Araneae > Salticidae > Maratus > Maratus speculifer. The sequence goes on from OZ025300.1 coordinate 237,188,234, forward strand.
AAGACCAAGGGACATAAATAATATAGAAACTAACGATCGATTCAAAGAAATACAACTTTTGCCTGTTATACGCGAAAAAGCTATAAAAATAGCCTTAGTTATAATACACATAGATATTAAATAATGCATGATCAGATCTTATTTAAACGTTTGGTACATTAAATATGCCTTTTCAAGTAAATACAACCAAAATAAATTTTATTTAACATTTTTTAATTTTTTTCGAAAAAAGTTCAAAAATGAACATTTTTGCAAAATTTCAAGCTGTTTGCGGCAGGGTAAGGAAATGTCCAAAAAATCTCAAATTTTTTGTATGAACTGAGTGCCACCAGTGGCCACTTTTCCGCACCCGCCATAGTCGAAAATCGTAAAAAAGTTTTTTTCGGCCCACCCTAATGTGTATGCATGTATAAGAAAGAAAATAGCAACATAACAATATGGAGAAATTTTTAAATGTGAATTAAGATAAAGGGTATATCAAAAAATATTAAACCAGGAATTAGAGATTAAAGCATTTATCTCCAGAAGAGCTTGTCTGGCAGGGAGTGTGCACTGCTTAACCCTTTAACGGACAGAGCATTCTAATTCCTAAGATGTTTAAATAAAGGAATGACACCAGTAATTGCGAACAAATATATTTGTAAAAAAGAAAACAGTGCATTTTCACATACACAATAAAATGGCTTTTTTTATATTTATTTAAAATTCACATGTCGTTATTACACATCAAAACTAAAGTTTCGTGGTTTCGTCTAAAAACCAATGAACGTAACAGGCCTAACAACGAGCTTTCATTCTCTTTATGAGGGTGTCAGTATATGTGTTTGAGACAGCCAAGCCCACTCCAAAAGCACGGCTCTTAACTCCTGACAGGTCCAGGAAGGGGGGTTACGCTGTGCAGTGACTCTTCCTACACCATCCCAAACATGGAGGATTGATGTCCGGAGATCTCAAGTGCCGATTCATTCGAAGAATATCCTCTTCTTATAAAAAATCTTCAACAATGTGTTCTTTGTGTAGTTTCCATATCTCCTATGAACATTAAGTCCGGGCCTACAACACCCCAGAACAACCTCTCACATAGGGACTTAGATAGACTTAACCCTACTTGCATATTGTATCATTTTCGATACAATAAGTGTTCCCGATTTATTGGGGGGTTTTATTCACATATTCCGTATTCTCACCAGAAATTTAAAAGAGCAATTTTCACTTTACTTAATGACAGACCATTCGTAATTAAATAAAGAAAAATTTACTATTTAGATTTTTCTGGTATGAATTCTGATTCTTTGAATTGCGCATTTCTTGGAACGCGTTTTATGCTATGCATTTAAGTGTTAAAAGACATCAACCCTAACGTTCGGCGTCCAGTCGTGTGTGTTTCTTTCATTGCATCCAATAAGAGCTCTATTTTTGTGGAGCCGAAGTCATCAGTCTTTTACATAACAAATATAGGATTGTGTTCTTTTCAGTGTTGAGTCGAGATTCAACATGTAGAATGATTCTCGTTAAATCTTTATCTGGAGAGGAATTGGAACTCATTATCACCCCCCCCCTTGCGTAAAAGAAATCGTAAAATTTGGTGGCAAACATCCTTTTCTGGGGCGTGCATAGATAATGTTGGGCTGTCACTAAACATCTTCAAAGCGGGTACTGCCAACGCAGACCGACATATGGATAATGTCTTTGAAGCTTTTGTGAGGAAGCTTTGAAGCTGTCTGTATTCCGTGTTACGGTTGTTCAGGACTTCATGTCCCTCCGCCAGAGCCCGCAGGAGTTAAAAGACATGCTTTTAGAAGAATAGACTTTGTTGCCTCAAACATTTATTGACACCATCATAAATTGGATGAGAGTTTGCTTTGATGCTTGTATAGCTGTGCACGCTGGTCACACTTGATTTTAGTCAGACTTTTAGCAAGATAAATACTTTATCTCCGATTCATCATTTAACACTTTTTGGTAGACCCCGTATCTTAATTCATATTTAAAGTCTTTTCCACATTTTTATGATGCAGTATTCCTTCTCTTATTGTAATATACATCTGTGTCAAATTTCGTGGCAACACATTGAATAGTTTGCCAGTTTTCAGACACTTTATGTTTGTACTTGAATTTTGGGCATGCGTGTAGTTCACATTACCGTAATTTCGGGTGTATAAGGCGCGGGTCAAACAATTCTTTTTTGGCCCAGAATTTTTTTAGAAATAAGTGTAACTACTTAGATCGCCGTAAATATATGTCTTCAATCACTAAATAAGATTTCTGGGTCCAAAAAGAATTGTTTGATACGCGGCTTATACATCAGAAATTACGGTATATATCATAGAGATGGCCAGCATTCTCTGGACGCCACTAAAATTTTATAGCAATTATTGCCTTATCTAATCATTGAATTCCGCGACTCTAGAAGTCGGTTCTTTCTTTAATCACACAACTGATCAATATTTCAAAGAAAAAACTTTCAAATAATGTATATACTTTTTTTTTTCAAAAATCACATTTTTGTGTTATTTTTAAAAGAAATATATGAAAAAAATTAAATATCAAAAATAAAGATTAGGGGAGAGTGGGGATACTTGAGCCACCCCTATTACCTCTACAGTTGGTCAATTTTTCTTTCTAAAACTGGCAACATGGTAACATATTTATAGTTCTGAACATGTAAAAAAGAAATCACATACCTTGGTACCATTTTGAAAGTATGGTGATTAAACCCTTTCAGCTCTGCTGGTAGAATTTTCTACCACATAATTTTAATTCTGAAATGTCACAACGACACCAGAAAATTCGACCAAATTTATTTGAAAAAGGTTTAATACATTTTTTCGCGTATATTGTAAATCGGTTTTCTTCTTTGCAAAATACTAGTGCGAATGTGACATCTGGCTCAAGTATCCCCTCCATGGGGACACTTGAGCCACGATGTAAAAGAAAAAGTAAAAATTTATTAGACATAGAAAAATAGTTCAAAATTAATTGAAAGTGGTTTTCAATTGAAGAAAAAATAATCAAATTTTCATTTTCAATATTTTATTTTGTTCTAAGAAATTATAAAAAAATTAAAAAATTTAAATTTAAAAAATGACTGAAGTATCTTCCCCTATATATATGAATATAGATTTCTTTATTTTCGCCTCAGCCAATTCGGGAAGTGCGTCTTTTACAGAATTTTTAATCTCTTATCAGTTTTTCAAAACAAAATCTTCTATACATAAGTATTCTTCTATTTCATCTATTCTTCACATTCTTCTATTCTAAACATAATATTCTTTAAAAGTATATATACTGACATAATGGCTACAAAAATTCCCTGAAAAAGGTAACCTTGAAATATACCATCACTTTTCAAAGACCTAAAAATATAGATCATTATCATAAATATGTTAATATATTGGTTTTTAAGAAATACAAATACATTTCATTGGTGACTTAATCTTTGTTATATTAGTATCTCATGGATTTCATGGATTTTATGATATCTTTGTTATTTTGTTATTTTACTTACACATCATACGTAGTATAGGGTAAGTCTTGCAAAGGTTTTCGAAATCGAAATATTTTTGACGGATTTACACGTTTCAGATACTAAAGATTCCGAAAAACATATTTTTAGAAAAAAAAATTGCCCTCGGTCCGTTTGTGTGTCTATCTGTGTGTCTGTTTCTTTGTCTGTAACCGCTCTATTACCCGAACAAATTGAGACATAGACTTGAAATTTGGTCTGTACTTAGTATGTATGAATGGGACGAAGCCTATTTAATATCAGTAACCTCGATTATCCGGAACTATTTTTTTTGGACTCTCGAAAAATTCGTTCTTATGAAAGGTACATAAAAAATTTCGATTTTTTTTAATTTTAAGGTGTGAATGTAAAAGGCAATAACCGAACACAGATTTTGCATAAAGATGAAAGTCGATCGGATTATGAGTTGCCGAGATATTTGTAATCCTGTTTTCCACGCTCTTCGATTTTTCATGACCCTGTATTTCATTCAAATTTCAATCCAAAAAAAGATTTTAATTGAAAATGAGATGCTTAATCCGATGCAGTAAACTGTTAGTTAATATTATTTTATTTTAGTTATAAGGATGTTTCTTTTACGCAATTCAGTACTACTTGAGTAGTTTGGCGTTTTATATAATTTGTCGAAATTGGTTCATGAACAATTCATTATTAGAGAATTACTATGTGTTAAAAATACTTAAATATACGCTTAAATTTTGTCTTGGAATTGCAAAGCATTTTATAATTAGTTTACACACATGTTTTATTTTCATATTTTACGGTATACTTATCCAAGATGGGTAAGTATTACGGTGGCTCCCAATGACTACTTTTTCATTGCGACACATTTAACTTTTTTTTTTTTTTTTTTTTTTTTTTTTTTAAATCTTTTAAAAGAAATCTTGAAATCTTGGAAACATTTGTAAAATATTTAGCGAAGTAATATTTTCTAAAAAAAATACAGTATTGAAAACGTTCTATTTTTTTTGCCTGGTTCAAAATTAATTTCCAATTTTCTGAAGAAAGACAAATATAGTTTCACTTAAAGAAACGCAAATATTTTTAAAAATTGGAACATGAAACAGAAAACGTAATAGAATAATTGCTGTGAAAGAAATATTTCATATATTTGTTAAAAAAATAAATAAAATAAAATATTACAGAATTCTTTTTTATCAATTACTCAACGCAGATATATGTAACAAATATACTTGTTGGTCGTTAAAGAATATCTCTGCAAAATAGTAATATTATCAGTTGTAAACATAGTAGAAAAAGTAGACCAACATAGGAGAATGTTTGTTTAATGTCTCAAATAAACACCCTTGATAAGGGCAGATAAGGGCATGCGCGAATACTATTGTATTATTGACCCGCTAGTAATGCCTTATACACAAAGTCACCACTCCTTAGTGTAAAGCGTTATTGCTTACCTGAAGATGTGAACGCCATTCGAACCGAGTACCGGTCTCCGTTATGTCGGTATAGCAGATCTCTACTGTATTTCCTTATGAAAATGCTGGAAAATGCTGCTTGAAAGCCCTTAAAACGTACGAACCCTGAATTAATATTTGAACATTTTGTATTTTTTCTATAAAATCACACTCTTTGCAAATCATATTTTCAGGGCTCCAAATGGTCCAAGAACTGAACATCAATATTTTTAAAAGAAAATTTCATGGTATATTTCTACAGAATTTGCGCTAGAATTAATCTCCAAAGATGGTTTCTGCGCAGTTTGCATGAAAAATCTAAATAGAAAATTTCTATAAGAAAATTTTGATGTTCATATGGCGAACCATTTGGAAGGCCTGTATTTGATACGAATAAAAGAATCATATTTTTACTAATTATGTTTTACTACATGTTAAAAACGATAAGCTTGACATTCGATTACATTAGCTATCTCCAAAGTAATCTTCGAAGAATGTTAAAAGGAAATAAATTTAAGAGTATGCTTTATTGTAATATCCGTATGTTTTAAATGATCAAATCCCGATGCAAACTTTCATCGGTATACATGCCTTTGAACGCACGCATGCATGCATATACTTATTAACATAATGTCGAAGACAATGTAATTTTTAAACGGGTTCTCGAAGCTCTATCAATCATAGTGCTATCTATTAAATGCGCTTTCTTAAAAATATGTACATTTTTTTAAAAGAAAAAGAGGTTATTATCTTTTAACTAAAATTACAGTTAAGATTTTTTTCCTTTAAAATTGTAATTTTTATAAATCTCATGTCAGACGAATGAAACATAATTTATTTCGATATTATTATTACCAGCCCTACAAATGACTAAAATATAAAGTAGTATTAATCTTGCGGATTAAACGTCATATCAGAGAAGAACATTCAGGTAGCAAAATAAGTCTTACAATGAAATGATTGTACTAAAATGATAAAATCTTAATAAAGTTCGGTGGCATTTTCCATCTGTCATATATTTTTGGATATTTAACCGACATTTTTTATAAACTTCGGTTTTTACCGGAAATTAGAAGAAAGAATCGCTGTATGATCACAAAATGTCTATCTTAAATATAAAAATATGTAGTATAGAAATATTCTGGTATGAATGAGAATTTAAAAAAAAAAAAAAGTTTTTAATCTCCTGACTAGTGTTTGTACCCCATCACGTCATATGCACCCATTCATTTCTATTTCTATACACAAGGTTCGCACACTCGTTGGAATTTCCAAGGACTCTGGCACCACTTTTAAAAATAAGAAAATTTTCATTTATTTTTTAAATCACAACATTCGCAATCCTCACCTTCATTCACAGATCTTACGGTATTTTTCTGCAGTGAAACACTTTGAAAATATTCTTTAAATTTAGTGATAGAACTGTGCGAATCCTGTATACAATAACCCTTTCCTGCGCGGCGTTTTTATAACAGGATACCTAATTTTAATTTTAATAGTATAAAAAATATTTAATTAAATTTTTCTCATGATAACATACCAGAAAATAAGAACGTTCATATTTTTTAATAAATTCGTTTATAAATCCAGATGTAAGTTAATCATTTCAAACAGATTAACTCCGAACCGGAAAAGGATAAACAGTTTGGGTGATTGTTACAGTTCCTATAACAACCCTTAAGAGCCCACAATAGTCACAGAAAAAGTACGCAAAAAGACCCGGATGATTATGTAAAGTCTATGGGAGCGTTCTTTTCTAATATCTCGCTCAAATTTTAATATTTTTACATGATTTTTTTTAATAGGCTAGCTTAGGACGATCTACAACCGGGCTAGTTTTTACTTTTTCGATTTTGCTCATATATTTTTTATATTATGATAGTTTCAATTTCAGAACCGGTTTAAACCGGTTTTGAAAGTTAAAATATTTAAAAAATATATATATGAAACCAAAATCGAAAAAGTAAAAACTAGCCCGGTTGTAGATCGTCCAAAGCTAGCCTATGCAAAAAAAATCATGTAAAAATATTAAAATTTGAGCGAGATATTAGAAAAGAACGCTCCCATAGACTTTACATAATCATCCGGGTCTTTTTGCGTACTTTTTCTGTGACTATTGTGGGCTCTTAAGAGCCCACAATAGTCACAGAAAAATTACTCAAAAAGACCCGGATGACCATGTAAAGTCTATGGGAGCGTTCTTTTCTAATATCTTGCTCAAATTTTAATATTTTTGCATGATTTTTTTGCACAAGATAGCTGAGGGCAATCCACAACCGGGCTAGTTTTTACTTTTTCGATTTTGGCTATGTATTTTTTATATTACGATAGTTTCAGTTTCAGAACCGGTTTAAACCGGTTTCGAAAGTTAAAGTAATTTTTTAAAGAAAATCTGAAACAAAAATTGAAAAAGTAAAAACTAGCCCGGTTGTGGATTGCCCTCAGCTATCTTGTGCAAAAAAATCATGCAAAAATATTAAAATTTGAGCGAAATATTAGAAAAGAACGCTCCCATAGACTTTACATGGTCATCCGGGTCTTTTTGAGTAATTTTTCTGTGACTATTGTGGGCTCTTAAGGGGACAGTGGGCCTTTATTTGAGAAAATCATCTATAGCAAAATTGTCCCAAAAAAGTTCTATTTTTATGGTATAATAGTACCCAAAACAGTTTTTTCTTATTAACCCTTTGCGGCGCAGGGCAAATTAATTGCTTAAGTGTTGAAATTATTGAGTGACACCAGAATTTGAAAACAACTTTATTTGTAAATAGGAAAACGTTATTTCAAGCATTCTATAAACAGTAATTTTTTTAAAAAAAATTCCTGTGCGAATGTGGCGTTTGGGAATTAAAATTAAGTGGTATGTCTATGAAACTACTGCGCCGCAAAGGGTTAAAATATTATTTATGAAGTATTTAAGAAATAAATAATGTATGTTAGCAGGGTTCGCGCAGTTTCACCACTAAATTTTAAGAATATTTTCAAAGTATTTCACTGCAGAAAAATATCGAAAAATCTGTGACTGATGAAGGGGATTACGAATGTTGTGGTTTAAAAATTAAATGTAAATTTTCTTATTTTTAATAGTGGTGCCAGAGTCCTTGGAAATTCCAAGGAGTATGCGAACCTTGTTTAGCGTATTTAAACCTATTTTTCTCAAAACTAATTACTCAGTGTTTTAGATTTTTGAAAAGCGCCTTCCGACGTAATTTTTGATCAATATTTATGAAATTGATAAAGAAGTATCTTGATATTGTTTAGAAAGAAATTATGCAAACTTTTTAAAAATCGCCTTCATTAAAATAGTCCAATTTGATTTTTTACTTATAAAAAGGCAAACATTTGATAAAAATAGATATAGAATTTAGAAAAAAATCCGTAAAATATTAACTATTCAAGAGATTAAAAAATCTTACACACATTTATTTATAATAGAGTTTCAAATGATAAAAATGAAAAAGCAAGAAAATATCTCAAAAATTAAAACACGAGGAGTATTTTAAAATTTCGTTTAAAAATGTAAAATTTGAAAAAAAATTACAAATTTTAATCAGATTGGAAATTTTTTTGCAGGTGTTCTATATGCTTTTGGTGAAATATTTATATGCACAAAATTTCATATTCCTATGATGAAAAAAAAAAGTATACCGTCTCCCGTTAATGTTTTTTTCAGGAATTTAGAATCATTCTGTATTTTATGTTTCAGACAGTTTAAGAAAAATGTGTAACCCTTAATCGCATACATTTTTTCTGAAATTTAAAATACACACATATATAAATTAAGTATGTAGCTATTGAAAAAAGATACAAATCCATGAATTTGTTTGTCATAACAATCTTTGTCTGTAGTATAGATTCATCCATATTTATTTTCATCGATTTATTGATAATTTCTTTAACCTTTTTTAAATTTAATTTTATTGTAAATAACCTTCGAATGTTTTACATTCATTTTGTAAATTTAAGAATATAAAATTATATTCTTCAATGTTTTTGCCAAATATTTTAAATAAATATATTTTATAGATATTGTAATGTCTTAAAAATATTTTATTTCACAATTTATAAACACTGTGTTTGAAGAAACAAATAACTGATAAATTATAACTGGAGGTTCTGTAAAAAATGAAAAATCAATATATTATATAAATACTTGCAATTCATAAATATAACTCAGATACTTTAAAATAAGTATAAATCAAATAATTAAAGAAAAAAAATATATACAACTATCTGAAAGAAACATTGAATCAATAAAACTGTTTTCATAAACTATCGAAACTTTCTAGTCCTGCATCATCGATTTATTGATATTTTTGTTATCGAACTATTTTTATTCGCTATTATTTTATTCAAATTGCTTACATATTTTGTTTTTTTATCAGGTTAAACTTTGCTAATTAGAAGAACTCTGAACTCTATGAATACCCGGAATTGTTTAATGCACAATTATCAATCAAAGTTTTAGAAGTAATAAAGTGTTCCAAAAAAAATATATGTTAGAATTTTGTGTTAAGAATTAAACTGAATATAAAAATTTTCAATGCATAAATATTTTCTTTTACAAATTGAATATGGAAAATAATTCCTATATTTTTTATTGGAAATAAATTATTAAATTTTTCTTTTATTCAACTTTATTTTATATTTAATATACAGGGTAGTCAATTTAAAAGAATACCCGGTTATTTTTTCCTATTCACATCTAGAACATATATATGTTACAATACTTTCAATATCATTACGTATTTAGTATATCTATGTCTAATGTTCGGGTATCTTTTTTAAAATTTTACAACAAACTTGAAAAGTGCTTATGCATTCGGTTTATCTCTTTGTCTGTTCGTCTGCCTATGCTCTAATTCCTGTAAATATATACGGATTTTCATGTAAATTATAAAGCTTATTAGAGTCGCCAAAGCATGTTTGGCGAAGTATATATGAAGTATGTACGATTAATGGTTCATTTACAGGGACACTCAATAGAATTCAATTACGTTATGGTATGCGGAGAATAATCGTTTGGAGAGAATTTTAATGACATTTTGCTGTTTCAAATTTATCAAAAACTGATATAAACGACTGAATTGCATTACGATCACGTTAAAAATGAACATTTAAATAAACAATTTTATTTTATTTCAGAGAGGTATAACGAAAAATTAAAAACAAATATTATTGACATGTTTCGATCCCAATCTAATAAGAACCATAATCTTCATAAAATAATAATGCAAATCGTTTTACTGTCAGTGCAAACGGCACGCAACACTGAGATGTAAATTAAAAACCACGCGCTCTATTGTAAAGCTAGTCGTTGGGGGTCACCGTAATACTTACCCATCATATATATGCATATATAATGTATGAAAATAATACATTTGCAAACTATTTATAAAATGGATTGCAATTCCAAAACAAAATTTAAACGTGTATTTATATTTTTATTGTTCATAGTAATGCTGTATTAATGAGTTGCTGATGAATCTCTTTCGATAAATTATACAACACGCCTAACTACTCTAGTACTGAATTGCGAAAAAGAAACATCCTTATAACTCCAAAAATAATAATCTTATTAACTAACAGTTTACTGCGTCGGATTAAGCGTCTCATTACCAATTAAAATATATCTTTGAATTGAAATTTGAATGAAATACAGGGTTATGAAAAATCAAAGAATGTGGAAAACAGGATTACAGATATCTCGGCAACTAATAATTCGATTAACTTCGTTCTTTATGCAAAATTTGTGTTATTATATTGTCTTTTACGATCACTCCTTAAAATAAAAAAATTCGAAAATTTTTATGTATTTTTCATCAGAACGAATTTTTCGAGAGTCCGAAAAAAATAGTTCAGGATAATCGAGGTTACTGATATTAAATAGGCTTCGTCCCATTCTGACATACTAAGTACATACAAAATTTCAAGTTTCTATCTCAATTCGTTCAGGAGATAGAAGAGCGAATGTTAAGAGGAACGAATCTGAATTGAAATGAATTCTTCATCAAGAGAAAGTGTTGATAGGACAATTACGGTGACATTATTGCTGAACTTTTTTTTCTTAGTCACACGGGACTCCCAGATGGTCCGCGAACTGAACACCAATATTTTTTAACAAAAAATTTCCTAATAGATTTCTACAGCATTTATCCAAAAGCTAACCTTTGAAGGCGTTTTCTGCGCAATTGGCAAAAGAAATATAAAACGAAAATCTTTTTTAAAAAATAGTGATGTTCAGTTGGCGGACCATTTGTGAGCTCTGTAGTCACCGGGAAATGAAAATTTTCTGCTTTTGTCTCTCTCGCCAATTTAACCCTTTCCGGCGCAGAGAGATTCTATTCGTAAAAGGAGAAATTGTCGACTGACACCGGAATTTACAAAAGACTTTTTTAGAAATTAAGAATTCCCTGATTTAAGCTGTCATTGTAAAAGTAAAATTTTACTAAAATAATATTGGTGCCGTTTATAAGTTTGGAATTAAAATTAGGTGTTGCCGGAGAGGTAACACTGCGCCGGAAAGGGTTAAACCCATGTGTGATTACTTAACCCTTTAACGATCATAGCATTTTCCATGCTAATGTGTCGAAATAAATGATTGACACCGGTAATAAAGAACAAATGTATTTCTAAATAAGAAAACATGATTTTTCACATACAAAATAAAAGGGATAGTTTTAGATAAAAATACCGGTGTCAGTGTTGCGTATCGGAATTAAAATTTTGTGGTTTCGTGGCGAAACCAATGAACGTTAAAGGGTTAAAAGGCTTGGCCATTCACCGATTATCTGTGAATTTATTATTATTATAATTATTATTATTATTTACTAACTCGTGTGTAAGTCGACTCATCATTTTCAACTCGTAAATTTTGTCTACAATTCTTCGACTTTTACACAAATATGTATAGTACATAATAAATCCCGTGTTTTTAAAAGTAACTTCAAAAGAATGTTGTAAGAAATATACTTCATACACAATTTTCAAAATATAGCAATATAAAAACTGTATTTTTGATAAGTATAAATATATAATTTCTTCTAACATGTATTTTAGATATATACATGACTTATTCCCGCCTAAAATACAGTTTTAAAACTCAAATTTCTATATATAAAGTTCTTCTGGAACGAATATTTCAGTTTATGTAACGTACATATGATTTATCATTAATACAAAAATCTTCAATATTCCAATCACAAAAGAAATATCATTGAACCCTATAAAAAAATTTAAGCCTAAATTCACTTTTCTTACAATTTATATTCTTAAAAAGAAACAGGGCGTTATTACATTTTGGCCAAAATTGCATTAGAACGTTTTCACTCTTCTTTCATATTTCTTTTTCGTTAAAAATATATTCTGCTAAAATCGTATTTGAAACGAATATAAAACTAATTTATTTCTGATGTATTATTACCAGGCCTTGAAAATACAGGAATATGATTTCAGATTACAATTTCTATTTTTAAAATGAATTACAGAAGAATAGTATAGAAAATACATTTAAGAATATGTTTTACAATGATATAAGGGTATCACAAACGATTAAATAATGGTATTGTTAAGAGATTTTCATCTATATGTAAGGTCTTTTATGCTTGGATTATTCTATATTCATCTGTCTTAGAGTATATTAATCGAAGACATTCTCAATATTCAACTTATAATGTTTATATAATAATCTGAATTTAAATCATCATTTCAACTCTAAATTATGGCTTAATGCATTCAATTTTATAATCATTATAAAATGTATTGTTATCAATTATTTGAAGATTTTTTCTCGATCAATCGTCAAGTTTAACCCTTTGCGGAACAAGCAATTATGTTGCTGTTAGGTTAAATTAATCACTGGAAACCTCCAAAAATTTTATTTTAAAACTGAGAAAATCAATTTACCAACTTTTTTCCCCATCAGAATTTAAAAATTTAAATATAATAAATATTTTCCCATTTTAGTACAATTAAAAATATTTAAGCATTATATGTCCCACAAACACTCAAGGTGTCAAAGTGTTTTTCATAAACATAGTGACAGTATGTTATTTTAAGTTATTGTTTTTTATATATTCAATATTCACAATAGACAATCAATTTTTTTTTTGGAGGGCTAATTTTCTTTTTTTCTTTTTCTTTCTTTTTTTTTTTAAGAAACATCATTTTATCAAAAATGTCGAAAAATAAGATGTTTAATTATTAATAATTACTTAAATAGTACTAATTGTTTAATTGTAACTTATATTAATCTAGACATGTGTAAATTTAACTCATAATTGTATAGTGAGGTAAATTTGCATCACTTCCTGCTTAACTTTTAATAAATAAATTAAATTAATAACCACTATATTTATATAAAAATATTAATCCTGCAAAATTTACAATTACATGCTAGTAAATAAAGTTAAAAAACTATCATAAAATTTTAGTGTTTCTAATCCTTAATGTAATGAGAAGAAAAAAAAAATAATAATAATAAATTCATGCAATTAAGGGTTAATAAAGATTTATTACTGCATATCTATAGTGTTTATTTAAAATTTCTACTTCAATAAATTTCGTAGCAAAAATATTTTGAAAACATGAGGAGGATTTTTCCCCAATTTCCCCGTTCGGTGTTAAATAAAATCCATCTATCGACTTTTAGCAGTACAAACTTTCACAATAGTACGTTACGCTATACTCCCTTTTGTCTTCCGTTTCACGGTTCAAAGCACATTGCCCCTGAAGCGTATCTATCTCAAAATATTATAACGCAGAAATGTTTTTTTTCTTTTTATTCTTAGATATATTTTTACTTGTCGCTTCTTCGAAATACAGAAAAGTTCAAATTCGGTAACAGCTTGTGATTTAATTTTTTTTCTTTTATTTCGATTTCTTTAAAGAAAATTTTAAGAAAAATATCTATTCGAAATGCCAATTCGTTACGTTATTGATTTTTTTTAAAATTCTTATTTTTATAATGTCTGTGTCTCCAATAATGTCAATTTAAAATTTTATTAAGTTTTTACCCTTAGCAGTGTTGATTATTTTCGCTCATTTTTTTAAGCATTTCGAATTCTTACCAATAAGTTTAAACAACTATTTGCAATTTATAATATGATTGCCACCAATAAAATTTAAAAGAAAATATCTATAATTTTCTTGTGTAAATTACAAATTTTAACACTAGAACCACAAAAAATGTTACCCGCTTTTCATAAAAATATTTCACATAAGAAATTTTTTATTCAAAACAATTTATCTTATGCATTTAAATTATCTTTCCTTAACCTAAATTTACCTATTTCATAAAGAATTTCCTGGCTTCAATCGACGTCCTTTCATGAGATACGGGTCAAAATGACCAGTTCTAGTATTAAATAAAACATTTGTTACATGCGGCAACACTGCTTTCCAGTATTGTTTAATACATTGCGTGCCACGGTGACTTACACTGAACTTCCCGTTTAGGCCCAGATCAGTAACTTTTGGCTGACAGTGTATAACATGATATAAAACTGAGAAAAAATGTTTTAAGAAAGGGCATTTTTGTGATAAATAAAGTTAAGTAAATTTTTAATAAATTTTCTGTAATTATTTGAAATATATATATATTTTTTCTTTATATCGTATTGTAAACTCTCAGTCACCGGTAACCGAAGCGGCCTAAACCAAAAATTTAGTGTCAATCACCGATGACTGACGTTGCATTAAACGTGTTAAAAATGTTTATAGGGTTTAGTCGCATGGATTCAGTAGATTTTTGCTGTTTTCACCCCTTAACTATCTCGGGCGTGTATACACGTCTCGCTCAATAAATAAATATTTCCGAAATTAACTACCAAGCAACTACTTTTTTTTGAGTTAAAAATTTTGCTTTTTTAACAAAAATAAACTTTTACCATTAAATGAAGGGAAGATTATTTTCCAACATTTCTGGTGACAAATTTTCTTTTAGCAAAAAAGTTGAAGATTATTTTCTTAAAGCTTCGGCAGTTAAGGGATTCAAGACAAAAAATTAATAGAGTTCTGGTCGCTATATGTGAAGGTAGATTTAAAAAAAAAAAAATAAAGCAAATATTACTTTACTAAAATACTGATAAAAGATGCTTGAAAATGCTTGAAGCTTGAAGAGCTCAAAGATAAAACAAGACAAAAATTTCTTTTTAATTTTGGTTGTGGAAAAAAGACCGCTCAAGTTACCAACTATGCGTATGCTATTATAGAGATAAATCATTTCGTGTAGTTTATGCGTGATCCCAAGCGTGATCCCAAATATTATGAAGTGCAATTTCCAAATTTACAGGCATTTTTAACAGTTTCCTTAATCACTCCGAGTTATCTTGGTTTCGTATATATTATAATTAATTATTATGCCGATAAAACTCGGGTGTGGTATAATTTGTCACTACGATTTTTTGGAATTAAATACACTGCATGTCATTTTTACAAACATGTATCAAAATGCTGGAATTCTCTTTATGAAGCAGATAGAACATATTGATTTTTCTTAATTTGTTTTACTTATACATTAAACAATTCAACTGAATCGCGAAAATGCTCGGACAGAATAAAGTAAAATCTCCAATAAAATTTTACTGGTGAGAATAATGAAAGCTACTGAGCACGTACTGCAGCACGTAAACCGATCGCTCTTCCCCCTGGGGTTAACCCCTTAACGCGCAGTGTTGCCGGGTCGGCAACACCTAAAGTTCCCCGTGTTTAGAGACGCAAAAACTCCGTGAATATTTTAAAAACTACTCTAATGGCTACTTTAAGTCTTTCTTGTGAGTTCTAGATGGCAGCACCACCGAGATCAAGCTCTACTGTTTTTAAATAGTAGGTAAAATGTTTTACTGTAATACGCGCTTCACAGCAATGCTCTTATCACTGCGCTTATCAATGCTTTACTTATGCGAGGTTACCACTTCGGCAACAGCTGTATAATTAAAAGGGTTAGTACAATCTTTACAAAACAATACCTGTGTACTCCTCTATGCCTAAATAGACTGCCTATTTTTTCTTTTCAATTCCAACTTTAAAGAGTAGTGCGCCGGAAAGGGTTAACGTATTTTGCGTCCAAATGGTAAACCGATTTTTTTTTCAAAATACTGGTGCAAATATGACATTTGGAATCTTGATGCACAATAATCAGAGCTCAAAAGGTTAATTATAACTTTTTTTCCAATTAAGATCCTTTCAACCGATTACTTTTTCGTACAAACAATTATGAAATGTATCCCATTGCATACATATCAACTTCTTCTTTACTCATTTCTGATAAATCTTGAAATCTTTCGTTCAAAACAGTAATGATATTTTTAAATTTTTTTTCTCATCTCAAATTTGATTTTCTTCGAAACTTCTATCAAAATGTTGAAATTTGCTTTATAAAGCAGATAGCACAGATTGTTTTTTCTTAACCGTTTCTTTTATTTGAACTTACATATACTGGTTACAAGTTTTTGCCAATCGTAATCAGCCCGTACGTGGTACAAGGATCTATATTCCAATCATAATTTATTATTCTCACTAGTAAGTTTTTATTGAAAATTTTGAATTATTTAATCCGAGCATTTTTCTGATTCAGTCAGACAAAAATTTCTGTTTTGAAATACTAGTGATAACAGATTAAAAATCCTGTAAAGTACGCAAAAAATAGGCATCATTTTAAAGCTTTTTTCAGAAATATTAATGAGTTAAATCCTTTGAGCTCTGATGATTGAATTTTCTACCATCACATTGACACCAGAATGTTCGGACAAATCTATTTGAAAAAGGTTTAATGCATTCCCCCCCCCCCCCGAATCTATCGTAAACCGATTTTTTTTCTTTTTTCTTTGCAAAATACTAGTGCCAATATGACATTTTGAATTTTTAATAAATTTATCCACTAGATCTCAAAGAGTTAAGTGGATAATTTGGTTTAGATATAAAGTAAATACTTTAATTTTCAGTATTTTTTTTTTTTTTTTTTTACTTTCAATTAAAATCTTTTTAACCGATTATTTTATCGAACAAACAAATATGAAATGTATCCCATTAGAAACATATCAACTTCTTTCCTCATTTCTAATAAATCTTGAAATCTTTTGTTTAGAACACTAATGATGTTTTCTAACTTTTTTTCCTCTTCTCAAATTCGGTTTTCTTAGATTAAAGCCTCATAATGGAAAAGATTTCTTTCTTTTCCTAATATTTGGGTGAATCGTTACAAAAATGCATTTGAGTGTGTGTGGGAGATATAATGGAAGCAGAGAAATATAATTAATCTTTTTTCTACATTTTCTATATGAGATCCATTTGATATGTTCTTCCCAGTTTTCAAGAGTTTATTAATCTAAATGTACTTCTAGAGTGCTTTTATCTTTAGTATGTACTTAGAAATTTAATTCAATATATTAAGTGCTAAATATAGATAGAAGCAAACATTTGTTGGGAAAAGGCATTATAAAAGTCAATGACGATTTATTTTTAAACTCTTAGCTAATAAACTGTTATGTGTTTTTTAAGTTAGTTATTTTTTATAAAATATATACAAAGAGATTGCTTTATTTTAATAATTAACACATCATTGATTTATTTGAATATATTTAAAGTGTTTAAGCCAAGCACTTTTGTGATTCAATTAGACAAAAATTTCTGTTTTGAAATACTTGTGATAACTGATTTAAAATCCTGTAAAGTACGCGAAAAATAAGCATTATTTTAATTTTTTTTCAAAAATATTGATGAATTAAGTGGATAATTTGTTTTACTTATAAAGTAAAAATTTTGATTATTATATAATTTTTTTTTTTAACTTTCAATTAAAATCATTTTAACCGATTATTTTTTCAAAGAAACAAATATGAAATGTATCCCATTACAAACATATCAACTTCTTCTTTCCTCATTTCTGATAAATCTTGAAATCTTTCGTTTAGAACACTAATGACGTTTTCTAACTTTTTTTCCTCTTCTCAAATTCGGTTTTCTTAGATTAAAGCCTCATAATGGAAAAGATTTCTTTCTTTTCTTAATATTTGGGTGAATCGTTACAAAAATGCATTTGATGTGTTTGTGGGAGATATAATGGAAGTAGAGAAATATGATTAATCTTTTTTCTACATTTTCTGTATGAGTATCCATTTGCTATGTTCTTTCCAATCTTTAAGAGTTTATTAATCTAAATGTACTTCTAGAGTGCTTTTATCTTTAGTATGTACTTAGAAATTTAATTCAATATATTAACACGTTGACGGACACTTGCGTCTATAGCCGTCAAAGCGAAAATTTTAAGTGTTGAAATTAATGATTGACACCGGGATTTGAAAATAGTTGTATTTATAAATAAGGAAAAAGCTAAATTTTACGAATTTAATAAATAGAAGTTTTTTTTACAAACATTCTGGTGCCACTGTGCTCTTTGGGAATTAAACTTTGGGAACTTGTTCTTATTGTCCGTCAATGTGTTAAGTGTTGATAGAAGCAAACATTTGTTGGGAAAAGGCAATATATAAAGTCAGTGACGATTTATATTTAAAGTCTTAGCTAATAAATTGTTGTGTGTTTTATAAGTTAGTTATTGCTTATAAAATATATACAAGGAGATTGTGTTATTTTAATAATTTAAACATCATTGATTTTATTTGAATATTTTAAAAACATATTTTTCATAGGACGTCAATCATGAAAATCTATTATCAGACATCAAGTGTAATCACTCATTGTTTAATCTGATTAAAAAATAAAGAATACTGACCAGTTAAACTGATGGCATTGAGCTCACAGGCTACAAATACTAATTGTACATTAAAGCCGTATATTTTCAATGGTTAATTCCGTTCGAAAAAAAATTAAGAATGGGAAACTGCTGTCCCCTTTCCTCTTTTTTTATACTTAATCATTGAACCTCCTATACTATCAAAGACATGCTTTATCATATAAAAAATCTATATCCAAAATTCAGAGCAAATGAGATAATTCTTAATAAAAACCCATTTAGCATTTATATAATTTAAAAGGAGTTATCCCCTTCTTTTATGCTTAATCATTAAACTTCCAAAACTATTCAGAGATTTGAACGAAATCTGAAAATTCTGCTTGAAAAGCCCATTTATATAAAATAAGGGGGAGGGCATTAGAACCCCTGTTCGCTCTATTTATACTTATTCAATGAACACCTAATAACAGTCACGGAATCGCCTCATCAGAATGATCCTAATCTAAATTTTGAACGAAAACTTAATTCTGCATGAAAATCAAATTTATATCAATATAGGGGAGGGGCATGAGCCCCCCGTTTCCCCTCTTATACAAATCGAATGAACTCCAAAAACTAATCAGGGAAGCGTCTTGTCAGGATATACCTACATACAAAATTTCAAGTGGATCGGATATTTTTATCATGAGTTATCGCGTTACGCACGAACGCACGTACATACAGAACGTACGGGCACATAAGCTCTCAGGCTATGATAGCCTGTGAGCTAAAAACTCCTTCTAATAATTCGAACTTAATAAACAATAACATATATATCTTAAAATCAATATAATATCAGGAGAATACTTTCGATTAAAAAAAATAACCATCTTTTTAGTAGTTGTTGTTAAAGTTGCTTTTTATTATATATGCATATATGTATATTAGGGTGGTTGAAAAAACCCGAAATACTTATAATCGAACATAATAGCATGGAAAAGTTGTCTTTTGTAACTAACCCCTTAACTGATTTGCCCGTACGCCTTTCAGTCAAGACGAATTTCATTAATTCCTCATTTAAAACTTTAAATGACCCAGCTTTTAAATTGCCCAGGCCGAGAATCGAACCTAAATCCTTGGCTTCAGAGGCCAAGGATATGGGTTCGATTCCCGGCATGGGCAATTTTTCGCTCAGTTTGAAATACTCAATTAGTATGATAAGTATAGTAGATAGTCTGCAGATTCTGGGAACCATGGAAACACGGTGGATTTAATTTAATTGTGAAACAACCAGTGTAGGACACTTCAAGATGTTTTTAGGTAGTATGAGAATTTTAGAATAGGGTTTATCTGTTCAAACGTACAGTCTGGCAATTCGATTAAGTTTAGTGATTAACCTTGCATAAGGTATTTTTCCAGGATTTTGGAAAGAAATATCAGTTGAAGCTATTGACACAGCTTGCAATTTTTCAAACACATACTTCTGTTCAGTTTTCAAAAACACTTTATTAGCTATTAGCAGATCAGATTTAATTTGCTTAAACTTTGCAAACCATAATGATACGCAAATTGTAAGAATTTTAATCATTGGATCACAATATGGCCGATAACGCGACGTCAGTTTATCAAATCTCTCAAAAAGATGTGTCAGCCGATTCTGGTGGTACACTGTAAAAAAAAATTTGGAAACTTACAAAAAATTTTCTAGTAGAATTGTATTCCAAGAACTTTTTATGTAACGGCAACAATAAAAGTGCATGTAACAGATACAGATTTGCACTTTGAATCAAACAAATTTTAAGGTTACTAAGAATTTTTTTGGGAAATCGTATTCCAAGAACTTTTTAAGTGACGATAACGAGCATTATAGATAAAATTTTAGTAAAGTTACCAAAATTTTAGTAAATTCTTTTGTAAAGTTACAGATGGTTTTAGTTTTGCTTACAAGTTTTGTAGATGGACATCATTTTCTTGTACAGTGTACACATAAAATTTTAGTAAGCATAAGAGATTTCGGTTAATTTAGATCAGTGATGCACAACCTTTTTAACCAGATAATCATTTGCCACCAGAATATTTGAAAAGCGCAGTTTCTTATCTTTAATTTCACAGTTTCCGTCATTACTATAACGAAAATTATTCTGCATAAAAATAGTGGTATAGTTTTTGGCCCGCGGGCCAGAGGTTGTGCACCCCTGATTTAGATTACTAAGGTTACAGATTTTTTTTTACAGTGTAATGTGGCCAAGGAAGCCACTGAAGTGTTTTTAACTCTTTCTCAAACAAACGTCTAGCCCTTTTTTTAATATTTGTTAAAATAGTTTTCGTAAGTATGGTTTTTAAATAAAAATATTTATGTACGTAGATGTTTTCCATAAAATAATGAAAATCTTGAATTATATGTGCTTTAGTACATTTTTCAAGATAGTTTGTCTTTTTAAAATTTAAACTGTTATCGTAATTATTGCTCATTATTTGGTGTCACTAATTAGGTTCGTTCGTAATTATGTAAATACGTAGCACCTATAATGGTCGTTCAGTCCGTCCGTCTATCCGTCTGTCTGTTCGCATATAACAACACAAAAACTATCCAATCATATCGCTTGAAATTTAAAATACATAATTATTACATAATTTTGTCGAGTCATTTCAAATTTTATGAAAATCGGATGCATAGATCAATTACAGGGCCAATCAAAAGTATTTCATTACATTACGGTCAATGGGGAAAAAGTTTCAAATGCATTTTAATCGTTTGAAATTTAAAATACATAATTATTACATAATTTTGCCGAGATATTTCAAATTTTATGAAAATCGGATGCATAGATCAATTACAGGGATAATCAAAAATATTCCGTTGCATTACGGTCAATGGGGAAAAATGTTACAAATGCATTTTAATAGTGTTACACTTATTCGAACTTAATAAAATTTATATGCAACTATAAAGTACATATTACAATATACATTTTACATTATTTGTGATGCAAAGAACATTTGTTATTGATTTACAAGGCCACACATAAGTATTATATTACATAATGGTATAGGGAGAATATTGTTTGATGATTGTTTGATTTTAATTATTGGATTTTAATTGTAATTCACTATTTACAATTTTATGAGATTGATATATGAAAGTAATATTTTTTAAACTTCTTTATCGTACGAAGGCACCTCAATTGCTACGCTTCACGTGCAATTTCCATTTTTTTTTTTTCGTTTATGTCTCGCTCAGTTTTGTGTTCTTATGATCATTCAATAACATGTGTTTAGTAGTTTATTCTGGGTAGTAGATACAATAATTAACCACATGATAAATTTTTTGACAAGGATATTATTGGTGGTGTAATTATCTTTTTGAAATAATGTAGCCTGATAAAGTATCTAGCCATTTTGTGCACATAATTATAATTTTAAACGAATACTTCATGGGTCTCATTGATATATAAAAAAATTAGTTCTGAGCATTGTTTTAACGAGCAAACCGTGGTACGCAGAGAAAGCAATATACACGAATACTAATTTCTACGTTGTTTAATTACAAATTATCCATTATTAAATAAGTTGAATCTTATTTTTTAAAAAATGACAGATCTACGGTGGAGGTTTCGGACTCTCTTACAATAGATCATATTTGCAACATTACTCTTGCTTTTGAGACCACTATTTTCTACAATAGATTTAGTTTTATTTTATTACAGAATTTCTTCCATTAAATAATTTGAATAGTTTTGTTCGAATACAACAGTGATAAAAAAGTGCTTTCTTTGTTGATGAATTTATTGATGAATGTTTTCAATCTAAAACTAAAATCATGCTACCATTAGTTTCGTTAGTCATACTTATGTTTTGTAGAAAAAAAAAACACTTTTTAGGAGAAATGTACCGTTATTACTCAGGTATAGTGCACATTGGAATATTATGTGCCTCTTTATCTTGATAGTAAACAACGAAAAATTTACAGCATGTAAAGGGTGGTTTATTTTTTTAAGTTGTGAAATAAAACCCCGTGAGAAAATATTTTTTGTTTCAAATGACCTGAAATTTTACTAATGTGCTTCATCCAAGTAATGTGAATGTTTTCGCCTCGGTTAGAATTTTTTTTTATCGAACCGACAGATGGCGCTATAAGTTGACATAAACAAGGAATATCAGCAGTGGAAAGGTAACCATGAACGCTACTTTAAGAAACATAAAATTTTTACTGCGCATATGAAAAACATACATAATGCATTAATTAGGGAAAGGAACTGCGAACACCTTCACAGAAACAGAACGAAATAAAATATTTCATAAAACATTTATACGGAATTGCGCAACTAGCGCGAGAGATTTTCAATGTGCTGCCCACTGTTTTCAGCTACGAGTTGGAAACGTGAAATCACATGTTACACCAGAGAGCAAATTGTATCCAGCTGAATGCTGTAGATCTGGTGCACGGTAGATGCCTTCAGATCAGCTAACTTCGCTATGCTACCACAGTAAAAAGAAATATCGATAGAAGAAAACCATCTTCCGTCTGAACTCGTTTCTTTGTTTTTGTCAAATGACTTTGATTAGCATGCTTCTGTGTATTGTACTGCTGATAATCTGCCCGCTTTTCAGATACTCTTTGTGCAGAATACCGCTAAAATACCATCAGATGCAGAGAAGCACATTCTTGTTCGTTAAGGCACGTCATGGAACAGAGCCTGCTGATTTCCCAGGCGCTGACAACCTTTCTTTAGGGCTCGTATTGTTGTAGTACACCCATTTTTTTATTACATGTCACACTCCTATCCAAAATGTTCTCTTTCCTTTGACCTCTGAGCCAAGCCAAAAACAGTTTTTATGTGCATTCTTAATTATGTAAATACGTAGCACCTAAAGTCGTCATTCAATACGTTCATTTGTCCGTATATAACAACGCTAAAACAACCCAACCGAATCATTCGATATATAAAATATAGAATTGTTACATAATTTTGTCGAGTCATTTCAAATTTAATGACAATCGGATGTATAGTTAAATTACAGGGACAATCAAAATTATTGGGTTGCTTTATAGTCAATGGCAAAAATAATTTCAAGTGCATTCTAATGATGTTACACTCTTTCGAACATAATACAAATCATATTCACCTATGAAATATATACGAAAATATACATTCTGTACAATCTTTTGTGGAAAGAATATTTTTTATTTCTATACAAGAACTCACAAAAGTATTTTATTAACCCTTTGCGGCGCAGAGCAAATCCATTGCTTAAGTGTTGAAATTAATGACTGACACCGGAATTTCAAAACAACTTTATTTGTATATAAGAAAACACTATATTTCTCGCATTGAATAAACCGTAATTTTCTAAAACAAAATTCTGGTGCCAATGTGGTGTTTCGGAATTAAAATTAAGTGGTATATCTATGAAACCACTGCGCCGCAAGGGGTTAAATAATGGTATAACGGGAAACATTGTTTGGGGTGCGTTTTAATTACATTAAATTATTTTACTTTTTCAGGGTTCGCACAGTTCTATCACTGAAGTTTAAGAATATTTTCACTCTGTTTCACTGAAGAAAAAAATCGTAGAATCTCTGAATGAAGGTGGGGATTACGAATGTTGTGGTTTTAATATTAAATGTAAATTTTTTTATTTTTAATAGTGGTGCCAGAGTCCTTGGAAATTCCAAGGAGTGTCAGTGTTGCCAGAGGGCTATTTTATTTTTTAATTCAGATTTCTCGATTGGCACCACTTTTTTCAAACGGTAAATGACCTTTTGTTTTCGCTTTAATTATCATGTCAATGAATACGGCACATTTCATCATATGTAAAAAGTGGTGCCAATCAAGAATCTGAATTTAAAAAAAAGTAGCTCGTCTGGCAACACTGAGGAGTGTGCGAATCTTGTTTTTTATGACGTGTATAAGTACTGGGGTGTACCACGAGTTAATTCCACTATAATAGAAATCTTTTAGTATTTACAAGTCACACAAAAGATTTCTGATACTCTTTTGTATCCGAAATACTTCATATTTTAAAAACTTCGTTATAATACGCACATCGTATTTTACGTCTGATGCGAAAATTTCAACTATTTTGTTTTGCGCTTGTCTTCAGCAATATATTCGTGAAGCACCCAGCGATTGAATTTATGCGTTTCAGTGCGTTAATTACTGATTTTTGACAAGCATTAAGCTCTGACGTAAGACTTTATGTTGAGACATTTCAGTCTTGATCATTGTTTTCCTTTAAGAGCCCACAATAGTCACAGAAAAAGTACACAAAAAGACCCGGATGACCATGTAAAGTCTATGGGAGCGTTCTTTTCTAATATCTCGCTCAAATTTTAATATTTTTGCATGATTTTTTTGCACAAGATAGCTGAGGGCGATCCACAACCGGGCTAGTTTTTACTTTTTCGATTTTGGTTATATATTTTTTATATTACGATAGTTTCAGTTTCAGAACCGGTTTAAACCGGTTTCGAAAGTTAAAGTAATTTTTCAAAGAAAATCTGAAACAAAAATTGAAAAAGTAAAAACTAGCCCGGTTGTGGATTGCCCTCAGCTATCTTGTGCAAAAAAATCATGCAAAAATATTAAAATTTGAGCGAGATATTAGAAAAGAACGAACCCATAGACTTTACATGGTCATCCGGGTCTTTTTGAGTAATTTTTCTGTGACTATTGTGGGCTCTTAACCCCTTTGGGACGAGCGACACATATATGTGCCGCATTAAAGGCTTGAGAATCCTTGTTTAAAACCACCGGTAAAATTTTACTGTAAAATTTGTCTTATTTGATCGGAGAGAGAGCGCGCGCGCGAGAGAGAGAGATTCTAGGGCATTTTATCGAGGAGCCTGGGACACTTATCCCACATCCCCGAAGCATAACATGAGCTGGAATACTTGTATACAGGTCCCTAATGGTAGCAGCAGTTAAAGACATTTAAGTATAAATGAGTGCAAAATAACAGAATTGTGGGAAAAAGAGCTCAAGGAAAAATAATCAAAAAAATAAAGTTTAAGGATAGCATTACAACAAAAATACATTTTTATGCATTTTATAAAATTTTTAAATTTTTATGAATTTTTTGAGATTTTTACAATTTTTTATGGATTTTTTAACATTTTTTATGATAGACAAAGGTGAGTATTTTCTCGATTTCATAAGATACAAATTTCTGTTTTTTAGAACCAGTGACAAAAAATTAAAAAATTTCATAAAAGTCTCCCGTCGAGAAGGGGTCAACTGTTCACTATCCACTTCAATAGGGCGGACAGAAAATAGTTCACCTTCAGTGTCGAAATTTCCATCTTCAAACTTCCGAAATCCAATGCCTGATTACCAACGGGGCACATTCCACCAATAACAATAAACTGAAATTTTAGCCTCAATCATGGCTAAAATTCTCCATTAATACGATGTTTAGATACAGCGACTATTTCTATTAAATTTTATTAGAATAAATGTGCCCCGTAGCAATCAGGCATTGCCGAAACCAAGCACTGAATGTATCATAAGGAATATTATTGATGCTTAAAATTACACACGTGTTTCTGTGGCATTCAATCGCACTGTGTTTATTACAGCCCGTTTAATACATAATCGTACATAGGTACATGGTATATAATCCACTTATCTGCTGAAATTACAGATCCGTTTTAAATACTTTATTGAAGAATAAAATAATTTTTCTAACAAGCAAATTATACGGTCCTATGTTCGGTTTTTTAAATACAAAAATTGGTTTATGGAAAATCTAACAACAACATAAATCACAGTTGTTAGCATGAAGGTATTTCCCCTTGACGGAAAATTTTGTACTCAATGTAATATAATGCATCATATGCATTTTTAGCTACACAAAAGGATAGTTTTTAGAATTCATGACTCGATTCTTTTGATTATGTCTAATAATACTGTCACAGATAATATTTTAGCCCCTTATTAACATCTTAACTTATTTTCTTAAATGACGTGCAAACAAGAAGAGTTTGCTTAATTCCTCACTTAAAGCTTTTTGTCACCATTAAATTTTTAAATACAATTTCATACTAATTAATGGCAGAAACTTTAGACTAAACATTAGGAACATTTTAGTTTTAAAAAAGTGGTGTTTATCCCATATGTTTATCTTATTGTACGTAAAAAAAGAAACAGTTAAGTAGTTAATGTAACATAACAGTAAGGTTTCTACTATGTGCAGATTTCTTCCACGGATAACATTGTTTTGAAAGATTTATTGTGGATATCTAAAAATAGATTATTTTATTTATTAATGTTTACTAAACTAAAAATTCATAATAAACAGAGTGTTTGACTTTTATAAAGAATTATAATGAACAGATGTATCAATTATTATATTATTTTACTTTCTTTTGTAAAAGTGTTTTTTTTCTTTCACTTTTTAAGCTAGAAAAAGATTTGCTAAACATACTTTAAACATAATGGTCTGAAAAAAATAAATAAACGTAGAGCCTTTCCATGAAATAATCAAAATTTCAAACTATACGCCTTTACTACATATTTCAAGTTACATTGTCTTTTTAAAATTTCAACAATCACCCTAATTATTCTTCTTTATACTGCGTGACAAAGATTATGTTTTTATTTATTTATGATTGGACCTTCTTTTATTCTTTTAAGATCATTAACTAACATTGTTTTGGTCACATTTTTCTGGGTATTAGATACAATAATTATCCTCGTAATAAATATGTCTGTGTCTAATTATAATTTTAAAAATGTACTCCATTTGTGTTATTGATACATATATAAATATTTATTTATTTATTCACTTTATTTTGGTATTATGTGCGCTGTTAGCTCCAAATTTGTATTTTTTTGCTTTCTGTGGTTGTTGCGAAGATGAAACCACACACTTTATTTGTAGTTCTATACGGCTGTTATATTTGGGGATCTGACTAATCATCTATGGTTCTGCAAATTCTAAATTTTCCTTTTAAATCATTTTTTTCATTTTTTGTTAATATATATTGTTTTAGAATTAATGGTTATATGTATGTTATAGGCTGTTTGTATTTGAAATTTTATATTAAATAAGAATTACTTATTCTAGGGCTCTAAAAAATCCGCATCTAAAACGGTACTGTTGTAAATGTTTGATCGCGCCATCCCTTAAAAAATTATTGCCTCCCCTCACACTTACCCCTTAATTTGATGTCCCCTACTCTTTAAAATTCATTTTATTTCTTATAAACTATATGAAAATTTTATATTAAATAAGTAGTATTTATCCGAAAGTTTTGTCATAAATCTGCATTTGAAATGGTAGAAAACGGTACGATTTTAAACATTTGACTGACCCTCGTAAAAAATCTCTCTCCCCTACTCTTTAAAATATTTACTACGGCTTGTAATTTCTCTGAAAGCACCAAATCGAGTATTTTGCGAGTTTTCTTAATTTCAAAAAAATTCGCTTTTCAGCATTTCTTTTCCATTTTAAACATCGACTTTTTATTTAACAGCTTCCCTGTTTTGGCCGTTCGTTTTATGGTCAATGTGTTTTTCCAATAGTGATTTGCCAATACCGAATACGAGCATCAATACTCTAATCATAATTTTTTATTCTTACCAGTAAAATTTTATTGTAAATTTTGCATTATTTAATCCGAGAAATTTTCTGATTATATTAGGCAAAAATTTCTCTTCTAAAAAATCGGTGATAGAAGTTTTAAAATTCTGTAAAAGACATGAAATAAATAGACTTTATTTCTAAAATATTAATCAGTTATTTGTTTAAAAGAATTGCGGATCGATTTTTATAAAAAATCAATTGTTATGAATAAGTGTTTAAAGGCGTTTAAAGGTGATTAAATAGTGTTTAACAGTGTTTAAACTTCAAATGATACATTATTAAAAATTTCACAGCGTATTTCAGAAAGAATTCTAGTATGGAATTCATTTGTGGTTTCGAAAAACATGAATAAACTTAAATAGAGCAAGTCTTCCAAATAACGAATTAATAATTAATATCCAAGGTTGTAATATAATGTCTGCGCATAAATTTACCTATTTGTAATCTACGAAAAATTCATCATCTGGATTTAAAAAAATTAAATTTATAAATTTCTTATTTGGAAATATTTAGAGGTCGTTTATCTCGCTCGTGACCAGCCGTGACCAGCTGCAAAAAACTGCTTTCATTATAAAAGTTTTCTCGAAAAGCTGTTTCTTGAATGGAAATAAAATGAGATTTTATAAATGGATTTTTTATGCATTTTTGAACGATTTACAGATGTATGAAAATATTTTTCAGAATTTCTGCATGAAGATACCTAATTTTTTAATATGTAAGTTGAATTGCCAAGTAGAATTTAGAAAAAATCCTAGATTTGTTTATCTGTTTGCCCTGGTAGTACTCACTCATTATTCAAATTATACATGCTTCTAATAAGGTTCCATCTTAAGATGTAATTAAAAAAAATATTACAGCTTGGTAAAATAATTAAGTATCATGCCTGTCTAGTTATAAAAAATACTTTATAAATATAAATAGCATTTATTTGTGTTGAAAGTATATGTATTGGCATTATACGGATCTCAAATTTTGTTGTCAAATATGGAATTTTTTTTCATTAAGAAAATTCGAGTTAACAACAGAAAATTTCAATAATATTTTTTGTCTCTCATTTTACGAATAGAATTTATTTATGCCGATAAGAGTATCCAGTGTCTATTCAATTACTTTAGTTGTTTTCATTCAGCACTACATTTAAAAATATTTATCGCAAATATTTAAAAAACGATAAAATTTTCTATTTTTTACTAGTCTCAAAACTCAAGGAACTTGAATAAAATAAGGACTTTTATTTTCATTAAGGTGGTGACAAACAAATGCATCAGTTGACGCTTCCAGCCTTGTTAGATACATCATACTTTTATTATTTTTATTTACGTAATGCATGTAAACTTTATATTCTGAAGATAAGATTTATAAATTTTATTTTAATTACATGATCTCAATACAAAATGGTAAGGAACTCAGTAAATTTCCATATATTAATTAGTAAATTTCCATATATTAATTTCCATATATTAATAATTCAAATTAGACGCTCTTAAATAGATATTGCACAGTCTTTTATTTTAAACAATTTAACTACGGTCGTAATTATTATTCATTATTCTATATGACAAAGATTTTTCTTTTGTTTGTTTCGCCCTATCCTCTCATTCTCAAATCACTAGTAAAATTTTGTTTATCTGTTTGCGCTGGTAGTACTTGTTCATTATTCAAATTATGCATGCTTCTAATAAGGTTCCGTCTTTAGATGTATTTTTTGTGAAATATTACAACTTGGTAAAATTATTAAGTACCATGCCTGTCTAGTTATAAAAATACTTTATAAATATGAATAATTACATTTGTGTAAAATGTAAATGCATTGACAGTATACTGATCACAAATTTTGTTGTCAAATATGGGAATTTTTTTCATGAAGAAAATTCGAGTTAACAACAGAAAATTTCAATAATAATTTTTGTTTCTCATTTTGCGAACAGAATTTGTTTATGCCGGGAAGAGTTAAAGCACGATAAGTGTTTCAAGTGTTATTTTAATTACTTTAGTTGTTTTCATTTAACACTTCATTTAAAAATATTTATCACAAATATTTAAAAACCGATAAAATATTCTATTTTTTACTAGTCTCAAAACTCGAGAAACTTTAATAAAATAGGGACTCTTCTTTTCATAAAGGCAATGACAAATAAATGCATCAATCGAGGCTTTTAGCCTAGTAAGATAAATCATGCTTCTATTAATTTTATTTAAGTAATGCAATTAAACTTTTTATTCTGAAGATTTATACATTTTAACAACATGATCTCAATAGAAATGTTAAGGAACGCAATAAATTTCCATATATTAATCAAATATTCAAATTAGACGCTCTCAAGTAGTTAATGCTTGGTCTTTTATTTTTAAAATTTGAACTGTGATCGTAATTATTATTCATTACTTGAAATGACAAATGTCTTTCTTTTGTTTGTTTCGCCCTATCTTCTCATTCTCAGATCATTAGTAAAATTTTGTTTATCTGTTCGCGCTGGTAGTACTTACTCATTATTCAAATTATGCATGCTTCTAATAAGATTCCATGTAAAGATGTATTTTTTTAAATACTATAGCTTCGTAAAATAATTAAGTATCATGCCTGTGTAGTTATTAAAAATACTTTATATATACGAATGACTTATATATTCGAGTAAAATGTAAATTATAATTAACTATCATGACTGTCTAGTTATATATCAAAAATGCTTTACAAATATGAATGTCATGTACTCGAGTTAAGTATGAATACAGTAACATTATAGGGGAAGATGGGGATACTTGAGCCATTTTTTAAATTTTAATTTTTTTAAATTTTTTATAATTTCTTAGAACAAAATAAAATATTGAAAATGAAAATTTGATATTTTTTCTTCAATTGAAAACCGCTTTCAATTCATTTTGAACTATTTTTCTATGTCTAAAAAATGTTTACTTTTTCTTTTACATCGTGGCTCAAGTATCCCCATGGAGGGGATACTTGAGCCAGATGTCATATTCGCACCAGTATTTTGCAAAGAAAAAACCCGATTTACAATATACGCGAAAAAATGCATTAAACCTTTTTCAAATAAATTTGGTCGAATTTTCTGGTGTCGTTGTGACATTTCAGAATTAAAATTATGTTTTAGAAAATTCTACCAGCAGAGCTCAAAGGGTTAATCACCATACTTTCAAAATGGTACCAAGGTATGTGATTTCTTTTTTTACATGTTCAGAACTATAAATATGTTACCATGTTGCCAGTTTTAGAAAGAAAAATTGACCAACTGTAAAGATAATAGGGGTGGCTCAAGTATCCCCTATGCTCAAGTATCCCCACTCTCCCCTACAGATACAAGTAGTGTGTTTCCAAACATCGGAATTGATTGTCATTAAAAAATTTCGAATTAAGAACAAAAAACTAAATAATAAATTTGTTTAACCCTTTAACGATCAAAGCATTTTCATTGCAAGATGTCGAAATAAATGAATGACACCGGTAATTAAGAACAGATATATTTCTAAATAATAAAACGTGATTTTTCACATCCATAATAAAAGGGATATTTTTAGATAAAAATACCTGGGTCAGTGTTGCATATCGGAATTAAAATTTTGTGGTTTCGTGGCGAAACCAAGGACAGTTAAAGGGTTAAGGATCTTTCTAAGGGAACCTCCCATATTTACGAAAAGTTACTCTGTGTTCAAAGAAAACTGCACAAATCTCCAAACAATTCAACCCCTTGATTCGAACCTAGAATCTCTCGTTTTGTCATATTTGAAAGGTTCTCCACTCTGTCCCTTGTGACACGTGTTTGGATTAGCTGATGTCGAGCTGTATTTTTGAAGCTCGAAACGCGTCCTGTTTAATTTTCTTTTTATGGTGATTTTACAAAGTTTTTTTTAGTTTATTTAGCTTATTAAGCTTATTTGAAAGGGGGTTCTCTTAGCTAATGTTGGGCTATTTATTAAACAGATATTTTTTTTAATAGTGTAATTACATTTATTTTTGCATCCTTTTACCTACTTTTTTAAACTAGCCAAGCCTAGTCACAAACCGACAAACGCATTAAGCGTCTTTTCAAGAAAATGACTTAGTACTATAGCTGCCGCCTTTTTGCTACCACTAAAGTTGTACAGAGATTTCCCATTTGTTTAATTTTAAGATTTCGCCGATTAAATAAGACAATACTTATTATAAAATTTTTGTGGTAGGGAAAATGCGTAAAAGTGGTCAGCTATGCTTACTACCATTATTTTCCATAACCATTTGGGAACGAGCGACACATATACGTGCAGCAAAGAGTCTTAAGAATCTCTGTTTATCACCATCAGTAAAATTATGTTACAAAATTTGGCTTAATCAATCGGAGCATTTTATCGATTTAATAAGTCACAAATTTCTTTTCATAAAAAGCTCCCCTCACGAGGAGACTAATCATTTTTAGAAATTTTTGTATACAAAATTTAGTTTAGAAAAAAAAATATTTTAAGCACGCTTCAAAATTGTTACTTAACGCAGTTGCTTTCCCTAAAAAAAAGAAAGAAAGATTCAAATTATACGCAATTAATTTTATGAAGTAATTTTCTCTTTTTTCAATTTGACTTGTCATTTGAATTAATCAACATTTTGAGTGATAAAAATTATTTTTTTAGTTGTTCTGAGCTCTCCTTTTCTTACAGGCTTAAAATAATTAGCAAAATTTTGTTTAACAAAGTGCATTAGTTGTTTGATACAATAATTACCCAACTAATTCATATTTTGTAGAAGGCTCCTTTATAAAGTGTATGAAATATTGTTTAAAAATATAATTAGAAACTATGTTTCCCGAATTGTAGAACAAGCTTAATTAAATTTAAAGTAGAAAAAATAATAATAAGCTAAAATTAAATGAATATTTATTTATTCATTTAAACTTGAACCACCAGAAATCTTAGTCATGTTTTTTAAAATATTTTGATTTAAATTTTGAATTTTGATTTAAAGCAGTTTAATTTTATTACTTTTCCTGTTTCTATTTTTAAAATTTACTTTATAATAAAACTTCTAGTAAAAAATCGTTTACCTTCCGATTAATACATAACCAGGGTTCGCACAGTGCTACCACTAAAATTTAAGAGTATTTTCGAAGTGTTTCACAGCAGAAAAATATCGTAAAATTTGTGAATAAAGGTGGGGATTACGAATGCTGTAGTTTAAAAATTAAATGTAAAATTTCTTATTTTTTATAGTGGTGCCAGAGTCCTTGGAAATTCCAAGGAGTGTGGGAACCTTGATAACTGACAAAATCTACCGTTTTTTGGCCCAAAAAAAATTATACTAAATTTTACGATTTCAAATCGCCATAATCTACCGATTAAACAAGGTATATATTTCTATTAAATATTTCCGGGCTAAAAAAACGGCAGAGTTGGCATCTATATTAATAGACTGAAGCAGAAATTTAAGCTGAAAATCAAATGTGCTGTAGTATTAAATTATTAATACTCCTATTAATAATTCATACTACCAGTATTAACTTCCAGTATTAACATGTGTAACTGCTTTTTGAAAATATTAGGATGTACGTATGTTTTAGAAGAAAATTTTGGAATTGTCACATCAAACTAACTTTATTTTCTTCTATCTTCAATAGAAGAAAGTATTGTATTCAATTTTTTTTTACTTCCGATTTTCAATGGATTTACACGTTTTATTGGGAATAGATACCAAAAACAATTTTTTACAAAATGTCTTCCTGTCTGTATGTATGTCGGTGTGTGTATCCATGTGTCCGTGTGCCGCCATTGTACCATCAAAAACCGTATGAAGATATGAATAAAATTTAACCTAGTAATTTTTTGTGTAAGTGTTTGTCTATGTCTAGTTGGTCCTCCCGGAATTTGGAAAATAAAAATCCGCTGGAAGGTGGAGTTGCATTAGCGATTTTTTTTTGCATTTTCAATACTGTACCACCGAAAAATGTAAGAAGCAGGGCCCCCAAATGGTCCGCGAACTGAACATTAAGATATTTTAACACATAATTTCCTGATTTGTTTCGACAGTATTTGCGCTAGACTTAACTTCCAAAGGTTGTTTCTTGGCAATAGGAAAAAGAAATCTAAAATGAAAATTTCTCTAAGAAAATTCTGATGGCGGACCATTTTTGAGCCCTGAAGAAGTTGTGCATATAATTAAACCAATTTTTTGTGTAAGTGATTGGCTATGGCTAGTAGGTCCTCCCTAAAAAAAAAAAAAAAAAAAAAAAAAAAAAAACGCCGCTACAGAGCACTGTAAAGCCGCTATTAGATTCACCAACATTCTGTAAGAAAGACTTTTGAGCCAACACTCGATTTCCTCCAACATTTTGCGAAATGTCCTTCCAACATCCCGTGTAATAGCAAACTGCAATGTCTCCCCATTTTTTTTCGGCAGTCGCAAAAAAGTCTAGGCCAGCCCAGATTTTTCATCCAACATCGAACGTTTCAACGAATCAGAGGTAAGCGATTGATACGAGTAGGCGATAAATATTAACGCCTGGCACAAGTAGAAACTGGTTTTTCGGCTTTTCCTCCGACTTTTTGAAAGACTATTATAACCCTAGTCCCCCTTTGAACGGGAAAATGTTGGAGTTAAAATCCGCTGAAAAGTTTGTCTCGCCTAAAAGTCCGTGAATCTAATAGCAGCTTAATAGCGATTTTTGTGTCATTTTAAATATTGTATCATCGAAAAGAGAATGAAGGTATGCATAAAATTGAGTCAGATTTTTTATGTATGTTTTGGCTATAGCTAGTTGGTGCTCTTTGTATTTGAAAAAAAAATAGCCGGAAGGGATTACTGCAATAGCAATGTTTGTGCCATTTTCAATATTGTAACGCCAAAAATTGCATGAATTCATGCTTAGAATTGAACCAAAGTATTTGTGTAAGTGTTTTGCTATGGCTTGTCTTACCTGAATTAATAAAACAAAATCCGCCAACATCTGTGCTGTAATAGTGATTATTGTGTCATTTTCTATATTGTACTCCTGAAAAGTATAAGAAATTATGTACAGAATTGAATCAAACTTTTTGTGAAAGTGTTTGGCTATGGTCAGCAAGTCCTTCTTGACTTAGAAAAAAAATCCGCGGAAGGGAGAGCTATAATCGCGATGTCAGTGTCATTTTTATTATTATACCATAAAATAGTGTATGAAGTAATGCAGAGAACTGAACTGATTTTTTTGTGTACGATTGTTTTGGGGTGTGGCAAAAAGAATCCGGAATCTGGAAAAAAATCTACCTGGAGATATCGCTGTAAAAGCGATGTCCGTACTATTTTTATTATTTTATTAACGAAAATTATATAAAGTTATGTAGAGAACTGAACTAAATATTTTTGTATATGTTTTTGGCTATGGTCAGCAGAGCTTCATTTTCGAAATATATAGAGAGAAAGAGTTGTGATATCCCATTTTGTATCATTTTCTCCATTATTTGTCGTACTATTATCCATCGACTCATGCACAGACGAGAACTGCAATTTGCAACAGCTGGTGATAACAGAATAAGAGAAAACTATTGATTTTAAGTGTTATCATGATGCACATTAACTTTTTATTACAACGGTTAATTGACTGAAGCAGAAATTTAAGATGAAAATCAAAGTTGGCATAGTATTGTATTAATAATATTAAAGTATTAACATGTGTAACTACATTTTGAAATACGAAAATGTAATTAAGAGATAGAGAAAATTTTGGAGATTGGCTCATCCAACCAATTTTTCCTTATCTAAAACTGCCGTGAGCAACTTTATTGAATGATAAGAATTTTTCCTAGTTCTGCTGTTAATTATTACAGGTTTTACTAAATGTTTAAAAGTATTTGTTATAAGTATTGTGGGAATTACTGACTAAAAAAAACAACTTGTAACTATAATTTTTATTAGAATATGAGAAAGATGGGTTTGAATAAATCTTTGGATTTTAAACCTTTCATTTGAATTGAAGATGGTTGAGCAAAAGTACGTTTGGCGAGAATATTTTAAGTGAAACATTTTTCGTCTGAATTTCTTGATTCTCATAGGGCTTCGATATATGAAAGTCCATAGAGGGCTATTACATCAAACAATTGTAAAAAAGGATACCAGAAATACTTTTGCCATAAATATTTAAAACATTTTACAAAATCCAAATTTATTACTTTTTCTAAAATGTCATTATTGGTATATGGCAAACTTGGGGGGATTTGGATACCTATTTCGTAAAGCCATTCTTTTTTAAATTTTACATTGGACGAACATTGCATTGGAAAAATCTGGTGAATCC
This sequence comes from Maratus speculifer, assembly GCA_964019185.1. Classification (NCBI taxonomy): domain Eukaryota; kingdom Metazoa; phylum Arthropoda; class Arachnida; order Araneae; family Salticidae; genus Maratus; species Maratus speculifer. Next base: position 237,224,681 of record OZ025300.1, read on the forward strand.
GCTGATATTCTGACACGAGCAAAACATGTATTCTTTTCTTTAAAAAATATGATGAAAAAATTGTACAGAAAAGAAAGTAATAACTATTGTGAAATAGTGTATAAATTAATAAATTTACATTTGAAATGTAAAAAAAAAAGCCTTGAAATTTTTTACTTGGCCATTTTTTTACTTCCCTCATCAATTTTTTAAAGTAAAAAATAATCATTTTTTTTTTTTTATTCATAAAAATAAAAGGAAAATCACAAAACATCAGATGAACTGTCAGGTTTTAAGTTTAATTTTTAATTTTTTACAAGTGTTACAGCATTTAGTTTTATCATAAGTTTACTATCAGGATTTACGACTTTTTATTAATTCTTATGCGCACCATTCTTTCAAACAAAAATCTTTCATTTATAACTTCACAACATATGCAACAAATCAACATTTTACAAAATTATTATTTTTAAAAATAGTGCTGCGAATACAGTGTAAAAGGTTACTGAAGATAATAATTGCAATATATATGAAACCCAAAAACCTCGGTGTTACAATTGTAACATATATGAAACAGGCAAACTCGAGGTATCAGTTTCAATATATATGATCTTCACATTTTGTGACAACTTTCATTTTGCACAAATTTCAATTTTTCTTCTGCTCGTTGATTTTTTTTTTTTTTTTTTTTTTTTTTTTTTTTGTTACATTACAAACTATTTCTTGGGATAACACAAAAAATACATATCCAATATGGTGTTAAAGACATTTCATTTTTCAATGTTTAGTTTTCAATTCACGGCCTTTTTTACATATATTTTATTTTGGTCGCTTCTTATTGCTCTTGTAAAAACACTGAGCAAAAGTAGTTTTACATAAATTTCTTTTTTTTTTCAAAATATTATAATTCTCAGAGATTGCTTGAAATATAAATAATAAATTTTTCTGAAAATAGTTTTTTTTTTCATTTGTACATATTTTTATCAACGTTTTACCAAAATTTAAATGTATGTATTGTTTGTGTATGTATGTTTAATATATTAATAAGTGAAACACTTTTCATTTCATATTTATGATGATTTACCCCTTAACTTGTTAATTCTTTTCCGTTCAATAAATTGAAAATAGCGGATTCACACCACTATTATTAAAATAAAATATTCCTAAAATTTAGTCTAAACATATCCGCTTTTCAATAGTATGAAAATTTTCTTAAAAATAATACAGTGGAACCTCGATCCATCGTTTTTCAAGGGGTCAGTGGAAAAAAACGATGAATGCGGGAAAAATATGAATGCGGGTTAACTTCAAAACACGGAAAAACATAAATGAAAGTAATGCATACAGTATGCTAATTTGTTGCTTACTGAATTGTAAAAGAAATAAATTGAAATTATAGAAAATTGAATTTATTTAATAAAATCCAAAATTTTGTTTGACTTTTCGTTCATTATTATTTTGTTTTAATCAAAAAACAAATTTTTAATATATACAATATTTTTCTGGTAATTTTCTGTCATTTCATATGTATATATAAAAATTCGCACAGTTTCAAATGCGTTAACTGCATTAGCCAGACTTGCACAGCTTCATCAGCATGAACTTTATCCTGTTCGCCACTATTTTCATTTTTTGATTTATAGGGCATTTCCGCTATGTTTAAGACACCACATGTCGCAACATCTTAATCAATGAAAACATATTCTCATCCTCTACTATATACAATCATTCTACATCTGCATTATTGTCACCATTATCAATAGAAACTGCACAAATGAGATATTTTAGTGTAAAAGAAGTAATTCCAGTTTGTGTGTCATATGGATTCGCATAAATTTCAATTTCGTTTCGATGAGGAGAAAATTTTTACAACGATGAATGCGGGAAATTGACTTTTTGAAGAACGATGAATGCGGGTTTCGTTAATATTATTTAAATATAATTCGTACAGGGACCGTAGAAATAAAACGATCAATGCGGGAAAACGATGGATGCGGGAACGATAGATCGGGGTTTTACTGTAGTGGTTTCAAAAAGTGGACATTCAAATAGTGGTTTAAATGATGAAATGAGCAAATTCGTCTTACCCGAAAGGCCTTCGGGCAAACCAGTTATGGGGTTAATTCTTTCCAGCACAGACAAATTATGTTCATCAAATGGGAAATTATGGAATAACACTGGAATTTTCAAACGACTTTTTTAGAAATTAATTACTCCTTAATTTAAACTTTCATTGCAAAAGCAAAATTTCATTAAAATATTCATCATGACGTTTGCAATTAAAATTAGGTGTGTCCAGAACGGGACGACTAGGGTGAAAAAATGTTAACCCTTTCAACGGCAAAGCACTTATTTTTGTAAAATACAGAAATGATTGGCGGACGCCGGAATTTAAAAACAAATTTATTTGGAAATAAGTCAAAGCTTTTCTTCACGTACTTAATCCTTTCTGGCACACTGTGCCCTTGTTCGGGATACCTTATTTAAATTACAAAATTGCAAACGGCACCAATACTATTAAAAAAAATTTTTTTGCTTTTAGAGTGAAAGCTTAAATAAAGGGATTTTTAACTTCTAAAAAGTCGTTTGTAAATTCCTGTGACAGTAGATAATTTCTCATTTTACTAACAGAATTAGCCTGCGCCGGAAAGAGCTACTAAAATGAGTATGCAGCTGTGGATATATCCTGTCAGAAAACTACAACAGAAATAAATAAAGGTTATTTCCATGAGTACTTGTAGTGTAAGTCACAGGCTACGATTTTTGGCTACCAGTATTATAGAACAAAAAAAAAAATGTGATTAATTTTATTGGCACATTCTCATTAATTGAATAAGGCCAAGCAGACTTTTCGAAAATAACGGTGGCTAACAAGCATAGCAATTAATAAGTTATGTGACTTACACTAAAGAACCCATGGAATTAGCCTTAACTAATATCTCATTCTAAAGCATTAATAAATGATGCAATTTTAAGAAATTTGTTCTAAAATTAATTAAGTAAAAATTATTATAAACAGAAATTGTCAACGAAGAAATTATGAAAAGTAAAGAAATTTCATTAGAGATTTCAATAGAGAATGCGTTTTTCACCTATATAAGTTTGATTTCCTTATTTTATTTTATTTTCTTGTCACCTCCATTCAAGGAACATCCCCTCATAAGAGCCAATTTTCAATGGAAATCCATATGACCCTTACAGAGAGGTTTCACTATATTTCATTTTAAAATGCCATAAATAATTTGATTAAACCTGCTTAATGTGAATTAGATGATTGAAATATTAAATGGAACTATTTAATCTCTGGGCAATTTATCTAATCTCCATGAAAATTCGGAGGAATGTATGCACCTAGCAATAAAGTTAATTCTCTATAAGCGGGTAACCTTAAAATGAATTTATGCGGATTATAAAATTACGGTTAAACGTAAAGTTTTCATTACAACCTGCCCCAAGCAACTATTTTTTAATTCTTTTTTGCCCCACTTTTTCAAAATAAGAATCTTTTACATATGCTTTGAGAAAATTTGTAAGAGAAATATGCTACGAATTTTTTTTTAAATAGTGATACAAATATAATCTAAAAATATTCGCCTGTGGCACCCTTGTATTTAAATCTGTACACCCTTGTACGATCATAGAGATTCGAAGTATATAAATTTGAGTCTATACTGGAATTTTAAGCCCTTGGGGACGAGTGACGCGCAGTGCCGCAAAAAGGATCAAGAATCCTTGTTTATTCTCATCAGTAAAAAATTACTGTAAAATTTGCCTTATTTAATCGCAGTATTTTGTCAGTTTGAGAAAGTACAATTTTCTGTTTTTAAAAACAGTGAAAAAAACATTAAAAATGTCGTAAAAGACTCCCTTCACGAAGACTGTCGACGATAGCTTGAAGAAATCACAACACTCACTCATTTAGTGGACTGTCACACACAAAATATTATTTATTTCACGACATAACTCAAAACTTATAAATGCGAAATCATATCGCCACTTTTCACAAACCAAAACACAACTCTGTTCTAAACTCTCGAACACAGACGGTTCTTCTTTTTTCACGGATGGCGCTCTAATACAGCGCTTCTTATTATGTACGGAACATTCCGCCCCACGTTGCAATGGTTACATTCAACCATTAAATTATACAGTCTTTATAAATGCAAATATAAAATAGTAACAATATATTGATAATATTAAAACACAGAAAATATATAATTACAAGAAAAACACACAGAAAATATATATAAGATTACAGATTAAGAGACAAAATACAAATTTTTGATATTGGTCTTTTATAAACTCCAGATTGAGTTTTTAGCTCACAGGCTATCATAGCCTGAGAGCTTATGTGCCCGTCCGTTCTGTATGTATGTGCGTAACGCGATAACTCATGATAAAAATATCCGATCCACTTGAAATTTTGTATATAGGTATATCCTGACAAGGCGCTTCCCTGATTAGTTTTTGGAGTTCATTCGATATGTATAAGAAGGGGACGGGGGGCTCATGCCCCCCGTTAGTTGATATAAATGGGATTTTCATGCAGAATTAAGTTTTTGTTCAAAATTTAGATTAGGATCATTCTGATGAGGCAATTCCGTGACTTATTAGGTGTTCATTGAATAAGTATAAATAGGGGGAACAGGGGCTCTAATCCCCCCCCCCCCGTTAGTTGATATAAATGGGATTTTCATGCAGAATTAAGTTTTCGTTCAAAATTTAGATTAGGATCATTCTGATGAGGCGATTCCGTGACTGTTATTAGGTGTTCATTGAATAAGTATAAATCGGGGGAACAAGGGTTCTAATCCCCCCCCCCCGTTAGTTGATATAAATGGGATTTTCATGCAGAATTATGTTTTCGTTCAAAATTTAGATTAGGATCATTCTGATGAGGCGATTCCGTGACTGTTATTAGGTGTTCATTGAATAAGTATAAATAGGGGGAACAGGGGTTTAATGCCCCCCCCTTAATTCATATAAATGGGTTTTTCAAGCAGAATTTTCAGATTTCGTTCAAATCTCTGAATAGTTTTGGAAGTTTAATGGTTAAGTATAAAAGAGGGGGATAACTCCTTTTAAATTATATAAATGCTAAATGGGTTTTTATCATTAAGAATTATCTCATTTGCTCTGAATTTTGGATATAGATTTTTTATATGATAAAGCATGTCTTTGATAGTATAGGAGGTTCAATGATTAAGTATAAAAAAAGAGGAAAGGGGAGAGCTGTTTCCCCTTCTTAATTTTTTTTTCGAACGGAATTAACCCTTGAAAATTTAATGCTTTAATGTACAATTAGTATTTGTAGCCTGTGAGCTCAATGCCATCAGTTTAACTGGGCAGTATTCTTTATTATTTTAACAACTCTGACCCGTTTATCTTCACCAAAATAAACTTCTATTATTCTACCCAATGCCCATTTTTGAGGGGGTAGATTTTCATCTTTAAGAAGCACTAACTCATTAACTTTTACACTATCTTTTTCTACCATCCACTTGGACCTCTGTTGCAAATTGTTAAGATACTGAATATGCCATTTCTTCCAAAAAATGTGAATTATTTTTGTTAGTTTTTTCCAGTTAGACAACCGATTGTCTTTAATCTCTGTTAAATTTGGCTCAACAATGGCATTTATGGGTCTGCCAATTAGGAAATGGGCAGGGGTTAACACATCATACACATCAGTATCTGATGACAGAGGTACAAGTGGTCTGGAATTTAAAATTCCTTCTATTTGAGTAATAACCGTCAAGAATTCTTCATATGTCAACCTAGAATTACCTAAAACTCTTTTAAAATGATATTTAAATGACTTTACACCACTTTCCCAGAGACCACCAAAATTAGGTGCTCTTGGAGGAAGGAAATTCCAATCAATTCCCTCAGTTGACAAATAATTTGAAAGTCTCTCATCTGGATTTAAAACTAAGTTATGTAATTTAGAAAGCTCTTTATTAGCTCCTATAAAATTTGTCGCATTGTCCGAATATAATTTCGAACACAAGCCTCTACGAGCCACAAATCTTTTTAAACATGCCACAAAGGCCTCCGATGTTAAATCAGTTACAATTTCAAGATGAATGGCTTTTGTGACTAAGCATACAAATATGCTCACATGTATTTTGTGGAAAATTCCTTTTCTTTGATTTCTATACTTAATAAGGAATGGCCCACAAAAATCCACCCCTGAACAATTAAATGGAAAATCAGGAGTTACCCTCTCTTTTGGTAAATCACCCATTAACTGTTCAACACCTACAGGTTTACACCTAAAACATTTAATGCAATCATGCACGACTTTTCTACATGCTGCTTTACCCTGAATGGGCCAAAACTTTTGTCTTGCGTAATGTAATAGGGCAGTAGGACCTAAATGAAAATATCTCTTGTGGTATGCCTCTAAAATTAACTTAGTTAATTTATGACTCTTAGGTAGAATAATTGGAAACTTACTGTTGAAACTTAAATCAGAATTTTTTATTCTACCATTTACCCTTATTATTCCATCCCTATCTAAAAAAGGATTTAAACATTTTATCTTACTTTTATCTGGAACATTCTTTTGGTGCATTAAGCACTTAATTTCCTCAGAAAACTCGTTGTTTTGGACCTCTTTAATAATAAATATCTCACTTTTTAATATTTCTTGAGTTGTCAAAGGACCCAACCTCTTTTCTGTTGGATTCTTCATATTGTGAATAAACCTGAAAAGATAACTTAGAACATGCAATAGTTTAGTATAACAATTAGTAATATTAAATAACACTTCAATAAAAGGATTGGAAGCTACACAAAAAACAGATAAGTCTTGATCTAAATTTTTTAGTTCTTGTGAAAATTCGTCTCTAATGATGGACGTAGGAATTTCACGATTAGGATAGTCTCGTTGAGTCAGAAACATCGGACCTTTGAACCACAGTTCATTTTTAACCAGTTTCTCAGGATCCATTCCTCTTGAAATGAGATCTGCTGGATTGTTCTCAGAAGACACATGACGCCACTGTTGAACTTTTGTCAAGTCCTGTATTGCCGCTACACGATTAGCAACAAAAGTTTTCATAAGATATGGTTCTTTTCGTAACCAGGAAAGTACGATCATCGAATCGCTCCATAAATAAATGTCAGTAGTCTCTAGTTGTAAGGCACTTTTTACTTTGGATAACAGTTTTGCTAAGAGAACGGCTGCAGAAAGCTCCAATCTTGGAATAGTAAGACGCTTAAGGGGTGCTATTCGGGATTTGCTGCAAACCAAATTTACTTTAAAGGCTCCATCACTTGACGTTGATTTGCAATAAATAACACATCCATAGGCAGATTCGGATGCATCAGAAAAACCATGAAGCTCGATCTTAACAGGTTTCTCAATTAGTATGCACCTCTTAACACTAACATTGTTCACCACTGGCAGGGACTCGATAAAGCTTTGCCATTCTTGTGCTTTTCTTTCAGGAAGTGGATCACTCCAATTTAGATTCAAACACCACAGGTTTTGCATGAGAATTTTAGCTTTAGTAACAACAGGCCCTAAGAGGCCAAGTGGATCGAAAATTTTTGCGATTGTTGATAGCACGTTTCTTTTCGTTGGCGAAACTACACTTTCTACTTGTATTTGAAAGGTAAAGCTGTCACTACTAGGATTCCACATCACACCAAGCGTTTTTGTCTCTTCTCTAAAATTATAATCACTGTCAGGTTCTGTTTTTAACTCTAAATTATTACTATGCCACTTGTGCAGATGCATTCCTGCACTCTTGAGAGCCTCTACTAACTCTGACTGCAGCTCTTTAGCTTCGGTTAAAGTGGCTGCGCCGCTCAACACATCATCCATGTAAAAATCTCTTTCTAAAACTGGGGATGCTAAGGGAAAGTTGTTTTGCTCGTCTCTCGATAGTTGAAGCAAGACTCTAGTAGCTAAATATGGGGCGCTCACTGTTCCATATGTAAGAGTTTTCAGCTCATAAGTCTTAACTGGTTCATTCACACCCTCCTTCCAAAGAATTCTCTGAAGTTTAGTTTGACTCGGATCAATTAAAATAATTCTATACATTTGTTTAATGTCCGCTACGAATGCATAAATATGTTTACGAAATCTTGTCATTATTTTAAAAAGGTCTTCCTGAATAACCCCACCGTTATACTGTAAGGAATTAAGAGAGTTTCCTAAGGTTGTTTTCGAAGACGCGTTAAAAACTACACGAAGTTTCGTTGTACTCTTATCAGGGCGATAGACTCCTAAATGCGGTATATAATACGTTCCTACTTCTTTCCCCCTTTCCGAAATCTCTGTCATGTGACCCAACCTTTCATATTCGCGTAAAAATTCTCTATACAATGTTAAATATTCAGGTTCTTTTAAGAATCGATTCCACAGCGAATTTAACTTTTTAAGGACAATATCTCCGGATTTTCCTAAGCAAAGCGGATCCTCTTTCAACGGCATTTTAACAATATATCTCCCTGTACTATCTCTTTTAACGTTTTTCTCAAAGTGTTCTTCGCAAATTATTGCTTCTTTATTTTTGGGTACCTCAATCTCAACATCTTCTAGTTTCCAAAATTTCTCTATGGTTTCGTTTAAAAGAGTATTGTCCTGAATGAACCCACAATGTACGTTCCCCTGATTTGGAATGGGAACACTTCCACTTGCTACATAACCAAAAACTATATTTTGAAAAATCAAATTACTATTAACCGGACAAATTTGACCTGGCAGTAACAACTCATAAAATATCTCAGCACTTAAAAGTAAATCTATGCGACCTGGTTTGTTAAAGTTTTCATCCGCTAGTTTTACATATTTTAACTCTGGCACATTAATATTAAACATTTTTGATGGCATGAAATCCGTAATTTTAGATACAATCAAAAAATCTAACTCTTTTTCAAAATTTCTTTCTAAATTGGAAATTGTTGCGGTAACAACAGATTTAATTTTTGTAAATGTGTCACCAATACCAGAAACTGCCAAATTAGTTCTTTCCTTTTTTAATTTGAGGCTATTTGCACAATCTACCGTCATAAAATTATTCATTGCCCCTTGATCCAAAACCGCACGTACTCTATAGTAATTTCCCGCCTCATCTCTCAATAAACAATTTACTGTACTTAACAAAACAGTTTTTGTTTGATTTATTACTCTCGTAGAAAGTACGGAATTATTATTTCTACTGTTTTGATTAGGTTCAAATATTGGCGAATCTGCCGAGAGATTTGATTCACTTACTCTTACGGTGGGGAAAGGCGCTTCCCCCCCATTTTCACCATTCACATTTGCATTGCGCAATATCTCATTTCTCGGAAAATGCAATGAAAAATGATGTCTTGATTTTACCTTCTCGCTTACATAATGAGCACGAAAATTTTGATTTACAATTATTAACTAAATGTTTCCCCAAAGCAATTAAAGCAACAATTGTTTTTCTTAATTACCTCTATCCTTTCAGAAACAGATAATGCCATATATCGCCTACATTTATGTATCGGGTGGCTTTCAAAACAAAGCATACATTTTATACTCTTGCAATCAGATAAAAATACTTTAGACACATTTTTCATAGATTTTTGATTATTATTCTCAGTTAATGATTTACCGCGTGACACAAAAAACAAATCTGCTTCCTTCGCTAACGTCACGGGATCGAACCATGAATCCGATTGTTTAACACTAATATGAGCTGCTGTATCTTTATCTAAACATTGAAATAATTTGTCTGATACAATTAATTGTTTCAGTTTCTCAAAATCGGACACTTCTCTCAATTTTAAATAATAATCAAAGCTAGTTATTAAACGTGATGCAAATTGCATATGTGTTTCATTCGACTGCCTAACAGTTTTTCTGAATTGTTCAAGACAACATTGGGGTGTTGGTTCAAATTCTCTAAGAACAATTCTCTTTACTTTTTCATAATCACCCAACTCATTATCGCTTATGTAAGAAATTACATTTGAAGCTTTCTCCCCTAATAAATTCAAAAGAATCTCAGCTTTAAAGTTATCGGGTACATTTTTTGTTATAAATGACCTTTCCAAAGAAACAAAAAAAAGACCCCAACCTTCTGGGCGGCTCGGAATTCTAATTGTTAGAGTTTTTATACTTTTTATTAAAGAGTCCAGAGAATCAATTTTACTTTCTGAATCGCTGTCGTTAGTTTTAGAACTTGTTTGCATGCGAGATAATTCTAATTCGGCTTTAGCTCTTTCCAATTTAATTTGCTCTAACTGCAATTCTAATTGTTTACTTTTTTCGAGCCGCTCAAATTCCTCTTTACCGTCTCAATTATACCGTCTATTAAATTACTTACGAATTCAGAGTCACTTTTAAATTTCTCCGTATTTTTTATAATATTAATTAACTCTGCTTTCGTAGCTTTATCGCTTACTTTTTCTCCTAATTCCGCGGCAGCAATCAGCAAATCTGATTTACGCGCGTTTTTAAACATTTTAAGAACAATTTTATAAAACCCAAACAATTAACACTTTAACTCAAAATAAAACAATAAAATACATAACACAAATAAAAAGCTACTATATTATGGGGTAAATGAACCAATAAAACTCAAGCTCTTACTTAATTTCTTTCAATGTTGCAGGTGTTCCATTCAAACGATCTGTAGCTTATTCCAGGTAAGAAAAAACGAAAACGCATTTTCATCCACGGCAATTGGTTTCGAAATTGCGAAAATATTCCGGCTGCTACTGGACCACATGTCGACGATAGCTTGAAGAAATCACAACACTCACTCATTTAGTGGACTGTCACACACAAAATATTATTTATTTCACGACATAACTCAAAACTTATAAATGCGAAATCATATCGCCACTTTTCACAAACCAAAACACAACTCTGTTCTAAACTCTCGAACACAGACGGTTCTTCTTTTTTCACAGATGGCGCTCTAATACAGCGCTTCTTATTATGTACGGAACAAAGACTTTAATAAAGAAAAAAACATTGGGTGTGTAAATTGCTGTAGTTTTAATTTAATCCTTTAGGCTTCAAAAACATTTTTCCCATTCAACCTTAACTCCATCGTGACAGGCACCTTTTACGAAATTTTTAATATTTTGTCACCAGTTTTTAAAATCAGAAATTTGTGACTTATTAAATTGAGAAAATGCTCAGATTAAATATGGCATTTTTTTTATTGTACTCGTGGGGTCAAATAAGGATTCTTAAACATTTTTACGGCAAGTATACATGCTGCTCGTCCCCTAGAGATAATTCCCCAAGCGTCAGATTGGTGCATGATCTTTTGAAATAAAACTTTTTGCTTCGTAAACGAACAAAGTACCTTGAAATTGATCAAAATATCGATTTCTTTTTTTTTAAATATTAACTAAAAGTTTCTTAACTGAGAATTTTTTGACAACTTATTTTTACCTATGCGACAATTATCTAGCCAGATATTGTTAATTTTGTTAATAGAATTAGCAAAATTAGCTACACAAATGAAATTTTTAAACTGATTTTTCTCCATGCGACCACACAAAAATAAGAAAAGTAAATTAATTGATGGTAATATATAAAAAATTTATTTTTAGCGTCGTTGTTCCGAACATTTATTTTTTTTATTAAAAAAAAGAACATTTTTATTACATTTTCACCAAACTTATAGTATTATTTATATGTATATATAAATATATATGTACATATTTCGTTAAAAAAAATACTTATATTAAATCACATTCAAGATAAATAAAAAAGAAAAATCTTTATTTCTGGTTTATTAAAGCAGAATTTTTGTTTATTAGATTAGCTAATTTTATACAAAATGTCAAAAGATTATAGTAGGAAGTGCATTTGAAAGTACTTTGTACAATAATATCAGTGTCGAAAATGACTAAATCTTATCAAAGAATATAGAATTTTTTTAATCAACGTGTATGTGAAATCATGCACACACAAAAAATTATACCTTACTACTTGCATCAGTGATCCAGGTATTACTTTATATTCTTTTATCGCTTTCTCATTACTTTAATAAATAATTATTATAAATGTTTATTTGCATAGAAGAACTAATTAAAAAATAAAATTTTTACTAACATATTTCATAATAGTAGAAAAACATAATCAGTCAATCCACTTTAACATACTAAAATTTTGACAACATTGTAAATAAAAGGTGAAGGCGGTGGCAATCACGATGAAAGAAAAATAACATATGAGAGAAAATTAATTGAGATACTTCTTGAATTACTGCAAATGCAACGAAAATGAATAAAGGTAAAATTTTCTTAGAATTAATTCATAACAATATGACTAAAAGGGTGACAAATCCAGTGATAGGTTGGCATATTAATTTTCCACCTTAGCATTTTCAAGAGAGAGTCTTGTTACAACACGCCATAGTAACAATTCTTATCGTATATGAACTGCAATCAGCTTGAAAAGATTAATTTTGTCAAAATTTAACATATGTTTTCATTATATTTATTTTGACAAAAACATCCATTTAATTTTATTCATTCGTATCTAGTTTATGATATTATTTACTTAAAATAATTTTTATAAAGGAAACTGTATCTCGTTCTGTTTATTGAAACAAAAATTCAGGACTTCCATTTTAGTTTGGATTTCAAATCTGTCTAAATAGCATTAAAAAAAAACATAATTACGAACAAATAATTATAATAATAATAACCTAATTTTAAATTTAATGGTATCAAGAATATTTAATTAAAATTTTCTTTTAATAACTTACCAGACAATAAGAAAGTTCATATTTTTTAATAAATTCGTTTATAAATCCCGATGTAAGTTAACCCTTCGGACTCCGGTGCCTCTTACACAAATTTTATTCCATTAGCACCATTTTTTTAAAAAAAAGAACTTTCCTTGAAGTAGGCAATTCTGTGATTAAATAAGGAAAATTTTTATTTTCCTTTATTACTGGTGCCAAAAACAAAATTTGGAAGGAAAGATGATGTCTCCGCAGCGGAGACAACGTAGTGCCAAGGGTTAATAATTTCATACAGGTTTACTCCGTGCCGGAAGCATTTTCAGAAAGAATCACGTTTTGAGCACCAGCCTTGGCGAGTTGGCGAAAATGAGAACGTTCAGCTAGCTACATCGCCAAATGGCAATCGTCGGTTTGTTTTGATTTTCAAATCCGAAATGGCGGCAGACGATCTATCTTTTTTTAGAATCAAAATCTTACCTAAATTAAAAGTATATTTTGAATATTGTATTTTCAGTAGTTTGTATAATTCAGTTGCAATTCAATATAAACTAAGTTCAAATGTGTCCTTAAAAATATGATTAATAGAGTTATATGTATTACAAGAGAATCTTTACTACTGTTTTTAACTAACTTCTCAATTTCTTCGAACATAGCGAATTAAGAAAATAAAATATTTTTGAATTGAAAAAAAACCTCCTTAAATTAGATGTTCTGTGAAATTTAAAGCATTTTAATCTGAAAAAGCTCTTTGTTTTAAACTATGTTTTAATTGTAAACAACGGTGAATAAAATTTTCTCATATTATATCCTCGGAAAAACAAATGAACAATAAGCATGATCTCTTTACAGAAGGAAGGGTTGCTATTCGCAAAAAAAAAAGCAAAACTGAGTCAAAGCTCAGTTTTGCTTTTTTCTAGCTCGCTGAGTTTTGCACTGATGAAGAATGTCCATTGTAGATTCGAAACGGCTGTTTGATACATTTTCTTACTTTATTTGTGCATTTATAATCGTTGGTTTTTTATCTTTAAACATTTTTTGCACAAAGGCTTTATTTGCTATTTTAATTTAATGTTAGTTTAGCTTTTTCTCGCAAATAGTGATTTTTCTTAAAAAAACAATTACAAATGCATTTTGACAAAGATTCATTTGATTCATTTCAAAATTCAATGAATAATATATCTTTTTTTTTCAATTCCCAAAGGACTTCATACAAATATTTAAAATGTTACAAAACAACAGAAGTACCATTTAATAAAAATATTTTAATTTTAATCTTAGTTTCAGTTTCTCCGTAAATAAGATTAATTACATTTGAATATAAAACTGGTACGGGTCTCGTATGAGGACAGGTAAGAATAGTCCTGTCAAGCCAAAACGTATCGGCATTCTTTTATAGAGATTTAATTTGTGGACAAATAGCTAGCATGCAGCTCAATAATAAATTTATTTTATAATGCGTTCTTATTTATCACAAGAAAAGATTTTCTGTGAATAAAAAAAAAAAATTCATGCAAGGGTTAAATTAACTGTGTTCTTCAACTTCCAGATGACAATATTTTGGTACCATCATTTGTTAATAAAGTATCTCTTCTTAATAAGACTAAACTTCGCGCATTTGTACAAGATTTTTTTTTTTAACTTAAAAAATTCAGGTATATCACTTTGGAAATAACAGCATCCGTATAAACCCAAAAAAAAAAAAAAAAAAAAACCTTCTTGTATATAGTTGAATATAAGTCGACTCCTTTCCACATACACACAATTCTTTAACAAAATTGTGGAGAAAAAAAATAATTTTCGCGTATAACGTGAACCACATATCTTTTAATATGTTGTAAAATGATTTGTAATCGATGATATAATAACAATATTAATAAATAAATAAATTTTCATTAAATTATAAAAAAAAATTACGTTTCTAATCATTTTTTAATTAATTCAATGTTTTAAAATTACATAATTTTGTATAACCGAAATAACTTATACAAAAACTGATATAACATCGATTTAAAGATACTTAAAAAGAAAAACCTTAAAATTCCCAGTCAAACATTTTTTACAAGAAAATACACTTTCTTAGAATGCTAAAATGCATTTTTTTCAGTATTATAGGACTTTTAGAGGAGATATTACGAAGCATGCTCAAATTAAAGTTTTTAAAGAGTGGGGTTATAAGGATTTAGAGGAATGCCTCTGCATAGAAATGAATTTTAAAACAAGTTAAAATGTTTATAGAACTTATACTGCGACATTATTTTGAGCTTATTATTTATGTATTAATTTATTTTGTGTGTCACAGGACACCGCTTTTGCCTCTCTCTCCAAATTAGACCCATAGCATGTGTTTCTTTAGCGGAGCTGTGCAAATTCATTTATTAAGTTTTGAAATTAATGACTGACACCAGAGTTTGAAAACTAATTTATTTGAAAATAACAAAAAGCTGCATTTCAAGTTTTCAATAATTCGTAATTTTTTTACCTGAATTCCGGTGCAAATGTGGCGTTTAGGAAGTAAAATTAAGTGGTTTTTATAGATATACCACCGCTCCGCAAAAGGTTAAAAGGCTTTCCCTTTCCCCGAAATCTGTGAAGTTATTACTATTATTATCATTGCTATTATATTTTCTACCTCATTTTTAAGTCGACAGACGATTTTCGACACCAAAAATTTTGTCCAAAAATCTTCGATTTATCCTACACAGTCCTGAGATAAATTTTACAAGAATCACAAAATCTAGTTTAAAAATATTATGAAAAATCTCCAAAAATGTAGACGTCTATATATCGATGCTTATAATATGCACGCATTTATTAAAAATGTCTAGAAGTAATTTTAACGATTCTCGAAGGATTTTAATTAATTTAAATGGTGTTCTTCAGTGTTTCTTCCAGGCGACATCAGGAATGGGGAGGTTATACCAGGGTTCGCACATTTTATCCGCTTAACCCGTTCCGGCACACTGTGCCCGGTCTGGGATACTTAATTTTAATTTTAAACTTGCAAACGGCACCAGTAATATTTTAGTAAAAGATTGCTTTTATAATAAAATCTTAAATTAAGGAAATCAGAATATTAAAAAAATTCGTTTGTGAATTCCGGTGTCAGTCGATAATTTCTCATTTTAGTACAGATTTTGCCCGTGCCGGAAAGGGTTAATTTTTACAATATTTCCAAAATAGCTCACTGCAGAAAAATTTTGTGAGATTTAAGAATAAAACTGATGTATGTGAATTTTCTTTCTTAATAATTAAATATAAATGTTCTTATCATTAATAATGTTGCCAGAGTCCTTAAAAAATATAAGGAGTGTGTGAACCCCAGTATATAAGTTACATTCGATGTTTTTAACACTACAGCTACCATGAGCCATTATTTTGCCGGCTGCCACATGGACCTGTTTCGTTTCAAACAAGAAATTTGATTATGCAATAAATTTAAAACATACAGAAATGAAAAATTGAAATAATAAATTTACACTGTTTTAAATTAAAATTCTGGTGTAAAATATTTTTATTAACCTTCCGGTAGCTCTAGTGTTAAAAGCAATTTCAAAAGAATATTGTAAGAAACATATTTCACACTCAACTTTACAAAAATACTAATACAAATAACTTGGTATTTTTGATAAGTATAATAAAATATAAAATTTCTTCTAAAACGTTTTTTTTAGATACATAGTTGACTAGTACCCCGCCAGGTTTTAAAACAGAAATTACTATATACGAAGTTCTTCTGAAACGAATATTTTAGTTTTTCTAACGTATATACGATTTATCATTAATACAAAAATCTTCAATATTCCAATCACAAAAGAAATATCAATGAACCCTATAAAAAATTTTAAGCCTAAATTCACTTTTCTTACAATTTATATTTTAAAAAAGAAACAAGGCGTTATTACGTTTTGACCAAAATTGCATTTGAACGTTTTCACATATCGTTCTTATTTCTTTGTCGTTAAAAATATATTCTGCTAAAATCGTATTTGAAACGAATATAAAACTAATTTATTTCTGATGTAGTATTACCAGTCCTTGAAAATACAGAAATATGATTTTAGATTACATTTTCTATTTTTAAAATGAATTACAGAAGAACAGTATAGAAAATACATTTAAGAATATGTTTTATAATGATATAAGGGTATCACAAACGATTAAATAATGGTATTGTTAAGAGATTTTGATCGATATGTAAGTTCTTTTATGCGCGGATTATTCTATATTCATCTGTCTTAGATGATAATAATTGAAAAAATTGTCGAAATTCAACTTATAATGTTTATATAATAATCTGAATTTTAAATAATCATTTCATCATTGAATGATCATTTGAACGCTAAATTATTGCTTAATGCATTCAATTTTATAATCATTATAAAAAGTTGTATTATCACTTTTTTGAGAGTTTTTTTCTCGATCACTCGTCAAGTTTAACCCTTTGCGGGACAAGCAATTATGTTGCTGTTAGGTTAAATTAATCACTGGAAACCCCCAAAAATATCATTTTAAAACGGAGAAAATCAATTTACCAACTTTTTTCCCCATCAGAATTTAAAAATTAAAATATAATAAATATTTTCCCATTTGAATATGATTAAAAATATTTAAGTATTATATATCCCACAAACATTTAAGGTGTCAAAATGTTTTTTCATAAACATAGTGACAGTAATTTCATTCATGACATTATTCGAGCTCTGTAAAGTGAAAAGGCTGCCACACGTGATGCTCGAATCTTAATCAATATTATATTTTTGCAACTGTAATAATAAGTTCGCAAAAGTGATATTTTTCACTTTTGCGAACTTATTATGTATTTTATAGTGTCTAAAAGACCTCTATGACCTTGGATAAATGTAGTTAGTATTTGCTCTGTATGATTTTCCAGGTAACATTATTTTGTAAACAATAATACAATTTTGAATTTAAATTAAAATATTTAGTCAATTCTTTATTTAGGCATTGGAACATAATTTGGAATTTTTATAGCTTTTCAATTATTTGTGGGTGAAGCGGCTACTTTTTAAAATAAAATTGCATTACCACAAGTTTCTTTTTGCATACATTTGTATTTTTAAATACAATATTTTTTTCCTCTTCTGAAACAATACATAAATGTATGTTAACATTCTAATGTTAATACTTTTTTCATTTGGATTAGTCTACTAATTATTATTTTTTTTTTTTAAATTGTAACGCACTGTTGAACATAGCCGTGAAAATAAATAATAAGGGGCATTGGTGTGACAATATGTAAACATTTCTAAAGTTCACTTCCTCTTTAACCCTCTCACTGACAAGCCCGTGTTAACATGTTTCAGAGTTCCAATTTTTGCTGCAATACAAGCAATATTTAAAATAATAAAACTCTATTCATTTAATAGATTTTTAATACATTGAACAATAATTTAGGCGTTCAAGGATAACATTTAGATTAGCTTTTAAGTTTTTTATATAATTTTGAAAAAAAAATCGTCTTTTTTAGCATTTACAATAAATAATGAGAAAACAACATTACAATTTTGCCCTTTTGCAAGACTGTCAGATATACCGCGCCTATGGACGTTAATCTAGATTAAATCGCGATTCCATTTTATAATGATATTGAATATAGCTGATATATTTGTATGCACAGAGTACAAATTGAGTTAATGCGGAAGATGTACAGTAAAACCTCCAAATAACGGATACCACGCGAGCGCGGAAACTTTCCGCTATTCGGAAGTGTCCCTATTGGGAAAAATCTCTGAGATTCAAAAATTGCTAAGAAATGCTTAAAGTGTCATTAATTGACTTTTATATGTCCTCAAATTCTAATATATGATTAATCAGAAATTAAAATTATTTGTTAAGCAAAAAAATTAAAATAAAATGGCACATTGCTTTATACACTGTTTGTTACATTCATGCAAAAAAATGTAATTTAAAAGTTTCCTTTTGCATTTAAAGATTACAAATTTTTTTTTCCAATGTGGAGTTTGAACCATGTCAATATTTTAGTTTTCCTAAATCATCTTTTTTTTTTTTTTTTAAGTGTTATTGCTGACCGTATTTTGCCACTTCTTAAAAGCACAAAATCTCAAATCTTCCGGAAGGGAGTGTGGGAGGGGGGTATTGTGATGCTCCGGGATGTAATGTCCCTCCGACCAGAGCCTGATTACTAACGGGGCACTCTCTCACCAGAAAAAATTTATAGAAATTTTCGTCTTCTTTAAACGCCCTTTTCATACAAGATTACTGTCATGAATAAGGAAAAATTCTTTATTTCTTTTTCCTGGTGGGAGAGTGCCCCGTTAGTAATCAGGCCCTGCCTCCGACCATCTCCTGAATTTAATACTGGACGTGGGAGGAAAGGACCGAGTGGGACCAGGCCCATTCTCTACATTTATCTGTGATCACCAAATTTCGACACATTGCCCTGACAAATTTAGAGGTTTTTTTTACTTTTTTTCTTCGTTAAAAAACAATTTCTCATACTTTATCGCAAAAATTACTGTCCGTTTTTCAGATTGTCCGTTATTCAGAGGTTAAACATACAAAAATTTAGATTTTGGGAGTGGGGATCGGTAAACTGTCCGTAAAATAGAGGTGTCCGCTATTTGGGAGTGTCCGTTATGGAGGTTTTACTGTATTTACAAAGTGTTTCGGAAATAACTTAGCATATAAAGTAAATACCCGCACATGGACTTGCAAATATGCAAAAATCGTGAACTCCCACACATCACTGCAAGTCTTTAACCACTTAATGGTCGCATTAAATTACGGTTTAAAAATTCATATTCATTATTCCCACCACTTTTTTGAATATATATATATATATATTTATCTTATTTAATGCCATGTAAAAATGATACCAGAATAAAACTAATTGCATTATTTTATAAAACTGATGGAAATCAAAAAATTCTGAATAAACTTGCAATCCGTGAATGTCTCGGGAGCAACGATTACTGGTTAACATTAAAACAGCCGGGTATTTTACTAAAGTTTTATAAAAAAGTGTTTCGCACCAGAATTTTAATTTTGAACTATTTAACTTATTTAACCCGCGAGTAGTTGCGCCTTTTTTCACAACGTCATTAGTCGCGCTCGGTCTTTTAGCCGCTGCACAGTGGGGCAGGAAGCCTCCAAAGTTGGCAAAAAATGATTTACTTTGAACAAAAAAAGCACATCATGGATTCTTTTGTAGAAGAAAAGTAGTAAAATTTTAAACTTTTACATAAGCTAAATAGTAATTTATTAATTAATTTACAAACCTTTTTCAATATTTTTTGTAGAAAAATGAGTTAAAAACAAGAATTTAAGATAGTTTTATACTAATTAGATATTTATAAATCATCCATAATATCGCATTAAAAAATATAAACATAGTTAGTAATTTTAATTATTCTCAAGCAAACCTTATAATGAATATTAGCGACTCGTTTTGAAGGATTAGATCAACCTTTCTCAGGCAAAATGTACGCATTACTATAAAGACTGCAGAAGAAAAACTGTTTCTGTTTTTTTAGTGCTAACACACACTTTTTGTTTTCCTGTTTTTCAGATCTTAAACTCATACATGTCACGTACACTAACGAATATGTAGAACTAGAATTATATAACAGTTTTATTCTTGATCTTTTTGATCGTCCAGAACAAATTCAGACGGAATATGAAGATGGGCACTTTTGCTTTTCATTGACGCTTCTGTTTGTTTTTCAAATCGAGGAAATGAAAGCGATTTGCCAAGCCACTCTTTGTTAATTCTAAAGCATTTCCCTTGTTTCGCCAGGCTTTTGCTCATTGGAATTTATATTAAACTTTAAAACATTTAATCTTCTTTTCATTTAAACTACTTGTTCGTAGTTTCTCCGATTATGGAGCTCTTATACCATAAAATCACATTACTTTTCAAAAGTTTTTTGTTAAAACGTTCCATAATAGTCAGTTTCATTTAAATACATTGTTTTGTGATAAACAATGCATTAAAATTCGTATTTAACAAAGAAAATATTTATAATCATATTTGACACACCCGTACACTAACAAAAATTTAAGGATGATTAGCTATAAAAATGACCATACAATTAAAAAAGTGGCAAAAAGGAGCAAGATTTTCTGGCATATTTGTCCTTTTAAAACTCATACTTAGTAGAAAAAATTATAATTAACACTTAACTCGCCTTAACTCATAACTAAAACCTACAATGTTTGTAGACAGTGTTAATTTTTTTTTTATAAATTTCACCACTATATATTCTAAGCGTCTGTATATCTATAAAAATCGTATTAAAACAAATTGAAAGTTAATGAATTATTGTTACATACTTGTAGTTAAAGGTTCCATAGTAAAAAAAAAATATTTTTTAATTATTATAGCGAAATTAAAAAACGAATGTTGAAACAAAATTATTGATTTTTTTTTCACTTATTATCAAAGCACAATATGCAGTTTAACTTCTTTCTCTAGTGACGATCAAAATAACTTTGCGCAAATTTTAATACTAGGAAGATGTGTACTGACATCTGCTCTATTAAAGTGACGTATGTCGGTAGTTCAAAATAAAATTTCATTTTTTCGATTTTTTGCCAGTTTTGAAGGCTTTTTGCCCCACTGTGCGCTGGTCCCCACATACCAAATATGTAAAATAAGAAATATTTTTCATCTAATATACGAAGATAATATTTCAATGAAAATATAAATTTCAAGTTTTCTTAAATTATGCATGTTTTTCATAAGATCTGGAGTAGTTGGAAAACGATATAATGAACTGACATCAGTGATTGTTACGTAGACTTTTTCGCCAATTTCAACTTTGTTTCTAAAAATATACCTGAAAGGAAAACAGAGGTATCCTGTTACTTCACTAAGGTGGTCGAGAAACCCTCAAAGTTAGCTACATGGTAGATCTCCGTTGTATTTGTAATGTGATACAAGTTAGCAGAGGTTAAGTTATACGGGCGGCGAAAAGACCGACACGCGACTACTGACAGGTTAATTAATCTATTTTTGTGCTGTATGCTTCTAACGTATCTTATGAAGCAAAATCTGGTTCGAATCGACTATTATCATTCTGGCAGGGGTCATTTTGACCCCTAATGGCGGTTCTAGTGACAAACTACAAGAAAAATGCAATTTATAAAAGAACCTAGTTATTATTTACAAAACAATTAAAGTAACTGATTAGAATAAATTTTTTAAATGCTTCCCTGATTTGCCCGTTAGTCGTACAGACAATGTGTATCTGCCAGCCATGATTTGTCCGTACTACGTTCGGGCATCCATATTCCAATTCCAATTTACTATTTTTACTAACAAACTTTTATTGAAAATTTAGACTTACCTAACGTGAGCGTTTTTCTGATTCAGTTACGTAAAAATTTCTATTTTGAGAAACCGGTAATAAAAGATTAAAAATGTTATAAAAGACATGAAAAGAAAATAGGAATTATTTCATTTTTTTCTAAATTTTTGATCGGTTATGAGATTAAATAGCCGCTGTAACAGGTTCTGATAAAGAATGATTGTCAAATAAACAAAAATGAAAATACCCTTTAAAATAGGCTACATGCATGGTTTTCGTAGTGTAAGTCACGTTGGTAATAGCTGCTAGGCTTGTTTGTCCCGTTATTTTCTTAATGCTTGCTTAGCCTTATTGAATTCATGTCTGCTATAAACAAAGTCATATTTTCCGCTCTAAAATACTGGTAGCCATAAATCGCAGCATGTGACTTATATTACAAGCTCTTCAAGAGTCAACCAATATTAATATATAAGCCAAAGGAAACATATAAATTTTATATCCCCACATTTACTAATTATATCAGGTATTATTGTAAGTTCAAAATGGGGTAGTTTTCTACGTTCAACTACCAAAAAAATTCAGAATTCTTTTTCAGAAAATAGTGTACAAACATATAATACTCTTTGTATATTTCAACAGGTTTATTTATATTTAATCAGTTATTAATATAGTATTCCGTACAATTTATTACAGATAATAAATCCAATTCACAATTCCTTTTAAAAAGCAAATATATTGCATCGAGTCTTTTGAAATCTTTTAAAAAATGATGATAATGATAGTTCCAAGTTCAAGTTAAAAGCATATAAATTTGTCCACAAAATTCGTCCAGAGAGTCTCAGTATTCAAATATCTAAGTTCATATAAGTTTCATTACCTTTTTAATTTTCATTCGCAGTTCAACGTACTTCATTTCCTCCATTTTTCACTTGAAAACGATTTCGCCTGCTTCTAAGGCATCTTCAGTCAAGAATAATCAACTCATTCATTTTTCCGGCAGAGATTTTCGAAATTTCCCTCCTTTTCCCTTTGCTTGAGAGATCAGCTGGCGCCATCTGTTATCAATAGTTGCGTGTGTCATATCATAACACACTGTATTCTCATTTTCTTGTACAATTTTTATTGCTGTAGCTTCTCTGATCAGGGCATTGTGGAGGCATCCATAATTTGCAATTTTTCAATTTCTATTGTCTTATTTTTAATCGGAATTTCTGTGTTTTTCCTTGCCAGAGCTGTTTTTTGATTATTGTATTTTAAGCATTATTACATTTTACTGCATTTTGAAACATGTAAAATAAACGTAGGGTACGTAAGCATCAACATATTCAGAGGCTTTTATGTGTTATTGAATCAGAAATTTCTTAAGGTACTGGTTGCTATAAGTGAAAGTGGAATTTTTTCTACTTTATTTAAGAACATTCTGGTAAATACGCTTTAAAGTCATTGAAGCGTACGATACGAATACATTATAAGAGAGACATTTTAAAAACGAAGGAGTCTTATTGTGAAAAAACAGTAGCAATTCTTCAAGAGTTTCACGCAATCACTTCACAATCACAATTTCAGTGCGTAAAATTTGTCCTTATCTAATCGTGGAATACTATATGATTAAACAAGATAACTTTTTAAACTAAAATGCGGATATTAATTTGATGGTGATTTACTACTGAGACAAACTATTTTATAATTAAGTTTATTTATTAATTTTTATACCATTCTAAGGGATCATATTAGCGCTAGAAGGGCCATGAGGGGTCATTTTGGCCAATGCCAAATTGATAAAAGTCGATTCGAACCAGAAATTCTGTCATAAGATATGCTTATGCAGGCTGCACTCAGAAAAAACCCGCTATATTTTAGTTATACAGCGTGATGCCAAATTGGTTAAAATTAGAGATGCAATAATTCAGTGATGCACAAGGGGATGAAAAATTAAAATACAAATGGAGTCGCAAATTACGCATTTAATAAAAGATACAAGGTGCTCTACTCTAACTCAACTTAAGTTGATGGTAATAACTTTCAGAAATTAAAAAACATTATTTAAAAATGTTATTCTCACCTTCGTTGTAAATTTGAAGATATCAAAAGAATTGCTTCAAGTTTTTATTATATACGCTAGTAGTATATACTTGACATTGTTTTCTCAAAACTTTTCGTAATGATGTAACACTTCACACAAAATAAGGTACCTATTGTGGCCTTTTCAATGCAATGTTGCTGTTGTTTTTTTCATTAAATTTATTGACGTCAATCCAAATTCTGTACATACTCTATATATGTGACTAAATAAATGGTTTGAGGCTTCATGTTTCATGTGAAGTTGTATTTTTTGTGTCTGCTATTATTCTTTTTAGCGTTTGCGGTTACCTATCAGAATTTGTTGGTCGAATACGGAAATATCCTGTACTTCTATGAGAAAGAGGAATACGTTTGTAGACGTAAGATTTTCTACGTTATAGACACTGTATATATTTTCCATAGATAACAAACAGTAGTTATACAATTATTAATTATGTTTAAAATAGTTTAGAAAATTCCGAAAACTATCGATTATCTGATAAAAAAAGATTTTTTTCTGTACTTCATTGCTTTTTTGACTTTGAAATCTAATTATAGGTGAAGATTCACGGTGGCTAGTCACCGCGTGGGAACTAAGTTTTTTGACTTGGCGACTAATTTTCAGCGTATAAGTCGCCATCATTTGGTGGATTTTGCATTTTTCTCGCTATCATTTGACGAAAAATGTGTTTTTATGAAAACCTCTCACGAGAATCCCACATTTTTTTGCAAAAATCTGACGAAAACCGCCAGTTTTTAACGATACTCTAGACAAAGTCGAGTGTTGTCCGCGATCATTTGACAAAATCGCGTTTTTCAGCGATTCTGTGACGAAAGTCAATGCCTTTTTTGTTATCGTCTAATAAAATTAGCTTTTCTTCTGCGATCTTTTAACGAAATTCACGTTGTTCCGCGTTGTTTCTTATTTTTTCTCAGAAATTAAGCAATGATGGCGACTGGATTATTAGGGTTTATGAGCCACTGGTTGCTTAAAAATTTTGGGACTTCTCTTATGAATCTAAATTACTTAAAAATAGGAAAAAAAAATATATTAGAAATTGTATTAAAAATATAAAAGTTTTAAAAAAGGAACATAATTTTTCACTTTTACTTTTCAAATATTTTTCCTTACATTCATGTTGAAAAAATATTTAAAAAAAAAACCTTTTTGCATCGCTTGAAATCGGTAGAAGGACAAACTTAATTAGAGACAAAAAAGAAAAAAATGTTTCACTTTTGTTACTTAATAAAAAATCTAGTTATATTATATAACAGAAAACAATAATTGTATTATTTAGACATATTTTGACATAATATACAAAATTCTTAAACGTACTGATTATCTAATGAAAGGTGGATACTTAATACTATATATTACAAAGAGAAAAAGTTGTTTAAGAAAAGAAAATGAAGCTTTTCCTTTGACTTTTCGAATATTTTTCTTTGTGTTTATGAAAATTTGCTTGTAAAATTCTGAAATCAAGAATGCATAAATGTTTTAATTTTTATCTCATTCTTGAACCTTTTTATATGTTGTGAGGATAATGTCGTACATTTTCCTTTTCCAGAAGAAAAAAAATGATGAAAAGTTATATGGATTTCCGACCCTTGTTTCAAAAATATAATACGTTAAAAGTTTCATCACACAGTAAACAGTTAAGATTCTTTTCTTTTTCGATGCGTTATTTGATTTTGGTAAAACGAAATTTAATTGCAGTCATAAAAAAAGTACAGTCACCGCCAAAAAAATCTTGACACTTTCGATTTTTGATGTTTTGTTAAATATCTAGAAATATACACAAAAAATCATTCTGAAACTCCTGGTGTGTAAACAAAATAGTACACGTCATATATTTTGACAAAGATTTTTCCCCAAAATCTAACAGGGGACCGTCAATAAATTGAAAAAGAACGAAGATCTTTTGGATCACCCTGTCAAAATAAATTAAGCAAAACAGTTTAAACTGCAGATAATGATTAAGTGGCTTATTGTGATAAATTGTGTCGATTTTTATGAATATAGCTTGAAAACTCGTAGAAAAATTAAAGTTTTTATAAAAACGGTCCAAAAATTTTCAAAGTTTTTTGCTTATAATTTTCAGAGCTCTTCATAAAACACAATAATCTTTTCAGAAAATATGACAAACAACATTGCACATAACACCCTGTAATCAGAATTAAAAAATAATAAAAAATGTATGAAAAATGAACGGGTTTACTAAATAATTTTTTCTGCGCATCCGTCAACGCTATTAAAATTTCATTTGCATATTTTGTTAGTTAAATGTATAAAGCAACTTTTGTGAAAGTCTCAAAAACATAGCTTAAAAACTCTAAAAATTATCGTCAATAGAATATGGTCAAAATCCGTTATTTCCAAAATAAAGCAAAAAGATAAGGAGTTGTATCCAAATATAGTAGTACGTGCAATACTGTGTAGGTACTAATCAATGGAATATGGATACAGCCCCTCATCTTTTTGCTTCATTTTGGGAATAATGGATTTTGACAATATTCTATTAACGATAATTTTCAGAGTTTTCAAGCTATGTTTTTGAGACTTTCACAAAAGTTGCTCTATACATTTAACTAACATAATATGCAAATGAAATTTTAATAGCGTTGACGCATGCGCAGTAAAAAATTATTTAGTAAACCCGTTCATTTTTCATACATTTTTTATTATTTTTTAATTCTGATTACAGGGTGTTATGTGCAATGTTTTTTGTCATATTTTATGAAAAGATTATTGTGTTTTATGAAGAGCTCTGAAAATTATAAGCACAAAACTTGGAAAAAATTTGGACCGTTTTTATAAAAACTTTAATTTCTCTACGAGTTTTTAAGCTATATTCATAAAAATCGACACAACTTATCACAATAAGCCACTTAATCATTATCTGCAGTTTAAACTGTTTTGCTTCATTAGTTTTGACAGGGTGATCCAAAAAATCTTCGTTCTTTTTCAATTTATTGACGGTCCCCTGTTAGATTTCGGGGGAAAAACTTTGCCAAAATATATGACGTGTACTATTTTGTTTACACACCAGGAGTTTCAGAATAATTCCTTCTGTATATTTCTAGATATTTAACAAAACATCAAAAATCGAAAGTGTCAAGATTTTTTTGGCGGTGACTGTATATTTCATATTTTTGTTTGTAGTCGCTGTTGCATTCTGAACGAAAAAGAAATAATTTACGGATTTTATATACTTTCAAACACAAGATTTAGAAAAATCTACTAGATGACTACTAGCATACTAGATGGAAATTGATATGTGTGAGGCTATACCGTAATTTCTCGTGTATGCGCCGCAACTCTGGTAGAAAATAAATTCAATCTTCTACCAGAATTTGTTTTAGAAAAAATGTGACTTGCTTTTGCTTAGCATTTTTTTACTTACATTTTTAAAATAAACTTTCCAGTATCAAAAAGACTTAACGAAGTCTCGGCGCATACGCGGGAAATTACAATACATTAAAAAGAAAGTAAAAAAAAAAAAAAAAAACTAGTCGTTGTGGGCCATCGTAATACTTACCCATCATGGATATGCATAAATGAAAATAAAACATGTGAAAACTATTTATACAATGCATTGCAATTCAAAAAAAAAAAAAAATTAAACGTATATTTAAATATTGCTAATATACATAGTAATGCTCTATTAATGAATATTTCTTGAGCCAATTACGACAAATTATATAAAATGCAAAACTACCCTAATTTCCTGCCTATAATCCGCGGATCAAACAATTCTTTTTCGACCCAGAAATTTCATTTTGTAATTTAAGGCAAATATTTACGGCCATCTGAAAAGTTATATTTTATTTAATAAAATTTCTGGGTCGAAAAATGATTGTTTGATCCGCGGATTATACGCAGGAAATTAGGGTACTCAAGTAGTACCAATCTGTGTAAAAGAAACTTCCTTATAACTCCAAAAATATTAATCGTATTAACTAACAGTTTACTGCGTCGGATGAAGCGTTTCATTTTCAATTAATTTATATCTCAGAATTGAAATTTGAATGAAATACAAGGTCATGAAAAATCAAAGAATGTGGAAAACATGATTACAAATATCTCGGCAACTAACAATCCGATCGACCTCGTTTTTTATGCAAAATTTGTGTTATTTTATTGCCTTTTAAGTTCATTAATTAAAATAAAAAATTTCGAAAATTTTTATATACCTTTCATCAGAACAAATTTTTCAAGAATCCTAAAAAAAAAATAGTTCCGGGTAGTAGAGGTTACTGATATTAAATAGGCTTCGTCCCATTCTTACATACTAAGCATATACAAAATTTCAAGTCTCTATCTTAATTTGTTCGTGAGATAGAGCGTTTACAGACACACAGACAGACGGACGGTAATTTTTTTTTCTAAAAATATGTTTTTTTCAGAATCTCCACTATCTGAAACGCGTAAATACGTCAAAAATTTTTTTTTTCGATTTTCAAAATGATTGCAAGACTTACCCTATACTACGTATGATGGGTAAGCAAAAGAGTTAACCTTTCTTGAATCCATGGATCGGTTTTTTGAAAACCAGTAATTAAAAATAAATAAATCTTAGCAGGTTTCTACAACACTTGCTGGAGAAACACCCTTCTAGGTGTGTTTCTTCGAAATGTGATAAAAAATGTTTATTTAAAAAAAGTAATGTCTAAAATGAACGAGGTGGGAGTACTGCCTTTCAATTTTTCCCTTTCTAATTTTTGTCTGTAAATCATTGTTATGGAAAATGGAACTTAAACAGTCGGTAATCGAGATAAGTGTTTCTTACTGATTTGAAACAAGCGTTTAGTAGATAACTTGCGTTAAAACTTCAACCCTTTCCGTCGCAGATTAAATCTGTTTGAAATAATTAAGTTACATAAGAGTCAATGAACGAATTTATTAGAAAATATGAAATTTGTAATTTTCGGGTATGTAATAAAAGAAAAATTTTAATTAAATATAAATTAAAATCTGTTTGGACAACTCCGACTGCCTAAATTGGATAATCACAGTCAGAGCTGCCTCAAAATGAATATCAGTACTACAAATTGATTCTAAAAAATTCATATTATGAAAATTAGGTAAGACATAAAAAATTCTTACCTCCAAAATTCCAATTTCTCGAGAAAGTCAGGGTATCGGGGCTCCAAATGTCCTAAGCCTTCTTCGGCAGCATACGTATTGAGGACTACTTTAACTCAAAAACAATAGTCCTTCTTCAGTTTTCATATTTTAATAAGGACAATTTACATCACAAAAGCACACAAAACATTAATATTTACAGAATCGGCCGTGACAATTTCACTATTACATCTTGGTTCTACAAAACTTCTAACTGAACTACAAAAACAGAAAAAAGAAAAGAAAGTTAATAAACAAATAATGTTCTTAGTGGAATAAAACAGTTCAACGCATGCGCCACACATGCACGTCAGAGAGAAAAACCGAGTTTCTTGTTTTTATATTGCGCAATAGTTTTTAGCCTGACAGGTGTTTAGATGAAAAAGAATATGAAATAATTTCCAAATCCCGACATCTGTTGCCCGTTTTTAGGGACAGGGTTAAACGATTGTAATGAGTGTACATGTCTTACTGATTCCATCACTATAATTCCGTAAAAGTGACAATTTAGTTGCTGAAGAAAAGCAGAAAATCTGAAATCTTTAGCTCTTTACGGATGTTGTACCAGTGTTGCCTGCGGACTACTTTTTTTTTTAATTCAGATTTCTTGATTGGCACCACTTTTTTCCAATGTATTTTTTTCCTGCTTTAATTAAAATGCAAAGCGAGTTAATTAAAAATAAATCGAATTTTCCCATTTGAAAAAAATATATGCCAATCAAGAAATCCGAATTTTCAAAAGAGCCCTCTGGCAACACTGCATCATACATAAATTCAAACTGAGCAAAACAATAAATTTGGCAATTGTATGTATTATTAACATAACTAAATCTAATGCTTATGAGTAAACTATTTAGAAAACTTTGACTATACTAAAAATATCGAAAGTTAAAAGAGAAAAGTTAAACGATCTTTTATTATTTTTTTAATGTTATATCTTCCAATAAATTTTTATCAATTATAAAATACAATATTCTTAAGAAATCTCTGAAATCGAGATAACTTCAAAACTTTTCTTTCATTCTCAAACATACTGTTTGTTGTTTTGTTCATAATGCTGAAGAAGATCGATTTCGTGAATCTAATTTTTGTTGAGGAAAAAAATGATAAGCACTACATTGATTTCCTATCATACTTGTGAAGATCAAGTATGTTAAAAGTTTTAACAGATTAGAAAAAGATTTTTTTTCTTTTATACTTCATTGCTTCAGTGGAATTCTATAGAATGATTGACTTATTGCAGAAAGAAAAAAAAAAGAAAGGAGAAAATGTCGGATACCACTACTTTTTGGATATTTTGATTAACCCCTTAACCGGCACTTTCTTTTCCGTTCAATAAATTGAAAATAACGGATTCTCACCACAATTTTTTAAATAAAATATTCGTAACATTTAGTCTAAACATCTCCGCCTTTAAAGGTATGGCATTATTGTTTTAAAAAATTGTGGTGTCAAAAAGCTTTAAATAATGAATTACCGTAATTTCGGGTGTATAAGCCGCAGCTCAAACAATTCTTTTTCGACCCAGAAATTTTTAAAAAACAAATATAACTAGTCAGATCGCCGTAAATATATCTCTTCAATCACTAAATAAGATTTCTGGGTCTAAAAAGAATTGTTTGAGCTGCGGCTTATACACCCGAAATTACGGTAACCCATTAGTGCCTAGCGTCCCTTTTTAGGGAAGCTTCAAAAGGTGCATTCAGCACTGTTTTTGACA
This sequence comes from Maratus speculifer, assembly GCA_964019185.1. Lineage (NCBI taxonomy): Eukaryota > Metazoa > Arthropoda > Arachnida > Araneae > Salticidae > Maratus > Maratus speculifer. Next base: position 237,255,551 of record OZ025300.1, read on the forward strand.
CCGGTAAAAAAGAAAAGGAATAATTATTTTATTTAAATGATGCATTTTCGTGATTAATGAACTAAACTTAAATCTTCTAAAGATAGTGGTGCCAACCAAATAAAATTTACGCAAAAGATGCTGGGCACGAATGGGTTAGGCAAATTCGTCTTGCCCGAACGACGTACGGGCAAATCAGTTAAGGGGTTAACCACTTAATGGTCGCATTAAATTACGGTTTAAAAATTCAAATTCATTATTGCCATAACTTTTTTGAAAAAAAATATTCATCTTATTCAGTGACACTTAACATGATACCACAATACCAATTAGGCTATTTTATAAAACTGGTGAAAATCAGACAATTCAGAATAAAAACCTTTTGCTGCACCTATAGCCTGTGAATGCACAGGCGACTAGACCCTGGCCGTCCACATAACGCAAGTCTTCTCTGATTGGCCCGTAAAACTGACCTTTTCTATAAAAGAAATCTAAGCAATTCTAGCTCAATGAGCATGCTCTGTGGCAAAACAACTTTGCTCTCTTGCAACATTGGAATATATTTGCTTACTGAATGCTGCGTGCTCTGTCACATTCAAAAACAATTACTGGTTAGAAATTGAAATTCGAAGTTAAAAGTTTTTACTGCAAATGCAATTTTGTGTTTAGAAACTTCTTTAGTAGATATTACATGAAATAATGGATAGCGGAGATTAATTAATTTTCAATTATATTGGATCACAAAATGGTTAATAAAGTGTCGTTGAATTTGGGAACGCTTTGGTTCGGCTGTTCAAATTAAAGGCCTTCCTTGGTGTATTTTTGATAGAAATGCACTATCTTACAGTCCAATCAGAAGAGACTTGCGTTGTGCGGACGACCAGGGTTTAGTCGCCTGTCCGTGAATGTCTCGAGCGCGACGATTAAGTGGTTAACCCTTTGCACTCGATAGGGTGACTGTCACTCACCACTAGTTTTGTCAGGTATCACTCGTACATCGGTATGCCAAATGGTTTGAACACTACTAATATCTTACAGTTTATTGAGCCCTATTTTATTACACATTATTCGGCCATTAGATAACGCAAAAAAATTAGTATAGAATACTGGTGTCCAGAGCATCAGTGTTGCCAGACGGGCTACTTTTTTTTTTAAATTCAAATTCTTGATTGGCACAATTTTTTACAAATGACAAAAATGTGTCTTATTCAAAGACATGATAATTAAGCGAAAACAAAAGGTCATTTAACGGTTCAAAAAAGTGGTGCCAGTCAAAAAACCTGATTTAAAAAAAAGTAGCCCACTGGCAATACTGCAGAGGATTTGAAGCATCCATTTTTTGCGGGACACAAATGGTCGATAGGAATCATCTTTCGAGTGTAAAAAGTTAATTCAAAAGATAAAATGTAGTTTATTTTTTATTGATATATAATTTTAACCCTTTTGACTCCGGTGTCTTTTACGATGTTTATTCGGTCGGCACATTTTTTTCAAAAGAAGCTGATTTCAATTAACACCCCTTAACTGGTTCCTTTTTACGTGCAGTAAATTGAAAATATGGGTTTCTACCATTTTTTTAAGCTAAACTATTCGCAATATTTATTTTAAACATTTCCGCCTTTGAATAGTATGACATTCCATTAAAAAAAAATAATGGTATTAAAAAGCTTTAACTGATGAGTTCAGCAATTTATCTTGTCCCAACGGCGTACGGGCAAATCAGTTAAGCAGTTAAGACATATTATATTTCCAATATTAATGATGCCAAAAACAAATTTTGCAAAGAAAGATGATGTCCAATATTATAATAACGTTAACTTCTTAACACTTTAAAGGGCAGTGGCTAGAGGATCTAGCCGCCTACTTTAAATTTCAAACCTGAAAATTGGCACCAAGAATATTTTATTGAAATTTCCCTTTTGTACTAAAAGTGCAAAATAGCGAGGTTTTGTTTTCTAAGAAATTCGTTTTAACTTTTTCTGGTGTCAGAAAATTTTTTCATCATTTTACGAACAGATTCTTTTGCTAAGAAAGGACTAAGATAACATTTCCCATCATGAGGTGAGTAGCTGACCTATTACAGATGCATAAAAACAATAGTCGGAATAACAAAGATGGTTTGTATAAAGACACATAAAGAAAACTTGACAATTTTTTGTTACAAAGTTAGTCTCACTGGCGAATCCAATACAGTAGATTCAAAATGAAGGAAAATACCTACTATATGTAACGAACCATTAAAAATGCAATATCAGTAAATCCTCCTCTTGCTAAGCATATTGCCTATATACTTTCATATTTCCCACCAATGTTTCCGAAAACTTCTATTAATCGTTATATAATATTCTTTTTTATGCAATTTTTCTTTAAGCTCTTACATTTTGAAAAATAATTGCAGAACTCCTAGTTTACGTCAAATCTTCTGATTTAACTTTTGATAAAACTTTTTGATAATCTGGCCGTGAGTTTCGGTTCTCAGCAGGCGGAGTTATATATAAGTAATAAAAATAATTAAAAAGCTTATCTAATCTTAATTATTATTTAATTTGAAGAGTTTATTTAAATTTTGAGTAACATTGTTCCTTTATTGTTAATTTTTGTTGCTTTTAAATTAAACTGCTTTTAACGCTACATTGATTTTTCCTAATGGTTGTCTATTGCAATGAAAATAAATATTAACATTCAAATGCAAGATAAACAAGTTGGAAAATGCACGTGAAGCGTAGCAAATGAGGTACGTTCGTACGATAATGAAGTTTTTAAAATATCACTCTCATAAAATTGTAAATAGTTAACTACAATTAAAATGCGCAACAAACAATGTTCTCTCTATAGCTACTCATTACGTAATGGAATACTTTTGTGTGGCCTTGTAAATCAATAACAAAAGTTCTTTGCACAACCGATTATGCAAAATATATATTATAATATGTACTTTATGATGCATATCAATATTATTATGTTCGAATGAGTGTAATATTATTGAAATGCATTTGAAACTTTTTTTTCCATTAACTGTAATGTAACGGAGTACTTTTGATTGTCCCTGTATTTCATCTATGCATCCTATTTTTAAAAAAAAATGAAATGACTAGACAAAATTATGTAACAAGTATGTACTTTAAATTTCAAACGATTAAAATGCAATTGCAACATTTCCCCCCATTGACCGTAATGTAACGGAATACTTTTGATCGTCCCTGTAATTGATCTATCCATCCGATTCTCATAAAATTTGAAATAACTCGACAAAATTATGTAATAAATATACGTTTTAAATTTCAAACGATTAAAATGCATTTGAAACTTTTTCCCCCATTGACCATAATGTAATGGAATACTTTTGATTGTCCCTGTAATTGATCTATCAATCCGATTTTCATAAAATTTGAAATGTCTCGACAAAATTCTGTAATAATTATGTATTTTAAATTTCAAACGATTCGGTTGGGTAGTTTTTGCGTTGTTATATGCGGACAGACAGACAGACAGACAGACGGACAGACAGACGGACGGACTGAACGACAAATATATGTGCTACGTATATACATAATTACGAACACACCTAAAAAATAAAAATATTATAACCAGGGGTGCAAAAATCTAGTGGTCAGCAGACAGTCTCTTACCTCTAAATTTATTTCGTTTTTTTCTAATATTTCGTGTTCAATTCTTGTTAGAATGCTATTAAATTTTCACCGAAGAAAACATTTAAATTTTAATGGTGTGAGGCTACACGCTAGCGCCTAGATTTTTGCACCCCTAGAAATGTCATTGTAATATTCATTGAATTCTTATGTGTTGCTGATAAAAATATTACTAATGGATAAATAAAACAATGTTTGCATTATCCAGTTAAGTGTCAGGAAAAGGAGGGAGTGTTTATAAGATAATGGCTGTACGAGAAAAAAAAAAGTCTAAGAAAGGGGTACAAAGAAATAAAAAATGTTGGGAAACGATTGTTTTGGAGATTCATTTTTTGATACAAAAATATATAAATAGGGACTGTACCTTTACCATTTTATAATGTTTATAATATGCAATCGAAATATATGATCGATTACACAAAACTATTATTGCAGTATAAAATTAGCGAAATGCTTTTACCATCAAAATAAGTACATTTTTTGCATTTCCTGTGTGTTTCCTGTTAACATGATTTTAAAATTCAAAATTTATTGCTAAAATAATTAAACAACTGAGATTATATGTCAAAAGCACAGAAAGTTGCAAAAGAAAAAATAGTCGACATTTTTATTTTTATTTTTTCTACTCTTACATCTTGTCATGAATCTTTTTCAAGTACGCTGGGACATCACAAAGTTTCAGTTTCAGCCGAATATTTTTTAAGTCACCATATTTTTTTTTCGCACCATTTTTTCAAAATAAAAACCTTTTCACGTGTGCTTTGAGATTATTAGCGAGAGAAATATACTATGACTGTATTTATATTACTAGTGGTGCTGATAGAATATAAAAATATTTGTCTGTAATGAAAACTTTTAGATACCCCCACGTCTAAGTTAAAATAATACTCCAAAACTTCCAAAATTGAGATTATTTTCATATTTTCTGTTACTTTTATTTAACTCTTTCCGGCACGGGCGCAGTGTTGCCAGACGGGCTACTTTTTTTAAATTCAAATTCTTGATTGGCACCACTTTTTACAAATGATAAAATATGCCTTATTCAATGACATGATAATTAAGGCGAAAACAAAAGGTGATTTAACGTTTCAAAAAAGTGGTGCCAGTCAAAAAATCTGAATTTAAAAAAAGTAGCCCACTGGCAACACTGCAAGTGCGAAATCTGTAGTAAAATGAGAAATTATCGACTGACACCGGAATTCGCAAACGACTTTTTTTAGATATTTTGAATTCCTTAATTTAAGCTCTTATTGTAGAAGCAAAATTTTACTGAAATATTATTGGTGCCGTTTGCAAGTTTGGAATTAAAATTAGGTATCCCAGACCGGGCACAGTGTGCCGGAAAGGGTTAACCTTCCGTCTATCAGACAAAACACCCATTTATCTACGGCAACACCTAATTTTAATTCCAAACTTGCAAATGGCACCAGTAATATTTTAATATAATTTTGCTTTTACAATGAAAGCTTAAATTAAGTAATTCTTAATATCTAGACAAGTCCTTTATAAATTCCGGTGTCAATCGACAATTTCTCATTTTACCATTGACATCAGAAATATTGCTGTCGGGTCCAATGGACCCGTCTGGTAGACGGAAGGTTAAAGTGTTGAGACTTTTTATATGATGCTTGTATTCAAGAATATCAGATTCATTAATCTTATTTTCTTTTGGGAAAAAAGATACAGCATCTTATTTATTTTGTACCGTACTTGTTGTTGTTGTTTAACTACACAGTGCCCAGAGAACAACTTATTAGTTCTGTATAGCCACCTATATTCCATATATCTTACACCACTGTACCGTAGATTCTAAAATCAAGTATTTTTTTACATATGGCTAATTCCACGCGAATTTGTTTGTCTGTTGTCTGTTTGTCATTCTATAATTTTTGGCTACCAGTATTTTAGAGCAGAAAAATTTGATTTATTTTAGCGGACAAATCTCATCAATTAAATAAGGCAAAGCGAGCTTTTCAGAAAAAATGGTGGCCAACAAGCATAGCTATTTTCAACTGTGTAACAGACAAACAAGTTCGCATGGAACTACCCATATATAAATAGTGTTTAAACTAATGTCTTCTGCATTGCAGTGCTAAAATTCGGCAGAAGCATCAATTTCAATACAGAAATAAAAAAGCAATTTGCAAAATTATGCTAATTCTTGGACATTGTAAGTAAAATACATAGAAAGCAGCAATAATTTGTCAATATTGCCAAAACATGGTTTTAACATTAAAAGCGGCAAGAACAGCCAATTCTTCTGCTAGTATGTATGTATAATGCAATATAAATAAGATATTATTTTGAAAAAGGAGTTATATAAGTATATCGCAGGAAGCATTAGTCAAATATATAAATTAAAAGCTCTAGATTGAATTCTAGTGTACATATATTTTATGAAACTTGACTAAAATTTCCTGTACTTTTAGTGTTAATACATCTGAAAAATTCTAAAACTCGCTAGTAAACTATTAACTCCTTGAAGAGCAAGCAATAACGTATCTGTAATATTGAATTCTCACCAAAAAAATCAAAGAATTTTGTTTTGAAACAAGATAGAGCAATTTTTTTTCAACATTTTACCGCATATGCAAAAAATATAAAATTTCGTTAAAAGTTTCAGGTGAGAATCTTGCTTAAATTAGGTGGGGCAAAATATATCCCATGCCCCTCAAGAGGTTAATGGAATTTAGACAACGTGTGAAAAGGTAAGAAAGGAAAAAGAAGAAAACTTTCGGTTTTCCTTTTAATTTTTTTAAAAACTTTGTCAAGTGTAGGGTAAAACATTCTTGAAAAATTTTTGAAGTCTACTTCATTCTAATATTTTCCCTCTTTCTTCGTTTTCTTTTTTTCAACTGTAGAATATATTCATGTACTGTTTGATTCGTAGTATTCATGAATATCGACATTCAGGAACCTAATTCTCCTCGAAAAATGATTGAAGAAAAAAAAAAAAGATGAAGCAGCTTATTGATTTTCAGTCGTAGTTTTGAAGAAGTATGTTAAAAGTTTCAAACGATCATAATAAGTTTAGATTTTTTTTTCTTTGCATCGCTAGAATTTTTTAGCAATGCTAATTTAATTGCATGATTAACAATATATACGCCTGGAATATAGAGGATCTTTTATTCTGAAATTTTCAGTTGAAACCAGAAAAGTTTTTAAACTATTTCTGAGATAATTTATGCAAAACACACTTTATGTTATAATGAAAAAAAAAAAAAAAAAAAAACTTATCAAATATTTTTGTTAGAGCTTCGAAATTCTGAACCTTCTTAGGACGTCATTTGTTACGCATTTTTTTAATACTTGAAATGATTGGCACCAAAAATATTTAAATAAAATTTTGCTTCTATGTGAAAAAGTTAAAAAATAGGTTTTATCTAATGATAAAATCGTTTATAAATTCTAGTGTCAGTGAATTATTTCACCTTTTAACGAAGAGAATTTCCATGTCCTTGAAGAGGTTTAGGAAAGGAGGGGGGGGGGTACTTCAATTATGTGAAAAAAGGAGAACGCTTATGTCAAAGGAATGGTAGCGTAACTTTCTAATTCCTTGCTTAAAGTTTGGTATTTTTTAATAACTTTTTTGCAAAGGGTAACTGAGGACAAGCTGCGACACAGTTAGTTTTTACTTTTTCAATTTTGATGTCAGATTATAAAAATAAAAATTTTTCACTTTCGAAACCTGTTCTGAATTTGAAATATATCGTAATAAAACAGAACTATAACCAAAATCTAAAAAGTATGAACCATCCCGTTTATAGATAAACCTTAACTGCCCTATGCAGAAAAAAAACATTTAAAAATATTAAAATGAAAGTAAGATATTTGAAATAATGTTCCCATATACTTTACAAAAGCAAATTTTTTTTCCGTGGCTAGTTTGGACGCTTAACCCTTACATGCATAGGATAGAATGCGTTCCAAAAAATGCGCAATTCAAAGAATCAGAATTCATACCATGAAAATCTAAATAGTAACTTTTTCTTTACTTAATTACGAATGGTCTGTCATTAAGTAAAGTGAAAATTGCTCTTTTAAATTTCTGGTGAGAATACGGAATATGTGAATAAAACCCCCAATAAATCGGGAACACTTATGGTATCGAAAATGATACAATATGCATTTAAAGGCTAATTTTATGTTTTATAAATGACACACAAATTGGGCCCCTATCCTGTTTTGTTGAGAATTTATTTGAAATATCCAAGAAGAAACGGAATTCCTCCCCCTATTTTTCCTTCATAACTCTATACAGGGAATGTTGGCACATCTGATCAATTTATTACTTACCTGAGGAATGCGAATTTGCTCAATAAATTCTTAAAAGATATTTTTGTTTATAATATAAATGTTGTTCCATAAATAAAATAAAATGAATTTTCTATTCAAACATTTTAGTTGAAGTCAATATTTAAAAAAAAATGCCAGATGCTGGCACACTGCCTGTATAGAGCTTAAAAAATGGGAAATTCCTTTACACTCTAGATATTGTTTATATTTTTTTTTTATAAATTTTTGAAAAATCTAAAACAACCATGTAAAAAATTAATACAATTGCATTAGCATATATCATTAAAAAAAAAAAGAAGAAGAAAATGAAGAACCTTTTTCTTTAAACATTTTTCTATCAATCTTAGTAAAGCTAAGAATAATTCATTCTTAAATAATGTCTGAAATTGTGATAACATCAATATTTTCTGTTAATTTTATCAATTCTAGATCATTTTTGTTTGTTGTTTGGTTCATAATATTGAAGTATATCGATTTCATGAATGTGAGTTTATTTGTGTAATAAGAACAAAAATTGATGAAGTATCATCATATTAAAAAGCAAGAAAAGAAAAAAAGAAATGGAAGAAATCATTTTTACACTTTTACATTTTTTATTACATTTTTGCAAGCGCAAGATAAACCATTCGCAAATAATGTCTGAAGTAAGGATTACATCTATAAATTATGTCATTTTTTATCTCATTCTAGAGCATTTTTATTTGATGTTTTGTTCATAGTATTGAAGATTATCGATTGCATGAATCTAAGTTTGTCTTATAAGAAAAAACAAAAATGATGAAGTATCACTTGTTATAGAGTAAGAAAAAAAAAGTAAAGGGACAAATATTTTTTTACCCTTTTACATTTTTTATTAAACTTAGTCAAGCATAAAATAAACCATTCTAAAAGAATGCCTGAAATATGTATTACGTCAATATTTTATGTTCTTTTTTATCTCGTTAGAGTATTTTTATTTGTTATTTGGTTCATAGTATTGGAGACTATAGATTTCATGAATCTAAGTTTCTTTGTCAAACAAGATGAACAAAAATGGTAAAAGTATCAACATATTAAAGATTAAGAAAAGCCTAAAAAAAAAAAGAAGCGGAAAAATAACCTTATTTTTCCTTTACATTTTTCTATCAAACTTACTCAAGCAAAAAATAAATCATTCCTGAAAAATGTCCGATATCGAGATTACATCAATATCTTCTGTTAATTTTGTTACATTCTAGATCATTTTTATGTGATGTTTGGTTCATAATATTGAAGACTATCGATTTCATGAATGCGAGTTTATTCGTATAATAAGAAGAACAAAATGTGATGAAGTATCAACATATTAAAGAATAAAAAAAGTAAACAAACAAAATTTTTTATTATCACAGTTAGTCAAGCATAAAATAAACCTTTTTTAAATAAACTCTGAAATAGGGATTACATCAATATTTTATGTTATTTTTTATCTCATTCTGGAGCATTTTTATTTTGTTGTTTTGTTCATTGTATTGAAGATTATCGATTTCATAAATCTAAGTTTCTTTGTCCAATAAGAAGAACAACAAATGATGAAGTATGAGATATTAGGAGTAAGAAAAAAAAAGTAAAGGTACAAATATTTTTTTACCCTTTTGCATTTTTTATTAAACTTAGTCAAGCATAATATAAACCATTCTTGAAGAATGCCTGAAATAGGCATTACATTAATATTTTATGTTCTTTTTTACCTCGTTAGAGCATTTTTATTTGCCATTTGGCTCATAGTATAAAAGACTACTGATTTCTTGAATTTATGTTTCTTTGTAAAGTAAGAATGACAAAAAAGTTAGAAGTATCAATATATTAAAGAGTAAGAAAAAAAAGAAAAGGAAAGAATCCTCCCCTCCCCCTTTTTTACATTTTTCTAACAAACTTAGTCAAGCATAAAATAAGTCATTCTTAACCACTTAATCGTCGCGCCCGTGACATTCACGGGCTGCAATTTTCACGGCTTTTATTCAGAATTGTTTGATCCACACCAGTTTTATAAAATAGTGTAACTGAATTCATTCTGGTATCATTTTACATGTCATTAATTTGGATGAATACATTTTTTAAAGTGGTGTCAATAATGAATCTGAATTTTTAAACCGTTATATAATGCGACAATTAAGGGGTTAAATAATGTTTGAAATTGGTTGGTTGGTTGTGTTTATGAGGCCAATTATCAGAACGAGAGATATAATCCCAAAGGAAAATACCCTCTCAGGGATCTTTTTAAGTGAACCTAACCAGTATTTATGAAGGGAAATCCAAGATTCGAAGAAAACCACGTATTACACCGACGGTCTCGCGATTGGGTTCGAACACAGCATCTCCGGTCTACTAGTATCGAGGGCAGAACCTCTCGACTGCTGTAGATGCGTGTTTAAATAGGAGATTACATTAATATTTTATATTTTTTTATCTTGTTTTAGAGCATTTTTTTTGGTTCATAATTTTGAAAAAAATATCAATTTCATTTTTTTTTAGTTAAACAAGGTCAAAAATGGGTATAGTATCACATATTAGCTACCGTATGTTCGGATGTAAGTACCTAAAATGTTCGAACCACTTGTAATATTTATATAGTTTTCCTCATCAATATCATCACTAAAATTCTATTATCGCAATAATGTAATTACAGTACAGCACCATTTATATTTAATAATTAGGGTCAGATAGTATATTACGAATAATAATTGGTTGGGTATTAAAACCAACATATGTCTGATTAGTGTTCCGGAATATACGTTTCTACGATATTATTTTCATCACAAATTAATTATCAGACTAATTAATAAGAATCAGATCGAAGAAGATCAGGCATCAATCAAAGTTTACAAAACGACAATTCACAGAAAAACCTTTGAAGCAAATATTCATTTTTTTCCTAAGTATAAAAATCAAAATGTTCAATATATAAATAAATAATTTCCTATTTTAAGCCTCTGGCAACGGGTGCCTGTTACTAAATTTTTCGTAGCTGGTTTTTAAAAGCAGAAATTTTTGTCATTGAATAGAGAAAATGCTCCAATTAACCCTTTGAGGGACAAAGTACTTCTATTCATTAAATGCTGAAATGATCAAATGACACCAGAATTTAAAAGCAAATTTATTTCAAATTAGATAAATGCTTATCTTTGCGTACTTGATGAAATTAAAATTTTCATTTCAAAATTCTGGTGTCAATGTGACATTTTTCAATTAAAATGAAATGGTATGTATTTTATACCACCGCCCTTCAGATGGATAAATAAGGCAAATTTTAAAGTAAAATTTTACTGATGGGGATATTCAAAAATTCTAAACGTTTCATGTGGCCCGTATACCGGTCGCACGCTGGGTTGTTAGTTTGGCCTCTACTTTCAATTTAAAATTTCGAGTTCACATCAGAAATTCTAAAATAAAATTTTTTACATTAGGTAAGTACGAAATGATTGTCATTATGTAAAGAAAATAAAACAATACAGATATTCTGGTGGGAACATGAAATTCCAAATTTAAACGATTTAAAAAAGAGGCCAAATCTGGCAACCCAGGTCGCACGTTCCCAGTGGATTAGCTGTTTAACGTTCATTGGTTTCTATACGAAAGCACAATATTGCAACATATGCAACATATATTCAAACATATGCAACAGCAACGCCGGAATTATAATTTCATGAAATCCATTTTGTTGTGTATGTGAAAAATCAATTTTTGTTATTTACAAATGTATCTCTTCACAATTACCGGTGTCACTCTTTTATTTTAACATTTTAGTAATGAAAATGCATTATCCACTAAAGTGCTAAACTCATGATGTCATCAAGTTATATCATGCATGTTGTTCTGTGTAAAACAATATATACATAGCTGCCAACTTTCAACTAATCTTCCGTAATACCTGGATTCGTTTGATCCAGGTTAACGTCATTTCAAACCAGAAAATATATTTCAAGAATCTTTATTTATTTAATTTCCGGATTGTTAGTGGAACATACTTAATCTCATTTCTCTGAAAAAATTCTGGTTCGAAACTCATTAAACCAGGGTCAAATTAACGCAAGTATTACTGATAAACGATGTCAGGTTGGCACCTATGTATATATAATAAACTTGCATTGTATGGCTCATTTTTCAGAAAAAAGTCATTTACAAATATCTTTCTGAGTAACTGGTTTCCGCATAAATGGTTCCATTATGTTCAGAGAAGAGGGTGAAAATAATAAAAATTTTCACATTTATGTGCACTATAGACTAATTCTATGCGATAAAAATAAAGAAAAAAATTGAGATACTTTTTTATTTACTAACAGTGTGACTATTAGTGTGATCGAGATTATTCATTAGAAAAATAAGACACTAAAAATGAAACACATGAAGACTTTATAATTTTTTCTCCTCTTAAATTCTTATATGAAACTTTGCCAAATGTATCAGAAAAGCGATTCTGGAAAAATCTTAAATTGAGACTAATTTAATATTTTCTATTCTTTTTTCCCCTATTCTAGAGCATTTTTGTTAGTTGTTTCGTTGATAATTTAAGACTATCGACTTTATGAATCTAATTTTCTTTGGACCAAAAAGAAAAAAAAAAGTTGTGAGGAATTTTATTGATTTCACGTTACAGTTACGAGCATCAAGTACGTTAGAAGTTTCAAACGATCGTAATGAGTTTAGATTTTCTCCTCTTTCTTGCATGGTTAGAATTCGGTAGAAGTGAGAATTTAATTACTGGAAAATGCAGAATATCTGTTTAATTATAGACATCGTAGATAAATTTTAAATAAATAAAAAGAATATTGCCCAGTTAAACTGATGGCATTGAGCTCACAGGCTATGCATACTAATTGTACATTACAACCTTATATTTTAAAGGGTTAATTCCGTTCGAAAAAAATTTAAGAAGGGGAAACAGCTCTCCTCTTTCCCCTTTTTTATACTTAATCATTGAACCTCCTAAACTATCAAGGACATGCTTTATCATATAAAAAATCTATATCCAATATTCACAGCAAATCGCATAATTCTTAATGAAAACCCATTTTGCATTTATATAAATTAAGAGGAGTTGTTGTTTATCCCCCTCTTTTATACTTAACCATTAAACTTCCAAAACTATTCAGAGGTTTGAACGAAATCTGACAATTCTGCTTGAAAAACCCATTTATATAAATTAAGGGGAGGGGCATTAGGACCCCCGTTCCCCTGTTTATATTTATTCAATGAACACCTAATAACAGTCATGGAATCGTCTCATCAGAATGATCCAATATCTAAATTTTGAACAAAAACTGTTAATTCTGCATGAAAAACCCGTTTATATCAATTAAGGGCAGGGGCATGAGCCCCCCCCGTTCCCCCTCTTATACATATCGAATGAACTCCAAAAACTTATCAGGGAAGCGCCTTATCAGGATATACCCATATACAAAATTTCAAGTGGATCGAATATTTTTATCATGAGTTATCGCGTTACGCACGTCCGCACGCACGAACGAACGAACGAACATACATACATACAGAACGAGCTGGCACATAAGCTCTCAGGCTATGATAGCCTGTGAGCTAAAAAAGTAATGGTTTTGCTGCCAACTTTTACGCACTTTTGCTACGACTGAAATTGTACAAAGATTTTCCATTTGTTTAGTCATAAGATTTCGACAATTAAATATGACAATATTTACTATAATTTTTTGTGGTAGGAAAACTGCGTAAAATTTGGCAGCTATGGTTTTTGGTATTTATATATACTTTTAATTTAAGGTTTAAAAAATTCTAAAACGTACTAGTAAACTGTAAGTGAAATTCATACTACATATTAAAAATGAATGAAGTTTAAAAATATAAAATTAGGCAACCTGTTTAATTAAATGCGTTTTCTTTCGTGATTTTTCTTTTTTTTAATCATTTCTTCTATTTAAAATTTTGTTAGACAAGAACCTTTACAAATAAATAGTTGAAACTTCGAATGTGTCTTTTTCAATTGCTTTAGTTTAATTTTGATTCAGCAAAATTGAAAAAAAAATATATATTTTTTTTTAATATAAATTTACATATTTTTAAAGTTACATATTCTTTTATAATTTTTATAATTGAAATATTTTTGTTTTTATTTTAGGGGAAGATGGGGATACTTGAGCCATTTTTTAAATTTTAATTTTTTTAAATTTTTTATAATTTCTTAGAACAAAATAAAATATTGAAAATGAAAATTTGATATTTTTTCTTCAATTGAAAACCGCTTTCAATTCATTTTAAACTATTTTTCTATGTCTAAAAAATGTTTATTTTTTCTTTTACATCGTGGCTCAAGTATCCCCATAGAGGGGATACTTGAGCCAGATGTCATATTCGCACCAGTATTTTGCAAAGAAAAAACCCGATTTACAATATACGCGAAAAAATGCATTAAACCTTTTTCAAATAAATTTGGTCGAATTTTCTGGTGTCGTTGTGACATTTCAGAATTAAAATTATGTGGTAGAAAATTCTACCAGCAGAGCTCAAAGGGTTAATCACCATACTTTCAAAATGGTACCAAGGTATGTGATTTCTTTTTTTACATGTTCAGAACTATAAATATGTTACCATGTTGCCAGTTTTAGAAAGAAAAATTGACCATCTGTAAAGATAATAGGGGTGGCTCAAGTATCCCCTATGCTCAAGTATCCCCACTCTCCCCTACTTAATATTTTTGCTTAAAGTAACATTTTGGTAAAATGTACTGGGTTCACACAGTTCTACCACTAAATTTTAAGAATATTTTCGAAGTGTTTCACTACAGAAAAATATCGTAAAATCCGTGAACGAAGGTGGGGATTGCGAATGTTGTGGTTTAAAAATTAAATGTAAATTTTATTATTTTTAATAGTGGTGCCAGAGTCCTTGGAAATTCCAAGGAGTGTGCGAACCTTGAATGTAAGACGCACTAGTAAACTATTATTTTAATTGAGTTTACTCATTAAAAAATAAGAAAGTAAAAAAAGTAACACATAAAGACTTTTTAATTTTTTCTCCTCTTAAATTTTTATATGAAACTTTGCAAATGTGATAGAAGGGCGATCCTGGAAAAATCTGGAATGGAGATTAATTTAATATTTTTTTATCTTTTTCCCACATTCTAAAACATTCTTGTTAGTTGTTTCGTTGATAGAGTTCAAGACTATCAACTTTATGAATCTAATTTTCTTTGGGCAAAAAAGAAAGAAAAAAGTTATGAAGAATTTTATGGATTTGCAGTTATGAAGATCAAGTACGTAAGAAGTTTTAAACGATCGTAATGATTTTAGATTTTTCTATCTTTTTTACATGGTTGGAATTCGGTGGAAGTGAGAATTTAATTACTGAAAAAAGAGGAAAATGTGGATTATCAGTTTATTTATGTACTTTGTAGATAGATTTTAAATAAAAAAATATAATATTCTTGGTATATGTAGATACTTTTAACTTAACGTTTAATCAAAATCTAAAACGTACTAGTAAAATATTAGTAAAATTCGTACTATATATATTGAAAATAAAGTTTAAAAATATAAAATTAGACAAAGTGTTTAAATAAATGCGTTTTTCCTGATTTTTTTTAACAATTTCTTTTACTTAAATTATTATTAGTCACGAACCGTTAAAAATAAAGAGTTAAAACATGGAAAGTGTGTTTTTCAAACTTTTTACTTTAATTCTGATTTAGCAAATTACCGCCCCCCCCCCAAAAAAAAAATACTTTTGAAAATATGATTATATATATATATATATTAGTTACATATTCTTTTAAAATTTTTATACTTTAAATATTTTTGTTTTTATTTTAATTAATATTTTTGCTTTAGTTAACATTTTGGTGAAATGTTAGACGCACTAGTAAACTATTATTTTAACTATTATTATAAACTATTATTATTGAGATTACTCACTAAAACGTAAAAAGAAAAAAAAATAAACACATAAATTTTTTATATGAAATTTTGCCAAATGTATCAGAAAATCGATTCTGGAAAAATCTTAAATTAATTTAACATTTTCTGTTATTTTTCACCCTATTCCAAAGCATTTTTATTAGTTGTTTCGTTCATAGTATTCTGGAATATCGACTTTATGAGTCTAATTTACTTCGGTCAAAAAAGAAAAAACTCATGAAGAATTTTATTGATTTCATGTTGCAGTTACGAAGATTAAGTATGTTAGAAGTTTCAAACGATCGTAATGAGTTTAGATTTTTCACTCTTTTTGCATGGTTGGAATTTGGTTAGAAGTGAGAATTTAATTACTCGAAAAAGAAGACAATGTGGATTATCAGTTTATTTATGTATATCGTAGATAAATTTTAAATTTAAAAAAATGTAGTTTTACAGTTTCTGGATGCTTTTAACTTAAGGTTTAAAAAAAAATCTAAAACGTACTAGTAAAATGTTAGGGAAATTCAGACTGTATATTAAAAATGAAATGTTAAAGTTTTAAAATATGGAATTACAAAACCTGTTTAATTAAAAGCGGGTTTTTTCGTGATTTTTTTGTAAACCATTTTTTTTTTGTTTAAATTGTTATTAGTCAAGAATAGTTAAAAATAAATAGTTCAAACTTGGAACGTGTTTTTTTTTTTTTTCAATTGTTTTACTTTAATTTTGAATCAGCAAATTTGAAAAAACAGTTACTTTTGAAAATATGAATTTTTTAAGTTACACATTCTTTTATAATTTTTATACTTTAAATATTTTTTAATTAATATTTTTGTTTAAATTAACATTTTGCTAAAATGTAAGGGGCACTAGTAAAGGCTAATTCCATGGGTTCTGTAGTGTAAGTCACATAACTTATTAATTGCTATGCTTGTTAGCCATCGTTATTTTCGAAAAGTCTGCTTGGCATTATTCAATTAATGAGAATGTGCCAATAAAATTAATCACATTTTTTTGTTCTATAATACTGGTAGCAAAAAATCGTAGCCTGTGACTTACACTACAAGTACTCATGGAAATAGCCTAAACTATTATTTAAATTTAGACGACTTATTATAAAAAAAGGAATTAAAACAGGAAACGAGATTTCTTTTTTTTCTCCTTATAAATTTTTTTATGAAACTTCGTCAAATGTAATAGAAAAGCTATTTTGGAAAAATCTTAAATTGAGATTAATTTAATATTTTCTGTTCTTTTTTCCCCATTTCTAGAGCATTTTTATTAGTTGTTTCGTTTGTAGTATTCTAGACTATCGACTTTATGAATGTAATTTTTTTTTTGGCCAATAAAAAAGAGAAAAATTATGAAGAATTTTATTGATTTCGCTTTGCAGTTACGAAGATCAAGTGCGTAAGAAGTTTCAAACGATCGTAATGAGTTTAGATTTTTCCCTCTTTCTTACATGGTTGGGGGTAAACTGAGTTTTAACCCACTTCTTGGCGACGTGTTTTCTACCGCGCGATAACTACGCCACGCCTTGCTTACCTTTACTTTTAGCTATCGCTCTTCTGAGCAACCCTCGGAGCAAAAAAGCGATTTTTCTCTCCTTCGTTTGCCGGAGCTTGCGCATGCTCTGTTCGTTCTTTCTTTTTTAGCTTTCTTATTGGACGAGAAAGGAGAAACATTTAAAAGTTTGAAGTCCCGCGCCTTGAAATTTAAATAAATTTCTTGTGTCTCATTAGAGGCCGTTGGATTTCGTAGAGTAACATCGAGTGAGTAAACTTTTTTGGGGAAATATACGAGTGATTTTTTTAATTAGAAACCTTTTTTTTGCATTTGAAAGGAAGTATTTTACATTTCTATTGTTTTTTGAATGTAGAGACCCTGCTCTGTAGTTAAGAGAAAGTGTTTTAGGCCTTGCTTTAGTATTTTAGATGTTTTGAATCTTAATGTTATTTAGTTTTATATTAAATATAAAAGGAAAACATTATTTTACTTCAAAGCTTAGTATATTTCTTTAGAAAATCCATTATTAATTTCTTTTTTATTTAAGAAAAGGCTGGGTTTATTTTTAAAAGAAGGTATGTACACAATTTCTTTGCTTCTTGAACGGAATTGTTTTGCATGTTTTGATGTTATACATGTTTTAAAGAAATTTATAGCCGGGGGGTTCAGGGGGGCGGAGCCCCCTGAGAAAGAATTTTTTTCTTTTAAAAGCTTTGTATTGCGTACTGTCTCCTGGACTTAATCCCGCTCCGGGAGACAAAACGCAAAAGCACGCCAACGTGGCGATATTTTGGAAGCGCGCCAAGAAGGGGGTTAAAACTCAGTGGCGCCCATGGTTGGAATTCGGTAGAAGTGAGAATTTAATTACTGAAAAAAGAAGAAAATGTCGTTATTAGTTTATTTATGTACATTGTAGATAAATTTTAAATTTAAAAAAAATCAATATTTTTGGTATTTGTAGATATTTTTAGCTCAAGGTTTAGAAAAATCTAAAACATACAAGTAAACTGTACCATTTCTTCTGTTTAAAACGTTGCTAGTCAAGAACCGTTAAAAATAAATAATTCACACTTCGAATATGTTTTAATTTAATTTTGATTTAGCAAAATTGAAAAAAAATAATTACTCTTTAAAATAGGATTTTATATAATTATTTAGTTACATTTTTTTTATATAATTTTTGTACTTTAAATATCCTTGTTTTTATGTTACTTAACACTAGAACCGCGGGACTTTCGGTATACCTAGAACCGCGGAGCGGGTCAATTTGACCCGAGATGGAAGATGTTATATAAATATACCCAAATATTTAATTTGGTTAGTTAATATATTATATTTTCTTACAATAATCAATATTTCTTAGTATTTACATTATATTTTACACATAAAGTCATCAGAAATTACCTACATTTCAGAAAATACTATCATTCAAAATTACATTTCGTTGTGTATGATGAAAATATACTGAACAAATACTGAACATATATTTTAAACATAAATAAACTTGGACTTAATGAACATTCATAAAAAAAATGATTATCGCATTCAAATAAGTTTAGATATAAAATCGAAGAACGATTAAAAAAGATAAAAATTACAAGTTACTAGTTTTACTCATTTTTCTAATGCAATTTATTGTATGCATTGCTTGTAAAACATAGTTAAAGATTTTACACATTTATCAGAAACGTGCGGGTGCATTATATCTTGAATAATCTTTAGTTTTATTTTCATTTTTTTTATTTGTGATAAGAAACTTTTTTATGCTTAGTTTGTGTTTTTGGTCATTTCTAGAGTTTCTTCCCATGCCCAAATAATATTTATTTATTTATTTATTTGACAGAGAAATAACAAATTGTTCTAGTATGTCTTCAACTAAGTCTTGAATGAATAGACGTATACTAATAGATAATAGACATATACCAGATATATTTCCGGTTAGAGATTATCATAAAATTAAAGCATTGATAGTATCAAAATACAAAATATTAAAAATTGCATTCACCGGCCTCCTATAAAAAGCAAGCCTGACATATACAGACTTCCTGCAATCTACGAAATCACACAGCTACACTGAATTTAGTTGTATCGTAGTGTATTTAGTACTTGTAAGTGCATTAGTATACATAAGTGTATTTAGTATTTTTTATAATTGTCTAAAATTTCAACAGTTAGATGTAGACTGCTAAGCAACAAAATTTTTACTTTTTTCTCTTTCTTAAACAGTTACGCTCAAGTCTAAATGTCTTGAAGAATAGCTGCATACAATTCCGATTTTGACATTTTTACCGAGATTTTTATTTCTCGTATTAGATATTTTAGAGTTTCATAAGGCAAGTTTTTTATCAACATCTACATGCAACTGGAACGTGATATGATACCACACTGAATTTATCTGACTTTATTAGACATATACTCAGTAAACCGACTGATAGATTTTGAAAAAAAAACTTCTCATCTATGCTTTTGTTAAGCCCTTTTATATTGGTTGTCTTGCAGTTTTCTTGTCATCTTTATTTCCATGCATAAATGCGCAAGTTATTGCTTATTTATTTTTCAGATTTTAATGAGTATTAAACTCAGATTTTGCCACTTCTGTTCAAATTCTTAATTCTTTTTTTTATATCTGATTTTTTAAATGATAATTATCGCAAACTTTCCTTCAACACTCATAAAATTTCATCTATATTCTAATGAAAAAAGTCATACGATGTTAAGTTTATAGGCAGAGTCGTAGTCACTTTTTTTCATTATAATTAACTTTCTTCATTTGCAGACAGATATACACCCTCAACCATGTTCATTCTCAATTATTTTCAGATAATAGGTGCTATTATTCCAAAGCTTCGTTGACAGTAATATTAAAACATCGGAAATCTTATCTATACTTTCAATAAATGCAGAATAAAAGCAACTTCAATTGTACTTCTAAATATTTGTTGTAATTTTCCACTGCAATCATCCATTCTTCACTTCATGAATATTAGATCTTGATTGAAAATTATCACTATTCTCCCTTCCAATTTATGCCTATTAAAGGTATTATGAGTGAGACAGATATATGTTCTCATTACTTCAGAAAAATGCATCTCTATTTTGTCATTTATGCGTAAAAACTTATTACGGGTCAAATTGACCCGCTTCGCGGTTCTAGGTATAGGTGGTAATAAATGAATAATTATTTATGGTATACGCTATTAAATACGAAAAGTTGTTGTTTACCTTAAAATATTAAAAGTCAGAAAAGGAAACATTTTTTCAATGAATACTTCTCCCGCGACAAGAAAGTAAACATCGATTTGGGTCAATTTGACCCGCTCCGCGGTTCTAGTGTTAATATTTTTGCTTAAAGTAACATTTTGGTAAAATGTAAGGCGCACTAGTAAACTATTATTTAAATTGAGATTATTCATTAAAAATAAGAAAGGAAAAAATATAAACACTTAAAACACTTTTTTTACTTTTTTTGTCTTATAAATTTTTATATGCAACTTTGCCATATCAGAAAAGCGATTCTGGAAAAATCTGAAATAGAGATTATTTTTTTTTTTTTTATTTTTTTTTTTTTTTTTACCCATTTCTAGAGAATTCTTATTAGTTGTTTCGTTCATAGTATTCTAGTTTATCGACTTTATGAATCTAATTTTCTTTGGACAAAAAAAAAAAAAAAAAAAAAAAGTTATGAAGAATTTTATTGATTTTAAGTTGCAGTTACGAAGATCAGTTGTGTTGAAACTTTCAAACGATCGTAATGAGTTTAGATTTTTCCTTCTTTTTTGCATATTTGGAATTCGGTAGATGTGAGAATTTAATTACTGAAAAAAAAGAAAATGTGGTTATCAGTTTACTTATGTATATCGAAGAAAAATTTTAAATTTAAAAAGATATAGTTTTAGAGTTTGTAGATGCTTTTACTTAAAGTAAAAAAAAAAAAAAAAAAAAAAAAAAAAAATCTAAATTGTACTAGTAACTTGTTAATGAAATTCATACTGTATAATAAAAATGAATAAAGTTTAAAAATATGAAATTAAACAACATGTTTAATTAAAAGAGTTTTTTCATGATTTTTGGTAAACCATTTTTCCTGTTTAAATTGTTATTAGTCAACAATCGTTAAAAACAAATTGTTCAAACTTGGAACGTGTTTTTTTCGATAATTTACTTTAATTTTGAATCAGAAAATTTGAAAAAAAAATTACTTTTGAAAATATGATTTTTTTGAGTTACATATTCTTTTATAATTTTTCTACATTAAATATTTTTAATTAATATTTATTTTTAAATTAACATTTTTCTAAAATGTAAGACGCACTAGTAAACTATTATTTAAATTGAGATGACTTATGAAAAATAAGGAAGTAAAAAAGGAAACACATGAAGACTTATTTTTTTTTTCTCCTTATAAATTTTTATATGAAACTTTGCCAAATGTAGTAGAAAAGCTATCCTGGAAAAATCTGAAATTGAGATTAATTTAATATTTTCTATTCTTTTTTCCCAATTTCAGAGAATTTGTATTAGTTGTTTCTTTCATACTCTTCTAGACTATCGACTTTATGAATCTAATTTTCGTTGGACAAAAAAAAAAAAAAAAAAAAAAAAAAAAGTTATGAAGAATTTTATTGATTTCACGTTGCAGTTACGAAAGTCAAGTATGTTAGAAGTTTCAAACGATCGTAATGAGTTTAGATTTTCCCCTCTTTTTGCATGGCTGGAATTCGGAAAAAGTGATAATTTAATTACTGAAAAAAGAAGAAAATGTGGTTATCAGTTTATTTATGTACATAGTAGATAAATTTTAAATAAAAAAAAGGGTTTTTTGTGAGTTTGTAGATACTTTTAAGTTAAGGTTTAAAAAAATCTTAAAGGTACTAGTAAACTGTTAGAGAAATTCATATTATATATTAAAATAAATAAAGTTAAAAAATATAAAATTAGACAACCTTTTTAATTTCATTTTACTCTAATGACATTTCATAAAATTTTATCAAGTGTAAAATAAACCATTCCTTAAAAATGTCAGAAATCGAGGTTAGTTTAACCGCTTAATTTCTTTCTTTCTTTTTTCCTTTTTTAGGGAGTTTTACACACAGATGTCTTAAATTTTCCCTAAAAAAGTTTATTGTGTTAAGATTTCTCTTTTCCGTTTAAAATGACCATTAAATCATGTTTTTTTCTTAATTGGCTAATTGTAACAGGAAATATTATTATTTTCACTTGTGTTTGTACTTAAAAACTAGCATTCGAACAATGATTGTAATGAAAATGATTTCATGTAAAAATTCATTTTTCTTCATGAAGTGTTTTTTCACCATTACTTCTATTTACGTTTTTATAAATCAAGAGCCGTTAAAATAAAGATTTCAAACTTGGAACATGTATTTTTCTATTGCTTTAATTTAACTTTGATTCGGCAAGTTTGAAGAAATTAATCAATTTTGAAAATACGACTTTTTTTATAAATTTACATGAACTTTTTACTGTTTTTTGCTTTAAATATTTTTAGTTTATATTTATATTAATATTTTCATTTAAATTAATATTTTTAAAAATGCTGAATCAAAATTAAAACTTACATATTTTTGATTACATAAATGAAAAAGAAAAAAGAAAGAAGAAAAAGAAGAAAAAAAACTATTTTAAATTACCTCAATTTTGAAGGAATTTCAATTATTTTCTTTAATTTGTAAGAAGTTTTATCATGTGATTTTTCTTACAAGTAACATGGCTAACCACCTTAAAAAGTTCCAAAGTTTTATTTCAATAAATAAAAATCGTTTTAAAGTGTGTCCCGTATTCCCTTAAACAACAAACAGAAATTAAGGAACAAAGGCACTTTTCCCGGAAATAAAATGATTGTCTTGTCCAATCGAAAACTATCCGCCAAATAATAAAGAAAAACTTACAGTTAAAATTTAATGATGTCCAAAAACTTTTAGTAACGAAGTTAGTAACTCTTCTTGCCCCAGTGGCGCGGCATTCGGACAAAACTGTTAAGGGATTAACCCCTTCGCGATGGGAGCTTTTTACGGATTTTTTAATGTTTTGTGACCTTTTTAAAAAAAAAACAAATTTATGACTTATTAAATCGAGAAAATGCTCCGATTTAATAGGGCGACTTTTTCAGTAAAATTTTACTGATGGGAATAAACAAGGGTCCATAAGTCTTTTTGCGGCACGTATACGTGTCGCTCGTTCCCAAAGGGTTAACATATTTTGTTAT
Organism: Maratus speculifer; assembly: GCA_964019185.1. Classification (NCBI taxonomy): domain Eukaryota; kingdom Metazoa; phylum Arthropoda; class Arachnida; order Araneae; family Salticidae; genus Maratus; species Maratus speculifer. The sequence goes on from OZ025300.1 coordinate 237,279,082, forward strand.
TGTATCTGCTGTTCTGGCGCATTTTTATGCACTCATTCATACTAATGAAGAGTATCAAAATTATAAATGTATTTTTTCATTGCAAAAAAAAAAAAATAAAAAAATAAAAAATAAAAAATAAAATAAAATATGTGATGAACCGTCATATTGATTCTGCTATTAAATATTTTCGATGGAACAGTACTAGATGCAATTAAACAATTCTGAAAACATCTAAAATCCAGATAACTTTAATATTTCCTTCGTTTATTTTCATTTTAGAGCATATTTATTAATTGTTTGGTTCATAGTATTCAAGATTATCGACATCATGTAGCTAATTATCTTTGGACAATATAGAAAGAGAAAATGATGAAGCAACTTATTGATTTCCTATTGCAGTTTCGAAGTTTAACCCATTAGTGCCTAGCGTCCCTTTTTAGGGAGGATTCAAAAGGTGCATTCAGCACTGTTTTTGACACCAGTAAAAAAGAAAAGCAATAGTTATTTTATTTAAATGATGCATTTTCGTGCTTAATGAACTAAACTTAAATCTTCTAAAAATAGTGGTGCCAACCAAATAAAATTTACGCAAAAGATGCTGGGCACGAATGGGTTAAGTACGTTAAAAGTTTTAAACGATCGTCATGAAGTTTTATTTGCCCTTTTTTGTGCTTGGCTAGAATTCGGTAGAAGTGACTACTTAATTACTCAGAAAAAAAACTAAATTGGGATTGTCTGCTATTTTATGGACATCATACATGGTTCATGGTATTGTTTTTTTTCAGGTCAAATACCATACATTTTTAATAGATAAATAAAAATGTATTATAAAATAGGATCCGAAAAATCAACTTGCCCTACATCAATGTTGCCAGACGGGCTAAATTTTAAATTTTACATTCGCATTACTTTTTTGTTGTGGTGGAATTTATTTAATGGCAGAGACGTAGGTTCTCTGGCTTTTTGAATCCCAATATCTTAATTCAGAAAGTATTCTGAATTATTTTATTCCACTGAAACATTTAAGCGATTTAAGAGAAAAGCCTTTTCTCTAAAATAACAGTGGTATTCAAAACGCCAAGGGCTTTGTAAGAATGCAATGGCATATTAATCAAGGGGATTTTATCATTTAATAAAAGCGGTATTATTCCAAGTAAAATAATGTAGCCTTTCAGGTATGTTGGGCATGTAGTTGAGCGACAGCTTCATTCATATCCTTATTTAACCAATTAACTGATTATTTCTTTTCCGTTCGATAAATTGAAAATAACAGATTCACACCAGTATTATTTAAATAAAATATTCATAACATTTAGTCCAGAAATACAGTGCCTTATAAAAAGAAACTGCAATAAAATAAATAAACAAACATGTGCAAAAAATTTTTGGGTGTGTTTCATATTTAAAGTTAGTAACAATTATTACATAACATACATTTTGTCAAAATATTAAAATATTAATTTAGTAAAAATACAATTGTTCAGAACGGAGCGAAAAATGGCTCACATAAGTGATGGGACACTTACTTTTCCATCAAATATTTGTCCAAAAATTTTACTTTTTAAAAGGTTTTAATATTTTGTTGGATTTCCTTTTACTTTTAAAAATTGATTTAATCTTTTTGGGATAGATTCGACTAATTTTTTTGTGATTTCTGGAGTGATTTTACCCCATTCTTCTTGAAGCACCGATTTTAGTTGTTGTTTTGAAGAAATGGTGTGTTTGCGAATTCTTGATTCCAATTCTTGCCAAATATTCTCTATGGGATTTAAGTCTGGAGATTGTGGTGGTGTTTTTATTATTTCAGGACAGTTATATAGCAGCCAGAGTCTAACGTTCAGAGCAGTGTGCTTGGGGACATTGTCCTGGTAGAATTTAAAATTGTTATGAAGGTTCAATTTCCGTGCTGAAGATTTCAAATTTTGCTTTAAAATATCAATATACTTGTATTGATCCATTATACTGTCAATAAAAACAAGATTACCAACTCCAGCGGACGACATACACCCCCATACCATAACTCCTCCTCCACCATGTTTTACTTCCATGGGTTTTCTCCACACCAAGATTCTACCGTCAGAACCAAATATATTAAATTTACTCTCATCAGCAAATATAACTTTATTTCAGTAATCAGAATTCTTATTTATGTATTTATGTTGGATTTTGTGAAAGCTAGTCTGAGTTTTCTATTCTTTTCACTTACGAAGAATTTTTTCCTGGCTACTCTACCGTGATATCCAGCAGATCGAATTACCCTTCTAATAGTCTCAGGATTAACAATTATTCCATATAATGCTTGTAAATCAGCAGCAACCTTTAAAGTACTATTTCTTGGATTTTTTTTAATATTTCGAACGATAATTCGCTTTATTCCATTGGATAGCTTTGATGGTCGGCCAGGTCTTCTTTTATCCTGAATCATATGATTCTTTTTGTATTGTTTAATGACATTGAAAATTGTTGAACGACTCAAGTTAACTGTTTCAGCAGTTTTTCTAAAAGATTTTCCACGTTCAATATGCAAATTAATAACTAATTTTCGAATTTCAGGCGAAGTTTCTTTTCGTTTAGCATTCATGGCTACACAGAGCTAAAAAACACAAAAATTCCAATACAAACCGGAGAGAAATACTGCAGACGATTTTATAAATTATTGCCAATTGCTTTTAAGTAAAAATAAAACCCCCAAAAATATTTTTATTGCTTATTTCAGACGATTTTTGTTGCATATATAATGGTGTCCCATCACTTATTTGAGCTATTTTTTGCTCCGTTCTAAACATTTGTATTTTTATTAAATTACTATTTTAATATTTTGACAAAATGTATGTTATGTAATAATCTTTACTAAATTTAAGTATGAAACACACCCACAAAAAAATGTGTACATGTTTTTTTAATTTATTTGATTAGTTTCTTTTTTGTAAAGCACAAGTGTCCCATCACTTATGTGAGACACTGTAGATAAAAAAATTCGATATTGTTTAGTTTATTTATTGAGCTCATTCCATTTCAACTGATATAAAACTTATTTCTTAAAGATATTTCTGGTTCGAATCGACTATTATCTTTCAGCGATCGGTATTAAATTGACACCTTCCCGGCGCTCTGGTGTTAAAGAGATATTCTCTGTAGGAAAATGCTGGTACCGAAGAATTTCCAGTTGATGAAATTCCAATACCCGTAAGAACCATATCATACATAAATTTTAAATAGTAAAGCAATAATTTTGGCATTTGAAGATACTTTTAACATAAAGTTTAGAAAAATCTAAAGCACACTAACAAAATTTTAGTGAAATTCAAAGTATATATTAAAAATAAATAAGTTAAAATAAATATATAAAATCAGGCGATGTTTTTAATTTATTTTATTTCTTACATCCTGTCACGAAACTTTGCGAAATATAAAATAAGAAATCCCGAAAAACGTCTGGTAGGGGGTTAGTTTAATGCCCTTTTTTTCGTTTAAAGACATTTTTATATGTTCATAGTATTCAAGAATATAAACATTAGGGATTTATTTTTACTTGGAAAAATTAGGAAAAATATTTTATCTGTATGACGGATGTATCTTTTTATCCTATTGATTCTTTTCTTAAACTTTTCTGTGGTATTTTGCCAAGTATAGATAATATAAAATATCAATTCTGAAAAAAAAATCTGAAATGGAGATTATATAAATATTTTCTGTGTACTTTTATTTCTAGAGCACATTTGTTACTTGATTGATTTCTAAAGTATTCAAGACTTCTTAGTTCATGAACCTAATTTTCTATGATTTCCCCATGCAGCATTGAAGATGAAGTATTTTAAAAGTTTCAAATAATTGTAAAGGGTATATATTTTTCCCCTTTTTTTTTGCATGGATCGATTTCGGTCGAAATAGCATTTTAATAATTTAGGTAACGCAGAAAATGTCTACAATTTTATAAAACACCTTAGATCAATGCTAAATGAAGAAAGCAATTATTTTGTTATTTGTAGATATTTTTAATATAAATCTAAAAAAAATCTTACGCAGAGTAGTAAACTACCAATATAATTCAGATTAAATACAAAAGGTTAATTCCATGAAAACTTGTTATGGCTTTCACGCAGCTAAAAATCGCTATACTTGTTCGCCACCGTTATTTCCGAAAAGTTTTCTTCCCCGTATTCAACTGATGAGATATCTCCGATAAAAAAAGTCACATTTTTTCGTTCTAAAATACAGGTAGCCAAAAATCGATGTATGTGACAGACCTGACAAGTTTTCATGGAATTAGCTTAAAAATAAATAATAGTAAAATATAAAAAAATAGAAGGCATTATTAATTTAATATTCCCTTTATTATCTTTGCGTAAAAATTTGTGATGTATCAAATTAAACATTTCTGAAAAAATCTGAAATCAAGATTAATTTATTATTTTATGTTTTTCTTTTTTGTCCTGTTCTTGTGGCCTGTTTTCCAATCTTTTATTGGCCAAGCCGCTATGAAGCATCTGTAAAATCACGATCCCCTTTCTTGACACAGCATTATTTTGTATATCTTACACACATATTCAGTATCATTATATCTCTTATTATTTGAAAAGTGAACTCTGTTCATCTGAAGTAAGTCTAACAGAATATTAACAATAATTAATCATTTCACATTCATAAATTATCACTGATCTGAATTTTTCGCCACAAATATTTTAATAAAATAATACTATAAATACAATACAAATCTTAACTTTTATTAAAAAAATTGTTGCGCCTTCTCAACTTTCTACAATGTGATTAATTTTACAATTCAATTCTCAAATTTTATAACAGTGACACATTTTATAATTCTTTTTAATAACTTATTAAGAGGTCTTGGAAATTTGGAAAAGCGTGGGACGGTAAATTTTGTTCATTTTAAGATTTAGATCGTATATCGCATTCGCTTATTTACAGTGAATGTGTCCTGCATTACAAACACAGTTATTTATTATTAAACCATTTTTTAATACTATAGTAGATGTGTGTAGTTTATAAAGTTCGTAACACCAAATTTACTTATTTCAGATTTTTTTTATCTTAAATAGTGAAAAGCAAATAAATAAATAGATTTACTCTTAAATAATTTCGCATGCAAATGTTTTGTCTTATTTAATACCGCAGAGAAAGTAGGTAAAAATAGCTCATTTAAAAAATGATTGACGAAAAATATTAAGTACATTTGCAACCAGAAAAAAAAAATATTTTTTTTAAAAGTGAAATGAGGCAACAATGCTGAATATAAGAACAGCATCAAGAGCTTGCCTAGTTGCTGGAAACTTTACACCCAGTCTTAAACAAATAAGGTATCATGTGTCGATGTGAATTTTTAAAGACTGTACTTATATACTTATTCTGGTACACAATCCATTTTTATTATTTTGATTTTATTAAATTGAAAAAAAAAGTAAAAATAGAAGGATTCGAAATCATAAAGAGATTTTAGGATTGAAGGATTTTAGGTGCTTTAACCCTTTGCGGCGCAGTGGTTTCATAGATATACCACTTAATTTTAATTCCCAAACGCCACATTCGCACCGGTATATTGTTTTAAATAATTACCGTTTATTGAATGCGTGAAAGATAGCGTTTTCTTATTTACAAATAAAATTGTCTTCAAATTCCGGTGTCAGTCATAAATTTCAACACTAAAGCAATGAATTGCCCTGCGCCGCAAAGGGCTAACCCTTTAATGGTCGCATAATATTACGATTTAAAAATTCAAATTCATTTTTGCCACCACTTTTTTGGAAAAAATATTCTTCTTATTCAATGCCAAATAACATGATACCAGAATAAAACCAATGACACTATTTTATAAAACTGGTGGGAATCAGACAATTCTGAATAAAAGCCGTGAAGCTTGTGACCCGTGAATGTCTCGGGCGCGACGATTAAGTGGTTAATACAATCAATTTCGTGAAATACAGATGATATAACTGAGCACAGACTGTGAAGCGTACGAATTCTGCTTGCATAAATTACATTTACTTTTAACATAAATCATTAATTATGTAAAAAAAAAAAAAAAAATGAACAGCGAAATGTTGAGTTACCAATTTAAAATTACTCCCCTAAAATGACAAATTCCCACTCCCCACCACCACCACCATCACCAGGTGTATATCCCACGATGGGAACCACTGTTCTAGAGCATTTTTACGTGTTCATAACCATCCAGAATACCAACATAGTAAATATAATTTAAGAAAGGGAAAAAATAGTTAGTGGTGATGCATATCTTATTGATTTCCTATCGTAATTTTGGAGATCAAGTACATTAAACGTTTCAAACGATCGTAATGAGTTTGGCCTTTTTTTAATACATGGGAGAAAAATTTGCTTCTTTATTGACATTGTAGATATCTATTAAGAGGAAAAACAATAATTGTTGAAAAAGTCAGAAATGTAGTGATAAAAAATGAGACTTTATATTAAAAAGATAAAGTAAAAGAGAAAACGAGAACATGTGTTTAAATAATTTCCAGCTTATACTTTACACTTAAATTTAGGTTTTCATACTATTCCAGAATGTACACATCGTAAATTTAATTTTAAGAAAGGAAATAAAAAATAGTAAGTGGTGATGCATCTTATTGATTTCCCATCGTAATTTCGAAGATCAAGTACGTTAAAAGTTCCAAACGATCGTAATGAGTTTAGTTTTTTTCTTCTCCGTTGCAAGAAGAAGCGTCAATTTAATTGCAGAGATAAAGAAGAAAATGGGGAAAAAATGTACTACTTTATGGACATTGCAGATATCTATTTGAAGGAAAAACAATATTAAAAAAAAATTGAATTGCTATCTATAACACTTTAAATAATTTGATTTGGAATTTTTTTAAAATGAAAAAAAAAAAATAAATAAATAAATAAATAAAGGTTTGTACACATACGCAGCTTTAAGGATTCGAGTTTTTTAGATGTTTTTGCAAAATACAGGTATTATTTCTGATAAAAGAAATATTTTTTATTTAAAAAGGCAAATATTTCTTTATGAAAAGTTAGGTAAAATGTCCTTGAAGTGCACGAATCCTGCTTGCATGTATTATATTTTTTTTCTAGTATCAAACATTATTAATAATTATCTAGTATAAAACATTATTGTTACATAACATTACATTGTGTTCCCAATTTAAAATTCCTTCTTAACCCATTAAAGCACAAATTATTTTCTTCGTTAAAATTTAAATATTGTATTTCTCACCACTTTTAAAATCAAATTAACTTTTATCTAAATTTATCGAGAATTCTGTCTCATAAAAGAAGGTATACAGTAAGACCTCGTTACAACAATATTTTAGGGACCAAATAAATATATTGTTGTAGAGGGGTTATTGCTATACCGAGGGCCTACATATTTTGGGTATTTAATTAAGATTTCTTTTTACTTTAAGTGATATACTACTTAAATATTTATATTTAGAAAAAAATAGTTAGCATAATTTTAATAGTAACAGTTAAATAATGTAAAATAAATTTAAATAAATTCGAAAATGAGCAAAGAAATATTCACCAATCCGAAAACTATTTTTATTGAAAATAATCCAATATTTTGGTGTGTTTATTCATCTTTTAACAATTAAGTCAACGAAAAAGACATGCGTTGAGTCTAGTACACGAAAATTATCTTCATTTGTCGACTAAAGGCTTGAAAAAAGTGACTGTAAAGACTTCGGAGATTGAAGAGTTTCCTGGGATGACAGTACGGATTTTATTGGACCCGTATCATTATCATCACTATCCTCTCCTATCACCATTCTGTTGTTTTCTTTCTCAACAGTAGTTTCAAAGTAAGCATGTCTTCATCAGCATATTCTGTGAAAACCATAATGTCATCACCTGCTGTTTAATAGTCTTCCACGCTAATTCCAGATTTTTTGCCACTTCTTTTATCAATTTAGTATAAAGGTTTTTGGATGTTCAAAACACATTCTTGATCAATGAATTCTTGATCAAATTCTCATTCAATGAATTTTTCATCACAATTAGATTTTTTATCTTCGTGACAAAAACCGACCTTTTCCCAACAATTACGATTGTTTTTCTCTGTTACTTCCCATCAGTTCCAGAAATATTGTCACATGCTTTCTTCACATTTACAGCTTTAAAAAAGGTCTCCTATTTTACTTTCAAAATGTATAAGTATCTACTCTGCCAACCGTTTTCTGTAATACCCCTTAAAACACTTAATTATACCCATATCTCAAGCCTGCAGAATAAAAGTACAGTTGGCAGAGAAAAAAATAATTTCTACATTTTGCAATTTTGTAAATGAGTCATGAGTTCAACAATTATCTACCAACAAAACGATTTTTTTCTTTCTCTTCTTCATTTCTTTCTGTAATTTTTGTAATCATCAAAAAAAAAAAAAAAAAAAAAAAAAAAAAAAAAAGAATTTATCCAAGACTTTTTATTGGCTTTATATTTCACGGAAAGACTTTTTAGGTTCTTGAAGCACCGTGGGTGCTATGTGTGCCTGTGCTTTATGTACACAGAAGAACAATAAATTTCTGTTTCAATTTCTTCCCTCCATAACACTTTTCACTTTTGAACTCCTGTGTCCAATCGGGTTGGAGTTGGAAAAATAGCCCAGGTTCATGTGCGTTAGAAACTTCTTCTGGAACATGTTTTTTTATAAGATTTGTTCATCTTGTTTTCCGCTATTCAAATGCGTCATTAATCGGGGCAGACTTTTTCTGTCCGTGAATTTACTGGAAAATTATTCCGTGACAATCCCTTAACGGATTAGCCAACCGTTACACTTTTTAAAAATTTCGTTCCTTAGTGTTACTGTAAATTTACGTGCTTGTACACATGACAAAGGTCCTTTTATTGGAACATTTGGTACCTTCACCTCTTGGTACCATTTTAAAACAGCAGTATCAATGTTTTCATTTGTATTCAATTGTTTTCAATTGTATTTGAACTTATAATGTCTTCGATATGTTTCCTCTTCTTTGGGAACATTGCAATAGTAGAATTCGACGATTCGTATTTTTTAACTGCATCAACCTATTCCATTCTCTCATCAATATCGTTCATCAAGGATAGTAGTTTTCGATCTGCCATCTTAAGCGATCATACACTGATGAAATAAAGAAAATCAAAAATCAATTTTTTTGTTTAGAACTCAAAATTACTAAAGACTCCAAAATCTTTCATCCCTTTTAAAAGCTTCGAATTCTTTTTTTTTTAGAATGTCACTTATAAATACCTCACTTTTCCTCTTCCTCTAGCAACGAGAAAATGACAAACCAAACGATTTGGTACATGTTCCGTGACAAGGGTTATATTTTTTCCCTATCCATTTCCAAGAAATGCTTTACATGGTCCCCACCATCTAAATCTGAACAATAACCAATCTTTCATTATAGAGATATGTTGAAAATCAACAGTGATTCTTCTGTTAACAAAATAGACCGAAAAAATGACAAAGATGATGAATGACAAAGTTTATTTTCTCAGTACTCAAAAACCAAAATATCGTTATAAAAGTAGAAAATAACATTGAAATTTTAAAAGAAAAATCGTTTTACAGAGGTTTATTGTTCTAGAGAATATCGTAATATTGAGGGAAGGTTAACAATAGTTTATAGGCAAGTTCACCCGGACCAAGAATTATTATTGTAGTACAGGGAGTTATTGTTGTATCGGATATCGTTGTAGCGAGAGTTTACTGTATATTTATCTTCCTCTTTACTGGTGGGAAAACCGCTTTATTGCTTTTTTTTGTAACCGTTCTCAAAAGAGGACGCTGGGCGTTAATGGGTTAAAGAACTTCTCGGGCGCACGTTTCATAATGGAAACTGCATTTTAAAGAATTTATACGTGTTCTTGGCAATATTCGAGAACATCCACATCGCTAATCTAATTTTAAGAAAGGAAACAAAAAATAGTAAGTAGTGATGCATCTTATTGATTTCCCATCGTAGTTTTAAAGATCAAGTATGTTAAAAGTTTCAAACGATCGTAATGAGTTTAGCTTTTTTTTTTTTTTTTTTTTTTTTTTTTTTTTTTTTTTTGTTCTCTACATGCAAGAGCACTAAAGAAGCATCACTTTAAATGCAGAGATAAAGGAGAAAATGGGAAAAAATGTGCAACTTTATGGACATTGTAGATATCTATTAAGAGGAAAAACAATAATTGCTCAAAAAGTCAGAAACGTAATGATAAAAAATGAGACTTTATATTAAGAAGATAGAAAATAACAGAGAAAACAAGAACAAATATTTAAGTAACTTTTAACTTATATACGTATCAATTAAATTTTATCATATCTATGTTAAAATAAAAAAAATATAACATAATCGTTCTACAGGCTCTTTTTTTGCCGCAATACACCAAAAATACGATAAATCCCACTTTTACCTAAATAAAATAGTTGTCTTGTGTAATAGAAATATGCGAAATAAAATCATATTAAATAAAATAAATATAGCTTTTAAAATTAGTGATGTCCAACGCTTTTAGAAAGACAACGAGCAAACCTAAAAGAAAATTCAAACACTTAAAAAAGCTAAATAACAATAAATAACATGCAAGTTAACAATAAAAAATTTTCAAATTGACATAGTTTATTTATATGAAAAAAGAGTAAAGAAATTGCAAATTAAAAGTTATGAATATGAAAATTAAATTTTATTAATTGAATTTTAATTTAAACATATTTTTTTCTTCGATCATGTTAACTGTCCTTTAGATTTGAGAGCATATATATCAGGAAAAATATTTTCTTGCATTTCTTCTAATGCAAATTCATGGATTTACTTTTATATCATTTATAATGTAACATAATAAAATAAAATAAAATAAAATAAAATAAATAAAGCCGCTGCCATTATTTTTTTTATTTCTTTTAAAAAATTGCAAAGTAACAGGAAAAAGTATTAGGAAAAACATTACTGCAGTACAATTTAGTAATTACATTACAAAGCAGATTAAAAAAAAAAGATGGATAGCTATACAGACAAAAGTACCACTGATTAATTCAACATTTAATTGAAATATATACACCCTTTATCTAGTCAAATTGTATTCTAAGATCATAATGAATTCATAAAAAATCGACTCTTATCGTGTATCCATTTATTATGTTTGCAGCAATAAAAAGACAAACATGTTAATCGGTTTAAAATGTCGACAGAAAACACATCAACTGTTTCAAAAAAAGCTTTCCTCCTCGCTAAAATAGCGAACCTGGAACTTCTATAGCCATGTATCCTGAAAAAGTGGAGTTAAAAGTTTTTTTAAAGTACTATTATTATGTTAATAATATTTACTACAAGATGACAAAATAAAGTGGTACTTATAAATACCGTCAGTGGATAAAAGGTTAAGAGAAGGCAATACTTGATACTTACAATCCTGAGGAAGTACTGAGCTTTCAAGAGGTAGGGGAGAAAATACCATTTCATGGGAAATACTGAGATTTCCTCGGAAAGCACCCTATGGAATTAGATGAAATTTGAAATTTGTATTCAGTGGATGATTCTCAAAACTTTTATCCGACATTTTTTTTTCTGCAACTAGAACTTTTTATTTTAGATGAATGAAAATTTTTCAGAGATTTTCTATTTTTTCAATGTGATTTATGAAATTGATTTTTATTATTATTTTTAAATTTCTGTCAGATATGATCTTTTATTAATACTCTACCGTGAAAAATTTTTTTCGAACTCGCTCGAGTACTTTAGCAGGGCTTTCAAAACGGTCCACCTTATGCAATCAATATTTTCTTAGAAAAAAATTTCATTTTATATATTTTTTGCAAGTTGCGCATAAAACGCTTTCGGAAGTTAGGTTTAGCACACATGCTGAAGTTGAAACCTACTATGAAATTTTCTGTTAAAAGGTACTGGTGTTCAGTTCGCGGACCATTTGGGAAACCTGCATTAAGAATTAAAGAAGCTTTTAGCTGAAAAGTACAATTTTTGTAGAGCGTAAAAACGTAGACACTTCGAACTGTGTGAAGTTGTTGCGCAGTTTTATCCAAAACATAAATTAAAGTATATACCGGGTGTCCCAAAAATGACTGATGGATTTTAAAATTCCATAACTTGCAAATGGTGACAGCTATTTAAAAATTTTTTGCAGGAGGGTTATGTATAGTGTCAGGAGTTTTTTACCGTAATTTTTTATTTTAGTTCGCATCTCAAACAACAGGTGGCGCTGGCGGCGATTGAAGGCCAGGTGATCAGTGCTGAGTGAAGCTTCGACCTGGCCTTCGATCGCCGTCAGCGCCACCTATTGTTAAAAATTCGAACTAAAATAAAAAATTACGTTAAAAAAACTCCTGACATTATACATAACCCTCCTGCAAAAATTTTTTTAAATAGCTGTCACCGTTTGCAAGTTATTGAATTTTAAAATCCATCAGTCATTTTTGAGACACTAGGTATAAACACTTCTATAAAATTTAGTTACATGTAATGAGTAAAAATTGTTAGAGTAAAATGAATATGAGTGGGCGTACCCAATTGTGTGGGCGTACACTTAACGGATTAAAATAATCTGAAATCGAAATCGATTCAAATAATTTTTCTATTAATTTTATATTATTCTAAAACATTTTAAATTGTTGTGTGATTTATAACAATAATACAGAAAATTGCTAAAGTTAAAAGTATTTTAAGTGAAAAAAAAAAAAAAATAACGTATTGAAATAAGATATTCATGATAGTTTTTGGTGATAGTTTTAAATATCAAATAAGTTCAAACGATCGCAATGATTTAAGATTATTTCTTTTCTTCTTTGCATAGCTGGAACGCAGAAGAAGCGGGAATTTAATTGAAGAGATAAAGAAAAAAAAAAAGGGTGAAATTTTGCTACGTTAGAGACATTGCGGTTATTTTAAAGATTTCTTTCTTTCTTTCTCTTTTTTTTTTTTTTTTTTTTTTTTTTTTAGATAAGCATTAAAGTAATGTTTCCAAACGTAAGAAATGCGGTGATTAAATGATTTTTTTAATAAATGAAAAGAGTCATAAAATCGATCAAAGTCTTAAGTCCGTAAAGTTTGCAAATTTTTGTGTCGATCCGATTTTATTAATGTTTACAGTTATAATGTGTGTAACAGGATAAATGCTGTTAAAAAAATTGTTATTCTCCTAAATGATTCTTTGTCTTTCCTTTATCGAACATATGCAAAGTGCGTAAAGTTAGATAATATATTTTTACCATTTTTGTATGAGATTATTTTTATTTTTTCTAGTCAATGAAACATTACGCAATCTCGATAAAAACGTGTCACACAAGAATATTTATGAAAATTTATTTTAAATACTTGTTTTATTTCGTTCACCTCAGTTTCATTTTACCTCTGCTTACTAAAATGTTCCAGTGGACTCGACATATTGGCCTACATTTTTGTTCAGAAATTTTGAGTCCACAGCAGAAATTAAAAAAAAAAAATATTTTTTTTATGCTTGATTTGTTGAGAGCCATTCAGATAAAATAAAAATTCTTTATCGAAAGTTATGGTATGAATTTCAGGTTAAATTGGAGGTCAAAGTGGCAATACTGCTGTCAAGTATATTAACAGTAGACGCCTGGAAATTTTACTCAAATTCGATTATAATATTGCTCGCCGGAATTTTTATTTAAAATAATTTAGTTGATTTATTTTACATAAATCTCCATGGTTTAAATTTAAATTATTTCAAGAAAAATTTTCTGGTTCGAATTGAAAATTAATCGCATGGTTGGAGTCGAATCGACTCACTCTGGGCGTTCTAGTGATAAAATTATTTTTCTAATGAAAAACAAAGCATTGAAAATATTGAAAATACGAGACATTTTCACTTTTTATAGAAAAAGTCGCATAATAATACAGAATTTCCAGTTTTTTATTATCATAAGTAAAATTATTTCCAATCTCATTTTATGAAAGATTTATGGGACGAGCAGAAAGAAATAATACATTATAAAACTGGGTCGATCAGATCTAGTCTAGGCAAGAAGTTCCATTGCTGAGTTATTATACACATTCGGAAATTGAAAAAAATTTAATAAAAATACTATCTATAAACGTGGTTTCAGACGCCATAGACAATCTACGGAGTGTATACAGTTTGTATGCCTATGAAAATATTTATCCTATGTTGCCAGTGGCTACTTTTTTTAACCCATTCATGCCCACCACCTTTTGCGCAAATTTTTTTTCGGTTGGAACCACTATTTTTTAAAAAATTAAGTTTACCTCATTAATTACGAAAATGTTTCAATTAAATAAAATAAAGATTGCTGTTCTTTTTTACCGGTGTCAAAAACAGTGCTACATGCACCTTTTGAAGCGTCCCTAAAAAGGGACGCTAGGCACTATTAAATTAAAATTTCAGTTTACTTCATTGTCACTACTTTTTTGAAATTATAAAAATTGATTTTGTTTTCGCATTAATTAATAAGACATTAACACTTTGTGTTTAAGCGTCCCATTACATGGAGCGCCCAACAAGAATATAAATGCCACAGTACCAAGAAAATTTTGATATAAATATTTTACTTTTATTAAGTATGAGAAAGATAGCTTTTCTTATTTTGAAATAAATTTATTCACGAATTCCGGTGAGAATCATTCATTGCAACATTTTCTGAATTGAAGTATTCTGTGGAGCAAAGGTTTAAATTAGTCGAGTTCATTTCAAAAAAGTAGCGCCCATCAAAAATCTCTTAGTTAAAAAAAAAAAATAATAGCCATTATGGGAACAAAAGTATTCAATTACTGGACATTAAACATGGACCAATATCTTTATTTTTGACAGACAGAAACAACATTTTCCATATATGAATAAAAAAACAAACTTGCCAACCTTTGTATTTTTTAATCAAAAACTGTCAGAAAATTTGAAGACAAAAATAAATCATTTACTTATATGAGTTACAATTCTAATTGTAATTCTTATTTCTAATTAAAAAAAAAAAAAAAAAAAAAAAAAAAACGATGCAAAATGTATTGTAGAAAAAAATATATATAGCTTGGGGTCCATATTTTAGGCACGTTTGAATGCTTCATTCAAATAATAAAATCATTTATTCTGCCCATTATTAGTATAGGAGAGTTTTAAATAAAGTCTCTAAGTGTATGTTACTATTTCAAAATTAGTTGTTGGTACAATTTGTAGCTGGTTTCCATTACGAAAATAGCTTTTATAATCGAAAATAAAACACTTTCTTTCCTCAGATGATAATTTCAGAAACGTTTGGTGGTAAGAATGCACAGAGTGTGACATAAAGTTATTTATTGGTAAATAATTACGTATTGTAATTTGTATGACTACAAAAGCCAGAAATACCATAAATATGTTAAGGACATTTGCACTTTTCTCTTTATAATGAAGGTTTTTCCCATATGCCATCTATTAGCAGCTTTTCTATTCCTGAAGTAAGTTGATTGCATTATCAACTTTGTAAAAATGTTTGAAATTATTTATGTTTATTACATTTGCTGAAACTTTATTGTTGTCAAGTATTTTGAAAATTATACACATATTTTCTCAATTGCTACTCGCCTTCAGTGTTGCCAGTGGGCTACTTTTTCAAAATTCAGATTTCTTGATTGCCACCACTTTTTTGAAACGGTAATTTACTTTTTGTTTTCGCCTTAATTATCATGACATTGAATAAGGCACATTATATCATTTGTAAAAAGTGGTGCCAATGAAGAATCTGAATTAAAAAAAGTAGCCTATCTGGCAACACTGCTCACATTTATTCGGTTGGGACAATTTTTCTAAAAAAATTTGCTTTCAATCACACGGTTTTGCAAATGCGCTAATAAAACAACACAATTTCTTTTTTTATTTTTATTCTGATGTCAGAAGCAAATTTTGCGAAACAAAAAATCGTCAGATTTGGTCTTATACTTCAAACTGATAATCCGGTAGCCATAAAATTGCATATCGTTTTTTTTCTATATTTTGATGTTGCGGGAAAGGCTTTTTTATTCTTTTTTAGTCTATTTATAAAATAATACCTTTCTAGAAAGTTTGTCTTGAAATTCTCGTGGAAATGTATGAGAAATCTTTTTCGAGAAAGAGGTGTTTGGTGAGCAATTAAAAAATATGTTCTTTTTTTCTTTTTTGGTATCCAAAAGACTGGAGTATGGTGTGCGCTCTCAAGGCCAAATGAGATAAGACAATTTTTTTTTAATCCAAACCACCAATTCCGAATTCTATCTTGACACATTTAAAACTTGTATTTCTTCGCAGGAGATACAGGATTGTTACTGATGGTTTCAGCATGACAAAGCCTTTTCACACACGCGAAATCTAATACTGGAAGTGCTTTAAGAATTCTGTAATGACCTTTAATTTCAATAAGCCTGTGGACTCCAAAATCATTTAATTTTTTTTCTGGGGTACCTCAAAAATAGTCTTCTTTCCGTAGAAGTCCTACAAACATCGATGAATTTAAACAAATTTTTATTAAGGAAATTTCGTTAATAACATAAACATTATTGCGAAGTATGTCAAAAAACTTGGTTCGACTTGTAATGTTTGCATTCAAAATGATGGCGAGCATTTTTTATGTTTGCTGTAAGGAATGATAGTGTAAAAAATTGAATTACCCTTTTAGCGACACAATGCAACTTAACGGAATATCTTTACATGAGGGTTGAGTCTTTGAGCAATGTTGAATTCAGACACTTTTCTCCGGGAGGGACGTTTGTGGCTCCGGGGAGGACATTATAGAGTTTTGGGGATAATTGCAATTTGTGACCATTAAAAACACATAATCTAAAATTTTCCGGTGGGGACGGCATTTTATTGATATGGCGGATATGTCTCCCCCCGGACCACTCTCAACACTGACTTTCAGGGATCAAAAACCTACACGCCCGACATGCCCGACGAACTACATTTTTTAATTGGATTGGCACCGCTATAATTAAAGCATAGAATTCCCTTTGCCGTGTGATAATATTTTACCATTCAATGAAGGTTAAACCGATCTGAAATTTAAAATATAGCCCGTCTGGAAACACTGGTGTCGGCCATCTAAAATTTTTGAGCTCTGGTGTCATGTATGCATCAGTTGCAATCATCCTGATTATCCAGCTGATGCACTGCTTATCGCTGTTTATATTAATTTACCAGACGAATGTATCATACTGTCATTTCATATTATAAATAATAAATTATTATTTTTTCAATCAAAAAATGGAGCTCTATGCCAACTACTGTTATTGAAACCTAGCTTAAACGAACCTTTATTATGTTGAACTCGTGCTGTAGAATACTTTTCGATAAATTTAATTTCTCATAAAGTCGTTTGTAAAAGCAGTGTCAGTAAATCATTTTATCACTTTACAAGGAAATTAGAGTCGTTAGAGATAGTTAAAAATATTTTAATATAATACCAAGCTTTAAAATATTTGGTTGATATTCTAAAATACGTAAATTAATTAAAATATTAGAAAATTAAATAGCACATTTTTAAAGTGCGTAGTCACTCAGGAATTTCGAAGATCTGATGATCATATTATAAATGAAATCAACTTTTAGGTAAGTCTAATTAATTTTAAATTAATTTTTCAAATGAATTAAAAATAAAAGGATAAAATTAGAAAAGGAAAGAAATTGCATACGAAAATCGATGAGACTTTTTTATGCATAATTTATGTAGAAACGTTTTTATAAAAGAAGTTAGTATAAATGAACAGTCGTTAAACGTTAATGAAGTAAACATTTTTAGATAAAAAAAAAATCAAATCCCAACTTTCGAAAATTTAATTAATTTCCGAAATTAATTTTATTCGTTTAAGAAAATCAATATTTTCCGAAGCTACTCGAAAATAATTACTTTATTTTAATGTTAACTGATTTTTAAAGTAAAATTTCGAACTAACAATGACAAAAATGGCTATATAATTGATGCAAATATTTTAATGATTGCGAAGGATTACAATAATAGCGACTTTCAAACTAAGTTAATGAGAATTTATTTTTTAAAAGTCCTTTGAAAAGTAGAGTAGTTTCTGGATAAATATTTTTTCGCTGAAAACTTCCATGTGCTAAAACTGTAATATATATCTGTAAAGAAATTAACCCCTTGAAGGGCACCGGTATATAATATATACTAGTTACTTTTAATTCCCTTATGCCACATTGGCACCGGAATTTTAGTATTAAGATTTGCTTTTTACAATATACACGAAAAACAGCTTTTACTTTCTATCATATTAATTTGTTTGTGAATCCCGGTGTCAATTAGTCCTTTGAACATTTTAGGAACAGAAGTGCTTTGCCCCTCAAGGGGTTAAATGGTTATTTGGATGCTTGATTAATTTTGTAATATATTTATTAATAAAAAGTTAAAATAGGGGACTTAATGATTTTTTATATGGAAAAATCTTACTTATATTAGCTGAAAATGTCATAAATTAATCATTTACTCGCATTCATGCTGTATTGTCAGAAACTGCTCAGTAAACAGTAAATTAAAATAAGATAAAAATCTTCGATGATTAATTTTTTGTTTTTTAACATTCATTATTCTCATGATCTAACAAGCAGTAAAGAAATTGATTAAATATATTTTTTTTACAATAGCGTTTCTGTTTGTTTAATCAACATTAAAGCGTTTATCTTTTTTACAGGGTTTTTCTCTAACATGGTGTATAATTTGAAAAAAAAAAAAAATTGTGTCTATGTTTACAATTCATCTAACTTCATATTTAAATTTTATTATTTCTAATGGAGGTATTTCTTTACATAATATAGTTAATTATATAAATATGAATAATGCCTATTTTTTATAAATAGTGGGATATTTAAATGAAACAGTAAGACTGACGGATGAGTTATACAAACTTAAAATAATCTTATTTGAATCATCTACTTCAAATAAGATTTTGTAAAATCCTTCCCACAAAAATCTAACGAACATATTATAAATAATAGTCCGTAATAAAATTAACTATTTCGTAAAAGCTAATTAAATTTAAATTAGTTTTTGAAACGAATTAAAATTTGCAGAGTATTAAATTAGAAGAAAGAAAACCCATATGAAGTTCGAACAGATTTTTTTTATGCATAGTTTATGTAGAAAAGTTTTTTTTTAAGTTATTATAAAGGAACAATCTTAAAATGCTATAAAAATGAAGTAAACACATTTAAAATTCAAAAGAAATTCCCAGATGTCACCTTCGGAAATGTTAATTAATTTCTGAAATTAATTTATCGATATATAAAAAAATAATGTTTACCGAAGCTACTCAAAAATAGATACTTCATTTTAATGTTAACTGTTTTTAAAAGTAATATTTTGAACTAACAATGACAAAAATGGCTATATAACGAAAAATATTTTAACGTTTGCGAAGAATTACAATCATAGTGACTTTCATGAGAATGAGAATTTATTTTTAAACAGTCAATTAAAAAGTACAGTACATGTAGAAGAAATAAATATTCGCTGAGAACTTCCATATGTTAAAATTGTAAAACAAATGTGTAAAAGAATTAAATGGTTAATTGGATGCATTATTATTAATTTTGTAAGATATTCATTAATTCAAAGCGGAAATAAAAACTTGATTTTTTTAGGGGGCGATATAGAAAAATACTACTTGTACTAGTTGAAAATATAATAAATTAATAATTTACTCGCATTAATGCTCGATTGTTAGAAATGGTTTAAGCTAGTTCCATGGGTTTTGTAGTGTAAGTCACATTACCTTATAATTGCTATGCTTGTTTGCCACCGTTATTTTTGAAAAGTCTGCTTCGCCTTATTGAACTAATGAGAATGTGCCGATAAAATAAATAACATTTTTTTCGTACTAAAATACTGGTAGCCAAAAATCGTAGCCTGTGACTTACACTACAAGTACTCATGGAAATAGCCTTTAGTAAATTAGGAATTAAAATCTTAATTCTTTTTTTTTTACATTCATTACACAGGCCTACAAAAAAAATTTTTGTTTGGTGCCTTAGATTTTACAACTGATTTTAGATATTTTTAGGATATTGAATCTAAGTATGAAATCAGTTTTTCTCTATCAGCTCTACATTTTTAGATGGACGAAGAGAACTAAAAATGTTTTATAACAAAAGGGACCTTTAATGCGTAAACTGACGTCCTGACACAAGAACCTGTCGCGACGCTCAAGGCGATTTGTGAGGAGTTAAAATATGAGAAGACCTTGAAAAAACAGATATCCAAACAAAAATTAGGTTTTGAGCATGCTTAAAATTTCTGCTGCCCATCCATAAAGACAAATGGAAAAGCTGCCAAGAGATAAGATAGTCAATGTTCGCACACTCCTTGGAATTTCCAAGGACTATGGCACCACTATTAAAAACAAGAAAATTTACATTTAACTTTTAAACCACAACATTCGCAATCCCCACCTTCATTCACAGAATTTACGCTATTTTTTTGCAATGAAACACTTCGAAAATATTTTTAAAATTTAGTGGTAGAACTGTGCGAACTCTGGATAGTTTCTGGGTTCTGTATGTGAAAGCTATACTTGGTGCTTATGCTTGGTGACCTTCCATGCTATTTGTGTTTTGAATAGAACTCTTATAAAATTCACTTAAAACGTGCCGTGTTTATAGATTGTTGCATTTGTATTGCTGAATAGAACTTAAATAAGTTCAAGTAGAAGAAGTTGTATAAATCATCTTGATGAGTTTAGCTACAGATGCGGAGAATACAAGTTGAAAGACCATAGAAAAATGTTGCTGTCTTTGTAAAGAGAGCTTATTTTGGATATTATGATATTTGATTTGGTTATCAGGATAAAACCTAGGAACCACATCAGGTCTGTAACACTTGTACAGAGCACTTACAACAGTGGACTAACGGGAAAAGAAAAAGTCTCAAATTAAGCATATCAATGTTTTTTTTTTCAAACCATTTCGATTACTGTTATTTTTGCCTAGTAAATATTACTGGAACTAATCGAAACAACCGTTATAAATGAACTTATCCTGATTTAATTTCTGCAAAGTACGCGGTTCTTTACTAAGAGGAAGTGCCGATTCCAAAGTTTTTCCAGCTACCAGAGCTCAGTAAGGATGAATACTGTCCCCCTGATCATCCTTCCGATAGTTATTAGAGATGTCCTCAATGCCTCGACGTTTCATTCAGGATGAATTAAATGTCTCACCAGATATCTCATTTTATCAAAAGTAACGTGTGAATTACTGGCTTCAATATTGAAAGACAGAGATTTACTATAACAAACAACCAAAGTTATCTTTTACCGCACAAGAGAGAAAAGTTTACTACCCTTTTTTTTTCCAAGAAATCTTGTATTTTGTCGTAAATTAGAGGACTTCTGTAAAAATTTGGCCTTTTTTACTATTTTCCAGATGATTAGCCCTCATTTGTTGGCAACACAAAGCGGAGTTTGAATCGTGTCTTTCTACACAATGGGGACAAAATGGTTCCAAAACAATTACTCGCTCAACAAAAATGAAAGAATATAACAAAAAAAATGGTCTTTGACAAAATAAAATACCATGAACATGAACATCAAAGGGTGATTTGTGTGAAATTTAAAAATAGTAAACTTTCGCCTTGGACAGCAAAGTGTTTACACCAAATATCTTTGATTCTTGTGTTTTTTGGATAGCAGTGATATAAAACACCACTGGATTAGAAAATAGTGGCCTAAGAGAGAAAGCATGGTTGTTGGGAAAAAGAAATGTCATTAATAACCCCTTAGTTGGGCAAAATAAAATCACACTTCCTCCACTTCTTTTTATGGCGTTTTCGAAAACTTTCTTCGCAAACACAAAGCAGTAAACTATGTAGAACTCGTAAATTAAATGTATAATAGTTTTAAACCTCTTGGGTGTAATATGAGCATTAAAATGCACTATTTACATAGCTACTTGGAGCATTTTCTTGAAAATGTAGGAGACACAAGTAAGGAACAGGGTGAAAGATTTCACCAGAATATTAAGACTATGGAGGACCTCTATAAAGGAAGTTGGGATAAGCATATGATGGTAGATTACTGTTTGAGTTTAATAGGGGACTGTTCTAAAATATGTACAAGAATGTCCCGGAAAAGAAGCTTCCGAAGCGTTCCGTGAGAATCGGTCTCATCGGGTACATTTTTCACTATCTTTGAGATTAAAAATATTTGTATAATATATTTTTAAAAAATATTAATTAGATATGTGTATATCATAATAATAATAATTAATCTTCGTATAGTATAAAAATAAAAATTCTGTGTTTATTTTATTTATATACATATATATATATATTTTTAATACATAGATTTATCTTAAAATAATGCAACACATATTTCACAAAAAGTTGTTTATCTCAAAAATTTGAGCTGCTAGGGAAAACCTAATGCCATATTTGAATTCAGGACATCAAATCCATATAAAATCAGTTCCAAAAACCTGGGAACCAAAATGGCTGTTGACCAGTGTTATTTGTATCATCTAATAAGCAATAAAGGGATATTTCTGTTGATTTAATCAATATTCTGGAAGATATATGTTAAATCCTCTTTAAATTTTAAACGTTGTTTATTTGAAAGTGGCTTTAGAAAATTGTTAGTTATTTTTTAAGTCATCTCGAAAATTTATATTTCAATTACTCTGTAAAATTTAAACATGTTGTATTTCATAGTGTATTTCCCACGTTATTTCTTTAATTAATATTTTGCGAAATTTATTCATAAAATTTTTACATCATGTATTTTAAGCATTGCTCTTCGATTTATTGGATACTCTGGAAGGTTTTTAATTACCCTAATTTCCTGCCTATAATCCGCGGATCAAACAATTCTTTTTCGACCCAGAAATTTTATTTTGTAAATGAAGGCAAATATTTACGGCGATCTGAAAAGTTATATTTTATTTAATGAAATTTCTGGGTCGAAAAATGATTGTTTGATCCGCGGATTATACGCAGGAAATTAGGGTAACTTTTATCGGAAGCAACACTTTTTACACCAAGGTGGAAAATGATAGAAAAGATCATATAATTGTCTAATTGAAAATAGCAGATTACTTAAATGTGAGAGTAACACTCAAGGTTGGGGTTACACCAAGGTTCGCACACTCCTTGGAATTTCCAAGGACTCTGGCACCACTATTAAAAATAAGAAAATTTGCATTTAATTTTTAAACCACAACATTTGCAATCCCCACCTTCATTCACAGATTTTACGTTATTTTTCTGCAGTAAAACATTTTGAAAATATTCTTAAAATTTAGTGGTAAAACTGTGCGAACCCTGGGTTACACATACTTAAAATAATCGTATTGTAACCAACCACTTCAATGTGTAAAAATAACATCCGTTCTACAAACATCTAATGATCAGACTATAAATGATAATTCGTAATGAAATTAACTTTTTATAAAGTCTAATTAATTTTAAATTAGTTTTTGAAACGAATTAAAACTTTCAGAGGATAAAATTAGATAAGAAAAGAAAAAAAGAAAAAAAAAGAAATTCCATACGAAGTTTGAAGGGACATTTTATGCACAATTTCGGTAGAAAAGTAATTATAAAAAAAGTTTGCATAAAGGAACCGTCATAATAGGATCGAGCGTAAAGTAATAGGAACCATCATATAATTGTCTAAATGAAAATCGTGGATTACTTAAATGCGATAGTAACACTCAAGGGTGGGGTTGCACATACTTAAATTAACTGTATTGTAATCAACCACTTCAATGTGTAAAAATAATATCCGTCCCACAAAAATCTAATGATCATACTATAAATGATAATTCGTAATGAAATTAATTTTTTATAAAATCTAATTAATTATAAATTAGTTTTTGAAACGAATTTAAAACTTGCAAAGGATAAAATTAGATATAAAAAAAAATCCATATGAAGTTTGAAGGGACTTTTTATGCATAATTTCGATAGAAACATCTTTATATAAAAAGTTAGCATAAACGAGTAGTCGTAATAGGCGATCAAAATGAAGTAAACATCTATTAAATTAAAAAGAAGTTCCCAGATTCCAACTTTTGAAAATTTAATTACTTTCTAAAATTAATTTTATTCATTTAAGAAAATTTAATATTTACCGAAACTATTCGAAACTAATTACTTTATTTTAATGTTAACTGATTCTAAAATTAAAACTTTCGAACTAACAATGACAAAAATGGCTATCTAGCTGATGCAAATATTTTAATGATTGCGAAGGATTACAATGATATCGAATTTCATTCAAAGTTAATGAGAATTTATTTTTAAAAAGTCTATTGAAAAGTACAGTATTTTTTGGAGAAATAATTATTTGTTGGAAACTTCCATATGCTAAAATTGCTAAATGTATGAGTAAAAAAATTAAATGGTTAATTGGATACATTATTAATTTTGTAAGATATTAATTAATAAAAGGCTGAAGATGAGAACATTTTTTATTTGATATAGAAAAATCGTACTTATACTAGCTGAAAATATCATAAAATATTTATTTACTCGCAATAATGCTCTATTGTCAGACATGGCTTAATAAACTATAAATTAATATAAGATGAAAATCAAGATTATCAAGATTGTTTCCTTGTTTTGTTTTAATATTCAGTATTCATAATGTCTAACATGCAGCAATGAAATTATTTAAATACAATCGACTCTCGTTAATTCGAAATCGGATAATTTGAATCTTCCTTTAATTCGAAATAAACATGAAGTCCCGAAATTTTCAATGACAGAATAACATTAAAAACTTCCATTAATTCGAACTCATTTTCTCCTGACTTCGTTTAATTCGAACCATCTAGAATTCCGATTTTTCCATTTTCTTTTCTTTCTCACGGATTTCAGATCATTTGAATAACTTTCTTTCTTTGATTTTTGAGAAAATTGTTCCGAACGAGTATACACAGAGCCTGATTACTAACGGGGCACTCTCTCCCCAGTAAAATTACATAGAAATTTTCGCCTTGTTTAAACGCCCTTTTCAGAAAAAATTACTATCATGAATAAGGAAAAAATTTCTATTTATTTTTTCTGGTGGGAGAGTGCCCCGTTGATAATCAGGCCCTGAGTATACACATAATCCAATGCATTTGATATGCACTTTCTTAGTGCCCTGCCTGTCCATCAGTGACGCTTTAAATTTTTCTTCCATTGTGCTTGTTTCTGATCTTTTAATTAGTTTATGTATTTATACATTCTAATTTAATATTTAGTCATATTCTAATGATAACAGACGAAATGAATTAAAAAAAAAAAAAAAAAAAAAAAAAAAACAGTATAACATTGATTCCTTTATACTATACCATATTAAGCATGTTTTTACTTCATATTTTCCATAATTCGATCTTCGGATAATTCGAACATTTCTTGTGGTCCCGACGAGTTCGAATTAACGAGAGTCGACTGTATCTATATTTTCAGTAACATTTCTGTTTGTTTAATCAATATTCTGGAAGGTTTATGTTTAAAATACTCTTTAAATTTTAAACATCATGTATTTGAAAGTAATTTTAGAATTGTTGATTATGGTAGAATGTGGAAAATTTATATTTGAATTACTCTTGTTGCAATGTTTCCACGTTTCGGTTACTTGTTGTTTAACCCTTTCCGGCGCACTGTGCTCGGTCTGGGATACTTAATTTTAATTCCAAACTTGCAAACGGCACCAGTAATGTTTCAGTAAAATTTTGCTCTTACAACAAAAGCTAAAATTAAGGATTTCAAAATATCTAAAAAATTCGTTTGTGAATTCCGGTGTCAGTCCATAATTTCTCATTTTACTAACAGATTTTGCCCGTGCCGGAAAGGGCTAACAAGCAGGGAGCTTTATCTATTTTACAGGGGTTTTCTAAAGCATGTGGTATTATTTGAAAAAACTTTTTCTCTGTATCTGAGTTTACAATTCAACTAAGTACATATTTTAATTTATTATTTCGAATGAAAATATTTATTTATGTAATATAGTTAATTACATAATCACGGATAATCTTTATTTTTGTGAAATAGTCAAAAACATAAATGCGATAGTAACAATCATGATTGGGGTTGTACATGCTTAAAGTCACCTTATTTAAATTAACCTCTTCAATATGTAAAATAAAATCCTCTCCGCAAAAACATAATGATCATACTATAAATGATAATTCGTAATAAAATCAACTTTTGGGTAAAATCTAATTAATTTTAAATTAGTTTTTAAAACGAATTAAAACTTGCAGAAGATAAAATTAGAAAAAAGAAATGCAAGCGAAGTTCGAAAGACATTTACGTGCGTAATTTATGTAGAAACGTGTTCATTAAAAAAAAAAAAAAAAAAAAAAAAAAGTTAACATAAAGGAACAGTCGTAAAATGCAATCAAAATGACTTAAACATCGTTAAATTTCAAAAGAAGTTCCCATATTCCAATTTTGAAAATTTAATTAATTTCCAAAAGTAATTTCCAAAAATTAATTAATTTCCAAAAGAAATTTTATCCGTTTAAGAAAAAATAATATTTACCGTATCTACTGAAAATAATTACTTTATTTTCATGTAAAATGATTGTATAAGTAAAATGTCGAACTTACAGTAACAATAAAGGTAATCTAGCTGATGCAAATATTTTAATGTTTGGCAAAGGATTGCAATCATAGCAACTTTCATTCTAAGGTAATGAGAATTTATTTTTAAAAAGTCCATAGAAAAGAACAGTATGTTTTGACAAAACAATTATTCGCTGAGAACTTCCAAATGCTAAAACTGTAAAATATATGTGCAAAAGAATTAAATGGTTGATAGGATGCATTATTAGTTTTTTAAGATAATAATCAATAAAAAGCTAAACTATGGAACTTAATGATTTTTTAAAATTTGATATGGAAAAATCCTACTTATTCTAGCTGAAAACATCAAAGATTAATTATTTACACGCATTAATGCTCTATTATCAGAAATGGCTTTGTAAACTGTAAATTAAAATAAGATAAAATTCTTCGATGATTAGTCTCTTGTTTTTTTAATATTAAATATTCATATGGTCTAACAAGAAGTAAAGAAATTATTTCAATGTTTATTTTTTCAGTAACATTTATGTGTGTTTAATCAATCTGAAAAGTTTTTGTTTAAAATACCCTTTAAATATTAAACATCGTGTATTCGAAAGTAGTTTTAGAAGTGTTGATTATTTATGGAAGAATCTGAAAAATGTATGTTTCAATTACTGTCACTGCACTGTCTCCTCATTGTGTTTATTTGTTGTTTACAAAACAGGAAACTATTATCTATTTTACAGAGTTTTTCTCTAGCATGTACTATAATTTTGGGAAAAAATCTATGTCTAAATTTTCTGTTCAACTAAATTCATAATTTAATTTTATTATTTCTAATGGGAGTATTTCTTTATATAATATAGTTAATTATAGAAATATGGATAATACCTGTTTTTGAGAAATAGTGGAATATTTAAATGCAATAGTATCACTCATGATTGGAGTTATACGTACTTAACCCCTTCGCGACGGGTGCCTTGTGCCTTTTACGAATTTTTTTTAATGTTTTGTAGCCGGTTTTAAAAAACAGAAATTTGTGCCTTATTAAATCGAGAAAATGCACCGATTAAAGAAGGCAAATTTTAAAGTAAACTTTTATTGGTGTGTATAAAGAAGGATTCTTAAGCCTTTTGAGGCACGTATACATGTCGCTTGTTCCCAAGGGGTTAAAATTATCTTATTTTGATCAACCACTTCAATGAGTAATATCCTTGCCTAAAAAATATAAAGATATGCTAAAAATGATAGTTCGTAATGGAATTAATTCCAATTAATTCCAATTAATTTTAAATTAGTGTTTGAAACGAATTACCGTATTTACTCGTGTATAGGTCGCACGCGTGTATAAGGCGCACCCCTACTTTACAAGTAAAAATATGGATTTCTTGAAATCTCGTGTATAAGGCGCACCATAAATTTGATACGCTAATGAAGAATGACCAAAAGAATTTCAGTAAAAAAAACTCATAACAAACATTACATCAGACCAGAAAACAATACGAAAATGCATTTTTAGACTTCGGGTTGCAAGAGAATGACGGGAAATAGGAATGAGTGACGGTGAGTGCTAATTAGCATTTAGCTTATGTCATTAGCTCTGTTGTATAAAATATTGCAAGGAATGAAATAAATACGCAGTAATACTTCAATAATGTAACATTTTGGCGTTTTATATCTTCTTTGAATAATTTCTTGTTTCATATGTATATCGTTCGACTGCATTCAACAGTAAAAAATTATTCCGTGTATAAGGCGCACCTAGGAGTTTTGCCCTAATTTTTTGGAAAAAAAGTGTGCCCTATACACGAGTAAATATGGTAAAATTAGCTGAGGATAAGAAAAAAAGGAATGTAATTCCATACAAACTTCGAAGGGACTTTTTTATGCGTAATTTATGTAGAAATGTATTTATAAAAGAAAAGTTGGTATAAATCAAGAGTCGTAAAAGGCTATCAAAATGAAGTAAACAACTTTAAATTTCTAAAGAAGCTCCCAGATGCCAACTTTTGAAAATGTAATTAATTTTATCGGTTAAAGAAAAATTAATATTTACCAAACCTACTCGACAATAATTACTTTATTTTCATGTTAATTGATTTTAGCCCGGAAGGACGCGCGCAGGGCCTAATAGACCCAGGCTGCGTATGGTTTTTACAGTTGTAATCACTAATTTTTGTAATCTTCAATTTATTTTATCGCAGATTTTTTAAGAATTGGCTCCGTCTAAATAAACAACCAATTATTATTTGTTTTTATTGGTGACAAAGTTAAAATCATTCATACCCTCTATACGTGCGCGTTCTCCCGGGCTCAAAGTAAAACTTTGAACTAACAATGACAAAAATTTCTATCTGGCTGATGCAAATATTTTAATGATTACGAAGGCTTATAATTACAGCGATTTTCCTTCAATGCTAACGGGGATTTTTTTTTAAAAAAAAGTCCATTGAAAAGTATAATATTTTTTGGAGAAATACTTATTCGCTGAGAACTTCCATGTGTTAAAACTGTTGAATATATGTGTAAAAGAATCAAATGGTTAATTGGATGTATTATTAGTTTTGTACGATATTATTTAAAAGAAAGGTGAAGTACGGAACTTTGGATATGGAGAAATGTTATTTATCAGAGCTTAAAATATCATAAATTAATTATTATTTACTTGCATTAGTGCTCTATTGTCAGACACTGCTAATAAACTGTAAATTAAAATAAGATAAAAATCTTCGATGATTAATTTCTTGTCTTTTAATATTCATTATTCATATGATCTAATAAGTAGTAAAGGAATTATTTAAGTATATAATTTTTTTAGAAACATTTCAGTTGATTTAATCAATATTCTGGAAGGTTTATGTTTAAAATCCTCTTTACATTTTAAACATTCTGTATTTAAAAGTGGTTTTAGAAAATTGTAAGTTATTTTTTAAATAATATGGAAAAATTATGTTTGAATTACTCTATAAACTTGAAACATCGTGTATTTCATAATGTAATTCAAACGTTAATTATTTTATAGAATATATTAAAATTATTTTCACTTTCTCATTTTATAAACGTTATTTTCTTATAGAATTATTGAAAAAAATATATATTTAAAATTTTAACATCGTGTATTTTAAGCACTGCTGTTGGATGATTTTTAATACACATTTAATGAAAACTACCTTTTTATACACTGGGGTACACTGGGGAATTAATAGGAACAAACGTATAATTGCCTAAATGAAAATAGTGGATTACTAAAAATGCGATATTTACACTCATGGGTGGGGTTACACATACTTAAAATAATCCTATGTCAATCAACCACTTCAACGTGTGAAATAATATCCTTTCCACAAGATCCTAATGATCATACTATAAATTATAATTTCAGATAAAATTAACTTTTAGGTAAAATCTAATTAATTTTAAATTTGTTTTTGAAATGGTTTTAAATTAGCAGAAGATAAAACTATAAAAAAAAGAAGTTCCATAAAAAGTTCAAAAGGACATTTTTATGCATAATTTAAGTCGAAATATGTTCATAAAAAATGTTAGGTCAAAGGAACAGTCGTCCAAAATGAAGTAAACA
Source organism: Maratus speculifer (assembly GCA_964019185.1). Taxonomy (NCBI): domain Eukaryota; kingdom Metazoa; phylum Arthropoda; class Arachnida; order Araneae; family Salticidae; genus Maratus; species Maratus speculifer. Next base: position 237,309,105 of record OZ025300.1, read on the forward strand.
TCTTTAAAATTCAAAAAAAGTTCCCTGATTCCAACTTTTGAAAATTTAATTAATTTCTAAAATTAATTTTATCCGTTTAAGAAAAAATAATTTTTACCGAAACTTCTTGAAATAATTACTTAGTTTTAATGTTAACTGATTTTAAATGTAAAATTTCGAACTAACAGTGACAAAAATGGCTATCTAGCTGAAGCAAATATTTTAATGATTGCGAAGGATTACAATCATATCGACTTTCATTCAAAGTTAATGAGAATTTATTTTTAAAAAGTCCATTGAAAAGTGCAGTATTTTTGGATAAACAATTATTCGTTGGAAACTTCCATATGCTAAAATTGTTAAATGTATGTGTAGAAGAATTAAATGGTTAATTGGATACATTATTAATTTCGTAAAATATTAATTAAAATAAAGCTGAAGTACGGAATTTTGAATATGGAAAAATGTAATTTATCAAAGCTGAAAATATCATAAATTAATTATTTACTTCCATTAATGCTCTAATCTAAGAAATGTCTTAATAAACTGTAAATTAAAATTAGATAAAAATCTTCGATGGTTAATTTCTTTTTTTTTTTATATTCATTATTCAGATAGTCTAACAAGCAATAAAGAAATTATTTAAATATCTTTTTTTTTTTCAGTGACATTTCTGTTTATTCAATATTCTTGAAAGATTATATTTAAAATAATCTTTAAATTTTAAATATTGCGTATTAAATGTAATTTTAGAATTTTTGATTATTTATGGAAGAAATGTAACCCAAATAATTTGCGAATTAAACGAATGTGGTTAGAATCTGTTTTAAGTGCTATTTTAAACAATGTGCAAAAATATCCGCCAACAACGTTCCGTGGTTTCTAAATATTTATTGTAATCATAGATAAAAAAAATCTATGTGTAATTTTTGTAAACGATTACTTTAATATTAATTGGAACATCGTGCATTTAATTTTAGCACAAACATTAGCGAATTTACATAGCAAGCATGAGCTGAATTCTTTGTTGGTGAATAATTCTTCTCATTTTGTACCCCACTGCATGTGATTCCTTATAAGGTTTTAATTGTATTCAATACATATTCTAGGGGCTACCACGGACTAATATTTTTGTATTTAATTCGCATCACTATGCTTTAAAAAATATATTTTTTTATTATTTTTGTCTTGCGTGAGTTAACAATATACTTTTAACACTTTAAATGGCATGCAGTTGTATTTCTGCATTGTTAAATTCACACCGGAATATTAGAAAAAAATTCTAAATAACGAAAACGAGCTTATATTCAATTTTTTTTTCTTTTAAACTTCAACCCTTGGCACCGCTGCGGAGACATCATATTTCACTAGTGGATCCAAACAGCAATAGCTCCCTACGGACACTATCACCGCGCATGCGCTATCCCGATTTTGAATTAATCGAAAAATCCGGAGAAAAAATATTGTATAAATTGAAAAATCCGGAGCTAAAAATGTTATATAAATCGACACACTGGATTAGACTGTGTATTTGCAATTCTTTTTGAAGCCGTACTGCCAATCCTGATTACCACTTTAGCACTAAATAATCATGCGCAGTAAATCTCCATAGGGAGCTATTGTTGTTTCGATCCGCCTGTTCATATTTCTTTCCAAAATTTGTTTTTGGCACCAGTAATAAAGGAAAATAAATGTTCCTTATTTAATCTGAGCATTTAAAAAGTGGTGCCTAACCGAACAAAATTTGTGTAAGAGGCACCGGAGTCTGACGGGTTAAATAATGCTTGAAAACCATTGTTGAAAATAGAATGAAATTAAAATATTCAAAATTTAAACTTTGTGTATTTCATGCATTAAAAAATATATTTCGAAAATGATAAATCTAAACATAACTTGCAAATTTGAATAATTTTTCTAAAATTTTAATTATTTATGGCATTATTTGCTGCGATTTACAACGATAAAGAGAAAAAAGTTTAACATGAATTTTCCTAAAAACAGTGCAAGAAGTGCATTAACTAAACAAAAATGAATTGGAAATTAGTACCATACGGATAATTACTGCATCCATGGGAAATACCATAGCTAAATTACAACAGTTTTTTCAAATCTTTCAGCAATTAAATGACTTTAAGCGTAGATTAATTGATATTTTACAGAGAATTAATAAAAAACCGAAAAGTAAATCATGGAAAAAAGACAAATTATTTACCTTAAATGATGGACAGTCACAATAAACTTATTTATTACTTTCAGACGTAGACTATTTTCATAAATACATATAGGTTAAAAAAGGTGTTTTCCAACCAATTTATTTCATATTTACATGAGTACCCCAAACAAATGAAAGGAAAAGCGATTACATACTCTTAACAGAAATTTGTAATTGGATGTTTTTTTACAATACTTCTTAACACTACACCTACCGAAAATTTGAATCAAGTTTTATAAAAATGTTTTCACACCAGAATTTTGATTTGAAACAGTTTAACTTTAAAATTTAACGTTTTTTTTTCTTCACTATATTTTTTTTGTACTTATTTCGTTATAAAATTTCTAGTTTGAGTCGAAATGTTGGTTCACAGTTGTTCATGTGTTAATAAATGATCTTCTTTATTTACGTCGTTATCGCAAGTGAAAAAAAAGGCTAATGCGCATGTAAACAGTATTACAAAAATCTAGGTGCAATTGACCAGTTTCTTACCTCTAAAATTTAAAACTTTTCTTCCCTTAAAATTTAATTGCATTCTTTCAAGAATTTTACTCAAAATATTATACTAAAATAATAATATTAATTTTAGTGGCGAGAGACTGCCTGCTGACGCCTTGATTTTTTCCAGAATATGAAATTTAAAATATGTGTTGTACTTTTAAATTTAAATTAAATTTGTTAATTGTAGAATTTAAAACTAAATTTTCCTAGAAAAATTATAGATATCAAAGTAAAAGGTTTTAAAAATCAGTAATATTTAGTCAATAAGAAGAAAATTATAATTTCACAAATAATAATTAATGGCGGTTTGTATTCCGTATACATTAAATTGAGGAAAATTAATTAGAATGTTTCAAATATGTTTTTTACTCATGAAATGCAGTTAAATGCATTTTAATAATGCAAAATCTTAAGATTCTGGAATTTTTTCAAGATGTTCTAGAAAGCCTTTCCGACACAGAAAAAATTTGTTTGTAAAATTATAGAATAATTCACTGATACCGGAATTTACAAACGAACATTTTAGAAAGTAAAAACTGTTTCTTCAAGTTTTTCTTTGTCAAAAGAAAAATAAAATAAAATAAAAATAAAAATAAAATAAATAAATCCTGTTAGTTGACTTTGAGATTACATGAACACAAATATGTTACAAGAAAAACAGTTACAGATAATAAAAAAATGCAATTAAATGATTTTTAATAATAAAATTTATAAAAAAAAATTTTTATTTTACATCTATATCGGAAGCGAAAAGAAAGCTTAATGTTCATGTAAAAAATTATCTGTAAAATAAATTAATATACAACTTAAAATAAACAATATTATTTTTTCAATAATAAGAAAAATATCCTTTCACAACAAATAGTTAATGGCAGTTTAAATCATGTGTAAGTTAAATTGAGAAAAATTGATGTAAATATCCATAGATTTTTTTACTAATGAATTAATGTTATATGTATTTTATACTCACGGCTCAATAATAAATGCAAATACTGAAAACTCTACAAAATTTTTAATCAATTTTAAAAGAGGACAAAATGAACAAATTCCAAGTTTTAAATACGTAACAAAGTTTTGAAATTAAGTAAAAATTCTCAAGAAAATTAAATATGCAAAATATGAGAAAATTCTGAATTAATTTTAGTCTATAATAATTTTAACAATAATATTCATAATTAACTGAAGTAATGTGTTAAATAAAACAACTTTAATAATTAAAGAGGTTTAAAAAATTTCCCCTTTTATATCCCCTTTATTAAAATATTAAATATTTGACTTACATAGAATGAAAAATATAATGAAAGTTCTAAATTTAGATGAAGTTCCTCAAAAATCGAGAACGTAATTACCAATTAATTTCAGCCTTAATGCATTCGCAACGAAAGATTAATACGAAATTTTTAATGTTTTATCATCGGTTTTTAAATACAGAAATTTGTGCCTTATTATACCAAGGAAATACTCCGATTAAATAACGCAAAATGTTCAGTAAAATTTTATTGGTGGGAATAAACATGGATTCATAAGCCTTTTTCGCAGCACGTTTACTTATCGCTCGTCCCCAACGGGTTAAACTTAGGTCAGAGCATAGAGGGCAAATGTTATTGTTCTTACCAGTATATTTTATCAATAATCATCAAGAGATTTTTTTATAAGAATTGCTGTAGGCCTATATCATGAAGATCATTAGGAAAAAATAGGGGAGATTGGGGATACTTGAGCATAGGGGATACTTGAGCCACCCCTATTATCTCTACAGTTGGTCAATTTTTCTTTCTAAAACTGGCAACATGGTAACATATTTATAGTTCTGAACATGGTAAAAAAAGAAATCACATACCTTGGTAACATTTTGAAAGTATGGTGATTAACCCCTTGAGCTCTGCTGGTAGAATTTTCTACCACAAAATTTTAATTCTGAAATGTCACAACGACACCAGAAAATTCGACTAAATTTATTTGAAAAAGGTTTAACGCATTTTTTCGCGTATATTGTAAATCGGTTTTTTTTTCTTTGCAAAATACTGGTGCGAATGTGACATTTGGCTCAAGTATCCCCTCCATGGGGATACTTGAGCCACGATGTAAAAGAAAAAGTAAAAATTTATTAGACATAGAAAAACAGTTCAAAATTAATTGAAAGTGTTTTTCAATTGAAGAAAAAATATCAAATTTTCATTTTTAATATTTTATTTTGTTCTAAGAAATTATAAAAAATTAAAAAAAATTAAAATTAAAAAAATGGCTCAAGTATCCCCATCTTCCCCTACTAATAAGAACAATAAAATGTGTCCTATATGTTCCGATCCCTGAAATACAGCAATAAGTTTGAAAATTAACTGAAGTAATGTGCTAAGTAAAACTATTTTAATAATTAAAGAAATTTTAGTAATTTTCTCTTTTGTATCTGAAAGATTAAAACATTACATATGCGGCTTACATAAATATAAAAAATATAAATGTTTGATGTAAAAAACTCATCTGAAAAAAAAATATTACTCACGGATATAATTAGTTTGTGGGAAAGACCATGTGATTATTTTATATAATACTCGAGTAAAAAAATTAACTGACTAATTGCATGCTATGAGGAAATTTACAGTAACTTTATTAACAAAAAACTGAAGCATAGAAATTTAATGAATATTTTGACCAAATAAATTGTAAATCTGTTTCATTCTATGGATATTTGCCAACTATTAGAGTTTAGCCCCAAATTTTTAAAACTGATATTGATTTCCGCATAAAATTAAAAATAGTACTTTGTACTTTAATTAATGACAAACTTTTCATGGTTTCTTACAGTAAAAATAGCTATTTTAGAATCACCGGATGAATTTGAAAATTCTGGATAAATGAGGCGGTAAGATGGCAAACTCCAGCTTTTGTTCTTTAAATGTTTAAAAAATATTTGAAAATGTATTTTTTTCATATATCGTCATTTACTTTATTTCAAGCTGTACGCGACATGTAAATTAAAAAAAAATCCTTACTTTAAACAAGTTTAACTTAGGTGAAATTGAAACATTTACATCATTAAAATATTTAAAAAAAAATTCTCTTCTTTTTTAATTAAGAAATTTTTCATTCATGTTAGAAATTTAGAACAGTATTTTTCTATTTCTTTTATTACATAAACTAAAAAGTCTTCTTTCGTAAGTTCCGAGAACGAAAGAATGTGGTATGATTTTATACGATAAAAAGTGTCGAAATAGAAAAGTATATTTTCTTTCAATTTTCTTTAAACATCAGTAAAGGATAATTTTCATGAAAGCCAATTAAAGAATAGCTTTAATCGAAAAATAATGATTTTGAGTAAATGTTCATCTAAAAAAAAAAAAAAACAATCTTTTTTTTTTTTTTTTTTTTTTTTTTTTTTACGATGCTCATACAATTAATTGAAAATATATTTACATTCGAGGAAATATATAAAGTTATTCATATTAAACTTTTCATATATTATCGTCAAAAACAGTATTGTTGCAGCGTATATAGGGTTCTTTCGATCTTATGGTTAGACAACTTCAAACTCTTTTCTCTTAGAAAAGTAGAAAATAATTTATTTACAGATCTTCAGAACAACAGAGTCTTCGAAACTCACAAATATTACAAGATATTCCAAAATAACTGTTTAAATCTATCGAACAAGTACAAATATAGGTCGCAGAGACTCTTTATACAATGTCTCAACACTATATCACATTCAAAACAACGTAGATAAAACTCAATACATCAAGCAAACTTGCTTGGAAAATCTCTAGTAGCTCACTCAATGACTGACTGGTAAATAATAACAACAACAGCTCGTATCGCTCTCCTTATATATAGTCTCGTAGCATGTGCTAGAAATTTCTAGAAAAACCTGGAAAACCACGGAACAACAAACAATGTATCAGTAGACCTAAGGAGGGTTACCATAAATAGGGAAGGGTTACCATCGCCAACAATCGCCAAGTTTGTCGCCAACTTGGCGATATATCGCCAAATTTGGCGACCAAAATTAGTCGCCAAAAGTGACGCCAACTTGGCGATATCTTCATTCTTTCGCCAATCTGCCATAGACATACACTGAAAATAATGGACAAGTTTGCTTGATAACAGAGACAATGTAACAAAAACTAATATTAGTAAAGGAATGGAGCTTAATAAGATTATTTACATTATTTTACAGTACAAACACTAACTATTTACAAAATTCGTAACACTACCCCCTCCTCAAAGACTGCACGTCCCGGGCAGTGCAATCCTTGAGTTAAAGGAAAACACTTAAAATAAATAAACAAATAAATAAATAAATAAATAATAACAATAATAATAAAATTTACATAAATAAGAACTAATTACTATTTACATATTTACAAAAAGTGACTTTCATGACCATGGTCTGAAATTCCAGTTTTGAATTTTTAATCACTTTGGCCAAAATAAGGGGCTAGCCGGTTTTAGTGTACAACCTTGGGTTTGGCGTGTGGCGATTTTCGTATGCGTACGACGACGTCATTCAGCCTGTTGACGACTGTGTAAGGACCGTCCCAGTTTCTTTGTAGTTTTGGCGACAGTCCCTTACGACGTATCGGATTCCACAACCAAACTTTGTCACCTTCGTTGAACTCATGTCCAGTTGCCTTTGTGTCGTACAGTGTCTTCATCTTTTCTGATGCCAGTCCAATTCGGTTCCTCGCTAGACAATGAATCTCCTCAATCCGTGCCTGGAGTTCATCGACATATTCCTCAGGCGATGAAGGAGCATCAGGAGGACGGCCAAACAAAAGATCAGCAGGCAGACGAAGATCACGACCAAAGAGCATTTGAGAAGGGGAGTAACCAGTGGCCTCATGAGTGGCACTCCTGTAGGCAAGCAGGAAAAGAGGCAATTTCTTGTCCCAGTCCTGTTGGTCTCTAGACACCAGGAGAGAGAGGCTATTTAGGATGGTACGATTGAACCGCTCCACCATGCCGTCCGATTGAGGATGTAGAGGTGTAGTTCGAGTTTTGTCCATGCCGAGTAGTCCGCACATTTCCTTAAACACAGCCGAATCAAAGTTTCTTCCTTGATCGGAATGGATTTGAAGAGGAACTCCGTATCTGGAAACCCAGTGTTGAACCAGTATGTCTGCTACGGTTACCGTCTCTTGATTAGGAATGGCGTAGGCTTCAGGCCACTTAGTGAAGTAGTCCATGACAACGAGGATGTACTTATTGCCATCAGATGTTCTAGGAAGTGGACCCAGGATGTCTAGTGCAATTCGTTCGAAAGGAGCTCCTACATTATAACGTTGCAATCGTCCACGGGTGCGCTTCTTTGGACCTTTACGTGCTACACAGGTGTCACAAGTTCGACACCACTTCTCCACATCACTGCGAACATTATTCCAGTAGAAACGCTCTCGAACCTTTTGCAGGGTCTTCATTACACCAAAATGACCTCCAGTGGGACTACCATGCAGTTCTTGAAGGACCATAGAAATTCTCGACTTAGGGAGTAGTAGTTGCCATCTACATGTCTTTCCATCGTCAGACTCCCATTTTCGGTACAAGATGCCGTTCTTCAAATGTAAGGAATCCCAGAGAGCCCAATAACGTTTAGTCGTAGGATGGTAATGGGCCATGTCTTGCCAGCTGGGCTTCCTGTTGGACTCCTCTTTCAGCTCTAGAATTGGCTTAATTTCAGGATCAGCAATTTGATCTTTACGCAGGCTCTCGTCACTCCACGGATCTTGCGATGATGTAGACCCAGTTGTAACTTGTCTTACTATAGGACCTTTGACATTAAATTTCTTCTCAACCCGGTCGCAGTATCTACAATTCTCTGAGCAGGGTCTTCTTGAGAGAGCATCTGCATTTCCATGCAATGAGCCTTTTCGATGGCGTATCTCCATATCGTACTCTTGAAGATTTTGTATCCACCTGGCTATTTGGCCTTCAGGGTTCTTAAAATTCAATAGCCAAGTTAGAGAAGCATGATCAGTTCGGATCAGGAACTTTCGACCGTAAAGATAGTGATGAAAGTGGTCTATGGCTTTCACTACAGCAAGAAGCTCTTTTCTTGTTACGCAGTAATTTCGCTCGGCCTTTGACAAGCACTTGCTGAAATAGGCGATAACACGCTCCTGGCCGTCGATTTCCTGGGACAGTACAGCGCCAATGCTTTCGTTGCTTGCATCCGTATCAAGTATAAACTGTTTATCGATTTGAGGATACGACAGAATTGGAGTGGATGTCAAGGCCTCCTTAAGCTTTTCGAAAGCAGCGTCACATTCCTGTGTCCACATAAATTTTTGATTGGCTTCTGTTAATTTATGAAGTGGTCTTGCAATCATCGAGAAGCCTTTGACGAATTTTCTGTAATAGGTGCATAATCCTAGAAAACTTCGAAGCTGGTGAACATCTGCTGGACGATTCCAATTTTTCACGGCCGATATCTTTTCCGGATCAGTCCTAACTCCTTCCGCCGAAATGATGTGTCCAAGGTAGGCGACTTCATTGCGAAACAAACTGCACTTCGAAGGGCTTAACTTCAAATTAGCTTCCTTTAATTTTTGTAGCACTCGCCTGAGGTGGTTCAGATGTTCATCAAAGGATTTTCCTATGATTATGATATCATCTAAATAAACAAGACATGCTTCATATGACAGTCCCCGGAGAACCGTTTCCATAAGCCGTTCGAAAGTTGCAGGTGCGTTACATGGACCAAAAGGCATTACTTTGAACTGCCATAATCCTTGTCCCGTTGTAAAGGCAGTCTTCTCGCGGTCGTCCGGATGGATCTCTACCTGCCAGTAACCACTCTTTAGATCCAGAGTCGAGAACCAAGTGTTGCCCGCAAGTGTGTCAAGAGTGTCGTCAATCCTTGGCAGAGGGTAACTATCCTTTTTGGTGACGTCATTCAGTCGGCGGTAGTCTACACAAAATCTTGTAGAACCATCCTTCTTTCTTACTAATACAATGGGAGACGCCCATGGACTTGTTGATGGTTCGATGACGTCATTTTCTTCCATATCTTTAATTAAATTCTGCACCTCTTCTTGCTTGGCAAAAGGTAATCGTCTAGGGTGCTGTTTAATTAAAGATATGGAAGAAAATGACGTCATCGAACCATCAACAAGTCCATGGGCGTCTCCCATTGTATTAGTAAGAAAGAAGGATGGTTCTACAAGATTTTGTGTAGACTACCGCCGACTGAATGACGTCACCAAAAAGGATAGTTACCCTCTGCCAAGGATTGAGGACACTCTTGACACACTTGCGGGCAACACTTGGTTCTCGACTCTGGATCTGAAGAGTGGTTACTGGCAGGTAGAGATCCATCCGGACGACCGCGAGAAGACTGCCTTTACAACGGGACAAGGATTATGGCAGTTCAAAGTAATGCCTTTTGGTCTATGTAACGCACCTGCAACTTTCGAACGGCTTATGGAAACGGTTCTCCGGGGACTGTCATATGAAGCATGTCTTGTTTATTTAGATGATATCATAATCATAGGAAAATCCTTTGATGAACATCTGAACCACCTCAGGCGAGTGCTACAAAAATTAAAGGAAGCTAATTTGAAGTTAAGCCCTTCGAAGTGCAGTTTGTTTCGCAATGAAGTCGCCTACCTTGGACACATCATTTCGGCGGAAGGAGTTAGGACTGATCCGGAAAAGATATCGGCCGTGAAAAATTGGAATCGTCCAGCAGATGTTCACCAGCTTCGAAGTTTTCTAGGATTATGCACCTATTACAGAAAATTCGTCAAAGGATTCTCGATGATTGCAAGACCACTTCATAAATTAACAGAAGCCAATCAAAAATTGCAGGTGCGTTACATAGACCAAAAGGCATTACTTTGAACTGCCATAATCCTTGTCCCGTTGTAAAGGCAGTCTTCTCGCGGTCGTCCGGATGGATCTCTACCTGCCAGTAACCACTCTTCAGATCCAGAGTCGAGAACCAAGTGTTGCCCGCAAGTGTGTCAAGAGACTTCTGACACCCACTCTGACTTCTGATCCCACTTCTGACACCAAATGTTGCAGCGTATATAGGGTTCTTTCGATCTTATGGTTAGACAACTTCAAACTCTTTTCTCTTAGAAAAGTAGAAAATAATTTATTTACAGATCTTCAGAACAACAGAGTCTTCGAAACTCACAAATATTACAAGATATTCCAAAATAACTGTTTAAATCTATCGAACAAGTACAAATATAGGTCGCAGAGACTCTTTATACAATGTCTCAACACTATATCACATTCAAAACAACGTAGATAAAACTCAATACATCAAGCAAACTTGCTTGGAAAATCTCTAGTAGCTCACTCAATGACTGACTGGTAAATAATAACAACAACAGCTCGTATCGCTCTCCTTATATATAGTCTCGTAGCATGTGCTAGAAATTTCTAGAAAAACCTGGAAAACCACGGAACAACAAACAATGTATCAGTAGACCTAAGGAGGGTTACCATAAATAGGGAAGGGTTACCATCGCCAACAATCGCCAAGTTTGTCGCCAACTTGGCGATATATCGCCAAATTAGGCGACCAAAATTAGTCGCCAAAAGTGACGCCAACTTGGCGATATCTTCATTCTTTCGCCAATCTGCCATAGACATACACTGAAAGTAATGGACAAGTTTGCTTGATAACAGAGACAATGTAACAAAAACTAATATTAGTAAAGGAATGGAGCTTAATAAGATTATTTACATTATTTTACAGTACAAACACTAACTATTTACAAAATTCGTAACACTACCCCCTCCTCAAAGACTGCACGTCCCGGGCAGTGCAATCCTTGAGTTAAAGGAAAACATTTAAAATAAATAAACAAACAAATAAATAAATAAATAATAACAATAATAATAAAATTTACATAAATAAGAACTAATTACTATTTACATATTTACAAAAAGTGACTTTCATGACCATGGTCTGAAATTCCAGTTTTGAATTTTTAATCACTTTGGCCAAAATAAGGGGCTAGCCGGTTATAGTGTACAACCTTGGGTTTGGCGTGTGGCGATTTTCGTATGCGTACGACGACGTCATTCAGCCTGTTGACGACTGTGTAAGGACCGTCCCAGTTTCTTTGTAGTTTTGGCGACAGTCCCTTACGACGTATCGGATTCCACAACCAAACTTTGTCACCTTCGTTGAACTCATGTCCAGTTGCCTTTGTGTCGTACCGTGTCTTCATCTTTTCTGATGCCAGTCCAATTCGGTTCCTCGCTAGACAATGAATCTCCTCAATCCGTGCCTGGAGTTCATCGACATATTCCTCAGGCGATGAAGGAGCATCAGGAGGACGGCCAAACAAAAGATCAGCAGGCAGACGAAGATCACGACCAAAGAGCATTTGAGAAGGGGAGTAACCAGTGGCCTCATGAGTGGCACTCCTGTAGGCAAGCAGGAAAAGAGGCAATTTCTTGTCCCAGTTCTGTTGGTCTCTAGACACCAGGAGAGAGAGGCTATTTAGGATGGTACGATTGAACCGCTCCACCATGCCGTCCGATTGAGGATGTAGAGGTGTAGTTCGAGTTTTGTCCATGCCGAGTAGTCCGCACATTTCCTTAAACACAGCCGAATCAAAGTTTCTTCCTTGATCGGAATGGATTTGAAGAGGAACTCCGTATCTGGAAACCCAGTGTTGAACCAGTATGTCTGCTACGGTTACCGTCTCTTGATTAGGAATGGCGTAGGCTTCAGGCCACTTAGTGAAGTAGTCCATGACAACGAGGATGTACTTATTGCCATCAGATGTTCTAGGAAGTGGACCCAGGATGTCTAGTGCAATTCGTTCGAAAGGAGCTCCTACATTATAACGTTGCAATCGTCCACGGGTGCGCTTCTTTGGACCTTTACGTGCTACACAGGTGTCACAAGTTCGACACCACTTCTCCACATCACTGCGAACATTATTCCAGTAGAAACGCTCTCGAACCTTTTGCAGGGTCTTCATTACACCAAAATGACCTCCAGTGGGACTACCATGCAGTTCTTGAAGGACCATAGAAATTCTCGACTTAGGGAGTAGTAGTTGCCATCTACATGTCTTTCCATCGTCAGACTCCCATTTTCGGTACAAGATGCCGTTCTTCAAATGTAAGGAATCCCAGAGAGCCCAATAACGTTTAGTCGTAGGATGGTAATGGGCCATGTCTTGCCAGCTGGGCTTCCTGTTGGACTCCTCTTTCAGCTCTAGAATTGGCTTAATTTCAGGATCAGCAATTTGATCTTTACGCAGGCTCTCGTCACTCCACGGATCTTGCGATGATGTAGACCCAGTTGTAACTTGTCTTACTATAGGACCTTTGACATTAAATTTCTTCTCAACCCGGTCGCAGTATCTACAATTCTCTGAGCAGGGTCTTCTTGAGAGAGCATCTGCATTTCCATGCAATGAGCCTTTTCGATGGCGTATCTCCATATCGTACTCTTGAAGATTTTGTATCCACCTGGCTATTTGGCCTTCAGGGTTCTTAAAATTCAATAGCCAAGTTAGAGAAGCATGATCAGTTCGGATCAGGAACTTTCGACCGTAAAGATAGTGATGAAAGTGGTCTATGGCTTTCACTACAGCAAGAAGCTCTTTTCTTGTTACGCAGTAATTTCGCTCGGCCTTTGACAAGCACTTGCTGAAATAGGCGATAACACGCTCCTGGCCGTCGATTTCCTGGGACAGTACAGCGCCAATGCTTTCGTTGCTTGCATCCGTATCAAGTATAAACTGTTTATCGATTTGAGGATACGACAGAATTGGAGTGGATGTCAAGGCCTCCTTAAGCTTTTCGAAAGCAGCGTCACATTCCTGTGTCCACATAAATTTTTGATTGGCTTCTGTTAATTTATGAAGTGGTCTTGCAATCATCGAGAAGCCTTTGACGAATTTTCTGTAATAGGTGCATAATCCTAGAAAACTTCGAAGCTGGTGAACATCTGCTGGACGATTCCAATTTTTCACGGCCGATATCTTTTCCGGATCAGTCCTAACTCCTTCCGCCGAAATGATGTGTCCAAGGTAGGCGACTTCATTGCGAAACAAACTGCACTTCGAAGGGCTTAACTTCAAATTAGCTTCCTTTAATTTTTGTAGCACTCGCCTGAGGTGGTTCAGATGTTCATCAAAGGATTTTCCTATGATTATGATATCATCTAAATAAACAAGACATGCTTCATATGACAGTCCCCGGAGAACCGTTTCCATAAGCCGTTCGAAAGTTGCAGGTGCGTTACATGGACCAAAAGGCATTACTTTGAACTGCCATAATCCTTGTCCCGTTGTAAAGGCAGTCTTCTCGCGGTCGTCCGGATGGATCTCTACCTGCCAGTAACCACTCTTCAGATCCAGAGTCGAGAACCAAGTGTTGCCCGCAAGTGTGTCAAGAGTGTCGTCAATCCTTGGCAGAGGGTAACTATCCTTATTGGTGACGTCATTCAGTCGGCGGTAGTCTACACAAAATCTTGTAGAACCATCCTTCTTTCTTACTAATACAATGGGAGACGCCCATGGACTTGTTGATGGTTCGATGACGTCATTTTCTTCCATATCTTTAATTAAATTCTGCACCTCTTCTTGCTTGGCAAAAGGTAATCGTCTAGGGTGCTGTTTAATTAAAGATATGGAAGAAAATGACGTCATCGAACCATCAACAAGTCCATGGGCGTCTCCCATTGTATTAGTAAGAAAGAAGGATGGTTCTACAAGATTTTGTGTAGACTACCGCCGACTGAATGACGTCACCAAAAAGGATAGTTACCCTCTGCCAAGGATTGACGACACTCTTGACACACTTGCGGGCAACACTTGGTTCTCGACTCTGGATCTGAAGAGTGGTTACTGGCAGGTAGAGATCCATCCGGACGACCGCGAGAAGACTGCCTTTACAACGGGACAAGGATTATGGCAGTTCAAAGTAATGCCTTTTGGTCTATGTAACGCACCTGCAACTTTCGAACGGCTTATGGAAACGGTTCTCCGGGGACTGTCATATGAAGCATGTCTTGTTTATTTAGATGATATCATAATCATAGGAAAATCCTTTGATGAACATCTGAACCACCTCAGGCGAGTGCTACAAAAATTAAAGGAAGCTAATTTGAAGTTAAGCCCTTCGAAGTGCAGTTTGTTTCGCAATGAAGTCGCCTACCTTGGACACATCATTTCGGCGGAAGGAGTTAGGACTGATCCGGAAAAGATATCGGCCGTGAAAAATTGGAATCGTCCAGCAGATGTTCACCAGCTTCGAAGTTTTCTAGGATTATGCACCTATTACAGAAAATTCGTCAAAGGCTTCTCGATGATTGCAAGACCACTTCATAAATTAACAGAAGCCAATCAAAAATTGCAGGTGCGTTACATAGACCAAAAGGCATTACTTTGAACTGCCATAATCCTTGTCCCGTTGTAAAGGCAGTCTTCTCGCGGTCGTCCGGATGGATCTCTACCTGCCAGTAACCACTCTTCAGATCCAGAGTCGAGAACCAAGTGTTGCCCGCAAGTGTGTCAAGAGACTTCTGACACCCACTCTGACTTCTGATCCCACTTCTGACACCAAATGTTGCAGCGTATATAGGGTTCTTTCGATATTATGGTTAGACAACTTCAAACTCTTTTCTCTTAGAAAAGTAGAAAATAATTTATTTACAGATCTTCAGAACAACAGAGTCTTCGAAACTCACAAATATTACAAGATATTCTAAAATAACTGTTTAAATCTATCGAACAAGTACAAATATAGGTCGCAGAGACTCTTTATACAATGTCTCAACACTATATCACATTCAAAACAACGTAGATAAAACTCAATACATCAAGCAAACTTGCTTGGAAAATCTCTAGTAGCTCACTCAATGACTGACTGGTAAATAATAACAACAACAGCTCGTATCGCTCTCCTTATATATAGTCTCGTAGCATGTGCTAGAAATTTCTAGAAAAACCTGGAAAACCACGGAACAACAAACAATGTATCAGTAGACCTAAGGAGGGTTACCATAAATAGGGAAGGGTTACCATCGCCAACAATCGCCAAGTTTGTCGCCAACTTGGCGACATATCGCCAAATTTGGCGACCAAAATTAGTCGCCAAAAGTGACGCCAACTTGGCGATATCTTCATTCTTTCGCCAATCTGCCATAGACATACACTGAAAATAATGGACAAGTTTGCTTGATAACAGAGACAATGTAACAAAAACTAATATTAGTAAAGGAATGGAGCTTAATAAGATTATTTACATTATTTTACAGTACAAACACTAACTATTTACAAAATTCGTAACAGTATTTTCAACGAGAAACGAAAAAAAAAAATCCAATCAAATAAAAAAAAAATCTAATCTTAAAATAGTTAATGGGAAATTAAAAAGGATAGATAATATTACCGAAAGAAACATTTACTTCGTGGAAATGGAAAACGCATGTTAAAAATAATTAAATAGCTATTTGTTTGGATTAATTAATTTTACTAGCGAAAATTCAATTTGTAAGGCAGCTGTTTAAAATATTACAGAAGACAATCACAAAAAATGTAAATATTCATATTTTGTAATAATTTGTAACCATGCAAAACATATTACGTACGTACAGATATTTTCAATCGATTAATTTGTACAAATTCATGCTCAAGAAACAATTTATAATTAAACAAAATACTCTGAAGTTTTGAAAGCTGCTTACATTAAATTTAAGATAAATGATAGGAAAAAACAGCGATTGGGGAGATTTACGCAAGTTAGTTTAAAATGGTATTATTTATTTTATGATTAATTTTAAAATGTTACGAAAATTCTCAAGCATCATGGAAATATAAATAAAAGTTTTACTTTATATTTTATCAAAGTTAAATTCATTTACAAAATCTTGTTTTCATTAAAAGAAAAAAAAACATTACTAAATCTACGACAAAATAATTACTTTAGTATAATGTGGATATTTTCGAAGATAATGTTTCCTTTTAATATAGAAGGTAAATGATTAAAGTGGCAAAATTAAAATATTATAAACATCGAAGAAAATATTAAATTTCTAATTTATGATACGCTTGGATTATTTTATATGATAAAATTTATCTAAATAGAAAAAAAAAATGTTTCAAATTCCTTAACCCTTTCCGGCACACTGTGCCCGGTCTGGGATACCTAATTTTAATTCCAAACTTGCAAACGGCACCAGTAAAATTTTAGTGAAATTTTGCTTTTACAATAAAAGCTTAAATTAAGGAATTCAAAATATTTAAAAAAATTCGTTTGTGAATTCCGGTCGTGTCAGTCGATAATTTCTCATTTTAGTGCAGATTTTGCCCGTGCCGGAAAGGGTTAAAAAGTCAGTGAACTATATAATTTTTAAAAAGTCACTTAAATAATAGGATTACTCTAAATATAATAGTTTTGAATAAATGTTCATTAAAAAAACAAGTGTCTTAAATAATTAATTGAAAATATTTTTATATGTGTGTTGAATTTATTAGAAAACTTTTGGATGAATGATGTTGGAAGTGTTAATGAATTTTTGGAAATGTTAATTTTTTTTATACTAAACTTTTCACATATTATCTTCAAAAAAAAAATCTTTCAACTAGAAATAAAAAATCCTTTAAATTTATTAAAAAAGTCTAAGGGAAATTAGAAAGGATAGATAATATTAATCGAAGAGATAATTATTTCTTGAGAATGCCCATGTGCTTGTTTTGAAAATCTATAGGGAAAATAATTGTATAGCTAATTTCTTGGAATAATTAATTGTGCAAGTTAATAGTTAAATCGTAAAACAGCAATTTAACAAATTACAAAAAAGAAAAAATACATTAAAAAATAACATTTGTAAATGTACAATTCTTAAGTAATAATTTACATCTATGCAAGACACATTATTTACGTAGAGTTTTTCAATCGAATTAACACTAAAACGCCGGAACATTTTTCGCAAGTTTTATAAAATATATTTAAAACCAGAAAATGACCGAATTTGAAATAATTTGGTTTAATTGTTAAGCTCATGTTATTGCAATTATTATATCACCTATCTCTTGAAGATTTTTCTGGTTCGAATCGACAATTTATCCAGTGATTGGTGTCGAATCGACGCCTTCTCGGCTTTCTAGTGTTAATCTGTTGCAATTTGTGTCAAAGAAACAATTTATAATTTTAAAAAAAACATTCTGGCGTTTAAAAAGCTGCTTTCATTAAATTTAAGGTCATTTCCACGAAAACTTGTCATGTCTGTCACGCACCTAAAAATCGTTTTGCTTGTTGGCCACCGCTATTTTCGAAAAGTTTTCTCCGCCCTATTCGACTGATGAGATACCTCCGATAAAACGAATCACATTTTTCCGTATCAAAATATTGGTAGTTAAAAATTATTGTATGTGACAGACATGACAAGTTTTCATGGAATTAGCCTTAAGATAAATGTTGGAAAAAAAATCAGCCGTCAAAGAGATTTACACAAGACTGTTTAAAATGGTATTATTTTGATGATACGTGATAAAATTTTAAATGCAATGGAAATTCTTAAATAAAAGTCGAAATTAGAAATACAAGTTATACTTTACATTTTATGAAAGCTAAATTCGCTTACAAAATCTTATATATTCTTTTTTTAAAATTAAAACTTTTTTAAATCTACGACAAAATAATTACTTCAGTTTAATGAAAATGAATTCAATGATAATATTTCGTTTTAATATAGTAGGTAAAAATATTAAAGTGGCAGAATTAAAATATTTTAAAAATTGAAGAATATATTTAATTTTTTTATGCCTCGCTTGGATTATTTCATGCAATATAACTTGTCGAAATAGAAATGTACATTTTATTTGAAATTTCTTGAAAAGTCTGAGTCAGTTAAAGATAGTTATTATAAAAGTGATTTAAAGAATATCTTTATTCGAAAAATAATTATTTTGAATAAATATCCTTTAACCTCTTCAGTCCCGAGAAAAATCTGCTGCATAGAAAAATTATTTTATTAGCAAACTATGGTGCTTTTAGGCTTAGAAAAAAGAAAATAAAATTAGTTTTTTATTTTTAAAATTCTTAAATACTTAAAATTTATGTCTCCATATGGGTACATTAGGTCACACAATTGAGTTAAAATGTCATTTTTTAAACAGATAAAACCAGTTTTGTTTTACAAAAATAAACCTATTTATTGTTAAAAAATTATATCAATTTATACAACTTAAGGTCATTTCCACGAAAACTTGTCATGTCTGTCACGCACCTAAAAATCGTTTTGCTTGTTGGCCACCGCTATTTTCGAAAAGTTTTCTCCGCCCTATTCGACTGATGAGATACCTCCGATAAAACGAATCACATTTTTCCGTATCAAAATATTGGTAGTTAAAAATTATTGTATGTGACAGACATGACAAGTTTTCATGGAATTAGCCTTAAATGATTTATTACCTAAAGTTATGTTTTGCGCAAAAATATTATACATATTTTGTAATAATTGTAATACATATCTTGCTACTATACTATATCTGTGGCTTCCGTAATAACCAGGTAAGGCAAATTTTTGAAAAAAAAATGAGAAAATTTGGGAGTGTAGGTTTAAAAGAGTGTTTTCATCTGCCATAGTACTGAAAAAAATCGAATACTTCCCGTCATAGAGCGACATAAATTTTCATTTAAAAATTGAAAAAACAGTAATAATCGTTCTCAATTAATAAAAATCATTTTTATATAACTATTTTGGCAAAAAAAGAGATTCTTATATCCTAATTAAATGTAATGAATATTATTAAGTTCTAATCTATTTTATAAAAGTAATGATAAAAAGACATTTGAAAACTTTAAACGTTAATTATTCAAAATATTAAAAATGTGCCTTACCTGGTTATTACCGTAAGCCACAGATGTATGCTATACATATACTATATAATTTTGTAATAGTATACATACCTTTTAATAATAATATTCTAATAAAGTATCATTTATCATAGATTTACTTGACTAATACATGCGGGCTTGTACAACTGTACAACTTTTCAAAACGTGTTAAAAATTTTTAAAGTTATTAAAAATTATGACATATTTTAGCAGTAAATTCAGTATGTTACTTCATATTGTTTTTTAAAATGAAAAAAAGTTCTTTTAAATTGTTTTGTAAGACTAAGTTAAATAATTGATTCGTTCCTAAAAAAATTTTTTAATAACCAAGTGTACACAATAGTTACCCAGAAAATTAGTTTCTTTAGCTGGAAATGTATAGTAAAGACCCAGTGTACCCAAATAGGTACAACATATTTACAGATGTTTTCCGAATCCATGCACATATGAACAACATTTATAAACAACTCCAAATCTTTCTTGAAACATTATAGTTTATAAAAAAATGCAATAGTTTTTTTTTTATTATTTACTCAAAAATTTGTATTATTCACATACTTTGATGTGAAGTCGTTGGAAAATTGTTTATGTCATCCATCTTGGAAATGTTTCATTTTCAAAGTCACATGGTTCCTCCTTCTTTAAACATGTAGCACATTTATTGGTAATATAGGACACTGTCATTAATCTGAATAGTGCTAGCAGAAATCTATGCATTTATAAAAAAAAATTTGGGTGTAATTTTGGCTTTTGTTTTAATGTACCCAAATGGGTACTCCGGGACTGAAGAGGTTAAAGACAAAGTATATAAATGTGTAAAATGCTTAAAAGATTAATTTAAAAAAAAATTTAATTTTGAGAACGTTTAATTTTTCATATTAAGCTTTTCATATATTGTCGACAAAAGCAGTTTTTTCAACGAGAAAAGATAAAAAAACTTACCTATTAATTTATTAAAAAAGTCAATGGGAAATTAAAAAAGGTAATATTAATCGAAGAAATTTCGTGGGAATGCCCATGTGATTTTTTCGAAAGTCTATGGGGAAAATAATCAAATACCTAATATCTTGATGTAGTCAATTATACAAGCGATTATTTAAATCTTAAAACAGTAATTGAGACCATTACAAAAGAAAATTGTAAATAATAAAATAATAAAATTTGTAATAACAAAATAATAACATTTGTAAATGTGCATTTTTAAATAATAGTTTTTACCATGTACATATTTTTAAAAAAGCATATTAATTTGACTCAATTTTTGTCTAAGAAGCAATTTATAATTAAGTAAAATATTCGGAAGTTTTAAATAATGCTTACATTAAATTTAAGATAAATGATGGAGGAAAGCAGCGATCAAAGAGATTTACGCAAGATTATTTTAAATGTTACTATTTTTATGACTAATTTTAAAATGTTTTGAAAATACTCAAGCATCATGAAAATACGAATAAAATTTATGCTTTACATTTAATCAAAGTTAAATTTTTTTTCATAATCCTATGAATTCCTTTAAAGAAATTAAATCTTTTCTTAACCTCCCTAACCTGATGAAAATTCCTCAAAAAACATTTCTTAAAGCTAAATCTTAAAACTTGATTAAAAACATTTTACACCAGGATTTTTATTTAAAGTTATTTTACTAACTTATTTAACTAGTTTTCTGAATATTTTATTTAACTTAGTGTATAAAGAAATTTCTGGTTCAAATCGAATAAAATATATGATAGATACGTGTCGATTCGACCCATTCAGGGTAAAAAGGTTAATCTACGATAAAATAATTACTTCATTTTAAAGTGAATAGTTTCAATGATTAAATTTTGGTTTAATGTAGTAGATAAAACGGTTAAAGTGGCAAAATTAAAATATTTCAAAAATGGAACAAAACCTGAAATTTCTAATTTATGCTTCGCTTGGATTATTTTATGTGAAAAAAATTCTGAAAATAGAAGACTACATTTTGTTTTTAATTTCATAAAATGTCATTAAATGATAGGTTTTATAAAAGCCAATTACATTACTCGAAAACTAATTATTTTGAGCAAATGTCCATTTAATAAAAAACAATATTTTTAAGTTTAAGAAAAACAATTAATTGAAAATATTTTTGTATTTTAGGGAAATATTAAATTTTTCATATTAAGCTTTTCATATTTTATCGTCAAAAGCAGTTCGTTCATCCAGAAACGAAAAAAAAAATCTTATTAATTTATTTAAAAAGTCAATGGGAAATTTTAATAGGTATTAATCGACGAAATAACTATTTTGTGGGAATGCTCATGTTCGTTTTCGGAAAAATTTTGGGAAAAATAACTAATTAGCTAATTACTTCGATTAATTATTTTTGCAAGCGAATATTTTAATCGAAAACAGCAGTTTAATAAATTACAGAATAAAAGTCATAACAATAACATTGGTAAATGTACATGTCTTAAGTAATATTTTGTATCATGAGATGTATATTACAGTAAAACCCCGATCTATTGTTCCCTCATCCATCGTTTTCCAGCATTGATCGTTTTATTCCTACGGTTCCTGCACGAATTATATTTAAATAATGTTAACGAATCCCGCAAGGGCATCGTTCTTCAAAAAGTCGTTTTCCCGCATTCATGGTTGTAATTTTTTTCTCCTCACTGAAATGAAATTGGAAGTCATGCGAATTCATATGGCACACAAACTGGAATTACTTCTTTTACCCTAAAAGAATTCATTTGCGCAGTTTCTATTGATAATGGCGACAATAATGCAGATGAAGAGGGACTGTATATAGCAGAGGATGCGAGTATGTCCCCATTGATTAAGATGTTGCGACATGTTGTGTCTTAAACATAAGAGAAATGTGCCAAATTAAAAAAAAAAAATGAAAACAAGGGCGAAGAAGCAGGGGATAAAGTCCATACTGACAAAGGTGAGCCGCAAGTGCAAGTCTGACTGATGCAGTTAAGGCATTTTAAAGTATGCGAATTTTTATACATTCATAAGAAATTACAAAAAACTCCCAAAAAAATATTGTATATGTTGAAAATTTATTTTTGATTTAACCCATTCATGCCCAGCATCTTTTGCGTAAATTTTATTTGGTTTGCACCACTATTTTTAGAAGATTTAAGTTTAGTTCATTAATCACGAAAATGCATCATTTAAATAAAATAATTATTGCTTTTCTTTTTTTACCGGTGTCAAAAACAGTGCTGAATGCACCTTTTGAAGCGTCCCTAAAAAGGGACGCTAGGCACTAATGGGTTAAAAAAAACTGAAAAGCCAAACAAAATTTTGATTTTTTTAAATAAATATCAATTTTCTATAACTTCGATTTATTTATTTTACAGTTCAGTAAGCAACAAATTAGTGTACTGTATTCATTACATGCATTTGTAATGCATAAACATTGTGTTTTTTCGTGTTTTGAAGTTAATCCGCATTCATCGTTTTCCCGCATTCATCGTTTTTTTTTTTTTTTTTTTTTCCACACACCTTGAAAAACGATGGATCGAGGTTCTACTGTATTAACGTACAGAACTTTTCAGTCGAATTAATTTGTAGCCTTTTGTGTCTTAGAAGCAATTTATAATTAAGCAAAGTATTCTGAAGTTTTAAAAGCTGCTTACATTAAATTTAATATAAATGATGGGGAAAAGCAGCGATCGAAAAGATTTACGCAAAACTGTTTACAATGACATTATTGTGATGATAAATGATTATTTTTAAATAGCTAAGTAAATTCTCATGCATCTTAAAAATGGAAATAAAAGTTATACTTAACATTTTAACAAAGATAAATTCGATTACAAAATCTAATGTATTCATTTTTGAAAAATTAAAACTTTATAAATCTGCGACAAAATAATTACTGGAGTTTAATGGGAATATTTTCCTGTATAATATTTCGTTTTAATGTAGTCGATAAAACGATGGCAAAATTAAAATATTTTAAAAATCGACAAGCATTTTAATTTTGGATTATTTTATGTGATAAAATACATCTAAATAGAAAAGTAGATTTTGTTTCGAATTTCTTCTAAAATCAGTCAAAGATCATTTTGATAAAAGCCAATTAAGAAATAGCATTACTCGAAAAAATGTTATTTTGAGCAAATGTCTATTTGCGATTTATTTATTTATTTATTTATTTTAGATGCTTAAAAAATTAATTTAAAATAAATTCATAATTGAGGGATTTATTAAATTTTTAATATTAAGTTTTTCATATGTTAACATAAAAAATAGTTTTTTCAACGAAAAACATAAAAAATATTTTTATATCAATTTATTAAAAAAGTCAAAGGGAAATTAAAAAGGATAGGTAGTATTAATCGAAGAAATACTTATTTCGTGGGAATGCTTATGTGCTTTTTTTGTAAATCTAAGGGGAAAATAATTAAATACTTAATTCCTTATATTAATTAATTTTAAAAGCGAATATTTTAATCATGAAACATCATTTTATTAAAATACAGAAAACAAATCATTAAAAATATAATATTTGTAAATGTACATTCCTTAAGTAAAAATCTTTACCATGCAAAACATAATTTAAGTGCAGTGTTTTTTAAACAAATTAATTCGAAACATTTTGTGTCTAAGAAACAATTTATAATTAAGCAAAATATTCTGAAATTTTAAAAGCTGCTTAGATTAAATTTAAGATAAATGATCGGGGAAAGAAGAAATTGAAGAGATTTATGCAAGATTGTTTAAAATGTTATTATTTTCGTCATAACTGATTAATTATTTTATGTTTTTTAAAATGTTATGAAAATTCTCAAGCATCTTGATAATAGATATAAAAGCTATACTTTATATTTTATCAAATCTAAATTTGTTTAAAAATCAAATTTATTCCTTTAAAAAAATAAATAAAAGTTTGCTAAATCTGTAACAAAATAATTACTTCAGCTTAATGTGAATATTTTCTATGATAATATTTCATTTTAATGTAAAAGATAAAATTATTAAAGTTTCAAAATATAAATATTTTAAAAATAGAAGAAAGTATTTTATTTCCAATTTATACTTTTTATTTGTTTATTTATTTATTTATTTATTTATTTATTTTGTAGCCCATATTTAAAACAACACGGCGTGTCATATAATTCCATCGTCAGATCTATTAAACCCGTCTAGGAAGTTTGGGGTTCTATAAGGAGAATTTCCCAACCAAACCTACTGGTGAACGTTTTCCCCGGCGGAAATTTGTTCCAGAGTTCTGCGATAGCAATTATAGTATTAGAATAACAATTTAGAGAATATATCATTTCATCGTAATTTGTAGTTTTGTGGTTGGTCCGATGAAGATTAAAAACAACCACGTTCTCGTGAAGACTTTCAGCGTTTTTCATGATCAGAATACTTTCCTTACACTATGCACTCAGAAAGTAATGTTCCATTAAAATAATTATTTTGTCTATAATAATTACCCGTTATAGGCAAATGCTTTTTCCGGAAAATCTATAAGGGAATAATTAAGTGGCTACTTAATCGGATTTATTAATTTCTAAGGGATTTATTTAACACGAAAGTAAAACAAAAATGCTTTCAATAAGTTATTAGAATTATGTGATCATCTTCAAGCCGAAAATATCTTGGAATTTATTCTTTGCTTCCAATGATTCCATATTGCCATTATCGGTTTATTAACTAAGAGATTGAAAAGGGATAATTGCATTCGACGGTTCATTCTTTTCTAAC
The DNA here is from genome assembly GCA_964019185.1 of Maratus speculifer. Lineage (NCBI taxonomy): Eukaryota > Metazoa > Arthropoda > Arachnida > Araneae > Salticidae > Maratus > Maratus speculifer. The sequence goes on from OZ025300.1 coordinate 237,334,306, forward strand.
ATAGGTAATGCATAAATCATATGGTATGAATGGCGAATAATAATAACCTTTAATTATGCAATTTTTTATTATAATTCATGTTCATTTACTGAAATTTCTTTTATTAGGTGCTTTTCTTAATTTTGATGCATAAATTTGTTAGGTATTCCTTACAATTTTAGCGTGTCTTAAATTTCTTAATCCAAAAATTGCATTAAAAGTATTAAAACATACGTTTATAATACTATATTTATATTCAGGCTTCAGAGCGGCCATTTACGTATTCAAATTTTGTAAACCACTAATTCTATAAAATTACTTTTATGAGAAGTACAAACTGTACTATAATAATATTAACGACGACGTGGTTTCATGCAACAGTTACAAGTTAATTATGAAAGAATATTTCTGGTACAGAAACATTAGTAATATAAGTTTTGATTTATTCTCTATAAATGAAGATCGCTCCAAATGCAGCTGGTTATAAGTAAAACAACACAAAGTTTTAAAATACTCGTCAAAACGTAAAATATAACGCTACGATCTTGATTTTTTCTGGAGAAAAAAAAGGTTGCCATTTCAAGTTTCGAAAGATAATCTTCGATTTATTTAATGATAAAAATTTCTGGCATTATAAATGGTAGTTTATTTTATTCGAAAATCATAGCTTGCTAATTACTTTAAGCATGCGCATTTATTACAACTGTTGCGTCACCACAACGCCAGCGTCAAATGGTGTAATTGCCAACACTTAAACTTTTCATAACATAAAAATTTCATATTAAATTTAACATTTATAACACTGTCATCTACAAATTAAATTAAGCGAAAATTTCTAAAAATTTTTGAAGTACAAAAAAAGTCGTTATCTGTGATAATGGTATAAAAATTTTTATTTATTTATTTTTTTTTCATTTTGCCAAAGACTGGAGAATAGCATACTCTTGACTATCGGAATATTAAAAATCTCAGTTTCGCATGCCAAGTAACACGTTAACCCATTCGTGCCCAGCACCTTTTCCGTAAATTTTATTTGGTTGGCACCACTATTTTTAGAGGATTTAAGTTTAGTTGATTAATCACGAAATTCCATCATTTAAATAAAATAATTATTGCTTTTCTTTTTTACCGGTGTCAAAAACAGTGCTGAATGCACCTTTTGAATCGTCCCTAAAAAGGGACGCTAGGCACTAATGGGTTAACATAAATAAAAACATTGTATCAAACTATTTAGTTAAAAATTAAAAAATAATATGTTGCATATGCAAATATTATATAAATAATGAAAGTATGTATGCTAATAATTTTTTTATTAATATACCCTACATATGAATATTGTATAATAATATACTGCGTGTATAAATATTAATTATTCAATGCATTAGATGAATGGTATATGAATACATTGTTTAAATCGTATATTCTGTGGTTTTCGTTTGCTACTACATCACTGATACCTTTCAAACTATTTATAACTAGTAAATCTGCAGATCAGGAGCCTCAACGTCAGCTTTTCACATCTTTTTTTTTTTTTTTTTTTTTTTTTTTTTAACACACTTAGCGTAATATTCAACTTCCTGGAAACTGTAATTTAAACTTTTCGAATTACGTAATTATTTATAAGAATAAAATAAGAATAAGAAATTTTCAGCCATCAAAAGCGTTAAATTAAAGATTTAGTTAACCCATTCGTGCCCAGCATCTTTTGAGTAAATTTTATTTGGTTGGCACCACTATTTTTAGAAGATTTAAGTTTAGTTCATTAATCACGAAAATGTAACATTTAAATAAAATAATTATTGCTTTTCTTTTACCGGTGGCAAAAACAGTGCTGAATGCACCTTTCGAAGCGTTCCTAAAAAGGGACGCTAGGCACTAATGGGTTAAATGCCTACTAAGAGATAATTCGTAGGTTGCGTTCTTTTCTAGGAAGCCAACTACGAGTTATCTCGTAGTCGACAGTCAATATGTTAATTCTATTTTTTTTCTAAACAGCACCACTTTTAAAAAACAGAAATCCTTACCACATTCCTTAAAAACATTTGCAAGAGAAATCAACTTTAGTTTTTATACTAGAAAAATACTGGTTAATTTTTAATAATATAATGTGATTAAATAAAATTGTCATGTTAGGCCAGATTTCTGAAAATTGCCGTACCAGTCAATGTGTTAATATTATGATGGAAAATACTAAAATGGAAAAAGAGTATAAGCCAAAAAATATTTATTTTATAGAATCATAAATGTGTTAAATTTATGTAATAAAATATACTAGTAAAGTTTATCTAATTACAAACATTAATTAATTTTATGAGCATTTATTTAACACAGCATTGAATAATTAATATTTTAAAAAAATGTGCTTTTGTCATTTTCTAAAATATTTTTCTTATTTTGTTTTCTTAAAAATAAATTATTAAACACAAAATTAAAAGAAAAATTATCATATAACTGTCTGTGCTTTGAAGCATATATCATAGCTGCCAACTCTTCCGATTTTTTGTACCGGGAAAATTTAATAGAAAATTTCGCCTTATTTTTAATCGGCAGATTACGACGATTTTTAATCGTAAAATTTTCTGTAAAAATTTTCCGGGCTAAAAAAGCGGAAGGCGTTGGAGGCTATGATATATATATATATATATAATTTAATATTTTGAAAAAATATATATTCACAAATAAAAACAAAGAAGTTGTTGCCGCAATGGGAGCATTGGCGGCTGTTGGTTTAAATTTGTTTATCTAATTTTTTTTTAAAGATAATCCTTATGCATACATTGGTAATTCGGTATTTACATACTAAAAAAAATAAAAAATAAAATTTTTCACTTAATAATTATAATTATGGTTATAATTTCATTTAATAATTCACTTAATAATAAAATATTTCACTTAAGATTAATATTATTATTACTTTTTCATTTTTCTCAAGAGTATAGTAAAAACTTCTTTTAACAACAACAATATATATATATATATATATATATATATATATATATATATATATATATATATACAGGGTGTCCCAAAAGGTCATGTCCAAACGGCACACATGGTTGTGTCAGGTCATTAGGAAACAGAATTACATAGGAAAGGGGGGTCGGAAACGCGATTGTAATCCGCTAGAGGGCGATAAGCGATGTCAGACGAAAGCGCGGGCAGTCGGATCATTCGAAGCGCGGACGTTGCAGAGAAAGGATGAACCAGTTGATGAGCACTTGGATGAGCACTTACTATGAGTTGTAGCATTTTTCTTTTTTATTTGGTACTGTTTTGTTGTAAAATAAAGATATTTTACACCGTTTGTTATCTTTTCTTTGCGTGACGGTTACGATGCAATTTCACTGTTTAGATCGCGTTTCCGACCCCCCTTTCCTATGTAATTCTGTTTCCTCATGACCTGACACAACCATGTGTTCCGTTTGGACATGACCTTTTGGGACACCCTGTATATATATATATATATATATATATATATAAAGGCTTATAAAGGCTTAAGAATCTTTGTTTAGTCCACCAGTAAAATTTTACTGAAAGTTCTGCCTTATTTAATCGGAGCATTTCCTTGATTCAATAAGGCATAAATTTCTGTTTTTGAAAGCCGATGGAAAAACAGTAAAAATTTCCTAAAACGCTCCCGTTACGAAGGGGTTATGAGCACACACTAGTCACCCGGTAAAAGCCGAACGCTAATGTAAAGTCTATGGGAGCGTTCTTTTCAAATATCTCGCTCAAATTTTAATATTTTTACATGATTCTTTTTGCATAGGATAGCTGAGGACGATTCACAACCGGCCTAGTTTTTACTTTTTCAATTTTTGTTTCAGATTTAAAAAAAAATTACTTTAACTTTCAAAACTGGTTTAAACCGGTTCTGAAATTGAAACTTTTATAATATAAAAAATATATAAGCAAACTCGAAAAAGTAAAAACTAGGCCGGTTGTGGAGCGTCTTCAGCTATCCTATGCAAAAAAAATCATGTAAAAATATTAAAATTTGAGCGAGATATTTGAAAAGAACGCTCCCATAGACTTTACATTATCATCCGGGTCTTTTTTTTAGTACTTTTTCTGTGACTATTGTGGGGCCTTAAGGCTTTCTGTTTTAAGAATTTGGTTCCAGTTAGAATTAAAAAATAGTCGCCTGTGGGCGCCTTACTGATTGCATCAGATTTTCCACTGTTTCTCATATTAATAAAAAATAAAAGAAACAAATATATATATATATATATATATATATGCTTATAAGTAGCACCATATCAGAATCGAAAAGAAACATTCTCGATCGTATTAAATAACTAATTAATTTCTAAAACTGAAGTTTATATTTTTAATACAAATACACCGAAACTACAAGAAGATAATTACTACATTTCTGTGTTAAGAGGTTTAGGAAATAACATTCAAAATTAGCGGAGATAAAAAGAGGAACGATGCAGAGAATTGGAAATATTTTAATATACGGATATTAAATTCCTGATTTATGTTTCTAAAGGTTATAGTATTAAATATTTCTTTAGCGTGCAACGAAAAAGGAAAGAAAAATTATCATACCATCTTCCTAGAAAAAATAATGAAAAATATTAAAAAAAGGAAGTCGATTGGAAGATAGTAAAAGTCAGAGAAGTAATTATTTCGTAGAAACATCTATCTGTTTTTTATGTATTAAAATGCACGAGTGAAGTTTACCTAACTACATGCATTAATTAATTTTGCGGGCAATTATTTTACAAAGAATGGAAAAAATAGAAGCATAATGAAATGAGGAATATGTGGTTTTTTTCTATACCTGATATATATTTTTTATTTTCTATTCTCAGAAATAATTTAATAAGTCACAAATTATAACTTCATAAATTTACTACGTCTGTGTTTATATATGTTTAATAATAACGGTATGACAATGTAACAATGTAAAAGTTTAATTGAATCAATTTTGGATAATATTTTTCTTCTTTATTTTTATTTTCATTTTTTTAATTATGATATTTGTTAGAAATCATTTGATTATTATGTACATAGGTTTCTGAAAAAAAATCGCAGCCTGTTTCAGTTAATTACTTCAAATCATTAAATTTATCGGTTAAGTGTTGAAAATTATGATTGACACCGGAATTTTAAAACAACATTTTTTTTAAATATGAAAAAAAAAACTATATTTCTCGTACTCACGAGGAAGGTCCCCACACTAAGCATACTCAGAATTTTATGAAAAAAATGTAATTGAAGTACTTATGTATGTAATAAAGGATCCGTCAAAATTAGCGGCGGAATCACAGAGAAAAATATGTAAAAAAATAAAATATTTTCGAATATTTGGCGTGAAAAGACGACAGAGTCACTCGATTTGGCGAGCAGCCCTTTTCCTCGCCAAAAGCAAATGATTATAATGCAACTCAGAACTGATGGATTTTTAGAATGAGTGTAAATGGTATTTAATGAATTTAAACATAAACGAGAGACTTTAATATATACATAAATATACATATTGTATTATATATATATATTACTTGTTAAAATAGTTATTTAATTAATCATTGAAAAAATGTTTTCATAGATTTTAAAAAAATCATATGAGAAAATTTATTTTCATATATTCTAGCTTATTCAAAAAATAAAAGCCAGACATTCACATGATAACAAAATCTAATCGGCAATTTTTAATTGGACTTTGAGCTTGAAACAAATTTAATTAATTTAAATTATTAATTTCGTTTTAAATCTGAAATTCTGATGATTAAATTAGAATATAAATACATATAAATATCGGTATAACAAAATTATACTTAAAACAAACTAAAACTTACAAAACTATAGTTATTTAAATTAAATTTATCAAAACAAGTTCAATATGAAACTTTTTTTTTCTTGCAGTGTATTTTGATATAAAGTATTTTTTTAAATTACATTCCATCACCAAACCGGCGATAATTCGGCAAATAACGAAATTTTCATTACTAAATGGAAGTTCCGCGAACTTTTTTTTTTTTTTTTTTTTTAAAATAAACGTATATATATACATACAAGAAGAACATACTGTATTTTTTTTTTCAGATTTTTCGGGGTAGTTCCGTATGGAGACCTTCCTTGTCAGTAAACCGTAATTTTTTTTACCAAAATCCCAGTGCCAATGGGGCGTTTGGGAATTAAAATTAAGTGGTTTCATAGATATACCACTGTTTCGGCGGGGGTTACACAAACTGATCCAAATTCTGGACATATTATAATATAAAACGTTATTACAAACAGCATTTTCTTTAGTAATAATTTCTACTGATTATATGATGATTTATTCATGATAATTCTTCAAGGAACATTTAATTTTCGCAACATGTGGAGTATTCTGGTTAAGATATAAAAAAAAAAAATACAACTAGTAATGACGTTTTATACTATAACACATTCAGAGCTGGATCAGTCTGCTTAACCCCTAGGGGACGAACGACACGTATATGTGTCGCAAAAAGGCTTAAGAATCCTTGTTTAACCTCACCGGTAAAATTTAACGTAAAATTCGCCTTTCTTAAACCCTTCGTCAAGGCAGCCTTTCACGAAATTGTTAATGACTTACCACCGTTTTATAAAAACTGAAATTTATGGCTTATTAAAACAAGAAAATTCTCCGATTAATTAAAGCAAATTTTACAGTAAAATTTTACTGGTGGGAATAAACGAGGATTATTTAGCATTTCCCTGCTAGTATACGTGTCATCCAAGTGGTTAAGAGGAATTATTTTCTCGATTTAATAAATCACCAATTTCTGTTTTTAAATACCGGTGACAAAACACTAAAAATTTCGTAAAAGTCTCCCATCGCGAATGGGTTAAAGAGTCATAAAATAAGTAATATTATGCTTTCCTCAATATCTGTATTTTATTTTCCCAATGTTTTCCGGATCTAAAAATTAACTTTCACTTTCACTCCTGTTTGACACCAACTTCGTGACACTTGAATAATAATACGTTAATTGTATTTTTGTATTTTCTGATGAAGGCAATGTTTACAGTTAAAAATACTAAGGTATAAACAGTGTTCTCGCTGACATTTGATCAACGTTAGTAATTTGGCGAATTAAAAATAAAAAACATTCGCCAAATGAAAAATGTATTAGCAAAATAGATTCGCCATGTAGCACAAAAATATCTTTAATCCTTTAATGTAACCTCTTTTTTTCAATGTGTTCTAAAATAACCTAAGTTTCTACAACTGTGACAGCGATTGTTATTAATCTAATTTGAACTATCCGCTACAAATATAAGAAATATGTATACATTAAATATATATATGCATATGTATGAAAAACGAAAAAGAAAAAAAAAGAAAAAGAAAAAATTGAGCACTAGCAATTTGGCGAATCTAATCGCTTGTTTACTCGCCAAATGAAGAATTTAGTCGCAATTTGGCGCATTGGCGAGCGACAGCGAGAACACTGGGCATAAATCGTTTTATGTAAAATTACACATTTACAGAATTTTAAATCTTTTACTAGGGAGTTTTCAAAACAGTAATTTTTCTCTAATTTATTTTAGAAAATGCTTTGATTAAACAAGGCGAAATTTATATTAAACAATACCTAGGGGTATAATAATGGAATAATAGTTAGATTGAGAAATGCATGTCCGTAGAAATCGTGAGATAATCAGCGAGAGGGTTAACCATTTGAGGGGCAAAGCACTTCTGTTCATAAAATGCTAAAATGATTGCTGACACTAGAAATTAAAAACAAGTTTATTTTAAAACAGATAAATGCTTTTCTTTAGGTACTTGATAAAAATAAAATTTTAATTTCGAATTCTGGTGTCAATGTGGCATTTCACAATTAAAATTAAGTGGGATATACTAAAAATATGTACTAAAATAAATACAGATTACTAAATGGTACACTTATAAAAAATATATTTAAAATACACTTAAAAATTTAACAACATTTCATTAGCTTCAGGAAAATCGTCAGGATGCAATAGCAAGATGCTAAATGCAATTTATAGTTTCAAAATATAAACTCATATGTCCACTAGCATAGTTAACCCTTTAACGATCATAGCATTTTCATTGCTAAGATGTCGAAATAAATGAATGACACCGGTAATTAAGATCAAATATATTTCTAAATAAGAAAACGTGATTTTTCACAAACATAATAAAAGGGATATTTTTAGATAAAAATACCGGTGTCAGTGTTGCGTATCGGAATTAAAACTTTGTAGTTTCGTGGCGAAACCAATGAACGTTAAAAGGTTAAGTTGAGAGTGCGTAAACCTGCTTTTTAATTAATTATAGCATATTATGCCAGATTTTATGGATTGAATGAGATAAATGATCGTTAAAAGCTCGCGGCCTGAGCTTAATAATCACAGTGGAGTCTAAAATTTTATTGAGATATATATCTCACTATATTTTCGATGAATATATCGAAAATGCTTCGTTTTTTATTTTCATTGTCCAATTGATAATTAATAATTATAAGTGGGATATATTTTATCCCACCGCCATTCAAGGGGTTAATTACAGTTTCTTCATCCATTTTAAATAGTCGTTCCGGTTTATATTGAATTTTATAAGCTTCTTACATAGGCACTTGTACATTCTCTTTCAGTCTTCTGAAATACATTTCGTATAAAATGTTATTTGGGATACTACAATACTTTCAAATTTGCGTTTGAAAATGTATAAGACTGTTTGCAACATTTTATAGAGTACTAGCAGGCTATGCCCGCTGCACTGGTCCATTTTTCCAAACAAATCTTGACTCACTCAAACAAAATAGTGATTTGAAATTTCTTTTAAAGCAGTGTAGACCATCACCTGGAATGTCCTTCCGCAATGCTGAAAACGAAGCCAGTGCCAATGTCATTGCGATATTGCACTATTGTATGCTTTGGACAAAATTTGGGTAGTTAAGTACCATCTCTCTTATTTGATCATTTGTAGTAGAGTTTGATATGAAAATGAGACCGTTGTGACAGCAGGAATCAAAATGTTCTCTATACTCATCACATTATTTTGTCAGAAAGCATTGCAATGATTATCAAACTCTATTAATTTTCAAATAGCACATTATCATTTGTTAATTCTTAAACTCCCGAATCTGATCGTGCAAGATGTGCAGATCTGGTAGCCTAAATAAAATCTCATTACATGTTGCATTACATTTTTTAATAACCGTCCTCTTCTGACAACTCTACTACAGTTTTCTATCTACCTTGGTCTGTTCCAACAAAATACATAGCAAAAAAATGTAAAAAAGAGTGTTTAACTTATATATTTATTAGAACAATGAAGCATAAAAGGTGTGTTTTAAAGCTGAATTATTTGGGTAAAATTAAAATTACATCAGTTTCACTGCCTCTTCATTTTTTTTAAACCAGTTGCAGGGCTGCCACAGGCGACTATTTTTATATTCCGTTTGCACCACTATTTTTCTAATATAAATTTCAAAATATATTTTTCTTGCAAGTGTTGTCAAAGTGTATGTTAAGGATTTCTGTTTAAAGAAAGTGGTGCCAGTTAGAGTTAAAAAATAGTCGCCTGTGGCAGCCCTGCAGTTGCAAAGATGTAGCTGTTAAATCGGGAATAATCTTGATGCTAAATTTTGTAGAAAAATAAACCTTCATCTTGTAATAAATTCCATTATGATTTTTGGCGTCAAACATTAGTATTGCTTATAACGATTTGTTACAAATGTATCAGAGTTATTTCGCGTTTATTGTCAAATGAAAGTGGAGTTTACAATAATCTATTATTGGCATTTAATCTTATATCTTGGCGATTTTTTTTTTTTTTTTTTTTTTTTTTTTTTTTTTTTGGTTTGACGGGGTAATGAAGCAGTATTTAATAGTTAATTTTTGATAAAATTCTGTTGATAGGGCTTAATGTTAATTAAACCTGCAACATAAACATCATAAACAAAATTTTCTACTGTCGGTATTTAATGTATATTTTTTTCTTAGCCAATTTTAAAGTATTTTTTTAACCTCTGAATGATTAATAAATTAATTGCAAATATATTTTTTAATTCTATATCATCGATATTCCGAATATTTTTCCTGCACATTGCAAATATTGCTTTTTTAGGGATAGTAAAATAACTACAGATGAAAAATACATAATAAGGCTAAAACACAGAATTAACGACAACTTGGCGAATGCCTCTACGGAGACTTGAAAATTACGCCAGTTCTGTAAACTTAAATATCCAGATAGAATTTAAATAAATAATAGGTACTACTTTATTATTCCATAGATAAGTTTCGTCAAATTATACATATTGCAAAACGATTCACCATATTATACAAACGAATATAACTTTTATTTTAAATAACCAAAGAATCAATAAATTACGAAAATATTAATTGAAATACAAATAAAACGTCGAATTAAAAAGTAGTTAATGACGTAACAAACGCATGTAACATGTTTAATTTCAAATGAATGTGGCATTTACGATCTAACATTATTGACATTTAATCTTTTATTTTGGCGGCAGTTTTTTTGTCAAAGGGATAATCAAGTAGTACCAAATAATATAAAAAAATATAAATAATAATATAGCCAATAATATTTTGGTCAGCTGTCATGTATGGATCACGTTGGTGCGATTGCAACAAAATTGTGATTTTATGGATTGCGTGTTAATCTGGTTGTTGTTGTTTATTTACTAATAAACTTTGTTTCTTTACTTTTCTTTATTATCTCTTTCTTTATTGCTTTGTTCAATAATTATCAATTAAACTTCACTTATTTATTATTGTTTCCTTTTTAAAATAACGGAAAATAATTAAAAATAATATAACATGTAACTGGTATTTGAAAACGCAGTGTTTGCCAAACTGATGTCAGATTTTTAAAAAAACGCGCCAAGGTGATGCGTATATAAAAATGGAAAAATGTTTATAATAATGTAAACAAAAAAGTAAACAAATAATTAAAAAATCGCCTTTTCGATTTTTTTTTTTTAAATAATGCCAAGCAGTCGTTAATTCTGTAGTTGCATCAATAGTAAATTTTCTTTTCTTCGTTTGTTTCATAATGAAAAACCATAAATTTAATAATCTCAAATAAAATAATCTGACAAATTTTCTATTATCTCGTTGATGATCTAGAAATCTCCTTAATACATAAATAAAAAGGCAAAGATGTCATATGCGCCGTGTTTGGCGCGATAATTTTTTATTCTAATTTGGCGGAAAAATTGTTTTCGAATACCAGTTACATGCGTATATTTAAATTATTTTCTATTATTTAAAAAGTAATAAAAATTTATGAAAAAATTTAATTAATAAGTATATAACAAAACAATTTACACAATTTATAAAGTAAATAAGCATTTTATTTATAAATAAATATTAATAGTCGGGTTAATATATCTCAGACAAAATAATGCCAATTTAAAGTCTATTAGTTACCTCGGTGATATATAATATCTGTGCCAATAAAATTTCAATAATATAGTAAATATGCCATTTGGTGGCGCTCAATTATTGAAAATTAGTCCAATATCATTTTAAACATTATCTAACACGGGAAAAATATGAAGAGAATTGAAGAAGAAATGGCTAATTAAAAAAACTTGTAAAATATTTTGGCACAAATGCCTTATGTGCACCACATTTGTGCATATTTTTTCCTTTTTTAAGCCGATTTGGCGAAAACTTCATTATAAAATATCAGTTACATATATATTTTTTAATTGTTTTCTATTATTTTAAAAAAGAAATAAAAATAAATAAATAATGTTTTGTTAATAATTATAAAATAAAACAATTTACATCATTCAAAAAAAAATAAGAGTAAATAGTTTATTAATAAATATACAATAGCCGAGCTACCATATGAACATAAAATCGACGTTTTGTTGCAATCGCGCCAATGTGGTGCGTATGACATCTGTGCCATTTTTTTCAGCAGGCAATTTTTGTTTCAAAATGTTGAATTTATCCATAGCGCGAAATTGCATAAATTTCATTTATATTGCATAGATTTCTTTGTTCAGTTTGTAAATTTTAAAACTAATTTTCCCTGGAAGAGAATTTGACAAAATGACGCAAAAAAAGTATGTTTGTTGATTACAATTTTCAAAATTGCGGTGAAAAACTTTTGAAAAAGAATGACATTATTTTACAATATATATATGTGTGTGACAGAATTTCACACTAAAGCTAAAATTTAAATATTTGATTACAATTTTTAAAATATTAACTTATGTTTATTGAATTTACAATAGAATAATAAAATATACTCCAAAAATTATCTTCTTTTGGAAAAAACAACATTATTCCGACCTAATGTTAGACGTATGCATTTTTGCCTTAATTCTTTGCCGACAAAAGTAAAAAAAAAATCTCAAAGAAACAAATATATAATTCTCAATTACTTTTATAATTAGATCTGTCTGGAATTTCTTAATTAGATCTGGAGTAAGTTATATACTATGGAAATTTGATAGAAAAGGGAAAGAAAATAATAGAAAGGAAAATAAATATCGTTCAAAATTCATTTAATCAAATTTTCAAGTTATTTTTTCTTTATTCTAACGCAAGGATAAGTCGCCAAATATTGCATCAAATGTAATATTTCATGTTATTTTTTAAGCGTTACAAATATTTCTTTTATTTTTAAGATAAATATTTTTTTTATAATATCATGCCTTATTAAATGGTTTTTCTTTATTATTATTATTATCAATAGTTATTTTCTGCTTTTATTTGCAAGATGTTTGCAATATTTCTAACAGATATGTCATTTTTAATTTGTTTAGTAATGATAATTTTCGCCAAAAAAATAACTACTGGCAACCCTTTCATCAAAAATAACCGAAAAATACAAAATTTACTACGAAAAATCAGAGGTATCCCTGTAAATTTGAATCATAAACCTTCGGAAAAATATTTCCTATCGAATGATACAATCGGCAAAAAAATCCATCGGGTAGTTTTTGAAAACACCCGTTTGGAAGTATCAGAATTTATGCTTTATAATATATATGATATTGATTTCCAATACTGTGTTTTAAACTTCATGCGAGTTTTGCATTCAGCTTTTAAACAAGCGTGTCTAAACGTTCTTTTCTCTTTCATTCTACTTTTAAAATAGCGTATTCGTCACGAAATATGGAAAATTTTCTTTATTTTACGTAAGATGATGTTAGAAATTTCTTTAACATTATTACACATTTTTTTTTTTAAGTGTATCAAGCAATTAGTGTTTATTTGGTGAGGAATCGCCTACAATGTTTTCAAAATTAATTGGGAGCAATGTTTTATTTAGGTTTTTAAATCCGAAATAATGAACCTATTGACAATAAAAGAGTTTTTTTTAAAAATCTTTTAATTAGTTAAACTTACCGGCAAGGGCAAATTCTGTGAGTAAAATGAGAAAATATTGACTGCCACCGGAACGTACAAACAACTTTTTTAGAAATTAAGATTATATTAAAACTTTCATTGTAAAAACAAAAGTTCATTAAAATATTTTTGATGTTATTTGTAAATTTGGAATAAAAATCATTACAAACTGGGCACATTATGCCGGAAAGAGTTAGGGGATACATGACTGTATGCAGTGCTGTGGAAAATGTACCAGATTTACGGTCCGTTTCTTGGTAAACTACTTGACCGATTTTGGTGATGTTTGACTAGTTCCACGTGTTTTTGTACGGTAAATCACTATGCCGGAAAATGCTATGCTGAGTTGCCACCGTTGTTTTCGAAAAGTTTTCTTCCCCTTATTCAATAGATGAGATATCTCCCATAAAATAAGTCACTTTTTGCCGTTCTAAATTACTAATAGCCAACAATTGTAGCATGTGACTTAAACTACAAGAACTCTTGGAAATAACCATGTAGGAAAATCTTTGACAATTACTTCATTTGTTAACCTCTGCATTATGGTTAATACAAAATGATCGTTTTAATAAGTTAAAAACTTTATTAAAATTCATAATTGATATTTCTTCCATATAAAAATATATTTAATGCAAAATAATTGTTAGAGTTTAATTAACAAATATATTTTTAATTAATTAACTTGCAATATTATAAATGTTTTTCTCTTATGCCTTTTTCTTTTATGTCTTTTCAGGTATGCAAAGATATTTTGGGTGCATCATGTTCTGTAATTTAGAAGGTTAGGTTGGTAACTTAACTGAGTGTAATAAACTCAATAAAGGTAAATGAAATTCAAAAATTGTATGTTTTTAATGTTAAGAAAGTTGTATCAAATATAAAAGGAAAAAAATTTTATGTTATTCAATTATATGGAATAATGTTTATTAATCAATGTATTGTAATGCATATAATATATTTATTATGATGATTACACTGATAAACAAGGTTTCTGTTTCGAACTATGTATGTGATGACTTTTATATTTTAGGTCGTGCTGTGAAAGAATATGCCATTAAAAAGTTTCCATCACCCACAAACTTTTAAAAAATTCAAAATCTTTGAAAATCTGAATTTTGTAGTATTTATTCAACCCACATACCTTATGAAATTTATCATTTGGTATTTTAGTAATGACAAACTTTTAAATAAACACTTATAAAGCTTAAAATTAATATTTAAAATACTTAAAATTTTGCATTGTTTATAAAGTTTCAGAAAAATATAGAAGAATTTTTGTAAAAAGAAATGATATGAATAAGAAATTTCATACTTTATGTAGCGGTAAAAGTCTTATCTGGGGCTGCTCTCTTATAGGCCATTGTTCCGAGTTATATTGACAATTTAAAGCTGACATTAAGCCACTTATATCATTACAATAGCATAAATCATCTTTTCTTGAAAAAAAAATGAATATTTCTTATGTCAATCTCGATAAATAGATATCTTTGTATTGTTTTTCAGGAGATTCCAACCTTGCAATTTTGATCCAAGTAATTCTGAGTTTTTCTTTGATAAATTTAACTCTCTCACAAAATCATTTAATTCTTTTTGAGTAATTAGTTGTGGTTCTTCATTTATGCCAGGGGAATAGTTCATATCAGATGTAGAGAAAGTTTCAGTTTCATCGATTTTCATTTCTACTGCTGCATCGTCATATGTAAAATTCTCTGGAGGTTTCGGTATTTGTAAATCATCATTATGTAATGCTGGTCACATTGCTGAATCTAAGTTCGGGTACCTAATTTTATTTTTAATTCAAGCAGAGAATCCTTTAATTTTTATAATGCATTAGTAGCAGTCAGTTATATGATCCTTCAGCATGCACCATATCATGGGTATAGCAAAGGACATACACTTTTTTGTACCTTTGATCCACGCCCGAAGATCTGTATTACATCGTGTACAACAAGAATGAGGTGCCCCTTTTTTATCTTGTTCATCTACTTTATATTCAAAGTACAAATGATAGGCAGTCTTTATTAACGGCGCATCGATGCTTTTTCAAAGTTAGCTCCTCGCACACATAGCAAAAAGATTCGGGTTCATTAACGCATACTCTAAACATGTTTTACATATTGTAGATGAAAATAGGATAATTATAATCAAAATTTAATTAAAAAGTCTTACAGAACAAAGAAATAGTAGTACACTCGCACCGAAAATTTCAACTGTCATGGATTTGCGTTAAAGTCAGATACTGTGGGGTTGGCTAGAGCTGTATGTTCAAGGTCGCTAACATAAATTTTTTTAGGGGGATATCTATTTCTACTCGTTTGCATTATCTTTTATCGTTGTAATAAGAAACAGGAATGTTTGTGTGAATCAAATACATGAAAGAGAATAATATAATATAACTATTATGCCTATACGATGCCTGCATAACCCAAAACGTATAAATGAAATTTCTCAAAATTGGAGGGTGATGGAAAATTTTTACAAACATATTCTTTTTTAGCAGCTTGAAATCTATAAGAAACACCCAACGTATATAAAGAAACAGAAAAATCGTTAAAATTTGTTTATCAGTGTTATTGATTGAAATGAAAATATCTTGTTTCATTGGGAATAAAATAAATATTTAAATTATTATAAATAATTCAAAAAAAAATATATATATATACATGTAAACCGCGGATAAAAAGAAATGATCGCAGAGTAATGCAGAATAATATTTTCTGATCCAATGTTTGACTATGTAATACAGACAATGTTATAAAAATTTATATCTTCATATCAAAAATATTACTTAACACGAAAAATGATAAATGTTTAAAGCAAGAGTGAAAAAGTTCTAGGCGCGAACAATCAGTCTCTCACCACTAAATTTCTTACGTTATTTCTCGCCTAACTTCGCTTTTTGATTCCGTGCAAAAGTTTCTGGGAATGCTATTAAATTTTAAACGAAGAAGGGGATTTTTCAATTTTAGTGGTGGGAGACTGTCCGATGGCGCAGGGCTGCCGCAGGCGACTATTTTTATTTTTCGTTAGTACCAGTGTTTTTCTAATATAAATTTTGAAGTAGATTTTTTTTTTTTGCAAATGTTGACAAAGTGCTTATTAAGGATTTCTATTTTAAGAAAGTGGTGCCAGTTAGAATTAAAAAACAGTTGCCTGTGGCAGTTCTGCTGGTGCCTTTTTTTGCACCCTTGGTGCAAAGTAATTACATTTAATACAATGCCAAATAAATATAATTGGAAATAAGATGAAAATAAAATCGAACATAAAGATCAATGGATAAAATTACTTATTTTCCTTACTTATTAATGTACTTTACCTTAAAAATCATTATCTGTAGATTTTCGGTTAAAAAACGCATTGAGTTTTCTTTGTTGTTTCTGTACCCAGTAATAAACCTAAAGATAGAAATAATTATAAGAAAGTTTGATTGAGTTTTTTTCATTGATAAATAATAGCGAAATCAATGTTGTAAGGTAAATCCAGAAACAATATATGCATACATAATAACAAAAAAAGAAAAACACCATTCTTTTGTATTTATCAATAAAATCTATTTTCATTAAACTGAAAGAAAACGAAATGTTTTGAAAATATATATGTTTTAAGAAGCTAATAGTTTAAAATTACATAGATAATTAACGTGTAATACACGCGAAAAGAATTTATGTATTAATTATGATCTAAAAATTAAAAAATATATATACATTGTTATTTTAGTACTGTTTATTAATAAATAATATGCAGTTATAAAATGTTTCAAAAACTGAATGCAAAGAGAAATATTTTCAGTTCTAGTAGAATTTTTCTAATATTTTTAGCCTCAATACAAGTAAAAAATATAATAAGATATTTAGGTGAACTTTTTTATGCAAACTCTGGAACCGACAGCTTTCTCCCATGTCGAAGGAAACTTTTTCTAATAATTCGGATATTGAAAATATTAGAAGTTTTTTTTTTTTAACCAGAAAAAATAATAATAATTATGAGTCCTTAGATTTTTTTTCTTTTATGTAATTTCCTTTATTCTTTAGTTTTACTTTAAAACATTCTACGGTGCTCGAACGCATGAACTGATTCCCGAGATTTAGGTGTTTTACTACCAGAATTTTTTTTAACACTAAAACCGCCGGCTATTTTATTCTAGTTTTATAACAATTGTTGGACACCAGAATTTTTATTTATAACTATTTAACTTATTTAATTAGCCTATTTTTGTGTTGCACATATTGAACAAATCTTATCAAGAAATTTCTGGTTCGAATTGGCTATTTTCAATTTGGCAGGGGTCATAATGACCCCTAATGGTGGTTCTAGTGTTAAGTACTGAACGCTATACCTAATGATATTTTTTTATTTAATAAGGCAAAAATTCTGATACAAAGTGTTTCAACATGTTTCGTACGGATACAGTAATAATTCAAAGGTGATGCTAACATATTTTCTTTTTTAGAAAGAAAAATAAATCTTGTGCTTACTTGCGGCATTTCGTTTTATTCAATCCGCGATTTTCTATAAGAAAATACTGGTACCGAAAAATTTCTTGGTCATGAAATTCCAGGCCCTTTTGAAAGTCCTTGAAAGCATACGAAACTGGTAAAATACAGTTATAAAAGAAAGAATTAAAAGAGAAATAATATTTGTTATCTAGTAGACTTTTTCTAATATTTTTAGCCTCTATGCAAATAAAAAAAAAATGTATTGACATTTGTAAGTAAACTTTTGTATGCTAAATTTAGGAAAGGATAACTTTTTCATGTAAAACGAAATTTACTAATAAATCAGGAAATGAAATAATTATATATTGATCAAAGTAAATAAGGGTAGAATAAGAATCAACATTAGATTTTGCTTTTTTCTATGCAATTACCAAAAAAAAAAAAAAGAATGAAATTAGAAACATTTTTTTGTTCTAGTAGAATTTTTCTAATATTGCTAGCCTTTATGCAAGTAAAAAATATAATAACAATGTTTAAGTTAAATTTTATAACCAAAGGCAAGGAAATAGTAATAACTTCTTCAAGTACAAAGAAACATTTCGGGCTTGAATCGGAAAGCGTTAACAGAGAATATTTATGGAAAATGAAATTAAAATTTAACATATATGTATATAAACAAAATTATTAATGCAAAAATTGTTACATAACATTATTTTTCTGTCCATAATTTGTTTATATATTTTATGCGCATAATAAATAAGGTTTTTAATTTATTTAAACAACAGTATTATTAAAACTAGAAAGACCGTAAATTGCATTCAAGTCAGAGCCTGATTACTAACGGGGCACCCTCTCCCCAGTAAAATTACATAGAAATTTTCGCCTTGTTTAAACGCGCTTTTCAGTCATAATTGCTATCATGAATAAGGAAAAAATTTCTATTTATTTTTTCTGGTGGGAGAGTGCCCCGTTGATAATCAGGCCCTGATTCAAGTGTTATAAAAATATTTTAAACCAGAGATTTTTTTAAAAAAATGTTAACTTTCCAAGCGTCTTGGAAATGGGTAAATTTGTAATGTTGTTTTCTCTGCATTTTGCCTTAATTGCTAATAAAATATGATTCTTTCAATATTACATAAAAAATCTTATTTAGGAATATAAATGTAATCCCTGAGTGTCTTAATCATTATTCAATGCTTTGAAAATTCATTAAATTTATTGAATTATAATATCTTAAACATTGCTTACATTGCAATGAAATCTGGAGCTTAGTGTACGGAATATTACGGGCCAAACGCTATTTAACACTTTTCTGCTTTGTGTTAATTAACCCCTTCGCGACCAGAGTCTTTTACGAAATTTTTAATATTTTGTCATTGGTTTTTACAGAAAACAGAAAAATTTGCCTTATGAAATCTTGAAAATATTCCCATTAAAAAAGGCATACTTTGTAGTAAAATTTTACTGCGGGATAAACAATGATTCTTAAGGGTGTTCTTAACTGCTCCGTTCAACAAGTGCAAAACGTTTTGACACATTTACAAATTCATTTTTTTAACAGATATATATAAAATTGGAATGCCTGACTACGGAAGCGATTTCGAATCGAACTTATTTTCCCATTTTGTGAAAAGTAAATTACCTGTCCAGTTCTAAGCTATTTCGATGACGTAATCACCCGTTTTTCTCCTGCTTTTCGACCGGTTTTTCTGCTTTCGTCGGGAAATGAGCTCAAAAGTGTCAACTTTGAAGACTTGTTATGAAAAATCTGTTGTGTTTTTGAAAAAACAGAAAATTGAGTGCAATTAGACAGTTTCTGAATAATACCTGCTATTTTCATGCATTTCCGAACAAAAATAAATTAAAGCATGTGTCACAAATTTACCCTTTTTGATTTTAGAACACCCTTAAGCCTTTTTGTGGCCGCATATGTGTCGCTCGTCCCCAAGGGGTTAACCCCTTCGCGATGGGATTTTTTTACTTAATTTTCAATGTTTTGCCACCGGTTTTCAAAAACAGAAATTTGCGTCTTATTAAATCGAGAAAATGATCCTATTAAATAAAGCAAATTTTTCTGTAAAATTTTACTAGTGGGGGAAAATAAGAATTCTTTAGCCTTTTTGCGAGCCACCGGTGGTACGCGCCGGCGTGAACGTGTTAAACAAATTTTATAAAGAAATTTATTTTTTTTAAATAAATACTCATACCTTAGACGTCAAATTGACATCTAGTTATCTCTTTAGCGATCCATTTACGATGTAGTAGTTGTACATCGAGAATGCATAATTTTATTTCCAAACTTTAAAAAATATGAATATTTTAATGAAATTCCATTTTTACGATGGAAGTTTAAAGTAAAGCGTTTGTAAATATCGATGAAAGTCCATGATTTCATCATTTTACAAAAAGTAATTTTTAGTACCGGTAAAGATTAACCCATTCGTGCCTAGCACTTTTTGCGTAAATTTTATTTGGTTGGCACCACTATTTTTAGAAGATTTAAGCTTAGTTCATTAATCACGAAAATACCTCATTTAAATAAAATAATTATTGCTTTTCTTTTTACCGGTGTCAAAAGCAGTGTTGAATGCACCTTTTGAAGCTTCCCTAAAAAGGGACGCTAGGCACTAATGGGTTAACGTCTTGACTGTGTTGCCCGAACTAGATTCGAGCAAGAACATTTTGCTTACTTCGTTATTAAAAATTTTTTGATACCACTGATTTGTAAACGTAAAATTACCTTTATTGGTCGTCATATATTTTTCGATTAAGTGAGGCAGATATTTTAGCATCAAGAAAATAGTATTTTGCTCCTATTTTTAAGTTCTGTTGTCAAAAAAGTGCAACAGTTAACCCTTTCAGGCACGGAGTACATCTGTTTGAAATAATTAACTTACACCAGAATTTATAAACGAATTTATTAGAAAATATAACCTTGCTTAATCAGACACATTATATTTTTATAAAATTTTAGTTAAATATTTTTGGTATCATTAAAATCTAATACAGTTATCCTTTTTTAATGCCGCTGTCCCGGAAAAGGTTTAGGTGTTAGTATTAAAAGTGCCGAAAATTTTATACAAATTTTATAAAAATATTTCACACCACATTTTTTTTCTTAGTTTTAAATTAATTTTTTTAGATAAGAATTATAGTTATTTAATTTTTGAAATAATTTATGGTTTATTGCGACATATTAATTCTCGTCACTGGTCAATTGATTGCTCCATTGTATTACATACTGTTAACAGTGTTTTCATACGTTTTAAATAGTTATTGCGGCACATATTGAATCTTAAAAGCTTCGTAAATAGGAACTGGTATTTTCTTATTCAATCCTCTGAAATATATCCCATATAAAATGTTTTGGAGTACTGCAATACTTTTAAATTTGCGTTTTGAAAATGCATAAGGCAGTTTGCAACATTTTATAAAGCAGATTGATTTCCTATACTGTGCAAAGTACGTAAATTTCATGCAAGTACGGCATTAAGCTTTTGAAGCAAGAGTGTATAAACATGCTTTTGAGATGCATTCTACTTCTAAAATAGCGTTTTTTTCACGGAATTCAGAAAATTTTTCATTTTTTACGAAAGGTTATATCAAAACTTTCTTTAACTGGTTTACACATGATCGTTTTTTTTTACTTTCAAAAGTATACTAGTTTGATCTACAATATTTTGAAAATTATTTACGAGTAATGTTTTAATTATGGTTTAGACGGGGGAGAAAGAAATTACTGACAGTAAAAGAGAAAACCTTTTTTTTATGTAATTCGTGAAATCAATAATTTGGAATTTGTTTCTATGATTCCTATGATCTAAGACACAATAAAATAACCACAAAATTGCAGCGATTGCATTTTTTTCTTTGCAGTTCGCAAATGTAAAATAATAAAAATTCCTTCGTTAAAAGCTCTATAGACTTCGATATTTGAATTTTTCGGATTAGCGGGGACAAAATTGTAAGATTAAAATACGAAAATAATAATAATAATAATAATAATAATAATAATAATAATAATAATAATAATAATAATAATAATAATTATTATTATTATTATTATTATTGTTATTATTATTATTATTATTATTATTATTATTATTATTATTATTATTATTATTATTATTATTATTATTATTATTATTAAGCTTTAAAAAAGGAATCAATGCCGAAATAGTGAGATTTTAGCTTTATTTTTTTTTTATATTTCATCAGTTTTTTAGCCAACAAGAAACAGTAGTAGATTAGTCATTATTTTGTCAAAATAGGGGTCGTTAAAATATCTTGGAATCGGAGTTGCCCATTTTTTTAGCCGATTCTGCAACCTGCTGCCAAGTCAACGTTCAATATGCGGTATGTTGCTAAACAGTTTCTTATTTATAGGGCATATATGCGTGCATTTCAGATGATTCTTTATATCTATTCCTTTTTATACAATTCAGAAATACAAAAGCCATTTTTGTTAACTTTTGGCGATTACGAAACATTATTATTATAGAAAAAATGATTAATCTTGATTTATGCTGTGAATTTAGAATTTATTAGCAAAAACATAATTGTGTAAATTTTATACATAATTCAGCAATTTTATACATAATGCTCATTTATGGGAGGAGTTCTTATTATTCAAGGACTTGTGTTTTCACGAAAAGTATTCCAGATTCTAACAAGTAAAATATTTTGTTTCAATTAATTATTTAACCCTTTCAGCTTTAGTGTCTAATTTTCTTCAACATTCCAAGTGTCACATTGGCACCAATATTGTTCAAAGAAGTATTTCGGTTTACGAAAGACACGAAAAAAATGCATGAAATTTCGGAATTAAAATTAAGTGGTAGAAAATTAGACCACCTAAGCTCAAAGGATTAACACTTTCCGGCACACTGTACCTAGTCTGGGATACCTAATTTTAATTACCAACCTGCAAATGGCACCAGTAATATTTTACTAAAATTTTACTTTTACAGCAAAAGCTTAAATTAAGGTTCAAAATATATAAAAAAATTCGTTTGTGAATTCCGGTGTCAGTCGATAATTTCTCATTTTATTACAGATTTTGCCCGTGCCGCAAAGGGTTAAATGAATCATAATAAAAAGAGCAGTTCTTTCAAACATCTTTAAAACAATGATACTATTTTTTTTACTGTTAATTTCATTCTCTTTATTAAAGAAATATTACTAAAATATAGAAATTTATAAAAATGGGTAGATATTACAAAAATCTATTTACCTAATTTTAAGGCGAAACTTGCAAATGGTACCAATAATATTTTAATAAAATTTTGCTTTTACAATGAAAGCATAATTAAGGAATACTACAGTAGAACCCCGCTAATTCTGACCCCGATAATCCGGATCTCCGGATAAGTCGGATCGGTTTGGTCATTTTTTTTCAAGTTTGAGAAGCGATTGGCTAATTTCCATAACATTAACTTGTTTCATCGTCGTATTCTAAATAAAAAAACTTTTTCTGACATGTTTTCGGAATAATTAAGCAAAGTAAACATTATTACTGTCTGCAAATATTCAATAAGTTTAACATAAAGGTGATTTTCTGTTAGTATGTTATATTTTATTTCATTTTTTTCTGATTCTCCGGATAATCCGGATTGGGTCCGGTCCCAATTAATCCGAATTATCGGGGTTTTACGGTACTTTGTTTCTAAAAAAAGTCGTCTTTAAATTCCGATGAGAGTCGATAATTCCTCATTTTACTAACATAATTAATAACATTGCTATTATATTTGTTACTGTTAATTTCGTATTCGTTAAAAACAAATATTCTTAAAATATATAAATTTATAAGAAAGAACAATTCTGTAAAATATATTATTGATTTCCCATCAGATCGAAATTTCATTTATGTACGGCACTAAAACCTTTAAGCAAGCGTGTCTAAATGCTCTTCTCCTCTCCCATTGAACTTTTCAAAATTGTGCTTTTAGTCTTGGAATATGGGAAAAGTTACGTTTCTGGGGCAAGGTGATGGCAAAAGTTTCTTGTAACAGGTGTAATAAACGTTCTTTTAAAGGAGTATTAGACATTTATTAAAGGTCTAAGGAAAATCGATCTACGAAGTTAAAAAAAATATTTAATTTACCCACTTTACTTATTTTTTCGATTAAAATAAAAAGGAAAAAAAAAATTGGCAGCGATGGATAAAACTTTTTTACGTTATTCAAGAAATTAAGAAGTAAGAATATTGTTGAACGTAATATATAAAGGTTTGTGCGCTGAGAATTTAACAAAAGTATCATTAAATGTAAAAATAATATTTATTATAACAAGAATTCTTATATAACAAGTATAGCAAAACATTTATATTAGATATATTGTTACATTACATCAAAAATATCATTTCTGTGAAATAAAATCATTACCCAGTTATTATCTCTCATTAAGTTATGCGTGAAAATCATAAGGAATATATGAAAGTGTTTACGCAGTTTGGATATTTAAATGATTTGACCTTTATTGATTTACCTAAAATTTGGAAAGGGATGCTCTGCAGAATAAGAAAAAAGGGGTAAACTGAGTTTTAACCCACTTCTTGACGGCGTTTTTTTTTTTCTTATTTCTTTTTTCTTTTTTCTTTTATTTTTTTCTTTTATTTTTTTTTTATTTTATTTTTTTTTTTTTTGACGCGCGATGACTGCGCCATGCCTTGCTTTCTTTTCCATTTAGGTGCTGCTCTTCTTGACAAGGAGAGATTTCTCTCCTCGGCTTGTGCATGCTCCGTTCGTTCTCGCGCCTTGAAATTAATTAAATTTCTTGTGTCTCATTAGAGGCCGTTGGATTTTGAAGAGTAACATCGAGTGAGTAAACTTTTTGGGGGGAATATACGAGTGATTTTTTTAATTAGAAATCTTTGTTTTGTATTTAAAAGGAAGTATTTTCTAGATTTCTATTGTTTTTTGAATGTAGAGACCGTGCTCTGTAGTTAAAAGTAAGTGTTTTAGGCATTGCTCTAGTATTTCAGATGTTTTGAATCTTAATGTTATTTAGTTTCATATTAAATATAAAAGAAAAACATTATTTGACTTCAAAGCTTAGTATATTTCTTTAGACAATCTATTATTAATTTCTTTTTTATTTAAAAAAGGCTGGTTTTGTTTTTAAAAGAAGGTATGTGTACAGTTTCTTTCTTTTTTGAACGGAATTGTTTTGCATGTTTTGATGTTATACATGTTTCAAGGAAATTTATAGCCGGGGGGTTGAGGGGGGGGGCTGAGCCCCCCTGAGAAAGGATATTTCTTCTTCTAAAAGCTTTATATTGCGTAGTGTCTCCTGGACTTAAATCCCGCTCCGGGAGACAAAACGCAAATGCACGCCAACGTGGCGATATTTTGGAAACGCGACAAGAAGGGGGTTAAAACTCAGTCGCGCCGAAAAAAGTATTATAAATTAATTCATATTCACAAATATCGATTTTTAATTATTTTATTTTATTTTATGTTTGCATGAGTCTTTTTGATTACATTCGTAGTCTTGTGTACCAATTTCTTGTTTTTGAATTTCTTATGGCGATGAAACTTAAGTTGATTTGAATAAAGGAGATTTCGTACGTATCAAGAGATTACGAGAAAATTTGTCTTTTAAGCACCAGAAAATTTGTAAAATACTGATTGCTATATCTGAAGATTTTTTTTTAAATATTAAATAGGTCAACTATTACTTTACGAAAATTCTGGTAACCCGTTTTTGAAAGTCTTTGAAGAGTAAACATTCTGTAATGAAATTTATTGCTTTTTCAGTGTATGTTTTACTATTTTTAGCAAGTATTAACAAAATTTGGATATACGTTAATTTGCGGTCTATAATCAATCAATTATTTGAGCCTCAAGGACGCATAGTAATTTTATTATGTATGAAATAGCTCATAAGAATTAAACTAAGCCGCAATCTATCCCCCCTATACATATTGTTGCCAAGTCTCCCGATGTTGCACACCATTATCTTGTTCATTAAAGTTATTGTTCATTTAAAACATCAGAACGTTCCGATTAAATAAAAAAAATATTTTCTTTATTAAAATGCTAGTATCCAAAATATCTGAGCCTTACAGCTCTGCCCTATAGCATTGTATGATGGAAATGAATTTGTGTAAACCCTGTAAATGAATAATAAGTATTGTTTGCTCCTCATGTTCTACAGAATGCATGTTTTAATGTACTTTGTCAATGCATGTCAGTTTTTTCACGTTTGAAAAGGCTTTAACATCGTTAAAATTCATTTGGAAAGTTTTTTTTTTTTTCATTCGCCGTAATGTAACGAAAAAAAAATGACTGTTCCAATATATAAACTAAACATGGAGCAAACTTCATTTAAACAAGTTGGAAATTGCACGTGAAGCGTAGCAAATCAGGTGCGTTCGTACCATAACGAAGTTATAAAATATCACTCTCATGTATCAATCTCATAAAACTGTAAATAATTACAATTGAAATGCGCACAAACAATGTTCTCCCTATAGCATTATGCAATGGAATACATTTGTGTGGCCTTGTAAATGAATAACAAATATTCTTTGCACCACAGATTATGCAAAATGTATATTATAATATGTACTTTATAGATGTATATTAATTTTATTACGTTCGAATGAGCGTAACACCATTAAAATGCATTTGAAACATTTTCCCCTATTAACCGTAATGTAACGGAATACTTTTGATTGTCCCTGTAATTAAACTAATGCATCCAATTTTGATAAAATTTGAAAAAACTCGACAAAATTATGTAATAATTATATATTTAAAATTTCAAACGATTAAAATGCATTTGAAACTTTTTTCCCCTTTGACCGTAATGTAACGGAATCCTTTTGATTGTCCCTGTGATTGATCTATGCATCCAATTTTCATAAAATTTGAAATGACTCGACAAAATTATATAATAATTATGTATTTCAAATTTCAAACGATTCAGTTAGGTAGTTTTTGAGTTGTTATATGCGGACGGACGGACAGACAGACAGACAGATGGACGGACAGACGGATGGACTGAACGACAACAATAGGTGCTCGTATTTACATAATTACGAATGCACCTAAATAGAGTTTCTGCTACGCTACATGTATATAATATCCTAAGATTTCACGACAATCCGAGTATATGTACGAGAGTTAAAGCATATCCAGATCAGCAATACGACAAGATAAACCGACATCATAAACACTTTTCGCCCCACGATTGGCCGCGAGGTTCTGACCTCCAAACTGGTAGACGGTGGGTGCTGGGTTCAAACCCAGTCGCGACAGTCGGCCTAACCTTTCGCAGTTTTCCCTGGTTTTCTTCGAACCTTGCGTAAATACCGTTAGATTACCTTAGAAAGACCCCCACGAAGGGCATCCCCCCCCTTAGGGCCTATATCCCACAGTGTAGATAATTGGACGACATAAATACAAATAAACATAAACACTTTCAACTTTGTTGGAAAAAAATTAAAAATAAATCGCTGCGATACTTGGTTATATTAATGGCTATATTAATGCAATTATTAATGGTTTAAAAAAATCTAAATTAATAAATTATTCTATTAAAAACATACATTTAAATTCAAAATCATTTACAAATATTTAAAAAAAAACAAAAAAAATAAATAAAATATTTAAATGATTTTTTATTTTAATTTAAACTAATTAATCAAAAGCCAACTAAAATTGCTTACAAAATACTTCTTTGATTATCACAGTATTCTCAAAGTTGCTCTTTCAAAAAAGTAAAATACTACTAGATAAATTTTCAAAAGCAGTTTATTGATTTTCAATCATATGTTCATGTAAGTACTGCTTCAAAACACTTAAGCAAGTGGTTCTAAATGCGATTTTCCCTTCTGATTCTACTTTTGTAAATAGTGCTTTTAGTCTCGAAATATGGGAAAACTACAGTTTGTTGCCAGAGGTAATGTCAAAAGTTTTTCTAAACAAGTGTAATGAATGTTCATTTAAAATAATATTATACAATCAGTAAGACTTTTAAGAATGTAAACCTTCCAAGTTTAGAAATTATTTTAGAGTAAATAATGTGCTTAAAAATAATTAATTAAAAAATAAATAAACAAAAGGGATTTAAAGACAAAAATGGAATGATTTTTTTGAATTATACAAAATGGTTCCTTAAAGTAGTTTTTAAGCCTGATTTTTTAAAAATTAATTTAGAAATTTTCTTCGGCTTTTTTTTTCTTAAGTAATTCTTGAGAAAAAGCATAAAAAATCATCGTACAGTCGAGTCTCTATATAACAAAATCCACCGTTCCAATAACAAAATTCGTTATATAGAGAAATTAGATGTATAGAGAATGATGTTAAAAATCGTATTTAATGTGTGAAATTTGAACAAATATTATTTTTGATCTTTTAAATAAAGGATTTGAAGTGTTTAAAAGTAAATATTAACCTAACATTTTATTTCTTAATTATTTAAACTGTTTCAAAAATGAGAACAGACATTTATTTGAAAGCTTAATGAAAATCAAATACGGAAGACTTGCATTAATTTCAGACAAAGAAATCTGTAATTTTTTTGTTTTTTTATTTTAAAATTGTTACGCTCTCAAAAAAATGTTCAAATTTTACCAAGGAATAAAAAATTGTAGTTAACATTTTCCTCCATTTGAAGGCCTTTCTTATGTGCCTCTCATTGATTCCTCTGTTACACAATCAATGTGTATCAATCCAATTGACACTGTTTTTAGAAAGATGTGGAAAGGTGTGTGGGAGGTGGGATGAATTCGTTGAATTTAAAGAACATTGAGAGAAGTAATAAAAAATAAATAAATAAATAAATAAAACTCAGCACTGACGATAAATATAAATAAGTGATGGAAAATTGATTCCATATGATTTCGAAGCTTTTTAAAACACTTTTTTATGACAAATTTATGAAAAAATTCGCTATATGGAGATAGATATTTCGTTATATAGAGACTGTTTTTAATGTAATCATGCGAAAAGGGGATCGTTCCTACTAAAAATTTGTTATATAGAGAAATTCGATGTACGGAGTTTCGTTGTAGAGAGACTCGACTGTATTTGTTTTAAGAACAGTTTGCGGCTAAAAAATAGGTGTTGTCATTTACCAACACTGTGCTTTGGTTTCAAACTTTTTCAAAAAACTAGTAGTTGGGGGCCACCGTAATACTTACCCATCATGGATACGTATATGAAAATAAAACATGTGAAAACTATTTATACAATGCATTGCAATTCATAAACAAAATTTAAATATTGTTAATATACATAGTAATGCTATATTAAAGAACTGCTGATGTACCAATTTCGTCAAATTATATAAAACGCCAAACTACTCAAGTAGTACCGAACTGCGTAAAAGAAACATCCTTATAACTCGAAAAATAATAACTCTATTAACTAACAATTAACTGCGTCGGATTAAGCGTCTCATTTCCAATTAAAATATACCTCTGAATTGAAATTTGAATGAAATACAGGGTCATGAAAAATCGAAGAATGTGGAAAACAGGATTACTAATATCTCGGCAACTAATAATCCGATCGACTTCGTTCTATATGCAAAATGTGTGTTATTTTATTGCCTTTTACGTCCATTCCTTAGAACAAAAAAATTCGAAAATTTTTATGTACCTTTCATCAGAACGAATTTTTCGAGAGTCCGAAAAAAATAGTTCCGGATAATCGAGGTTGCTGATATTAAATAGGGTTCGTCCCATTCTTACATACTAACTACATACAAAATTTCAAGTCTCTATCTCAATTCGTTCGGGAGATAGAGCGTTTACAGACAGACAGACAGACAGACAGACGGACGGCAAATTTTTTTTTTCTAAAAATATGTTTTTCGAAATCTCCACTATCTAAAACGTGTAAATCCGTCAAAAAAAAATTTCGATTTTCAAAACGATTGCAAGACTTACCCTATACTACGTATGATGGGTAAGTAATAAAATTTTATAACACTAAACACACTTGTATTTTAAGAACTACGAGAAGGGGTAAATTTTACTTGTTCACAGTAGATAAAAATAGGGTATTTCGAAAACTTCCAAACAAAATAAAAAAGCACATATAGAAACAATTGAAAAATAAATATCACTATTCTTAAACACCACTGTTACTGCTTTCTGGGTGATGAAAATTGACTTAATGACATTTTCAGTATGTATTTTATAGGCATAAAAAAGCATTATAGCTTATATATTATTCTCTAAGTATTTTATTAGATTAAATTTGTATGTTGTGTAAGGCAACACACGACATTTAAGGATTAAGATTCATGGTATTAACCCTTCCGATACCATTCGATTCCCTAATCTAGTTTTTTATCATGTTTTTTACCAGCTAATATTCCATGATTCGCATTTAATTAGCACTGGTATTACAGTCAGAGAGAAATTTGAAGATTATCTAAAAAATCTCCACTTTCTTCTGAAACACTAGAAAAATCTGAAGAAACTCTGCAGATGTAGTTTTATCTCAAAATTATCTGCAGATTTTTTCTTTTGATAATTTTATATATGTATCTGCAGATTTTCTTTTAAAAAATTGGGCAATTGCATACTGATTTTCTATATACAGTAGACTCTCTCAAATCCGCACAGCTTGGGAGTAGAGGTAGTGCAGATATTAGAATTTTGCGGATTTATGGTCATTGTTTTGTTTATATATTTTTTAAAAAGTAATTTGAATGAAATTAATAATGAAGTCAAAAGTATAATGAATGCTTACAATATACTAAACTATTAAATTTAGTAATAAACTAAAATATTAAAATTTAGATAATTTTTAAAATGATTAGAATACTAAAAGCAAACGTCACGTTAGTAATCAATAATGTGCAATTAAATATTCACTATAAAGATGAAATGTGTTTTTCCTAAATTATTCAATGAAACTTGCCTCATAAAGGTACATTACTAATTCACATCAGAATCATAAAATACAGAAGCTTTATTTCAGGTTTAGCAATACTTAATAACCAAAAAAGCTTGATTAATATATAAATATATATGATAAAATTGTGATTACCAAAGATAGTAGTAATATCTTGATTTTTTTTTCAGAAATAAATTATTCTTTCTTCATGAAAAAAAACATGAATTTAGTCAACAAAAATTACAAATTAAAAAATACATGGAATTGATATAAAACTAAAGTCAAATTTTGCATCTAAATCTGAATTGAGTATTTCATTGTTTACATCTGTCAGTTATGTGCAGATTTTAGGAGTGTGGATTTGAGTGAGTCTACTGTATTTTTCTTAAGATTTTCTTCTTTTTTTAAATGCATCTACAAAATCTATATTTTAAATAATCTATTATGTTATTATGTTTAAAATATATTTTTTCACATTTCTACTGCCTTTTGCCTTTAAACGCTTCTCGGTTTTGCCCATACGTCATATGGGCAAGGAGAATTTGCTTGATTCATCACTTAAAGCTTTTTGGCACCAGTATTTTTTTAATATAATATAATACAATTTAACTGCAGAAAGGTTAAGACTATATTATAAATATTTTAGCATAAAAAAAGTGGTTTTAACACTTATTTTCAGGATATTTTACGTAACAAAATTAATTATGAGTGGTTAAAACAAAATCTTAAAACCTAACCAAGTTTATTCATGAGACAATCGTCTCCACTTTCGAGATTTTGACAGTTGCGGTGGTTTTTCCGAACATATTTTTCGCGAATACTAATGGGTTACTGCATATACAGAAATATATTTTTGCTTGGTGACGATTAAAAAAATGCCGAAAAAATTACTGCAAAAGTTTGAAATATTGTACCTATATCAAAATTTTCTTTTTGAATATGACTTTCCTTATGACATTTTTTCTTTGTATACCCCGTAAAAAAAGGGTTTTCGGAAAAGCTTTTTGTATATGAGTTGTTGAGATTTTTTACAAAAATTATGGATGAACCAAATATTATTTTCAATGTATTTCATATAAAGGAAAATAAAAAGAAGTAGGAATTTATTTCAACACATATTTTCTATTTATAGATAAAATAATTCAGAAGGTTTTTTGACTAAGCTTATAATAATCATAAGTTATAAATTTTCGGTTCAAACATTTCTCTTTTCAACTCTTTTCTTAAATTTAAAGATTCAATATCATTGAAAAAAAAATATTTTAAAGCGTGTTTTGTGCTCAAGATTAGAGATTTAGATTTCTGAGATATGTAACATAAATAAGTAAATGCACTATTTATTATTAACACTCCATCGGGCGCGCTGAATCTGAGAGATACAGGCGTAAGAAATTCGTCGTTTTCGAAAAGAAAAGGGAGTTTCACGACCTTGACCTCCACAGTATCTGTTCTTCCGGTCATTTACGTCCCTAAAATGCAGTGGTTTCAAATTTTTGTCGATAGGAATTTCTGGTTTCGCGCTTTGTTAAGGAATTGTACAGGAAAAATTCGATCAATTCGAATTAAAAATGTATTGCTTTATTCCAATTCTGTTATTTTTTTCTGTATTGATTAAATTGAATATTTCACATAATATGTTTATTTTGTTTTAAAAATATGTTCGTATGTTACCCATCATTATGCTATTATATTTTAACATTTTCATTGTATGTAAATTGTATTTTGTACTTAATTTAAATAAAGCGCAAAAAATGCCGAGGAAAGGTGCATTTGTAGGGGAGGTGGAGCCTGCAACTAAAGAGAAAAATAATATTTTAAAACTCATTTTTAAACAATATATGATGCTGAAATACAAAATGTATCTGTCAGATACAACGCGCCCGATGGTGCAACTTTTAAAGCGCGCCTAACGGAGTGTAAATATATTTCTAACCAAAGTTACTTTTATTTAAAAAAAACTCACATAATTAATTTAATTTTAATTCTCACATTTTTTTTTAAATAACTCTCATGTGTTTTGTCACTTAGTTTTTCCTCCTTATGCCAACACTCCTCAGAGTCCAATTTAAGAGATAAGAGATATGTCTTTATGAAGAAACAAGATTATTGAAGAAATAAGAAATATGCCCTTAACCTCCTCGCGACGAGAGCTTATTACGAAATTTTTAAAGTTTTGTCACCGGTTGTTAAAAACAGAAATTTGTGCTTTATTAAACCGAGAAAATTCTTTAATTAACCCTTTGCGGACAGGGCAAATTCAATGTTTAAGTGTTGAAATTAATGACTGTTACCGGAATTTGAAAACAATTTTATTTGTAAATAAGAAAACGCTACATTTCACGCATTCAATAAACCATAATTTTTTTAAACAAAATTCCGGTGGCAATGTGGCGTTTAGGAATTTAAATTAAGTGGTATATCTATGAAACCACCGCGCCGCAAGGGGTTAAATAAGACAAATTTTACAAGTGGAGTAAACAAGGATTCTTAAGGGTGTTCTTAACTGATCCGCCCAAGAAGCGCAAAACTTTTTGACACATTTACAAATTCATTTTTGAACAGAAATGTATAAAATTGGAATGCCTGACTATGGAAGTGATTTCGAATCGAACTTATTTTTCCATTTTATGATAACTGAATTACCTATCCAGTTCTAAGCTATTTCGATCAAAAGACCACCCGTTTTTCTCCTGTTTTTAGACCGGTTTTTCTGCTTTCGTCGGGAAATGTGCTGCTCAAAAGTGTAAACTTTGAAGGCTTGTTATGAAAAATCTATTGCGTTTTTAAACAAACAGAAATTTGAGTGCAATTAGACAGTTTCTGAATAATAACACCTGCTATTTTCATGCATTTCCGAACAAAAATAAATTAAAGCGTGTATCACAAAGTTGCCCTTTTTGATTTAAGAACACCCTTAAGCTTTTTTGCGGCACGTATACGTGTCGCTCGTCCCCAAGGGGTTAAAGTAGAAACTTCCTGTTACACGATGATGTAACTTGTTTTAAGGAATATGGATTTTAACTCTTTTTAATACACTGGCAAAAGGAGGTAGATTACTGTACGACTCATGGATAGTTTTTTTTCCTACTCTAAAAATATCTAATCGTACATATTTCAACACAATTTTTTAAAAGCATTTCAATAGACCAGATTTCGAAACTTTCGGACGTGTATACATATTTTTTTTAAATAAAATATGTAAAAATTCGGTACTTCTCTATTATCCCGTCGACCAATTTTGCCAAATTATACAAATCGCCAAACTTATAGCCAAATTATACATATTGACATAATTTTTATTTTAAAAAACGAAAAAACAAATAATTAGTGGAATATTAATAAAAATTCAAATAAAAAAACGAAATTAAAATCACTTAATGACATTTTAAACACGTGAAAATTATTTTATGTCACTGAATGTGACATTCACGATCATTCACGATCATCCATTACTGGCATTTAATCTTATAGTTTGGGGATAATTTTTTGGTCGACGAGATAACCTAGAAGTACCGAAAATTGAAACCAGAACATTTTATTGCGTTTTTACCTCTGCATGGCGCAACCCTATAAATACCAACAAACCAAAAATATATTCTTAGAGCTAAACATTCATATAATCTATGGTGTTACCACTTTTTAAAAATATGAGATTTAACCCTTTCAAATATACCTGCAAACGCAAATCACTTTGTGGTTAATGAAGATTATATTTTATCTACGCAAAAAGTAACTAAGTGTCCGTACTTAACAAAATCATTTTAGAGCATTTCAATAAACCCGATTTACACTTACAAACATTATCAAACTTTCAGATGGATAGAATTTTTTTTTCAACAAAATAAATTGTGTTAAAAAAACCAGTGATCTACGAAATCAGTGAAAACCTGAGTGTTCAGGCACGGTGTCGTTCGCTTTCGATGCGCATACACTCCCGAACTCGAACTACGCAGAAAGTAAAATACCAAACAGCGTATGCTTTCAATTAAATATCTTTTAGCGATATTTCCATTTAAACATTTAAATTATGACAAAATGGACTTAAAGATATAAAATCATACACATTTGACATTCACGTAAGGGTCATTTGGAAAACAGATGACATATTTGAAAAGTAAATAATATCACGGGCCAAGGCAACGCAAGGCAGGTCAGCTAGTGTTTTATACAAAAAATGATTCTTTTTATTGAATATACTTTTAAGCTAATATTTTTTTAAATAATGGATATATATATTTTGTGATGGGTATTTCCACGAGCACATGTCGTGTAAGTCACATACTACGATTTTTGACCCCAGTATTTTAGAACGGCAAAATGAGACTTATTTTATCAGAGACATTTCTTTGATTGAATAAGACCATGCAAACCTTTTAAAAATAACGGTAGCCAACAATTTACTAGCAACAATTAATGTGACTTACACGACAAGTGCTCGTGGAAATACCCTGATATTAGAGGTCTGCACGGGCCCGGGCCTGGCCCGTGGCCCGTACCCGGCCCGGCCCGCGGGCCGGGCCGGGCCGGCGAAATCGTTTCGAATTCTCTAACGGGCCGGGCCGGGCCGGCAGATTTAGAATAGTTTTTTCAACGGGCCGGGCCGGCAAAAAAATTGAACGGGCCAGACGGGCCGGGCCGGGCCGAAAAAAAAATTTTCGGGCCTGCCGGCCCGTTCTGAAGATTTAAGCAGGAACGATAAAATATGAGCTATTTTCAACGAAAATGGTTTTAACGGGAATAGGTATAAATGTGGCCATACTAGTTTGACAACATCAATATAAAAATGTACAGTGTATCGGCATCGGAGAATTACATTATGTGTAACCCGTTTTAATATTTTTTTAGCTGACTCATGCCGGTCCGAGATCACGCTTGCATTATTTTTCTACATATAGACTGGCCGGACCGGTACTAGACTTAATTATTGGCAGAAAACATGATTTTTAAAATTAACAGCGATAAAGAACTTATGTTAGCTTAGTCTTTGGATATATACTTCTTGATGAGTTTTAAATTAATTTCTCAATAGTGCGAAAGTTTGACACATTTTCTGATTAATTTTAAATTGTAAGAGTATAAAAGTGATAAACCTAACTATTAAAGGGATTTGGAATCGAATAGCGTTTTTCATTTTTGGTAAATAAAATACTTGTATAACTTTGTTGAGTTATAATAGTTTCTCAAATGATTGCAGGTTTTTCTTACTTCCCTTGCTATTGCTTCCGGAAATTCTATTCAAAACGCTAATTATGACAGTATTTTATTTGTTTGCAGTATTCTTAAATTGCTTGTATCAAAAAATGGATAACGCCATTCGATTATATAGTTTCTGAATAAAGATATCTGCTAATCTTATGCGTTTTTGAGAAAAAAAAAATGAATTTAGAAATGTATCAGAAAGGAGCTTCTCTGAATTTAAGAATGAATTTGGATTTGAAATCTATAATAAAATGATATAGAAATATATTTATAAATCTTCTTTTATTAAACAGCTTCAAAATTAACGATGTTTTCAGCTTTCTTTCTTTTTTCTTTTATTCTAAGCCATATTAATTTTTTAATGAATCTTTATTCGAATGTTGAAAGCCTAAGAATCTAAGTAATCATTAAGGTTGTTAATGTGTATTTGCTGTAAAATATACTGTAAAATCATTCCATAGATATGTATGCAGTATTCTTTAAAAGAATCTTAGTTATATGATAAAAATGTGGATTTTTTAGAAATCGTAAAAATTGTAACGGGCCAAAACGGGCCGGGCCGGGCCGGGCCTGTTTTCGCTGATTTTTGTACGGGCCGGGCCGGGCCTAAAATATAAAAATTATAACGGGCCGGGCCGGGCCCGGGCCGAACTTTTGAGTTTTGCAACGGGCCGGGCCGGGCCGTAATCACTTTCCTACGGGCCGGGCCGGGCCGGGCCTGGAAATTCCGGCCCGTGCAGACCTCTACCTGATATAATACCTACACATAGTTGCTAACCTCCTGATTTTTTTCATACCAATATTTTTATGCAAAAATACTTGCTTTATGCAATCACACAATTTAAGCAATTAAATAAAGCAAACAAATCTGTAGGATTTTACTGGTATGCAGAAAATCGGGGGTTTGGCAACTATGCCTACACCAGGGATGCAAGTGTTGCGCGAAAAATGAACCACAAACTTGCAAATGATTGGTACCACAAACTTGCGAAAGTATTTCCCGCCTAATTTAATGACAATTTTTTGTGATTTAATAATGCAGAAAACAGTATTAAATTTTAATTGTTCAATTTCCGTCAACTTTTTCCATGTCGTAATAAGCTCATTTTAATTGTAGTTTTACAACAGACAGCGAGACTAGTTTTATAAAACTTTGTTATTTATACAAAAGTCCAAAAATAACATGTTATCAATTTCTAAAAAAGTCGCTTGTAAATTCCAGTGTAAATCAATCATTTCATCATGAACATTTCATTTGAACATATATTCCCTGTGCCGAAAAAGGTTGAATTATTTCAAATATTTTGAAATAAAACTTTTTTCTTCATAAAAATTTAAAAAAAAAGCAAGGCAAATAACTGAAATCTAAGAACTGGGTGAAATAAATTCTTTTTGAAGTTCACATTTCTTTATGACCTTTTCTTTGTATATCACATACAAAAGCCTGTTCTCTGGGAAACTTTTGTACGTGTGTTGTTGAAAAGGTTGATATGAGTTATGAGTGAACTAAATCTTATTTTCAATGGATTTTACATGGAAAGATACAAACAGAAATAGAAATATATTTCAAAGTATATTTTCTATTTATAGCTAAAATATTTTCATTCGTTATTTCCTGTCTAAAACCTTATTAAATCTTAATATTAAAAATTTGCTTCTTAACATTTGAATTTAATTTAAAGTTTGGACATCAATTAGAAGCGCACACTTCATACTTTTACTGATTTTTATATTGCAAATAATTATAATAATAATAAAAAGAATAGGAAAATAGAAAATTGATGCTTTTTAAGTACTGAACTTTTAATTCAAAACTTCAATGGCTGATTTAACCCTTTCCAGCACACTGTGCCCGGTCTTGGATACCTAATTTAAATTCCAAACTTACAAACGGCACCAATAATATTTTAGTAAAATTTTTCTTTTACAATAAAAGCTTAAATTAAAGAATTCAAAATATCTAAAAAATTCGTTTGTGAATTCCGGTGTCAGTTGATAATTTCTCACTTTACTACAGATTTTGCCCGTGCCGGAAAGGGTTAAAAAAATAATAATTTAGCCACTTGATTGATCAATATTTAAGAAAAAACTTTCAAATAATGTCTATCTTTTATGTCTTTTACAGAGTTTTTAGTCTTTTATCATCGATTTTCAAAATAGAAATTTTTGCTTAATTGGATGAGAAAAATGTTCGGATAAAATATTGCAAAATTTACAATAAGATATTACTGGTAATAATAATAAATAGTGATTGGAAAATAGATACCCGCAAGTGGTATTGGCAAATCATGATTGGCGAAAATCCGTTGCCCATATGACGTACTAATAAAACAGGAAGGCGGTGAAAGAAGATTTTTTTCTTTCATTTCTTAAGTAAATCACTAGAAAAATATTTTAAAAACATGAAATTTTGTTTTAAGTATGGTTTATGACTAAAAAACAGGTTGTTGTCAATCTGCAACAACGGGCTTTATAGTCTGTTACAAATTTATAAGACTACACCATATTTTGATAATTAAATAATTAAAGAAACATTTCAATCAAAATAAAGAATACTCTACGCTAGTACATCAAAATTTTAGTAAAATGCAGCAATTTGCGGAAATGAAATTAATTTGGAAGAAAAAAAAACATCAAATAACAAAAAAGTGTCAAAAAGAAATGTTACAAAATTATAAAAGCTCTTGTGGCAAAAAGAATTTTCTGAAATTTTTAGTAAGATGTCGTGCCGCCATTTCTCTGAATAATTTCAAACACGCGATTTGTCAAAGAATTAATTATTTTTTTAAGGAACGATTCCGGAATTTTTTCCCATTTCTCCATAATGGCCATTTCTAATTCATATGTTGAATGATACTGTTTGTTATTTTCATACACCTTGTGAGACAAAGAACCCCACAAGTTTTCCACCAGTGTTGTCAGATGGGCTACTTTTTTAAAATTCATATTTTTCATCTGCACCACTTTTTCGAAATGGTAAAATGAGACTTTTTTAATGTTATATAAATTAAAGCGAAAAGAAAAGAAAACTTTACCGTTTCAAAAAAGTGGTGTCAATCAAGGAATTTGAATTTAAAAAAAGTAGCCCACTGGCAACACGGTATTTAGGTCAGGGCTTCGACATAATCAAGGTAAAATAGCAATCTTTTTTCTTTTAAGCCACACTTTTGTTGATTTCGATGAAGGACTGGGAACATTATCTTGCTGAAACTTCCATTTTGCACCTTCTAAAAGAAGTCCAAAGGGTATCAGACTTCCAAACAGCAACCGTTGGTAAGTGTTTGAGTTCATTTCCTCCAACTCTTTAGAGATCGTTTTTTGCTTCATACGAAAATGCACCCCATAGTATAAAGGAGCAGCCTCCCATCTGCCTTCTCAAGAACTCCCAAGATTTTTTACTTAAATCATGCCAGTTGTAATTATTGCCATATGGACCATTAAGATCGAATTTTTTCTCGTCTGAAAACAATATATTTCAACATGCAGATTTCCAGTACATGACATTCTTTGCCCACTTAAGACGAGCTTTTTCGTGACATTTTGGTAGCAGTGGTTTACTGTTTAATTTGTCACAAGTAACACCAGCATTATGTTTCAAACATCGCCACACTGTTGCATGTGGTACCTTTTTAGTTATCATCTATTTTATGTGTTGACTCGTATATTTTTGTTGCCGGCTTAACATTCCGCCTATTATCAGGATCGGATAATTTGTTTTACTACCAGATCGTTTATGCGTTTCATACAATTCTTTTTTACTAAAAACGTTATGAAACCCAGATTTAGAACTATTAAGAACCTTACTTATTTCAGATTTTGACTTTTATTTTCCTCTGTAGAACCACTACACAGCTCTCACTTCTCTCTCTCTTCAACTCATCCCACTTCGATTTCATGCAGCTCATTCCGACGAGTTTACTAATAAATTCAAAGAATCAAGCACAATTCAGATTTTTTCCATTTAATTATTCTTTTTTTAATTTTACAGAGTATTTAGGTTACAGTTAAACTCTGAGTTCAAAAGAAAATTGTCTGCTTTATTAATAATATGAAAGTGGTATTATATTTATGAAACAGCGGATTTGTGTAAAATCGTTTGGTATGAAACAAAAAAAATATTCAATTTTTTCCTGAGCTAAATAAACATTCCTTAGTTATTTCTTTTCATGCAACTACTTTTAAATTCTAACTAATATTTTCTTTGTTGAAAAAAGATGAAAGTCTGAGTGGTCTTTTTTAATTATGTAACTGAATGTAATTGAAAAAATATTTTTTCTCAGTAAAATTGTATAATATTAGACATACATGAATTTTTAAAAAAATCAATTTTATTTTCTCCCTCCAGAACAAAATGGGATATTTCGCAAGTATTCAAGAAAAACAAAAAAATATTTATAGAAACAATAGAAAAAAATATATACTTATTCTTAAAAAGTACTACAGCTGCCATTTACATGTTTAAACTTGATTTAATAATATTTTGATTAAGTATTTTATTGGCAAGATTAGGTTTTAAAGTTTTCATATAAAACGTTAAAAGAAAAATGTTATACATTCCGAATAGTAACACATGAAATTTAGCGGTTAAATTCTTCTTCTCAGCCATATTACAAATATAAAGATATACTAATATGTTTTATTTTTTTTTATTCCAGACCAGAAAAAATGGTCATAAACTTTAAATTGACACAAGGAAATCTGGGGGGGGGGGGATTTTCACTGCATATATTTTAGTTTGTGTGTTGTAGAATACTATCTGTCACTCTGGTACTTTTCCAGAATTAAAAGTGCTGTATAGCTGCTAATTATGTGTTATAATCCTCGACGCATTTACTGATAGACGATATAAGAAAAATTATACTATTTTAGAAATACAATCGAAATAAAACAATTCGAAGAAAAAAATCGGATAGACAGTCGTTGTTTTATATCATACGACGCACAAGATTATGTTTAATATTTAACAAACATATTTTTCATTTCTTTATCTGCATAAAAAATAGGAAAAAAAAGTTTCTTCGGACAAGGTTAATACGCGTCAACGGTTGCATGTGTTTTTAGATTGATTTAGTACCAGAAAATAAATGAAAGAACCAGAAAAGAACTGCTAGTAGCTATATGTGCAAACATTTTTTTTAAAAATAAAGCACATGTTGCTTTACAAAAGTCTTGCTAAAAGGTCCTTGAAGTCTATGGACCCTCATAGCCGATTGTGGGCTCTATAAGGGTCACTGTTAATCAATTATCGTCTAGCGAACTATTTTTACATCCCCTACAAGTGAACAAAACTTTAAAATTTCAATACAGTTAATTAAGTACGGAAATTTTCTCGTTGTTTAATCTCAAAATTTGAGCAATTAACCATTTCTGCTAGTAATATGAGAAATTATCGAATGACACCGGAATTTAGATATGATTTTTTTAGAAACTAAGATTCCGTAAATGCTTTCGTTGTAAAAGCAAAATGTATTAACTCTTTCCGGCACGGGCAAAATCTGTACTAAAATGAGAAATTATTGACTGGAACCGGAATTTACAAACGAATTTTTTACATATTTCGAATTCCTTATTCTAAGCTTTTATAGCTAAAGGAAAATTTTACTAAAATATTACTGATGCCGTTTGCATGTTTGGAATTAAAATTAGGTATTCCAGACCGGGCACAGTGTACCGGAAAGGGTTAAAATATTATTGGTGCCATTTGGAAGTTTGGAATTCAAATTAGTTATCTCAGACTGGGCATAGTGTACGGAAAGGGTTTAAACGCCTTTGCGACGGGAACCTTTTACGAAAATTTTAATGTTTTGTCACTGGTTTCTAAAAATAGAAATTTATGCCTTACTAAATCGGGAAAATGCTCTATTTAAATAAGGCATATTTTGCAGTTAAATTTCACTGGTTGTAATAAAGAAGGATTCTTAGGCCTTTTTGTGGCACGTATGCGTGTCGCTCGTCCTCAAGGGGTTAAAGAACTCAAAACTACTACATGGAAGAAGAATTGAAAAATGAGTAAAAAATGCTGGGCGTTAACGGGTTAACATTTGGATGAACATCTAACGGTATTTTATCGAATCATTTGCCATCATCTTATTAATATCTATCTATCTATATATATAGATATATATAACCATTAACTGTGTTACAATAGAGGAACCATACACATATCGTAAGGCGTATCCTAATTCAAAGCAGAATTTTGATATTAACTACTTAATTCTCCCGTCCCAGACATTCACGGGCTGCAAGCTTCACGGTTTTTATTCAGAATTGTTTGATTCCCACCAATTATATAAAATAGTATAATAAATTTTATTCGGGTATTATTTTACTTATCATTAAATAAGAAGAATATATTTTTAAAAAAACTGGTGGCAATAAGGAATTTTAATTTTTCAACCTTAATTTCATACGACCGTTAACCCCTTGCGACGCGCTAGTATATCTATGAAACCACTTAAGTTTAATTCCGAAACGCTACATTGGCACCGGAATTTTGATTAAATTTTTTTCTGTTTATTGAATTCTTGCAAAATAGCTATTTTATAATTAGAAATAAAGTTATTTTCAAATTTCGGTGTCAGTCATCAATTTCAGCTCTTAACCCATTAACGCCCGAATTGTTTTCTTCGCTAAAATTTAAATTTTGTATTTCCCACCACTTTTAAAATCAAATTAACTTTTATCTAAATTTATGGAGGATTCTGTCTCGTGAGAGAAGGCATATATCTATCTTCCTTTTTACTGGTGGGAAAGCCGCTTTCTTGCTGTTTTTGTAACCGTCCTCAAAAGAGGACGCTGGGCGTTAATGAGTTAAGCAATGAATTTGCTCTGCGCCGCAAAGGGTTAAGGGGTTAAACAATTTAACTTTTTAATTTAATGTTTTTTCTTCTTTGTGTCTTTTAAATTATAAATTATTTTATAGTAAAGTTTATAGTTTAAACTGAATTATATCTATACAATAAAGGCCAAACGTATCTGCGACGTCATTTTGCGCATGGCAACAAGTTCAAATTTTTCAAATGAATTTCGGTATTGCAATTTTTTCTATTAAAAGTTTTTAAACTTCTTAATGTCGCACATTTTCAATTTTTACAACATCGTGTAGGAAAAAAATGTACTTTTAAATGAAATTTGTTTGAAAGCTGTATCTTAATTTGTTTTTGAAATATTAATTTTTTTTGTAGCTTTTAATGCATATTTTCTAATTGTAGCAACAGGAGTACTTCATTTCTATTTAAAGCAAAGGAAAACTAGTCGTTGGAGGCCACCGTAATACTTACCCATCATGGATATGCATAACATAATATATGAAAACATAACATATGTAAACAATTTATAAAATGTATTACAATTGCAAAACAAAATATAAACGTATAATCAAGTATTTTTAACACATAATCATGCTCTATTAATGCATTTCTGATGAATCAATTTCGATAAATTGTATGAAACACCAAACAATTCAAGTAGCAGTGAATTGCACAAAAGAAACATCCTTATAACTCCAAAAATATTAATTATATTCACTAACAGTTTCTTGCATCGAATTAAGTGTCTCATTTCCAATTAAAAGATATCTTTGAATTGAAATTTGAATGAAATACAGGGTCATGAAAAATCAAAGAATGTGGAAAACAGGATAAGACATATCTCGACAACTAATAATCCGATCGACTTAGTTTTATGCGCAAAATTTGTGTTATTTTATTGCCTTATACGTCCACTCCTTAAAATCAAAAAATTCGAAAATTTTTATATATCTTTCATCAGGACGAATTTTTCGAGAGTCCGAAAAAATAGTTCCGGATAATCGAGATTATTGATATTAAATAGGCTTTGTCCCATTCTTTCATACTAAGCACATACAAAATTTCAAATCTCTATCTCAATTTGTTCGGGAGATAGAGCGGTTACAGACAGACAGACAGGCAGACAGACACACAGACGGACGGCAATTTTTTTTTTCTAAAAATATGTTTTTCGGAATCTCCAGTGTCGGAAACGTGTAAATTCGTCAAAATTTTTTTTTTCGATTTTCAAAACGATTGCAAGACTTACCCTATACTACGTATGATGGGTAAGTAAAAGGGAAAAAATTGAGTGCTGTATCTTTATGTTGCCATTTTCTCATTAAAAGGGAAAAATAGAAATTTAAATATCTTTTGTTATAAAACCCGGTGAATTTTGACTTCATTTACAAAGTTTGATTTACTCGTAAAAGAATATCAACAGTTTAGCTAATAACTATTTCAGCTAATAACATTGAGACTTCAAGTTTTGAATTAAAATAATCAAATTAAAATGCCAATTTTTTTAAAACGTGAATACAGATGTGAATTTGTACATTTGTAAATTTTGATTTGGTGAAAATGATGCCGGTTTTAGATTTCACGGGGGAAAAATTCTATGATTGAGTCAAAGTTGAATGAACTTTGCTTTTTATCATTTTGGAATACTCACATAAGAGCCTTAATTGATAACTTTATCATAATAACATATCTTTATTATTTTTTACTGCTTACATATACGATTAAAGTTTAATTTTAACAATTTCTACAACTGAGTTTTATAGAAATAGTATTTTGTTAATTTGACGGTAAATGTCGTTTGTTTAAGAATTAGACGTACCAATATAAAATGCATTTTTTACTATAAATAATTTTGTAGGTTTATTATAAGTTAATGTAACAGTTCCTTGTTAAACATTTTCTTTCGTCAAAATTTGACGGGTTCTACCTTGTTCAGATAGTAGCGGTCAGAATGGCCGCATGTGTCCATTCTGGTTTTAAGCCTTTCCAGCGTGGAGTAAATCTGTTTGAAAAAATTAAGTTACACAAGAATTTATGATTAAATATGAAATTGTTGAACAGTGTTGAACAGTAGAGCGGCTTT
The DNA here is from genome assembly GCA_964019185.1 of Maratus speculifer. NCBI lineage: Eukaryota > Metazoa > Arthropoda > Arachnida > Araneae > Salticidae > Maratus > Maratus speculifer. Next base: position 237,379,013 of record OZ025300.1, read on the forward strand.
GAGGTGTTATCCCAGTATCAAGCAATTTATAATCCAGTCTATAGAAAAGAAGTAGTGTACGTTTTTTAAGAGCCATTGGGAAAAAAGAAAAATTATAGTTGTAATACTATAAATTAAATACTGAAATATTAAAGTGGAAAATTAAGTTTAAGTAATAAAGTTAAATAGAATAAAAAATATAATTAAATTGAAATAATGAAATATATTAAGGAAAATTAATATGAACTTAAATCTTAAATTAATGGCATAGCTGTAGTTAGAAAGCTACTATAACCCCTTGAAGGGCGGTGTTGGCACAATGACAAAACCTAATCTTAATTTTAAATTTCCACACTGGCACCAGAAATTTTCTAGGAAAATTTCCCTTTTATTAAATGCGCAAAAATACACTTTTATTAGTTTACAAATAAAATTCCGTGTAAATACTGGTATCATTCAATTATTAACAACATTTTACGAATACAAGTATATTGCCCCGGAAAGGGATAAAGGGAAGAAACATTAAAGTTAGCACTAGTTCTAAAATTTCTTTTGCCCAGCATAGGCCGAAGAAATGTGAATTAGCCTACATTCAGATATGTTACAAATGAAAAATTTTAATTAAATGTTCTTGGTGCCAGTAAAATTAAATTTATGTGTCCTTATTTAACCTCTTGCAGGTGCTGTCATTTGCCAACACCTAATCTCAATCATAAATTGCCACACTGCCATCAGAAATTGTCGAGTAAAATTTCACTTTATTAAATACGCAAAAGAAAACCACTTTTATTAGTATACAAATAAATTTTCCTGTAAATTCAACATTTACTGAATACAAGTGAAGGACTTAACCAGGAAAGAGCTAAATGACATTCCAATAATAAAAAAACATTGATATTTCTATATATGAAATCCTATAAATCGGTTTTACCGATCCGGGTTCTAATTATACTATGGTAAAAATTAGTAGATATTTCTCTGTTTGCAGAAATTTTGCATTAATCAAGGCAGTCACAGGGTACTATTTTATATTCCGGTTCGATCAGTATTTTTCAAACATAAGTTTTAAATTTTATTTCTCTTACAAATGTTGACAAAGCGTTTGCTAAGGATTTATGTTTTGAGAAAATGGGGCCAGTTAGACGCAAAAAGTAGTCGCTTGTGGCAGCCCTGTTTAAAAAACTTTTTAAAAAAAGTTAAATTTCTCTGTTAACATTTTCCGGCGCGGACAAATTCTGTTAGTAGAATGAGAAATTTTCGATTGACACCGGAATTTACAAACGACTTTTAAAGAAATCAAGAACTCCCTAATTTAACCCTTTCCGCGGCCCTGGCCAAATTTGCAGTAAAATGAGAAATTATTGACTGACACCGGAATTGACAAACAATTTTTTTAGATACTTTGAATTACTTAATTTAAGCTTTTATTGTAAAAGCAAAGTTTTACGGAAATGTCATTGGTGCCGTTTGCAAGTTTTGAATTAAAATTAGATATCTCAGACCTGGCACAGTGTGCCAGAAAGGGTTAAGCTTTTATTGTAAAAGCAAGATTTTATTAAAATATTTCTGGTGCCAATTGCAAGTTTGGAATTAAAATTAGGTGTGTACAGACCGGACACACTGCGCCGGAAAGAGTTCATTTATTGATCCCATAGCTTTAGGGATATGAAATTTATTTTTAGAAAATAAATATTTTTATAATGCATTTCTAAGGCATAAGTTAAAGAAATTTATATTGAAGATTGATTAAGCATATTGGTATGAAAAATAAAAATTTTCCTATACGCTGCGATACTTGAACATAGATTTAAATACAATAACCCAAACTTGCAAAGTCTGAAAGCAAGACACCTTTTCCTAGAGATAATATAAAATATGTATGATGATCTGCATATGTAGATTATACCTTTTGTTTACATATATACAATAAATAAAAAAATTCGATAAAAGTGTAACTAAGTATTAATGATTTTGAAATTATAGTTTTTAACGTTATTAAATTAAGTAAAGCATCAAAGGAGAATAAGGAAGAACTTTAAATAAAACACATTTAAAACTTTCAAGATAGAATTAGCTTACCTTTAATAGGAATTTTATTTTCTGTTCATGTAAATTAACTGCAACATTTGAATCGATACTTCTGATATTTTTAAACAAATTACAAAGACTTCAAAGAAAAAAGTAGTTATAAAGAAAATTTTATTTAAAATTTCGTGAAATGCAGAATAAAGAAAATGCAAATCTGGTGAATCAAAGGTATAAATTTTCGTTTTGAAGAAAATAAGAAAAAAAAATATCTGGCTACATTTATCGATCGAATATGCATTTTGTAATTTTGACAGCATGTCAGTATTATGCAATCGTTGTTTATTTATTTATTTAATATTTACTTTTTGTCATCGTTTAACGAAAGCTGCACTTTGTTTGTATTTGTTTTTCTTCTGTATTAAGGAATTGAGAAAGAAAATATTATAGTAAATTCGCAAATTTTAGTAATATTTTAACATTTGTGGGTATTGGAATATTTAATAAAACAATCATAGATTATATTTTTCACTCATAAAATCTTAAAAGAATTCCGTCGCCACGTTTAAGCAACAAGTTGCAAAATTATTACATTTAAATGGTTTAATTTACAGTAAAATAAGAAAAATATTTATTTTCAAGTAACAAAATCCTGTAAAAGTAATAAAAAACTAATAAAAACATTTGCGTATCATAAATCCATCAATTCGATAAAAGTATAACCATGTATTAGGGATTCTTAAATTTTATTTTAAAATGTTATTATAAATGAACTAAAATATCAAAAGAGAATAAAGAAGAAATTTATATAAAACACATTTAAAACTTTCAGGAAAGAATTAGCTTATATTTAATGGGAATTCTACTTCTGTTTACGTAAATTAACTGCAACATTTGAATCGATATTTTTTTACTGATTTTTTAAAACAAAATACAAAGACTTCAAAGAAAAAAGCAGTTATAAAGAAAAGTTTATTTAAAATTTCGTCAAATGCAGAATAAAGGAAATACAAATGTGGTCATGCATAGGTATGAAATTTCTTTCAAAATATATAAGAAAGAAATAATCTTCCGCTACATTTATCGATCAAATTTGCGTTATGTTAGTTTGATAGAATATCAGAGTTATGCAATTGCTGCTTACTTATTTATGATTTACTTTTTGTCATCGTTTAACGAAATCTGATCTTGTATACCTTTGTCTTCTTTTTATATTAAATGATTGCAAAGGAAAAAATAGTAATAAATTCACAATTTTAAATAATATTTTAACATATTTAGGTATTGAAATATTTCATAAAGCAACCATAAATTATAATTTGCACGCTTAAAATCCTAAAACAAAATTCTATTGCCACGTTTAAGCAACAAATTGTAAAATTCTTACTTTTTAAATGGTTTAATTTGCAGTAAAATACTGAATGTGATCTTATTTTCAAGTTATAAAATCCTGTTTTAATTCAAAAAAGCCTAAAAATAATACATATACAGGGTGTCCGAAATGTCTGGAAACGGTCTAATAACTCGAAAAATACATATCAGATTGAAAAATGTAAATATACGTGTTAAATATTCTTAAATAAGCTACTCAGTGATACCACATTTGTCCTTCGTAACCGACCCCCTGGGGGTCAGAGGGGGTCCAACTTTGAAATCTTAAATTATAACCCCCATTTTTTATTGCAGATTCGGGTTCTACGGACAAAAATACGTAACTTTTGTATTTGATGTTTATTTCGAATCCTCGTTTATCACGGTGTAATTGAGCAGATTAAATCGATACATATTTCGGCTTTTCCAACGGGATTTTCCCTAATCGAAACTAATTGGGGAGAATTTATGACATCAAATTCCTCGTCTTTTGCAATAATAGCGTTTCTTGAAAACCATCCGTGCCGATTATTTCGGTAATGCTACACAGTTAAAAATTTGATCCATTTGCTTTAGCGTCACTCCACAGCTTTTATAGAATATCTCTTTCATGACCAATGAGAATAATCCATAACACAGTAAAGTACACTGTAAAAAAATTGACCCTTTTGCTGCATCGTCACTCCACCGCTTTTATAGAAAACGATTACTTTACTGTGTTATGGAGCATTCTCATTGGTCACAAAAGAGATATTCTATAATAGTTGTGGAGTGACGCGGCAGCAAATGGAACGCTATTCCTACAAAAGAAGAGGAATTTGGCGTCAAAAATTCTGCCCAATCAGCTTCGATTAGGGAAAATCCCGTTGGAAAAGCGGGAATATATATCGATTTAATATGCTCGATTACACCGTGATAAAGGAAGATTTGAAATAAACATCAAATACAAAAGTTACGTATTTTTGTCCGTAGAATCCGAATCTGCAATAAAAAATGGGGGTTATAATTTAAGATTTCAAAGTTGGACCCCCTCTGACCTCCAGGGGGTCGCTTTCGAAGGTCAAATTTGGTATCACAGAGTAGCTTATTTAAAAATATTTAACACGTATATTTACGTTTTTCAATCTCATATGTATTTCTCGAGTTATTCGGCAGTTTCCAGACTTTTCGGACACCCTGTATATCATAAAACCATATAATTTGTAAAAGTATAACTAACTATTAATTGTTTTTAATTTGTAGTTTTCAACATTATTAAATGAAGTAAAACATCAAAGGATAATAAAGAACTTTACTTAAAACACATTTAAACTTTTAGGAAAGAATTTTTAATAAGAATTTTTCTTCTGTTAAAGTAAATTAACTGCAATATTTGAATCGATATTCCTTTCTTACTGATTTTTTAAAACAAGATACAAAGACATCAAAGAAAAAAGCATTTATAACGAAAAGTTTATTTAAAATTTAGTGCAATGCAGAATAAAGGGAATGCAAATGTGGTGATGGAAATTTATAAATTTTCTTTTCGGAAAAGGTAAGAAGAAAAATATTCTTCCGCTACATCTATCGGTCAGATTTGTGTTATGTAACTTTGATAACATCTCAGCTTTATACAATCCTTGTTTATTTATTTATTTATTTATTTATAGATTTTTATTCATCGTTTAACGAAAGCTGCATTTGTGTATCTTTATTTTTTCATATTAAAATAATGGGAAAAGAAAAAATAATTATCATTTCAAAATGCTTAATAATATTTTGACATCTCTGGATATTGAAATATTTAATAAAACAACAATATATTATAATTTTCCCCCATGAAATCATAAAACAATGTTCTACGCAAGATTTAACCCTTTAACGTTCATTGGTTTCGCCACGAAACAACAAAAATTTAATTCCGATAAGCAACACTGACACCAGTATTTTTATCTAAAAATATCTCTTTTATTTTGTGTGTGAAAAATCACGGTTTCTTATTTAGAAATATATTTGTTCTTAATTAGCGGTGTTATTCATTTATTTCGACATCTTAGCAGTGAAAATTCTATGATCGTTAAAGGGTTAAGAAAGAAATTTTGAAACTGTTACTTTTTAAATTGTTTAATTTACAGTAAAATACTGAAAATCTTTATTTTTAAACAATAAAATCCTGTTTTAATCTCAAAAAAGCTTAATAATAATAATAATACATATATATCATAAATCTATAAATTTGTTAAAAGTATAACTACGTATTAATGGTTTTTAAATTATAGTTTTCAACGTTATTAAATGAAGTAAAGCATCCAAGAAGAATAAAGAAGAACTCTATATAAAACACATTTAAAACGTTCAGGAAAGCATTTACTTATCTTTAAAAGAATTTTATTTCTGTTTACGTAAATTAATTGCAACATTTGAATAAATATTTCTTTCTTACTGATTTTTTAAAACAAATTACAAAGACTTCAAAGAAAGCAGCAGGTTATAAAGAAAAGTTGATTTAAAATTTCGGGAAGTGAAGAATAAAGGAAATGCAAATGTGGTGATGCAAAGGTATGCATTTTCGTTTTGAAGAAAATAAGAAAAAAAGCTCTGGCTACATTTATCGATTGAATCTGCATTTTGTAACTTTGATAGCATGTCAGTTTTATGTAATCGTTGTTTATTCATTTATTTAATATTTTAAAGTTTGGAATTAAAATTAGGTATCCCGAACGGGCACACCGTGCCGGAAAGGGTTAAAAGGCCTGATGTGAAAATTATAATAAAAACTAATATAAAAAAATATGTATACATACCGGGTGTCCCAAAAATGACTGATGGATTTTAAAATTCAATAACCTGCAAACAATGACAGCTGTTTATTTATTTTTATTTATTTATTTATTTATTTTTTTTTTTTGCAGGAGTGTTATGTATAATGTCAGGAGTTTTTTACCGTAATTTTTTATTTTAGTTCGAATTTCAAACAATAGGTGGCGCTGACGGCGACGCCTAACTCAGCATTGATCACCTGGCCTTCAATCGCCGTCAGCGCCACCTATTGTTTGAGATGAGAACTAAAATAACAAATTACGGTAAAAAACTACTGACATTATACATAACCCTCCTGCAAAAATTTTTTAAATAGCTGTCACCGTTTGCAAGTTATTGAATTTTAAAATCCATCATTCATTTTTGGGACACCCGGTATATACATGTCTACACATATTTTACAGTTAGATAATTTTATTTTTTATAGTAGTCTTAGATTTATCTGATCTTCGAACATTTGAAATTCAAGAAAATAACTATTTCATTAAAACATTAGCCGTATCTAGCGGGCCACAATTTGATATCCCTGTCATATGCATATTATTACAATAAAAAGGTTATTTTTAAAAATAAAAACACCTTTAACCGCACACATATTACACTTGTATTAGTGTATCTTTTCTCACGTACGCAACAATAAAAAAATAATTAAATTTACATTCTTCTACAGACAATTATGTGTATAAAATATTTTGTAAATGCATTTACTTGGAGATTATAATTTTTGTTTTGATTAACATACTGCTGTGAAAAGAAATTCCATAAAACATTATCATTGTCCTATCCCGTGCTACAATCTTCACGTAGGTAATGCACTAAAGCTTTCGAAAACCGTTGTTTTTATTATGCCATTCCTATCTTTTTTAATGAAGCGATTTTAGTTTTATGTATGGGAACACTCTCATTTGTTAAGTACGCTCATGTCAAAAGTTTCCCTTAACAGCTATAATGAACATTCATTTAAAAGAATATTACACAATACTTGATGCTTTTAAGAAGATGTATCTACGAAGTTTTAAAAATTGTTTGGGTGTAATGTGTTTAATTATAGATTTGAAGGGGAAAGGGAACTAACATTTATTGACAATAAGGGAGAAAAAGAATTGTTTGAAAAAACAATCCATAAATGGGATTGCTTAACCCTTTAACTGTGTAATTCTTTTCAAATTTTTGAGTGGAAAATTGTTAGGATCTTCGAAATCTTAAGTTTAAAGAAATGGAAAATCTCTATACAATTTTAGTGGTAGCAAAAATGCGTAATAGTTGGCAGATATGTTAATGACAAGTAAAATGATACCAGAATAAAACAAATTACACTATTTTATAAAACAATTCTGAATAAAAGCTTTGAAGTTTGCAGCCCTTGAATGTCTCGAAAGCGACGATTAAGTGGTTAAAATTTTTTATTGCTGTTAGATTTAAAATGCGACAATGATGAATATGATATATTTAATACTTGAAAAATCATCAATTATAGAAAAAAAGTTAGTACGTAGCTTAGATCCAAAGAGGTAATAGTTACTTTACTTTGTTTATTTACCTTTCCTTTTGTTATGTTAAAGGCCTGATGGGAAAACTATAATAAAAACTGATATGAAAACAAATGTATATATACATATATATATATATATATATATATATATATATATATTTATATATATACATATATATTTGCTTTCAGCATGTAGAGTATTGCTATTATAGTATATTATTTGATTATATTACATCGTTTTATAAGTAAAGCATATTTCTTTTAAATAATCTTTAAAATGGCTTTTTAATGTGTCATTTCATATTTAATGCAAGACTTTGTCACATTATACGAAAGCTGCTGATGAAGCTTTATTTATTTTAATAGTGGGGGGAGTGTTAAAGCCATTCCGCCTGCTGAAGAGAGAAGGCTTTTATTAGCTCACAGGCTATCATAGCCTGACAGCTTATGTGCCCGCCCGTTTCTGTATGTACGTTCGTACGTTCGTATGTTCGTTCGTGCGTAACGCGATAACTCATGATAAAAATATTCGATCCACTTGAAATTTTGTATATGGGTATATCCTGATAAGGCGCTTCCCTGATTAGTTTTTGGAGTTCATTCGATATGTATAAAAGGGGGAACGGGGGGGGGCTCATGCCCCTGCCCTTAATTGATATAAACGAGATTTTCATGCAGAATTAACAGTTTTCGATCAAAATTTAGATATAGGATCCTTCTGATGAGGCGATTCCGTGACTGTCATTAGGTGTTCATTGAATAAGTATAAACAGGGGGAATGGGGGGCTCATCCCCCCCCTAATTGATATAAACGGGATTTTCATGCAGAATTAACAGTTTTCGTTCAAAATTTAGATATAGGATCATTCTGATGAGGCGATTCCGTGACTGTCATTAGGTGTTCATTGAATAAGTATAAACAGGGAGAACGGGGGGCTGATGCCCCCCCCTAATTGATATAAATGGGATTTTCATGCAGAATTAACAGTTTTCGTTCAAAATTTAGATATAGGATCATTCTGATGAGGCGATTCCGTGACTGTCATTAGGTGTTCATTGAATAAGTATAAACAGGGGGAACGGGGGGCTCATGCTCCTCCCTTAATTGATATAAACGAGATTTTCATGCAGAATTAACAGTTTTCGTTCAAAATTTAGATATAGGATCATTCTGATGAGGCGATTCCGTGACTGTCATTAGGTGTTCATTGAATAAGTATAAACAGGGGGAATGGGGGGCTCATGCCCCCCCCTAATTGATATAAACGGGATTTTCATGCAGAATTAACAGTTTTCGTTCAAAATTTAGATATAGGATCATTCTGATGAGGCGATTCCGTGACTGTCATTAGGTGTTCATTGAATAAGTATAAACAGGGAGAACGGGGGGCTCATGCCCCCCCCCCCTAATTGATATAAATGGGATTTTCATGCAGAATTAACAGTTTTCGTTCAAAATTTAGATATAGGATCATTCTGATGAGGCGATTCCGTGACTGTCATTAGGTGTTCATTGAATAAGTATAAACAGGGGGAACGGGGGGCTCATGCTCCTCCCTTAATTGATATAAACGGGATTTTCATGCAGAATTCGTTGCAGAACGAGTTTTCGTTCAAAATTTAGATATAGGATCATTCTGATGAGGCGATTCCGTGACTGTCATTAGGTGTTCATTGAATAAGTATAAACAGGGGGAACGGGGGGCTCATGCCCCCTCCCCCTTAATTGATATAAACGGGATTTTCATGCAGAATTATGTTTTCGTTCAAAATTTAGATATAGGATCATTCTGATGAGGCGATTCCGTGACTGTCATTAGGTGTGCATTGAATAAGTATAAACAGTGGGAACGGGGGGCTCATGCCCCCCCCCCCTTAATTGATATAAACGAGATTTTCATGCAGAATTAACAGTTTTCGTTTAAAATTTAGATATAGGATCATTTTGATGAGGCGATTCCGTGACTGTTATTAGGTGTTCATTGGATAAGTATAAACAGGGGGAGCGGGGGCTCATGCCCCTCCCCTTAATTGATATAAACGGGATTTTCATGCAGAATTAACAGTTTTCGATCAAAATTTAGACATAGGATCATTCTGACGAGGCGAAACCGTGGCTGTTATTAGGTGTTCATTGAATAAGTATAAACAGGGGGAACGGGGGTTCTAATGCCCCTCCCCTTAACTTCTGTAAATGGATTTTTCAATCAGAATTGTCAGATTTCGTTCAAATCTCTGAATAGTTTTGGAAGTTTAATGGTTAAGTATAAAAGAGGAGAATAACTCCTCTTAAATTATATAAATGCTAAATGGGTTTTTATTAAGAATTATCCGATTTGCTTTGAATTTTGGATATAGGTTTTTTAATATTATAAAGCATGTATTTTATAGTTTAGGAGGTTCAGTGATTAAGTATAAAAAAGGAGAAAGGGGAGAGCTCTTTCCCCTTCTTACTTTTTTTTTTTTTTTTTCGAACGGAATTGACAAAAATACAAGGCTGTAATGTACAATTAGTATGCGTAGCTTGTGAGCTCAATGCCATCAGTTTAACTGGGCAATATTCTTTTTTATTATTCTACGGATGACTTTTTTAATGTTTTTTAATGTTTTTTGTTGCTTCATATTGTTATTTTAAAAATTACTGTTTTTTTTTAAATTGTTTATACATTATGCACCTAGTGCTTAGTAAATATTTTCATGGAATTTAGATTGTATATATATATATAACATGTACGCAACAATAAATATGATTAAGTGTACGTTCTTCTACAGACAGTTATGTAAAAAAATATTTTGCATATTGCTATTACTTGCCGATTATAATTATCGTCCTCGAATAACTCACCACTCTAAAAGAAATTCCTTAAAACATTATCATTGATTTCCTATCTTGTGGTACAAAGTTAACGTAAATACTGCACTAATATTTTCAAAAACGTTTGGCAAAATATCCCTTTACCCATTCCATTCTGTTGTTTTAAGAAGCAATTTTAGTTTTATGTATGGAAAATTTTTCATGTTTTAAATTAGGATAAACCTCTCAATCACTGGTGACGCTACGATATTTCATATAATATTTGTTTTATTTTCTTAATAAAATCAAATATAATTTCATATAATTTCATATAATTTATATTTCATTTTTATAGCTCTACAGCTCTTACATTCTTATTAATCTATTCTCACATACGTAACAATTAAAAATAATTACATTTACATTCGTCTACAGACAGTTATGTAAAAAATATTTTGCATAATGCACTTACCGGATGTCCCAAAAATGACTGATGGATTTTAAAATTCAATAACTTTCAAACGGTGACAGTTATTTAAATAATTTTTGCAGGAGGGTTATGTACAATGTCAGGAGTTTTTTTACAGTATTTTTTTATTTTAGTTCGCATCTCAAACAATAGGTGGCGATGACGGCGATTGAAGGCCAGGTGATCAGTGCTGAGTGAAGCGTCGACCTGGCCTTCAATCCCCGTCAGCGCCACCTATTGTTTGATATGTGAACTAAAATAAAAAAATACGGTAAAAAAACTCCTGGCATTGTACATAACCCTCCTGCAAAAATTTTTTAAATAGCTGTCACCGTTTGAAGGTTATTGAATTTTAAAATCCATCAGTTATTTTTGGGACACCCGGTAGTTGGCGATTATAATTATCGTTTTCGAATAACACACCACTCTGAAAGAAATTTCTTAAAACGTTATCATTGATTTCCTATCTTATGCTACAAAGTTCACGTAAGTACTGCACTAAAATTATCAAAAACGTGTGTCGAAACATGCCTTTACCCATTCCATTCTGTTTTTTTAAGAAGCAACTTTAGTTTTATGTATGGAAAAATTGTCAAGTTTTAAATTAGGATAAACCTCTCAATCAATGGTGAGGCTACGATATTTCGTAAAGTAATTGTTTTATTTTCTTAATAAAATCAAATATAATTATATATATATATTCCATTTATATAGCTGTACAGCTCTTACATTCTTATTCATCTATTCTCACATACGTAACAATTAAAAATAATTACATTTACATTTGTCTACAGACAGTTATGTGAAAAATATTTTGCATAATGCACTTAGTTGGCGATTATAATTATCGTTTTCGAATAACACACCACTCTAAAAGAAATTCCTTAAAACGTTATCATTGATTTCCTATCTTATGCTACAAAGTTCACGTAAGTACTGCACTAAAATTTTCAAAAACGTGTGTCGAATCATGCCTTTACCCATTACATTCTGTTTTTTTAAGAAGTAATTTTAGTTTCGGAGACAGAACTTCTCAGTCAATGGTGAGGCTACGATATTTTGTAAAGTAATTGTTTTATTTTCTTAATAAAGTCAAGTATAATTATATATATACTACATTTTTATAGCTGCAAAACTATTACATTTATATTAATCTATTCTCACATACGCAAGGTTCGCACACTCCTTGGAATTTAGAAGGACTTTCGTACCACTATTAAAAATAAGAAAGTTTACATTTAATTTTTAAACCACAACATTCGTAATTCCCACCTTCATTCACAGGTTTTAAGATATTTTTCTGCACTGAAACACTTCGAAAAAATTCTTAAAATTTACTGGTAGAACTGTGCGAACACTGTACGTAACAATTAAAAATAATTACATTTGCATTCGTCTACAGACAGTTATGCGAAAAATATTTTGCATAATGCACTTACTTTGCGTTTATAACTATCGTTTTCGAATAACACACCATCCAGAAAGAAAGTCCTTAAAACTTTATCTTTGATTTTCCATCTTGTTCTGCAAAGTTCACGTTAGTACTGCACTAAAATTTTCAAAAACGTGTGCCAAAACATGCCTTTACCCATTCCACTCTATTTTTTCAAAAAGCTATTTTAATTTTATGTACTGGAAAACTTTCATTTGTTAAGAACGCTAATGTCAAAAGTTTCCCTTAACAGGCGTAATGAACATTCATTTAAAAGAATATTACACAAAAGTTGATGTTTTTAAGAAGATGAATCCACGAAGTTTTAAACATTGTTCCGTCGTAATGTTTTTAATTATTGGTTTAAAAAGGAATCAAGGATAATATTTATTGACAATAAGGGGGAAACAGAAATGTTAGAAAAAAGAATCGATAAGTGGGGTTGTTTAAAAAATGATACTGCTGTTAGAAGATTTATGAAAATAAAAAGTTTATTGCGGTAGAATTTTTCAATTAAATAGAAAAATTTGAGCAAGCCGCAGGGATTGGAAGAACGAATTGATTTGTTATATTAAAAGACCCCATTTGAGAGCTATGATAAACAAGTCGGAAATTACTTGTCAAGCGCAGCAAGTACTATACTATAACGAAGTTTTGAAAATAATAAAATTTATGTGTAATAGTATACAGTTTTGAATAGAGAGATAATAATTACATTTTGTAAAAAAAAAAAAAAAAAAAAAGTGTATAATTTTATGTCTATTATGCTTGTATAACTGTATAACTATTACAGGTGTATTATCTTATCTATTCTCAAGTATATAACAATTAAAATAATTATATTTACATTCGTCTACAGACAGTTATGCGAAAAATATTTTGTATAATGCACTTATTTTGCGTTAAAACTATCGTTTTCGAATAACACACCATCCAGAAAGAAATTCCTTAAAACTTTATCATTGATTTCCCATCTTTTGCTACAAAATTCACGTAAGTACTGCATTAAATTTTCAAAAACGTGTGACGAAACATACCTTTACCCATTCCACTCTAATTTTTCAAAAAACGATTTTAATTTTAAGTATTGGAAAACTTTCATTTTTTAAGTACGCTGATGTCAAAAGTTTCCCTTAATAGGCGTAATGAACATTCATTTAAAAGAATATTACACAATAGTTGATGTTTTTTAAGAAGATGAATCCACGAAGTTTTAAAAATTGTTTGGGCGTAATGTTTTGAATTATTGGTTTGAAGGGGAAAGGGAACTAATATTTATTGACAATAAGGGAGAAACAAAATTATTTGAAAAAAGAATCGACAAGTGGGTTTTTTAAAAAAAATGTTTCCTCTGTTATATATAAAACGTGACAGTTTGGATCAAAAAGAAAGAAAACTTTTTTTTTTTTAGCAAACTATACACTATGAAGAAAATACAATTAACCCTTTGCGGTGCAGTGGTTTCATACATAAACCACTTAATTTTAATTCTCAAACGCCACATTCGCACCGGAATTTTGTTTTAAAAAATTACTGTTTATTGAATGCGTGAAGTATAGCGTTTTCTTATTTACAAATAAAGTAGTTTTCAAATTCCGGTGTCAGTCATTATTTTCAACACTTAAGCAATGAATTAGCCCTGCGCCGCAAAGGGTTAAAGAATCATATTTTTTTTTAACATAGTGGTAGAAAATAACGTTAAAATCGACAGTATCGCAGATATATGGAGAAATATCATAATTATAAAGACTTATCGTGTGGCAAGCTATTTTTCTTTTATATATGAGAAAACTTTTATGTGTTTAAAAAGCTCATGTCAAAAGTTTTCCTTAACAGGCGTAATGAACATTCATTTAAAAGAATGTTACACAATACTTGATGATTTTAAGAACATCAATCTAAGAAATTTAAGAAAGTCTTTGGGTGTAATGTTTTTATTTATTGGTTTGAAGGGGAAAGTGAACTAACGTTTATTGACAGGAATAAACAGAATTGTTTGAAAAAAGAATCGATAAGTGGTGTTGTTTAACCCCTTAACGGTCATATTAAATTACGGTTTAAAAATTCAGATTGATTATTGCCACCACTTTTTTGAAAAAAAATCATCTTATTTAATGGCAAATAAAATAATACCAGAATAAGATCAATTTCACTTTTTTATAATACTGGTGGGAATCAAATAATTCTGAATAAAAGCTGTGAAGCTTGCAGCCCGAGAATGTCTCGGGCACGACAGTTAACCCTTTCCGGCACACTGTGCACGGTCTGGGATACCTAATTTTAATTTCAAATTTGCAAACGGCACCAGTAATATTTTAGTAAAATTTTGCTTTTATAATAAAGCTTAAATTAAGTAATTCAAAATATTTAAAAAATTCGTTTGTGAATTCCGGTGTCAGTCGATAATTTCTCATTTTAGTACAAATTTTGCTCGTGCCTGAAAGGGTTAAGAGGTTAAAAAACGTTACCGCTGTTAGATTTAAAGCGTGACCAGGGCTCGCACCATTCCTAAAATGTTTATTCTTTGTTACCAGTATTTTAAATCAAAATTCGTCATCGAAAGTTTCTTTAACATCTACAATAGAGTTATATAATAAATAGTACCGTTTTAAAATTCTGGGAGGAAAGTATGAAAATGTTAGGAACAGTGCGAACCCTGTGTGACAGTTTGGATCAAAAAGAAAAAAAACTTTTTTTTTTTTTTTTTTTTTTTTTTTTTTTTTTTTTGTAAACTATACACTATGAAGAAAGTACAATTAAAGAATCATACTTTTTTAATATAGAGGTGGAAAATGACGTCAAAATTGACAGTATCGTAATCTATGGAGAAATATCAAAATCATAATGTCTTATCTTGTGGCAAGCTATTTTACTTTTATATATGGGGAAACTTTTACTTGTTTAGAAAGCTGATGTCAAAAGTTTCCCTTAACAGGTGAAATGAACATTCATTTAAAAGAATATTACACAATACTTGATGCTTTTAAGAAGACAAATCTACGAAGTTTTAAAAATTGTTTGGGTATGATGTTGTTAATAATTGGTTTAAATGGGAAACGGGGTTAATATTTAATAACAGCAAGGTAGGAAGTGTTTGAAAAAAAAAACGATAATTGGAATTGTTTAAAAATTTACACGGAAGGGTTAAAAAATGACTGTTGTTAGATTTAAAATGCGACACTGATGAATATAAAATATTTAATGTGTGAAAATTTATGAGTTACAGAGAAGAAAAAATATTACGCAGCAAGGATCCGCTGAACTATTTTTTGTGTCATTTTATTTATTTATTAATTTATTTGTTGTGTTAAAATGCTCATCACGAAAGCTATAATGAAATACCTAGAAACTTTTTTTTTTCAGTTAGATGATAGTTTTTTCTTTCCGAGAAATTTTTGCATAGGCATCTTTTCTACACTTAAATGTCGTTCAATCACTTGTTACTGGAATTCCCGTAAGTTAAAAATTGTCTGATCTGATTGGGAAAAAAATCTAGTTTCAGATATACCGAGATGTTCATTAAGCAGGACAAATTCATTGCTTAAGTGTTGAAAAAAATCACTGACACCGGAATTTGAAAACAACTTTATTTGTAAATAAGAAAACGCTGCATTTCACGCATTCAATAAGCCGTAATTTTTTTGAACAAAATTCCAGTGCCAATGTGGCGTTTGGGAATTAAAATTAAATGGTATATCTATGAAACCACAGCGCTGCAAAGGGTTAAAAAATCTCTTATGCTAAAACACTTAAAAATTCTTAATTCACTGGATGCGTATGGATTGCGAATTTTTTTTTCCAAGCATCTTCGTCGTTCCAAGCCCAAACTCGCACTCTGATTGGTTGTTGCTCTGGGCACTGTTTTCCCGTAACTTGGCGATAACCATACTTGGCGAAAAATATATCGCTCGTAAGTGAACAAGTAAACCTAAAACCTAACCTACTCATTCTTATTCTTCCTTCATTTTGTGCTCTTGTGTATTATTATCTTGTGTTATTTTATAAAATGGCTAATGCTTTACTTATTAATAAAAGGGAAAAGTTACTTTGTACTCGGTTCGGAAGGAAATCAAACTCCTCGATGGAAGCATCTATCGCTACGCGAAGTATGATTATCGCCAAGTTACATGAAAACAGTGCCGAGAGCAACAACCAATCAGAGTTCAAGCTTGGGCTTGGAACGACGAAGGTGCTTGGAAAAAAAATACGCGTATGGATTCTGCACTGGCTGTAAAACAATCCTATGTACAATCGATGAAAAAATAAAGATTTGGACAAAAAATAATTACTATTTTTTATAAACTATGCATCATGAAGGAAATACAGTTAAAAACGAAATTCTTCTAACATAATGGTGATAAAAAACGTCAAAATTGACAATATAGTGGATAAATGAAAAAATATAATTAAGAGTTATCATATGCCAGAGTGTCAGACTGTGGATCACTAAAATTTTATTATAATCAATGACTGATCGAATCGTCGAAGATCAGCGATTCGAGAAATATAATTAAATTTCTTTTAAATCTTTCCGGCACACTGTGCCCGGTCTGGGATACCTAATTTTAATTCCAAACTTGCAAATGGCACCAATAATATTTTAGTAAAATTTTATATATATAATAGAAGCTTAAATTAGAGGTTTCAAAATATTAAAAAAATTCGTTTGTGAATTCCGGTGTCAGTCGATAATTTCTCATTTTACTAACAGATTTTGCCCGTGCCGGAAAGGGTTAAAAAATAGTCGTACCTGACAAGTAGGGATTACAATCCCGGGATCCCGCATCCTGGGATTCCGGGATCCCGGTGTATTTTTAATCCCGAAAATCCCGGGATTTGTCAGAAAAAAATCTCGGGATTTACGGGATTGTCTGTTTTTTAGCGGAATAACATTCAGCTGAATTTAAAAAAGATATTTATAAACTTTCGCTTTTGGTTGGGAAAAAATCAATTTTAATGAAGTTTATACGTGACTGAAAAAGAATATATACCTCAAATATTTTTACATATATTTCTAAGCGAGTAAATCTTTTACAGTAGAAATCTTTTGACTTGCAAACAGATGTAACACATACAGCTTTTAGACAGGAAAAATGAAATCATTTGTTTATTTTGACTTTACTGCGTTTGTCGAAATTTTCTTCACTTCCTAGATCATTTTTGAATTAACTTTTACTGATAAGCGTCACATTTGTGTATGATAGTCATTATGGGCTAACTTCTTTGCTTTTCGTGAATTCAGACTTACTTTTCTTTAAAGATGTCGAATGAAAAGGATTCCGTGGCTCATCCGGAAAGACAATTATACATCTTCAATATGGTACTGCTATTTAACGCCAAAAAATGGAAAAAGCGCTAAATGTAAAAGGTGTAGCACAGTGCTTAAAACATTAGGTGGATCGACTAATGGATTTCAGAATTGAATACATACTGTATTCCTTCCACAAGTCAAGATTGCACAAAAGATAAATTGCCTTCTAAAAAGTTGAAAATAGAGGACTACTTTAGCAGTCATAAGGAATCACGGAATTTGATTCTATCAAGAATGACTGGTAAAGATCGTCTATCATTTAACGTTTTCATCGCTTCAATTGATTTTAAAAATTTACTGATAGCTAAAGTCTGTAATGATTTGCCAAAATCTTCAGTATCAGTTCTAAATCGTGTAGTGAACTATAGTTTCATAATAAAGATGTTAATTACAAGAAAAATACAAACTTTTAAACCTTCGGGGAAAAAATTAATTTGATTTTGAAGAATGGACATCTACTGCAAACAAGCGATTTGTGAATATTAATGTCCATTCAAGAAATATAAATTTAAACAAATTCTTTAATTTAGGGCTTGTGCCTATACATAGGTCTTTCATTGAAAAAAAAAGTGTATCGAAATGCTAATACTGCGCCTAAAACAGTATGACATTTCAATGAAAACAGACGTTGTTGCTATCGTAACTGATGGACAAAATGCACTCCTGAAAGTCGTAAAAGAAATTGAAGCTGATCAACAGCTTTGTTTCTCTCATGGCAGTCTTGTAGCAGTTTGTGATGATTTATATTGTAATCAACGAAATACAGAACCAGAAACTTTCTCCAGTAAAACAATAGCTGAATCATGCTTCGGAAGTGAAAATTTAGCCCTAGAAGAAGATGATAAAAAGGAAGATATTGAATCTTACGAAGCTTTATCGTAAGATTACTTATCGGAGTTTGTTTTAATTTTTGAAGATGAAAACGGCTTTCCATACTCTGATGAATATATGAATGAACTTATTAAAAAAAATTCAAAAATTAGTAATTTATTTTAAACGATCTGCATCAAGGAATGAAGTTCTTCAAAAGTATGTTAAATCTGAAAAAAAAGAAAGAACTTTCTCTTCTTTTAGATTGCAAGACTAGATGGAATATCTGCTAACTATACTTGAACGATTTTATTTCTTGAAAAATAGCATACAGAAAACTTTAATCGATTTAGAGCATAAAGATCAGAATTGACGATTCCGATTTTCTACTTATAAACGAAATTGTTGAAGTGCTCAAACCGATACAAATCGCAGTAGAAGCAATTTGTCGCAGAGACTCTAATTTGTTAGCCGCAGACGCAGCCTTAAAAATTCTTTTAAACGAATATGCGGAGAAAAAAAATCAAAATTTGCTTATAAAATGACAGACATGCTAAAACTATGCATTAGAGAACGACGACGTATGGAATTATCGGGTGTTTTAAATCATTTGCATAATCCTAAACGAGATGATCTGAGTGAAAACTAGTAGTATGCTTTCTATTCCTAACAAAACTGTTATTAAGAAGCAAGTAAAAGCAACAATTGGAAAGGTGAATAACAGTGTTGACAATAGCAAGTCTGAAGATATAGAAATAAAGCATATTGAGCCCACTGCGAAACGTCAAACGTATAACCGAACATTTAAGGAAAAATTTCAACAAGAAAAAGAAAAAAGCCATCGAACTGAGTCGTCAGCTGTCGAATCTGAAACACAAAAACAAAAGGATTTATCAATACAAATTAGAAATGAGATGTCTCTTTTTGAAAATGGAGGAGTACGCAATCATAATTTAAAATTAATTTATCAATATTTGCTGACAATTCCTCCCGCGAGTGTCGAAGCAGATCGAAGCAGATCGCAGTTTCGGTAGCGGGATTTATTGCAAACAAAATTAGAAGTCGACTTGGAGTTGATACTTTAGATGTTTTGATATTTCTTAGATCATATTTTCAAAGGAAAACCGATTAGTTAAGAAACACTGAGCTATTCAAACTAATGTTCTTTTTTTTTTATCTTGGTATGCAATATTTTTTTATGTTATGTAATGTTTTCAAATTTTAACAACTATAACTAATTAGAAATTTAAATAATACATTTATTTAAATTTTTATTGTTATATGTGAGTATGTGTTAAGTACTTTTATTTCAAGAAAAAAAAAACATTATGTAGAGGAAAATCTCGTGTTTTCGATATCCTAAATTTGTAATCTTTAGTTATTTGGTAATGAGAATAATTCAAAATTTAATTAGTGATATTAATTTATTAATTATCTTTCCATATTGTAAATATTTATCCATTCAAAGACTTTTTCAACACAAAATGAAAGAAATAATATGGAAGATAAAACATAGACTTTTTTGTTGTTGTTTTTACGCTGTCAAACATCAACAGCTTATTTGTTTTAATTACCAATTGTTGTAATTTATCCTATACTTTTTTATTATTAATTAATAAATTTTGAACTTGGTATATTTTCTTAAGTTAGGCTGTATTTCTGCATTAATTTTTTTTTTTTTTTTTTACAATATTGTGAAATTTAGCTATTGTGAGAATTAGTAATATTGGAGAAATTTTAATTTTCGTAATCCCGGGATTATCCCGGGATCCCGGGATTTAAGCTAAATAATCCCAAAATCCCGGGATTGGAAATTTGTCTCGGGATTGTAATCCCTACTGACAAGCAACAGATTGATATCCTTTTCATATGGATATTATGATATTTTATAATTTATTTTTATGACGGCCAAGTATCAACACTTAGAATATATACCCTAAAGAGAATGCCCTCCGTGGGGGGGGGGTCTTTATAAGGAAATTCAAGGTACTCGAAATAGGGTACTCAAGGAAATCTAAAGTTCGATGAAAACCACGGAAAACTGCGAACGGTTAGGCCGATGGCCGCGATTGGGTTCGAACCCAGCACCTGCCGTCTATCAGTTTCGGAGGCACACCCTCTCAGTCACTGGTGGGGCTGTTTTATTTGCTTAATAAAATCAAATATAATTATATATGTGTTACATTTATATAGATGTACACGTATTACACTCTTATTAATCTTTTCTCACATATGTAACAACTAAAAATAATTGCATTTACATTCGTCTACAGACAGTTATGTGAAAAATATTTTGCATAATGCACTTAATTGACGATTATAATTGTCATTTTCGAGTAACACACCATCCTGAAAGAAATTCTTTAATACATTATCATTGATTTCCTATCTTGTGCTACAAAGTCCAAATAAGTACTGCACTAAAATTTTCCAAAACGTTTGGCAAAATATGCTTCTACCCATTTCATTCTGTTTTTTTTTTTTTTTTTTTTTTTTTTTTTTTTTTTTTTAAAAGAAGTAATTTTAGTTTTATGTCTAGGAAAACTTTAAGTTCGCCGATGTCAAATGTTTCCCTTAAGGCCCCTGTCCTCGCTCGAGGAAACACTCGCGAGCTAATGCTATTCCTATGGGGAAGCATTTTTTTACTAATAACTCTTTCGCATTTTGATATTTTTTTTTTTTTTTTTTCATTGGATAGCTGAGGTGCATGCCGACAGTGCACCTTTTTTACTTTTTCGATTTTGGTTGCAGATATTTTTTTAAAAAGCAGTTTCAGTTTCAAAACCGGTTTTGAAAGCAACTTTGTAAAAAATATCTGCAACCAAAATCGAAAAAGTAAAAAAGGTGCGCTGTCGGCATGCACCTCAGTTATCCAATGCAAAAAAAATTATTCAAAAATGTCAAAATGCGAAAGAGTTATTAGAAAAATGCTTCCCCATAGAAATAGCAATAGCTCGCGAGCGTTTCCTCTAGCGAGGACAGGGACCTTAACAGCTATAACGAACACATTTAATCCCTCAACTGATTTGCCCGTACGCCGTTCGAGCAGGAAGAATTTGCTTAATTCATCATTTAAAGCTCTTTGACACCCTTATTTCATACCATATAAAAGTGGAAATGTTTAGACTAAGTGTTACAAATATTTTATTTAAATAATAATGGTGTGAATCCGTTATTTGCAATTCATTGGACAGAAAAGAAATAACCAGTTAAGGGTGTTCTTAACTGCTCCGCTCAACAAGCGCAAAACGTTTTGACACATTTACAAATTCATTTTTTGACAGAAAGATATGAAATTGGAATGCCTGACTATAGAAGCGATTTCGAATCGAACTTATTTTTCCATTTTATGATAAATAAATAACCTATCCAGTTCTAAGCTATGTCGATCACATGATCACCTTTTTTTCGACCGGTTTTTCTGCTTTCGTCGGGAAATGTGCTCAAAAGTGTCAACTTTGAAGGCTTGTTATGAAAAATATATTGTGTTTTTAAAAAAACAGAAAATTCTGTGCAATTAAACAGTTTCTGAATAATAACACCTGCAACTTTCATGCATTTCCGAACAAAAATAAATTAAAGCATGTGTCACAAAGTTGCCCTTTTTGATTTAAGAACACCCTTAAAGGGTTAAATGAATGTTACACAATGCTTGCTTTTAAGAAGATGTAACTACGAAGTTCTAAAAATTGGGTGTGATGTTTTTAATTATTGTTTTGAAAGGGAAAGGGAACTAACATTTATTGACAATAAGGAAGAAACAGAATTTTTGGCGGAAAAAAATAATAAGTGGAGTTTATTAAAAAATGTTTTTGCTGTTAGATTTAAAACGTGACAGTGATGAAAGTAAAACGTTTATTGCGTGGAAATTTATCAACTCTGATCTAGAAATATTTTAGAAGGCACCAGGGATTCGAAGAACTATTACTTGTTTTAATTAACTAATTAATTAATTATGTAATAAGACAGGAAACAAAAACTAAAATAAACAAATCTTAACAATTACACGTCAAGCGTAGCAAATGAGGAGCGTTTGTACTATAACGAAGTTTTATAAATATTCAGATCTTAGTGTAATAGCATACAGCATTTCGAAAACAGTATACTAGATGAAATATCGTGCGTATCCCAGTAAATACTACCTGTTTTCTTTTATACAGGATGTAATCCGTAAAGTAAAATGTTGTCAACGCGTATGCGGAAGATTTTTCCTTTTTAAAAAGGGTGCGAAATATTCGCGGATATTCAATTTTTACATTTAATTCAAATTGTTACATAAGTAGTTCGTTCACTTGGTTACATAATCAAAACTGGCGAGTGTTGAGAGATTACTGTACCACGGCTGCCGCAGGCGACTAGCTTCATATTCTGGTTACACCGGTATTAATCTAATGTAAATTTTGAAATATATTTCCCTTACAAATGTTATCAAAATGTTTTTTTTAAGATTCCTGTTTTAAGGAAGTGATAACAATTATAATTCAAAAATAGTCGCCGCACTTCAATACATTTCACTAACATATAACCAGTTTCTTTTAACCGTTTGAAAATTATTCTTCATATTTTCAAAGTTAATTTTGCAAGGTTTATTTAAACCTTTCAAATAACACTTAAATGTAACCACTGAACACAACTAGTTGTATGGTTGACAATTTATTGTAAGAATTTTTTGTCATATTAAATCTTTCCGACATGGTGTCTCTAACAAAGGACACCTAATTTTAATTTTAGTACCCCAAGAATATTTAATGAAATTTGCCTTTTATAATATACAGTAGAAACCCGCTAATTCGGGCTCTGTTAATCCAGATCTCCGGATAATCCGGATTGGTTCGAACATTTTTTTTCAAGTTTGAGAAGCGATTGGCTAATTTCCATAACATTAACGTGTTTCATGGTCGTATTCTGAATAATAAAAAAAAATCCTGAAATCTTTTCGGATAAATACCGTAAGCTTTCTTATTTAAACTCTTTGATGTTATCTTTCAAAGAACATAAAGGTCATTTTCAGTAAGTATTCAGTTTTATTTTATTCCATTTTTTTCTAATTCTCAGGATAATCCATATTTTCGGAATTCTGGTATGGGTCTAATCCCAGCAAATCCGAATCGGGGATTTACTGTACCTGGAAATAAGCAAACTCATATTTTCTGATAAATTCGTTTATAAATTCTGGTGTAAGTTAATTATTTCAGACAGATTTACTCCATGCCGGAAAGGGTTCAAAAAGCAATTCGATAAAAATTAAGTACCTTTTGTCAATAATATCTAATTGAAAGCAAGTACAGTCGAGTCTCTCTACAACGAAACTCCATACATCGAATTTCTCTATATAACGAATTTTTTCATAAATTGGTCATAAAAAACAGTTTTAAAAAGCTTCGAAATCATATGGAATCAATTTTCCATCACTTATTTTTGATTTATCGTCAGTGCTGAGTTTTTTTTTTTAAAATATATATATATTACTTCTCTCCTTGTTGTTTAAATCCAACGAATTCATCCCACCTCCCACACACTTTTCCACATCTTTCTCAAAACAGTGTCAATTGGATTGATACACATGTAAGAGAGGAATCAATGAGAGACACATAAGTGAGGCCTTCAAATGTAGGAAAATGTTAACTACAATTTTTCATTCTTTGGTGAAATTTGAACATTTTTTTGAGTGCGTAACAATTTTAAAATGAAAAAAACCCAAAAAATTACAACTCCCCCTCTGGTCCTCTATCCCTAGCGCAGATAATCGGACAACAAAAATACACCAATACACACACCAAAAAATTACAGATTTCTTCGTCTGAAATTAATGCAAGTTTTCCTTATTTGATTTTCATTAGGCTTTCAAATAAATGTCTGTTCTCTTTTTTGAAACAGCTTAAATACTTAAGAAATAAACTGTTAGGTTAATATTTACTTTTAAACCCTTCAAATTCTTAATTCAAAAGATCAAAAATAATATTTGTTCAAATTTCACATATTAAATACCATTTTTAACATTATTCTCTATACATCGAATTTCTCTATATAACGAATTTTTTACTGGAACGGTAGATTCCGTTATATAGAGACTCGACTGTATTAAGATTTTAACTTTGGTACCTGAAATAGAAAGCAGGCGATATTTAAATCAAGCTATAAATTTAAATTAATGAATTCTGACAGCATGTCAAAATGCTGTATGATAAGGGATTTCTGACCTATGCAAAGTAATTTATGTTCTATGAAAAGAGTAACACGTGATGGAAGGATTTTAATTAAAACGTTTCGCATGAGATTTACGACAAATACTAGTAAAACATATAAAACTTTAATTTTCATAAAATTAATTCATAATTCAATGATAAAATTTTTGACATAATAGTTGAGTTCCTTACATATAGTATAATATTTCTTGACATGTTTATTAAAAATACTTATAATTCGGTACAGCTATCAAACTTGGACAAAAGTATGATTAATTTACGAGGATGCAAATATTAAATTAAATTATTTATTGAAAAATAGATATTTGAATTATTTAGTTGTGATTTTAGTAGATTTACGCAAATCCCGGGATAGGCGAAATTCAGAGAGTTAATCCTCTTTATTGCATGAGAGAACCCTTTCAAAAACATAGCATGTGATGCCTATTATATACACAAAGTTGAAAAGTTTAATGAAAATGTTACGAATATTTCAGTAAACAAGGGTGAAATACATAATAAATGTGCATGAAACATTATAATTGAACGCTTATAGTTTTGAAACAATAAATATTAACCTGTTTCACATCGTTGTATTTTCATGATTGAACCACTTTTAAAATGACTTTTGAAAATCATTAGCACTGTACGCGTCAGTCAAACATAAGAGTCCCTTCTGGAGCGGTGTCCTTAAAAAAAAAAAAGACAACTAAGTTTAATTTTACTAGCCCCGAGAATATTTAATTAGATTTTTTCTTTTATAATATACTGAATATTATATAAAGATTTTATATTTCATAAAGATATTTTATAAAGATTTCGTTTTTAGGTGCGTTCGTAATTATGTAAATACGTAGCACCTATTGTTGTCGCTCAGTCCGTCTGTCTGTCTGTCTGTCCGCATATAAAAACGCAAAAACTACCCAACCGAATCGTTTGAAATTTAAAATACATAATTATAACATAATTTTGTCGAGTCATTTCAAATTTTATGAAAATCGGATGGATAGATCAATTACAGGGACAATCAAAAGGATTCCGTTACATTACGGTCAATGGGGAAAAAAGTTTCAAATGCATTTTAATCGTTTAAAATTTAAAACATATAATTATTGCGAAATTTTGTGGAGTCATTTCAAATGTTATGAAAATCGGATGGATAGAACAATTACAGGGACAATCAAAAGGATTCCGTTACATTACGGTCAATGGGGAAAAAAGTTTCAAATGCATTTTAATCATTTGAAATTTAAAACATATAATTACTGTGTAATTTTGTCGAGTCATTTCAAATGTTATGAAAATCGGATGGATAGAACAATTACAGGGACAATCAAAAGGATTCCGTTACAATACGGTCAATGGGGAAAAATGTTACAAATGCATTTTAATCGTTTAAAATTTAAAACATATAATTATTGCGAAATTTTGTGGAGTCATTTCAAATGTTATGAAAATCGGATGGATAGATCAATTACAGGGACAATCAAAAGGATTCCGTTACATTACGGTCAATTGGGAAAAAAAATTCGAATGCATTTTAATCGTTTGAAATTTAAAGCATATAATTATTACGTAATTTTAACGAGTCATTTCAAATGTTATGAAAGTCGGACGCATAGATCATTTACAGGGTCAATGAAGGGTATTCCATTACATTGCGGTCAATGGGAAAAAAGTTTCAAATGCATTTTTATGATGTTACACTCATTCGAACATAATAGAATTGGCATGAATCTATGAAGTATATACTAAAATATGCATTCTGTACAATCTGTGGTGCAAAGAATTTTTATTATTAAATTACAGGGCTACTCAAAAGTATTCCACTACATAATATTATACGGGGAAACATTGTTTGGGGCGTGTTTTAATTATATTCAACTATTTCACATTTTATGAATAAGATATACGTTTCTGAGGTGTATTAAAAATTACTTTCTGTATACTTACAGGAACACAAAAAAGATTTTGACTTCTATACTGTATCTGAAGTACGCTCTACTATATCAGCAAGATTTGAATATTTTTAAAACTTCGTCATCGTACGAACGCACCTCATTTGCTACGTTCACGTGCAATTTCCAACTTGTTAAATTCTGGTGTAAGTTAATGATTTCAAACAATTTTACACATAGCCGGAAAGGATTAAAAAGTAATTCACGAAAAATTAAATAAAGTACCTTATGTCAATAATATTTAATCGAAAGCAAATATTAAGATTTTAACTATGATACCTGAAATAGAGAGCAGAACATGTTTAAATTATTTAAAGGAGATTTTTAGAGGAGATTAAAAAAATTGGATTGTTTGAATTGAATTGAAAAGAGTTTATGTTGAAAAATAAAGTACATATATGACATAAAATGTAATTTTCTTCTCAAGGCAAGGTACTTATCATACCGCCCTCGTATAATAAATTTATTTTAAGCACTTGAGTTTTATTCATCATATTTTCAAAGTGACATTTGCAAGTTTTATTAAAACCTTTTAATTACTATGTTAAATGTAACCATTGATTGAAATTCATTAGTAAAGTTATTATTTTTTTGCCAAAAATATTTGTCATATTTAAAAGTAATTCGATAAAAATTAAATGTAGTACCTTATGTCAATAATATTTTTTTCGAAAGCAAGTATTAAGATTTTAATGTAGTACCTGAAATAGAGAGCAGAAGAAATTAAATGAAGCTATAAATTTAAATTAATGAATATCTGACAACATATCAAAATGCTGCTTGATAAGGGATTTCTGACCTATGCAAAGTATTTTATGTTCTATGAAAAGAGTAACACCTGATGAAAGGATTTTAATTAAAACATTTCGCGTGAGATTTACGACAAATACTTGTAAAACATATAAAACTTTAATTTTCATAAAATTAATTCATAATTCAATGATAAAATTTTTGACATAATAGTTGAGTTCCTTACATATAGTATAATATTTCTCGACATGTTTATTAAAAATATTTATAATTGGGTACAGCTGTCAAACTTGGACAAAAGTATGGTGAATTTACGAGGATGCATATAATAAATTATTCATTGAAAAGTAGATATTTGAATTATTTTGTTGTGATTTAAGTAGATATACGCAAAATACCGGATAGGCGAAATTCAGGCATTCAATCTACTTTACTGAATGACAGAGAGATTTTTAAAATAATGTTTATGACACCTATTGTATAAAATAAGTATAACAGAAAGTTGAAGAAATATAACAAAGTGCTTCGAGTATTTCAGCAAATAAGAATAAAATAGATAATAAATTGAATGAAACACTATAGTTAAATATTTATATTTTTGAAATAACAGGTAAATGTTTATATGTCACATCGTTCTGTTTTCAAGATTGAACAACTTTTAACCCCTTGAGGGGCGGTGGGATAAATTTTGCCCTACCTAATTTAAAAGATATCCTCGCCAGAAACTTTTAAAGAAATTTTGTATTTTTAATTTTGGCGACAAAATGTTAAATAATAGACATTTCTTATTTTAAAATAAAACTTTTCGATTTTTACAGGGAGAATTCAATGTTAAAGAGATGTTATTGATTGCCCTTCAAAGACTTAAAATGTCTTTTGAAAATTAATAGCACTGTGTGCATTAATCAAACACACACTCAAAGAAAAAAAACTGAAATTCTATGTAAATATAATAAATGATGCACTTTTTTTACTATAACTTGTTTATAAATATTCAGCTCTTGCTGCAATAGTTTTTGGTTTCTTATGCAAAAATGCATGATTGCAATATATAATAATTAATTAACTAATACGTAAATAATATGACTTCATCTTAAAGAGGAAGTAATAATCATGGCATCAAAGAATCATTATCTGTTATACGATATCATTGAATTAATTACGTATGATATGGTTTAACAGTAAGAGAAATATTTCTACTAATATCTATTAATTTTTGAATAGTAAAATTTGTAGTTACTCAAATAACTTTGCAGTGATTTTATATAATAAATTTAAAGAAATTTTTGTTGGGTAGTTTTTCCGCTATTATTTGTAGGCAGGCGGGTCGATTATAAATGCATCTATGTGGTTACATAATTACAAACGCGCCTTAAAATACAAGAAAAGAAATAATACTGAAGTTTATCCCTAAATTCATAGGAATATTGGGTAAAAAGAAGTTATTTTATAATAATAATAAGTATTATTATTATTTAGTAAATGAATTGATTTTTTTTTCCATTTCCCTAAGAAAATTGAGATTTTAATAACTACTTAAAATAAGTAACATGTTATTTTAAATGAAATATTTAATCAGTTTCAAACTATTAGATGTTTGAACACATGGGAAAATAGAGTTGCTGACGTCTTTCCTATGAC
Source organism: Maratus speculifer (assembly GCA_964019185.1). Taxonomy (NCBI): domain Eukaryota; kingdom Metazoa; phylum Arthropoda; class Arachnida; order Araneae; family Salticidae; genus Maratus; species Maratus speculifer. The sequence continues at coordinate 237,408,029 of OZ025300.1, forward strand.
ATGATTTACACATAATGAGAGAATCTTAATTAAGAGTGTTCGCTTGAGACTTCTGATATTGAGAGTAAAATATACAAGCATAAGATTGCATAAAATTAATTCATAACTGAATGATTAAATTTTGACAAGTTAATTTATTTCTTCGCATAATGCATGCTAAATCTTTATATGTTCAAGTGTGAATTAGAATTATGAGACTTTGATCCCCTAAGACCCACGAGTGATAAGTGCATTCAGCTTATTTAATTTCCACCACTTTTTTTGAAGTAGAAATTTTCATCTTGAATGGCAGATAAAAGAATGAGAGAATAAAGCTAATTACACAATGTTTAAAAAACTAGAGGACTTCAAACAATCAATTTTTTTTTAAATTAACCATGTCTGAAAAAAATCGTGGAAGCGTAACTTAAAGAAGGCCAATTATCGCGATTTCAGAAGTGAAACACTGAAAATTAAAAAAAAGGAAAATAATAATCAGTGTCAGATTCGTATGCAAATTCACAAAAAGAAAAAAAAAGTTATTTTGTATTGAACACGATTATTTACGTAAACTCAGTTTAAAATGTCTGTTATTTCTTATACTATTAATTGAAAAAAAAAAATATTCCCTCTTGATTTTCATTTGTATACATATATTTTTCTCAAATCTCACTCTTTTCAAATATCTTAGAATTTGGCAATGAAGAGCCGCGTTTTCATTTTTTTATTTGATTTCTTATTTTCGGATTGGTTGCCCATGTAGTCAATCAGCATAAATAGACTCTTGCTGGTCACATTATTTCCTCTTCTGTCTTACGGAACTGAAAACATATGCTCAGTATTTTTATTCTACATTTTCGCATTTTTTATGTTTGCTGTACTATGACAAGACCTTCGGTTGCCTGTTGAAATAGCACCTTCAAACTGTCGATAAATTTTTTATGAAAAATCCTTATTTAATTACTTCATTGTAATGAATATTTTCTATTATCTTTAAAAATATATAAATTGTATTTTTAATTCTTATTAAATCATGTTCCTGTTCTCGTCAGATTGTTTGGGTTTAGTGAGTGCCGCTCGTAAGCGGCCTAATGTTTTAATTAATTATAGCTTGGTATCACAGAGAATTTATTATTAGTTGTTGCTGACTTTATTTTTTAGATATATAAACATGCATAGGTAACGATAACAATTTATTATAAAACGTCTACTCATTTAAATTTCTTAGTTCTGAAATAATTATTAAAAAGGTAATTTAATAATTATCATATTTATTGCGTTTAAAAGTAAATGTTAGAGTAAATAGTGGTTGTTCTAGTAAGTAACTTTTTTTATTCAATGTCCCTAATAAAGACTTTAAAAGTCGGGTCCCCTATAATTATTTGTGATCAATACCCTCAAATTTGTAAATTGGTCCTTGTAATACTGTTGATGTTTTTCCGATGTAGCTATCTATATGTAATTACTTATAATTAGTATTAATTCTAGGTTTGATTTAAAGCTCTTTATGATGGGATAGACAAATACATGGCCTAAAATAAATCAACACCAAGATAATTCCTGTTCAACCGACGAGTTAGAATATAATAGAAATTCGGAAGATAAATTATGTATAGATTAAATCAATTCGAAAATAACGGATACCTCAGATCTTTGTGAATCATAATCTATGGCGTGATTTACGCATATTGAAGGAATGTTTTTTATATGCAGTAATCCCTTAAAATTCGCGAATTTTGAATTTGAAAATGCAGAACATTTCAAATATCGCACCACTTTAAGAAAAATCATATACATGCGCGTTGGCAACATTTGCAAGAATAATAAATGTTGAATGCAAGAATAATAAACTTTTCTTTACTTTTTTTTGTAAATAGGGATGGGATAAAAATAGCAGTATTGTGACCGCGGTTTTGACGTTCGCGGAACCTAACCCTCGCAAGTGTTAACCCATTCGTGCCCAGCATCTTTTGCGTAAATTTTATTTGGTTAGAACCACTATTTTTAGAAGACTTAAGTTTAGTTCATTAATCACGAAAATGCATCATTTAAATAAAATAGTTATTGCTTTTCTTTTTTACCGGTGTCAAAAACAGTGTTGAATGCACCTTTTGAAAAGTCCCTAAAAAAAAGACGCTAGGCACTAATGGGTTAAGTGATTACTGTACGGGTAACACAATATCTGTCCTTATTTCAAAGCATTGGCATGAAACAGCCGTTGGAAATTCTAATGTAAACATTTTATCATTTTATAGCACTTAAAGGAGTTAAATAATAGTGTTTAACATAAACCAATAGTGACAACAATGTTTTTTAACTATTCTGATGACATGTTGCCACATGCTATTTGATATTATGTTCTCCCGTTTTAAAATATGAAAGATACTTTGTTTTTGTCTCATAATAAAAAATATTTACTACCTTAAAAAATTTTTCATTACTTAGGACGATATCTAATGAGTAATCCCTGCGGAACGTTTTTAAAATTAAGCTCAAATTCAGTGCAGCTGAAGCCTTCAGGTTTGTGAGGTTGTATGTAATAATACTGGAATTATGACTTAAAAAAGATGCTAGTTCCACGCTTGTTTTGGTATAAGTCATTTAGCCGATTAATTCTATGTCTGTTGGCCACCGTTATTTTATAAAAGTTTCATTAATAAGATCGGTAACATCTTTCCGATAAAAAATAATGGAAATCAAAAACTATTGCAAGTGACTTACACTATAAATATTCATGGAAACTGCGAGGAATAACGTAGAGGGTGCCATCTTTTTATCGCTTTAAAAGAGAAGGTTGTCACATGATGGCAGCTGATTTTCTTTATGTAAGTTTGACAGTTTCTGATTATTTTTTAAGCAAACTTTCACCAGTAACTTTTGAATTGAAAATGTTACCTTATTTTATCGGTCTATTCCTGAAAGACATCGTTCACAAATATGGTAAGAATTTTTATATTTTGTTTACTAATTATTACTGGTGGACGTTGTGCCAGGTACTTTAATCTATTTCACCGAGAAGGCTAGGAAGTAATTTAGGTTACCCCATTATGGCGATAACATACCGCGTGATTACAGATGAAATAATAGAATAAAATTCCACAAGAATAGTAATTATCTATTTTTGACCGTAATTATACAGAAAGTGTGTCTTAAAAAGTCATTTAAATAATTAAAAAATGCCTATGAAAAATATGACCAGTACTTAAGGAAGTTTCTCTCGGTGATACTAAGCCATTGCAAAATCGGTTACAGATAAAGATTCAAAATGTTTGCCATATGTCAATTATTCATAGCCATATTTGCATGTTAGCAATCCGTGTTTATTTCTGCTAGTTCAGCATGTATTAGATCTTTCATGCAATTAAGCAATGTAGTTAATTTCCTTTTAAGTGATTTCAGATTCCAATAAACATACAGGGTGTTTATAAAGTCCCGGACCCATTTTGATGTTTAATAACTCATAAAATAATAAAGATAGATTAAAATTAATAGCATAAATGTTTAGTCTCATAATTTCATATCAGGTAGCGACAATCATGTCGGCATCCACAGACTATCGACTTGATATTCTCCGTGCGACGAAGGGGGCACACGTGGAAGTTCGTTAACAAGGGTCATGAAACTTTTTGATAATATCTAACCATTTATGCTATTAATTTTAATCTAAGGTACCCTGGGGTAATAACGCCACGTTAAGGTTCTACCAATTTTCACGGCTCAGTTTTAGTTTGTATTTTTCAAACAAATATGGTTTGATACAGCAACTTATTGACTATCTATATAAAAAAAATAATTTAACAGATATGTATTCATAAAATGTAATGACGTGATTTCATGACCAATGCTATTTGGCGTTATTACCCACCTATATGGGTAATAACGCCATGCAAACAAAACTATGAAATAAAATGGAATAATTGCATGTAGATTGCCCAATTCTAAAAATACAAACTGTACAAACTTAGAAATTGACAAATTGCATTCTAAGCTATTGAAAATGTTCAATTTCTTGTGAAAGTGTAAGAAAATTAAAGGTGTGGTGTGTGTGTGGGGGGGGGGAGGGTGAGGCAAAAGAATATCAGACCGTGAGCTTCTTTTTCCTTAAAAAGGACCGCTTAAATATAATTATTAGAAACATTGCACAGTTTTAACTGTGTTTATTCGAATCAGTATTTAGGATGTAGTTCGGCCACTGTAGGGAATCAACCGGGGTATTAATGCCAAGGATTGGCGTTATTACCCCGTTATAGTTATTGCGCTGTACATTTTAAATTACAAATTATCTCGAGAAAATATCCAAAATCTTCAAGAACATTTTGAAAGTCCATGAAATGTACTACAAATTTATGTAATTAACAAAGTATTTCCGGATAAAAAAAAATAGTCTTTACATCACAAAACGTATCTCGCAAATTTTAGATCAAGCGTTAATTTTAGTTACTTGTAAAAACAATAAGACCTAAAAATGAAACAAATTGACTTGAAGCTGTTTTTTGCGATTTATATGACTCAAAAGCCTTCTGCGCAGAGCACATGGGTGTCTTTTACCAGATTATTTCATAATTATGCAAAATATTAGCACTTGGAGTTATTACACCAGACCACCTTATTATTATTATTTTATGAGTTATTAAACATCAAAGTGGGTCCGGAACTTTATAAACATCCTGTATTTTTCACTATAGACTTTATACTTTTCAAGAAATATCTCAAAATAAAATGCGTGATGAAAAGAAAAAAGGAAAAACTTAATTCATTTTAAGATTTAGAATTGAAAAAAATAGTAAATTCTGTTATTGCTATATGTATTTTAAAATTACATGTCATTTTGTAAATTAGCGTAATTATAGTTGTCTAGACTAAGAAAATGGAATGTAGTACTTAAAATATGTTCTTTCTACAATACAGAAATTGCTTCATTAATAATTGTAACAAAATTTGTTATGAACTAGTTAGAAAATGTTTATATTTTTAATTACTTCATGTAATGTAATTTCTAGTTAGTTTATAATTTCTCATTTACAAAAACAAAGAATCGAATAAGTAGTTTGAATAAATTAGAATATAAAAGGTTGTAACATAAAATGATGTAAAACTAAATTTACATCACATTAAACGTCTAATAGCTGTATAAACTATTTTATTGATTTCTGCATTAAACTTCTAATACCTGTATAAACTGTTTTATTAACTGCAAAGCTATATTATTGTTAGTCTTTTTCTGATATTGATGAACACGTACCGTAATTTCGCGCATATACGCAGCGGCTCAGTTAAGTATTTTTCAGACCGGAATTTTTTTTGTAAAAAAATTCTATTGTAGAAGTAAGATAAATGCTAGACAAAAGTATATCACATTTTATTTAAAATAAATTCTAGGGGGAAATCGACTTATCTGAGGTACGGTGGATACGCGCGAAATTACGGTACTTCATTTCTAAAAAAAAATTTTTTTTAATAATTTAGTTACATTAACTCTTTGCGTCCAGAATTTCGGAAAATAGAGGCCCTAGATTTACATACATGTTATTCTTTTTAATATTCTTATAATATCACTATTTTTTAAATGTACATTTTTATTAAATTACTCTTGCGCATGTCAATGTGCAAACTTTTTCTACATAACAAGTGATTCCACGAGAGTAAGTTCGTAAAAGAGATTACCTATGCCTGGGATGATAACCTCAACCGTTTGGAATAACCCCTTTCCCCTTTCCAGCACATTGTGCCCAGTCTGAGATATCTAATTTTAATTCCAAACTTAAAAACGGCCCCAATAAAATTTAAATAGAATATTGCTTTTACAGTGAAAACTAAAATTAAGCGGTTCTTAATTTCTCAAAAAGTTGTTTCTAAATTCCGGTGTCAGACGATAATTTCTCACTTTACTAACAGAAATCCCCCGTGTCGGAAAGGGTAAAGGGGCGGCGGATTTCTATCCCAACTAATTTTAATCAAAATTAGTACAAAAAACTTTTGATTGAATTTCATATTTCTAGTTTTGGAGAAAAAGTGTTTAATTTTTTTCCCCCTTATTTTGAATTTACTTTTTTCAAATGTTCCGGATATTTTCATAAAGTTTGGATATTCGTTATCATCATCCTGTATAACAGTGAATATAGAATTCAAAAATAGAATTATTAGTTTAAAGCTACAGTTCGTTTAGTGATAAGATTTAAGTAAAGTTAAAACAGAGATGATAAAAATTATGTCGTTATCATAGTACACGAACGTTAAAAATTATTCATTTTCCAGCATCACTGCAAATAGACGCATAATAATCGGTCATATGACATGTATTTACAAATAATATAAAAACCTTAATTCAGATACATAGCATTATACTTAGACAAAACGCGAGTAAATTATATAAAGCCTAAATTTTCAGAAAACTAATTCATAATTGAATTATTAATTGTTTAGAATAATAGATAAATACTTCGCATAATGAATTTCATATCTTCATAATTTCATTATTGAATCTTGTTTAACATGTCCTACGAATAATAATTAACGTTGTATATGGAAGTTAAACTCAGGAATGAAGATGAAGAAGGAATGAAGCGATGTTCTAATAATTATCAAATCAATAAGGGTTTTATCCGTTTATAAAGCAAATGATTATAAAAATATTTATTTGCTTAATAGTATTAATGTTTTAACAGAAGCACTCGAACATGAGAGGAAATAAAATTAAATCAATCGATTAATTTTATGTGAACAAATGTATGCTAAGTATACACTATCAAAAGCTATGTAAAATACAGTTGCGGCGGTCAGATCTACAGTGTGAGTAAAAATAATGATGTACTTACCCCCTTAACTGGTTTGCCCGAACGGCGCGGCTTTCGGGCAAGACGAATTGCTTATTTCATCATTTAAAGCTTTTTGACACCACTATTATTTTTAAGAAAATATCCATACTATTGAAAGGCGGAAATATTTAGAGTAAATTTTACGAATATTTCCTTTAAATAATAGTGGTGTGAGTCTGCTATTTTCAATTTATTGAATGGAAAAGAATTAATTAGTTAAGGGGTTCATGAAGACTGTTGACGTGAGGTTTACGTTTAATGCAGGAAAAAAATATGCATAAATATTTGGACAATTCCGAACTTTAGACTTTGAACTGCATTATCAAAAAAGTTTTCGCAGTTAAAAAAAATTATTTGGGTGAATTGTTTTAAAGGTTCAAATGCCTTTGAAACAGGAAAATTAAATGTAAATGTGACCGGAACATGGATTGCAAGATAGCTGTTCTTTTTCTGCAACTTTTCAGTAATCGCGGGTGCTTCTCATTTAGAAGCAAATATTAAAGAACGTTATTTTTAATGTACAGACATATACTCGTATAACTGTGTTAAATTTTAAAATTTTGGCCGATATATTTATTTTTTTTTTTTTTTTTGTGATGAACGACAATTTTGCTTGTTCTTTTTTCTTTTCATAATACGGACCTTTATAATGTTGGGATATTCATGTATAATAAACTTGTGAAATAGTGAGAGTGGAACATGAAAATAGAATAAATAATACATTTAAAGCTACAGTCGGTTAAGTGTTAATATTTAAGTAAAGTTGCACCAAAGCAAAGGTGATAAAAATTAAGTCATTATCATATTGCACGCACTTTATACATTAATCATTTGCCAGAATCTCTGCTAAATAGACGCGTCATAGTCTGCCGTATGACATGTACCGGGTGTCCCAAAAATAACTGATGAATTTTAAAATTCAATAACTTGCAAACGGTGACAGCTATTTAAAAACTTCTTGCAAGAGGGTTATGTATAATGTCAGGAGTTTTTTTACCGTATTTTTTTATTTTAGTTATCATCTCAAACAATAGGTGGCGCTGCCGGCGATTGAAGGCCAGGTCGACGTTTCACTCAGCACTGATCACCTGGCCTTCAATCGCCATCAGCGCCACCTATTGTTTGAGATGCGAACTAAAATATAAAATTACGGTAAAAAACTCCTGATATTATACATAACCCTTCTGCAAAAATTTTTTAATAGCTGTCACCGTTTGCAAGTTATTGAATTTTAAAATCCATCAGTCATTTTTGGGACACCCGGTATTTACAGATATTGTAAAAATCTTAATTCAGATACTTATTTCATTAAACTTAGACAAAATGCGAGTAAAATATATAAAGCGTAAATTAACAAGAAATTAATTCATAATTGTACGGTTAATTGTTTAGAATAATAGATAAATGCTTCGCATAATCAATTTTATATCTTCGTAATTTCATTATTGAATCATGTTTAACATATCCTATGAATAATAATTAATGTTGTATATATCACTCAAAATCAGAAATAAGGATGGAGACTGAATGAAGCGAGTTTTAATAATTATCAATTCATTAAGGGCTGTAAGAGTTAACAAAGCAAGTAATTATAAAAAAATTTATTTACTAAATATAGTTAATGTTTTAACAGAAGTCCACGAACATCATAAATAATGAAATTAAATCAGTCGATTAATTTTATGTGATCAAATTCCTATAAGCTATGTAAAGTGCAGTTGCAGCAGTCAGTTCTACGGCCTGAAGAGGAAATAATGATGTACTTGATTAAAACTATTAACATGAGGCTTACAGTTAATGTAAGGTAAATATATAAAAAATAATTTTATTAATTAACCCCTTAAGTGCCGAGAAAAACTTACGAGATTCACTCCCCAGTGCCACAGTTAGAACTTTGTGGGTACAAACTTTGTTGTACTTTGTAGAACTTTGTTGTACAAAAGGGGGCGTGGCTTATGAGAGTGCGAACCCTGTAAAAAATCATGCAATGCGATAGAAAGGGGAAAAGTGAACGGCAAACCAAACAATATTTTCTCTAAAATAATAGTGATGTACAAAAAGGGCGGCGGAGTCTTGTCAAATATGGAAAAAAATTCGCTTTTATTTTCACGTCACTAGATCAGTGCGATAGCCTTTATGAAGGTAGTTTCTTCTACCCCTTCTCCTCTAAAATAGGCCAGTCTTTCAAAAACGCCTTCAAAGTTTTTTCATTTTTTTTCTTCTTTTTTTTTAAATTCCAAAGCCGTGGGCGTGGTTTTACTGGTACAGCGCAGTATAAAGGACAATATTTTGGACTGACGTATATATACGTCAGTGACCCTTAACGCATCGACTATGCGCGGCGGATATATACGTCTTAAGGGGTTAATGCATTTAAAATAATGCAATTATTCATAATATTGCACAATGATTAAAAATATGTGCATATAATAGCTTTAAAATATTTTTTTTGCTTAAGCTACATAGTATTTCAGGGTCCATACGCTTCAAATAATATCAAGCACTTTGTACCACAGATTTTATACAGAAATATTTGCCTAATTTAATGAAAAAAAATATTTAATTACAGATAGTGACCAAAATTTTATACTAAAATCCGGTAATGAAACACAACGTAAAGCAATATTTGCCTAATTTAACGAAAAAGAATGTCCTCAGATATAGCGACCAATAAATTACGAGATATCTGACACCAAAACATGTAAAATCCGATGAATTCCTTTCTGAACAAAACCTTTAATTCAGCCGTTTCTCTTATTTGTTCGAACGTCATATGGGCAACGTGTTTTATCTAATCCCGATTTGCTCTTACCGCGTACGAGCATTCATATTACAATGATGATTTATTATTTTCATCAGTAATTTTTTATTGTAATTTTTGCATTATTTAATCCGAGCATTTTTCAGACTTAATTAACCCATTCATGCCCAGCATCTTTTGCCTAAATTTTATTTGTTTGGCACCACTATTTTTAGAAGATTTAAGTTTAGTTCATTAATCACGAAAATGCATCATTTAAATAAAATAATTATTGCTTTTCTTTTTTACCGGTGTCAAAAACAGTGCTGAATGCACCTTTTGAAGCGTCCCTGAAAAGGGACGCTAGGCACTAATGGATTAAGCAAAAATTTCCGTTTTGAAAAACCGATGATAAAAGATTAAAAATTCTGTAATACGCATGAAAAAAAATTGGCATTATTTGAAAGTGTTTTCAAAAATATTATTGAGTTAAGTGGATAATGCTTTGTATGTTAAAATGTAATTCTTAGTTACAGAAATTTTTATCTAATTGAATTTGAAAAATGCTTGGATTAAATAAGAAAAAATTTACCATAAAAATTTACTGGTGATAATAATCAAGGATTCTGCGTATCATGTGCGGCATGTATGCCTGTCACTCGTCTTCAAGGCTTAATGGACAACAACATCTGACAACATTATAGAACTTGGAGTAATTTTGTATATTAAAATGTAATTCTTAGTTACAGAAATTTTTATCTAATTGAATCTGAAAAATGCTTGGATTAAATAAGAAAAATTTTACAATAAAAATTTACTGGTGATAATAATCAAGGATTTTGCGTATCTTGTGCGGAACGTATGCCTGTCACTCGTCTTCAAGGCTTAATGAACAACAACATCTGACAACACTATATAACTAGGGGTAATTTTGTATATTAGAATGTAATTCTTAGTTACAGAAATTTTTATCTAATTGAATCTGAAAAATGCTTGAATTACATAAGAAAAAATTTACAATAAAAATTTATTGGTGATAATAATCAAGGATTCTGCGTATCTTGTGCGGCACGTATGCCTGTCACTCTTCTCCAAGGCTTAATGGACAACAACATCTGACTACACTATAGAACTAGGGGTAACAACCTCTCAATAATCTTACCTGATATGTGAGCTAATATTAACACTTTCTGGCAAAAAGGAATTTTATTTGTAAAATAAAGAAAAGATGGACTGACACCAGAATTAACCCCTTAACTGGTTAATACTTTTCCGTTCAATAAATTAAAAGTAGGGACTCACACCCCTATTATTTAAATAAAAATATTCGTAAAATTTAGTCCAAACATTTCCGTCTGTCAATAGTATGAAAATTTTCTTAAAAATAATAGTGGTGTCAAAAAGCTTTAAATGATGCAATAAACAACAGTTAAAGGGTTAAGAAATTATATTTTTTGCAAAATAAGTTTCTTATTTTTCCATACTTTATAAAAAGAAAATTTTAATTAAATATTCTGTGTGCTTTTTTTTTAAAATTTTATGTGCTTTTTTGTGAACACAGCGCACAAACGGGTTAATTATTTTAGGTGCAGTAATTCCATGTCTGATCACATAATTTTGATCCCAAATATTAAAATTGCACAAAGAATATTTTAAGATAATCGTGCTTTAAAAATGGAATATTATGGAATATTAAAATAGGCAATTAATTAAAAAATTCACTTGTAAATTCCTGTGTCAGCAACCATTTCCTCATTTTAGGAATATAATTTTTCTCTGCTTTGAATGGTTGAAGTAGAATCCAAACAACATTAAATATACACTTTGATCAAAATTCACATTCATATTTTCAAAAAGTTTTACAATATATTCCAAAGGATTCCTTTGCAATTGAAGGATAGCATAATGTAATGTTTCTGTGAGTGAAATCATTAAATTTCAATTTCTGGAAACTATGGTAAGTGCAATTCAAAACAAAAAACAGCATTGCAAGTGCATAAAGTGTCGTATTCAGTCAAAATGATCTGAATGTGCATATTGAATGTTTAAATATTCTGAAGGTATTTAAAATTTTACAACAAAAATACAATCAATGTCAAAAAAGGGGAGAAAATCGCTTAGAGCATTCGAAAGTAAGTTTCCATAAATTTGAAATTACAAAAGGAATTGATAAATCACACGTTAAGGAACGTTTTGTACACATAGAATTTTAATGATTTATAAATTCAGAAATGTTTTTAATTTTTGAAATAAACAGCAATTCTTATGCGAAATGGTATGCGATTAAACGACAAAATTCATATTTTTTTTCTTTTCAAAGACGTGAAATATGTAACAAAAATAAAACTAAATAATTATCACATAGAATTGAAGTTCTTTTTTAGAATTTCCACATGTATATCTTCTGACTCATTATAATCCAAAGATAAGTGAAACCTCGATTTCAAATGGGAAATGCTTGTATTAGTTAAAGTAATTAATTTAGAAATAATGAATATTTGTATTACAAAAAAGATTAAATAAATTAGTATTTTTGATTATACAGTTGTTTTCTTAACAAAATTTTGCTTTTATAATAGAAGTTAAAAGTAGCAAACATTTAATTTCTAAGAATAATTTATAAATTCCTGTTTAATTCCTTCACAACGGAAGCCATTAAAAAAATTTAATTTTTTTTTTTTTTTTTTTTTTTTTTTTTTTTTTGCTACCGGTTTTTGAAAACAGATATTTGTGGCTTATTAAATCTAGAAAATGTTGCGATTAATTAACCGTTAAATGCATAGGATAAAACACGTTCCAAAAAATGCGCAATTCAAAGAATCAGAATTCATACCAGAAAAGTCTAAATAGTAAATTTTTCTTTATTTAATTACGAATGGTCTGTCATTAAGTAAAGTGAAAATTGCTCTTTTAAATTTCTGGTGAGAATACGGAATATGTGAATAAAACCCCCAATAAATCGGGAACACTTATGGTATCGAATATGATACAATATGCATTTAAGGGTTAAAGCAAATTTTACTCGTTGGGATAAACAAGGATTCTGAGTACTTTTTGCGGGGTATAATCAAATCGAGAAAAACGTTACAATATTACTAGTATCCACCGCATTCGGATACCCTCCCTGGTTACAGTAAGACTGATCCAAATATTCCTTAGGGGTGAGGGCATATACGATAAAGTCATTTATTAAACGCTTCTCTGATTTGCCCGTACGTCGGACGGGCAACGTGTTTTTGCCAATCATGATTTGCCCAACAGCGAACGGTGATATATGGAATGTATATTAGGGATGAGATTTCCGCTTTTTTGGACACCAGTATAATCTTAGAGAAAATGTTGTTGTGTTAAATCCCAAAAATGTTTCGATTAAATAATATAGCATTTTCTCTAAGATTTTACTGGTGTGCAAAAAAGCGGATATCTCATCCCTGGTACATAGAACATACATCTATATTCCAGTCATGATTTATTAATCTCACCAGTAAATTTTTATTGTAAATTTTCTATCATTAATTCCGAGCCGTGATTTGGCGATTCTTTGATAAATGCAGAAAATATTGCTAAAAAAGCAATCAAAAACTGCAATTTGAACCGATTTTTCCAAAGCTGGATGTTTGTGGACGAAAAAAAAGGTCATACTGAGATGATAATTGTTTATATATCAAATTCTAATCAATTAAGCATAAAAAGACATCACACGGCACCTTATACGTCTCTTCAAAAAACATCTCAGCAAGTTTCATGTTTCTACTTTTAAAAATATGTCTGAAACTGCATCGGAAAATTTCGAGCTGTTGAAGGTGGAAAAGTGTTTTTTCTAATACACCCTTAAATAACTGAAAACAAGCTAGTTTGTGTTTTCTAATAAACAGGGCTAGCACTGTTCCTAAAACTTCCACACATTGCTACCAGTATTTTAAAATAGATATTTTTGATGTAAGTTCCTGTAATATCTACTATAGAACCATACAATAAATATTTCCGTTTTAAAATTGTGGTAGGAAAGTACGAGAATTTTAGGAATGGTGCGAGCCCTGTTTATTAGAAAACACGAACTACCTTGTTTTCAGTTATTTAAGGGTGTATTCGAAAAAAAGCTTTACCACATTCAACAGCTCGAAATTTTAACACCTAGTCATAAATGAAACCTCGTTAACATGAACACGCTTAACCATATAATGGTCGCATTAAATTACAGTTTAAAAATTCAAATTCATTATTCAAACCACTTTTTTGAAAAAAAAAATATTCTTCTTATTTAATTAAAAGTAAAAGATACCAGAATAAAACCAATTACACTATTTTATAAGACTGGTGGAAATCAAACAATTCTGAATAAAAACCGCGAAACTTGCAGCTCATGAATGTCTCGGGTGCCACGATTAAGTGGTTAACATGAATTACTTTTAGCAAGAATTGTTTTCACAGTCCCCTATAAAGACGAATACAAAGATTCGATACTGATAACATGAATTAGGGGAGAGTGGGGATACTTGAGCCATCCCTATTATCTGTACAGTTGGTCAATTTTTCTTTCTAAAACTGGCAACATGGTAACATATTTATAGTTCTCAACATGTAAAAAAGAAATCACATACCTTGGTACCATTTTGAAAGTATGGTCATTAACCCTTTGAGCTCTGCTGGTAGAATTTTCTACCACACAATTTTAATTCTGAAATGTCACAACGACACCAGAAAATTCGACCAAATTTATTTGAAAAAAGTTTAATGCATTTTTTCGTGTATATTGTAAATCGGTTTTTTTTCTTTGCAAAATACTAGTGCGAATGGGACATCTGGCTCAAGTATCCCCTCCATGGGGATACTTGAGCCACGATGTAAAAGAAAAAGTAAAAATTTATTAGACATAGAAAAATAGTTCAAAATTAATTGAAAGTGGTTTTCAATTGAAGAAAAAATATCAAATTTTCATTTTCAATATTTTATTTTGTTCTAAGAAATTATAAACATTTTTAAAAAATTAAAATTATAAAAATGGCTCAAGTATCCCCATCTTCCCCTGCTGTTAACATGAAAAAAATTTTATTACCTTGAGGTTCATGTTAACGAGGTTCGACTGTATTTATTAATTCTGAGTTAATTATTTCAAGTTAATTATTTCAAACAGATTTACTCCGTGCCGAAAAGGGTTAATAACATAGAATTGAAGTATCATTTTCTGATTTTCATGTCTTTATACTGTCACTCCTTCTAATTCAAAGAAGAATGAAACAACGATTTCAAAATGAAAATGCTTGTGCTATGTAAAGTAATAAATATAAAAATTATGAATATTTTTCTAAAATAATAGATTAAATATTTTAGTTTTTTTTAAATGTTATATTTGTTTTCTCGAAAACATATCATTATATTTTCTTCAAATTTAGATCGTTTAATAGTGTTGCGATCACCTAATTTTAATTTTAATCATAAAAAGGCAACAAGAAAAATTTAAAATAATGGCTTTTATAATAAAATTTCAAAGTAATAAGTTTTTAATTTCTAAAAAAAAATCTAAATTCTACTTTAAGTCCATTATTTTCCTATTTTACGAACAGAATTCTTCTGTAACGGAAAGGGTTAAAACACGCACTTATTTCTATTCTATAACAAAGCCTTACTGTAATAATTCATTTATATTAAAATATATATTCAAGAAATATATGATGAAGTCGTTTATTAAAAAATACCATTTTATATAAAAAGGAATTACAAAACTGTGTATACATTTAGCCTCTTTTTAGAACTCTAACTATTAGCATATATCACTGTGTATTAAAAATTTTACATTCTTAACGCATTAGTGCCTAGCGTCCCTTTTTTGGGACGCTTCAAAAGGTGCATTCAGCACTGTTTTTGACACCGGTAAATAAGAAAAGCAATAATTATTTTATTTAAATGATGAATTCTCGTGATTAATGAATTAAACTTAAATCTTCTAAAAATAGTGGTGCCAACCAAATATAATTTACGCAAAAGATGCTGGGCACGAATGGGTTAAGTTAATCACATGTGGAGATAGATTTATTGATATCAGAGTTTTATTTTCAAACAATTTGTCCGTTTCGAAGTTACCAGATTCCTTATGTATGCATTTTGATCAAAATGCACGTTCATCTTTCGAAGAATTATTATAATGCATTCCAAAGAAACCATCCGGAATTGAAGTATAACATAAAGTTCGATTTCTGTGAGGGAAATCACTGAATTTCAATTTCAGGAATGTACAATTGGTGACGTTCATCATCATAATCAGCCTTGCAAAGGAATACAGTGTCATGTGCAGTCAACATGATTCGAATGCGCATATTGAATGATATAATATTCTGAAGTTATTTTAAAGATTCACACAAAAGTACAATACAATGATGAAATATACAATTTCGCTTAGCGTGTTTGACAATAAATACCCATTTCTTTGAATTTACAAAAGGACTGTCTGAATCTCGCTTTACATACCGAATTGTATCAATGGAAATTTAAAGGTTTATAAATTCAAAGCCATTTTACTTACATGGAATAACCATCAATTCTTATGTGAAATGGTTTGAAAATGAACTAAAAGATTGGAATTTTCGAATATTTCTATGACTTAAAATATTTAAGCAGTACTAAAAACATTTAATCATAAGTGCCTTTTTTCTAATTTTTATGTGATAATACCCGTAAATCTTATAGTTTCTAATGAGAATGATACTAAGATTTAGAATTAGAAATGTTTGCGTTAAACTTTTTTTTCGGGTTTAAAATTGTTTTGGAATTATTCCACGGCTGCCACATACGACCATTTTTAATTCCATTTTACAGCATTTTTAAAACAGAATTTTTTTACAGATGTTTTCACAGCATTTGAAAAAAAATATTTTAATATGAAATTTCCTTTGTTTTATTTAGAAAAAGCTCGTTTTATGTACCAAAAAATAACTATTCAAACTGTCCAGGAAAAAATTAGAAATCTCTAATAATATTTTTAAAATTGACGCATAAATGCGCCCTATATATCCTTACGATAATATGGAATAGCTGATTTTAAACATGGTTGTCGTATGTATATATATGTATATATATGTATATATATATTTATATATGGGTAATTCCATGGGTTTTGTAGTGTAAGTCACATAACTTATTAATTGCTATCCTTGTTAGCCACCGTTATTTTCGAAAAGACTGCTTGGCCTTATTCAATTAATGAGAATGTGCCAATAAAATTAATCACATTTTTTTGTTCTTTAATACTGGTAGCCAAAAATCGTAGCCTTTGACTTACACTACAAGTACTCATGGAAATAACCATATATGTTAATCACAATTATTTGATTAATAATATTACTGAAAGTAAGGATAGATATCTATATATATTCTTGAAACGAAAATGTTGTAAACATACCAGTTTTAAGAAGATAAAAAGTATCAGATTTAACCCATTAGTGCTTAGCGTCCCGTTTTAGGGACGTTTCAAAAGGTGCATGTAGCACTGTTTTTGACACCGATAAAAAAGAACAGCAATCTTTATTTTATTTAATTGAAACTTTTTCGTAATTAATGAACTAAACTTAATTCTTTTAAAAATAGTGGTGCCAAACGAATAAAATTTGCTCAAAAGGTGGTGGGCACGAATTGGTTAAAATAAATATTCACACAATTTATTTAATTACTTACCTTATTATATTTTTGAAAAAAAAAACTTTGTAATAATGCTTCTTTTGCATTGTTTACCAAATTTTTCAACTTTTATCACCAGTTTTGATACAGAAAAATTTTTTGCTTAAATAAATAATAAAAAAAAAGTTAGGATTAAATAACACAAAATTTACAATGAAATTTTACTGATGACATTAAAATTTTTCAACTTTTATCACCAGTTTTGATACAGAAAAATTTTTTGCTTAAATAAATAATAAAAAAAAAAAGTTAGGATTAAATAACACAAAATTTACAATGAAATTTTGCTGATGACATTAAAAAATCATGATTGGAGTATGGATGCCCGAACGTCGTACGGGCAAATCATGGAAGCGGTTAACATGCATTTGAAATAAGGGTGTGTTCGTCTTTATTTCATAATAAAAATGTCTAACCAAACTAATTGGAAATAAAGAGTAGTTTGTGCTATTGATAAACCAGTCGTTTTCATAATCAGGTTTGTAATAATTACAAGCACATTGTAATAGGGGAGAGTGGGGATACTTGAGCATGGGAGATACTTGAGCCACCCTATTATCTCTACAGTTGGTTTACAATTTTTCTTCCTAAAACTGGCAACATGGAAACATATTTATAGTTCCGAACATGTAAAAAAGAAATCACATACCTTGGTACCATTTTGAAAGTATGGGGATCAACCCTTTGAGCTCTGCTGGTAGTATTTTCTACCACATAACTTTAATTCTGAAATGTCACAACGACACCAGAAAATTCGACCAAATTTATTTGAAAAAGGTTTAATGCTTTTTTTTCTCGTATATTGTAAAGCGGTTTTTTCTTTGCAAAATACTGGTGCGAATGTGACATCTGGCTCAAGTATATCTTCCTTGGGGATACTTGAGCCACGATGTAAAAAAAAAAGTAAAAATTTATTAGACATAGAAAAATAGTTCAAAATTAATTGAAAGTGGTTTTCAATTGAAGAAAAAATATCAAATTTTCATTTTCAATATTTTATTTTGTTCTAAGAAATTATAAAAATTTTTTAAAAATTAAAATTAAAAAAATGGCTCGAGTATCCCCATCTTCCCCTACTGTTAACATGAACAAAATTTTATTACCTTGAGGTTCATGTTAACGAGGTTTGACTGTATTTATTAATTCTGAGTTAATTATTTCAAGTTAATTATTTCAAACAGATTTACTCCTTGCCGAAAAGGGTTAATAACATAGAATTGAAGTATCATTTTCTGATTTTCATGTCTTTATACTGTCACTCCTTCTAATTCAAAGAAGAATGAAACAACGATTTCAAAATGAAAATGCTTGTGCTATGTAAAGTAATAAATATAAAAATTATGAATATATTTGTAAAATAATAAATTAAATATTTTAGTTTTTTTAATGTTATATTTGTTTTCTCGAGAACATATATCATTATCATGGTTGCCAACTACTACGCCTATTTACAGTTAAATAAACACATTAGAAACAGAAATTTTAGTAAATAATTAAGAATATATACTATAATGCATAACATTGAATATATTTTATATACATTTGAGTAAAACATTTTTCTGGTTCCAAACATGTTTATACGATTTAAATAGGCGTAGAAGTTGGCAGCTCTGCATTATATTTTCTTCGAATTTAGATCGTTTAACAGTGTTGCGATCACCTAATTTTAATTTTAATCATAAAAAGGCAACAAGAAAGTTTTTTAAAAAATTGCTTTTATAATAAAATTTCAAAGTAATAAGTTTTTAATTAAAAAAAAAATAAATAAAAAAAATTCTAAATTCCACTTTAAGTCCATCATTTTCTTATTTAACGAACGGTATTCTTCTGTACCGGAAACGGTTAAAACACGCACTTATCTCTATTCTATTACAAAGCCTTACTGTAATAATTCATTTATATTAAAATATATTTTCAAGAAATATATGATGAAATCGTTTATTAAAAAGTACCATTTTATATATAAAAAAAAGAATTACAAAACTGTGTATGCATTTAGCCTTTTTTAGAACTCTAACTATTAGCATATATCACTTTTAATGTGTGTAAATTTTTACATTCTTAATTTAGTCAGATGTGGAGATAGACGTATTGATATCAGAGTTTTATTTTCAAACAGTTTGTCCGTTTCGAAGTTACCAGATTCCTTAGGTATGCATTTTGATCAAAATGCACGTTCATCTTTCTAAGAATTATTATAATGCATTCCAAAGAAACCATCTGGAATTGAAGTATACATAAAGTTCGATTTCTGCGAGCGAAATCACTGAATTTCAATTTCAGGAAAGTACAATTGGTGACGTTCATCATCATAATCAGCCTTGCAAAGGAATAAAGTGTCATACGCAGTCAAAATGATTCGAATGCGCATATTGAATGTTATAATATTCTGAAGTTATTTTAAAGATTCACACAAAAGTACAATACAATGCTGAAATATAAAATTTCGCTTAGCGTGTTTGACAATAAATACCCATTGCTTTGAATTTACAAAAAGACTTGCTAAGTTGCACTTTGAAGATCGTCTTGTACCAATCGAAATTTAAATATTTATCAGTTGAAAGCCATTTTACTTACAAGGAATAAACATAATTTATTATGTGAAATGATTTGCAGTTGAACTATAATATTGAAATATTCGAATTTCCAAAAGACGTAAAATATTTAAGCGGTACCAAAATAGTTTGAATCATATATAACTAGCTTTTTCTGATTTCAATGTGTTTATACTTATAAAACATATAATTTCTAAGGAGAAGGATACCACGATTTCAAATTAGAAATGTTTGTGTCATATTTTCTTCAGATATAAACTTTTTCTGGTATTTTTTCCAAGGCTGATATATTTGACTATTTTTTTAATTCTATTTCGCTCCAGTTTTTAAAAACACAAATCTTCTAAGAATGCTTTAGCAGCATTTGCAGATAAGATAGTTCTTAATATTAAATTTCTTTTCTAAAAAAATTAATTCACGAAATTTTTTATATCCCTTTAATATCGGAAAATCTTTGGTAGAAATTATTATATTCTAAAATAAAAATACATAAATTCTTACATAATTCAACCATTTTATCATGATTCATTTTATGATCAAAATTTATCTGTGCCGGAAAGTGTTAAAACACATACTTATCACTATTATATACAAAGTTTCTGGTTACTGCAATAATTCAGTTTTAAGAAAACGTATGCTCCATATATATAGGGTAAAGTCGTTACTAAAAACACCATTAAACATAAAAATAAATTATATAACGGTATAAGCATTTAGCTGTTTTTGAGATAACTATTAGCATATATCTGTTTTAATGTGTGTTTAAAATTTTACATTCTTAAGACAATCAGATATGGAAATATAGTTATCAATATCAGTGTCTCATTTTCAAACAATTTAAATTAATTCCTTAAATATGCATTTTGATAAAAATGCACGTTCATCTTTCTAAGAGTTATTGTACATTCCAAAGAAATCATCTGGAATTGAAGTACATGTAAAGTTCGATTTCTGAGAGCGAAATCATTGAATTTCAAATTCAAGAAAGTACAATTGGTGACGTTCATCATCATAATCAGCTTTGCAAAGGAATAAAGTGTCATATGCTGTTAAAATGATTCGAATGCGCATATTGAATGTTATAATATTCTGAAAGTATTTTAAAGATTTACACAAAAGTACAATGCAATGCTGAAATATACAATTTCCCTTAGCGTGTTTGACAATAAATACCCACTGCTTTGAATTTACAAAAGGACTGTCTGAATCTCGCTTTACATACAGATTTGTATCAATGGAAATTTAAAGGTTTATAAATTCAAAGCCATTTTACTTATATGGAATGACCATCAATTCTTATGTGAAATGGTTTGAAAATTATGAATATTTTTCTAAAATAGATTAAATATTTTAGTTTTTTTGATGTTATATATTTTTTAGAGAATATATCATTATATTTTCTTCGAATTTAGATCATTTAACAGTGTTGCGATCACCTAATTTTAATTTTAATCATAAAAAAGGCAACAAGAAAAATTAAAACAAAATTGCTTTTATAATAAAATAATAATAAACAATAATAATAATTAATAATAAATAATTACTTTTTGATATTTTCTATGACGTAAAATATTTAAGCGGTACTAAAAAATTTTTTATCATATAGTACCTTTTTTCTAATTTTTATGTGATAATACTCGTAAATCTTATAGTTTCTAATGAGAATGATGCTAAGATTTAGAATTAGAAATGTTTGCGTAACACTTTTTTTTCGTGTTTAAAATTGTTTTGAAATTATTCCGCGGCTGTCAGATATGACCATTTTTTAATTCTATTTCACAGCGTTTTTGAAAACAGAATTTTTTTTACATATGTTTTGACAGCATTTGTAAAAAATATTTTAATATGAAATTTCCTTTGTTTTATACAGAAAAAGCATGTTTTTTGCACAAAAAAATAACTATTCAAGCTGTCAAGGAAAAATTTAGAAAACCCTAATAATAATTTTAAAATTGGCGCATAAATGCGTCCTATATATCGTTACGATAATATGGCATAGCTGATTTTAAACATGGTTATCGTATGTATATATATATATGTATATATTTATTTATATATATATTAATCACAATTATTTGACTAATAATATCACTGAAAGTAAGGATTGATATCTATATATATATATATTTTTTTAATAAGCTTAATGTATTCCAAAATAGGCCTAAAATGAAAGAATCTACAAAATAGCTGCAAGAATTCTTGTTATCTTATGATAACATAAAAAACATAAAAGATTAAACTGTCCCTTAATGATTGCTCGTATGCATCTTATCATTATGGAAGTTGAATATATAAATACTTTTATAAATACATCCAAAGTTATTCAGACAATACCATTAAATAAACCAATAAAACCAGTATTTTTACAATCATATTATTGAAAACAGTTGAAGTTTGAAGTGAAATAGAAGGCAGATTACCACATATTATTTAAACGAATATATGGTATTCAGTTATTCAGACAATACTATTAAATAAACCAATGAAACCAGTATTTTTACAATCATATTATTGAAAACAGTTGAAGTTTGATGTGAAATAGAAGGCAGATTACCATATATTATTTAAACGAATATATGGTATTCAGTTATTCAGACAATACTGTTAAATAAACCAATGAAACCAGTATTTTTACAATCATACTATTGAAAACAGTTGAAGTTTGAAGTGAAATAGAAAGCAGATTATCATATATTCTTTAAAGAAAATGTTGTAGGCATACCAGTTTTAAGAAGATAAAAAGTATCAGATTTAAAATAAATCTTCACACAATTTATTCAATTACTTAACTTATCAATATTTTTGAAAAAAAAAAAAAAAAAAACTTTATAATAATGCTTCTTTTGCGTTGTTTACCAACTTTTTCAACTTTTATCACCAGTTTTGATACATAAAAAATTTTGCTTAATTAAATTAAAAAAAGATTAGGATTAAATAAGACAAAATTTACAATGAAATTTCACTGGTGACATTAAAAAATCATGATTGGAGTATGGATGCCCGAACGTCGTACGGGCAAATCATGGAAGCGGTTAACATGCATTTGAAATAAGAGTGTTCGTCTTTATTTCATAATAAAAGTGTCTAACCAAACTAATTGAAAATAAAGAGTAGTTTGTGCTATTGATAAACCAGTCATTTTCATGATCAGGTTTGTAATAATTACAAGCACATTGTAATAGGGAAGAGTGGGGATACTTGAGCCACACCTATTATCTCTACAGTTGGTCAATTTTTCTTTCTAAAACTGGCAACATGGTAACATATTTATAGTTCCAAACATGTAAAGAAGAAATCACATACCTTGGTACCATTTTGAAAGTATGGTGATCAACTCTTTGAGCTCTGCTGGTAGAATTTTCTACCACATAATTTTAATTCTGAAATGTCACAACGACACCAAAAAATTCGATCAAATTTATTTGAAAAAGGATTAAAGCATTTTTTTCGCGTATATTGTAAATCGGTTTTTTTCTTTGCAATATACTGGTGCGAATGTGACATCTGGCTCAAGTATCCCCTCCACGGTGTAAAAGAAAAAGTAAAAATTTATTAGACATAGAAAAATAGTTCAAAATTAATTGAAAGTGGTTTTCAATTGAAGAAAAAATATCAAATTTTCATTTTCAATAC
Organism: Maratus speculifer; assembly: GCA_964019185.1. NCBI lineage: Eukaryota > Metazoa > Arthropoda > Arachnida > Araneae > Salticidae > Maratus > Maratus speculifer. The sequence continues at coordinate 237,431,422 of OZ025300.1, forward strand.
TTTATTTTCTTCTAAAAATTATAAAAAATTAAAAAAAATTTAAATTTAAAAAATGGCTCAAGTATCCCCATCCTCCCCTAATTACAAAAGGATAACAACTTCTAAACAGATTTTATAGAATTTGACAATTTTCATGAATAAAACATTTTTCGTGAATGAATAGTAATATCTATCTCTCTATTCGTATTTAACAGAGGAATAACTATCTAACCAAATCGTTTGGAATTTAAAATATATAACTGTTGCATTACTTTATCAAGTGATTTCAAATTTTATGAAAATCAGATGTAAAGTTCACTTATAGTGACAAAAAAAAAAAAAATTCCGTTAGATTAAGGTCAATGGAAAAAAAATAGTTCCATGTGCATTAAAATGCACATGGAACTATTGTTAAATATATAATTTGTATAATGTTTTGTGTAATATATGATTTGTATAATGTTTAAATGTTACATTCATTTGAACATTATACAAGTCATATGCATCTATGAATTATATACTAAAATATACATTCTGTATTATGTGTAATGCAAAGAATATTTGTTATTCCTTTACAGGACCACATAAAAGTATTCCATTACATAATGGTATAAAGGAAAACATTATTTGGGGTGCGTTTTAATTACATTAAACTATTCCACATATTATGAAATTAATTTACATTGCTGAGGTTTACTACAAGTTACCTCCTGTATAATAGAAAGCTGACTCTATTTACAGGGACGCACAAAAGGTTTCGGCTGTATCCGAAATACAGTATACTATTACACCAAGATCTGAATATTTTTTTTAAAACATGGTTATTTAACGAACGCACCTCAATTTCTACGCTTGACATCCCATTTCCCATTTGTTATCACATCTAATGATAAATGGTTTACACTTTTATTGAAATTTAAAAATTAGTTTACCGTGTATTGTAATAAAATTTACCCTTTCTTATTATTAATGACGAAAGCAATTTCTTCTGAGCTTTAACCACATAATTCATTTGCCCGTATGTTTGCTTGATCCGTTTGATATTACCGGTGTCATTCATTTATTTGAATATCTTAGCAATGTAAATGCTTTGTCCGTCAACCAATGAACTGATTTGCCTGTTCGCCGGCCGTTCGGGCAAGAAGAATTTGCTTAATTCATTATTTAAAGCTTTTTTACACCACTTAAAAAAAAAAAATATTTTATACTATTTGAAGGCGGAAATGTTTAGACTAAATATTACAAATATTTTATTTAAAAAACTGTGATGAGAATCTATTATTTTCAATTTGTTGAACGGAAAAGAAAGTGCCAGTTAATGGGTTAAAGGTTTAATTGTATGCAGGGTTCGTATGGGTCCTGGAATTTTAAGATTCCAGGACCAATAAATTCTCCGGTACCAGTATTTTATTAAAGAGAATTAAATTAGATGAACAGGGGTGCAAAAATCGAGGCGCCAGCAGGCAGTTTCTCACCGCAAGATTTATTTCGTTTTTCTTTGTCTAATATTTTGGGTAAGATTCCTGCTAGAATGCTATTAAATTTTGAGCGAAAAAAACTTTAAAATTTTAGTGGTGAGAGACTACCCTCTGGCGCCTAGATTTTTGCACCCCTGTAGATGAAATTTCGACTGCCTGATCACGCTTCATTCTTTAAAAAAAATGAAAATGCTTTGACCGTTAAAGGGTAATAACCCCTTAGCCGGAGGCGTCCGCAATAATTAGGACACCTAGTTTTAAGTACATTTGCACTAAGAATTTTTAATTAGAATTTTATTTAAATTACGAGAAAATAAGCCAGTTTTTAACTTCTAATAAATTCATTTGAAAATTTTGGTATCGGTCCATAATTTTATCATTTAACAAAAAGAATTACTCTTTTCCGGGAAGGGATCTTCCTTAAGGCAGATTAATCTTATGGCAGATTAACATTTAAAAAGTAATTTATTATTATAGAAAAAAAAGGATTATACAGGGTTCTTATAAGTGAGTCATTTTTCCGTATATGCAGTGATCATATACGGAAGTGAGGATATTTATTAGTATATGCAGTGGATTTTCCCTATCGAAACACTCTCTAATGTGAACACCTCGGTGTAATGAACACATTTCGACGTTCCCGGCGGAACTCCAAAGACTTAACAAAAGATGAATTCTCTGTATTCTGAACACCCTCTGATCTGAACACACCGGTATTATGAACGCTACTTATGTTCCACATTTCGACCCCAACTTTCTGTAAAATGAACATGCGTTTGCAAATTGAATTCAAATTCCCTTCATAGAAATTTGGAGAAATTGTTACAAAAGAAAAAAAAAAGGCTCAACAAACTCGATAAAAAAATTAACACACAAAATCACTGCTATATTTTAAGCATGTATACTTGCAGTTGTTATTTGTTTAAATTCTGCAGAAAAAATCTTCAGTTTAATATGGGGTTCCTGTTGTCACATTGTTGTCAGTTGCCTTCTAAAACAGAAGTCATTTTATGATTTTCGTTTTTATTAGAAAATGTAAAAATTTAGTTTTTGATTAGTTGGAATCAATCACTGTAAGTTAAAATAATCCACTTCGGTTTTGCTTATTTCAAATAATAGTTTTATATAAAAGATTTTTAATCACATATCACAGTTAAAGCATGATATTTTAAAGATTAATTTTGGCATTTTCGACTGATTTCTTCTATTGATCAACTACTGGGAAAATAACAATTAACGAAACTATTTGCTTATAATTTTGAAGCTATTTTATTTCAGCAGATTTCCTTTTTTGCCCATTATAGAACATTCCTTAACCCTTTGCGGCTCAGGACAAATTCATTGCTTAAGTGTTGAAATTAATGACTGACACCGGAATTTGAAAACAACTTTATTTATAAATAAGAAAACGCTATATTTCACGCATTCAAAAAATCGTATTTTTTCAAAACAAAATTCCGCTGCCAATGTGGCGTTTGGGAATAAAAATTAAGTGGTATATCTATGAAACCACCGCGCCGTAAGGGGTTAACCCATTCGTGCCCAGCATTTTTTGCGTAAATTTTATTTGGTCGGCACCACTATTTTTAGAAGATTTAAGGTTAGTTCATTAATCACGAAAATGCATCATTTTTTTTACCGGTGTCAAAAACAGTGCTGAATGCACCTTTTGAAGCGTCCCTAAAAAGGGACGCTAGGCACTAATGGGTTAACCACATAATAGTCGCGCCCAAGACATTCACGGGCTTCAAGCTTCACGACTTTCATTCAAAATTGTGTGATTATCACCAGTTTTATAAAATAGTGTAATTGGTTTTATTCTGGTATCATTTTACTTGTCATTAAGTAAGGTGAATATAATTTTTAAAGTGGTGGGAATAATGAATTTAAATTTTTAAACCGTAATTTAATTCGACTATTAAGAGGTTAAGGGTTTTAGCAATCAGTTTAATTTACTTCTAAATCTTAAGAGGAAGGAAATATAATAAAATCCCCGTAGCACCGACCTTATTTGTTTGACTATTGGCGCCCTAGACAGTAAAAGTAATGCATTGCCAGGTTCCCTCTACAATGAATACCGCCATAATCTGAACATTTTTGGTCGGTCCCATGAGTGTTCAGAATAGAGATATTACACTGTATATACCGGGTGTCCCAAAAATGACTGATGGATTTTAAAATTCAAGAACTTGCAAACGGTGACAGCTATTTAAAGATTTTTTGCAGGAGGGTTATGTTTAATGTCAGGAGTTTTTTTATCGTAATTTTTTAGTTTATTTCGCATCTCAAACAATAGGTGGCGCTGACAGCGATTGAAGGCCTGGTGATCAGTGCTGAGTGAAGCGTCGACCTGGCCTTCAATCGCCGTCAGCACCACCTGTTGTTTGAGATGCGAACTAAAATAAAAAATTACGGTAAAAAAACTCCTGACATCATACATAATCCTCCTGCAAAAATTTTTTAAATAGCTGTCACCGTTTGCAAGTTATTGAATTTTAAAATCCATCAGTCATTTTTGGGACACCCGGTATGTATTTTTGAAACCCTTTTGTGTATGGGGTATTACTAATAGTGCATGTCTTTTAATGGAGTTTTACTTTGTTTTAAGAAATACAAGCAGTAATGCTCGTACATGTCTACACATTTACTATATGACTCCATTTAAGTATAAACATTTAATAATAATAAAAATTATTATTATTTGCTTAATTCTTTTTGTGACGTTCGTAAACGGACGTTTGCGATTCTTTTATTTTACACATATATTTCATTCTTTAAACTTAAAATAAAAATTACTTTTTGAAGAATCATTTGTAATAAAGAGCAAAAAATATTAGAAAGTTCTAATATAAGTTAAATCTTATTGTAATACAATATTTTATAAGCATCTCCAAAATTCTCCTTAGTCTATTGTCATGTGAATATTAATTGAATAGTATGCAAATCGTTCGTTATGTTTCAGACCATTAGATAATTGTTAAACACTAATTAATCTATTTAGATACGTACTGTTAATGTTATTAACTTAAAAGTATTTTTTTTTTCTAAAAACGGAAAAAATCGAATCCAAAAGGCCTAAAAAATAAAACTAAGTTAAACAAGCAACGTTTCGCCTTTTTCCATCCCTTTGCATTCGTATGTCAAGTTCCAATAGACATAATCTTTTTTTGTGCAAAAAAATGTTTTTGACATCAGTAATAAAGAAAAAATAAATATAGGTTAAATTATTAGGAAATTTTTGATTGTGTACAATTGAAAATCATTTCTTTTGAAAAAACTGATGCAACCCGAAAACAACTTTTTGCAAGAGACGCCTAAGTTGAAAGGGTTAAGGTAAAATTAGCTATGAGAAAATACTGGAGCAGAAAAAGTTTTGATCTACAATATTTCAGAATGTATACGAACCCTGATAATAACAACTGTTTATGAAGCTGCAGAGAATGACTTATACAGACTTAATGATCAAAAAATCATTGCTAAAATTGCTTTTTTAAAGTTTTTTTTTTTCCAGAACAGTTTCTGAAAAATAAATAAATAACTAAAAAAATACTAGAAAAAAAGAGTCAAGTGAGATATTTATTTATTTATTTTTTTTTTTTTTTTATAAAAAATTAAAATTTTTAAAAGATCTATATGCTGGGTGATGTGTTAAAATAAAATAAAATACATCAATAAAAATAATTGTATTTAAAATATGAAATACTATTCAAAAAATAAATAAATAAATAAATAAATAAATCCTTGAATTTTAATGTAAATATCCAAGAAAAATATATTAGTTGTGACATCTGAAATTAAAAACAATTAATTAAATGAAAAATATATGTCTTTTACAATGTCTTATGACCAAAGATATTTAAAAAAAAAACATATGGTTTAAATTATGTTACTAAATCTGTTAAAAAATAACTAAAAGAGAAAAGGTAGTAATGTATACATATATACTATTGTAATTGTAAAATTTTATATAAAAAATCACCAAAAGATAAAAAACAAACAAGCAAAAAAGACAACTATTGAAACAAATGCTATTGCTTTTTAAAAAAATCTTATTTCACCGTTTCTTTAAGAAGTTTGCTTTGTAAACCGCGATGAAAAGCTCTTTGTAGGTGTGTTGTTGGAAGATTTGATAAGAGTTATGGTTAAAGTGAATCTCATTTTCAATAGATTTCGCATGAAAAGATACAAACAGAAATAGAAATCCTTTCAATGCATATTTCCAATCTATTTCTGAAAAGAATTTGAAAGCTTGTTTTCTATTAATCCCATTAGTGTCAAAACTTATAAATTATTTTAAAGAAATATTTAGCATTGAACGATAAGATTAAAGAAAGGAATTAAGGGAGCAGAAAGGCTTAAAATGATGAAAATGGGATCAAGATTGATTGATCATGTATTAGAACTAATTTAGTCTTTCATAACTTATGAATTTGTTTATTTCTACTTTAAAATGAAATTAAATATTATATACAATAGACTCCCTCAAATCTGCACAGCTTGGGACCACAGGTTGTGCGGATTTTAGAATTTTGCGGGTTTCTGGTCATTGTTTTGTCTATAGTTTTTAAAAAGTAATTTGAATGTAATTAATAATAGAATCAAAAATATAATGAATGCTTAGAATATACTAAAATATTAAAATAAGTAATATACTAAAATAATAAAAATTTAGATAATTTTTAGAATTATTAAAAAATTAAAAGCATAGGTCAAGTTAATAATCTATAATGTACAATTAAATCTTCATTATAAAGATGAAATGTGTTTTTCCTAAAGTATTCGATGAAACTTGCTTCATAAAGGTACATTACTAATTCAGATCAGGATCATAAAATAACGAAGCTTTATTTCAGTTATAGCCAGACTTAATAACTAAAAATGCTTGATTAATGCATAAAAATATTTGGGTAAGATTGTGATTACCAATGATATCAGCAATATCTTGATTTTTTCAGAAATAAATTATTCTTTCTTCATGAAAAAACATGAATTCAATAACATTAACAAAAATTACAAATTAAAAAAATATATAAAATTGATATAAAACTAAAAAAGTCAAATTTTGCACACACATTTGAATGAAAGTTTCATTGTTTACATCCGTAAAATATGTGTGGATTTTAGAGAGTTGCAGATTTTAGGAGTGCGGATTTAAGGGAGTCTACTGTATTGATAAAAGTAATCGTATAAAAAAAGAAATATTATGACACAGAAATTTTATTTAATATTAAGGTAAATATCTAAATAAAATACATTAGTTTTGACAACTAAAATGATATAAAACTAATCAATTTATTAAAAGGTCTTTTTTTCTAATGTATTATGGCCAATTTTATGTTTACAAAACACATGGTTATTATGTTATGTTAATATGAAAATGGTTGTATGTACTAAAGCCAGGGGTGCAAAAATCTAGGCGCCAGCAGGCAGTTTCTCACCACAAAATTTATTTAGTTTTTCTTCGTCTAATATTTCGTGTAAAATTCCTGCTAGAATGCTATTAAATTTTGAGCAAAAAAAACTTTAAAATTTTAGTGGTGTGAGACTACCCTCTGGCGCCTAGATTTTTGCACCCCTGACTAAAGCTATTAAAAATAACTAAATAAGAAAAAAACATGCTAATTTTAATAAAAAAAACTTTATTTTATATGTAAAATTTTGTATAAAAAATCACAAAAAAGAAAAAAACTGAAAAAAAGCAACAATTGAAAAAAATGCTATTGTGTTAAAAAAGAAAAAAAAAATTTTATATTTTCATTTCTTTAAAAAAAATTTGCTTTGTAAACCACGATGAAAAGCTCTTTGTAGGTGTGTTGTTGGAAGATTTGATTAGAGTTATGGTTAAAGTAAATGTTATTTTCAATGGATTTCGCATGGGAAGATACAAACAGAAATAGAAATCTATTTCAATGCATATTTCCAATCTATTTCTGAAAAGATTTTGAAAGCTTGTTTTCTATTAATCCCATTAGTGTCAAAAGTTATAAATTATTTTAAAGAAATATATAGCTTTGAACGATAAGATTAAAGAAAGGAATTAAGGGAGCAGAAAGGCTTAAAATGATGAAAATGGAATGAAGATTGATTAGTATGTATTAGAAAACTAGGAACTAATTTAGTCTTTTCTTATTTTTGAATTTATTTATTTGTGCTTTTTAAAAATGTATCTTTATATATGTATTTGTTTATTTTGATATTTTACTGTAAAAATATTCTTAAAATTTCGTTTTACCACCATTTTTCATTTTATCTAAGTACATGAATAGTTATTTCTATTTGGAAAATAGTTTTGTCCTCGGTTAAGAATTGGGAAAAAAGAAGTATATATGAATGTTTTTATTGGTTGAATTCCGAAACTTATTTCATTTTATTCGTTTTCTGATTGGTTTATGTTTAATGTCCAAAAATGGAATACTTCTGTTTATTATTATTATTATTATTATTCGTTTCCTGTTTGGTCCATGCTTAATGTCTAGAAATGAAATACTTCTGTTGCCAAGACGACAAAAAAGTATTAAAAACTACAAAATAATAATAATAATAATAATAATAACTCAATGACAAATTTAGATATAAGTTTCAAAAATCTGCATTTTAAAGTAATTTTTTTCTGTACATGAATTGAATGAGATATTTTTCTGTATACGAATTCTGTATGTGAAAAATTAAAAATGTGCAATGTTTAGAAATTTGAAAATTTCCATTACCGACAACTGTTAAACAGAAATTTCATTTAATATTTGTTTATAACTGGTTTAGAACTATTAAATGTCCACGTCTAAATGTCCACGCATATTAATATGACTTTGTTATTACGTAGGCTACGTTGTGATCATCATAAAAATGATGTTATTATTGTTTTTAAAACTATAGACATCATTTATATGTTTAAAATTATAGTCTTCGAAAATATTATTTTCAAAATAATTGTTGTAATTTCTGAAATTACAAAATTTTATAATAAAGGGGGGGGGGATTTTTTCATTTATTACCATAAAAAATTATCGTACTCTGCATAATGAGTATGAAATTGCTTCATTGATATTTAAAAGGCGCCAGGATATTATTTTCACATGGTGTTTTGTTGGAAAGCTATCATTTTAAAAATATGCATTTATATTTGAGGAGGAAATTTAAATATTCAATAAAACTCATTAAAAATTGCTTACAGGAAATTTTATAACATTGAAACAAAAAATACACCAGTGGATAAAAACATTGTACAAACATCATACACTGTCATTTAATTATGTCCAAGAAAGGACAGGAAAACCGTTTTTATTTTTAAGGATCAGCAACATTTTAATTATGTTATGTCGACTTCATTATGGTTACATCGTTATCAAATGATCATGAATGTATTTATGAAAAAAACTGAAATATCCTTAAATTAATGAAGATTCAATTATAACCGGCATAGGTTGCGTGTTTTGTATGGATTGATTACCGTCTTCCGAAGCTAACTTTCAGCAATAAATTTAAATAAAAATTTTCTCTTCATTAATGCAAATTTTTAGACATAAAAAATGGCAAAGCATATATTTCTTTCTGCTTTTGGAAGTTTAATTCGGCAGTGAAATTTTATAATACTGGATAAACTGCCAGGAGTGAAATCAATGCCACTTTTTCCATATTTGTGACAGAAGTGTATGAATAGAACGGTTAAATAAACGTGATTTTCTATTGAAAATTACTTTTGGCAGTTTATCTCGGTGATAATCAGAAGCTGTTGATCCGATTTAAATAAACAGTCGCCATCTTGTAACAACCGATTTTGTTACTTTTCTCGTAAGATGATTACGGTTCACTGTACGTCTCCGCCTATTTATTTATAACTTCATTCCATTAACCACTTAATCGTAGCGCCCGAGACATTCACGGGATTTAAGTTTCACGGCTTTTATTCAGAATTGTTTGATTCCTACCGGTTTTATAAAATAGTGTAATTGGTTTTATTCTGGTATCATTGTACTTGTCATTAAATAGGAAGATTTTTGTTTAATCAAAAAAGTGGGTGCAATAATGAATTTGAATTTTTAAGCCGTAATTTAATTTGACTATAAGGGTAATTACCATTTACCGAATATGTGCTAACATATCCGGTAAATGGTAAAGATTTAACCCATTAACACCCAGCGTCCTCGTTTGAGGACGGTTACAAAAATAGCGAGAAAGCGGTTTTCCCACCAGTAAAGAGGAAGAAAAATGTATACTTTATTTCACGAGACAGAATCCTTGATAAATTTAGATAAAAGCTAATTTGCTTTTAAAAGTGGTGGGAAAAACAAAATTTAAATTTTAGCGAAGAAAATAATTCGGGCGTTAATGGGTTAATTGCAACCAGTTTCAAAGGAACTAAATTACAACCGGAAAAAGTTAATTTTAATAAATTTAAAAAAAATTACTTTTTTAAACAAATTCTCCTCTATTTTATTCTTTTTACTTTTTTTATTTTTCATATATATATATATATATATATATATATATATATATATATAAAATACAAGACTTTTTTCTATGGTTAGGGGGGGGAAAGATCAAAATGTATGGCCCTGATTGGTGCTTTTTTTGTTTGAAGGAATGGTTTTGCCGCCTTTACTTAAATTTACTTTAATTACATCTTTTCCTCACTGCTTGGCGTGTACTTGCGAACTTATGAACATGTGCTAACTTTTATTTATCTTTTATTTTCTCTTAGTAGTCATTTGACTACAGCTAGATCTTAATTTTTAATTAAATCCTAATTTATCTTTCCTAAGTATCACTCTTAAATTTTATGCTTTTAAGCTTATTATTTTATTTATAAATCTTTTCTTAAGTAGTTCTCTACATTTTTCTCCTAAATTGACTCATTGGTAAAAACATAAAAACATCACATTTACATAGATCGGGTGTAAAGTTCGGATCAACTAGGCAACCCCTTGACGCTGCTCTACTGTTCAGCACTTTTCAGCACCAATTCTTCGTGAAAAAAATTTCTAATAATTATAATTAACCATAAAATGCATACTTAATTTTACCGGTAAGGGGCCATAAATGGTGTCATGCTTAAAGGGGGGAAGGGTTTCATGAAATTGTGACAGTTCGTGACAAGAGGGTTAAAAAAAATTGTGACATCGCACATTTTCATTAAAATAAAAACAAAAATTTCAAAAGATTAAATTATGAAGTATGAAGTTAAAATATTTTGTGTTCCTGAAGATAATATTAGAAGCCAAATTTTTCAAATTCTGTTTCAAATTCCAAAATACTACTGTTTTTGAACTGATCTTCCATATTAATACTTTATTACTACTCTATATTATTTCTTAATCTTGTTGTAAACTTTACTTCATACAAAATATGAATCCTTTTTATTGTTCAACACATAAATGCTATCAAAATACATAATTAAAGTTTAAATATAAAATTTTAACATTCTAAATTTAATTCTAAAACGCTTTGCTTCTGAACTACAAGTATATGTTTCGCAACATAGCGTGACATGTGACCATAAGAAGGGGAGGGGGTAAAGTGATGTGCGATACTTTGTGACAAAGGGGTGGAGGGGAGTAAAAAATATAGAAAAACACATGACATCATTTATGGATATACGGCCCCTAAACGTGTTTTTTTATGAATTATGACAACGTAAACTATCTTTCTGTATATAACACTGAAATTATTTACGCGGAGTAAATTTTTATCCGTAAAATTTTAAGGAAATTTTGATACGCTTTAACCTTTAAGAATTTTTGTTATAAAAACTAGTCGTATGTGGTAATCGCAAACTACTCAAGTAGTACCCAATTTCGTAAAAGAAACATCATTAAAACCCCAAAAATAAAAATCATATTAACTAACAGTTTACTAACAGTTTAAACGTCTAATTTTCAATTAAAATAGAGCTTTGAATTGAAATACGAATGAATTATAGGGTTATGAAAAATCGATGAATGTGGAAAACACGATTACAAATATCTCGGCAACTAATAATCCGATTGACTTCGTTTTTTATGATAAATTTTTGCTATTTTATTGCCTTTTACGTTCATTCCTTAAAATAAAATTTTCGAAAAAATTTATATACCTTTCATCAAAACAAATTTTTCGAGAGTCGACAAAATAGTTCCGGATAATCGAGGTTACTGATATTAAATAGGCTTCGTCCCTTTCTTACATACTAAATACATAGAGAATGTCAAGTCTCTATCTCAATTTGTTCGGGAGATAGAGCGTTTAAAGTCACAGAGACAGATCCCAGACGGACGGACGACAAATATTTTTTCTAAAAGTATGTTTTTCAGAATCTTCAGTATCTGAAACGTGTAAATCCGACAATTTTTTTTTTCGATTTTCAAAATGATTGCAAAACTTACTCTATACTACGTATGATGGGTAAGTAATAAAATCAATTATTTAAATCTATGGTCCATTAAGGGTTAATAATGCATTTAGTTATAAAAACGGAAGAGTGAAAAATAATTTACAACGAAAGATGTACGGAGAATGTTATACTGAATATAATTAAATTGAAATATACAGAATGGGAACACATTTTTCCTCAGGAAAATTACAAAACCACAACTATAGCTTTGGGAGCAATTAATTAGCATCTCTCTCGATTAAATAAAGTAGGAAACTATTACTCTAGCACTCGTAAAACGATTCTTTTAGAGCTACACACATGTTTATATTTGGAAGAATGGCTTTTATAGCCAAATAAAGTATTTGACTCCTAAGTATTTATTTAATTAACATAAATAAAAACATTGTATCAAACTATTTAGTTAAAAAATTGTAAAAAAAAAAATAATATGTTGCATATGCAAATATTATATAGACAATGCAAATATGTATACTAATCATTTTTTATTAATATACCCTACATATGAATATTGTATAATAATATACTGCGTGTATAAATATTATATATTCAATGCATTAGATGAATGGTATATGAATACATTGTTTAAATCGTACATTGTGGTTTTCGTTTGCTACTACATCACTAATACCTTTCAAACTATTTATAATTATTTATAGATAAGGCACATTTTTTTTTTTTTTTTTTTTTTTTTTTTTTTTTTTACAATATTAACAATGTATTACATACACAATATTATTATTACTTGATTTAAACAATGTTTCCAATTATGTAAATTCAGAAAATACCTTTCATTCAAATTCATTAATTGAATTTATAGTGAATAAAACCAAATGAAAATAAACAATAGATTGAATGTACTCTTAGTGTATTTAGTACCCTTAAGTCACCATTTCCCTATAGAATACAGGGTATAGATCTAGTAGCAGAAAATTTTACAACTTGCCGGCGAAACATATTTCAAGGACAAAAAATAATCTGAGGGTAAAATATTTTTACAATCTAACGCTAATTTCTTAAGCCTTAAATGCATAGGATAGAACGCGTTCCAGAAAATGCGCAATTCAAAGAATCAGAATTCATACCAGAAAAATATAAATAGTAAATTTTTCTTTATCTAATTACGAATGGTCTGTAATTAAGTAAAGTGAAAATTGCTCTTTTAAATTTCTGGTGAGAATACGGAGTATGTGAATAAAACACCCAATAAATCGGGAACACTTATGGTATCGAAAATGATACAATATGCATTTAACCCATTAGTGCCTAGAGTCCCTTTTTAGGGACACTTCAAAAGGTGCATTCAGCACTGTTTTTGACACCGGTAAAAAAGAAAAGCAATAATTATTTTATTTAAATGATGCATTTTCGCGATTAATGAACTAAACTAAAATCTTCTAAAAATAGTGGTGCCAACCAAATAAAATTTACGCAAAAGATGCTGGGTACTAATGGGTTAAGGATTAAACAATCACTTACCAGTAAAATATTTTATTATTTGTTATTATTAATGATCGTAACTTCCTGTATTAAGTAATAAAGAGTTAAACATAATATGAAGCAAAATAAAATTTCGATGAAAGGGAATCTGCAAAAGAGAAAAGAAAATCTACGTCTCGAACATTCTGCTACGGCAGTATTGATAATATATTTAAATGCGGCATGTACAACCGTATATTTTACACGGAAACAGTGACTACTGTATCCTTTTATGTACATATGTGTGCAATATAAATATTTAAAAAATAATATCAGTGTTTTTGAAATGAATATAAACTATTTTAAAGAATATAGATATGTATGTATGTTTTGTAATGAATCTTTTATTTGAATATTTGTTTACTAAAGTTCTTCTCTGTTTAAATTATGTAACATCGATAAATAATCATTTAAAAGGTATTTCGTGCAATACACATATTTCGATATTACAGCAATTACCTTTTTTTTTTTTTTTTTTACTTAAATCTGTTAGAGAAATTTCGTAAGCGACGCAATTGATTTCCTGTCCTGAGTTTCAAAATTCAAGCAAGAATTGCATTATGTATATCTAGTAATTCGTTTATTCAGTATATTTTTTTATTCTATTTTAAGAGGCACTTTCATTATTAGAATAAAGGGAAACTTTCATTACTTGCTTGCGGCAAGCCAAGCATTTTCCATTGCATATGTAATAGAACATACTTTTTAAGGTTCAGAAAGGAATTGTTTAGTGTTTAAAAAAAAGGAGAATTATGCATGCAATTCCAATCTTACAACACTTACCATTTTTTAAACTTAACTAAGTTCGAGAAATTTTTAAGAGATGCTGCTGATTTCCTGTCGACAATTTCAAAGTTCATTTAAGTACTGCATTATGCTTTTTTGGTAATTTGGTTTTGATAAAAAAATTTCATCTTATTCTGTGTCTAAATGGCATTTTTATTTTGAAATACAGGAAAACTTTTATTAATTTCGTATGGCATACAAAAAATATTCTATTACATGTGAAAAAAAAAATTAAGGTATGCAAGACAATTGTTTAACATTTTGAGAGGGAAGTAACTGCGTGCCTGTAATGTTGAATTTACACCGAAATTTTAGAAAAAAATACTTTAAAATAAAGAAAAACAATTTTACAGTTCCCGTTGTTTTTTCATCAAGCTTGCAAAAGTAAAATTTTATTTAAATTTCCTGGTGGAAATCATCATCAAAGTTAGACGGGATATAATACTTTTTACTATACCTTAAGATTTTAGTGTATTAAGCTGAAACACTACTTTTAAAATACATATAAAGATATTATAACGCAAGATAATTTTAAATTTAATTCTATTAGAGAAATTTTACAAAAGATGATAGTAATTTCTTGCATACACTTTCTAAGTTCAATTAAGTACTGCATTATGCTTTTTCTTTTAAGTTGGCTTAAATAATATTTTTTTCACCTTCTTCTGTTTCTAAATGGCATTATTTTGAAATAGAAGAAAACTTTCATTACTTTTTTGAAGTATGCCAACAATTTCTCATTAGGAAACTTCTTTTCAAGTTAAGGCAAATGTTTTGCACTTTCAGGGGCAAGTAATTGTGTTCTTGTAATGTTAATTTCGCATCGAAATTTTATTTTAAAAAATCAAAATAAGGATAGATTTATTTTACAGCTCCATTTTTTTAAATCATAAATGTTGTAAACGTAAAATTTAATTACAATTCTGTGGTGGGAATCTTCGTTTAAATTATGTGGTACAGTCTACTCTCGTTAATTCGAACTCGTTGGGACCACAAGAAATGTTCGAATTATCCGAAGTTCGAATTATGGAATGTATGAAATAAAAACATGCTTAATATGGTACTATTATAAAGGAATTAATGTTAGTGTTTTTTAAATATATTTCGTCTGTTATCAATAGAATATGACGAAATAAAAAATTAGAATGTATAAATACATAAACTAATTAAGTGATTAGAAAGGAACCCAAATGGAAGAAAAATCTGAGGTGTCACTGACGGACAGACGGGGCACTAAGAAAGTGGATATCAGATGCATTGGACTATATGTATACTCGTTCGGAACAATTTCACAAAAATTGAAGAAAGAGAGTCATTCAAATTATCGGAAATCCGTGAGAAAGAAAAGAAAAATGAAAAAAAACCGGAATTCTCGTTAGTTCGAATTAAACGAAGTCAAGAGAAAATGAGTTCGAATTAGCGAAGGTTTTTAACGTTATTCTGCCATTGAAAATTTCGGGACTTCATGTTTAGTTCGAATTAAGCGAAGATTCGAATTATCCGATTTCGAATTAACGAGAGTCGACTGTATGTAATATATTTCACTCTACAGGGTTATTATAAATGATGGATCGATTTTAAAAAGAAAAAAGTACTTTTACAATAAACATAAAGATATTTTTACACTTAACATTTTTTAAACTAACATCTGTCAGAGAAATTTCACAAAAGATACTATCGATTTCTTGTCTATACTTTCAAAGTTCAAGTAAATACTGCATTATGCTTCTTTGGTAAGTTGATTTAAATAATATTTTTTCACACTTATTCTGTTCCTAAATGGCATTTTTATTTTGAAGTAGAGAAAAATGTTAATTACTTTCTTACACTACGCCAACAATTTCCCATTATACGTGAACAGAAACTTCTTTTAAGGTATGTATGGCAAATGTTTTAAATTTTAAGGGCTAATAATTGTGTTCTTGTAAATTTACGCAGAAATTTTAGATAAAAATACTTCAAAATAAGGTAAAAACAATTTTATAGACCTTCTTATTTTCTCATCAAAGTTGTAAAAGTAAAATTTAATTAGAATTTCCCGGCGGGTTCTTTATTTAAAAATGTCGGATATAATAATGGGAGTAATGATTAAAGAAGAGATATATTGTGTATTATCTACCAGTTGTAAATAAAATATCTGGGAAAATTGCCACAAAAATAACGGCTGTTTTTTTTTTTTTTTTTTTTTTTTTTTTTTTTTTTTTTTTTTTTTACAAAAATTGTATCAGGAATTATGAATAGAAATTTTTACCTTGTTCTTTATTTATTCTCTTTATCATTTCTCATTCAGATATGATTAATATTTATATTTGTTTTTCTGGTGGTTGTTTGCCCAGAACCGTAATCACTTTCACTGACACAGACAGAAGTGTTCTCACAACAGGGAGGAAACGCAAGATCTGACTACTGTCCAAATAAATGTCCACCATTAAAAATTAATTTATGTTTTTGCTATTTCTCATGACTGAAACTTTACTCCCCCTTTTTAAAAGGCCTTTTAATTTAAAAGAAAATTTATATTTCTATTTATTGGTGGAAGTTTGACCTCGAGATAATCCATCCCTGCGAAACCATTTACAGTGGAAGCTTCAGTATTTTAAGGATATGTCAGTTTCTCTTTATTAGTAGTTCCATGGATATAATATATTCCATCATGCCACAGGTGTTTAGTGTTTTAAGAATGAAAAAGTATTTCTACAATACACGTAAAGATATTCTAACATTTACTATTTTTTAAACTTAATTCTTTTACAGAAATTTCTTAAAAGATTCTATTGATTTTCTGTCTGCACTTTCAAAGTGTAAGTATTGGATTATGCTTTTCTTATAAGTTGGTTTGGAGAATATTTTTTCACTTATTTTTTTAATAGCATTTGAACATTTTGAATAGTGGAAAGCGCATTACTTTCTTACGGCATGTCAAATATTTCGCATTACACATGTACCAAATCTTCTTAAGATCGTAATGTTAACACTAAAACAGACGGCTATTTTACTAAAGTTTTATAAAAAGTGTTTCGCACCAGAATGTTAATTTTGAGCTATTTAACTTATTTAATTAGTGTCTTTTTTAGCTGCTTAAATTTAGCGTATCTTATGAAGAAAATTCTGGTTCGAATCGACTACTATTATTCTGGCAGGGGTCATTTTTACCCCTAATGGCGGTTCTAGTGTTAATGTTTAACCCTTAAATGCATATTGTATCATTTTCGATACCAGAAGTGTTCCCGATTTATTGGGGGGTTTATTCACATATTCCGTATTCTCACCAGAAATTTAAAAGAGCGATTTTCACACAGAGCAATAATTAAATAAAGAAAAATTTACTATTTAGATTTTTCTGGTATGAATTCTGATTCTTTGAATTGCGCATTTTTTGGAACGCGTTCTTTCCTATGCATTTAAGTGTTAACCCTTTAACGTTCATTGGTTTCGCCACGAAACCACAAAATTTTAATTCCGATACGCAACACTGACACCGGTATTTTTATCTAAAAATATCCCTTTTTTTGTATGTGAAAAATCACATTTTCTTATTTAGAAATATATTTGTTCTTAATTACCGGTGTCATTCATTTATTTCGACATCTTAGACATGAAAATGCTTTGATCGTTAAAGGGTTAAATAAGAAAAGGTATTTAGTGTAATACACATATTTAGATATTACAGCAATTATTTTTTTCCTTTTAACTTAATTTTGTTCGAGAAATTTTGTAAAAGACGCAATTGATTTCCTGTCCTGAATTTCAAAGTGGAAGAATACACTGTATTGTGCTTTTCAATTACGTTGGTTTAAACAATATTTTTTCAGCTTATCTTTTTATAAATGGCACTTTTAGCGTTAGAATAGAATAAAACTTCCATTTCTTGCTTAAGGAAATTGTTTAGTGTTTTAAGAAGAACAAGTATTTCGAGGAATACACATGTTGATGTACTACAATAATTGTATAAAAAAAATCTTAATCCTTTTAAAGAATTTTCGTAAAAGAAGCAATTGATTTCCTGTCCTGTATTTCAAAGTTCAAGTAAGAACTACATTATGCATTTCAGTTAAATGTGTTTAAACAATATTTTTTCAACTTATTCTTTTTTAAATAGCACTTTCAGTATTGGAATAGTGAAAATCGCTCATTACTTGCTTACCGCAAGCCTGAATTTCTCCATTGCGCGTGTAATTGCTTTCTTTTTAATAGTCACACGGCAAATTTCTTAGTATTTTTAAAATATAATTTAAGCATGGAAAGCATTTCATGTAATGCTTTTAATTTTTAGTTACTTTTTAAAAGAATAAACATTTACTGATAATAAAGTATGAATAATGATAATAATTATACAATATTATCTCATACAAATCAATGATGCATGTTTATTGATAACATTAAAAATATTGTAACTATGGGGATATCGGTATATGTATAAAACTATAATAGCCATAGTATATGAGGACCTCGGAAGCCAAGGGGTATAAGTGACAAAATTGAAAAAATAAACTAAATACACAGACGACCTAAAAATATGCTTTTTTCATTTCAGGTAAAGAAATATAAGTGATTTTCTTATTATTTGCTGAGTTATAGAGGCAAACCACTTTTTTCGAAAAACAAACAATATTGATAAATTATACATTTAAAGGAAATTGTACTTTATTTTTTAACATTTATTGAAATAAGAGTTCAAAGACCAGAATGCAACAAGCAGAAATTTTCTATTTCAATTCACTCAATTGTTATTGATGTTCCAATTTAACATCAATTATCTTTAAACTCAATTTACTCCAAATCGAAATTTTGTCACTTGTGCCCCTTGGCTTCTGTGGTCCTCATATATAGTAACTAAACAGATAATTCTTTAACCATTTAACTCATCAATATTTTTTTAAAAAATGCTTTCAAAAAATGTCTATTTTTTGCATGTCTTTTACACATTTATTAATCTTTAAATGCATATCGTACCATTTTCAATACCATAAGTGTTCCTGATTTATTGGGGGTTTTATTCACACATTCCGTATTCTCACCAGAAATTTAAAAGAGCAATTTTCACTTTACTTAATGACAGACCCTTCGTAATTAAATAAAGAAAAATTTACTATTTAGATTTTTCTGGTATGAATTCTGATTCTTTGAATTGCGCATTTTTTGGAACGCGTTCTATCCTATGCATTTAAGGGTTAATCTTTTATCATCGGTTTTTCAAAACAGATATCTTTGCCTAATTGAATCATAAAATATTCGGAATAAAATAGGAAAATTTATTTTAAAATTTTAATCGTGAGAATAACAAATTATCATTGAAGTATGGATGCCTGTACGTAGCACGGACAAATCTAGATTGGTAAAATCACATTTCCATAAGACGTAAGGGCTAAACGGGGAAGTGGTTAAAAATATGGTATTATTGATCTCAGGGATTCTTCAGGGAATGATTCAGGCCTTATAAGAGCATATTTTTAAATTAGAAAAAAAAATCTAATCTAGTAATAACAATTTTTAAATTAGAAAAAAAGATAATCTAGGTTAAACAAGAGAAGTTTCGCCTTAAAAAAGAAAAGAGATTATATAAGAAAATATTGGGTTTTGAATATTCTGGAATTTTCTGGAAGAAGTGCCTGGCCTTGCAATTTCAAGAGATTTACAACCACTGATTAAGTTATATTAATCATCAATATAAAGAAATGCAAAATGAGGGTTTCAATTTGTTGTATTTTGGTACTTTCAATGCCGCCTGTCTATCTCACTATTCTCGTCGCTATAGTAGAACATTAAAAAATAAATATGCAGAACTTTTATGATAATAATTGAAAAACAAATTAAAATGAATTTGCAAATATTTCAAACATAATTATCTTTGGAAAAAGAATTCAAATGGTAATTAAACAAAATTATATAAATTTAATGAAATACTTATTGAAAACTTTTAGCAGATTTATAATAGAAAAAGAAATTCTAAATTTCAAAAAGTGAATATGACTCTGAAATTAAATATTCGAATTAAGAAAATTAAATTTAGAATAAAATGAAAGGAAATTATTAGATCATTTAACATTTAATTATATCGAAATTAATATTCAGCAATAACTGAAATTTGCAAAAGACATTTGACATTAACTGAAAATTGCAAAAGACATTTGACATTAACTGAAAATTGCAAAAGACATTTGACGTTAACTGAAAATTGCAAAAGACATTTGACATTAACTGAAAATTGCAAAAGACATTGAAAAAAAACTTTTATTGCAAAAGACTCTTGTATTTCTGATGTAAATTTCTTATATCAAAAAATAAAGAATGACTTTTATAATGAGAAATATGTAGAAATATAAATTAAATAACAGGTAGTATTTAAGTGCTTTTTCTGCGAATGTCCACATGATTATTAAATGAAAACATTGGGTAAAATAATTAAATGACTAATTAATTAAATAATTGAATCAAACATACATTTTTTTAAAAAAAAAGTTAAAGCATGGAAATTTGATTTAGTGAAACGAAGATAAGGAAGTTGTTTTTTAAGATGTGTTTATTTTTATTATTGTTCTAGAAGGAATGGTATAATTTTTTAACATTTTTAAAATTCCTTTTTTTTTTCAAATAAAACTTCTTTATCAACTATAATGAAAATAACTGAAAGAAAATTGTTTTTGAAATCTTTGGTACTACATCTTTAAAATTATTTTATATCAATTAGTAAAGACTAAAAATGATGATAAACATTATAAACTATTATTTTAAAGATTAGAAAAAAATCAGTGTTTCTTTTTTCCATTAAGCATGTTTATCAATAAGAAAAACATAGTAATATGAAATATGGAAACTTTAACCCATACTCTAATGAAATGTGAGACAATAATTACAGTTTTCTTAATAGAAATGCTTTAGATGTTGTCTCTGTAAGTTACATTACCCGTCAATGTAATCAAATATATTAAAAAGTATTAAGAACTTTTATGATAATTGGTGAAAAAAAAATATTTGTAATTTTAAAGAATATTTCAAATCAAAATCTTTATGAAAAAGATTTAAAATAAAAATTAAATAAAAATACTTAAATGTGATGAAATATGATTTTTTTTTTTTTTTTTTTTTTTTTTTTTTTTTTTTTTTTTTTTTTTTTGGCAGATACATGATACGAAAAGAAATTCTAAATTTCAAAAAGTGGAATAGATACTGAAATTAAATGTTCGAATTAAGGAAATTAAATTTAGAATAAAATTAAAGGAAATAATTAGATCATTTAAATTAAAAAATAATGATGTTTGGACAAAAATACTTAAAATACTAATTAAACAAACAATATTTAAATGTAATGAAATACTAAAAAAAAAATTATCAGTTTCCGAATCGAAAAAAAATTCTAAATTTCAAAAAGTGAAATCAATACTAAAATTAAACGTTCGAATTAAGAAATTTAAGTTTAGAATATAATGAAACGAAATAATTAGACATTTTAATATATAATTATATCAAAATTAATATTCAACATTAACTGAAAAAAAACATTTATTGTAAAAGACTTGTATTTCTGATGTAAATTTCTTACATGTTTCCAATTAAATATTTCTCGTGGAATCCTATACCAAAAGAAAAAGAATGACTTTTATAAAAACTTAGTGACAATTATGTAGAAACGTAAATCAAATAATAGGTAGTATTTAATTAGGCGTCTCTTTACTGCGAACGACCACATGCTTATTAAATGTAAACATCGGGTAAAATAATTAAATGTCTAATTAATTGGAATAATTGAATTCAAACGCATTTTTTATGAAAATTTGATTTCGTGAAACGAAGATAAAGAAGTTCTTTTTCAAGTTCTGTTTATTCTTTATTACTGTTCTAAAAGGAATGGTACGATTTGTCATCATTTTAATATTCCCTTTTTTCAAAACATTTTTTTAATCAAATATAATGTATTAACTGATAAGAAAGTTGTTTCTGAAATCTTATTACTACAACTTTAATATTTTTTTATATCATTTAGCAAAGAAAGGACAAATTAATGTAAAATATGGTAACTTTAAACTATTTTAGCCCATATTCTAATGAAATTTTGGGCTATAATTACAGTTTTCTGAATTGTGATTTTTTTTTAGACGAAATCTTTATAAATTGCATTTTCCATTGAAGTAGTGAAATGTATATATAGAAAAAATAAGAATCTCTATGATAATTATTGCAAAACAAATTAAATTGAATTTGCAAATATTGCAAATAAAATGAAGCTTGTAAAAAAACCTTCAAATAATAGTTAAACAAAAAAATATTTAAATGTAACGAAATACTAAGAGAAAAATTTTAGCAGATTCAAAATAGAAAATGAAATTCTAAATTTCAATAAGTGAAATCAATACTGAAATTAAATGTTCAAATTAAGAAATTTAAGTTTAGAATATAATGAAAGGAAATAATTAGATCATTTATTATATAAATATATCAAATTTAATATTCAGTATTAATAATAATAATAATAAAACATTTGCTCTGAAAGAATCTTGTATTTCTGATGTAATTTTCTTACATGTTTCCAATTAAATATTTCTCGTGGAATCTAATACCAAAAGATAAAGAATGACTTTTATAAAAACTTAATGAGAAATATGTAGAAACATAAATTAAATAACAGGTAATATTTAATTAAGCGTCTTTTTTCTGTGAATAACCACATGCTTATTAAATAAAAACATCGGGTAAAATAATTAAATTACTAATTGATTGGAATAATTGAATTTAAACGCATTTTTAAAAATGAAGTTGAAGCATAGAAGTTTGATTTAGGGAAACGAAGATAAGGAAGTTCTGTTTATTCTTAATTATTGTTCTAGAAGAAATGGTAGAATTTGGTAATATTTTAAAAATTCGTTTTTTCAAAATATAATTCTGCATCAATCATAATGTAATAATTGATAAGAAAATTGTTTCCGAAATCTTCGGTACTACATCTTTAATATTCTTTTATATCATTTAGTAAAGGCAGAAAATAATTATCAGCTTTGCCTTCTATTATTTTAAAGTTAAAAAAAAAAATCAATAGTAATTCTTTTTTCCATTAAACATGTTTATCGATAAAGAAAAAACAAATTGATAATTTTGAAAATTGTGACGTTTTAGATGTTGTCTCAATAAATTACATGTTCTGTCCATGAAGTGAAATATATATTAAAAGAAATAAAATAATAATAGTATAAATAATAATTATTTTAATATTTTTAAAAATATATCAAAATAATTAATAGTAGGTAGTATTAAGTGCCTTTTTTGCCTGCGAATGCTCCTGGATTGTTAAAAGAAAGCATGCATTAAAAGAATTAAATGACAAGGAATAAAAAAATTAAATTTACTTTCATTTTTTTAAGAGTTGGAATTATGGGAGTCTGATTTACTGAAATAAGGCATTTTTTTTTTAATTCAGTTATGCCACCCACTAAATTTTTAAAATCCAAATTTTTTAATTGACACACGTTATCTGGCTAAAAACACTCTTATTTTGGCTTTAATCACTTAACTAATTCTTTTTTTTTTTCTTTTTCAAACAAGAAATTGTATACACGGGTTAACACCACTTTTTTAAGTTAAAATATTTTATCTAACAATTCTGCAATTATATACAGTAAAACCCCGGTTGTCCGAAAAGCACGAGACCAAAGCTCTTTTCGTTTAACCGGGGTACGATAGGGATTTCCGGATAATCTGGGTTCTATAGGAATTTTCGAATAATCGAGAATTTATGGTGAAAAATTGTTTGATAAAAAACTGTGATCGTAATTTCAAAAATCGTTGTTACAAAAAAAAAAAAAAAAAAAAAAAAAAATGTGGTGCCATATTAAAAGCACCTTGAATGGCAAACCAAAATTACATATCGTTTTAAAAACAAAGCGATAACTTATTGTAACAGATGTAAGTTTTCCATTTTTGGGGGGTGAAAAAACTCCAGACCAGGATTTGAACCAGGGATGTATTGGCTGAAGCCGCCATGCTCTTCCAACTGGGCCATCCCGGACACGAACACTGGAGGACTATTTCACCCAATTAACCTCAACGATCACTTTATCTGGTCTGATACTCTGGATCAGCTCAACAGAATAAATCGAAAATCAATACCGAATCGAAGGTCCGGGATGGCTCAGTTGGAAAAGCATCTCCACTAAAAATAATCTTCAGATTATCTGAAGAAATATCCACTTTCTTCAGAAATTCTACAGAAATCTGAAAAAATTTTGAAGTTGTAATTTTACCTGAAAACTATCTGTAGATATTTCAAAGATATTCTTAGAAATATCTGCAGATATTTTTAAAAATGGGCCAATTCCCTATAGATTTTCTACAGAAATTTTCTTAAGATTTTCTTCAGATTAATTCTAGTGGGGATTGGAGGCTTCAGCCAATACATTTCTGGTTCGAATCCTGGCCCGGATTTTTTTCAACCCCCCCCCCCAAGAAAAAATGGAAAATTTACATCTGTTATAATTAATTTACCCATTGAATAATCGTGTTTAAAATTAATCTAATGTAATTTCATATGCAGCGATTTTCTGCAGTTACATGTATTGGCCTTCGATTTATTCTGTTGAGCTGATCCAGAGTATCAGACCAGATAAAGTGATCGTTGAGGTTGATTGGATGAAACAGTCCTCCAGAGTTCGTGTCCGGGATGGCTCAGTTGGAAGAGCATTGGCGGCTTCAGACAATACATCCCTGGTTCAAATCCTGGCCCAGATTTCCTTCACCCAAAAAAATGGAAAAATTACATCTGTTATAGTTAATTTACCGATTGAATAATCGTGTTTAAAATTAATCTAAGATAACTTATTGGTTGGATCTAATTGAAAGTCAGTACCTTTAGTTATGTAGAAGGAGTTCGCTTTTTAAACATACGCACAACTTTCAAAATTTTTATTTTTACTTATTTTGCTTCTAATTTTTAAAACTAAAACAACACTTTAATGTATTAAAAGTGATTCGACAAAGGTTTGACTTACAACTTTCGAATAAAATAGAAATCATAAATTAACCCTAGAACCGCCGGGTATTTTATTCAAGATTTATAAAAAGTCTTTGACACCAGAATTTTTATTTAAAACTATTTAACTTATTTAATTAGCCTATTTTTGTGCTGCACATATTTAACAAATCTTTTCAAGAAATTTCTGGTTCAAATCAGCTATTTTCAATTTGGCAGGGGTCATAATGACCCCAAGTAGCGGTTCTACTGTTAAAATATGCTGAAAGGTTCCATTTGACATCGGTAAAAACAATGTTGTCAAACATTTTTTCACATTTCAAAAGGACTTTAAGGAATTTTAAGGTCTTTCAGTTAAGCCGTTTTCGGTTAACCGGCTGTCGGGTAACCGGGAATCTACTGTACAATGAAATTGTACTTAAAAATATAATAGTGGGAAAAGGCTTTATGTGATGAATTTAGCAAATTATTCTTGCCCATACGACGTATGGGTAAAACAGGGAAACTCGTTAATAAATATGTCTTTAAATAAAGTTAAATAACGCGAATTTTACAATTCCAAAAAGTGGTGCCAATCAAGTAACACTAATTTAAAAAAAAATAGTCTATTGGCGAAACTATTTCAAATTCAAAGTCGTATATTTTATTATTATTACATTTAAAGAAAACTACACGATCTGCTAAAATTTTTAAAATTTATTTTTCAAAAAGAAAATTATTTATCACATAATGTAAATAATTAAAAGAAAGTTACTATAAATTCTTTGATACTACAACTTTAATATCATTTTATAAATCATTATCATTTGACAAAGACCAAAAATAATCATCATCTTTTATATACTGTTATTTTAATCCATTAACTTTGCTGCTCCTACTGGAATAAAAAGAAACACTTTGATTTCTTTGTTCCTAAAAGTTTTTTGACACAACTAATTTGTAACTGTAAATTTTTATTAATTGATTGTCACATATTATTCTATTAAGTAAGGCAAATATTTTAGCATTGAAAATGTGATGTTTAGCTCTTATTTTAATTTATGTTATTAATAAATAAATAAATAAATAAATAATAAATATAAAGTGTCAGTTAAAGGGTTAAA
Organism: Maratus speculifer; assembly: GCA_964019185.1. NCBI lineage: Eukaryota > Metazoa > Arthropoda > Arachnida > Araneae > Salticidae > Maratus > Maratus speculifer. The sequence goes on from OZ025300.1 coordinate 237,457,570, forward strand.
GTTTAGAAAAAAATCAGCATTTTTTTTCTTCCTTTACCCTTTGCGACGCAGGGCAAACTCATTGCTTAAGTGTTGAAATTAATGATTGACACCAGAATTTTATAGCAACTTTATTTTTATATATAAAAAAGCTATATTTATCGCATTCAATAAACCGTAAGTTTTTTCTACCATAATTCCAGTGTCAACAGTGTCAAGTTGGTGATTGGGAATTAAAATTAAGTGGTTTCAAAGATATATCTCCTCGCCACGAGGGGTTAACCCTTTAACGTTCATTGGTTTCGCCACGAAACGACAAAAGTTTAATTCCGATATGCAACACTTACACCGGTATTTTTATCTAAAAATATCCCTTTTATTATGTATATGAAAAATCACGTTTCCTTATTTAGAAATATATTTGTTCTTAATTACCGGCGTCATTCATTTATTTTGACATCTTAGCAATGAAAATGCTTTGATCGTTAAAGGTTTAAGCATGTTTATAAATAAATAAATAAATTGATAATAATAGTTAAAAATATAATAACTTTAAATTATATAAACCTACAATCTGAAGAAATATTAAACGAATGATATAGTTAACATAATATGTTTTCAACCCACCTCCGGAAAAAAAATTTCTCATTGATGCAATTAAATATCCAAAAAATGTATTAAAAACCTTGAAAATAATTAGCATAAAATAAATTATATTGAAATCACAAATAACATTTCTATCCAAACGTTTTTGAAAAAGACTTCATACGAGTATTAAACAAAGATATTCAAATTTAATAAAATACGAATGGAATTTTTAAGCAGATAGGAAAAAAAAATCTAAATTAAAAAAACCATTAAGCCGACTCGGAAAATATTTTTTCAATTAAGAAAATTAATATTAAAATAAAAAACATCGGAATAATTAGCTTATTTTAATATTTAATTAAATGTGTCAAATTAATATGCAGCACCGACTGAAATTTAAAAAATCGAAACATTTGTTGGGAAGACGTTCTAATTCAAATGTAAATTTCTTGCATATTTTCTTAAATATTTCTAGTGCAATCCGATGTCAAAAAATAGAAAATCTCTAATAAAATCTTAATGAGAAATATTTAGAAATATAATTAAATATCAGGTAATATTACTTTAACAGTCTTTCTTTTTTTCTGGAAATATCCACATGCTTATCAATGAAATCATTGGGTAAAATAATTATACGGATAATTAATTTATAGAATTGGTTTTACATGCAAATATTGAACAAGCGGTTGAAACATATGAGATTGATTTACCGAAACAAAGGTTAGGATTTTTTTTTATATACAAATTCCGTTTATTCGTTCTTATTTTTCTAGAATAAATTATACAATGTGTCATTATTTTTAAAATCCATTTTTAAAAATACAATTATTTATGAATTATAATAAAAGCAGTAAAAAAATGTTATGCCTGAAATGTTTGATACTTCTTTTATACTGTTTGGTAAAAAATGTAGAAAAAAATTCTAAATTTAAAAAAAAAAGTTTAATAGAATCGGAAAATAAATTTTTCAACTAAGAAAATTAATAATAGAATAAAAAACAGCGGAATAATTACCTTATTTTAATATTTAATTATATGTATCAAAATTAATATTCAGCATCGGCTGAAATTTAATAAATCAAAACATTTATTGAGTACGCCGTTTTGTTTCTAATGTAAATTACTTGCATATTTTCTTAAATATTTCTCGTGCAATCCGATGCCAAAAAATAAAAAACGAGTAATAAAAACTTAATGAGAAATATTTAGAAATATAATTAAATATCAGATAATATTATTTGAAGAGTATTAATTATTTTCTGGAAATACCCAAGTGCTTATTAAATGAAATCATTGGATAAAATAATTAAATGGCTAATTAATTTGTATAAATGATTTTATATACTAATATGGAAGAGAGGTTGAAGTATATCAGCCTGATTTACTAAGATAAGGAAAAATTTCTATGTACAAATTCTGTTTATTCGTTATTGTTCTAGAATAAATGATGCAATCTGTTAACATTTTTAAAATCCATTTTTCATAATAAAATTATTCATGAATTGTAATGAAAGCAGTAAAAAATGTTATTCTCGAAATGTTTGATAGTTATTTTATACAATTTGGTAAAAATATTATGAAAAAAATTCCAAATAAAAAAAAAATTAAAAATAATCGAAAAATAATTTTTTCAGTTAAGAAAATTAATATTAGAATTACTGAAATGTTTGATATTTCTTTTATACTATTCGGTAAAAAAATATGAAAAAAATTCTAAATAATAAAAAAAAGATAAAAAGAATCAGAAAATATTTTTTCTTTCCGTTAAGAAAATTGATATTAGAATAAAAAGATGCAGAATAATTCACTCATTTTAATATTTAATTACATGTATCAAAATTAATATGAACGACTGAAAAAAAAACATTTATTGAAGAAAACGTCTTGTTTCTGATGTAGATTTCTTGCATTTTTTTCTTAAATATTTTTCGTGCAATCCGATGTCAAAAAATAAAATAAAATAAATGACTAATAAAAACTGCATGAGAAATATTTAGAAATATAATTAAATATCAGGTAATATTACTTTCAGAGTCTTTATTTTATTTCTAGAAATGCACATGTCTATTAAGTGAAATTACTGGGTAAAATAATTAAATGGCCAATTAATTTGTAAAATTGATTTCACATGCAAACATTGAACAAAAGGTTGAAATGTATAAGTCTAATTTATAGAAACAAAAATAAGGAATTTTTTTTAACACAAATTATCTGTATTTTTTATTATTGTTCTAGAAGAAATTGTGCAATCTCTTAACATTTTTAAAATCCATTTTTCAAGATAACATTGTTTATGAATTATAATGAAAGTAATTAAAAAATGCTATTCTTGAAATGTTTGGTATTTCTTTTATACTTTTTGATAAAAAAATTATCATCATTAGATGAAATTGTGTATAGTCCTGGAATTTCCATACCTGTAAACTGTTTTTTTACCTATATTTTATTACAGAAATTTCTCCTTAACATATTTAAGGACAAAGCGAAATGAAAAAAAATAAACATGTATTTTTTTTTATTATAGTGCTAAAGATAAGACAAACAATGATAAAAAAACAAACGAATATGGGAAAAAAATATCACAAAGTTTTTAAAGCAGGATAAAGCTAAGCATAAAATCTTAGTACTCAATATTTTATGCACAAATTTTAACTCATACTATCATTAATAGTATACCTGACTAAAAAATGAAACTTTGGCAAGAACACTACTTTCTCAAATAGATTTATAATGCACTTACTTCCACGATGTGTTGATAAATAGTTTATAACTGACACTAAATCACAAAAAAATAATATGATTAACCAATTTTTTTATTTAAAGATATTAGTTTACGAAAACTAAAGAAGCTTAGAAAGACTTTATTTCAAACTAGCGGCCTTCGCCCGCTACGCTGGTCGGTTTATCTAAAGAAATCTTGAAGAAGTAGTTAGATAAGGTTCAGACATACATTAAAAAAAAAAAAGCAAGTCGATCATTCAAAAAACGTTGGGAAATATCAAATATTTACTGTAATTTTTTAAGAAAAACAAAGTTTCGAAAAAAAAAATTAAATCGAAAAAAAAATTACACTGACATATTAATGCAAGGAAATTTTCCCAGAGAGAAAATTCGCCTTGAATACAATATTTCAAATTCTTTTAATTGCTTATAGGCGTTAATGCCAACATAGTGAAAAAAAATTCCATGCTGGGAATCGAACCCGGGCCATCAGTATGGCGCACTGACGTTCTACCGACTAAACCACATGGAACGACAGCCAGCTTGAAACTTTCTCATACTTAAGTAGACTGGCGAAAACATAACGATAGCGCGTTTTAAAATCGCACAGTGACATCTATTGGATTTTATATGTACTAAAAAACGTTATGTACTAAAAAACGTGAGCAGCGCACCTAATAGTTTCTTTTGTTTCTTTTTGTTACTTTTTTGTCTGTTGTCCGATTTTGATGAAACAAAGCCTATACACTGCCCGGGAGTGTGCATTCTTCATTAGTGAAAACCGCATAAAAATCCATTCAGTAGTTACGAAGATAACCTCGAACAAACAGACAGACAGACAGACAAACAGACAGACAGACAAAAAATTCAAAAAAAAATTTTTTGTGTTTCATTGGTTTTCTTTTATCGCCCTGACTCCATTTTTGTCAATTATCTTCAATGTACAGACACACCGGGTCCTACTGTTTTATTATATGTATAGATTGTTTTTATAGGGTGCAAAAAAAAAAAAAAAAAAAAAAAAAAAAAAAAAAAAAAAAATGCGGCACTCAAATGAGTACAGCAGGAATTTCTTAACACCTTGTGGCGCGGTGGTATATCTATGAAATCACTTTATTTTAATTCCCAAACGTCTCATTGGTACCGGAATTTTCATAAAAACATTTACGGTTTATTGAATGCGTGAAATACAACTTTTTCTTTAGAAATACAGTTATTTTCAAATAATGGTGTCAGTCATAAATGTCAACACAGAAGCAATGAATTTACACACTTTGAATGTCCTCATATAACAACGCAAAAACTACCCAACCGAATCGTTTGAAATTTAAAATATACAATTATTATATAAATTTGTCGAGTCATTTCAAATTTTATCACAATCGGATGCATAGATAAATTACAGGGACAATCAAAAGTATACCATTACATTACGGTCAAAGGGGAAAAAAGTTTCGAATGCATTTTAATCGTTTTAAATTTTAAATACACAATTATTACATAATTTTATCGAATTATTTAAAATTTTATCAAATTTTGATGCATAGTTTAATTACAGGGGCAATCAAAAGTATTCCGTTGCATTAAGGTCAATTGGGAAAAATGTTTCAAATGTATTTTAATAATGTTACACACATTCCAACATAATAAAATTGATATGCATCTATAAAGTACATATTATAATATACATTTTGTTTAATCTGTGGTGCAAATAACATTTGTTATTGATTTACAAGGCTACACAAAAGTATTCCATTACATAATGGTACAAGGAGGACATAGTTTGATGCGCATTTTAATTGTAATTAACTATTTATAACTTAATGAGATTGATATTTTTAAAACTTCGTTATCGTACGAACACACCTCATTTGCTACGCTTCATGTGCAATTTCCAACTTGCTTCTGAATATTATTGATCTAAGCTGAAATTACAAAAAAGTGCGTTTCTCATTGCATTAAAAAAATTACTATTAATAACTACAACATAAAAATAAACTTTTACAAATGTTTTCTGTTACACTTCCTTACAAAAACTTGAATAAGCAGGGGAAAAAAACTTGTAACAAGTTGAAATATTACCACTGCATTTAAAGAAAATTCTTTTCAAATTCCACATTTCTTTATGACCATTTTCTTTGTATATTTCATAGAAAAACATTTTTTTCTGAAAAGCTCTTTGTAAGCTTGTTGTTGAAAGGGTTCATAAAAGTCATGGTTGAGCTGCATCTTATTATAAATGGAATTTACATGAAAAGATGCAAAGTGAAATACAAATGTAACTTAATGTATATTTGCTATTTATGGATGAAAAGAATTTGAAAAGCTTATTCTATATCAAGCCCATTAGTGTCAAAAGTTATAAATTCTTCGGAAAGCAATTTGTGGCTTTGAGTTATTGGGTTGAATTATAATTGATCTTTGATGCAAAACATATTCATATACACATTTTCTTTAATTTTACATATTTTTCTTATACAATACATTTACAGAATAAGTATTAAACCAAATATTCAATGCAAGATTGAAGATATGTATTTTTTTATATGCTAGTGAGAGTATTTTTATCCCATATGTTTATACATAACACTAATTTCCCACAAATGTTTTTAGCTTTTATAATTTAGACAATAAAATAATAAAATAGACATAATAGAAAAACTAGTTGGATGTGGTATTCCTAAAACTTTCTTCTATGTCATCCATTTTAGTGTTTCAAATTTTTTATCGTTATTTTCCAGGTGAAATATTAGTTATCTATTGTTTTAATCTATCAGTCTCATTCAAAACGCGCGAGTTTTCGAAATATTTAAGGAGAGATATTTTTTTTAATGTAAATTATTGTTACCGAATAATTTGCTGAACATGAAATTCTAGGACTCATATGGAAACTGATGCATATTCGTTAATTCTTTTATATATATATATATATATATATATATATATATATATATATATATATATATATATATATATATATATACATATAAATATTTTTAACCCATTCCAGCGCGTACAAATTATGTTAGTAAAATGAGAAATTTTTGACTGACACCGGAATTTAGAAATTTTTTTTTGAGATATTAAGAACTCTCTAGTTTGAGCGTAAACTCTAAAAGCAAAATTTTATTAAAATATTATTGGTGCCGATTGCAAGTTAGGAATTAAAATTAGGTATCCCGCACTGGGCACAGTGTGCCGGAAAGGGTTAAAAGTGTGACCAACTGTGAAGTTGCATAATGAGTTATTCAGCTTTACAATTATATAAAAGGTAATTGCTGGCTAGTCTGTTATGACGTGAAAAACACACGATGGAAAAAAAAATATCATTGTGATATTTTGCGTAAGACTGCAGATAATTAATTACCAAATGTAAAAAGATGAAATTAACATGAAAAATGATGTATTCTCACAATGATTACATATGATACTAGTTTTTTAAGAGATATATACGGTATTTGATAATATATTTGCATAAGCGTTTCTTAATTATAAGTTATTATAATTCATTAAATTATTCATAATTTATAATAGTTATTAAATAAATAAAAAAGACAAATTAGTGTAAAAAAAAATTTAATGCATTAAAAATTTTAGACAGTTAGTGGCATGGAAAGTGCAGAAAAAGAAAAGTGATAGTCGTTGAGACAACGTCAAATTTTGCAACTAATTACAGCGACTGTGTATTTTCTGTGTAATGTTGCACCGAGGTACAGATGACGGAATTGCCCATTAATTACCTATTTATCAGGGGGTATCTCCTTCGTGTATATCTCCTTCGCGATGGGAGCCTTTTGCGAAATTTTTAATGTTTTGTCAGCGGTTTTCAAAAACAGAAATTTTTGACTTATGAAATCGAGAAATTAATCCAATTAAACAAGGCAAAATTTTCAGTAAATTTTTACTGGTGGGGATAAACAAGGATTCTTAAGCCTTTTTACGGAACGCATACGTGTTTCTCGTTCCCAAGGGATTAACCCTTTGAGGGGCAAGCAATTGCGTTCGTGTAATTCTGAACTCCCACCGGAAATTTGTAAAAGAGTTATATCAAAAAGGGGAAAAGCAAATTCACGACTGTTTTCCACCAAAATTAGAAAAGTGAAATTTAATGACATTTTTCTGGTGTAAATCTTCATCAATCGTAGGTGGTATATAATATGTACCACCGCCCCTGAAGGGGTTAAAAGAACATCGCTGTGATTGCTGCAATGTGAAATAAATGGCAACCGTTTTCTAATGTTACATTTAGTTATAGATATAAATAATAATTGATTTAACTGCTATAAAAACTTCTTAAACACACCATAAAATGTATTAAAATGCCCGAGGCCTTTCGAAAGAACTGAGTCTTTCTTCGTCAAGCACAAAATAGACGTCCGACTACTATAAATGCAACGAAATGAAAAGGCGGGAAAGGGAGCAATTTGAAAGAACCGACAATAGGGAAGTACAAGGCAACAGCCAATCAGATTATTTTCTTGAATAATCCATTTACTATTCATGCACAATGCTACGAGTATAGTGGCACGTAGTTTTCTAGCACCAAATATTTATGTGTTTATATAGAGGTATGCGTTGTAATCCAAAATAAATATGATGGCTATTATCTCTAAAATAGCAGATGAAAGAACAGAACTTCCAAATACTATACCTATAGAAGTAAAAAAAAAAAAAAAAAAAAAAAAAAAAAAAAAAATAATAATAATAATAATAATAATAATAATAATTCGCCGTTAAACTATTCTAAAATGAGCTCATAGTTCTTACTTTTAAAGTACAAATAAAAGCTATGATGCGACATGGTCTTAATACGTGTTTAAAAATTTATTTTGATTAAAATTCAAGTTGTTTGGTTTAATATCTATTTTAGTAGTATGGAGTTCATTGTTTAAGCATAAAATATGTTTATAAATGCATCTATATTGCAATGAATGGACAAAATATTCATTTCGCTTAAAAAATTTTATTTCAGATTAAAAAACCCCATTCATTCCTTTTCATTACCAGGAATATCTTTGTAATAAAAGGAATGTCCGTATGTGAAAAATGCTTACGTCAAGGCATTATACAATCTAAATGGTAATTGTGATGTAGAATCACATATAGTTTTCTTAAATTTTACATTTTTCTAAATTACAGTTAAAACTAATTTTTAATTATATATCTATTTTATCTTTGTGTCTTATTTCAATCCCACAATAACTTTCCGTTAAAAAGTAAAGAAAGAAAACATGTAACATCTGCTGTATCAGTAAAACGATTCTCAGATAAAGAGTTCCTTTAGATGAATTTTCGGCTTCGCTAAAATAATTAAAGAAAGAATAAAGATCGAATGTGTTTGCGGTCAGTAAAATTTCATTTTCGTTGAGCCTAACTTCTTTATTACATAAAAACTTTTCATGTACATGCTCTGTATTTTGTCTATTGATAACATTCTCCCAAAACAGACATATAACGTACGATGTTGGCGCGAATTCTTTTTGGCGTATTTTTTTAGGACTGCCCATTTCTGGTTGCCCTGCATTAAATTCAAAATCATCTTAATTGTTTAAAGCGTAACAGAAAATTTCATGGTTATGATATCATTCACTTTTCATATGCTCCTTTCGCCAATTCTAAGATGCCAATGTGTGAATTCTGAATGAGAAAATTCAATTGCCTCTCTCTCCCTTCACGGACTCAGACATGTAAAGAAGGTATCTTAAAAAATGCTTACAGGCACCATCCCTAATTATTTCAGTAAGAAATGATTTAATTTTCATAACTCTACTTTAAATAAACAAAGTTCTCAAAAGGCATTTATTTTATTGATCACAGCCTACAACTCTAGCGAATGCATTATTTTTTTAAAAAAGAACCTGGTCGCAATACTTTAAAATACAGATCTACACTACAGAAACTAACTTTCAAATTATTTTTAAATGGTCTCATGAAAATGCATCGGCAATAATGTTGAAGTATTTGATGTTATTTCGCATTCCGTTCACACGGTATTCCATACATTACTCTATCCTCTGTATTTAAAGAACTTTAATATTTCATAGACTGAAATCGAAATTCGGTACTATACGTGCTTGAAGATGTCTATGCGGAATCATTATTCGAAATTGAAAAGGTCAATTTGAATTTTAAATATTTGTGTTTGTTGAAGATGTAAATTGAAAGACAGTATGAGTAAAATATTTTTATATTTAAAATACCTGTTTAATATGTAAAGTATCTGTATATGTTAATTTTGTAAATGATCTCTAACCGTTAAGGCGGACGAATAAACTTATCATTAACAAGAAATAAAAATCATGCATCAAGCACATTATTATAGTAAAACAATTTCCAATACTTCTAGAATACTTTATAAAACTTTGTCTATTAATAAAGTAAACGAGGTACCTACGTAATAAGATCAGGGTTCTCGCTATCGCTCGCCATTGCGCCAAATTGCGACTAAATTATTCATTTGGCGAGTAAACAAGCGATTAGATTCGCCAGATTGCTAGTGCTCAGTTTTTACTTTTCTTTTTCATATTTCATACATATGCGTATATACATATTTTTAATATATCCTTACTAATATTATAAATCGGAAAGTGAGTTTGTTTGTTTGTTTGTTTGTTTGTTTGTTTGTTCCGCTTTCACGCCATAACTACTGAACCGATTGCTTTGAAATTTTGCAGACGTAAAGTTAGAAGTCCGGATTAAATAATAGGGTAATTTTTATTTATTTTATTCAAATATTTTCCTTAATAATTCAAAATTTAATTATTTTTCATACAAAATCAATAGGCATTTTTCAGATAAAATTTAACCATTTTCCTTTCCTGTTGCCAAGAAAATAAAAAATTGGAATAATAATTTTTCAGCGGCAATGGATTTTTAATAGAAAACTTCCACGCGAAAAACTATAATAAAATAATTTAAAAGAAAATAAATATGACGTCATGTTTGAAATAAAAATAATAGGTGTATTTTTTATAATACATTTAACAAGGATATTTGTTTAGTTAATGGGAATTTTTGTGTAAAATATGGTGACATAAATTAAAAGTAAAAATAATGAAAAAGAATTATATTTTTAATAAAATGGTTCACTCATGAAAATGTGACGTCATAGTTGAAATGAAGCAGGTACTTTATAGCAGTCGTTAAAAATACAAGGGGTATGAATATCAGTAGCTAATGGAGCGAGATAAATAATGACGTCATATTTAAAATGAATCAGAAATATTTTTTACTTATACTAATTAATAAGTTATAAGTTACATACAAATGAATATTTTTATTCAAAACTCATAATTATCAATGGAAGAAATTTTTTGTGGGGAAAAGGTAGAAAATAAAATCACTGATTAATATATTTTTGGCTCGATTTTTTAACACTTTCGAACAAAGTTGAAAAGTTATTATGCTTTCGGTTTGTCTGTCTGTCTGGTCGCTTTCCAACTTTCGTAAATATTCTCCGATTTCCAAGAAATTTTTGGATATTATTAACGTTTACCTAGCACGAATACCTATTGAAAATTAAGTTTCTACCATGATTAGTTTATTTACAGGGATAGTCAAAAAATTTACTTATATTACGGCATTATGGGGAAAAATCGTTTTAATTAAATTTAACGATGTTACATCCTGTAGAACATATTCAAATTTATATGCATTTACAAAGTGCACTAAAATATGCATTTTGTAAAGTATGTAGTGAAAAGGGCACTTACTATTCATTTACAGGGTCAGACAGACGAATTCCATTGCATAGGAATAAAGGGAGGAACAGTTTCCGACATATTTTAATTATGGTAAACGATTTCATGTATAATCAAATTGATATATGTTGCTGAGGTTTAATGTAAGTTATTTCATGCATAATACGAAGTGCATAGCAATTACAGGGACACACAAAAGATTTCAAATATTATATATTCTATCCGAAGTACTGTATATCATGGATGATGACTGTTGCATGGATGAAATGCATTTTGAATTATGATATGTGCTTTTTAAGTTTCGCTAAATGTATGGAGAATATAAATGGTAATAGTATAAATAGTTAAATTTAGATATACAGGGGTACACAAAAGATCTCGGAAAGGTTACTGAATATGAGCGTAATTTACTTAAAGGTGGTTTTTAAATAAAATATGCATTTTTATTTTGAACTGCATTTAGTAAACTAAGAAATGTTTGTAGTATATATATAGATAATGATAAACAGGGTCCCGCAAAGAACTGGATACAAGGTTGTCTTCGGATGATAATTTCTGAAAATATAATTTAGGTAGTAATAAGAAATATTTTTGTTTGAAATAAATTTTAGAAAGATACTTTCGTGTATTAAAGGCACTTGGAAAAATACAGGGCTGAACAAAAGAATTCAAGAATGTTTCTATCTATTAGTATTAATCGCTGAAAGGAAAATTTTGACCAGCAAACAAATTAGCAACTAGGAATTATCAGAAGTTTTTTTACCATAAATTCGCGATAAAAAGTTAATTACACATGCTTTTCATCATCGAAATTTTTTGCTTGATTGATCAATTATTTCTTCTTTAAATGTTATGTGAACGAAGTCACGGGTAACTGCTAGTATATATATATTTAATATATTTGTAGCGGATAGTTCAAATTAGATTAATAGCAATCGTTGCCGCAGTTATAAAAACTTTATTACTTCAGAACATATTGAAAAAAAGGAGGTACATTAAAAAATTAAAGATATTTTTATTTTTATTTTTATTCATTTTTTTATTTATTATTATTATTATTATTCTTTTTTTTCTGCTACACGGCGAATATCTATTTTGCTAATACTTTTTTTATTTGGCGAATGTTTTTTTTTTTTTTTTAATTACCCAAATTACTAACGTTGATCAAATTTCAGCGAGAACACTGAATCAGATTATTAAACACGTAAAACATTTGAAAACTAGATTTCAACTGTGGGATCGCCGTACTATCAATACTTCGTCCGCAAATTTAGAGAACAGAACAGATTTTCCAAATGACATATATATTGAAAAAAATATATTTTTTAAATATAGTAAACAATATTCGCCATAAAAAAACTGTTATAGTACAAACAAAAAACTAGGATGCTAACCAGTCTTAACCCTTTGATCTCTGATGGTTGAATTTTTTACCACTTAATTTTAATTCTGAACTGTCACAATGGCACTGGAATTATTCGACCAAATTTATTTAAAGAAGGTTAACACTAGAACCACGGTGACGGGTCATTTTGACCCGTATCATAAGGAGAGATGCCGTTTCGAACCAGAAAATCCTTTATAAAAAAAGTTAAATCTATGTTAAGCAAAAATATTTTCAATAAATAACTTAAAACGGTTTTAAATAAAAATCCTGTTGAGCAATATTTTTCTAAAAGTTGAATGAATTTTCCTGCGGTTTTAAAGTTAAATTTTTTCTCGTGTACAGTATAAACCGAATTTTTTCTTTGCAAAATACTGGTGCCAATGTGGCATTTGGAATTTTGATGAAATTTAGCTACTAGAGCTCAAAGAGCTAATCCGTATTTTAAAGTTTTATTTCATTGCTTTAGCTTAACCCCTTGAAGGGAACCGGTATATGTTATATTCCACTTAATTTAATTCCAAAATGTCGCATTGACACCAAAATTTAAGAATCAACTTTTGTTTCATATGATATATTCGAAGAAAAGCTTTTATTTTGTTTCATATAAAATTGTTTATAAATACCGGTGTCACTCAATCATTTTAACATTTTAGTAGCAGAAGTGCTTTGCCCCTAAAGGGGTTAAAATATGTTAGTAAATGCACCTACATAGAAATGAGTGAACAAAATATTCATTTCACTAACAAAATTTTATTCCAATTTTAGAAACCCCATTCAGTCATTTTTGTCACCATGAATATCTTTGAATAAAAGGAAAATGCTTACGTCAAGGCATTTTACATTCTAAATTATAATACTTTCAAGTTATTTAAAATGTTCTTATGAAAATTGTATTGTGAGTATTTGATTTGTCATTTGATGTTAATTTCGCATTGCTTTGATACGGTATTCCATGCATTGCTTCATCCTTTGCACTCAAAGAACATTAATATTTCGTAGATTGAAATCATAATTAAGATTTATATGTACTCGAAGCTATCTATGCGAAAATATTATTCGGAATTGGAAAGGCAGTTTGAGTTTTAAATATTTCTATCTGTTAAAGATCTAAATTAGGAAGACAATATAAGTAAAATATGTTTATATATAAAGTATTTGTATATATTGTTTTTCTAAATAATCAGTCATCCGTCAAGACGGAAAAATAAACATATCATTTACAAGAAAGAAAAATCATGTGTCATACACAAATTATGAAACAATTTACAACACTTCTACAGTACTTTAAAAAACGTCACCGTTTAATAAGGTAAACAAGATACCTGAGTTGTTAGATTAAGAAACATATAAACATTTCAAATCTAGTTTTTAACATTGGGATTGCTGGCTTAATATTTCTTTCCCTGCACATTAATATAACAAGGGTACTTTAAGAATCCAGCCATCCTTTTCAATGATGGATTTCACAATATCCCAGAAACAATCTTAACCCATTCGTGCCCAGCATCTTTTGCGTAAATTTTATTTGGTTGGCACCACTATTTTTAGAATCTTTAAGTTTAGTTCATTAATCACGAAAATGCATCATTTAAACAAAATAATTATTGCTTTTCTTTTTTACCGGCGTCAAAAACAGTGCTAAATGCACCTTTTGATGCGTCCCTAAAAAGGGACGCTAGGCACTAATGGGTTAACACTAGAAGGCCTGGAAAGAGTCGATTCGACTCAGACCATGTGATTAAATTTCAATTCGAGCTAGAATTTTAATTTTTGGTTTGGTTTGGTTTATTTTTGTCGTCCGATTATCTACACTAATGGGATATAGGACCAGGGGTAAGTGTCCTTCGTGGGGGTCTTTCTAAGGGAACCTAACCCGTATTTACGCAGGGTTCGAAGAAAACCACGAAAACTCCGAACGGTTAGGCCGACAGCCGCGATTGGGTTTTAATTTTTGGAATAAGTTAAATTTAAACTACGCAAGTTTATGTAAAGTAAATTAATTAAAAATTTTTAAATAAAAAATCTGGTGCGAAGTATTATTATCAAACTTGAGTAAAGTCTCCGGACGTTCTCGTGTTAACCTTTTCCTGCACGGACAAATTCTGTTCGTAAAATGAAAAAATATTGACTGACACCGGGATTTAGAAAAGATCTTTTTAGAATTAAAAACGTATTAATTTAAGCCTTTATTTTAAAAGAAAAATTTTATTACAATATTCTTGGTGCCGTTTGCAACTTTCAAATGAAAATTATTTGTTCTTCGAGGAGCCACACTGTGTCAGAAAGGATTATCAGAAAGTTACTTAGAATATATTTTCTTCTGGCAGATCTGTCCCGTTGAGGCTTCTACACAGGCAGAGCCGCCACGTTGTTGATCTGGTCTTTTATGATAGTTTGTAGCTATTATTCTTATTAACAGAATTTTTTTCAAGCCACACTTTGTCGCGTTTAACGACGGGTACGGCTCCAGGTAAATATTGTAATTTTATTAAACATTAATAAATATGACCAGAATTGTCACTATACCAGGGTTCGTATGAGTATGGTTATTTTCCAAGACAAATATCAGTATTTTTTTGCAAAAAATTTAATTAATTAATAAATAAATAAAATAAATAAATCTAGTTGAAACGCAAGAAATTTCGCCTCTTTTAAGAAGCGATTTTCCAGAAGAAAATACTGGTACCGATGAATTTCATATTCTGGAAGTTCCAGGGTCTGTACGAAGTCCAGTATGCTCTGGCCACTATGTTTAGTTTATAAACTGGTCTGATCTGTTTATCTTACGCTCTCAGATCATATCAACAAAGTAGGAAAGCACGCCTATACTTTTGTAACTATATATGGTCTATAGATTTGTTTCTTGTTTATAAAATATGCTAAAGCTCAGTTTAGTTAGACAAATCAAAAAGCATTTGAAAATTCATCTTTTATGTTTCTACAAATAGACAGAACTATGAACTATTCTGTAGAGCCCTGTATATTAACCAACTTGTATTTTTTAAGCGCCTCCCATTAAGTTGAAATTAACTCTTTTAGGCACAGATAAATTCAGATAGTAAAACGAGAAATTATTGATACACATCAGAATTTTCGAAAGACATTTTTTAAATTAACCCTTTCCGGCGCACTACTATTTAAAGTTGGAATTTAAAGAAAAAAATTAGGCAATCTATTTAAGCCTAGAAGAGTACACAGGTATTGTTTTGTAAAGATTGTACTAACCATTTTAATTTTACAGCTGTTGCCGAAGTGGTAACCTCCCATAAATAAAGCATTGATAAGGGCAGTGAGAAGAGCATTGCTGTGAAGAGCGTATTACAGTAAAACATTTTATCTATTATTTAAAAACAGTAGAGTTTGATCTCTGTGGTGCTGCCATCTAGAACTCATAAGAAAGATTTAAAGTAGCCATTAGAGTAGTTTTTGAAATATTCACGGAGTTTTTGTGTCTTTAAACAGGATGAACTTTATAGGTGTTGCCGACCGGGCAACACTGCGCGTTAAAGGGTTATGAACACCTTAATGTTACCTTTCATTGTAAAAGCAAAATTTTATTGAAATATTCTTGGTGCCGTTTGCCCATTTCGTGTGATTGGAGTAGGACTACTGTACCGGAAAGGGTTATATAAAAGCAAAAACACGATTAATATTATTGAAATCACACATCAAATGCCCACATGTTAACACTGCTTGCGTCAAGGCACTTAATATTCAAAATTATAGTACTTTTAAGTTATTTCAAACATGCTCATGGAAATATTTTGGCAATAATGTTGAAGTATTTGATTTGGCTTAGAGCATTTGATGTTAATTTCGCATTGTTTTGACACGGTATTCCGTGCATTAATCTATACTTAGTAATCTAAGACGTTTTAATATTCCATACACTGAAATCAGAAATTCGGTTTTATATGTGCTGTAAACTACTAAAAAATATTATTTGAAATTAGAAAGGTCTATCTGAATTTTAAATATTTGTATTTTTTGAAGATATAAATTAGCAAGACAGTACAGAAAAGAAAAAGTTTATGTTTATCGCATCTGCTTAGTATATTTGATCATTCTGATCAGTAGATTTATTTCTATTCTCAAAAATATGCTAAAATTCAGTTTAGTTAGAAAAATCAAAATTCATTTGAAAATTCATTTTTTACATTTCTACAAATAGAGAGAAACGTGAGTTCCTGAGTAGAACCCTGTGTATGACCTAGAGGTTTTTTTTTTACACCGCATAATAAGCTGATATTAAATGAAAGCAATAACACGATTAATATTATTGAAATTACGCTTCTAGCGTCCGCATGTTATTTATGCTTGCGTCAAGGCACTTAATATTCAAAATTGTAATACTTTCAAGTAATTTCAAACATGCTCATGAAAACACTTTGGCAATAATGTTGAGGTATTTGATTTGGCTCAGAGCATTTGATATTAATTTCGCATTGTTTTGACACAATATTCCATGAATTACTCTATCCTTTGTACTCTATGATGCTTAATATTTCATACATTGAAATCAGAAATTCCGTTTATATGCTGAAAACTACTTGAAAATAGTATTTAAAATTGGAAAGGCCAATTTGAATTTTAAATATTTGTATTTTTCCGAGATGTAAATTAGCAAGACAGTATAAGTTAAATATGTAAATATTTAACATATTTGTTTGATATATAAAGTATCTGTATATATTAACTTTGTAAATATTCAGCGACCCGTCAATGTGAAAAATGAACATGTCATTGACAAGAAAGAAAAATCATGTGTCAAGCATAGATTATGAAACAATTTCCAACAATTCTAGAATACTTTACAAAACTTTACCATTTAATATGGTAAACAAGATACTTGAGTAATCAGGTGTGAATTGCTGTGTAGAACCTTGTATATGACCTGCAGGATTTTTAAACGCCGCATATTAAGCTGAAACTAAATGAAAGAAAAACAATATTAATATTATTAAAATTACAATTCCAATGTCCATATGTTACCAAAGCTTGCGTCAAGGCATTAATATTTAAAATTATAGTACTTTAAAGTTGTTTCAAACGTGCTTGTGAAAATGCTTTGGTAATAATGTTGAACTATTAGATTTGATCACATTTGATGCTAATTTCGCATTGCTTTGATATGATATTCCGTCCGATACTTTATCTTTTGTACACAAAGACGTTTAGTATTCCATACATTGAAATCAGAAATTCGATTTTATATGCGCTGTAAACTACTCGAAAATATTATTTGAAATGAAAAGTCCAATTTGAATTTTAACTCTCTAGATCCAAAACCGTCTGAGATATTTTGAGAAATTTTATTTCTTATATCTTAATTCCCACCAGAAAAATAAAGCAGCAATATTCTCTTTAACCCTTTCCGGCACGGGGAAAATCTGTTAGTAAAATGAGAGATTATCGACTGACACCGGAATTAACAAACGAATTTTTTAGATATTTTGAAATCCCATAATTTAAGTTTTTATTCAGATAACAGGATTTTACTAAAATACTATTGGTGCCGATTGCAAGTTTGGAATTATAATTCGGTATCCCAGACCGGGCACAGTGTGCCGGAAAGGGTTAATTAATAGCAGACCATTCCTATTTAAATAAAACGAAATTAGCCATTGCAATTTTCTGTCAGAATTTCTGAATTACATAATTACTAGAACGTGTTCTATCATGGGAATTAAAGGGTTAAATATTTCTATTTGTTTAAAATGTAAATTAGCAAGACAGTATAAGTAAAATATGTTTATATCTTATGTTTATATGTTCCTGTTCTGTAAAATATGCAATAACATAGTTTAGTTAGAAAAATCAAAACTCATTTGAAAATTCATCTTTTACATTTCTACACATAAACAGAAACTTGAATTGCAGTGTAGAACCTTATATATGACCTACAGGTTTTTTTTAACCCTTTCCGGCACACTGTGTCCGGTCTGGAATACTTAATTTTAATTCCAAACTTGCAAACGGCACCAATAATATTTTAGTAAAATTTTGCATTTACAATAAAAGCTTAAATTAAGGAATAAAAAAATATCTAAGAAATTCGTTTGTGAATTCCTGTGTCAGTCAATAATTTCTCGATTTACTAACAGATTTTGCCTGTGCCGGGAAGGGTTAAATGCAACATATTAAAATAACTGCGGCAACTGTGAAAATACTTAGGCAATAATATTGAAGAATTTGATTTCCCTTAGAGCATTTGATGTTAATTTCGCATTGCTTTGACACGATATTCAGTGCATTTGAGTCCTTTGTACTCAAAGCCGTTTAATGTTTCATATATTGAAAATCGAAATTCAGTTTTATATGTGCATGAAACTACTCGAAAATATTATTTCAAATTGGAAAGATCAATTTGAAATTTAAATATTTGTATTTGTTGAAGATATAAATTAGCATCAGAATACAAGAAAATATGTTTATATCTTATGTTTCTATTTTACTATGTTTCTATTCTATAAAATATGCTAAAATTCAGTTGGAAAAATCAAAATTCATTTGAAAATTCATTTTTTTATATTTTTACAAATAGACAGAAACGTGAATTGCTGTGTGGAACCATGTATATGACCTGCAAGTTTATTTAAACGCAGCATATTAAGTCGAAATTCAATTAAAGCAAAAACACGATTAATATTATTGAAATCACACTTCCTATGCTCACGTTTTACTAATGCTTGCGTCAAGGCACTTAATATTCAAAATTATAATATTTTCAAGTTATTTCAAACGTGCTGATGAAAATACTTTGGCAATAATGTTGAAGTATTTGATTTGGCTTAGCGCATTCCATGTTAATTTCACATTGCTTTGACACTATATTCCGTGTATTTCTATATCCTTTGTATTGAAAGACATTTAATATTTCGTACATTGAAATCAGAAATTTGGTTTTATATGTGCTCTAAACTTCTAGAATATACTATTTGAAGTTGGAAATGCCAATTTGAACTTTAAATATTTGTATTTGTTGAAGATATAAATTAGCAAGACAGTACAAGAAAATATGTTTATATTGAATTGATGTGTTTAGTATATAATGTGTCTGCATTTACTATTTTTGTAAATAATTAACTAAAAGTCAAGGCGGACAAATAAACATATCAATTGCAAGAAGTAAAAACCATGCTTCAAGCACAGATTATGAAGCAATTTCCAACACTTCTAAAAAACTTTACAAAATTTCGCCATTTAATAAGATGAAGAAGATGCCTAAATGAAAATGTTTAAAATCTTGAGAGCTAGGCAAACAAATCTCTAATAATGAAGTCTCAAAGGGAAAATCGAAACCTTTTCTTTTAAAATAAGAAAAATCAAATTTTCAACATTTTGCTGGCAAAATTAAAACTATAAAATTCCGTTAAATGTTTCTTTTGAGAATCTCGATTAAATTAAATAGGATATCCCACCACTCCTGAAGAGTTTAAGAAACAAGCACCATATCCTGACATCAGAATTCAATAATTACTCCACATAGCCTGAAATTTACTACGATTCTTCTATAATTGTGTCGAATATATAGATTTGTTTGCATTCTACAAACTATGTTAAAATATGAAACACAAAACATCTATGAAATTTCTAACAATAATAATAGTCGTATATTATTTTGTTGAACCCTGTATATTAACTATGGAGTTTTATAAGCGCTGCATATTAAGCAGCGCTATTTTATTATCAAAGCATATAAACTCACACAACATAAAATGCTGGTTAACGCCACGCATTTAAAATTGTGTTAGAATAATTAAAAACACACTTACCAATCTCAGTACTGATATGTACGATCGCAGTACAGAAGAAATTTTAAACTATTAGAAGGCCATTATTTTTTTCAGAAAAAATGCCTTATCGATTCGAACCAAAAAAATCTTCGAGAAATATGTTATATGAGGAGCCCAGAAGCCAAGGGGTACAAGTGACAAAATGTCGATTTGGAGTAAATTGAGTTTAAAGATAATTGATGTTAAATTGGAACATCAATAACAATTGACTAAATTGAAATAGGAAACATCTGCTTGTTGCATTCTAATCTTTGAACTCTCATTTCAATAAGTGTTAAAAAAATAGAGTACAGTTTTCTTTAAATATATAATTAATCAATATTATTTTTTTTCGAAAAAAGTGGTTTATCTCTATAACTCAGCAAATAATAAGAAAATGACCTATATTTCTTTACCTGAAATGAAAAAAGCATATTTCCAGATATCCTGTGCACTAAACTCAGTTTTTTCAATTTTGTCACTTATACCCCTTGGCTTCTGGGGTCCTCATATATTAGTTGCAATAAAACGAGCTAAACAAATAAATTAAATAATTTCATCTTATTTTTCTGGTTTCAGACGTATTTTATAAAAGTTGCGTAAAATTTTCCTGCGTTTTAATGTTAATCAATGTCTTCTGCAGTGCTGAAAAGTTTCGAAAATTGAGTTCAGAAAATCACAGTTAGATGAATTTTAAACAAAATCTCTTTTGTATTTTTTTTTTTTTTTTAAGAATCAATCCTCAATTTTCGATGAAAATGTAACTAAGCAAGTTGTTTCCTGTCTAATCAATCAGAAGTTCTTTGGTAAATTAGCGGTACCACGTGACTTTTTTCGACATCTAACCCATATTTGGAATATTGTCCATAGTTAAAGGCAACAGTTAAAGTATTTAATAATAATATAATATTTTTAATTAAGATAAAATATAATTCATATTCTTTAAGAAAAATAGCTTTTGCTGGGTTTTTTTTCAATAAGGATATATCATCTCAAACAATATAAAATATTGTTTAGCCCCACGCATTAAAAATTATCCTAAAATAATTAAAATGTGATTTAAATCATTGTGATAATATTTAAAAAATGGATTACGGCACAGAAAAATTGAAGGATTGAAAATCCATTCTTTTATTGTAGAGAATATCTTGAAATATTCAAAGATAGTTTTCATTCGAGGTACTTTATTTAACTTTTATATAAAATAAATAACTTCTTAATCAATGTCTTCAGCAATGATGAAAAGTTTTGAAAACTGTGTTCTGAAAACTCTAATCAGTTGAGCTTTAATCAAAATATCTTTCCCAATTGTTTGAAAGAAAATAATTGATCATCCATTCTCTATGAAAATGTAACTAAACAAACTAGATAAAATAAGTTGGTTTGATCTTTTTCTGGAAATGTCAGTTTGATAGTAAAATATCATTAGGTTGAAAATAATCTTAAAATAAATATTTGCATGCGCAAAATCAATCATGAGTTCTTTGAGAAAACGCAACTAACAAAACTGAATAAATTTATTTTGTTTGTGCTCATAATGTGGGCATTTCAGTTAGGCATTCGAATTGTAAGATGAGATTAGTCTATAAATAAATTAAGATGAAATTTCTAAAGCATTACTGGGAATAAGAGAACAAAATGGAGAAATACATTAAAGTATGGAAAACGTACTTGAACGTCTCGGATTGGAAATATTTATTCATTATAGAATAGATAAGCCTGAAAACAAAAGCTACATACGTAGAAAGCAAGTTTATAAATCATACAATTTTGTTAAGTATTTAGATTTTTTTTTTTTTTTTTTTTTTTTTTTTTTTTTTTTTTTTTTTGACAAATATGTTATTAACACTATGCAGACCGCTAAAACAGTTGCCATATCCGATGGTTTTTGTAGTTAGAAGTATTAATTTCACATCAGAATATTTTTAATTCTAAATGCAGTTTATTTTATTCACAAAACATTTGCATACATAATACAAAACTGTCGCAGCGATTATTTTTATATTATGTTCACTCCAGTATTTTTCTAATATACATTTTGAAATATATTTATCTTACAATTTTTGCCAAAGTTTTTATTAAGAATTTATGCTTTAAGAAAGTGGTGCCATTCAGAATAAAAAAAATAGTCGCCTGTGGTAGCCCTGATAATATACAGGACAAACATTTGTTCGTAACAATGATGTCATTTTGCGAAAGCAACATTAACGATGAAATTTCAGTTTTGTGACAATCGCTACTGCAATTATTTTAACTTCTAAACATTTTCAATATTTACGCCGTCGTTCAGGTATTCATTTCAACATTTTAGCAATCGAAGGGTTTTCACCCTTAACCCTTAGAGGGGCAATCAATAATGTCTCTGTAATATTAAATTCTCACCGGAAAAATCGAAAAGTTTTGCTTTAAAAAATTAAAAGGAAATTTTTCAGCAATTTGGCACCAAAGTTCAAAATATAAAAATTCATTAGAAGTTTCTGGTGAGAATCTCGTTTAACTTAGGTGGTATAAAATATATACCACCGCCCCTCAAAGGGTTAAAGGGATAAAATATATTATCTTACTTAAAATTAACATTTAATTGTCATTTTTTGCAGAAACAATAATAACAACTATTTCTGAAGCTGCAAAAGAACTTCTGATTCAATGATAAAATGATTTTACTTTTCGAAATAATCATTAAAACATGTAGTGATTGAGCCAGAAGCCAAAATTAGGGTTTTTGGTTTCATCACTGGGGACTTGGTTATATATACTTTTTTGGATTCACAATGGTCCAAGGAGTTCATTTTATGAGAATACTATTAAATTTGTGGTAGCTTATAGACGCCATATTGAAAAAATGAGCGCCATCTACCGCACATACATAGTTCGTACGGGTACCGTTATTTTCAAGGCGAAATACCAGAAATTTTTATTAAAAAATTAAATCTACTTCAAACACGCAAAATTTCACATTATTTAAAAAGAGATTTTCTGTAGAAAAATTCTGGTATCAAATAATTTCTTACTCATAAAATTCCAGGATCCGTACGAACCATGACATAGATACAAAAGATTTTTTTTTAACCATTACCTACCACATAATTAAATTTCAATGAAAAAATGCAGAGAACAAATATTATTGAACATATAACGTTATACAAATTATATATTTGTTAAGATTTTATTTCAATATGATTATTAACATTTTCAAGTGGATAAACCGATCAAAAAACATTTGCGATGAAAGAAAATCGAAATCTTGTTTTCATTTTAATTTGTAGTATTTTCATGTGGATAAGACACAGCAATTCAAGAAAAAAGTAGTACTGATGAAACTATTGTACGTAGTCTGCAAAGAATGAACCCTTTCGGGACCACGGGTGCATATATGCAACTTCAAAACGTGCTTCCACCGCTTGTTTTTGATACCATGAAAAAAGTAAAATTTTTATTATCTAATGAACACATTCATTTGTTTGCTAAACTAAATTTAATTGTTTGACAAAATGTAGTGTAAATTGAATTAAATTTTTGTAAAAGATGCTGTTCTCGAACGGGTTAATAAATAACAGCAGACGTAGTGGAAAAAGTCCGGGCCAGGATTCGAAACAGGGATGTATTGCCTGATGCCGCCAATGCTCTACCAACTGAGCTATCCCGGACACGAACACTCGAGGACTATTTCACCCAATTAACCTCAACGATTACTTTATCTGGTCTGATAGTCTGGATCAGTTCAACAGAATAAATAGAAGGTCAGTATATGGAACTGCAGAAAATCGCTGCAAACGAAATTACATTAGATTAATTTTAAACACGATTTTTCAATTTGGTAAATTAATTATAACAGAAGTAATTTATTCCATTTTTTCAATATTGGGTGAAAAAAATGTTCGGGATAGCTCAGTTGGTAGAGCATTGGCGGCTTTAGCCAATACATCCCTGGTTCGAATCCTGGCTCGGACTTTTTTCACCCAATATTGGAAAAATGGAATAAATTACTTCTGTTATAATTAATTTACCAAATTGAAAAATCGTGTTTAAAATTAATCTAAAGCAGACGTAGTCTTCACGTCTATCATGATTGGCTCACATTCCTGTATCCAAATAACTTCAATCGTCATAGAACAGTTCTATGCGTTTCATATGCTTCAATGTTAGGTTATTAAATAGACACGCACATAATAGTGTAGCACATGTTCTTGAACAAAAATATGACATCAGTTATAAAGCAGCTTCAGGAGCAAGAGGACTGCCATTCCATTGGATCTCTAGAGAGCCTTTTCCCTCACTATCTGTTCCAAATATCCAACCATATTTATCTGCGGATGGAAGATCAGGATCAGCCTGTAGGCGCTTCTTCCGAACAAGACCGTGGTAATTGGCTTGCATTGCCTATAAGTAGAGTGTATTACTACATGACAAAAGGGAATGTGATTCCACAGACTTTTTGTTTTACAGAAAAAATATATAGAATATAGCGAAATGCCTTGATTTTTGAGTATTTTTGCTTTACATAACAGAGATGGTAAAATTACGACTCAAGCTGTTTCTTTGTTTCCTCTGATAAATCAGCTTCAGTATCAAACGCTTTAAGCACATCTGGAAATTTGTGTTCTGATTCATCATTTTCCCTTGTCTGCAAAAGCACTTATTGCACTGACAGTGAATCCAATTCAAAGGATGCATTATTATCTCTTTACACATAAGTGGATGCATCTCACTCAAATTGCAGGATTTTTTTACCCTCTCGTTGGATTCGAATTTCACAAATATTAATCATTCCTAGTTTTTCAAATCATTTTCTAAAGAAAGCAGTGTTGAGATAATGATAATATTTATAAATCAGTGTGCTAAAGCATGGTGTATGCAAAATATGAGTTATGTACCACCGCTTCTTGGAAGCAGGTCAATTTAGTAAATTATTCAACTAGTTATTTCTTCAATTTATATTATTTTTTCCCTAGGTAACGGTAGCACTTGTGTATTCGACTATTTCAAATAATGTTCATTTTGCGATTTTTGAGAAATGAAATGCATAAATCCTTTCTTGTTCTCCTTATCAGATAAAATTTTCCTTGCATTTTCGTACTGTTTGTCCAGGAGTATCTAATATTTATAACCTCACCAACAGTTCATATTTTTCGTTCATTTATTTTTATTGACAACTGCCTGTGTGTATCAAATACAACATCTATCCCTTGAGAGGATGTACAATCTTGTATTATTTCAAAAACAGATTCTTTGCTAGTTGTCCAAATGACTGTAGCTCCTATGGTAGCTTTCAACAAAGCAAATTCTGTTATTTATATTAACACCACTATCATTTGCATTCTTTCAGCAGTCGGAATTTTGTCATAACATCCATCAGTTTGATTTTCAGTTTTTCGCATTGAACCATCAAGTATTGCTAAGGATTATTGAAGAAGCCCTAGATGGTAGGTAAAGACAGTTCTTGCATCCAAATGTCTTCGCTCTGTAAGGATCGTCATCTGAGAAAACAGATTTCCTTTTGTCATGGCAACAAACTGTGATTTATTTAACTTTAATTTCTTTTTCAAGTCACAAAATGTGTTTAGCTTATGGGAGGTTTGAACAATTCTTCTACCTTTAAGTCTTCAGACAGATATTCTCTCTTGAAAGTTTGGTAAATTTCTTCAGTCATCTCATGAGCTTTGATCATGTCTTCGACAATTTCTGGATTTGTAATTGCTCAAGTTGATTCTATTAGCCTGTATAGGGGAAGATGGGGATACTTGAGCCATTTTTTAAATTTTAATTTTTTTAAATTTTTTATAATTTCTTAGAACAAAATAAAATATTGAAAATGAAAATTTGATATTTTTTCTTCAATTGAAAACCGCTTTCAATTTATTTTGAACTATTTTTCTATGTCTAAAAAATGTTTACTTTTTCTTTTACATCGTGGCTCAAGTATCCCCATGTAGTGGATACTTGAGCCAGATGTCACATTCGCACCAGTATTTTGCAAAGAAAAAACCCGATTTACAATATACGCGAAAAAATGCATTAAACCTTTTTCAAATAAATTTGGTCGAATTTTCTGGTGTCGTTGTGACATTTCAGAATTAAAATTATGTGGTAGAAAATTCTACCAGCAGAGCTCAAAGGGTTAATCACCATACTTTCAAAATGGTACCAAGGTATGTGATTTCTTTTTTTACATGTTCAGAACTTTAAATATGTTACCATGTTGCCAGTTTTAGAAAGAAAAATTGACCAACTGTAAAGATAATAGGGGTGGCTCAAGTATCCCCTATGCTCAAGTATCCCCGCTCTCCCCTATATTTATCTGTTCATTGATAACCATGTTCTGTAAATATTAGATATCATGTTCGTCTTTCTGGATCTTGTTCAGAGACAGATCTGGATGTAAATTGGATTTTTACTTACCCATCATACGTAGTATAGGGTAAGTCTTGCAATCGTTTTAAAAATCGAAATTTTTTTTGACGGATTTACACGTTTTAGAAAGTGGAAATTCCGAAAAACATATTTTTAGAAAAAAAAAAATTGCCGTCCGTCTGTCTGTAAACGCTCTATCTCCCGAACAAATTGAGATAGAGACTTGAAATTTTGTATTTAGTTAGTATGTAAGAATGGAACGAAGCCTATTTAATATCAGCAACCTCGATTATCCGGAACTATTTTTTCGGACTCTCGAAAATTCCTTCTGATGAAAGGTATATAAAAATTTCCGAATTTTTTTGCTATAAGGAATGGACGTAAAAGGCAATAGAATAACACACATTTTGCAAATCGAACGAAATCGATCGGATTATTAGTTGCCGAGATATTTGTAATCCTGTTTTCCGCATTCTTCGATTTTTCATGACCCTGTATTTCATTCAAATATTAATTCAGAGGTATATTTTAATTGGAAATGAGACGCTTAATCCGACGCAGTTAATTGTTAGTTAATAGAATTATTATTTTTGGAGTTATACGGATGTTTCTTTTACGCAGTTCGGCACTACTTCAGTAGTTTGGCGTTTTATATAATTTGTCGAAATTGGTACATCAGCAGTTCTTTAATATAGCATTACTATGTATATTAACAATATTTAAATTTTGTTTATGAATTGCATAAATAGTTTTCACATGTTTTATCTTCATATACATATCCATGATGGGTAATGATAGAGATCCACCATTCCGTCTCTAGGCCCTGACAGGCCCTTGTGGCATCATCCAGTGAGGGGCATCGACTGGGTCCGGGATTCGCAAACCGCGAGCGGCTACTACTCCGGGTTCCCATCCGCACTCCCCACCTTCACGACACCTACGGTCTAGTAGCCAGCCCAAAGGCCGACCACGTTCCCAAGTCTGATGAAGCGGTCGAAAACGACAGCCCCCCTGCCCACTGAGTAACCTCAGAGGCGAGTCGGACACCTGGGATTTGCACCCATCGAACCATGACGAGCCCCAGGATGACGACGCCCATAGGAGCGCCGAGACCAGTGACCCATAGCCATGGAACTATGGATGCAAATTTGCTTTACGGCAGGCCCCACAAGATGAAACCACTATATCAGGGAACACATTTATGTGGGTTAGCCGCGGATCCATGATGGGTAAGTATTACGGTGGCCCCCAACTACTAGTTCTTAAGAATTGATTTTGGTTCTTTCACGAATCATGTGAAGAAATTCTGCCCTTGTATCAAAAATATCTTTTAACTGCGGCAGGTCTTTCACTAAACTTTGTTGTAGCTTTTGACCCCTGCGTGTCTTTACTTATGGTCTCTTTAATTGTCCTTTTAATTTTACAGCATGTAAAATCAAAAGAATCTTTTCTATCACTGTGCTTATCGGCAGAATTTTCCAATATGGCGTTCATTGGTTACTCTGTTTTTGAAAACATCATAGATAAATGTCATTTTGTGGCTGATGTCGTGGTAAATCCGAAAATGTATGGTTTACAAAGTCCACTGACATGAAATACGAGCCTCTGGCTCAACGAAGGTTGCTATTTTCCAATAAGGCGTCCATAAGCTACCTTGGTTTTGTAAATATGGATAAATATCATTCTGATGGTTCGGTGAATCCAGAAAATGTATGTGTATAAATTTACAAGTCCTCTGACATGACACCACACGAGCCCCTTGCTCAACGGCGGCAGCCATTTTTCAGTATGGCGTCCATTAGCTACTTTTTTTTTCAAATGGTTAAATGTCATTCTGATATTGTCGTGAATCCAAAAAAGTGTCGTTTTACAAACCCGTTGAAATGAAATCACAAGAGTCCCTGTCTTAACGACGGCGGCCATTTTCCAATATGACGTCCTAAAACTACTCTAGTATTGAATGTAACATGGACAAATGAGATGCTGATGTTCTACTGAATCAAAAAATGTATGATTTACCAAGTCCGCTGACATGAAATCACACGACCGCTTAACTCAACAACGGCGGCAATTTTCCAATATGGCGCCCAAAAGCTACCTTCCTTTTGAAAGTATCAGGGATAAATGAGGTTCTCTTGTTCTGGTGAATGAAAAAATATATGGTTTATCAAGTCCCCAGAGATGAAACCACACAAGCTCCTGGCTCAACGACTAATGCGCAAAAACAAATTTGCAAACTCTATTTCTCATTATTAAATTCCCATGTTTATTATTAAACTATATATTTTTTATTATTAAATTCCATGTATTGTGACGTACACTGCGTACGTGAAAAAGGTTTAAAGGCGAGCGCAAAAAGTTAAGATACAAAGCAAACGATTTTTTTTCCATTGACCATAAAGTAATGGAATTTTTTGAGTGTCCCTGTAAACGAACAATAAATGCTACACACTTCTTACCCAATAACAAACATGCCATGAAAATTATCATTCATATGCATTAGTCGATTCAATATCCTAGTATATTTATGCAAGCGTGAATACACAGACAGACTGATAAACTGATTTTATAAGCACTTTTCAATTTTTTGGAAAGTGTTCAGAACATATGATTTGAATAATGTTACTCAATTTATATATATATATATGTGTGTGTGTGTGTGTGTGTGTGCATTAAACCTTTTTCAAATAAATTTGGTCGAATTTTCTGGTGTCGTTGTGACATTTCAGAATTAAAATTATGTGGTAGAAAATTCTACCAGCAGAGCTCAAAGGGTTAATCACCATACTTTCAAAATGGTACCAAGGTATGTGATTTCTTTTTTTACATGTTCAGAACTTTAAATATGTTACCATGTTGCCAGTTTTAGAAAGAAAAATTGACCAACTGTAAAGATAATAGGGGTGGCTCAAGTATCCCCTATGCTCAAGTATCCCCACTCTCCCCTATATTTATCTGTTCATTGATAACCATGTTCTGTAAATATTAGATATCATGTTCGTCTTTCTGGATCTTGTTCAAAGACAGATCTGGATGTAAATTGGATTTTTACTTACCCATCATACGTAGTATAGGGTAAGTCTTGCAATCGTTTTAAAAATCGAAATTTTTTTTGACGGATTTACACGTTTTAGAAAGTGGAAATTCCGAAAAACATATTTTTAGAAAAAAAAAATTGCCGTCCGTCTGTCTGTAAACGCTCTATCTCCCGAACAAATTGAGATAGAGACTTGAAATTTTGTATTTAGTTAGTATGTAAGAATGGAACGAAGCCTATTTAATATCAGCAACCTCGATTATCCGGAACTATTTTTTCGGACTCTCGAAAATTCCTTCTGATGAAAGGTATATAAAAATTTCCGAATTTTTTTGCTATAAGGAATGGACGTAAAAGGCAATAGAATAACACACATTTTGCAAATCGAACGAAATCGATCGGATTATTAGTTGCCGAGATATTTGTAATCCTGTTTTCCGCATTCTTCGATTTTTCATGACCCTGTATTTCATTCAAATATTAATTCAGAGGTATATTTTAATTGGAAATGAGACGCTTAATCCGACGCAGTTAATTGTTAGTTAATAGAATTATTATTTTTGGAGTTATACGGATGTTTCTTTTACGCAGTTCGGCACTACTTCAGTAGTTTGGCGTTTTATATAATTTGTCGAAATTGGTACATCAGCAGTTCTTTAATATAGCATTACTATGTATATTAACAATATTTAAATTTTGTTTATGAATTGCAATGCATTGTATAAATAGTTTTCACATGTTTTATCTTCATATACATATCCATGATGGGTAAGTATTACGGTGGCCCCCAACTACTAGTTCTTAAGAATTGATTTTGGTTCTTTCACGAATCATGTGAAGAAATTCTGCCCTTGTATTAAAAATATCTTTTAACTGCGGCAGGTCTTTCACTAAACTTTGTTGTAGCTTTTGACCCCTGCGTGTCTTTACTTATGGTCTCTTTAATTGTCCTTTTAATTTTACAGCATGTAAAATCAAAAGAATCTTTTCTATCACTGTGCTTATCGGCAGAATTTTCCAATATGGCGTTCATTGGTTACTCTGTTTTTGAAAACATCATAGATAAATGTCATTTTGTGGCTGATGTCGTGGTAAATCCGAAAATGTATGGTTTACAAAGTCCACTGACATGAAATACGAGCCTCTGGCTCAACGAAGGTTGCTATTTTCCAATAAGGCGTCCATAAGCTACCTTGGTTTTGTAAATATGGATAAATATCATTCTGATGGTTCGGTGAATCCAGAAAATGTATGTGTATAAATTTACAAGTCCTCTGACATGACACCACACGAGCCCCTTGCTCAACGGCGGCAGCCATTTTTCAATATGGCGTCCATTAGCTACTTTTTTTTTCAAATGGTTAAATGTCATTCTGATATTGTCGTGAATCCAAAAAAGTGTCGTTTTACAAACCCGTTGAAATGAAATCACAAGAGTCCCTGTCTTAACGACGGCGGCCATTTTCCAATATGACGTCCTAAAACTACTCTAGTATTGAATGTAACATGGACAAATGAGATGCTGATGTTCTACTGAATCAAAAAATGTATGATTTACCAAGTCCGCTGACATGAAATCACACGACCGCTTAACTCAACAACGGCGGCAATTTTCCAATATGGCGCCCAAAAGCTACCTTCCTTTTGAAAGTATCATGGATAAATGAGGTTCTCTTGTTCTGGTGAATGAAAAAATATATGGTTTATCAAGTCCCCAGAGATGAAACCACACAAGCTCCTGGCTCAACGACTAATGCGCAAAAACAAATTTGCAAACTCTATTTCTCATTATTAAATTCCCATGTTTATTATTAAACTATATATTTTTTATTATTAAATTCCATGTATTGTGACGTACACTGCGTACGTGAAAAAGGTTTAAAGGCGAGCGCAAAAAGTTAAGATACAAAGCAAACGATTTTTTTTCCATTGACCATAAAGTAATGGAATTTTTTGAGTATCCCTGTAAACGAACAATAAATGCTACACACTTCTTACCCAATAACAAACATGCCATGAAAATTATCATTCATATGCATTAGTCGATTCAATATCCTAGTATATTTATGCAAGCGTGAATACACAGACAGACTGATAAACTGATTTTATAAGCACTTTTCAATTTTTTGGAAAGTGTTAAGAACATATGATTTGAATAATGTTACTCAATTTATATATATATATATATGTGTGTGTGTGTGTGTGTGTGTGTGTGTGTGTGTGTGTGTGTGTGTGTGTATTCCAAAATGAGAGTAATGTAATTATTCTAATCATTTCTATAAAGGCATTTTATTTTACAATAAAAACCTCGTGTAAAAAAATCAAGGATTAAAAAATTAATTGTACAAAATTAAACAAATCTATTACGTCAAAAAAACTTTATTTAACGTGATTTTTTAAGAGCTTTCTTTACAAATCGCAATGAAAAGCCTATTTTCTAAAAATCTCTTTGTAGGTGTGTTTTTGGAAGATTTGATAAGAGTTACGGTTGAACTAAATCTTATTTTCAATGAATTTTAAATGGAAAGATATAAACAGAAACAGAAATGCATTTCAATGAATATTTTCAATCTATGTCTGAAAAGATTTCGAAAGCTTGCTTTCTACTAATCCTGTTAGTGTCAAAAGTTGTAAATGTTTTGTAAAGATATATTTATCATTAAAGTAATGGATTATTAATCGGATTTTAAAGACACAAGAATGGTATTTGATATGACAAACGTGGTTGGTAGTTTGATCAAGTATTAGAAAAAATGAATTAATTTGCTTGTTATTGAATGTATTTTTTTATGCTCTATAGAAATATACATGTGCACACACGCACACACACACACACATATATATATATATGAATAGAAGTTTTGCTGATTTGCTATTGAGTCATGCCGGATTAGTTTCTAGGTTAATTTAAATGTTGATATTTTGTTCATTTCTTTTGTTTTTATTTTTATTTTGCTTGAGTTCAGTAGGTTTTGTAAATTATAGAATTGTATGTGTGTGTCTGTGATTGAAATAAGAACAAAAATTTAAGAAAAAGTTTGTATAATTCTAAAAATTAACAAAAATATACAGTGGAAACCAGAAAAGCATAATAAAAATCCACGAATAACATACAAAAACTTCTACGGGGATTTCCGGTTCAATTCGCAATGATATATTTTTTACATCCAATTTCTCTGGCGTGAATCCCGAAATGACAAAATTTAGCACTTTACTAACATATCATCATATTAAAAAAAAAAAAAAAAATCCCAAATAATGCAGATAAGATATGAAAAGATAAATAAATGAAGGAATGTATTTTAAATAAGACTATAACTGAAATAAATAAGAAGGGAAAAAATAGTATAAAGAGATATTTTAGGGGAGGGGTACACCAAAATGACATATATATTAAATTAATGAAATTAGAATTCATATATCTGGATTTAAAGTGAATAAAATAGAAATAAGGGTACTGGATAAACATCATGAAAACAAACTGAAAATTAAATGAAAATAAAGCGCTAATGCATCGATGAATACATGTATTAACCCTTTAACGTTCATTGGTTTCGCCACGAAACCACAAAATTTTAATTCCGATACGCAACACTGACACCGGTATTTTTATTTAGAAATATCCCTTTTATTTTGTATGTGAAAAATCACGTTTTCTTATTTAGAAATATATTTGTTCTTAATTACCGGTGTCATTCATTTATTTCGACATCTTAGCAATCAAAATGCTATGATCGTTAAATGGTTAACCCCCTTAACACTTTGCGACGCGGTGGTTTCATAGATATACCACTTAATTTTAATTCCCAAACTCCACATTGACACCGGAATTTTGTTAGAAAAAATTACGATTTATTGAATGCGTAATATGTAGCCTTTTCTTATTTACAGATAAAGTTGTTTTCAAATTCCGGTGTCAATCATTAATTTCATTACATAAGCAGTGAATTTGCTCTGCCCCGCAAAGGGTTAACTGATTTTCCCGCACGCCGTTCGAGGAAGACGAATTTGCTTAATTCTTCATTTAAAGCTTTTTGACACCACTATTTTTAATAATTTCATACTAGGAAATGACTATATGTTACGGATATTTTATTTTAAAAATTGTGGTGTGAATCCGTTATTTTCAATTTATTGACCGGTAAAGAAAGAACCAATTAACCCTTTAACGATCATAGCATTTTCATTGCTAAGATGGTGAAATAAATGTATGACACCGGCAATTAAGAACAGATATATTTCTAAATAAGAAAACGTGATTTTTCACTTACAAAATAAAAGGGATATTTTTAGATAAAATTACCGGTGTTAGTGTTGCGTATCGGAATTAAAATTTTGTGGTTTCGTGGCGAAACCAATGAACATTACAGGGTTAAAGGGTTAGATAATGAAAATGAATAAAATGAAATTGAACATCTTAAGCTAAGCTATAATTATTACCAAGGTATAGTTACTTTATACTTAATAAAGTAATTAATATTAAAAAAGTCAGAATAATGAGATTACGGAACTAGGTTAAAAATAAAATAATTAATAGTATCCGCATAAGCAGCAATGCCATTAGAATTATGAAATAACTAAAATGAAATACACAAGATCGAAAAAAATAAAATAAAAACTAGACTAAATTCTGACATTAAGAAAGAGTCAACAAATAATAAATTATGGTGTTTCAAGCTATTTTTTCGAGACAAAAGTTCGTGTTTTTAAATGAACATATTTACATCAAAGGTTGCCTATTTGGCCTCCAGTTTTACTTTCAATTTTCAAATTTATAAGGAAATTTCTGACGAAAAAATTTTTCTTTATCTAATCGTTAAGCAACGCTCGTTAAATAAAACGAGGTGGAACCCGTCGAAATTCGAAGAAAGAAAATGTTTAAGAAGGAGCTGCTTCATTGACTTATAATAAAAGTACAAAATTACTTACAGTAAAAAATGCATCTTATATTGATCATTCCACCTCTCAAACAAATATTATAAAAAATAAATCTTATATTGATTAGCCTAACTCTAAAACAAATATTATTTTAAGCTAAGGTTAACAAAATACTATAAAAGCAAGGTGTCTACATTTTAAAAATTAAACTTAAATCGCATATAAAATCAGTAAAATATAATAAAGTTCAGCTATTATGATGAATTTTTCAGTTGAGATTCTTATGTATGGTATAAAAGCCAATGAAAAAAAAAAAACAAAATTTATTCCAAATTGATACGATCATAGAATTTCACGAGAAATTAAAACCCGTCATAATTTTTATCTTCTCAAAATTTAAACACGTACTTCTCATATCTGTATTCACCATGTTTAAAAAAAATCGTATTTTAATTTGATCACTTTAACTCAAAATTTGATGCTTTTTTAACTGATGAATAAAAACGAAATAAAACCAAAATCACGGAATTTTATATCAGACGATATTTTTTGCAAACTATATAAATTTTATTTTCTATTTTTTTTTTTTCAATTTTTTGAGAAAATGCAGTGAATTGAATTTGATGCTTATTTAACTGATGAATAAAAACGAAATAAAACCAAAATCACGGAATTTTATATCAGACGATATTTTTTGCAAACTATATAAATTTTATTTTCTATTTTTTTTTTCAATTTTTTGAGAAAATGCAGTGATTCTAAATTTTAAGCAGAAGTTCTCTTATACGTCTATCACTCCATTTCAAAAATATATATTAAAATATTTAATTGTTGAAATTTTAATGTATTTTATTAACATTTGACGTCCTTTTCAGCAAATAAATATTCTAATACCGTAATTTCGGGTGTATAAGCCGCGGGTCAAACAATTCTTTTTCGACCCAGAATTTTTTAAGAAATAAGTGTAACTACTTAGATCGCCGTAAATATTTGTCTTCAATCACTAAATAAGATTTCTGGGTCCAAAAAGAATTGTTTGATCCGCGGCTTATACACCCGAAATTACGGTATATATTTTTGAAATGGAGTGATTCTGTTGCCGCAATTACAAAATTGGTACTAAAGACTAAAAAAAAAAATAATAATATCTCAAAAACAAATTGAAATACAGCTTTCAAACAAATTGCATTTAAAGTAAATTTTTTCTCTATACGACAGAGCAAAAATCGGAAATATGCGATGTTTAGAAGTATAAAATTTGCAGTAGCGATAAATGCAAAACTGAAATTGCATGGAAATATTGTTGCCATTCGCAAAATGACGTATGCGTTACGCACAGATACGTTTGGCTTTTATAGTATAGATATAAAAAACTATTTTTTACTCCGTAGAAAATGGTAATTACTGAATATAAATGGAGAGCAAACTGGTAACCTTGCATTAATCGTAACCGTTTTTGAACACTGTTTTCTTAGCTAGAAAACTTATGCTTTTTTTACTACAAAAATATTTTAGTAAATTTTATCTTAAACTCCGTTAATCAATCTATTAACTCCTTGTGGGACAGTGAGATGTATTTTATCCTACCTACGATTATTGAAGATTTGAACCAGGAAATACTTATTGAATTTCACTTTTATAAAATGCTGAGATTAAAAAAAAGGGACATGGAACTGTTTTTCATTCCTTTGAAATAATATTTTTCCTGACTTTTTCGTGGGAGTTCAGAATTACACAAACACATTTGCTCGTCTCTGAAAGAGTTACATAAGCCATAAATTTCAAATAAGTTTTTGTGGTTTAGAAAAGTGTGACAGTTGCAATATATGTGTTTAACCCCTAAACTGGTTAATAGCGGACTCACACCACTATTATTTAAATAAAATATTCGTAAAATTTAGTCTTAACATTTCCGCCTTTCAATAGTACTAACATTTTCTTAAAATGAATAGTGGTGTCAAAAAGCTTTAACCCTTTGCGGCACAGGCAAAATCTGTTAGTAAAATGAGAAATTATCGACTGACACCAGAATTAACAAACGAATTTTGGGAGGCGACACTAAAAATCACCCTTTAAATTAATTTAATTTCTTCTAGAATTGTTAAAATTACATCTAGATTTTTTTAATAGACGTGTGCACGTTAGATGTATCGATATACAAATCAACGCATGTTTGGAGATGCTTTATAATAATTTTAAACTGTTTTTTGCAGTGCCAAGTAAAATTTATCTCAGGACTGAAGAGGATAAATTGAATTCCTTAATTTAAGCTTTTATTGTAAAAACAATATTTTTCTAAAATATTATTGGTGCCGCTTGCAAGTTTAGAATTAAAATTAAGTATTCCAGACACCAAGCACAGTGTGCCGGAAAGGGTTAAATGATGCAATAAGCAAATTTGTCTTGCCCGAACGACGTTCGGGCAAACTAGTTAAAGGGAAAACTCCGTTAACTCCTTCACTTGTAATACATGTTTTAAAAAATGAATTTCGTTACTGCGATATCCACTATGAAATAGTCCATAAAATATATTTGCAGCTGGGTAATGGAAATGTTTGATTTAAAAGAGCAAATGCGTTGATGTAAGGAAATTAAATTTCATTTTCAGAAAGGCATATTGAATAAGTTTCATAAGCATGTACCATTTCGTAACGTCAAAGAGTATCACATTTCTTTATAATGTTCACAGCACGGCGGTGCCTGTTATAATATATAATACCTTCAAGTTATTTAAAATGCTTCCACAAAAATTCAATTACAATAAAGCTGAAGTATTCGATTTAGCAGAGCACGCTTAATGTTAAATTCACGTTGCTTTAAATTTATTTTAATCTTCGATATTCCACAAATATATTCGGAGAAAGCTTATATCTCTTCCATTCAATTCCAAATCCAAATTCATCCATCAAACTACCAGAAATAATTATTTTAAAAACGTATTCATTAAGGTACTTTAACACTTGAGGACAAACGATCGGTTTACATTATAAGGTACTTAATTAAATTAAAAAATTTCCACAAGTAAATTTTTAGTGAAAAATTTCCCTTGCTTAATCCTTTCCGGCACACTGTGCTCGGTGCGAGATACCTGATTTTAATTCCAAAATTTCAAATGGCACCAATAATATTTTAGTAAAATTTTGCTTTTACAATGAAAGCTTAAATTAAGGAATTCAAATTATGTGAAAAATTCGTTTGTTAATTCCGGTGTCAGTCGATAATTTCTCATTTTACTAACAGATTTTGCCCGTGCCGCAAAGGGTTAAAGCTTTTTGACACCACTATTATTTTTAAGAAAATGTTCGTACTATTGAAAGGCGGAAATGTTATCATTTCCGTAATGTAATTCATAGTATCTAAAAAAGTCGTTTGCAAATTCCGGTGGCAGTCGATAATTACTCATATTACTACAAAATTTGCCCCTGCCGGAAAGAGTTAACCTCTTCTCGGCGGGTACCTGTTACAAAATTTTTAATATTTTGTCACCGGTTTTTAAAAACAGAAATTTGTGCCTTATTAAATCGAGAAAATGCTCCTATTAAATAACGCAAATTTTACAGAACATTTTTACTGGTGGGGGTAATCAAGGATTCCCTAAGTTTTTTTTGTAGCATGTATAGGTATCGCTCGCCCTCAAGGGATTAACCCTTTCCGGCACACTGTGTCCAGTCTGTGATACCTAATTTTCATTCCAAACTTGCAAACGGCGCCAGTAATATTTTAGTAAAATTTTGTTTTTACAATAAAAGCTTAAATTAAGGAATTCAAATTATTTAAAAAATTCGTTTGTGAATTCCGGTGTCAGTCGATAATTTCTCATTTTAGTACAGATTTTGCCCGTGCCGGAAAGGGTTCATCCTTTCGCTTTCGCGATTTGACAAAATAAATATTCCTGCTTAAAAATTTTTTTGATGAAATATTAAACACTCTGTAAAAGTTAGCAGGGTTCGCACAGTTCTACCACTAAATTTTAAGAATATTTTCGAAGTTTTGCACTTCAGAAAAGTATCGTAAAATCTGAGAATGAAGGTGGGGATTATGAATGTTGTGGTTTAAAAATTAAATGTAAATTTTCTTATTTTTAATAATGGTGCCAGAGTCCTTGGAAATTCCAAGGAGTTTGCGAACCTTGGTTAGTCCTTCCGAAGGGGTAAACCTCTTGAAGCGCGGTAGGATATATTATGTCCCATTTAACTTTAATTGCAAAATATCAGATCGAAAAAAAAAATTTGGCATGAAGATTTCAGTTTTATAAGCATGTGAAGAAAAACTTTTACATATTTTTAAATAAAGTTTTTTTAATTATGAGTGTCACTCAACCATTTCATCATTTTATGAAGATAAGTATTTTGCCTCTCAAAGGGTTAAAATTAAAACTATTATAATCTTTTAATTTATCTTTGAGTTAGTAATGTTTACATGTCTCAAATGAGTTTTAAATACAAAAATTACCGTAAACGTAAATTGGACGCATAGAAATCGATATTTTTTTTTTCATAAAGTAATATTAATTCACAAATAACACAAATAACTTTTCAAAACAATGTACTGCAAAAAAAAAAATAATAAATTAAAAAATAAAATACAATAAAAATAAAAATAAATAAATAAATATATGCAATAAATAAATAATACAAAAAATAGGACATTCTAGTTTTAAGGTAAGTATTCGAAAAGTAATTGAAAAATAGTGGTGGGAATTTAAATGTTTTTAAACAAGCGCATTTATTTCGGCCATTTCGTCATCGCAACACGAGCGTGTTGTGAGTTTAAAAAGAGTAGACCACTGGCAGTACTGTTCTACATAGAAAACACAATAAATAATAATATTAAATTAGGTAATTATAACAGAAGCTATTTAAACATCTGTCTGATCTCGAAATTGCCTGAATCTTTAGGAGTGCTGTCTACAATGAATTTAAATATTTTATAATATATTTTACTATAATTTTTTTTCTGGTGTGAGTGTTATTATAATTATTTTTACTTGATCAATATACATTTTTACAAGGATTTTGCGCTACTAATTAAAATGACCTGCAAAAATTAATATATATTGATTTCCATCAAAAGACCTAATACTGAAAAATCTGTTTTTACTAATAACCACATTTCTTCTGAATAGATTCGCCAGAATTTGGGGCATAACTTGAAAAACAAAGTACCTATCAATTTCTAAATAGTAATTTACAGTAATGAAAATCCGAATCATAATAAATATCTTTATGCCCCGGATGGTGGTGGAGTACATTATATCCTACCCAATTTTAACCCTTTAGGGCGCGGAAAACTTTCATTGCTTAAGTGTTGAAATTAATGAACGAAACCGGAATTCGTAA
The DNA here is from genome assembly GCA_964019185.1 of Maratus speculifer. Taxonomy (NCBI): domain Eukaryota; kingdom Metazoa; phylum Arthropoda; class Arachnida; order Araneae; family Salticidae; genus Maratus; species Maratus speculifer. The sequence goes on from OZ025300.1 coordinate 237,497,325, forward strand.
ACAACTTTATTTATAAATAAGGAAAAGCTCTAATAAACCTTTTTTTCTCGTACAATGTGGCCTTTGGGAATTAAAATTAAGTGATTCATGGACATACTACCGGTTTTTAAAGAGTTAATCAACATTTGCACCAGAAATTTATAAGTTAAATTTACTTCGTTAATTTCTTCAAATATATTTATGCATTATTATTGTTTCAACAGTATATTATGGCAGTAATCAGCAAAATTCTAGATACTGGTAAGATACACGATGCATCTTTGCAGTGTAGTGCCCGGTACGGGAACGATAATAGGGTTGTTCCTGGATCGTCATCCAGTCACCAATTATATGCTCCTCCTCCATTATTTTTTCAGAAATATTTGCATGTTAGATGTAAGACTTGTCCATTTGCTTCTAAGTCACAAATTGTTTCAGACTCACTTATATCTACTTTTTGTAAGGCATTTAATGTAATTTATTGTATAAGGTGTAACATATCCAATTTGAAATACATAGGTGAAACATCTGGTTTAATACATAAACGTATAAAAACATATTATAATGGATGTTTAATTGACACTAATGAATGGTGAATTGTATAGTTACATCAATTAATTCTGTTAATATAATTTAATTAATTTACATGATTAAATTTTACCTATCTTTTAATAAATTTGGAGACATATAATACAATTTCTAAGTGTATAGGGTGAATACATTAATTATCTATTTTTAAATCTTAAATAATCTTATATTAAGATACTGAGTTTAGCTTAGCATAGTCAAATTAACTGATTTTGTTTTAAATCTTAATAGGTTAAACTGTGGTGTATGGTTTATTTTTTCTGTCATCACAATACTCCGTTTTTAATTTATTTATTTAATTATTATTATCATGTTGACGATAATTATTTTTATTTTTCGCTTTTTTATTTTGCTATCCAATTTGGTAGTTTTGATGTTCCATGTTTTTTATGTTTTTTCTTCATTTGGTTTTGGTTTTGCGTGTGTTGGTAGTCTCAGATTCGTACTGTTTTGCTTTTTCATAGCAAATATGAAAATGAAACCACACATTTCATTTGTAGTTCCAAAGTATTTGGGACCTAAAAATTCTGCTTTGGTTTTACAAATTCCATTTGTATTAATTTTAATCATTTTTTTCCTCCATGTTCAGTGTGCTATAAGTTATTAAATTGAATGGTTCGTATATTGTAATGTGATTAATGGATATATATATATATATATATATATATATATATATATATATATATATATATATATATATATATATTAAAGAAAATTTGAATTTACTCTACATAAATTTAATTAATATTTTCCTTTATTTAACTTATCCAGCGGTCTGCCCATGAATACAATGCCAAAGATTTTCCGACGAAAATCTTTGGCAAAACATAGATTTCCTCCCATAGGATAGTATGGGGATGATATTTTTAAATTGAATTTTCTTTTAAAATTAAGACGAAATGGCTACAATTTTCACTGATATATATTCTTTTATTCAGAATCTATTGATTTTACTTAAATTCATTGCAAATTTTCAATTTGATGTTAGTTAAAAAGAAAATTTTAGTTTAACTCAACAAAAAATAAAGAAACATTTGTAAAATATTGCTCATAAAAATAACAAAAGCATATAGAAATAAAAAAAAATAATAAAAAGTTTGCGAAAAGTCTTCAAAAAATGCTTGCAATAAAAAATAGTAGAGAAGTCATTACTTGCGCGCATTGATAAGTGTGATGTGGTCCCGGCAGAAAGTGGTTTGGCCGGATCGCCGAGTAGGCCCTCCGTATTATATACGGAGCTCAGTGGGTATTGTTTACCAGTCGCGCCATCTGTACTACATTGCTGTAATTATTCTTTTATTGTTGTTGTCATAAATGTTTATATAACTTATCGCGTGACCCAAATATCCGAGATTTTTTTCTGAGTTAGTTGGCTTCTTCACCAGCCACTTCGACTACGTCCGCTGAACGGGTGGTATGTCGGTTAGCAGCACTGAGCACATTGGTAAATAACCGATTCTATTGGTACATAATCGGTGACTCCTCTGAACGCGCCCAATGACTATTAATGACCTTTGATGGACGCTATTATTGTTTTTGCATAATTCGACAGTGGTTCTGTACCGTTTATCAATGATTGTAATTCTGAATGCTGAAGCCGGGGAAAAGTGCCTTCCATTTTTATAGTTTCACTAATCTGACGAAGACCCTCTTGGTCTGTGCCGTCTGTCTGTCCGTCGCAGAGTCTGTACACAAAAACTCTTAAAATCACAAACTTCAAATTCTGTGTACTTACAGCCAGAGATGAGATTTCCGCTTTTTTTCACACCAGTATAATGTTAGAGAAAATGTTGTTCTGTTAAATCGCAACAATGTTCCGATTTAATAATATAGCATTTTCTCTAAAATTTTACTGGTATTCAAAAAAGCGGAAATCTCATCCCTGCTTACAGCTGAATAACTCGAGTCACACGACAAATCATAAAATTTGAAAATTTCTATGTATTTTAATGAAATTAATTTCTCCAATGTTATCCGTTTATTCTTACGATTTAAATAAGAAAAAATTAATTTGAAGGTTTTGCAGGAAGATATTATTGTTTTTTTTTTTTTTTGGGGGGGGGGCATCTCAATAGTAAGCGCCGTAGCTTCTTAGTTCAATCTCTTATGTGAGGACGTGGAATTTTCATCTTAAGATGGATTTAATAAAAAGAAATTCCGTTCTCGTATTTTTGGCTAATTTAATTGTTTATATTTTTTGGTTCTATTCATCTGATGTTCTTAATTTTTTTTTTTTTTTGAAATTCAATTTTCTTTCTATTTAAAAAATAATTTGCGATTTATTAACAATTTAGAATATCTAATTTAATTTAAAACATTTTTCCCTTTTAGGTATTTAAAATTTTATTTATATTTCCGCTGTTTTATTGCAATTTAGGATTTTTTTTTTTTATTTAGAATTTTGTATTTTGTATTTTGTTTAAATGTCTTGATTTTAAAAAATTAAATTTCATTAAAATAAATAACTCCTTTTTGTATTTATGTATTTTGTAAAATGAAATTTATTGTCGCTACTATTTATGTAAGAATTTAATACTTATTAATTAACAATTTGGATTTATTAATTAAAGGGTTAATTATTTTGAAATAAATATTAAATGAAACCATCTGTGTTATATGCCATAATACTTACCCACTTGTTATAAATTTGTCTTTCTAGATGTACCCATTAGACCTCGAAAGGATTTATATCAAGCTTTTTTAGTAGTATTGCAAAACTTATAAAATTTCAGTCTTTTTCTTCTGTCATAGCTTCCAACATCTGCCTGTTTTTAGGCATGGAAAAATTTTATTGTACTTTTTACCACTTGAAATTGCCATAATCTGCCGATTAAACAAGGTATACATTTCTATTAAATATTCCTGCATCCCCTCCCCCCCAAAAAGCGACAGTTGGCAGCTATGTTCTGGCCAAATCATAGGCTTTTTTGTACCATAAAAATTTAATAGTATATTTTAACTTCTTTATTCGCCGTAATCTATAGATTAAATAAGTAATGATTTATATTAAATTTTCCGGTAGAGAAAATCATAAGAATTTAAAGGTAAGTCTTTTAACTTCCGTTAATTTCCACAGATGTAATATATATATTTTTAAATACAATTGAAATATATTTCTGCAATATTCACCATGATGTGTGTCATAAAATGCACTTGCAACTGGAGGAATGAAATGTTTTATTAGAATAAAATATGCATTGATGTAAAGAAATTCAATTTCAATTTCAGAAAAGCATATTGAAAAACGTTCATAACCATGTACCACTTTGTTACGACTAAACGTATTACATTTCTTTGTAATGTTTATGGCGTTGCCAGTAATAATTTATAATACCTTTAAGTTATTTTAAATGCGCTCATAAAAATTCAATTATAATAAAACAGAAAATGATTCGATTTGGCGTAGCGAGTTTAATGTTAAATTCGAATTCCTTTTAATTTAGTTTAAAGCGAGATATTTCACGCATATACTAAAAAAACATTTATTTCATGTATTCAAATCCAAATTCAACTTCCCTGGATTCTATAAAATACTAGAAATAGAAGATTCTTTCGTATTCAGAAATTCCGAAAAAAGAATTCCTAAAAGAACTTTCCGAAAAAAGAAATTCCTAAAAGAACTTTCTGACATTCTTGTAAAAGGACAAAACATTTTTTTCAGCATTTTGTTTTAAATCTTTAAAAAAAGTTGATTCTTTCAACATTATGTAGAAAAACATAATTGAGAATATTAATGTTATCCTTAAAAGCATTAATCATTGCTCAATATTATGAAAATCTCTTAAATCAGTAGAATTATATTAATTTAAATATTGATTATATTGAAGTGAAACATAGAGCTTAATGAACGTATTTACATGGGTTTGTCAGTGTGACTGTTGAGACTTTCTAGATCCCAAACCACCCGAGACCGCCCGAAATACTTTTAAACATTTTAATTCATATATCCTAACTCCCACCAGAAAATTAAAATAGAAACATTTGTTTTACTTAAAAACAGACATTCCGCAATTAAATAAACAGAAATTAGCCATTGAATTTTTCTGATGTAAAGTCAGATTTTCTGAACTACATAATTTCTAGAACGTGTTCTATCATGGGAATTAACCCTTTGCAGCGCAGGACAAATTCATTGCTTAAGTGTTGAAATTAATGTCTGACACTGGAATTCAAAAACAACTTTATTTGTAAGTAAGAAAAAAGCAACATTTCACGCATTCAAAAAATTGTAATTTTTTTTACAAAAATTCCGGTGTCAGTGTTGCATTTGGAAATTAAAATTAAGTTGTTTCATAGATATACCACCGAGCCGCAAGGGGTTAAACCGTTAATCAAGGAAAGGTATGACTTTAGATAAACGAAAACAATGTCATCCAAAATTTATGGTGTAAATTCGGAGTAAAGAAAAAATATCTATAAAATACGCTAGCGATCTAAATGAAATATCACTGAACTTTCAACGCTCATTGGGCAGTCCATATCATTGACCTATATTTTTAGAAATTCAAAATACTTGATTTATATCACTTTTTAATGTAGACTTCGTCAATATATTTAATAGCAGATTAAATAACACGAGACTAAGTCAAATTATTCGCTTTCAAAAATATTACAGGAATCAGTCAATCTTACGTAATCAATTAACTACCAAAATTATAATATAGAGATTTTCAACATTTCAGCTCAACCTCATTTACCACCGCAAATTTTAAAAGATAATTTTAAAAGTTATTGGAATTGAAGGTTTCTGTTTTTAAATAAGAATATTTTTAATTGAAAATTAGTGGTGGTCAGTTAAATAATTTAATCAAGTGCATTTATTCTGACCGTAGTGTCAACGCAAAACATGTGGGTACAAAGTTAAAACTTTCCGGCACATAAATAGTCTGTTCGTAATATGATGAAGTGACGGACAGCTAGCGGGATTTACAAACGATCTTCCTACAATAGGAAAAGTAAGTGCTAAAAATTCCTTTGTAAAAGCAGAATTTTATTAAAATATTTTTGGTACCGGTTTTCATCTTAAAATAAAATTCAGGTTGTTCCTCAGTTGGACAACTGCGTCGGAAATGGTTTTTAAATAACCACCTGGTAGTATTGAAAGTATTTTTAAAGAAACATCCACTGCCATAAAGATCAGAATTCACTGTCAGGTATAACTCAGAGAGACTCCATGCCCTCCCTAGGCCCTTATGACTCTCGCGGCGAGGACTTCGACTCGGATCCCAGTTCAGAAACCGCTAGGCGGCTACTACGCAGAGGCACCGATCCGTCCTTCACTGTTTGGTAAAGATAACAGAAGTAATTAAACTTCTGTTCTACTTGAACTAGACAAAGTAGCAGACCACTGGGTACAGTTGGTGCTACGTATTTTATGATATATTACATCACAGTAATTTTTTTCTGGTGACATTTTCTCTAATTTCGTTCACTTAATCAACAAAAAAGTTTTTTTTTTTTTTTTTGGTAACGCAGTATAATTGAATATAGTGTTGAGCCAATGGCTCGTGTGGTTTCATGTCAGAGGACTTAGTAAACTATACATTTTTGGATTCTCCACAACAACAGCAGTTCATTTATTAATGATACATTCAAAAACAGGGTACTTTATCTGGGCCTTATTGGAAAATGGCCTTCGTCATTGAAGCGGGAACTCTTGTGATTTCATGTCAGCGGACTTGTTAACCCTTTCCGACACACTGTGCCCGTTCTGGGATACCTAATTTTAATTCCGAATTTGCAAACGGCACCAATAATATTTTAGTAAAATTTTGCTTTTGCAATAAAAGCTTAAATTAAGGAATTCAAAATATCTCAAAAATTCGTTTGTGAATTCTGGTGTCAGTACATAATTCCTCATTTTACTAACAGGTTTTGCCCGTGCCGGAATGGGTTAAATGATACTCCCTCTGTCCCAAATTAGTTGCGACATTTGGATACTTTTGTACTGATTATTGATAATAATGATTTTATGGTTTTGATTGAACATTTTTCAGATACTTCAGGATGATATGCTATCAACCAATAACATTTACTTACCAAACATTCCCTCCATCTTTTCTTAAATCAGTATCTAAATTTATACAATGTTTGCGCTCTCTTAAGCCACGCCCACTTTTTAAGGATTCTCCCATCAGTAATCACACAGAACTATCTTCTATCTAATGGATCGGGATTTCATTTGGAAGAAAATAAATTTTAGCTGATATAATGGCTACGGAATCCTTGGGAAATGGCACATGGGTTAAAAGCGTGCGAACCCTGCAAATTTTCTTCGAAAATTTTGTCGGAAAAAAATGTTCTTTTAGCAGAAATTAAAAAATGAGAATAAAAATAACAAGTTGTAATAATTTTAATCACAAATAAAACAAAATTTAAATCATATTTAAAGAATTTTTTGCACATAATATAACTTCGGGATTACATACCAGGTTTCGCGGAAGAAGATTTTGACGACGAAGATTTTCCGTGTTTAGATGGGTTATTTTGTACGAAGTTGCCTCCACCTGACATCATAATATTTTCCATACACGTTTGTAGGGTTAAAAAATATTATCAAGCTTTTCTACTTCTATGTTTTCAAAAGCAACTTTAACAGCATCAATTAAATTGTAAATATTGTTTACGGCATCTGATGTTGCAATTATTCTATTGCGATAAAAAAAAATCCAGATCAAGCACATTTAAATCCGCACTTTTTGGAGGTTGACACTGTAATTGTAAATTCCATCCATTTTTTAAGCATTCTTTTGTGATACTTGGATCATTTTCTGACAAATGGGGCTTGGCATTGTCCTGTTGAATGTACATGGGACTCGATTTTTCGCTAATTGGAAACTTTTCACGTATTGCCAGCAAAACTTTTTCTATAATCATTTTTCGGGTTTCTTCCTTATTAACACATTCGACAACTTTTGTCGCAACAGTTCCTTTTGCACGATTTTTAGAATTTCTTTTGGCATTTTCAGAGTAAACAAAAGTCCATATTCCAATTTTTCCATCAAACATTTCGTTTCTATTTAGATCCCATCTTGGCCTTGCTACCGCTATCATAAACATTACTTTGGTAAGAAATCTTTTGCTTTTGCAATACCTCCAAGGTTCGGTTTCATCCAGAGTGATGTAAAACGAATTACTAATTTTCGTAATATAAAACCATTTTTCATCGTTATGTATACGATCCAACATTTCCGAAAAATGTCCATTATTTTGAACATGTTGTAAACAAAATCGTATTCTGCCTAGCTTGTTTTTTTTCTGTTAGACTAGGCTTGATTGCTGATGAAATAGGCTTAAAAACGTTTCCTTCTTTGAAAATTTTGTGTAATGATGATTTAGGAATATGAACAGCACATGATGAACTTCGCAATGTTTGTCTTCTTCTAAGTGGGACATCTTTGATTTTGTTCAGTCGTTGAAAAAAATCTTTTTCTTTTCGTCCGCATTTACCAGTTTTTTTTTGCGATTTTACATTGTAAATTTCATTATCATTTATTTTTTATGTCTTTGCCACCTTCCACAAACGGGAGACAGTACTACGATGAACATTAAATTTGATCGCTGTAGCATTTTCAGCACCATGACTTAATCGATCATTCTTCAAACATTGGAGTAAAAATTGCAAGACAGAGTTGCGTTCTTTATCATTTAGTTCCTTCTTTACGGCAATTTTTAAATTATTATTCATATTTACTGTCATCATCACGTCACTTTTTATTGCAAATACTTCATATTCCACTTAACATCGCATTAAACAACTAACATGCCTCGTTATACTCATTGTAATAAAATTTTACTGGTGTATATGTATTAAACTGCATCGAAAGTTATTTATGACTCCGCCTACTTGAAATGTCGCAACTAATTTGGGACAAGATTTTCGACCTAAATGTCGCAACTAATTTGGGACAGAGGGAGTACATTTTTGGATTCCCCACAACATCAGAATGAGATTTATCCATGATATTTCCAAAGTCAAAATAGCTATTGGACGCCATATAGGAAAATGGTAGCCGCCGACGAGACAGGGTCTCGAGTCGTTTCATGTTAGTGGTCTTGTTCAACCATACACTTTTTTTTTCTTTCACCACGACATGAAAAAAAAAATTATCCATATTTTCAAAACCAGAGTATTTTATGGGTAGAAAATGGCCAGCCTGGACTACTGTGGTTTCATGTCCATGGGCTTCTTAAGGCATACATTTTTGGATTCACCACAACATCAGAATGACATTTATCTATGATATTTTTAATAACAGAATAGATAATAGGCCCCATATTGGAAAATGTTTACCGATAAACAGGTTGATTGGAAAGATTTTCTTGGTTTTGCAAGGTGTTAAATTATTAGGGCGATTCAATACACAATAAAAATAGACACGCATGTGTCGAAAGCTACAACGAAATTCAGACGATGACTTGCCGAATTTAAGAGATATTTTAGACACCAGATCAGCATCTCTTCAGATGATTCTTGAAATAACCAAAATCAGTATTTTAGACAAATCTGTATCCAGGTATGAATTTGTAATATCAGAATAAAAAAATCCCTTAAATTTAAAGTACTATTCGAAGCTAATATATTACCATAAATATAGGAAGGTTAATAACAGCAACAAAATATTATATTTTGTTGCTGTTATTAACCTTCCTATATATAACATTTTGCTAAGTTTCAAATTAGAAGAAAAAATGTTTATTGTAATGTGTTTCATAAAAAATATTCATTAACAAAAATAAACAAATTGAAAGAAAAAACATTACTTCTACATATGCAAAAATGTTAAACCCTAGTGCTTTAGCTCTGTACCAGTTATAACAATGTAACAATCACTTATTGTAGAGAAAATTACGCGCGTATATAAGTAATGCGTTATCGGAAGAACACTAGTGGGCCAATTTAACCTTATATTTTGTTACAAAACTTTTCATTCATACCAGAAAATTCTTATACTATTAATTTCTTTCTTTAAAACAGAAATTCATGATTAGATTATTCATGATTAGACAAAAAATTTTCTTTGAAGACTTCCTGTGTGAAATGGAAATTTTTGAATTAAAAAAAAAGTATTTTCATGTATTTACTATGTTTGACAGATTTTCCAAATTTGCATTTTTTATTAAATTCAAAAATTTTGATTTCACAACGGAAATTTTCAAAAAAAGTATTTCTTCTTCCTGTTTCCATGAAATATCTGTCTTAAATAAAGGAAAAAAAAATGCATTAAATTTCTGGTGTTAATGATATATTTCGAAACAGAAAAAAAGTGCTAAGTTTACCTGTTGTTTGTACTTTAGCCACTTGCGCCTATACTTTCTTATATAGTAAATGATTTTCGCAGTGTCCTGTATCAACCCTTAAAGTTTGTACCATGAAATTAGAATCACCCTGTATATATCCTTATATTATTTTCTTCAAACAATACTCGTACTGCCATTCAGCTTTTATTAAAAACGCACAATGTAAGTGGGCGAAGTAGTAAATCAATCAACTTAACTTTAATGAAAACCTGACAACACGTTTAAGGATAATGATATTAGAAGAGAGTACTACGTAATGAAAGCATCACATAATGAAAGACTTCATTAAGATTTTTTGTACGATAATTTGTATAAAAGCGAACGAAACATATCCTTGGAGAATACTTCTGCGAAATTAATATATAATTCAACGGCTGAGATTCTAACGTATTAAATCATTGATTGGCATTATAAATTAATCGTCATAATTTTACGACAGAGTCATTTGCAGTTATGACATATTAATAATTATTAGGAAAGTGAAGTGCTATCAAGATTTTGTAAATAGGTAATAGATTGAAGTATATACTGACATTTTGATTAGATTGTTAAGAATAAGGTGAAACTATTTTGTAAGTTAATATTTGCTTCATCTATATTTTAGCAAATATTTTAAAACATAAATTGCAGAAGAAATGTTTCATAGTGTTTGTGCGGCACAAAGGAAGTGTACTAAATGTTTAACACAATAATATTTGCCTTATTTATCGGAAATATGTCTATTATTGATTTAAGAAATATCTGAAATACAAACGTCTGGAATTACTTAAAAAAATATGTAAGCGTACCAACAACGTACGTCGTTTCAAATTTTTTTGTTGTAAAACTAGCATTGTAGTGTTAACAAGTCGAAAATTTCAAACCAAACGTGTCATATGACGTGTGTTCGCATTGTAATAAGCTTTATAAATGTTCTGATCTTGGTAAAATAAGTATTACATTTGTCCGAAAAGGGGTAACATCATTAAAATTCCCTTGAATCTATTTTTACCCCATTAGTTATAATGTTATGGAATAATTTTAAATTTCCAGGTACATATCATTCTATTCATTTTTTTAAATGATGCTTCGTAATGCTATTCAACTTTTACATGCAACGCACGATGCAAGGGAACGAAGTATTAAATCAGTCAACTAACTTTAATAGAATCCTGACAACACTGTTAAAGATAAAGATGCTAGAAGCCTCTTCTATGTAACGAACGTATAGGATAATGAAAGACTTCATTAAGATTTTTTGTACGATAATTTATATAAAAGCGAATGAAACATATCCTTGGAGAATACTTGTGCGAAATTAATATATAATTCAGCTGCTGAGATTCTAACGTATTACTTTAGTGACTGACATTCTAAATTAATCGTCAAAATTTTACGACAGAGTCATTTGCAGTTATGACATATTAATAATTATTTGGAAAGTGAAGTCCAATCGAGATTTAGTAAATAGGTTAATAGACTGAAGTATATACCGATATTTTTATTAAATTGTTAAGAATTAGGTTAAAATATTTTGTAAGCTAGTATTTGTTTCATCTATATTTTAGCAAAGATTTTTCATCCATTGATCGCCTAAACGACAAGTTTCAAATTTTCAAATTTGTAGCTGAACGCTGTTTGCTACCACAAGCTCTCAGAGATGAGTTTCAGTTTATAAGATTTTAAAATTTCAAGACTTTAATTAAGGCCACTTTTTTCAATTGAAAAAAAGTGGTGGTGATGTAAGTAACTTAACCCTTTTAGCGCAGTGTTACGACTCCTGCAACACCTAAATTTAATTCCAAACTTACAAACGGCACCAATAATATTTTAGTAAAATTTTACTTTTACAATGACAGCTTAAGTCAGGGAATTCTTAATTTCTAGAAAAGTCTTTTGTAAATTCCTGTGTCAGCCAACAATTTCTTATTTTACGAACAAAATTTGTCTGCGCCGGAAAGGTTTAAATATGTGCATTTATTTTCACAGTTGCATGAACGCAACACCAGCGTGTAATGGGTTAAACGTAGATCGCAGATTAAACACTTCACACTCTTCATACGTCATTAGGGAAGTGTACTAAATGTTTCATACAATAATATTTGCTATATTTAAAGAAACTACTTCTATGTTAAAATATAGCATCATTTGCTTTACGAAATTTCAGATAATTAAATGCCTGGAATCCCTTGAATCTTCTGAGGAGTAGGACCACAGTATGTAATTTCGAAATTTTTGTAGTAAAACAAGCATTGTTTTAAAAAAAGCAATTCCAACAGAACATTGTATATCAAAGAAAATTTATCTGTACATACACAGATATCAGTTTGTCAGTTTGGGGCTTAACCCTTTAACGACCAAAGCATTTTCATTGCTAAGATGTTGAAATAAATGCTTGACATCGGTAAAAGTGAACAAATATATTCGTAAATAAGAAAAAGTGATTTTTCACATACCTAATAAAATTGATTTTTCTAGATTGAAATTCCGGTGTCATTGTTTCATATCGGAATTAAAATTTTGCGGTTTCGTAGAGAAACCAATGAACGTTAAAGGGTTAAGTATGATATCATGCTGTTAATATGTAATTTTGCACTGTTTTTTTTAGTTTAATGTTAGCTTTTAACCCTTTCCGGCACACCTAATTTTAATTCGAAAGTTGCAAACGGAGCCAGTAATATTTTACTACAATTTTGCTTTTACAATAAAAGCTTAAATTAAGGATTTCAAAATATCTAAAAAATTCGTTTTTGGATTCCGGTGTCACTTGATAATTTCTCCTTTTATTACAGATTTTGCCCGTGCCGTAAAGGGTTAATTCATAAACTTTAACTCAAAACTAAAGCTGCAGCCTTTAAGGCCCCACACTAGTCACTGAAAAAGAACCGGATTATAATGTAATGTCTATGGGGACGTTCGTTTCAAATATCTCGCACAAAATATAATATTTTTACCTGATTTTATTTTTCGCATAGGATAGATGAGAACAATCTACAACCGGCCTAGTTTTTACTTTTTCGATTTTGGTTTTACTTTTTTTATATTAGACAAATTTCAGTTTCACAACCGGTTTTAAAAGTAAAGGTCTTTAAAAAAAAATCTGAAAAAAAAAAACAAGGTTGGTTTTAAATTGTCCTGAGCATTCCTACCGAAAAAAATCATATAAAAGTATTAAAATTTAACCGAGGTATTTGAAAAGAACTCCTCCGTAGACTTTAAATTATCATCCGGGTCTTTTTCTGTGATTAGTGATGCGTTTTAACTCAAAATTCAGCAAGATTCAGCAAAATAGTCGCATACCACATGTGGCTTAGTTTTATTAAGGGATTAAGAATTATCATGAGTAAGTTTAAATAGTTATTATTATTTTATAAGATAATACACATTAGACATATTAAAAAAACTGCTATTCGAAATTTTCCGGTGTAAATTCCAGTAATAATTAGAAGTCGGTCAATTGGTAAGACTTTACATTTCTGTTCTCTGGCCGTGAGTTTTTCAATTGCTCCGCCCAGGTTCTATTCTTGCCCTGTATAATTTTTCAATTTCTTTGTTCTACGTTAACGATGTACATTGAAAAAAATTCCTGATTTAAAATACCAGATTTAATATTTTAGACATACAAGAAAACTTTACATATTAAAAAAAAAAAATCTTTAGTTTAATTATGAGTTTTTAAAATTAAATTAAACTTTCATGATCAGTGGCGTAGCTACTGATGGGAATCCAGATGCTCTGGATACCACAGATTTTGCAAAATACTGTTCGCTTTATATATTAAGAGAATATTCTGCTATTAGTCAAGTTGAAAACGTTTTATAACACTACTGGTATATACAGCATTTGACCCCCATCCTTCTTAGCTACTCCTCTGGTCATGATCGAACGGATTCGTTGAAAGGTACTGGGTAAAAGATTTTAATGGATTAGTCATAGCTGCCAACTTCTTTTTTTTATTCAATGGAAAATTTGAAGCTCCTTTTAAAATAGGCAAAAATTTCTGTGTTCTAAATAAGGCTAAATTTTGTTATTTAACAATAGAACGGCGGGACTTTTAAAAAATACATTTCAAACCAGAAAAATTATTTGAAATCATTTATTTTATTTGTTTAGCTCTTTTCATTGTAACTGATACGTAACTCATTTCTTGAAAAATTTTCTGGTTCGAATCAACCATTAGTCCAGTGATCGGTGTCGAATTGACACCTTCCTGCCGTTCTAGAGTTAAAAGGCTAATTGTAGCGACTTAAAAATGTAGAATTAAGAATTAAATTTTTGTGGTATAAGAAAGCGTTAGTGACCGTAACTATGTAGTTATTGTAAAGTGATTTCATAACTTTTATTATTTTTTTTTTATTATAGAAAACACACTCTTAAAATACAGTTGATTAGGTTAGGAAATCTGTAAACATTCTGTTCTGATACTATTACATATTCCATTTTGACTATAAAATTTATTTATAGTCAAATAATTATAAATAATATATTATAATATCCATTTTGACTATAAAAAAAACATTCCATTTTGTTTTTAAGTAAATAAAAACATTGTCTATTATTCGATCGAATTTTTAAATAATTTTAAAATTTTTCATGGAAAATATGTATTTTTCTTTATGAGTCTTGCTATCAAATAATAAAATATCTCACGACGAATGAAAAATGCTGTAATCATGGTAAATAATTTAAAACTTTAACACTAAAACCGCCGGGTATTCTACTCAAGTTTCATAAAAAGGGTTTCACACCAGAATTTTAATTTTAAACAATTTAGCTTACTTAATTAGCCTATTTTTATACTGAACACGTTTAACATATCTCATGAAGAAAATTCTGGTTCGAGTCAATTATTATCAGTCTGGCAGGGGTCAATTTGACCCCTAATGGCGATTCCAGTGTTAAGTCTAAATATTCAAACATGTTTCTATAATCCACTACCTTGTCACAAAGAAACCCATGATTTGTTTATATCTCCATAAAAAAGAATTTATCCAATGTTATATAATACATAACATAATCATAAATCACAATGCTCTTTAAAAAAAGAAATAAAATTACATTATCTCTCTCTCTGTATATATATATATTTCTAGAAATTATGCTATCAAAATAATTTTTAAGCTTGCATTAACAAGTAAAAAGGAAAAATGACTTAATGGAACTCATCTTTAGCCTTAAAATATTTAAAGTTTTTTTTTATCAATTCTTCCAAGCTTTACAGTAACTTTAATCATAATCCCTTTTTAAAATATTTGTTAGACTAAAATCAATCTTGCAAATTCTTGCATAATACTTGACTAAACAAATGGGATAAAATATTTCTCTTAATTTAAAATCAAAAAAGAATTTCTTTAAAATAATTTAAATCTAACTTCCATATTTTATCCTTACTAGTTTTAATCAAGACTTGTACGGTAATCCTTGAAACAAATATTATTCTTATAATAATGGGAAAATAAAGTATTAAAATTTAATTTCTTTACTGTCAAATAAATTCTGGAAAATCTTAGTTTGCAATGAACTTTATGTAATCACAAATTTAGTTGCCACTGAAAAGATTATAACATTTGCAAAGGGCGTCTGATATAACGTTGATGAAAGAATGAAAAAAGCTGTTTTGGGGAGGTTTGTTTAAGCAGAAAGCCTTGTAAATTCAAATAGTAGTATTTTTCAAAAGTTTTCCTTCACATATTTGTCTCAGAAAAATAAAGCTGTTTCGTATAATCATGAACATAAATCAGCCTTTAACAGCTGCTCTTTTTGCGTGTCGGAGTGAAAGCCTAGTATTAATGGGACAGAGACGAAGGGGCTATAAGTGTATGTATTACATGGAACTAGAGGTTAATTTAGGGGATGGGCCGTGAGAAAATACCTCCACTGAGTAATGAGATACCAACCGGCAAATTTCAGATTTTGTGTTTTCAAAGGTGAAAAATGCAATGTCACCCGAAACTCTAAAATACTCTTATTGGAGCCACAGAAATCCTTACCGGAGAAAAGTGTCAGAATTCAAAATTCCTTGGAACTTCTAAGAAGTCTTCCAGACTTTAGGTAGACCCTTTGTTAGACCCTTTCTGGCACACTGTGCCCGGTCTGGGATACCTAATTCTTGTTAGAATATTCTAATTGAAGTTTTAAATCGCAGAAATCTCAGTCCTCACATGGAAGGATCAATTTTCTTCAAACAACAAAAATCAAATACTTCTGCCTATCAAATTTTGACTCATACAAATATTTTTTTCTGGGACCGTCAAATTATTATTATTTTTTTAAACCAACAAATTTATTTGATAAGTTCAACCAACACTTGATCAATCCAATGTAATGTTTGGCTGATGTTAAATTAACTATTTGTTTTTCATGCAACTAAGGCAAAATAATTTTTAAATAAATAAATTGCTAAAAATACATAGTAATCTTTGAAAACTGAAAAATTCAAACATATGTGTCTTAATTGCTCATATCGGCCTACAACGATGATCTGCATTTGATATTTTCATAAAATAGGAATGATCCTGCCTACAATAACACTTTTAACTTAATTTTAAATACGAAATATCTTTTAACCCTCTGGATCCCAAACCGCCCGAGTCCGCCCGAGAGATTGTAATTC
The DNA here is from genome assembly GCA_964019185.1 of Maratus speculifer. Taxonomy (NCBI): domain Eukaryota; kingdom Metazoa; phylum Arthropoda; class Arachnida; order Araneae; family Salticidae; genus Maratus; species Maratus speculifer. The sequence continues at coordinate 237,513,784 of OZ025300.1, forward strand.
GTATACTTCAGTTCCCACCAGAAAATTAAAAGAACAATATTTGCTTTAATCAATAACAGAATATTCCGTATTTAAATAAAACGAAATTAGCTATTGAATTTTTCTGCTGTGAAATGAACTAAACAATTTCTAGAACGTGTTCTAGCATGGGAATTAAAGGGTTAAAAATAGCGATGGAAATCCTTTGTCTACATGTGAGTGATTATTTATCTTTTGTATTTATTTCAGGTAAAAACTATAAGTAGCCTACATTCGAAACTGAAAAAAGTTTAACCCTTTGCAGCGCAGAGCAAATTCATTGTTTAAGTGTCGAAATTAATGACTGACACCGGAATTTGAAAACATTTTTATTTTAAGTATGAAAAAAAAAATCTCTATTCCACTCATTCAATAAACATAATTTTTTCTGCAAAATTCTGGTACCGATGTGGCGTTTGAGAATTAACCTTCCTACCCAGTTCAAATTTTACTCAATCTTGATAAAAACATTTCACACCAGAATTGTTATTTAAAACATTTTAATATGTTTAATTGGCTTTTTTTTTTTTTTTTTTTTTTTTTTTTTTTTTTTTTACTTTGGATCTGTTATTTAACTTTTTTTATGAAAAATGTTCTGGTGCGAATCGTATAAAACAAATTATAGCTATAGGGTAGGAAGGTTAAAACTAATTGTTTTTATAGATATACCTCCGCGCCGCAATTTGTTAAAGCAAGCCATCTGCAGTCTTAAGATATTTTTTTATATTCCTTTTATCAATTTATCGATCTAAGTTTTAATCAAGTTCAAAATAATTTTCATCATAAGCACTTCCATAAATATTTACTAAAAGAAAATTCGGATTTAGTTCTTCAGAGCAAAATGATTCAACTTCTAGAACTCGATCAATTAACTTCGTAAACAGACTTTTTCGGTATTTCAGGCTGAATATCTGTTTTCAATGAAATGAATTTTTTCGAAAAATAATTTTAAATGGATTTTCAAAAGCTTAACTGCTATTAGGAAAGTTTAAAGATAGAATTATAATGAAATTATTGAAAGGTAATTCTCCAAACTTTTGGATGAAATGGATTTTTCCATTTCTGAACGTCAATATTCTCAAAATTAAAAGATTCTTTAGTAGAAAGGATATATTTTATCCAAACTATTTTTAATAAAGATTCATCCCACAATTATTGAAATAAATTTTATTTTTAGAGAATTTGCAATGATGTAGTGACCTTGTACTTGTAAAGTTTGTATTTCATACTTTTCAAGTACATTTTACGAAAATTCTTGTTTAATTTCAACATTATAGATCCATTAATAGTGTCGCTGAAAAAGCTTACTCATTTTCAATGGGCGTCCGAAATTCGCTTTTTAATTTTAACGCACTTTTTTATTTTGAAATTAGATAATTTTTATCATTTTTATATTAGTATATATATAGATAAGAACTGTGTAGAAGTTTCAAAAATATGTAAATATGGTCTAAAAATGGTGTTTGGAATTCTAGTATCATTTTAACGCATATGCGGTAATTGTCCCTTTGTTATTTTATTTTAATTTTTATCGTGTTTTTATTTTTATTATTTTATTATTTTTATTATTCATATTGTGCTGTATTGTCAAATTGTGGCCAAAGAGTTAAAACTGTGTAGAATGCATGGAACTTCCATGAAGTCTGCCGGTAATATTTCATGTAAAAAAAAAAGTCTATTTAAGATTTTAATCCCAGAATTCCAAGTAGTCATACGTAATCGGAGAATTTGTAAGATATATATTCAGGACAGCCACTTACCGATTATTTTTTTTTAAATTATACTAAATCCACTACTTTTACACTAGAACGTACAGAAGGAGTCGATTGAACTCCGATCTTTTAATTAAATTTCAATTCGAGCCAGAATTTTTTCTTTAAAAAGTTAAATTTAAACCGCATAGATTTACGTTAACTCCTTACAGGGTGGTGTTGGCAAATGACAACGCCTAATCTTCATTCCAAATTGCCAGACTAACACCAGAAATTTTCTCGGAAAATTTCACTTTTATCACATACGCAAAAATACATTTTTATTAACTTACAAATAATATTTCGTTTAAATACTGGTGTCAGTCAACTATTTCAACATTTTACGAATACAAGTACCTACCCCGGAAGGGGTTAAAAAAGGTAAATTAAATTATTTGTAATAAAAATTCTGATATCAAATGTTATTACCGAACTTGAATAAAATTTCCGGGCGTACGATTTAAAAAAAAATACATATTATTCCTCTTCAATATTTTGCGAAAGTGCACCTGAAAAAATTTCTTTTGTAAAAAATGGTGCTAATTAAAATTGAAAAATAGTCGTCAATGGAAGTTCTGCATCTGTTATAAAATAAGCAATCCCCTCCCCCCTAAAAAAGTAAATAAATTAATTTATTACTTAAAAAACATTAAAAGATGTTCTAAAATTACACCTATCTTGAATCTTTCAAAACTTAAATTACAAATCAAGAAAGCATGTATCGCTCTACAATGATGATCTGAATTTGATATCTTCAGAAATAGAATGAAGAACTACCGCGTATTTCAATGTATAAGCGGAGTACCTGACTTTTCATTGAAAAAGTGTCCAAAATAGGAAATCCGTATATAAGCCGATGTAAAGAAGAGTAAAAATTTAGCAAATAAAAACTTAGCTTTCTTTTATTGCACAGTTAATAAGAAAAAATTACGTGCCCTCCAAAACTCTAGATATATCCTACAGATATTTGATAATCCCTTATGGCTTTATTTCTATTCTTCAACAATCGGACATTTGTTAAAATTAATTTATAGAATGTCTCCGTTCGAAAGGGACTGAATAGATGTCATCTACGGATGGAGATATGATACATGGTGATAATTAGAAAAAAGTGACATCGTTGGTATTTCTGAATGAACAAAGATGCTTATGTTGAATTACCACAAGAAATGATCGTACTATCTTTAAAAATGTTGCATTAAACTCTTCGCTACTGGCGATTTTTACAGTATATTTAATATTACTGAATTATTTCTTCTCTCGTTTGACTTCAGAGCGAGATTTTTGTTTTATTTTCATTAGCTCGAATCTTAGAATTCGAAACATATTATTCTTTTATCGAAATTTCATTTATATTTGAGTATCATTATTAAAATGGGACAAAACTGATGTACCCATTTGGGTACTCAGGGACTGAAGAGTTAACCCCATCGGGACAATCGACACGTATACGTGCCGCAAAAAGGCTTAAGGATCCTTTTTTTATTCCCACTAGTAAAATTTTATAATAAAGTTTGCTTTATTCAATCGGAACATTTTCTCGATTTAATAAGGCACAAATTTGTGTTTCTAAAGACCGGTGACAAAACATTAAAATTTTCGTAAAACGTTCCCGTCGCGAAGGGGTTAATAATGGGCTGAGTGGAACTGAAGATGACGCCATTGTTGAAGCAGATGGTGACGGTGATTAAACAAATAATGACGATCTTCATCTTGCTGTACCAACGAAAACGATTTTAACCCATTAGTGCCTAGCGTCCCTTTTTAAAAACGCTTCAAAAGATGCGTGTGTTTTTGACACCGGTAAAAAAGAACAGCAATCTTTATTTTATTTAATTGAAACATTTTCGTACTTGATGAACTAAACTTAATTCTTTTAAAAATAATGGTGCCAACCGAATAAAATTTGTGCAAAAGGTGGTGGGCACGAATGGGTTAACCCTTTAACGATTATAGCATTTTCATTGCTAAGATGTCGAAATAAATGAATGATACTGGTAATTAATAAGAAATATATTTCTAAATAAGAAAATGTGATTTTTCACATACAAAATAAAAGGGATATTTTTAGATAAAAATACCGGTGTGAGTGTTGCGTATAGGAATTAAAATTATGTGGTTTCGTGGCGAAACCAATGAACGGTAAAGGGTTAAGACGTTGCTTGAAAATTCTGATAATGACTTGGTAGTAAATGCTCATTGGTGACTTTTTCATTGTAAAAGAATGGAGTATCAAACTACTTTTAGAAATTCTGAGTTTTTTTATGTTTTTATATTCACTATCTTTTTATTCTGGAATGTGAAACTTCGAAATTATCTTGGACTCGTTTATAAACCGACTCCCTTACTTTGGAGCCAAACAAAAAAAGCAAAATCCTCGTCTTATATCTGAAAATATGCGGTACTGAAAAAATTCAAATTATCCGCTCTAGCATAGTGTGTAACTTAGTTATGAATAAAAATGCCTTTTAAGAATAGCGTTGAAAATCCTTTATCAGTATATCAATGATTGTTTTCAATTTTCTAGAAAATATTAAACGTAAAATAATCTAATTAACCTACAGTCGAATGGGAAAACAATTTAATAAAAGCCACCTGCAGTCATTTAAAAAAAAATTATATTAATTTTATCAATTTATTGATCTATGCTTCGATCAAATTCAAAATAACTTTTATCATAATCTCTTTCATAAATATTTGCCAGAATAAAATCTAGACTGAATTCTACAGAAAAATCTGATTCCCTAAATTCGATCAATTACGTTCATATATAGACTTCTTCTGGTATTTCAGGGTAAATATCTGTTTTCGATTAAACTGAATTTTTTAAATGGAATTTCTAAAACTGCACTGTTAATAAGAAAGTTTAAAGATAAAATTATAATGAAATTATGGAAATGTCGCTTTCCAGATTTTGGACGATATGTTTTTTTTTTTCATTTTTGCATGCTAATTTTCTAAAAAAATTAAAGCTTATTTTATAAAAATAGTTTTATAATATTTTGAGAAGTGTTGTGGTTTCAGTTGCGGTAAAATGAAGTACTTCGGAGAAGATTTATGTGTAAAATTCTGAAACTATGATATTCCGTATTTGATAGAGGCACACTTATACATACACATGTCTATTATTTATTTCTTTATTTTAATCCTTTCACGGGCAAAGTACTTCTACTACTGAAACAAACATAATCAAAATAAACAAGAGAATTAAAAATTGAACAACCAAAAGAAACAATCATAACGTTATATAATGTTATATACGTGTTTTAAAAATTTCTGGAATCACATTCATTAATTTTCCTAACTAAGTTCAATATCAGATTTAAAATAACTTTTATGATAATCCCCTTCGTAAATGATTGCTAAAATGAAATCAATCTTAATTTCTTAACGAAAATCTAACAAAACAAACTGGATACAATACGTTTATATGCAGTCTTGTAGGAGATTTCTTAGTTTATATGCAATGAAGTTAATAAACAAGCTGTGTAAATATTTTCAACAGGATTAAGTAATCCAAAAATAAATTTTAAATGCAATGTCGAAATACTGACTGTAAATAAAGAATTTAGGAAAAGATTTATTGTTAAATTATGGAACAGAGATTTTGCGAAAAGTAGCATTTTGTCGCGTTATACATCATGGTAAAGTAATTTTAAAGAAAATGAAAGTTATTTTTAATTCATTTCGTATTTTTTCTTTGCATTTCACATTCTTATAATATTTTTAAATTCAATAGCGTTAGCAGCAATTATTTAAAATTTTATTACAATAGATTTCAGAATTATACTTTATTGAAATATAATTATTTTTATGTATAAGAATTGGTTTCTTTTTCAAGAGTCATATTTTATTTTTAAATATAGCTAGGATTAAATGCATTCTTCGATTAGTGCGTTATGCACCATAACACAAACTTTTTTAGAACTTTTGATACAAATGCAAGATCATCATTAATTTGTCGTTTACCCTTAAATGCATATTGTATCATTTTCGATACCATAAGTGTTCCCGATTTATTGGGGGTTTTATTCACATATTCCGTATTCTCACCAAAAATTTAAAAGAGCAACTTTCACTTTACTTAATGACAGACCATTCGTAATTAATTTAAAAAAAATTTACTATTTAGATTTTTCTGGTATGAATTCTGATTCTTTGGATTGCGCATTTTTTGGAACGCGTTCTATCCTATGCATTTAAAGGTTAATATAATTAAAATGATGAATTAAAATTATAAAGATTTTATGTTTAACTTAACCGTGTAAATACGTCTACTTACAAGAATTATTTTGAGGAAGAGTGATTTAATTTTTTTTTTTCAAGTAAACACACTAAACCGTGTCATAAAATGTGATAAAATATATATTATAGATTTACCATTTGAAGTTATACAGAATAAAAATGTACTTGAGAAATATTTTCGTGGAAGCGTGTCAAGAAGTTTTTCTTTTTGCTTTTGATAACTTATTTGTACACTGTTCTTTGTTTCGGTCTTTGAGAGGAATTCAAAAGCTTAGGTCAAAGATTAAAAAAAAATATTTTTGAATACAGTGTTGTGAAGATTCTTTTGAAAGGAAACTAGGCAAATATGTAAACACTTAAATAAATAATACTATCGATTTTCCAAAAGGTAGTTAATATAATTGTTTTTAATTTCGGACATAAGTAAAATAATAAGAAAATGTTGTTAAAACGACATGTTAAAATTTTAATGCAGAAGAAAGCAATTATTGGAAAAATGTTAACATCCTGACATGCACATAAATCTAAATAATATGATGTTTGTGGTATTTAAAGAAGAAATGTCATGTAATATATTGATATATAACATTTTATTTCTGACACAGTATTTGTGACGAATGAAATTTAGTGATCAAATATTTGAATTTTTTTTTTTATTAAGATATATTTTTTTCTATGTACGAGAATTAGCTTCTTTTTCGAGAGTTATATTTTGTTAATAAATATTTCTATGGTTAAATAAATTTTTCGATTAGTGCGTTGTCACTGTAATGCAAATGCACTTTTATAGAACTTATAGTGCAAGTACTACTTCATTTTGAATTTTCCGTTTAATATAATTAGAATTATGAATAAAAAAATATACATATTTTATGTTTAACTTCACATACAAGTAACCGTATAAATACTGTTACATAAAGAATAATTTTGAAAAAAAGCGATTTGAAATCTTTTTTTTTTCTTTTTTCAGTTAATCTAACTAGACCGTTTCAGGAAAATGTGATAAAATACATTATAGATTAACCATTTGAAGTCACACAGAATAAAAATGTACTTTAGAAAAAAATTCGTGGAAGCATGTCAAAAAGATTTTCTTTTCGTACTACTGTTCTTTGTCTCGGTGTTTGAAGGGGAATTTTAATGCTTAGGTCAAAGATTCTAAAAATATTGTCGAATACAATGTTGTGAGGATTCTTTTGAAAGAAAACTTGGCAAATATTTAAACACTTAAGTAAATAATGCAACAGATTTTCTGAAAGGTATTTTATGTAAATGTTTTTTATTTCGGACTTTAGTAAAATAATAAGGAAATGTTATTAAAATGTCATGTTAAATTTTTAACAAAGAAGAAAGCAATTATTGGAAAAGAGATAACATGTTAACTTGACTTTAAAACTTAATAGTATGATGGTTTTTTTTAATTTTAAAGAAGAAATATCATGTAACATTGTATTGACATGTAACATTGTATTTTTGACACGGTATGGCTCACGAATGATATTTTTGATAAAAGATTTGAAAATTATTTTATTAAAATATATTCAGTTCTATGTATGAGAATTATGAGCTATTATGAGCTATTTATTTCTATGTATGAGCTAATTTTTCTAAAGTTATATTTTATTAATATATATTTCTATGTTAAAATGCTTTCTTACATTAGTTTGTTAAGCACCATAAGACGAACTTTTATAGAACTTTTAATGCAAATTCCACTTTATTATTGTTTTTTGAGATCATTATAATTATGAATAAATATTATAAATATATTAAGTTTAATTTCATATACATATAACCACCCAAATACTGCAACTTACATAGAATTACTTTGAGAAAGAATGATTTAAAATCTTTTTTTTCTTTTTTTCAGATAATCAGACTAAACCGTTTCAGAAAATGCGATAAAATACATTATAGATTTACCGTTTGAAGTTATAAAGAATAAAAATGTACTTGAGAAAAATTTTGGTGGAAGCGTGTCAAGAAGATTTTTCTTTTCGTACGTGTTTGTATATTGGTCTTTGTCTCGATGTTTGAGGGGAATTTTAATGCTTAGGTCAAAGATTCTAAAAATATTGTTGAATATAATGTTGTGAGGAATCTTTTGAAAGAAAACTTGGCAAATATTTAAACACTTAAGTAAATAATGCAACAGATTTTCTGAAAGGTATTTTATGCAAATGTTTTTAATTTCGGACGTTAGTAAAATAATGAGAAAATGCTATTAAAATGGAATGTTATATTTTAATGCAGAAGAAAGAGATTACTGGAAAAGGGATACTATCTTGACTTTCACTTAAAACTAAATAAAATGAGGTTTTTGGTGTTTAATGAAGAAATGTCATGTATAGTTTGCTTACATTATTATACTGCTGATTAGTATTTTATTTATTTTTAATCGTTAAATATTGGGAGTTAGCAAAAGGTTGTGACTGATTACATAGCTTACAATTTTGACTATGCTAATATTTTTTATAAACATATTATATAGTTACAGTTAATTACACGTGTAGTGAGTGAACATGCAGTTTATTTAAGGTAATATTCAGTAGAGTTAGCGACGTTATTTAAAATTTTGTAATAAAAGATTTGAGAATCATATTTTATTGAAATATATTTACTCCTATGTATGAGAATTAGTTTCTAATTTCTAGGATTAGATACATTCTTCGATTAGTGGGTTATGCTTCCATCACACAAATTTTATAGAATTTTTAATTCAAGTGATAATTTATAGATAATTTTCCGTTTAAAATATTTAAAATGATGAATAAAAATGATATTTTTTTATTTTAAACTTCAAACAGAGATAATCTTATAAATACTGCTACTTATAAAAAATTATTTTGAGAAAGAGCGATTTAAAATCTTTTTTTTTTTCAGTTAAACACACTAAAACCTTTCAGGAAAATGTGATAAAATATATTACAGACAAATATGTTACATTTGAAGTTCTACAAAATAAAAATGTACTCGAGAAAAATTTCCGTGGAAGCGTGTCAAGAAAATTTTTCTTTTCATACTTGTTTGTATTCTGTTCTTTGTCTCAGTATTTGAGAGGAATTATAGTGCTTGGGTCAAAGATTCTAAAAATACTGTTGAATACAATGCAGTGATGATTCTTTTGAAAGCACACAAGGCAAATATTTAAACACTTAAAGATTTGAAAATTATTTTATTAAAACATATTTATTTCTATGTATAATAATTAACAACTTTTTCGAAAATTATATTTTATTAATAAATATTTCTATGTTTACATGCATTCTTCGATTAGTGCGTTATGCGCCATAAGACAAACTGTTATAGAACTTTTTTATGCAAATGCTACTTAAGATGGATTATAATTATGAATAAATATTATGAATATTTAATATTATGAATATTATGAATTTAATTTCACATACATTTAACCCCCAAAATACTGCTACTTATAAAGAATTATTTTGAAAAAGAGCGATTTAATATTTTTTTTCAGGTAAACAGACTAAACCGTTTTAGAATTTTTGATAAAATACGTTATAGATTTACCATGTAAAGTTATACAGAATACAAATGTACTTGAGAAAAGTTTTCGTTGAACCGTGTCAAGATTTTTCTTTTTGCACTTGTTTGTATACTGCTCTTTTGTCTCGGTGTTTCAGAGGAATTTTACTGCTTAGATCAAAAATTCTAAAAATATTGTCGAATACAATGTAGTGAGGATTCTTTTGAAATGAAACTACGCAAATACTTAAACACTTAAGTAAATAATACTATCGATTTTTTCAAAAGGTATTTAATGTAAATGTATTTAACCCGTCAGTAGTCGCGTGTCGGTCTTTTCGCCGCCCGTATAACTTATCTTCTCCTAATTTATATCACAATACAAATACAACGGAGATCTAGCATGTAGCTGACTTTGAAGCTTTCTCGACCACCTTAGTGAAGTAACAGGACACCTCTGATTTTCTTTCAGGTACATTTTTTAGAAACAAAGTTGAAATTGGCGAAAAAGTCTACGAAAAAATCACTAATGTGAGTTCAGTTTTACTTTTTCCAATTACTCCACATCTCATGAATAAAATGCATACTTTAAGAAAATTGCAAATTTATATGTTTGTTGTAATGTTATTTTCGTATATTAGGTGAAAAATATTTCTTACATTACATATTTGGTATGCGGGGGGGCCAGCGGCGAAAAGACCGAGCGCGACTAATGACGTTGTGCAAAAAGTCGCGACTACTCGCGGGTTAATTTCTGTTTTTCGTAAAATAATAAGGAAATGTTATTAAAACGGCATGTTAAAATTTTAATGCAGAAGAAAACAATTATTGGAAAAGGGATAACATCTTGATTTGCACTTAAAATTAAATAGTATAATGTTTTTGTTGTTTTAAGAACAAATGTCATGTAACATTGCATTTGTGGCTTAGTATTTGTCTGAATGACGTTTTGTGATGAACGATTAGATTTTTATTAAAATATGTTTATTTCGATGTATAAAATTTAGCTTCATTTTCGAGAGTTATATTTTTTTAACCTTCCTACCATGTTGAAATTTTACTCAAACTTGATTAAAATATTTGACATCAGAATTTTTATTTAAATCCATTTAACATACTTATTTAACTTAAATCTTTGTTTTATTTATTTAATTTACTTTATGAAAATTTTACTGGTTTGGATCGAATGAAGGGCATTATAGGACTGGGTCGATAAGAACCATTCAGGGTAGGAAGGTTAACACCAGAACCGCGGGAAAATTCATTCAAATTTTATAAAAATATTTCTCACCGAAATTTTTATTTAAAACTGTTTAAGTTATTTATTAAAAATATTTTTGCTCAGCTTATACTTAGTTTATTTTATTAAGAGATTTCTGGTTCGAATCGACATTTCTCCATATGATACGGGTCAAAATGACCCGTCGCCGCGGTTCTAGTGTTAATATAATATTTGTAGGTATAAATGCATTCTCTGATCCGTGCGTTTTGCAATATAATACAAACTTTTATAGAACTTTTAATGCAAATACTACTTTATTATTGTTTTTCCGTTAAAGATGATTATAATTATGAATAAATATTATAAATATTTTAAGTTTACAGTGGTGGTCAAAAGTTTCCGGCCAGCAAAAATTTTTCAGTTAATTTGTAAGTATACACATATGATGAGGAACCTCAAAGTGATACTTATACATTTTATTGACAAAAAAAGTTAGGAACTTAATTATAGAAGAACGTGTAAAAGTCAATAAATTTAATTGACAAAGTTAATTATAAAGGAAAAAAAGTTCTCAAAAGTTTCCGACTAGATTCACACGTCTGTAAAAAAGTGGTATTGTAATAGAAAATTACAGTGATCAACAACATTTACAATTAATATTTTATCGTATTACTATTTTTTAGCTTTAGTAATAAGCACTGCGGCGCAGTAACGTGACATTCATACATTTAACGGTTAAAGATCGTCTATGATACGTTTTTTCACATTTCTTGCAATTTTGGCAAATTTCGGCTGAGTTGGAATATTTATAGTTACACAGACTTTTGCCAACTTCTTTCCAACGATTTTCTATTGGATTCATGTTGGGCGTTTGGGCTGACCATTTCAAAAACGAATTTTTTTATGCGAAAACTATTGCTTATCGAGGCTTGCATACATTATTTATGTCGTTATCATGTTAAGAAAAATATTTGTTACCAATTTTTTCTCTAATAAGGCAGAAAATGGTCTTGCAAGATATCCTTATACATTGAATTATTCACCTGTCAGTGGATTTCAAATAACGGACCGACACTTTTTGAAGAAGATACTCCCTACGGCATAACGTGTCTTCATGTAGGAATAACATAGGTCGAATCATATCTTTTGTTGTTAGGTCATCGGAGATTGTGTCTATCATCACTTCCAAAACTGTTTAGAATTCGATTGATGGAAAAATAGTACTTTTACTCAGTTTTCACTTGACCAGACTTTCTGTTTTTTGGAAAACGCCAGTCGGGTACGTTTATTTTTTTTTTTAATTATGAAAATTTTTGAACACCGACTTTTCCAAAATGTTCTGTATCACATCAGCATCATGACACGGTAGACCGACTTATTTCAGCAATATTTTCATTCCGTGAATCGCAGTATATTACAACGGAATTTTCATGCGAATTATCAATTGTTTTTCTCCTGATATTTCTGCCCACAAGAATGGTAATAATTCGCGGTCTCCCGGACTTCTGACCATGGCCATCTTTATATAGATTTTAAATATCGTTTACAGTCTATTTTACCGATCGATAACTTTTCCGCAATATCTCGAGGAGATTGACCTTATAGCGACAAACTAATCACTCATTTATGAGCAATATTTGCTGAACTTTCAAATTTTGAATTCAACTATGCTATAAACGTTGATTCATTCATAAACATAACCAAAAAAAAAAAAAACACTTTAGCGATAGAAAAAAACTAAAGAATGATAAGTGGACGGAAACTTTTGCACACACAAACTTCGAATTCTATCCCTTTGCATAAAGCATCTTCAGTATCGAATCAAAATGATCACGTGGTCAGAGGTCCTTCACATATTCCTAACTTTTGAAGGAATTATGCTTCTTCTTTGCTGAAACCTTTTGGTAAGTAAATCGAAGAAACTATCTGGCCGGGAACATTTGACTGCACTGTAATTTCACATACATCTAACCCTCCAAATACTGCTACTTACAAAAAATTATTTTGAGAAAGAGTAATTTAAAATCTTTTATCCTTTTTTTTTTTTTTTTTAGATAAACACACTAAAGTTTTTCAGAAAATGTGATGAAATATATTATAGATTTACCATTTGAAGTTATAGAGAATAAAAATGTAGTTGAGAAAAATTTTTGTGGAAGCACGTCAAGAAGATTTTTCTTTTCGTACTTGTTTGTATACTGTTCTTTGTCTCAGTGTTTGAGAGGAATGTTAATGCTTAGGTCAAAGATCCTAAAAATATTGTTGAATACAATGTAATGAGGATTCTTTTGGTTAACATCGATTTTAATGATTTTTAATGATTTCAATGATAGATTTTAATGAAGAAGAAAGCAATTATTGTAAAACGGATGGTATATTGATTTGAATTAAAACTAGGTAGTATGACGTTTTTGGTGTTTAACCCTTTATCTACGATAATTATAAGTACCATTAAAATTACTTGTTATAAACTACTTTTAATGCGTTGATTAGTTTTAATAGTGTTTAGAATGAGTTACAGAAACATTACCTTATTTTATTCCAGAAGCATTATTGGTTACACAAGACAAAAATATTTTTAAAAGGATGATTACTTTTGCCTTTGTTTCTTTGTAGCTTTCTGGGCGCTGAGTCAGGGGGTGGAGATATTTCAATTCGGAACTGTTTCAATATTTATATTGTAAGAAAATCATATTTGTACATTTTATAATTCTAAAAAATACTAACAATAGATTTTTACTGGGGTTATAATTAATGCACAAAATTCATGTACATTCAAATTTAATTAATCCTTCTAAATCAGTGTTTCCCAACCTTTTTCAGGCCATACCCCACCAAATCATACCTAAAACCCTAATGACCCCCAAACCCCTCTCTCTGAAAAAAATTCTTATTATATAAAAATTGAGCTGTTATTCCATTTAAAGAAGTAAAAAATAAAATAAAATAAAAAGCCATTTAAAATGGAATGGAAAAGAAAACGTAAACATGTAAAAGAAAGGTCTTGAAAAGATGAACATAAACGAAAGAAATGTATTCAGGAAGCAATCGTCTATAAATATAGACCAGGAAGCGGCTACACGAAACCATCACCTCATAGAGTTGATTGTTGAAGTTTCAGCATTAGACAAAACTCTATTCGAATATTAAAATGCAACTGGTCTGCCAAATCATATCTTGGTGGAAAAACTGGAGACACGATTTTAGTGATTGATCGGTAAGTTTATCATAGTGCTTTACTGCAGTCAAAAGTATGAAAACGTTGAGGACTGCTAGGAAGAAAACAAATGGTAAATCTACTAGTCAACCACTAAAATCGGATTTGCAGGTGTTTTCAACTAAGATATGACTTAGTAGACCAGTTGCATTTTGATATGCGAATCGAGCTTTAACCCTTTAACGATCAAAGCATTTTCATTGCTAAGATGTCAAAATAAATGAATGACACCGGTAATTAAGAACAAATATATTTCTAAATACGAAAACGTGATTTTTCACATACATAATAAAAGGGATATTTTTAGATAAAAATACCGGTGTCAGTGTTGCATATCAGAATTAAAATTTTGTAGTTTTGTAGCGTGGCGAAACCAAAAGGGTTAACTAGTTTATGAATTTCAGTCATCAACTCGATAAGGTGATGGTTTGGCAGCCGTTTCCCGATCTAATAATAGTAATAATAATATGCAGCAATGAAAAAAGGCAAATTAGATCTTCAAATATTTAATAGTGAACTTCGATACACAAAACTAATTTTAATTGGATGTTTCTTGATTATGTTTCTGTCGTTTTAACTGCTGACAGTAAAAATAAATAAATAAATAAAATGTACAATAAAATAAATTCAAATTATAACATTTAAGATAAATAGAATAAAATTAATGAGATCCTGTGCTTGATGTTGGCTGCAAAGAGATTTTATGTCAGGCACTAATTTTGTCAGCTTTAATCTCAAATCCCCTCGTTTAGTGATGCCTAGTCGATTTATTTTTATTATTATTTTAGTAGTAGTAAATCGTTTACTATACTAAAACCACAAGTTATGAAGATGGGAAGGGTAACAATATTTTTTTACAAATTGTGTTTCAAATTTTTGAAATCAGAAAATAAAAAATCATTAATTGGAACATCATGGAAACTATATTTAAAAACCGAAATTTCGATGGAAATATTTCCAGCATAATCATTACCAAGTTAAACAAGCTTAAAACTATATTTATTGCCTCATACAAAAAATGAATGTTAAAACATTCATAAAATAATTAAAGGATGTAAAATGCTATTATACCGATCGAAAACATTATTTTAAATAACTTTTATATTTATTTTGCTATTTAAAAAGAGAAATAATAAATACCTTTCTAATTTTTCTAATTCCACTGATTAAATTATTTAAACAATAATTATACATTAAAACAAGAACGGGATCTAAATTATTTAAAAACAGAAAACCGCCAAAGATGTCATTGTACATATAATCAGAAAATGTAAACGCCCGTAATGAAGGAACATTTCCGGTAAATTATTATACTATTTCTTTCCTAGAACGGCGAAATTTTTCTGTCATTAACTATCAGCCACATTAAGATATTCACTGTAGGATCCTAAAATCAATATCTCTAATAAGATGCGTTTTAATTATTTGATCAGACGTCCAGTGTCTGGCGATAGTGACTTGATTTTTTATTTTATCGAAAATCAAATTGAAATATATATTTTTTAAGTTTTAAACCGGAAAATTTATACTGTGAAATGATTTTTAAAATTATTTGTTGCTTTAAGGTACTAAAACAAAAGTGTTTAATTATTTTTTATAATCATAAGAGAATAACCGAATTTCATAGAATTCTCAAATTGCCCCCCTCGAAAACCAAACTGCGCCCCACGTTGGGAACCACTGTTCTAAATCCTTCAGTCCTTCTAAAATCTTTAAAAAAATTATTAAATGATTATGTAAATCTTTTAATTTAGTTTAAACAATTTACATAAAATATTTTAGAATATAAAATATTGTATTGGCTTGTAACAGTATTTGTAACACATGATATGTAAGGAATAAAATTTTGTAATAAAATGTTTCAGAATTATATATTTATTAAATATGTTTATTCCTATATATGAAAATCGGTTTTTTTTAGACTTTTTTTATTATAAAATATTTCTAGTTTAACAGATTCGCGTAATCCCTGCGATCCTTCTATCCGTGCGATATGTACCATAATACAAATTTTTATAGAACTGTTAAACCAAGTGCTATCAATATTTCGTTTAAGGTAATTAGGATTATGAATAAAAATTATAAATATATTAAGTTTAATTCCGCCTACAAGTGACCGTGTAAATACTGCTATTTACAAAGAATTGCTGTGAGAAATAGTGATTAAAATTATTTTTTATTTTCTCAGATAAACACACAAAACCATTTCAGAAAATGTGATAAAATATATTATAGATTTACCATTCGCACTTTTTTAGATTGAAAATATTTCCCAATTTTTACTGTAACATTTTTTTAGATCGAGCTCTACTCTTCTCTCTTGTTCCACCAGTTTTTTATATATTATATAATAATTATCATATAGCATTACAAAAGGTAGCATTTATTTGTATGTTTGTAGGGGTAAATTCTGGAATTACTGAACCAATTCCAAAAGTAGTGGTGGCAGGCAAATTGGTGGCGTAAGTCCGTCTTCAAACTTAGGCAATATTTTATGTCAAAACCATTACATTTTCTAAAATAAAATAATAAAATTACATTAAAGATTCTGTTTTACCTTCTTCTTTTGATTAAAGAAAAAATATTTTGTGTTCAGATGCAAGGCCCTGTGTGAACGCACCTGCCGCACACTCCTAAAGACGGCTCTGGGTAGACCATCATGCATGAGAATTTAATTACCTTTCTGATAAAACAACTTCACAGTAATGATCACTTTTTCTTCCCTAACGGCATGGGACAGAATATGGCATTACGTTAACGATAAATGCCTTTTTAAATGACTCCATGTTTGCATAACTCATTCCTTGTAGATAGAAACTACCATCTATTGGTGGAATTTTCAAACACAATTTTTTATTATAGATTTCTTTTCCCCATGGCCCGTATAACTAAATTCCCAAATTTCATCAGTATTTATCAACCGCATATTCACAGTATCCGCAAAGGAACTCTTCGGGAGGGTTGAATTCTGATAGGGATTGGCCGACGCGTTTCCACGTAACTTGGCGATAATTATACTTGGCGTAGCCATATGCGCTTCCGTCGAGTTTGATTTCCTTCGGAAGCCGAGTGCAAAGTAAAAATTTGTGTGTAAAAACTTTTAAAGAGTACAGCTTGCAGTAAGACACGTTCCATCCAACGCAATGCTGCAAGAGAAAAGTTACTTTGTACTCGGTTCGGAAGAAAATCAAACTCCTCGACGGAAGCATCTATCGCTCGCCAAGTATAATTATCGCCAAGTTACGTGAAAACGCGTCGGCCAATCCCTATCAGAATTCAACCCTCTCGAAGAGTTTCTTTGCGGATACTGTGAATATGCTTATCAACCTAAATGACTCTAACTAGGTTCCCAGGTGCAAGTTTTGGATTTGGATAAGCGTGTTATCACAAAAAAGATCTCGTCATGTATGCTAAAAAGTGCAATGGAACTACTCGTCCGGATCCAACCTATTTCGAGATATTAGCACTTAAAGTATGAATGAATAAATAAATAGACAGGCAGGTATATAAATTATTCGCAAGTCATGCCAGCCTAGTAAAAATATTCTATTTTAAACACTATATTTACATACAGATTATCTATTACGTCACGCCACACATTTATAGAAAAATTTGCATAAAACAAATGGCTGGAAATAGCAAAAACAGATGGAAAAACTCTCCGAATGCGACCGTAATGAGAATTCGTAGAATGCGAAGTGCTTGTTTATTTTTTCGGCACGGGCAAAATCTGTTAGTAAAATGAGAAATTATCGACTGACACCGGAATTCACAAACATATTTCTTAGATATTTTGAAATCCTTAATTTAAGCTTTTATTGTAAAAGCAAAATTCTTCCAAAATATTATTGGTGCCGTTTGAAAGTTTGGAATTAAAATTAGGCATCTTAGACCGGGCGCAGTGTGCCGGAAAGGGTTAAAAGTAAGGGAAAAACCGGCAATATGTGGGTGTAATGAATTTTGCTTGTAGCTCGGTAAAAGGTATTATCAGAACGATTAAAAACAATGCAAAGAAATTTTCAAATGCTAATATCTCGAAAACAGTTGGATTTCGACGGGTAGTTCCATTGCACTTTTTAACGTACATGATACGTTTTTTAATTTGATACTACACTCGTCCAAATCAACAACTTACACATGGGAAGGTTCCCTAGAAAGTGGGTCTAAACACGGTACATTTAATTGTAACCACCAAGTATTTTTATTAAAATGCTCAAGTATATGTACAATTCATTGTAACGTTAATCGTTCCAAAATGTAAAATCGGTATTTCTCAAAAAAAAAAAAATGATTACACACATTTGTCAACTAAATAAATATATAATAATTAATGAATGCACCATGTTTCTCATTTTTATCAATGCATTAATATGTTTTCGCTCTTAATTAAAAATAATACCATTTTATTTCAATTTGCATATGAACTATCTTAAGCTTATATAGGAATAAAATGTACACAAAGAGCACTTTTTCCATATTAATATGTATTTTTTTGCGGAAAACATCCGACTGTTCATCTATAAAATCGATGCGTAAAATAATGAATTAACTAATTACTTCCATTAATTCATTTATCAAGCCCTTAATGAATAGAAATTTAATGAATTAATGAAATTAGGTACATTCAGTATTTTTTTGCGGTTATTTTTCAGCACTGTATTCATACATTATTTTTCTTCTTCTAAACATTTATGATTGTCACGAACATTTTATAAATTGATATAATAATAGAAAAAAACTTTTTAATTTATTTGCAATATGCTTTTTGCGTTTCTAATAAGAGGAAATGATAATTAAATTCTTTGCTAGAATCGTTATTAACCAATGTTCAATGAAAAATGAATTAAATTAAGTAATTAAATATGGAATTAAATTAAGTAAAATTAAATATGGTATTTGTGTATATTATTTTTTATTATTTTATTATGTGTGCATGTTTAATGATATTATTCAAAGTAATATCATTAAGTAATGGTATAGATCAAAAACGCACTAGAATCTTATGTTAAAAATTTTTTTTCGTTTTTGTGTCCCGGAAATTATAAATATGTAATAATCACATATTAAGTCAGTTTTTATTCCGTGAACATTTCATAAAAAATACATTGCTATACATTAAGGTGGATCGAAAAATCGAAATTCGGATAATCGATTTGGCGCGGGATGCAAAAGTTGCCTTTTATGCATACTAATTCACATATGTTTTTTTTATTGAAATCCATTCATATCTTCCGGTGCCCCAAACGCCTCAAAAATAGTTAAAAATTGAAATTTTTATAAATTTTATAATTTTTTTTACTTCTTAATATTTTCAAAATTACTTTTGGCGCGGGTTGCGAAAGTTGACTTATTTATGTATTAGTTAAATCTTTTTTTTAAATTTAAATCCATCCATATCTTCCGGTGCCCCCAAGCGCCCTCAAAATAGTAAAAAAATTGAAATTTTTATAAAAATTTATAATTTTTCTTTTTTTAATTTCTTTTAAATTATTTTATCAGCGGGATAAAAAAGATGCATTTTATAGTATATTAGCATGCATCCAAATATTTTTCGACTTTGATAAATTTTTTCCAGTGTCTTAAAACTTTTAATTATTTGCCGAAAATCGAGTTTCATGCAAATTTTGAGCAAGAAAATACAAGTAAAATTAACAGTTAAAGAATAATTTATCTAACGTAAAACGTAGATCGAGAGGATGAGAAATCGTTTATCGTATTTTATTAAATGTATGAAATAAACTTTTTATACTTTATTATTTGGAAGTCAACTTTAGATAGAAGAGTTCTGAGCAATGACCAGCAATATTTATATAATATTTGCATAGCAACATCACGTGGTGAATGTGGTTCTGATCTAACATTAATGAAACCTGGTCCAGTTTATCATTCAAGATGGCTAACAACTGCGTGTAGAATTTTAAGGTTATAAGTGGCTACAGAAAATCCTTCTGATAATCTCATTACTCTTAGAACATATATTATGAAGGTATATGCACCGGTATGGTTCCATATCAAAACAAAGCCATCCATAACTGAAGGAGCGCGTCGTATTTGGAAACTTATCACATATTCTAGATATTTGGAACCCAATTTAAGAAAGATCGTAGATGCTGTTATTCAACGAAATAGTTTTTTTTTTTTTTTTTTTTTTTTTTTTTTTTTTTTTTTTTTTTGCCACCCTGAAAATTTGCTATTGTCAATGCTCACAGATAACAGAGAGCATATCAGATCTTTAGCAATGCGAAAGCTAATTTATGCTAGAAATAAAAAGAAAAAATCACCAGAATTGAGAAATTTCAAAGTACCCCAAATAAACTTCAAAGCGAAGGATTATTTTGAACTTATTGACTGGCAACGAGTTGGACGTTTTGAACCACCTCTTTTGACGAATGTGCCTTGCGAAGAAATTGAGAATATGATAAAAGTTGTAAAAACGAATGAATGGTCAAAATATGCATGTCATACCCAAGCGGTTGGAAGATGCATTCGACTAGCGTCTGAGGCATCAGAAACTGTATCTGGGCAAGAAAAGAGACACGGTTTTATATTGAATAGAATAAAATCAAGAAGCCATATAAAACACTATGATACCAAAAAAGATTACAAACTTTAAAAATATGTAAATTTCTAAATTGAAGGATGTAAAACTTTTCGCTACGTAAGTTCGATTTTTGTAATTTTGATGATTTAATGCTTTGATTTTTAAATTTATATGTCGCTTATTTTTGTAAAATTAATGTTATTTATAACCTTATACGTTATTAATTAAACTGTTTTCAAAATTTTTAAGTATTTTTCGTAAATTATAATTCTTAATACATTCTTGTAAAAATTTCAGTTTTTAATTATAATTGGTGCATCAAAGATGTGAATTAATTTTGATTAAAAAATATATGGGAACTGCTGAGTTATGTAGTGTTGTAATAACAACTTTCCAACCCAGTGCCAAATGAATTTCAAAAGGTAAAATAAAATAAAATAAAATAAAATAAAATAAAATAAAACAAAAAATACTTTTTTTTTTCAAGAAAATTTCAATTTTAAACTATTTTTGGGGCACTTGGGGCACCGGAAGATATGAATGAATTTTATTTTAAAAAAATATGTAAGCTAAGCTAGATAAAAGATAGCTTTTGCACCCCGCGTCAAAAGTAATTAAGAAAAAATAAATAAACAAAAAAATATTAAAAAAATCATAAAAAACTCAATTTTTAATAATTTTTGGGGCGCTTGGTGCACCGGAAGATATGAATGGATTTTAATAAAAAAATCCTGTTAACTAGTATGCATAAAAGGCAACTTTTGCACGCCGCGCCGATAGTGATTTCTAAAAAAAATTTTTTTCGTATACTTTTCGATCCACCCTACTACACATATTTTCTTATGTCTTTATGTATTATAAATATATGCAGGTTTTAGTTTCTTCTTTAGTTTTTAAACTCCTTAAAGGTCGGTGGTATATAATATATACCACTTAAATTTAATTGCGAACTGTCACATTGACACCAGAATTTTTAAATGAAAATTTTAATTCTATTAAATACGTGAAGAAAAGTAATTTAGTTCAAAAGAAATTTGTTTTTAAATTCTGGTGTCATTCAATCATTTCAGCATTTTATGAAAATAAGTGCTTTGCCCCTCAAAGGGTTAATTTTATTTTAATCATTGTGCTATGATCAGATTATCTACATGTTTGTAAATATCCAATATTTCTTCTCCTTTATTTATTTATTTATTTTATTTTTATAGAAATTTTATGTAATTTGTGTTTATGATGCAACTGGTTCGATATTGTCTACAGAATTGTGATTCAACAGATCGAAATTACGTTTTTGATAAAACTAATATTCGCAATCAACTCGTGGTACTGAATTTTATTTGTGTTTTTTTTATTAAAAAAACAGAAATTTAAACTGATTTAAATCAAACCATAGCACCGTAAGATGCACTATATCGTACTTTAGAAAGTGGTATCAAGTAATGTATTTATAAAAGAGATCCAAAATCATTTACAGTGCTGTGCTATACAAGTATTAAAAATGATAACTCCGTATATTTCATGTAAATATAGCATATACTCCATGGCGTATACCTGCTATTTATAGTGTTTACCGCCTGTTGTTTTTTTCAATTACATTACTGATTAGATATGATATATTATAGAAACGCATTCTCAATAACAATTTTCTTTTTTACAGGTATGCCTTTTTTACCTCATGTTCTGATTTTTTGTATTCTTATGCGCAGAGAAATATTCGGTAAGTTCATAATTCCAATATGATTTTAATAAAACAAATTTGCAAAATATTTTAATAAAACGTATTTGTAATTTTGATTTTTTAAAAAGAAAGTATATGCCATACATAATGAAGTTTAATTGTTTTCTTAAGTATTATAGCTATTTGTTAAATGATTAGTGAAAGAAAATAATTAAAGATAAATTTGTTAACTTTAAAATTATGATAGTTTGTTAACTATATTTTTCAAGTATTTTTCAAATACTAAACAAAAGTTTACTGCCTCGGATGAAGTGTCTCATTTCCAATTAAAATATATCTTTGAATTGAAATTTGAATCAAATACCGTCATGAAAATTCGAAGTATATTGAAAACAGTATTATTAATATCTCGGCAACTAGCAATCTGACGGTCTTCGTTCTTTATGCAAAATTTGTATTTTTTACTACATTTTACGTCCATTCCTTAAAATAAAAATTAAAAGTCGAAAATTTTTATTGTACTTTTTATCAGAACGAATTTGTTTAGAATCCGAAAAAAATAGTTCCAGATAATCGAGGTTATTGATATTAAATAGGCTTCGTTCCATTCTTACATGCTAGCATTCCTACATAAAAAATTTCAAGTCTCTGTCTCAATTTGTTCAGGAGATAGAGCGTTTACAGAAACACAGACAGACGCACACAGAAACAGACAGACACACCGACGGACGGACTAATTTTTTTTTTCTTGAAATATGTTTTTTTCAGAATCTCCAGTATCTGAAGCGTGTAAATCCGTCATTTTTTTTTTTTTTTTTTTGATTTTTAAAGCGATTGCAACACTTACCCCGTAAAATGCCAGTAAAAATATACAGTCATCTGGTATTTTCCTATTACGTCCCACAGAAATGGAGTCCTCAAGTCTATAAATAGTGAAATAGAATTAAAAGCAATAAAAAAAGTAATGTATTAAAAATAGAGATACAGTTTTCAAATAAACTGTATTTAACCCTTTCGTAGTTATAAGCGCGTATACTCGCCCAGAATACCACTTAATTTGAATTGCGAAATGCCATATTGGCAACGAAATTTTTAAATGAAAATTTTAATTTTACAAAGAACGTAAAAAAACCATTTATATATTATGAAATAAATTTGTTTTTAAATTCCGGTGTCATTCAATCATTTTAGTATTTTATGAAAAGAAGTGCTTTAACCGTCAAAGGGTTAAATGTGTACTTTTTTCCCTAAGCTGACTTCGTAGGGACCCTGGAATTTCATGAACAGGAAATTGTTTGATACCAGAATCTTCTTATAGAAAATCTTAAATAAATTAAAAATTCTCGGTGTTGAACTGTATTTTTCCGTAAAGAGATATCACCAATATATCACCTGGAAAATAACAGTACCCTTACGATCCATGCTACATAATGGTGTAAAGATTGAAAATGCGCGATATCCTGAAGTTTCAAAATATACAGTAGAGAAAAAGTTCCAAAGCCATAAATTTGAACCATTTATTTTCCTTTACAAAACCATTTATTGGAAAGCAATAATCGAGATATTGGCCAATCGCAAAATTACGTCAGCCTTACGTAGAGATAAGTTTGTCTTTTATAATACAGAAGTTAGCATCATGCCTTAAATCTCTCCAATTATTGTTACTTAATGAATTAATTAATGTCCACACTCCTTTACTACTTTATCCTATATAATTGGAATATTCGTATATAAACAATTGCTCGTAATTTAATGACTAACGCGTTGTTATACTATATCAAATGAGCGCTAGGCATAATAATTTTCAGATTGTATTACTATCATGACAGCATCATTTATCAGTATATCACACTAATGGTTATTAATAATATGAAGTATAATCAAATCTCATGAATAACTGAAGTAGTCAGCATTTTATAGCCCGAAAATCAGTAGAACTCTAATATTTAGATAGTTTTATGTGTGGTTTTTATAGCTAGTTTTATATGGATTATCAGTTTTATTTAAAACTTACATAAATTTAATGAGTCAAATCACTGTATTAATACCAGTGACTTGATGGAAATTTACACCTTGTATTAACCCTTAAATGCATATTGTATCATTTTCGATACCATAAGTGTTCCCGATTTATTGGGGGTTTTATTCACATGTTCCGTATTCTCACCAGAAATTTAAAAGAGCAATTTTCACTTAATGACAGACCATTCGTAATTAAATAAAGAAAAACATACTCTTTAGATTTTTCTGGTATGAATTCTGATTCTTTGAATTGCGCATTTTTTGGAACGCGTTCTATCCTATGCATTTAAGGGTTAAACATTGTATTATATCTTGTACAACTACTAATAATAATTAATAAATAAATAATATCTATATTTTTGCAACACCTTTTAAGTATTTATTTGTATATTTTGAGTTATGTAAATTTAGTCAATTTTCCCTAATTAAGTTAAGACGGTTGGTTGGTCGGTTGTGTATGACGGTCATTTATCAACACTTGGGATATGGGCCTTAACCCATTAACGCCCAGCGTCCTCGTTTGAGGACGGTTACAAAAACAGCAAGAAATTGGTTTTCTCGCCAGTAAAGAGGAAGATAAATATATACCTTATTTCGCGAGACAGAATCCTCGATAAATTTAGATGAAAGTTAATTTGCTTTTAAAAGTGGTGGGAAATACAAAATTTAAATTTTAGCGAAGAAAATAATTCGGGCGTTAATGGGTTAAAGAGAGAGTGATGTCCTCTGTTGAGGGGGGGGGGGGTTCTTAGGGAACTAATCCATATTTACGTAAGGTAATCCAAGGTCCGAAGAAAACCAAGGAAAACTCCAAACAATTACGCCGACGGCCATGATTGGGTTCGAATTCAGCACCTGCCGTCTAGTAGTGTCGAGAGCAGAATCTCTCGGCCCCAAATTAAGTTAAGAAATGAACAGTCGGGGGGAAATAAGTGAACACCCCAACTAACTCCTTAACAAATTATCGTAGAAAAAAATTATTGATACTGAACGATACTGGAAATAAAGTCTACTTTTAGATGATCCGAGGGGTGATCTAAAAAAAAGTTTACAAGGCAAAGGAAAAATTATTTATTAACATTAGAAACAAGATACAAATGACAATCAAGAGACACGTCTGGCATATACATTTCCACAGAGTCGCAAACCTGTTTAGGCATTTGTTAGAACGTTCGACCAACTTATTTATCCTATATTGTTAGTAATTAGGGCCCTGCTCATTGAGCCATTTCTCAGCAGCTCTTTTCACTGCATCGTCTGAGGTGAACCGTGTTCCGGATAAGTTTCGCTTCAACGCCGAAAAAAGGAAATAGTCACGTGGAGCCAAATCGGGGCTGTATGTTCGGTGATACCAGACCTCCCACTTGAACCTTTGCAGCAATTCCTGAGTCTGGCGAGTTGTATGGTGCCTGGCATTGTCATGCAGAAGAATGACGCTTTTGCTCAGTAATTCGACCACATTCTTGGCCAATAGGAATCAAATTACGGCTCCCACCTCCATGCGACATCATTTTTCTAGACGTCGTGCCATTACTGTCGCTCTTAAGTGTCAGCGTACTGACGCAACTTACTCGTAGAACCGCTGCACAGTGGGGCAAAAAGCCTTCAAAACTGGCAAAAAATCGAAAAAATGAAATTTTATTCTGAACTACCGACATACGTCACTTTAATAGAGCAGATGTCAGTACACATCTTCCTAGTATTAAAATTTGCGCAAAGTTATTTTGATCGTCACTAGAGAAAGAAGTTAAACTGCATATTGTGCTTTGATAATAAGTGAAAAAAAATCAATAATTTTGTTTTAACATTCGTTTGTTAATTTCGCTATAATAATTAAAAAATAATTTTTTTGACTATGGAACCTTTAACTACAAGTATGTAACAATAATTCATTAACTTTCAATTTGTTTTAATACGATTTTTATAGATATACAGACGCTTAGAATACATAGTGGTTAAATTTATAAAAAAAAATAACACTGTCTACAAACATTGTAGGTTTTAGTTATGAGTTAAGGCGAGTTCAGTGTTAATTATAATTTTTTCTACTAAGTATGAGTTTTAAAAGGACAAATATGCCAGAAAATCTTGCTCCTTTTTGCCACTTTTTTAATTGTATGGTCATTTTTATAGCTAATCATCCTTAAATTTTTGTTAGTGTACGGGTGTGCCAAACATGATTATAAATATTTTCTTTGTTAAATACGAATTTTAATGCATTGTTTATCAGAAAACAATGTATTTAAATAAAACTGACTATCATGGAACGTTTTAACAAAAATCTTTTGAAAAGTAATGTGATTTTATGGTATAAGAGCTCCATAATCGGAGAAACTACGAACAAGTAGTTTAAATGAAAAGAAGATTAAATGTTTTAAAGTTTAATATAAATTCCGATGAGCAAAAGCCTGACGAAACAAGGGAAATGCTTTAGAATTAACAAAGAGTGGCTTGCAAATCGCTTTCATTTCCTCGACTTGAAAAACAAACAGAAGCGTCAATGAAAAGCAAACGTGCTCATCTTCATATTCCGTCTGAATTTGTTCTGGACGATCAAAAATATCAAGAGTAAAACGGTTATACAATTCAAGTTCTACATATTCGTTAGTGTACGTGACATGTATGAGTTTAAGATCTGAAAAACAGGAAAACAAAAAGTGTGTGTTAGCACTAAAACAACAGAAACAGTTTTTCTTCTGCTGTTTTTATAGTAATACGTACATTTTGCCTTTGAAAGGTTGATCCAATCCTTCAAAACGAGACGCTAATATTCATTATAAGGTTTGCTTGAGAATAATTAAAATTACTAATTATGTTTACATTTTTTAATGCGACATTATGGATGATTTATATATATCTAATTACTATAAAACTATCTTAAATTCTTGTTTTTAACTCATTTTTCTACAAAAAATATTGAAAAAGGTTTGTAAATTAAATAATAAATAACTATTTAGCTTATGTAAAAGTTTAAAATTTTACTACTTTTCTTCTACAAAAGAATCCGTGATATGCTTTTTTTGTTCAAAGTAAATTTTATTTTTTGCCAACTTTGGAGGCTTCCTGCCCCACTGTGCGCTGTAGGACAACTAGCGTCATCTGTCAACCACCCTGGTTGGAAATATTCGTTCCACAATTATTACGTTTGAAATGCTTCTGCTTGTAAAATTTTTTTTTTGGATCAACCTACGTACATATAAAATTTGTTTAGGCGCGCCATCTACATATTAAAACGATCCCTAACATTGATTTTTCCAATAGCAGTACCCGATTCTGACAGCATAAATGAAATCTACACCCTTTATTTAACCTAAAAACAAATTTTCATGCAATTTGTACGATAAGTTTCTGAGAAATTAATTATTTTAACCCTTTCCGTCGCAGTATCTTTAAAAGAAAGGACAAGTAATTTTAATTTTACTTGCACCAATAAAATTTAGTTGAATTAGTTTTTAAATTCCTGAAACTAACAAAAATGGCAAGTAAAATGTCATCAATAAAGTATTGAATGTTGTATTTCTTTTTTAAATCACCTAAAACTATATCGATTAGACGAGCAAATATATTTGTCGAGATTTTAGTTCCGAATGGCATTCATGTTATTTGAAAATGGTTATCCTCCGTGATAAATGCTAGTTTATGCTTGTCCTGCTCTTTTAATTTGATTTGAAAAAATGCAGAATGTAAATCTAGAACTGTAAATATTTTTTTTCCAGCGATGCTTTGTAAAATATTTTTTTTGTTAGGGACTGGATACGGATCGCTTTCTAATATATCGTTAAGAGCTCTAAAATCTATAGCCATTCTAAGTTTTATTAAGTTTTGATCATTGGTTTTTGACGTAGAATTTTTTTTTACGAAAATTACTGGGAAAGCATAACTTGAGTTCGTAGGCTCTATGATACCTGCATCCAATAAATCTTGAATTTCTTTCTCCGCGAATTTTTTTACATCATGCGCTAATTTGAATGGTTTCGTTTGTATAGGAAAGTCATGCATTAATTTAAAATTCGGTTTTATTACGTCCGTTTCTCCTAGAGTTTTGTATGATTTGCTGAAAGCAGTAGCGTGTCTCATTAAAATTTTCAATACTTCTTTTTGTACCTTCGGTGTTAAGTGATCTATTTTAAAATCCTTCTCTGAAAGTTCTTTTTTTCGTAATTCTCTAATTTGTGTGATATTTAAGTTGTTCACTTCATAAATATTATCAGTTTTTGATTTACTTTGTTCTTTTATAAAGAAATCAGTGGTAATTTTTCCCATTTCCTGATCCTTATGAAGTCTCAAATACGTTTTCGATTTATTTTTAACTAATATTGTGAATGAATTATTTTCTGTTTCCTTATTTTCGTGAACTGAATTTTGAATTATTAATTTACTGTTGTTATATTTTGGTTGGAAAAAAAATTGTTGCTTGTTTCTTAATTTCCCATCAAAAATTAAATTTACTAATTTCGATTCTCTAGGTCTCAAATTAATGCTTTTCTTTACGAATACTCGTGTATAAATTTTCGGAATGTTATTGTGTTGATAGGATTTGATTTGTTTTGATGTTGTTTGAAAGTCATCATTTTGTTGTACGGGCTTAATTTAATTCACCTCCGTAATTTGATTTTCATTGGGGTTTAATTGTATAATTGAATTATTGAGTTTAAAAGTATTATTTTCAAAATCCATAATTATTTTATTACTTTTTAAGAAATCATATCCTAAAATAATTTTGTAATTACGGTCAAATTCATCTTTAGTTACATAAAATGTGCCATTTAAGAAAGTGTTGTTAAATCTAAACTTAAATTTTACACAGTGTTTAAAAGGAACGGATTTGTTTGATAAAGTTGTAATTTTTATAGCGTTGGCTAAATATTTTATCTCTATATCCGTCTCTTTTATTTTTTCAAAGACCCCTGGAGATATTAAACTTATACTCGCCCCACTGTCAATAAGGCTGGGTATAATTAAATCTTTCTTTATTTTTAAGTCCCATATTGGTAATTCATTGTTTTTTTCCGAGTTACAACTTGCGATCAATTTTTGTGTTATATCTTTTTTTTCTTTCTCATTTTTTTTATCATTGTCTTTTTCGTTTGCTTTTGTTTCAATATTTTTAATTCCTTGTTTGATTTATTTTTTATATTATAACCCTGTTTTTTCTCAATGTTACGGGACCTACGGGCTTGTATTTCTCTCAATTTTGTAGGCCCGCTTACCGGTTTAAATGACTTTGCCCTCTGTTCCTATTATTATTATTGTGTCTGCCTCGCCTGTCTCTGTTTTCGTTAGGAAAAGTAATTGTGGGCTGATGTTCCCTATTTCCCTCATTATTTTGCGGCAAAGGATTTTGGCTATTTTGCATATTTGCGAAACCCTGATGCTGCCCTGTATATGCAATTTGCGTATTGTTTCCTTGTATTGGATCAAAGTTTTGCATTGGAATCATATTTTGCATATTGTAATTTCCAGGATACATTTGATTAGGTCCTATTTGTGATTGGGTCAAATTTTGCCAATTTTGCATTTGAATTTGCATATCATTAAATCTAGTTTGATTGTAATAAGGTCTTGCAAAATCCAATGTTTGTGGCGCTTGAAAATGTTGTGCATAATTTTGTGGAAATCGTTGAAAGCCTCTATAATTATTATTTTGATAATAATTTTTTTGAAATCGTGGCCGAACATTGTTTTGCGCTCCCCTTGGTTGAAAAAAATTCGCACTTTTTTGATTGAAATAACAATTTTGTGTCTGATGGTTGGATTTATTACAGATATGACAAAAATTAGGTGTTATCTGATTTACTTCAGTGTTGTTATGTTCGTTTTCATTTTTTTGAATTTTTAAATCTTTTATTTGTTCTTTTAATTGGTGTATTTCCGATTTTTGTTCTTGCGACATGCTAAGAAGTGCCTCGAATAATTTATTTTCGCTATTTTCAGTTAAATTGTTTACTTCTCCTGCACATTTACTGTTCAAAGCACTTTCGATATTTTTAGCTTTTTTTACTGCTTCATCAAACTTTGTGGGTGGGTATTTTTTTAATTCAAAGGAGATGTCCGGTCTTAGTGCTTCGAGATATTTAGTTAATTTAATCGTTTCTAATAATTCTTTAGCTCCATTCTTTTGTTCGTGTCCTGACGAGACAAGGTATTTTTGTGCCTCAATGTTGAATTGTTTAGTAAATTCTTCAATAGTTTGGTTGGGTGTTTGTTTTGCGTTTATGAATTGCGCCTGAGCGTCAGCAAACGATCTTTCTTTTTTAAACTGTGTTATCGCATTTTTTTTGAATGTGTTATAGTTTTGTGCTTTATGCAATTCAGCTGTGTTTTTTAGAATCTCTCTCGCTTGGCCTTTAAATTTTGACTTTGCCAACACCAATTTTAAATCATCGGGAAATTGTGCCGCTGCGGCTAATTCTTCGAACTCTTCGAAAAAATATGATATATTTTGGTCTGGTTTGTCCTCAAAATTTTGTAAAGAGTTCAATAGAGTGTCTATTCCAATTTTAAATGTGTCCCTTTCGGGAGAAGACTGCCTTGCCTTATTTCTACCTGTCATATTTATTTACCTATTTGGAAAATCTCACACAGACTGATGTTTGATACTTTTTCCTTTGTTTTTTATTTTTGAACTCTTTCACACCTCAAATTATGATATCATATACTCTCAAGATATGAGTTTTGTAATGAGTTATTATAATTTATACTCATTCGAGAATAATATTTAATAGAAATTATGAAATAGCCCTAAATATTTTTATAAATACACATAAATATAATGACAAAGTAAATTTTCCGAAATACGGATATATATAGTAACGAAATTCTTTACAATCTTACAAGCTAATGTGTCGTGAGCTAAACCAACTCTTCTGTATATTTTTGTTTCATCTTCTCAACTATTATATTTCAATTTCGTAAATTTTTAGATATACACACAATATTTATAAACACAATATGGATAAATAATGTTTGTTAGTAGAAGGAGAAAAAGCTAAGAGAAGATAGGTAATTAAGAATCAAATCATAATACTGGCTATCTTTATTTATATTTAAATGCAGAAAATTTTTAATTTTGAATCCCAAATACAAATTCATACGCCTGGTATGAGCACCATTAAACTTTTAGTAGTGTGGTGATGAAAATAAACACCTCCTACTAGGTACGCAATCGTGACGTGGTTAGTACGAAGACAAATGAAAATAATATACCTTCGGCGTTGTGAACGAAGATCGGATATTATTAATTACTGAAATTAATTCCTTAATATCATACTTAAAATTAACATTTTGCAATAACATTTGGATCGCCTTATTTAACGTATGAATTTGTGAAAATTGGGATTGATGAGTCAATAAAAAAACTTGAGATATTAATCTACAAATTTAAATGCTAACATTCCCTAATCTGCATCTAGAAATTACCTTAAAATACATAAAGGGAGAAAACTGGAATAAAGACAAGAATAGGTACATATATACAAAATTTTATTAAAACACATAAATTGGCATCATGCAAACACTATAAAAATATAATATGCAAGGCAATAACTACTGAAATATGGTTATAGTGAAATATACAAAATATTTTATTTCATTGTTTTTTTGTTGTTGTTTGTTTATTTATTTATTTCCTATTATTCTGCTATCCTCACAGCTCATAAAACTTAAGTTCACGACACAACTTATAGGCAAAGCCCCAAATTTTCATATTTTATAAAATCGAGTCCTTCGTTCTTATTATTCGTATTATTTTACTGGTATTATTTATTTATTTATTTATTCATTTTACTATTAATTAAGTTTGAGCATTAAATTCTGATAATTTTGAGCCCCAAAGATAATAATAATTTTAAAATTTTAAAATAATCAAATTTTAAATAATCAAATTTTAAAAACCAAAATTTTAACACAACATTATATCAATAAAATAAATTGGCCGGACACATGAACAATGAAATTTCCTCACCTTACAAGTATGTTCCTGGTATTGGTCGACGTTGGCTTATAGCTGTCCATACAGTTCGTCAGTACGCCAACACAATTAAGTCCGAATGCCAAGTTCCAAGGCACTTTGTTTTTAATTAACACAAATAGTTAGCAACTTTTCTAATTTCACGCACTTTCCAATCATCAGTTTGTCGTATGGTCCTTTTAACACTAATAGTTAGCACTTTTCAAATTTCACGCACTTTCCAATCATCAGTTTGTCGGACGGTCCTTTAACGCTAATAGTTAGCACTTTTCAAATTTCACGCACTTTCCAATCATCAGTTTGTCGTACGGTCCTTTAACACTAATAGTTAGCATTTTTCAAATTTCGCTAGGAAGTTCAGGCAAAGTTTTTTTTTTTTTGTTTTTTTTTTGTTTTGTTTTGCGGAAATGAAAATTCCGCTCATCAATGCTCAGTTACTCCTTTGAGTATTTAGAAATCATCCGATGAATAAATAGTCCGCTCGGCAATACTCAGGTATTCCTTTTTGTATCCGATCAGCAATGCTCAGTTACTCCTTTGAGTATTTAGAAATCATCCGATGAATAAATAGTCCGCTCGGCAATACTCAGGTATTCCTTTTTGTATCCGATCAGCAATGCTCAGTTACTCCTTTGAGTATTTAGAAATCATCCGATGAATAAATAGTCCGCTCGGCAATACTCAGGTATTCCTTTTTGTATCCGATCAGCAATGCTCAGTTACTCCTTTGAGTATTTAGAAATCATCCGATGAATAAATAGTCCGCTCGGCAATACTCAGGTATTCCTTTTTGTATTAGAAATCAGTCGATGATTAGTTCTCTGTGTGCAGAGCATAGCTTCGCTTCTCATCGCTTCATCCGGGAGGCCTGAGATCACATCTCCCGATGACACAGATTATTTCGAAGTTGCCTTATTTCCTAATTTCCTCTTTTTCCCTCTCATCTTAGCGGGAAACTCACAGCAGAGAGAAGAGAAAAAAATCTTTTTTTTTTTTACTTGACACTTTCAATTCGAAAACTGGACTGACTCGTGTGGGGTTTTTCTTCCGGATCCTGTACGCTCCTTTTTACCCCATTGGGTATTATATTCGGACTCCAATTGGCTTTGAATATATTTCACTGTCCATTGGTCAGGTAAAAGAAACGGGGTTGGATTTTTAGACATTGTTCCTCCATTATTTATTGCCGGAGCTACGATTCCAAACCAGCAACCCCAAGTAGACCGCACGCGGGAGTAATAAATTTGATTGTAAATCTTTCTTTGTTGCTTGTGTACGTTAATGTCACGAATGGCGACTCTAGGTTTTATTGCTTCTCGTAAACATTTGTTCCTTTTATAACTAATGGTGAGAAAATCCCTTCGCTCATGTGATTTTGCTATTCCCAGGCTTTGACTAAAAGGGAGCTTATAGTATAATAAAACTTCCAAACAAACAACACATATTATTGTTATCATTTCTTGTTTACGAAAGCTAAAATAAAAATTTATTTTAATACTTTTATATACATTAATATTATTTCATTTTCTATCTCTTTCTAGATTATTTATTTATTTATTTATTTATTTATTTATTTATTTTTATTATTATTCTTTCTCTCTCTTTGTTTTTTTCTTTTCTTTTCTTTTCTTTTATTTTATTTTATTCTAAGCGATGTCGTGACATTTCTTTACGACAATGGGATATTTAGTGATGGAAAAGTTAAATTAATCAAATCGCTTCAACCAAATCAATCAATCAATAATTCTTACACCATAGTAGAATGATATCAAAAGAGCCGTCGCCTATTCTGATAAGGAACATGTATATAAAGGATAAAATTTAATTAAGATTACTTTGCATGAAAGTTAGAGTAAATAGGATTGACGTCTTATGCAAGAAATCGATTTATATTTAAGTTACAGAAGGTTTGACATATCAACTACTGAACACTACGTAAAGTGAGTTTCAGATCTTCATATAATGAAGTGTTAGTTAAAAATGAAGCATTAATAACTATTTTATCTGGAGGCAAAACCAGCGAATTATTTTTACTAAAACGTTTTAACTCTTTAATGAAATTAGTTCGAGAATAGTTAAGAACTTTAGTTAAGTTTATTATGAACAATTGGTAGTTGAAACTCTGTGTATCTTTAATTAGTTTAAAGAAGAAATTAGTTTTACTTTACTGAGTAATAGATATGAAATGGATTTTTTGTTACTTTTTTTCACGTTATGAATGTTATTTATTTTAATATAAGGATTGCAGCCTCAAAAATATTTTAACAGAATATTCAAAGTATCATACAATAGAAGCAGGCCTCAATTACTGTTGGGACTACATTAAATTCTTAATGTAGAATGTTTTACTTTACTTAAACTTAACACTTTTATTTTAAACAGGAGAAAAAAAACACTTTTTTTGTTGTAAAACGGGTAGATATTTTCTCTGGTTTAATGCTGTGGATAATTCTGAATTATATCATAAAATTTTAACAAAACGCTTCAATCCTTTCTGGTACGGGCAAATCTTGTTCGTAAAATGAGAAATTATTGACTGACACCGGAGTTTACACAGGACTTTTTTAGAAATTCAAAATGGCCTTAAATAAATTTTTAATTATAAAAGCAAAATTTCAGTAAAATATTCTTGGTGTCGCTTACAAGTTTGAAATTAAATTAACGTGTGCACAGTGCGGTAAAGAGTTAGCATAAACTTTATTGCTGCATATAAATGCCACAAAATGTATCATATTCTACAAATGACACAAGTTGATTGCGCATTGTAGCATGGAAGTATGTATAAGTAAAATTAAATTAGTGTATTAAAATCAAATTAGGGAAGCTTTAGCTGTAAAGGTAAATCGTAAAGGCTGCATTCAGCCAGGCCTGATTTTTTTCTGGGAAAACTTCAGAAACATCTTTAAATAGAAATGATCTGATTTTTTGAACCCCTTGTTCATGCAACATTTCTGTCAGAATAAAACCAAATTCTATTAGTTTTTCCGCATTGAAATTTGACCCTACGGACAGTAAAACATTTGAAGATAAACATTGACTAGAATTATTTTTTAGGTATTTTAAAATTAATACCATTGATGTTCAATTACTGTTAATAAATATATTTAATTGAAAATATACAAGGTTTTTCACAACCAGATAGATATAAAAACGTTTAAGACGTGTAGGGGAAACACAGATGATTCAAAATCACATAGAACTGCAAGGTCAAACATGCCGTAGTTCTGAGTTATGGTACAAAGCAATGTTACCAGTTGGCTACTTTCTTTTAATTGATATTTCTTGATTTGGGCACCACCTTTTGAAAATGGTAAATGTCCATAGTTAAATGACATATTACATAGGATGAAAACAAAGAGAATTTTACAATTTCAAAAAACTGGTGCCATTGTAGAAATCTGAATTTAAAAAAATAGCGACTGGTAACACCGGTACAAGTAAATCTATATTAATAAAATAACAAATCGCTCTGTGTGTGTGTGTGTGTCTGCGATAGTTAGCGAAAACTACGGTACGTACGCAGCTCAAAATTTTTCTGAGAGTAGCCCAATATCTCTCCTGATGCACCAGATGCTCAGAATTTCAAAATTCTATTTATTAACTGAGTATTTAAATAAATTCCAAAGATCACTCTCATAAAAAATTGCCTTTTTTCTTCTTTTTTTCCCCTTCATTTAGTTATGGTTGGTTGGTTGCATAAAATTTTCTCATGAATAATTAAAAAAGCTGGAACAGACCTTTAAAATTCATAGACTGGCAAACCGTCAGTTTAAATGATGATTTTTTATCACAGCGGTTGTAAACTGAAGCGGATGAAAAATGTTTATGATTTAACAACATATTAATAATTCTATGTCAATATATCAAATATATTTATAAACATTCTTTTAAAATCATGCGCGAAAACTTAAATAAGAAATATTAGTCTATAATCTAGATTTCAGAGTGCAGACGATTTTAAGACATTAATGAAAGAATGTTAACTTTTCAAGCAAAATCTTAAATAATGCTTCTATATTGATATTTCAAAGTCATATGATAAAAATAATCACATAATTCTTGCCTATGATTGGTATATTTGTATCTTTTATGCATTCCGATCGTGTATTACAGTCAATAATGGCACAAAACGTTATTTTTTAAACAAAATTTTAGTCATCTATTCAATAACAGTTTAAAAAGTAAAAAAACAAAGAAATAGGAGTTTAAACCAGTTTGAATTGATCGGCGTGTCAAAGCACGTGGGTTTTTTTTGGTGCTCATTTGGACTTAATGTAGCGGATTTTAGGGTTACATTTTTGGCGTCAGCCCAAGACATTATACCTCTACTCAATTTCTTTTTACTGTGTGGTTGTACGCAGATCTTTGGCATTTCGAACATTAGAATGCATGAGTCGTGTTGCAGTAAAAAAAAATCACACAACACTTTTCTAGGAGTTTATTTTTTTTTATCATTGATAAAATTTAAATGTGTTCTATTCAATTTAAAATTAAATTATGTCTTTAATTTGGTTTTAAAACAAAAACAAAATATAGCTGTTTGGCATACAATTGTTCGAATCCGCAAACGATTCATATACCATAATAAATAATCAAATAGCAAAGTAAATTATTTATCAGAAATAGCCATAAAAAGAATAGTAGCAAAACTGATTATAACCTTAATGTTTAGACTAATTAACACATAACCCGATCCCAACTAAGAAAAAACAGACCACACTCCGATCCGTGATAGACAAAATTTCCGTGAGTATAAACCCGACCCGAACCTAAAAATTCTGTTTGAAAAAAAAAAAAAAAAAAAAAAAAAAAAACCTATGGATTCGATAACTGACCCGAACCAAATCTCAATCCCATAAAAATGTTCTAATGAAGCTTAACCCGATCCAAACAAGGAAAAATAATTTTAGTGGGCATGAAACCTGACCCGAATCTAAATATTGTCTTTAAAAAAACTCGAAATATGACCCGAACAAAATCTGAAACCGATAAAAATATTCCAGAGAACTATAACCCGATCCCAGCAAGACAAAATACTTTCCGTGGTCAAACCGGAATACCATACCATACCATACCATACAACCCGACTCAAACCTAAAAAATTCCATTTGAAAAATTCTGAAATTTGACCCAAACCACATCTAAATCCGACCAAAATATTCGAAAGAACCATAATCGGATTAGAGTAAGACTAAATAAGTTCCATGGACATGAACCCGATACGAACCTAAAACTTCCATTTGAAAAAATACCTGAAATTTGAATCGAACCAAATCTGAATATGACAAAACTATCTCAAAAAGCCGCAACCGGATCAGAACAAGA
The DNA here is from genome assembly GCA_964019185.1 of Maratus speculifer. Lineage (NCBI taxonomy): Eukaryota > Metazoa > Arthropoda > Arachnida > Araneae > Salticidae > Maratus > Maratus speculifer. The sequence goes on from OZ025300.1 coordinate 237,551,258, forward strand.
CAAAATATTTCCATGGACATGAACCCAATCAGAACCCGAAAAATTTCTTTGAAAAAATCGCGAAATCTGAACTGAATCAAATCTGAACTTGGCAAAAATATTCCAGAGAAGCATCTCATTATTCGAAGACAGAATAATTTTCGTGAACATGCAAGAAGACCCGAACACAAAAGTTCCATTTGAAAAAAAAAACCCGAAATCGGAATTGAACCAAATCTGAACCCGATAAAAGTATTCCAAAGAACTATAACCCGATCCGAGCAAGACGAAATAATTTCCATGGACATAAACCCGACTCGAACCTAAAAAATCCGATTTCAAAAACCTGAAATTTGACTCAAATCACACATGAAACCGATCAAAATATTAGAAAGAATCATAACCGGACTCGAGTATGATAAAATAATTTCCTTGGACATGAACGAGATTCGAACCTAAAAATTCTATTTGAAAAAATACCTGAAATTTGAATCGAACCAACTCTGAACATGACAAAAATATTCCAAAGAACCGTAACAGGATCCGAATAAGACAAAATTTCCTTGCACATGAACCGAATCTGAACCTAAAAAATTTCTTTGAAAAAATCTCGAAATCTGAAATGAACTTTATAAAAATATTCCAGTGAAGCATGTATTTATTCGAACAATGCAGAATAATGTCCGTGAATACGCTAGAAAACCCGAATCCAAAAATAACATTTGAAGAAAAAGCCGAAATCTAAATTAAACCAAGTCTGAACTTGACAAAAATATTCCCGTGAAGCATGTCTTTATTCGAATTAGACAGAATAATTTCCGTGGACACGCAGGAAGACCTGAACCCAAAAATTCCATTTGAAGAAAACGCCGAAATCTGAATTCAACCAAATCTGTTCCCGACAAAATTATTTCACAGAAACAACTAAATCCGAGCAAGGCAAAATAATTTCCATGGACATGAATCCGACCCGAAAAATTAAATCGAATTTCAAAAGATACCTGAAACCTGAATCGAACCAAATCTGAACCCGACGAAAATATTCTAATGAATCATAACGAAATCCGAACAAGACAAAATAATTTCCACGGACATGAACTCCATGAATGGTTAGGTAACATTTGGGTTGCGTTTAGATTACAATTACATTACAGTAAGTCTTTGATTTTATTTAATTTCACGTTAGGTTACAGTTAGATCACGGTTAATTTAAAGTTAGGTTAAAGTTAAATTGCATTTATGTGATGGATAGAATAAGAATACGTTACAATAAAGTGACGGCTAGGTTACATTTATGTTATACTTAAGTTACAGTAGATTATTGTTAAGTAGCAGTTAGGTTACAGACAGATTATGGTTACGGTACAAAAGTTTACGGTTAGGAATTTGTCCACAGAGTCAACATTATGCATGCTTTGATTAAAAATATACACTTTTGTTAAATGGCTCTGAAATTATAATACTATATACAAATCTTTCATCATCCCTTATCGATTTCATTCACGGTATAGTCGGATTTAAGAGTGATGTAATTAGTTTGAAATTTAAAATTTTTCACTTGGGATTTCTATGCGAAAAAAATAAATAGTTACGTGATTGAACAGTGATTTTTACGTGTAAATATCAACACTTTAACACGAAACTAACGCAATCGTTGGATACATGTTCCCTCCCGTGTTTCTCATTGCTAATTTTAAGTATTTTCAGAGCTTAATATTAATTGTTGTTTTTAAAACCAATTTTTCAGAAAGTCAGCTGCGACGTATTTCAGACAATGCATTTCTGCATGCTTCCAGTTAATGATAAAATCATACAAATTTCAAGTTCGTTTAATATTGCTAATACGGACCCGGGCGGTCAGCTAGTAAATAAATAAAAAAATAAAAAAAAATAATAACAATAATATTAATAACAAAAGTGTAATTTAGCAATGACTATTTGGAAATGATATTTTTAAAGAAATGATATATTTAAATTAATAATAATAAACATAATGTTTAGGAAGATTATAACGAGTCGTATATTACGTATGCATTAAACATAAATATTCCTAGACCAATGATAAACAAGCTGGAAATTGTGAAGCATAGCAAATGAGGTGCGTTCGTACGATAACGAAGTTTTCAAAATATTCATATCTTGATGATATAGTACACATTACTTTGGATACAGTATTGTGGTTGAAATCTTTGTGTTCCTGTAAATATACAGGAACTAATTTTTATTATACATCAGCAACGTATATCATATTCATAAAATGTGAAATAGTTTAACATGATTGAAACACGCTCCAAACAATGTTCCCCGTATAGCATTATGTAGTGGAATACTTTTGTGTGGCCCTATATATATATATATATATATATATACACTTCATAGGTTCATGTCAATTTTATTTTGTTCGAATGAGTGTCACACCATTAAAATGCATTTGAAACTTTTTCCCATTGACCGTAATGTAACGAAATACTTTTGATGATCCCTGTAATTGATATATGCATCCAATTTTCATAAAATTTTAAATGACTCGACAAAATTGTGTAATAAATATACGTTTTAAATTTCAAACGATTAAAATGCATTTGAAACTTTTTTCCCCATTGACCGTATAGTAACGGAATCATTTTGATTGTCCCTGTAATTGATCTATGCATCCAATTTCCATAAAAATTGAAATGACTTGACAAAATTATGTAATAATTATGTATTTTAAATTTCAAACGATTCGGTTGGGTAGTTTTTGCGTTGGTATATGCGGACAGACAGACGGACGGACTGAACGACAACTATAGGTGCTACGTATTTACATAATTACGAACGCACCTAAAAAAGCAGTAATTTATATACAGACAACTTTAACTCTTTAAATTTGCATTTTTATTTGATGGAATTAATCAAACCGACTTCTGAACGCCTCATACTACGTACGACACGAATTAATCATAATAAAATATTCCTGGATCCATCACAAACAAATTTTAAATGAAATTTCAGTTTTAAAATTTTGGTAACTGCAAATTTTTAAACTTTTAAACATCGCACATTTTAAAATTTTACACCGCCGCATAGAGAAAAAATGCACTTTTTAATGAAATTTCTTTCAAATCTCAATCATGATTTATTTTTAAACTTCTAAACATCGTACATTTTAAATTTTTACACTGCCGCATAGAGAAAAAAAATGCACGTTTTAATGAAATTTGTTTTAAATCTCTATCACAATTTGTTTTTATATTATTATTTTTTTTAAATTTTTATTACACTTTTCGTCGTTGTGGCAACAGACGTATTCCATTTTTGGACATTAAACATGGACCAATCAGAAAACGAATAAAATTAAAAACAGAAGTATTCCATTTATGGCATTAAAATTTGACCAATCAGGAAACGAATAAAATAAAATAATTTCCTGAATTCAACCAATAATAAAAAGTTTCAGATATACATCAGCTTTTCCAATTCTCTACTGAGAACGACAACTATTTTCCAAATACTTAAAAAGATAGATAGAGAGAAAACACAGCAACACATTGATGGGACATAAAACCTTTATTGAAATGTTGTATTACAGAAGGGAGTCGAAATAGGCATTAAAAGTCGTCCGACAGATTTGAGAGTGGCGCCGCATAGAATCCCTCCTTCCATTGTTGCTTCATGAAGTCGGACTTCTGGACTTGGTTCGGGTTTGTGGTGGAAATACTTTCTCCTTTCGTTAATTTTTTGCTCCTACACCCCACGGTTGTCTGTCCACTAGTGGATGATTTTTAGATATATTTGGTTAGACGATTTGTTAATCATTTGCATCGCAGTGGAATGCTCTTATCGGAATTGAACTTCATTTTAATTAATTACATTTTTAAGTGGGTTTGTAATTACACGTGTGTGTGTGTGTACATAGCCCACTCTTCAAGAAAATTATAAAAGCCAAATTTCATTCTTGGCGTAATTCTGGAAATTGGGAAAATTAAATAAAAGTAAGTGACATAAATAATATAGCACTGCCCTTCAAATTGTTAAAACTACACTTATAAATAATTGTGTGCAACAAAAAAAAATCATATTAGACTCTTATACAAGTAATGTATGTGTTATTCCCATAAAATGAGATTTATTTTTTCTACTTATATATATATATATATATATATATATATTGTTAGATTTTATTTCCAAATTTTATCCAAATTTTATTTTTTATTTATTAAAGGCGCCAAAACAAATTGTATATGCATCTTTTCACGATATATATTTATCACAAACTGGGAAACACTAGAGTAAAATTATTTTTTTAATTAAAATGTTTAAAATATCAAATTTTTTCTATTGACTAAAATTATAGTGAAAAAAAACATTAAATTGAAAAAATATATTAATTCATACAATATTTATACAGTTTTGCATAAATTACAGTTAGTTTATACAATTATGTTGTACAATATATACAATTAAGATAAAAAAATAAGAAAAATATATAAATACTTTTATAAATACAACCAAAATAATTCAGACAATACCATTCAATAAACCAATGAAATGAGTATTTTTAGAATCATATTATTGAAAACAGTTGACGTTTGAAGTGAAATAGAAGGGAGATTACCAAAATGAATTATGCAGTACACACAAACATAATATCCTATAAATAAAGCCCCTATGTTTAATTCAGATAAGTATATTATTACAATGTCAACTAAATTCCAATTTTGGTAAAATCCGAAGTTATAACAATGGTAGATATTTCCAAAAAGTATGAAAGAAGCAGCAAGAATAACAAATTTAATAAATACATCATTTCATGCGCTGTGCAGCATTAAAGTAATGTAATTAAAAAAAAATTTAAATAAGGTTAATTTTTGTCAAAATAGGCCTAAGGTGAAATAATCCACAAAATAGCTGCAAGAATTCATGCTATCTTATGATAACATAAATAACATAAAATATTAAACTATCCCTTAATGATTGCGCTTATGTATCTTATCATTATGGAAGTTGAATATATAAATACTTTTATAAATACAACCAATATAATTCACACAATACCATTCAATGAACCAATGAAACCAGTATTTTTACAATCATATTATTGAAAACAGTTGAAGTCTGGAGTGAAATAGAAGGCAGATTACCAAAATAAATTATGCAATACACACAAACATAATATCCTATAAATAAAGCCCCTATGTTTAATTCAGCTGAGTATATTACCGTAATTTCGGGTGTATAAGCCGCAGATCAAACAATTCTTTTTTGACCTAGAATTCTTTAAGAAACAAATGTAACTACTTAGATCGCCGTAAATATTTGTTTTCAGTCACTAAATAAGATTTTTGGGTCCAAAAAGAATTGTTTGATCCACGGCTTATACACCCGAAATTACGGTATTACAATATCAACTAAATTCCAATTTTGGTAAAATCGGAATTTATAACAATGGTAAACATTTCCAAAAAGTATGAAAGAAGCAGCAAGAATAACAAATTGAATAAATACATCAATTCATGCGCTGTGCGGCATTAAAGTAATGTTTTTTAAAAAATTTTAAAATAAGGTAATTTATGCCAAAATAGGCCTAAAGTGAAATAATCCACAAAATAGCTGCAAGAATTCATGTTATCTTATGATAACATAAATAACATAAAAGATTAAACTATCACTTAATGATTGCGCTTATGCATCTTATCATTATGGAAGTTGGATATATAAATACTTTTATAAATACAACCAAAATAATTCAGAAAAAATATAATTTATTGAAAGCCACATTTGTATAATTGAATAAAAACATTAAAAACTAAAATGTTTTAGTCCTGTTTGATGAAGGAAAAATAAATAAAAATCTATCCTAAAAAAAAAAAAAAAAAAAAAAAAAAAACATTGAAATTGCTCTAAAAATTAAAAAATATAAAAAAATTCTACTATTTACTTTTTTGTTAGATTAAAAATTAAAAATAAAAACTGATTAATAATACGTTATCCATAAAAAAAATCGAAAAAGGTTTCCTTTTAATTACCATATATTTAAATTAGGGATGATATTCAATAAGATTCAAATTCATTTAGGAATTTTTTATTCCTAAATGAATAGAGAAAGAAAATGAAGCCAAAAAATGAAAAGTAGATAATAAAATGAATAAAGTTAATTAATTTTTTAATGAAGTAATAGACTTTTTGAAATTGAATTTCCTTAAATAAAATTTAACACGAAGAAATAAAAAGAAATGTGACATTATTACAACATTGTACTTTTTTTAAAATTTAGTTTATGGTATACGGTGTATTGTTATAATAATATATTAACGGTATTTATAATAACAATTTCACTAATTACTGTAATATTTTTAAATGTCAATTTAAATAATATTTTATTATAAGAATAGACAAAAACCAGTTAATATTATTAATAAAAAATATGAAGCATTATATATATGCAACGTAATTTTGACATTATTATCAAAAAATTAGCAATGAAAATTATTTATCATCTGCGAAAAGATGCGTTGAAGTTTTCTCAAAATGCTTTTATGTAAAAGGAAAATATTTACTTTCATTTGAAATTGATAATAGCGTTAAGTCATAGTCATCGTCAGGCTTCAGAAGTTTTTGAAATCCTTTTCATGAATTCTGCAAGCTAATTTCAATGTCAGTTTTAAAAATACTTTTACTATAATCCTCTTTATAAATGTCTTAAAGGGTAAAACAGACCATTAGTTCTTCAGAAACAAATGAGATAAATGAAGTTTGTTTGTGAATTTTCTGGATGTTTCAAGCGTATTAACTATTTTAGATAAGATGCAAATGTTCCAAAAATTCGTTTTAAATAGAACTTTTAAAGAATAACCGTGATTAAAGTATTTAACGTAAAAATTATAAGAAACGTATAAATAGAAATTTCGAAATATAGGATCAAAATGCTTTATAAACTGCAGCATGAAAGTATTCCTCGATATAACATTTAGTTTTGTAATTTTTTTATACAAATTTAGAAAGTGTTTTAGCTTCTGTATAATATTTCTGATACAGTAACCTATTGAACTCTGGTGGGCGAATTTCTTTCCACTTAATTTTGAAATTAGTCCGTCCAGAAATTCACAATTCAGTTGAAATAAAAGCATTTTAATACCAGGAATTTTATCAAGAACTATTTAAATTATTTATTTAACGAAGTTTCGGCCAGTTGTTATTTAACTGATTTTAAGAAAAAAAGTTCTTGTTTCGATCGACATTTTATTATTTGTTTGAATTAACAGCAACAGAACATTCTAGTGTTAATCTCCACAAACGTAATATTCGATCAAATTTATTTATATAGCAGTTTTTGTATTATGCTTATTATTTTTTACGCTTAAAATGATGAAATGCATGTAAAATACAAACATATTTTTAAAAGTTCCAGATTTATTTAGTTTTAGTTTGAAGGGAATCTAAGTTTTTAGGTTATTAAAATTATCATATTGTTTAAATTTTGTGTTTATTTTTAATTATTCAATTGATTTAAATTATTATTTCAAAACATAATAAAAATAGTAATAACATTAAACATAGAACTAACTAAATGAAATAAATTAATAAATGTCCATTCTTAGACTTAAAAAATGTAAAAAATAAAATTGATTGGTTTCTAATTTCTTCTACAATTAAAATGATGTTTAAATAATTCTTCACATTTCATGTTTTATACTAATAATAAATAAATAATAAAATAAGGTTCTACTTATGTTACCCACATTAAAATCCAAACATCATCTTCCTCTACAAATAATCTTTACACCTTAACCCTTTTGAGACCCTAACGTGTACACAAAGTTTATTTAGATAGTACCATGTTATTAAAATAATTTCCTTTACTTGTAAAACACCAAATTACTTTAATTTCAATTTCAATTTAATTCAGTCTAATTTCAAATTTTATTTATTTTGGTGCACTCAAAAATTCTAAATGCATATTTTGACGATATATATTAATCAGAAATCGCAAAAACCTTAAAGAATGTAATTATTTTTTAAGTAAAAAGTTTAAAATGTCAGTTATTTTCTATTGATTAAAATTATAGGTAAAAAAAAAAAACGTTAAATTGAAAAATATATTTATTTATACAATATTTATACAGTCTTCCATAAATTGCAGTTAATTTATACAATTATTTTGTACAATAAATACAGTTAAGATTTAAAAAAATTAAGAAAAATTATACTTTATTAAAAGTCACATTTGTATAAAAGAATGAAAGCATTAAAAAATTAAATGTTTTAGTCCTGTTACATAAAGGAAAAATACATAAAAATCTATCTTCTTAAAAAAAAAATTGCTTTAAAAATTAAAAAAAAATGGGGAAAAATTCTACTATCTTACTTACATGTTAGATTAAAGATAAAAAAAGGGATAAATAATACGTTATCAATAGACAAAATTTGAAAAAGATTTCCACTTAATTATACATTTAAATTGGGGATGATATTCAATAAGATTCAAATTCATTTAGGAATAAAAAAAAGTCAAAGAAAGAAAAAGAAGCCAAAAAATTTAAACTAGATAATAAAATGAATAAAGTTAACTAATAATTTAATGAAGTAATAGATTTTTTTAATTGAATTTCCTAAAATAAAATTTAACACGAAGAAATAAAAAGAAATGTAAAATCATTAAAACATTATACTTTTTTAAAATTTAGTTTATGGTATAGGGTGTATTCATATAAAAATATTATCAATGGTAATAACAATTTCAATAATTACTGCTGTAATATTTTTAAATGTGAATTTAAATAACATTTTATTATAAGAATAGGCAAAAAAACCAGTTAATATTGTTAATAAAAATGTATTGTATTATAAATATATATAATAGTATTTTTGTAGATATATAACAAAATGTCTAAAATCGCAAGTGGTCGGTCATCTTTGGCCATTATGTGTATATAGAATTCACTGTAATGTTAAATTGTTTGAAAATGTAAGCAAAATGCGTGCTCAAATTAAATAAAAATGATTAGAGACATCTGTCGACTTAATAAATATGTAATAATAAATGCCTGTGCCATGTTTCTCATTTTCATCAATGCATTAATATGTTTTAGACCATAATTAAAAATAATACAATTTTATTTCAATTTGCATGTAAACTATCCTAAGCTTATATACGAATAAAAGGTACACGAAGAGCACTTTTTTCGTATTAATATGTATTAATTTTTTGCTGGAAACATTCAGTTGTTCATCTATAAAATCGATGCGTAAAATAATGAATTAACTAATTACTTGCATTAATTCATTTACCGAGTCGTTAATTAATAGAAATTTAATGAATTAATGAAATTAGGTACATGAAGTTTTTTGCGGTTATTATTCAGCACTGCATCCATGCATTATTTTTCTTCTTCTAAACATATATGAATGTCACGAATATTTTCATAAATTGAAATAGAATTAGAAAAAAGCTTTTTAATTTATTTGAAATATGCTTTTTGCACTTCTAATATGAATAAATTATAATTAAATTCTTTACTAGAATCATTATTAACGAAAGTTAAATGGAATTAAATTAATGAAAATTTAATATAATATTGTATTTGTAAAATGTATATATTTTTATTATTTTACTGTATGTACATTTTTAATGATAATATTCAAAGTAATACCATTAACCCTTTCCGGCACACTGTGCCCGGTTTGGGATATCTAATTTTAATTCCAAACATGCAATCGGCACCAATAATATTTTAGTAAAATTTTGCTTTTACAATAAATGCTTAAATTAAGGAATTCAAAATATCTAAAAAAATTGATTGTGAATTCCGGTGTCAGTCGATAATTTATCATTTTACTACAGATTTTGCCCGTGCCGGAAAGGGTTAAGTAATAGTTTAGATTGATTATACACTAGAATCTTATGTTTAAAAAAAATCCGGTGTTTATGCCCCGAATTTTTTTTAAACAAGTATTAAATATGCAATAATCACCTGTGTTTAAGTCAACTGTTATTCAGTGAACACTATATAAAAAATATATCGTTATACATTTTCTTATATATTCATGTTTTATAAATATATTCAGGTTTAAATTTTTTTCTGTCGTTCTTTTTTTAAATTTAATTTAATTTTAATCATCGAGCTAGCTATGATCAGACTATCTACATGTTTGTCGATATCCAGTGTTTCTTCTCTCTCTTTTCTTTTCCTTTTTTTTTTTTTTTTTTTTTTTTTTTTTTTAGAAATTTTATGCATTTTGTGTTCATGATGCATTGATGTCTACAGAATTCAGATTCTACAGATCGAAATTACGTGTTTTTATGATACTAATATTCGAAATCAACTCGTGATACTGAATTTTATTTGTGTTTTTTTAACTGAAAAGAATAGAAATTTAAACTGATTTTAATCTAATTACAACACTATATGATACTTTAGATAGTGTATTAAACATTTTAAAAAGCAGTATCAATTGAAGTATTTATAACGTAGATCTAAAATCCTTTACAGTGCTGCGTCATATTTGTATTAAAAAGGTTGACTCCATGTAGCAGTATTCTAAATATAGCATATACTCTATGGCGTATACCTGCTTATCGTGGTTAACGCCAGTTTTTTTTTTCAATTGCACTATTGATTAGTTATGATATATTATGGAAACACCTCCATAAACCCTCTGACAGTCTTGCAAAAGAGCAAAATTGTAATGTTGTTTTCTCAGCATTTTGATTTAATTGCTAAAAAAATGTGATTCTTTCAAAATTATAGAAAAATCTTATTTACGAATATGAATGTTATCCTTGAGGGTGTTAATCATTGCACAATGTATTAAAAATCCATTAAATCAACTGAGTTATATCATTTTAATTATCGCCTGCATTGCAGTGAAACCTGGAGCTTAGGGAAAGTCTATAGACGGGCTTGTCAGTGAAAGGGTTAATAACAATTTTCTTTTTTGCAGGTATGCCTGTTTTAACCTCATGTTGTGATTTTTTGTATGCGTATGCACAGTGAAAGATTCGGTAAGTGTATTATAACTTCCATGTGATTTTTTTTTTAAATTGTAAAGTATTTGATTAAAACACATTTGTAATTTCTGTTTTCTACAATGAAAGTCTATGCCATATATAATAAAGTTTTATTGTTTTTTAAGCCTTTATAATAATAGCTATTTATTAAATGTTTGTTAAACTTTAAAATTATGATATTTTATCATGAATATGTTTCAAGTATATTCTCAATATTTCAGCCTTAAAAGGAAGATCATTTTTTCTATCTGAAATTTCAAAATATACAGTAGCGAAAAATTTCCAAAACCAAAATTTTACTAAAAAATGTTGCCATTCGCAAAATTACGTCAGCGTTACGTAGAGATAAGTTTGTCTTTTATAATACAGAAGTATAGCATCATCCCTTAAATCTCTTCAATTATTGTTATTTAATGAAATAATTAATGTCCGCACGCCTTCATTAACTTATCCTATATAACAGGAATATTCGTACTTAAACAATTACTCGTAATTTAATGACTAATGCGTTGTTGTACTATATCAATTGAGCGCTAGGCATAATAATTTTCAGACTCATTCTACCACGACAGCATCATTTATCAGTGCATCATAGTAATGGTTATAATTAATATGAAGTGTAATCAGATTTCAGGAATAACTGAAGTAGTAAGCATTTTAGAGCTTTAAAATCAGTAGAACTCTAATATTTAGATAGTTTTATGTGTAGTTTTTATAGAGTTTTATATGGATTGCCAGTATTCTTTTAAAATATGTAAATTTAGTCAATTTTTCTCAATTAAGTTAAAGTAGACGGTTGTGTTTATGACGGCCATTTATCAGCACTTGGGATACGAGCACTAAAGAGGGAGGGGGTTCTAAGGGTACTAACCTATATTTACGCAAGGAAATCCAAGGTCCGAAGAAAACCACGGAAAACGCCTAATGATTAGGCCGACGGCCTAACCCAGCCGGTTTCGAACCCAGCCCCCGCCGTCAACAAGTTTCGATTGCAGAATCTCTCAGCCACCCAATTAAGTTAAGAAATGAACAGTCGTGGAAAAAAGAAGTAAACACCACTACTAACTCCTTAACAACTTATCGTAGAAAAAAGTTACTGATACTGAACGATTGGAAATAAAGTCTACTTTTACATGATACGTATACAATTTTATTAGGGAGGGCATCTACATATTAAAACGAACCCTAACATTGTTTTACCCAATACCAACACAGTAAAACCTCTAAATAACGGACACCTCGGGGACGCAGAAATTGTCCGCTATTCGGAGGTGTCCGCTATTGGGAAAACCTAAGAGATTAAAAAATCACTAAGAAATGCTTAATGTTTCATTAATTGACTTTTATATGTCCTAAAACCTCTAATATATGATTAATCAGAAATTAAAATTATTTTTAAATCAATAAAACTGAAATGAAATTTTGCATACCCTTATTCACTGTTTATTACATTCTTATGAAAAAAACCAGTTGTAAAAGTTTACTTTTGCTAGCGATTACATGTAATATGTTTTTCAATGTGACTTTATTGGAGATTATAGAATTCGGGGCGGATAGGGAGGGGGATTGTACTTTTTGACCATTAAAAGAATAAAATCTCAAAATTTTCTGGGGGGACATTTCAATGCTCTGGAGGATGTTCCTCCCGGGCAAACCCTCAATTCAACACTGAACGTGGAGAGGAGGGGGATTTCTCAAAGCTCGCGATCTACATTTATCTGTGATCACAAAATTTGTGATACATTTCCCTGATAAATTTAGAGGACTTTAAACTTTTTTTTTCAGTTTTTTTTTCCGTTAAAAAATACTTTTTGATTCTTTAACGCCGAAAATAGTGTCTGCTATTCGGAATGTCCGTTATTCGGAGGTTAAACATACAAAAATTCATATTTTGGGAGTGGGGATTGAAAAACTGTCCGTTAAATAGAGGTGTCCGCTATTCGGGAGTGTCCGCTATGGAGGTTTTACTGTATCCGATTCTGACAGCATAAATGAAATCTAAACGCTTCAATTAAATTAACAGTAAATTTTCATGTAATTCTTACGGTAAGTTTCTTAGAAATTAATTATTTTAAACCTTTCTGGCGCGGTATCTTTAAAAAAGCACAACTAATTTTAATTTTATTCGCACCATGAATATTTAATTAAATTTTATATTAACCATTTACAGCGCGGGGTACTTGCTTGCTTACGTGTTGAAATTAATGACTGACATCGGAATTCGAAAACAACTTTATTTATAAATAAGATAAAAATTATATTTCACGCATTCAATAAACCGTATTTTTTTTAACCAAAATTGCGGTGCCAATGTGGCGTTTGGCAAATATAAGTAAGTGGTTCCATAGTTATACCACCACGCCGCAAGGGCTTAACTTTTTAACGATCATAGCATTTTCATTGCTAAGATGTCGAAATAAATGAATGACACCGGTAATTAAGAACAAATATATTTCTAATTAAGAAAACGTGATTTTTCACATACAAAATAAAAGGGATATTTTTAGATAAAAATATCGGTGTCAGTGTTGCGTATCGGAATTAAAATTTTGTGGTTTCGTGGCGAAACCAATGAACGTTAAAGGGTTAAATAACGTACCTCAAAAGAAGCACGTTCTTATTATCTAATAAATTTCTTTATAAATTCCGGCGTAAGTTAATTATTTCAAACGGTTTCACTCGACGCTGGAAAGTGTGAAAACGAGCAGAATTTAGGGACTGCATTGAAGTTCAGTAATGGACTCTTTACCGATAGAGCTCTCTTCTTGATCAAGGCATCTTATGAACCTCTCAAGCAGTCATTGAAAACGATTAGATTACAGGATAGCATAAGAAGTTAGAAAAAAAAATCAGTCACTTCTATCGTATATGGCCATTTTAAACCATTTTATTTGCCGTGCTTTAAGCATAATTGGAAAAACTAGTTGAAAGACACTGTTGAAATTTTGTATTCCCATAAAACAAGACTTAATAAATCTAAATCCAACAAAAAAAAATGCAGATTGCAATTCATAATTTTTCGAATATTAATTTCGTAATTCATATTTCATATCATAGAATTATAAGAGTTGCAAATTCAACGTATTTATGTTTGGGTATTTTAGTATTATTACTGCATAAATATTAGCACATAATTTGAGAAAATATGAAATATAATTTAACATTAGAAGCATTAAATTTTGAATGTTTGTACTTCAAAAACTTAAAAGTTGGTGTCTAGGCATAATTTGAACCAAACATTTGAAATAGCTTTTTTTAAATGGGGTGTTGTCATTAAAAATCAAGATTAGGTTCGTTATAATATGTAGATACTTCCCAAAGAAAAGTTTAAATACATCATTTTAAAATACGTTTTATTTGCAATTGATTGATAACAGTAACTTTCTTCTAGAATAATTTATTGGTGAGTTAGTTAGGGTTGTTTACTTTTCCTCACGACTGAACTGCATATATCTCTTATGCTTCAACAGATTTAACCACTTAACTGACTTGTCCGTCGCACGAGCAAGAAGAATTGGCTTAACACTAAAATGCCGGGAAGGTGTCAATTCGACACCAATCACTGGACTTATTGTCGATTCGAGCCAGAGAAGTCCCCAAGAAATAAGTTATATAATATATCAGTTGCAATGCATGGAGCTAAACAAATAAACTTAATATTTTCAAATTTTTTTTTCTGGTTAAAAATATATTTTATTAAAAAAAAGCGTAACATTTCCCGGCGTTCTAGTGTTAATCCATCACTTATATCTTTGCGGCGCAGGGCAAATTCATTGCTTAAGTGTTGAAATTAATGCCTAAGACCGAAATTTGAAAAAAACTTTGTTTGTAAATTAGAAAAAAAAATCTATGTTTCATGTATTCAGTAAACTTTATTTTTTTAACCCCTTAAAGCGCAGTGTTGCCGGGTCGGCAACACCTAAAGTTCCCCCTGTTTAGAGACACAAAAATATTCACTCCGTGAATATTTCAAAAACTACTCTAATGGCTACTTCAAATCTTTCTTATGAGTTCTAGATGGCAGCACCACAGAGATCAAACACTACTGTTTTTAAATAATAGGTAAAATGTTTTACTGTAATACGCGCGTCACAGCAATGCTCTTCTCACTGCGCTTATCAATGCTTTACTTATGGGAGGTTACCACTTCGGCAACAGCTGTATAATTAAAATGGTTAGTGCAATCTTTACCAAACAATATCTGTGTACTAAATAGATTGCCTGGTATTTTTTCTTTAAATTCCAACTTTAAAGAGCAGTTCGCCGGAAAGGGTTAAACCAAAATTCCGGTTCCAATGTGGCGATTGGGAATTAAAATTAAGCGGTTTCATAGATATACCGCAAGGGATTAAAGCTTTTCTACACCATTATTTTTTTATGTAAAAAATACAGTTTCACAGTTTTAAATGTCGGAAATGATTAGACTAAATATTATGAATATTTTATCATAAAAAAGTTGTTTTATCCAATATTTTTAATTTATTATAACGAACAAAAAAAAACGAATCAGTTAAGGGGTAAATCCAGTTTGTTCTTAATGCAGCCATTGTCAAATTCAAGAGATACATTCCTTTGTGAAATAACGAGAAAAAAAAAAAACTAATTTCATTTAGTAAAATGAAAGTATTCTAATTCAAACCATATTTTTCTTTATGAAATAAAGAAATGGTTTAATATAGAAAAATAAAATTATTCAAGTTCAAACCATACATGCCTTTATCAAATAAGGAAAATAATTCATTAAGAAAAATAAAATTATATTCAAGTCTCTTGAGAGGTGTAATATTGTTTAATTATTAGTATTTGTCTGAAAATATTTATTAACTCATGGTAAACATATGAATTATACGTGTATATAATTAAATAAATTTTATGCAGTTAAGGATGTAGGAAGTAGACGACGGTGTAAAAATTGAAAATGTGTAATGTTTAGAAGTTTAAAAATTTGCAGAACCGAAAATTATAAGGCTAAAACTTCCTTTAAAATTTGTATATGATTACTAAAGAAATATTAATTTTTAATCCATGGCGTACGTAATATAAGACTCTGTTATTACGTAAACCACGCTTTGATCATCTTAAAAATTATGTTTATTTTTGTTATTTTTTTAAATATACAATTTATTTACAAGTATTTATGTATAATGAAAATATAATTTTCCAAATAGTCGCTGTAATTTGTTAAATTACATTTTTTTATTATTTACATTGTATGTAGAAAATGAATGTATTTATAAAATGGTAGATTTCTATGTTTGAAATTTTATTTGCATAAACGTATTACATTTCTAAATAAAAATTAGCCACACAGGATATCCAGAAATGGAAAAGTTAAATTAATCGAATCGCTCAAGCCAAATTAATCAATCAATAAGTCTTACACCATAGTAAAATGGAATCAAAAGAGCCGTCGCCTATTCTAAATGAACAAGCATATAATAGATAACATTTAATTAAGATACTTTGCATGAAAGTTAGAGTAAATAGGATTGACGTCTTATGCAAGAAATCGATTTGAATTTAAGTTACAGAAGGTTTGACAAATCAACCACTGAACGTTATCTAAGGTGAGTTTCAGATCTTCATATAATGAAGTGTTAGTTAAAAATGAAACATTAATAACTATTTTATCTGGAGGCAAACCCAGCGAATTATTTTTACTAAAACGTTTTAACTCTTTAATGAAATTAGTTCGAGAATAGTTAAGAACTTTAGTTAAGTTTGTTATGAACGACTGGTAGTTGAAACTCTGTGTATCTTTAATTAGTTTAAAGAAGAAATTAGATTAACTTTACTGAGTAATAGATCTCAAAATGCTGTTTTTGTTTCTATTTTTTCACGTCGTGATTGTTATTTATCCACTTAACTTATTCATTTTTTACGTACAATAAATTTAGAATATGGAGAAACTCCAGTTTTCTTTTTATTTAAAGCGCCGGGAAGGGGTCGATTGGACTCTGAGCATGTGATTAAATTTCAATTAGACCCAGAATTTTTTTCTTGAAAAGTTTAATTTAAATTAAGAAGCCTTACGTTAAGTAAGTGAATTAAATATTTCTAAGTAAAAAATCTGGGGAGAAATATTATTATCAAACTTGAGTAAAATTTTCGGGCGTTATAGTGTAAAGCTTAGCATGTAGCCCCTTTAACCGGAACAAATTTTCCACATGTACTTTATATACATATTTTTATGCTTTACCAGGATGTATTAACACGTTCACGGACACTTGCATCTATAGCCGTCAAAACGAACATTTTAATTAAGAGTTGAAATTACTGAATGACACCGGGATTTGAAAACAATTGTATTTATTAGTAAAAGAGGGGGGGGGGCTATATTTTACAAATTTAATAAATTGGAGCTTTTTTTACAAAAATTCTAGTGCCAATGTGATCAAGGAATTAAAATTAAATGTAGCCTATGGGAATTAAAATTAACAATTTTTTTACTGACCGTCAATATGTTAAAATAAAAACATATTTTCTATTTCACTGTAAGAAAAAAAATGCATAAAGATGAAATAAGCCAAAAAGCAATGTTCTTGTGACGTTAGAGTAAGCGTAAGTTTTTATTAGCTTATCAAATATTTTTCGCCCAAATTTAACATGGAAATGAAAAAATTACGTTCAAAAAGTCACGTATCTGAATATTTTTAATTATTTTTCCTTTCTGTGCAACTATGGACGAAATGTGATTGCCACTGTTTTGAAGAAAATTCATGAAAAAGTTTTTAAAATTAGAAATAAAATATAAAAATCTAAATAAACTAAAAAATATCTAAATTGGGAACACCTACATATGAACAGATTTCACTTTTAAAAAGAATTTTCAAAATCGTTTACGAAGAAAGCTCAGTGCTGATGACGTAAAAAACAGCCTGGTCTTTTAAATATATAGATATTCGAAGTATTTAGCCTAAACTTTTCTGCCCTTTAAATAATATGAAACTATATTTAAAAAAATTAGTGGTTCAAAAAAGCCTTAAATGATGGATCAAGCAAATTCTTCTTGCCCGTACGTCTTACGGGAAACCAGTTAAATGCTTATCTTAATGCAAGGATGACAGGTTGTGTATACAGTTTCAAAAATATTTTAATAGAATTTTAAAAGTATGATAAAATGGAAGCAGGTGTCAGTTACTGTCGGAAACTACGTTAAATTTTTAATGCAGAGTGTTTCGCTTTATTTAAACTTTGAATTATTGATTTAAACAGAAGAAAAAAAATGTTGAAATAATTGTTGAAGTTCTCTATGGTTTAATGCTGTGGGTAATATTCTAATTTATATCATAATATTTTAACAAAAAACTTTAACAAAATATTTTGCACTATAAAAAAGCAACAAAATTAATCAAATTCTACGAATAAAGTAGTTAGTTGTGCATTATAGCTTAGAATATTTATTCAAGGCACTATGAGTAAAATTGAAGTAGTACTAACAAGCAAGGGCTCTATACGGGCATAGTCTGAAAATTCTGAAAAAAATTACGATGCACTTAATAGATTTGAACTTCATTTTAATTCATCACTATTTTTAGTTAGATTTGCATTTGTGTGTGTGTGTGTATAATCCATTCTTCGAGAAAAGTATAAACGCGAAATTTTATTCGTCGCGTAATTATAGAAATTGGGAATTACATTTAAGTGACATAAATAATATAGCACTGCCTTTCAAATCTTTAAAATTACATTTACAAACTACTGTGTGTAAAAAATCATTTTTGACTTTCATACGAATAAAGTATGTGTTAGTCCCAAAAAATGAGATTTATCCTTTCTGCTTACATATATACAACTTAATTTTGACATTTTTAATTTAAAAATAATAATGAAAAGTAAAGCCTTCTAATAAAAGATGAACTGAAGTTTTCTCAAAATGCTTTTATGTAAAAAATAAACATTAACTTTCATTTGAAATTGATAATAGCGTTAACTCCATGTCATCTTCAGGCTTCAGAAATTTTTGAAATCATTTTCATGAATTCTTCAAACTAATTTCTATATCGGTTTTAAAAATACTTTTACTATAATCCTCTTTATAATTATCTAAAAGGGTAAAATCAACCATTAGCTCTTTAGAAACAAACGAGATAAATGAAGTTTGTTTGTGCATTTTCTGGATATTTCAAGCATATTATCTATTTTCAGTAAGATGCAAATGTTCCGTTAATACTTTTTAAATGGAGTTTTCAAAGAGTAACCGTGATTAAAGTATTTAACGATAAAATTATAAGAAAAATATTCATATATATCATGAAATATAGGATCGAAGGGCTTTATAAACTGTAGCATGAAAGCATCCCTTGAAATAAAAGATAATTTTGTGAAAATCATTTTTTTTATTCTGCGATTTTAGAAATAGCTTATCTTCTGTATTATATTTGTGATACAGTAGCTTTTTGAGCTTTGGTGGACGATTTTTTTTCTCACTCTATTTCAACACTAGAACGCCCGGAAATTTCACCCAACATTAATAAAAAATTTTTAATACCAATAATTTTCTTCAAAATTATTTAACTTATTTATTTAACTGTTTTCATTAACAAATCTTATTCAGAACAGCACTTCATCATATGATCGGTATCAAATTGACACCAACACATCAGTGTGACCGTTTTTTCAAGCTAAAAGCAGGCTAGAATTGGACTGACAACAAGCTAAAAATAAATTCGATGGTCCTGCCATCTATTGATGGTCAGTATATCAATAGACTGACAACTCTCTTTTAGCCTGAGTTTTTAGCTTGATTTAGCTTGTTGTAAGACCTACAACAGTCCAGATTTCTTACAACAATCCAAAAACGGTCACACTGAACACAATTTCTAAAATTAATCTCTACATACCATGGAAGTACCGAATTATTCGCTCAGATTTGTTTTAAATCAAATTAATTAATTTTTTTTTCCGGTGTGTATATATTAAACCGATCATTTTACATGTGAAATACTGGTTTTAAAATGTAACATTTAATTATTTTGTAGAAATCCCCCACCAGAGCTTAACCCTTTCAGGGGCAAGGTATTTCACCTCAAAAAATGTTCAAATAATTCATTTCACCGCAATGTACGAACACATTTATTTAAAAATAATCAAAAACTTTTCTTCGCTTTTATTATGAAATCGAAATTGTAATAAAAAATACTAGTGCCATTCGTCGTTTTTGACATTAAAATCAAGCGTTTGTAGACTGCAAACGGCGCCTCTAAAAGGTTAAACGGTTTAAAAAAACCTTTAATAATTGGATAAATTTTTTTCCAATATTATTTTTTTTAATGAAACAATCATTTTTGTGTATATGAGAACCCATTATAAAATAAATTTAGTATAGTGCAGTATGTCAGTGATTATCTGTCTACAAATCAGATCTCCATAAACAAATGTAGATTTCTTTTTAGGGAAATATTTCTGTCCCGTATGAGTAAAAGGGCTAAATTAAATAGAAAAAATGCCGTTAGTAGATTTGTATTTGTATCTGTGTGTGTGTACATAACCCATTCTACACGAAAATTATAAAAGCCAGATTTTATTTCCAGGTACAATTCTGAAAATTCATCATTGAAATTAATTTACATTAATAATATACCATTGCCCTTCAAAGATTAAAAACAACCATTTTCAAACAATTGTCTGTAAAAAATCATATAAGACTATCATATTAATAACGGATGGGTGTTTCAATGAGCATTTGTCGTGTAAATAACACTGTTAGTAATTGTTAAATTGTTGCCCACCGTTATTTTCGAAAGATTTGCAAGGCCTTATTCAATTAATGAAATATCTCTGATAAAATAAATCAAATTTTTCCGTTTTAAAATACTGGTATGCAAAATCGTTGCACGTGACTTACACGACATGTGCTCATGGAAATACCCATATGCGTTATCCCATAAAATCGAAATAATTCTTTCACCGGATATAGATGGAACATAATGTTAAAATTATTGCTTAAAATATCAATGGAAATCATTTTAGAAAAGATGAAGTATTTTCCAAGTGCTTTTATGTAAATGATAAAAGTTAACTTTATTTTGAAAGTGAAAATAGGATTAAATCAATGTCATCTTCAGGCTTCAGAAAATTTTAAAATCCTTTTCATGAACTCTTCAAACTAATTTTAATATCAGTTTTAAAAATACTTTACTATAATCTCTTTTATATATATCTAAAAGGGTAAAATCAACCATTAATTCTTTGGAAGCAAACGAGATAAATGACGTTTGTTTGTGCATTTTCTGGATATCTCAAGAGTATTATCTATTTTCGTTATGATGCAAATGTTCAAAAAATACGCTTTAAATGGAACTTTTAAAGACTAACCCGTGGTTAAAGTATTTAACGATAGCATTTTAAGAAAAGTATTGATAGAAATTGCGAAATATAGGATCAAAATGCTTTATAAGGAGTAGCGTGAAAGTATTCACGAAATAAAAGTTAATTTTATAAAAGTATTTTTTATTCATACAGTTTTAGAAATGGCTTTAGTTTCTGTGTATTGTCGGTAATATGGTAATCGTTTAATCTTGGATGGATTCCCACTTAATTGAAATCCGCAAATGTCAAAATGGTACCGGAATTTTCGGTCAAATTTATTTTAAAATTAATCACACCCCATCTCCGCCCCCCCCCCCCCGTGTATATAAGAAACCGAACTTTTTATTCTGACTGTACTGTTTCCAATGTGACATTTAGGTGTTTTGAAGAAATAAATCCAGCAGAGATTAAAGGGTTAAATTATTCCTTTCATGTATAAATTATTTTTCGTTATTATTTTAAAAATTAAACTATCTTTTTTGTTATGAATGAAAATCCATTATAAAGTAATTTTATTATTGTGCTGGATGTTAGCTATTACCATCAAATCGGATCTCCATATATAAATCCGGATTTTTTATTTCTTTTAAGGGCAATATTTATAAGTTTCATATGAGGCCCATATGAATGAAAGAGTAAAATAAAAAAAAAAGTTGCCTTTAAATCATAAATAATTTTATTTAACCCTTAGAGAGTCATGAACGAGCGTGTCCATCTGTGTATTTCCCCATAGTTACTGATGCGCTGCACCCATCCATATGAAATTCAGAGCGTGATTAAACAAACGTGGAAATTCTTCACCAGTAAATTAAAATATTTTTTTTCTTATGTGAACGCCTACAAACACATATTTACTTGCATGTATAAATATATATATATTCATTTTTAGTGATGGAAGTTTGCTCCTTTGTAAAAGGTTGTTTCCGAATGCTCTTTCAAAATGCACCCCTAAAAGAAAGAGAACAGAATTACGAAGCCTGGAACAATCTAGGCCCGTAAGAAAAATAATTTGTCCCCCTCGATCCGTTCAAATATCAAAGAAATCACAAAGACTCTATTCCTACAAAAATATTCGAATTTTTCTTAACATACATTTAGGATTATTTTCAAGAATACTGCATGAATATTTATGGGGAAAAATAACAATTTACAGTCGGATCTTGTTAATTCGAACTCGTCGGGACCACAAAAAATTTTCGAATTATCCAGAGTTCGAATTATGTAAAATATGAAAAGGAAACGAGTTTAAAAGTGTACTATTACTAATGAGTTAATGTTACAGAATTTTTAAATATATTTCGGCTGTTATCATTAGAATATGACTTAATATTAAATTAAAAGATCTAAATACATTGATTAATAAGGGATTATAGGAACAAGCGCAAGCGAAGATGGGATGGAGGTGTCATTGATGGAAAGACGGGGCACAAAAATAGTGGATATCAAATGCAAAGGATTATGTGTTCTTGTTCATACTTGTTCACAATAATGTGGACAAAAATGAAAGAAAGAAATTTGTTTCAATGATCCGAATTCCGGGAGAAAGGAAATGAGAAAGAAAAATCGGAATCTGGTTAGTCGAATTAAACGGAGTAAAAAAAAAATGAGTTCGAATTAATAAAATTTTTTAGCATTATTCTGCCACTGAAAATTTTAGGACTTCATGTTTAGTTCGAATTAAGCGAAGATTTGATTTGTCCGATTTTGAATTTTCGAGAACAGACTGCATTTTAGATTATTATATGTTTGCAAGCCATTGAGAAAAGTCATTTACCCTTTAGATCCCGGAATCTCATAAACAAGAATTTATTTATAATTATACAATATCAAAAAATGCTCTAATTAATAAAGGCATACTTTATTTTTCATTATTATTGGTACTTGCAGGTTTTAAAAAATCATATTAAACCATCATAAAATTTTTATATGTTTTATTCCAATAAAATAGGAATAACCCTTTTTCGTATATAGATGTAACATAATGCTGCAAATCATTTATCTTTTTAGAAAAGATGCATTGAAGTTTTCTTGAAATGCTTTTATGTAAAAGATGAAAACTAACTTTTATTTGAAATTCAAAACTGCTTTAACCCTTTAACGTTCATTGGTTTCGCCACGAAACCACAAAATTTTAATTCCGATATGCAACACTGACACCGGTATTTTTATCTAAAAATATCCCTTTTATTAGATAGGCGAAAAATCATGTTTTCTTATTTATAAATATATTTGTTCTTAATTACCGGTGTCATTAATTTATTTCGACATCTTAGCAATGAAAATGCTTTGATCGTTAAAGGGTTAAATCAGTCTTATCTTCCAGGATTTAAAAATTTTTGAAATCCTTTTGAGCAGTTCTTCGTACTAATTTCAATATCTGTTTTAAAAATACTTTCACTATAATCACTTTTATAAATATCTGAATATATGAACTATTAGTTCTTAGAAACAAACGGGATGAATGAAATTTGCTTGTGAATTTTCTGGGTATTTCAAGCGTATTATCAGTTTTTGTCAAGTTGCAAATTTTTTAAAAATATCTTTTGAGAGTAAATTTTAAAGAATAATCATGACTAAATTAGACTTGAAAATAAAAATAATCGTGATTAAAGTATTTAACGAAAGAATAATAAGAAAGGTACTGAGGGAAAACACGGAATATAGAATCTAAAGTGCTTTATAATCCGTAATGTGAAAATATTGCAAAAAAAAGCTAATTTTTTAAAAATACAGTCGGCTCTCGTTAATTCGAACTCGTCGGGACCACAAGAAATGTTCGAATTATGGAAAGTATGAAATGAGAACATGCTTAATATGGTACTATTACAAAGTAATTAATGTTATAGTGTTGTTTAAATTTATTATGTCTGTTATCATCAGAATATGACTGAATATTAAATTAGAATGTATAAATAAATAAATTAATTAATAGATTAGAAATAAGCACAATGCAGTGAAAAAATTGCTGCTTTACTGATGGACAGACGCGACACTTAGAAAATGGATATCAAATGCATGGGATTATATGTATACTCGTTCGGAACTATTTTCACAAAAATCAAAGAAAGAAAGTTATTCAAATGATCTGAAATCCGCGAGAAATAAAGAATGAATGAAAAATCGGAATTCTCATTAGTTCGAATTAAACGATGTCAAGAGAAAATGAGTTCGAATTAATGAAAAAGTTTAACGTGATTCTGCCATTGAAAATTTCGGGACTTCATGTTTAGTTCGAATTAAGCGAAGATTCAAATTATCCGATTTCGAATTAACGAGAGTCGACTGTATTTTTTTTATTCATACCATTTTAGAAATAGATTTAGCTTCGGTGTAATATTTGTGATACAGTAACCTTTTGGGCTCTGGTTGGCGAACTTCTACCCACTTAATTTAAACATTAGAACGTCCAGAGATTTCACCCAAATTTAACTAAAAACATTTTTATACCAGTAATTCAAAACTATTTCACTTATCTATATAACTAAGATTTGGCCAGTTATTTAATTGATTTTTTAAAAAATCTAGTTCAGATCTACGTTGTACCATTTGATGGTATCGAATTGACACCAATGAGACGATCTAATGTTAATCCACAGATGTCACAATGGCACCGGATTATTCGATCAAATATATTTGAATTTTTTTGTATAGAACATTTTGTATTATGCTTAAAATGATTAAAAAAATATTTTTAAAAGTCCAGGAATTTTAGGTTATTTAAATTATTATATTGTTTAAATTACTTTTTTTTATTTTTAAATGTTCAATTGATTTAACTTATTTTTTCCAAAAAAATCAATGTTAAACGTAGAACTATCTGAAGGAAATAAATTAATAAATCTACATTCCCAGGCTTAAAAAATGTAAAAAATAAAACTGATTTGTTTTTAATTTGTTCTGCAAATTATAATTTACTTAAATAATTTTTCATTTCATCAAAACATCCATGTATTATATTAATAATAAATAAATAATAAAACAAGCTTCTACTTCTCTTACCCAGCAAATAATCGTTATACGTTAACCCTTTTGAGACCGTAACGCGTACGCAAATTTTATTTGGGATGCATCACGTCATTAACCCATTAGTGCCTAGCGCCCCTTTTTAGGGACGCTTCAAAAGGTGCATTCAGCACTGTTTTTGAAACCGGTAAAAAAGAAAAGCAATAATTATTTTATTTAAATGATGCATTTTCGTGATTAATGATTTAAACTTAAATCTTCTAAAAATAGTGGTGCCAACCAAATAAAATTTACTCAAAAGGTGCTGAGCACGAATGGGTTAAACAATTTCCTTTACTTGTGAAATATATTAAAAAAATACTCTAAATAACTCATTCGCATCGGTAGCTTTTTACAAAAATTTTAATGTTCTGTGACCGGTTTTTAAAAACAGAAATTTATATCTTATTAAATCCAGAAAATGCTCCGATTAAAGAAGGCAAATTTTACAGTAAAATTTTACTGGTGGGGATAAACAAGGATTCTTAACCTTTTTGCGGTACGTGTACGTCTCGCTCGTCCCCAAGGGGTTAAAAAAGTCAAATTTTATTTTTTATTTATAAAAAGTGCGAAAACAAATATGCACCTTTTCTAAATATATCAAAAACCGGGAAACACTTAGAGTTAAATTATTTTTTTATGTAAAAAGTTTAAAATATCAAAAATTTTCTATTAAAATTATAGAGGAAAACATTAAATTGAAAAAATATATATTAATTTATACAATATTTATACAATCTTCCATAAATTACAGTTAATTTATACAATTATTTTGTACAATAAATATAATTAAGATTTAAAAAAAATAAGAAAAATTATACTTCATTAAAAGCCGCATTTGTATAATTGAATAAAAGCATTAAAAGTTAAAATGCTTTAGTCCTGTTAGAAAAAGGAAAAATACATTAAAATCTATCTTAAAAAAATTAAAATTGCTCTAAAAAAAAAAAAAAAAAATCTACTATCTTACTTATCTGTTAGATTGAAAATTAAAAAAAAAAAAAAAAAAAAAAAAAAAAACTGAATAATTATACGTTATCAATCGACAAAATTCGATAAAAATTTCCTCATAATTATCATATATTTATATCGGGGAAGATTAGAATTCATTTAGGAATAAAAAAAGTTAAAAAAAGAAAAAGATTCTAAAAAATTCAAGCTAGATAATAAAATGAATAAAGTTAATAATAATTTAATGAAGTAATAGATTTTTTAATTTGAATTTCCTTAAATAAAATTTAACACGAAGAAATAAAAAGAAATGTAAATTTATTAGAACATTGTAATTTTTTAAAATTTAGTTTATGGTAGAGGGTGTATTCATATAATAATAATATTAAGTGTAATTATAATAACAATTTCACTAATTACTGTAATATTTTTAAGTGCCAATTTAAATAATATTTTATTATATATGAAAAGATAAAAAACAAGTTAATATTGTCAGTAGAAAATATGTAGCATTATAAATATATATAATAATAAACTAATAACAATGTTCATAAAAATACAATAATATTTAATTGGCTAGTTTATGATCTGCTCTTGTTATATGTATAAATATTTATAGTTTGGAGGAGCAGGTAATTACATTTCTGTAATTTTGAACTCCAACCGGAAATTTAGAAGAATTTTATTTCAAACTAAGACAAGACACCTTTCACGACTTTTTTCAACCAAAGTCAGAAAAGTAAAATCTATTAAAACTTTTCTGGTGCGAAACTTCATTAATTGTAGGCGGAATATAATATATTTTACCTTCTCTCAAGGGTTTAACCCGGGACGTGCCGGGTCTTTTTGACCCTAAGTGAGTATGATTTTTGCAATTGTAACCACCAGAGCCTGATTACTAACGGGGCACTCTCTCCCCAGTAAAATTACATAGAAATTTTCGCCTTGTTTAAACGCACTTTTCGGTCAAAATTGCTATCATGAATAAGGAAAAAATTTCTATTTATTTTTTCTGGTGGGAGAGTGCCCCGATGATAATCAGGCCCTGGTAACCACTTATCTTTTAAAGTAATATTGGACTGTCTCCTCCTAAATAAAATGACGGTTTATTGGTGACAAAGTTAAAACCATTTCTACCCTGCGTAAGCGCATGTTCTCACTGGTTAAACGACCGTTTGCCGATGTTTAGTGATTGGTAAATTATGCAACGAATATAATGGAAATAAGAGAATTGGTTTGAATAAAAAAAGATTCAAAATTTCGCCGCAAGGTGGTGATAATCAAATGACGGCGTTGAGGCCGCGGAGCGGTGTTTTTTCCTTATAGGGTGTTCCATGAGAAGTTGTAGTGCAAATCAAATGCTACGATTTTTGTTATGGAGTTATGAATAAAGAGGACGAACCATATAGTGTATTGTCTAGCAGTTCTGAGTAAGCTAATTGAAGAGATTGCCTTAACCTAATATGTATGGATGTCGCCTGGAGGCGACACTAAGAAACAACATTTAAATTAATTAAAATGCTTTTAGAAGTGTTCAAATTACATCTAGACATTTTAAATATTACTATGCATTTTAAAAGCATCGATATACATAGACTGAAGCATCTTTGGATATGTTTTATAATAGTTTTAACCCTTAAATGCACAGGATAGAACGCGTTCCAAAAAATGCGCAATTCAAAGAATCAGAATTCATATTAGAAAAATCTAAATAGTAAATATTTCTTTATTTCATTACGAATGGTCTGTCATTAAGTAAATTGAAAATTGCTCTTTTAAATTTCTGGTGAGAATACGGAATATGTGAATAAAACCCCCAATAAATTGGGAACACTTATGGTATCGAAAATGATACAATATGCATTTAAGGGTTAAACTATGTTTTTTAGTGTCTCGTAAAATGTGTCTCAGGACTGAAGAGGATCAGATTAGTTGCTGATTTTGTTAATCAGATCCACATGTTCTAATTACTGCCGATGAAAATTCTCACTAGTAATGCTGAATACAAAACTTTCTCACAGTTAACCTTTAGAAGGGCGGTGGTATAAAATATGTCCCCCTTAATTTTAATTGCGAAAAGCCACGTTGACACCAGAATTTTGAAATTTTGATCAAATAAGTGAATAAAAGCTTTTATCCATTATAAAATAAATTTGTTTAAAAATTCTGGTGTCTAACAATCATTGCAGAATTTTAAGAATAGAAGTGCTTTTCCCCTCAAAGGGTCAATCACTTCATGTTTTATAAATCTATAACATAAACATGTTTAAAATTTTCTGTTTCGTTTTCTAGTTTCAGTTTGGTTAGTTTTTGTAATTTTTTCACTGACACTAAGAGCAGATTGTCTTGGTTGTCACAATAAGGCGCATCAATTACTGAAGTAAACTGCCATCAATAAAAAAGAATATCTTTTTTGTCATTATTTTTTACTGTTTCTTCACTTTATGTATATCGCAAATTCTGTAGAAATGAACCTCTTGATGAATGTTTTCTTACAATTGTTGTATAAAATTTCCACGAAGTTAACCATTATATACTCTGGTCGCCATTAGGCCACATACTTAATTTAGGCTTCTAAAATACGATTTGAATAATATTTGAGGTATAATGTCTAATGTTGCCGGTAATATAGATACGGGAAATATAATGACATCTATTTTGAACATGTAGATTGTAACACTTGTACTGTTTAAGAATAAAGATGGATTTATTTTGTCAATTTTACCTACATGTGTTTTTTGTTTAGCTTACAAGCTTACGAAATTCGCTATTTTGTTTTGAAGACAGTAAAATTGAAGTAGTAAGTTTGTTTCTGCATTAAGTAAAATTGAAGTAGTAAGTTTGTTTCTGCATTAAGTAAAATTGAAGAAGTAAGTTTGTCTCTGCAGTAGTAGTAGTCTCTGCAAGTAAAATTTAGTAAAGCCTAGTATTTCCGAATAGTAACAAACTGTTTTTTAGTCGTAAACCATACATATGATTTTAAAAGCATTTTTTCGGTAATTTATTGAAGAAATGAAAGGTGAAAAGCATTTTAAAATTGTTTCTTGAAAAATCAAGCTTAGGATTAAATAAAAAATAAAAATTGAGGTATCCGAATAAGAGAAGTCACTCTGTTGTCTGAAGTTTGCCTTATAAAAAGGCGCTTTTCTTGTGTCACTCCCACCCTTAATCCTAGTATTCAGAGAGTGGTTACCAATAACACACCACTGCTTAATTGCGAACAATTTATCTCCAACATTTCGAGATAAATTGTTCGATTTATTTAATCGTAGAATTTTAATGTGTTAAAAGCCGAAAATTACACTAACTTTCATACAGAAGGTGTTAATGTCTATTTAGACTATTATCACGCCTTGCTAATTACAAGAATTGACATCCTGAAACATTGAAAACCTATTTTTAAATATTTTAAAAATGTGATACGATAATTGTCCCATTTAATTTTATACACAACTTATAAGTTTGCATTTTAATACTATATTCATGATACCGTTTGAACACACAGCACCGAAAGAATCAAACTTGAGTATATTTGTAAATAAATGAAATCTATAATTCAATCATCCAATAAAAATTTCCACTTTTTCAATCCATTTTTTTAACCAAAATTCCGCTGCCAGTATGGAGTATGGAAATTAAAATTAAGTGGTTTCATAGATGTCCCACAACCCCTCAAGTAGTTAAACAACTCTTTTGGGCGCTATCATTTTTGACTACAAAGATGAGTATGTCTACTTGGTTTGTACGTGTACCGAACATTTCCACGACACTCTGTCTGACTCCCAAGTTAACACTAGAACGCCGGGACGGTGTCAATTCGACACCGATCAGTTGACTATATGTCGGTCCGAACCAGAAAAATCGTAAAGAAGCAAGATATATATGAGTTGCAATGAAGCTAAACAAATAAACTAAATAATTTCGGATAATTTTTCTGGTTTTAATTATGTTATATAACACTTGAGTAAAATTTCCCGGCGTTCTAGTGTTAAAATATATTTTAATTTCAAATGAAAATGTTACAGTTTCTTCTTAAAATGTATATATTTTTTATATAGTAATAAAATATAACACCCCTCCACAAAAAAATAAAACAGAAAGAAAAGAAAAGAAAAGAAACAGAAAAAAACTGTATACCTATCAGAAATTTGTGATAAAACGTATTATTGTACACCCAACCTAAATAACAGTCTTCAAAAATGCTCTTTACTAAGCCTTCTAGCAAGCATGTTTAGAAGATTTTTCACATTCTACAATCTTTTTCCATTCTACTGTTAGCTAAACTGTATGAGAAGAATTTAAATGATTAGGTCAAAGGTTCTCAAAGTTTCCCGGACCACGTGTAGTAAGTATTCTTCTAAAAGAATGTTAGACAAGCAATTAAGTCTTTAAGAAAATAACATTATCGAGTTTTAGAAAAGCATTTAAAGATAATGTTTTTAATTGTAGCTTTGAGAAGGATTATATGTAGATATATTGATTCGAAAAAGTAATAGTTTCGAAAAAGAAATATTAATGAAATTGATTAAAGGATAATTATCGTTTAATTGAACACAATGCTAGGTGAAACCCTATGGGAACAGAAAGGAATAGAATCCCCCCCCCCCTATCTTTAAAAAGAAAAGGCAGCAAGCTTATCAGGAAATTGCGATAAATCGCATTATTCATTACCCATCTTAACCACGATTTCCACAGGCAACGTAAATGTAGAAAAAACTGGTAATAAAAAATAAGAAATTCTGTAAAAGACGCTTGTCGCGAAGGAGTTAAAGGCGCAATTCTTTTAAATACTTTTGATATAACCATTACTCAGCGAGAACGTTAACCTTGTTAAAAGCGTTGGCTAGAGTGTCAAGCCACCTAACTTTAAATGCAAAACTGACAAATGACACCAGGGATATTTTATTGCTGTTCAAAAATGCGTAAGACATTGGCATTCGTGATAAGTTTGGGCACAGAAAATTAATAGAATTCCCCACGCCCCTTTCAACATATAAAAAGCAGCATGCTTAACCCCATAAGTGCCTAGCGTCCCTTTTCAGAGACGCTTCAAAAGGTGCATTCAGCACTGTTTTTCACACCGGTATAAAAGAAAAGCAATAATTATTTTATTTAAATGATGCATTTTCGTGATTAATGAACTAAACTTAAATCTTCTCAAAATAGTGGTGCCAACCAAATAAAATTTAAGCAAAAGATGCTGGGCACGAATGGGTTAATAGGAAATTCCGTAAAACGCATTATTGAGTACCCATCTTAACCGCGATTTTTATAGAGGACGCAAATGTAGCAAAAACTGGTGATAAAAGATAAAAAAAATCTCTAAAAGGACGCTTGTCGCGAAAAGGTTTAATGTGCAATTTTTTTTTTAAAATCTTGTTTCAGTAAAACAAATTACTCAGCAAAAGGGTTAACCCTAGCTACCTATTTTTTATTGCAAAAGTAACAAATGACACCAGGGATATTTTAATAAAAATTTACTCTTCTAATAAAAGTTCAAACTAGTTTATTTTTATTTTTTAATAAATTGGTTTGAATATTCTGATGCAAGTCAATTGTTTCATCTTTTTGCGAACAAAATCCCGCTTTCTCCGAATGGGTTAAATTACAGAGTTCAAAAATTTTCTTCAATAAAGCGTTCCATCTAGTGTGTTTAGAAGATTTTTCACATCTTCCGTTCTTTTTTCTAATGTACTCCTCCTTGAACAGTATGAGAAGAATTTAAATGATTAGGTCAAGGGTTCTCAAAGTTTTCTACAACACGTGTTGTAAGTATTCTTTTAAAAGAATGTTAGTCAAGCAATTAAGCCTTTAAGAAAAAAACATTATCGAATTTTCGAACGCCATTCAAAGTTCATGTTTTTAACTCTAGGTTTGCGAAGAATAGTAAGTAAATATATTGATCCGAAAAAAAGTAACGTGTTCAAAAAAGAAATAGCTACGGATTTGATTTTTGTGAAAGTTTCTCTCAGTTAAACTGTGAAAAAAAGATGATAGTGTGAAATAGTTAGATGAGAATTATACAAAATTATTTATTTTACAAACGTCGATTTTGAAAAATTTCCTTATTTTAACCATTTTTATTCCAACGCCCTTTTTTTTTCAGAGGACTTTCATCATTAATCATCTTTTTGACATTTTCGGAAGTCATAAATTGATGTTTTTAATTGTATAAATGCGAAATATAAGTAAATCTGTTAATCCAAATTAATAAAAAAAGGAAATACTGAAGAATTTTTTTATTGGGAAGTTTTGTTTTAAATTAAACTGTTAAAGAAAAATCACGATAATAGTCACAAATTATTAATTATGATATTTATACATTAACCTTATTTTAACAAATGTCGACTTTTATAGTTTCCCAGCCATTATTCTTCTCCTTTATATCTTTTTCGAAAGGCCTCGAAAGTTGATATATTTAAATTTAGGTTTGCGATGGCTATAATAGCAGGGATCCCACTCGGTCCGATTTTAACTCCTTTTTTCTATGAAAAATCTTTTTTATAAATTTTGAAGACAGTTTTCTTGGGATTGTTGTAGAAACCTACCGCGACATTTTCTCTAGAATAATGCTGGTTTTCAAAAAAATAGATCAGTGGGAACCTTGTGATGAGGAAATTTATCGATTCGAGGAAATATAACATTTTCAAAAACTAAATAATGACTAAATTGATTATTGGATAATTTTCTTCAAATTGAACTGGAAACTTTTTGTAGAGTACATAATTTTGTTTGTGTAATATCAAACTTACGCCGGAATCATCATAAAAAAAATCCAAATAAAGAATAATTAAATTTACGTTTTTAGATGCGTTCGTAATTATATAAATACGTAGCACCGATAGTTATCGTTCAGTCTGTACGTCTGTCCGTCTGTCTGTCCGTCCGTCTGCCTGTCCACATATAACAACGCAAAAACTACCCACCCGAATCCTTTGAAATTTAAAGGTATATTTATGACATAATTTTGTCGAGTCATTTCAAATTTTATGAAAATCGAATGCATAGATCAATTACAAGGACAATCAAAAGCATTCAGTTACATTACGGTCAATGGGGAAAAATCATCAAATGCATTTTAATCTTTTGAAATTTAAAATATATAATTATAAGATAATTTTGTGGAAACATTTTATGAAAATCGGATGTAAAGATCAATTACAGGGTCAATCAAAAGTATTCAGTTACATTACGGTCAATGGGGAAAAATCATTAAATGCATTTTAATCTTTTGAAATTTAAAATATATAATTATTAAATAATTTTGTCGAGTCATTTCAAATTTCATAAAAATCAGATGCATAGATCATATACAGGGACAATCAAAAGTATACCGTTTCACTATGGTCAATAGGAAAAAATAGTTTCAAGTACATTTTAATGATTGTTAAACTCTTTCGAATATAATAGAATTGACAGGAACCTATGAAGTATCTATCTATCTATCTATCTATCTATCTATCTATCTATATATATATATATATATATATATATACTAAAATATACATTCTGTACAATCTGTGATGCAAAGAACATTTATTATTAAATTACAGGGCCACACAAAAATATTCCAGTACATAATGCTATACGGAGAACCATTGTTTGGGGCGTGTTTTCATTTTATTAAACTATTTCACATTTTATGAATATGATATGCGTTGCTAAGGTGTAATAAAAATCACTTCCTATATATTTACAGGAACAACAAGAAAAAAGATATCGGCCACTATACTGTATTCGAATTACTGTCTTCTATAACAGCAAAATCTGAATATTTTTAAAACTTCGTTATCGTACGAACGCACCTCATTTGCTACGCTTCACGTGCACTTTCCAACTAGTTATACTTAAAATCAAATATACAACTACCTAAGTTAAAAAATAATAATAAAATATAATTTTACTGGCGGACTTCTTTATTAATGGGATATAATATATCCCATTGCCCTAAAAAGATAAAAGAGTTAATTTTTGACAGTCACAATTGTTAAATGGGAATTATACAACATTGTTTCTTTTATAAATGTCGACTTTTTCTCTCATTCAAACCAATTTTCTAATATGCTTTTCACCGTTATTCACCTTTATATAAATCTTCAAGACTGCTTTATAAAAGTGTTGTATACTTTTTTGCGAATATCCAAGGTTTCCAAGTAATGGAACGAAATTCAAGATAACAAATGGTATTGTCATCTTAAAATTCATACAAATTTAATAAAAGCATGGTTTTTATTTCACATATTTTGTACCACAGTGAATAACTTTTTGCGTTCTGTTTGGGTGCACCATGCTATTTTGGTAATTTTCAACACAGATGTTTGCAGTGTACGTCGTGACATTTGGTGGATTTTTCAATTAGACATTTCGAATTTTCACTGGAAACTTGTAACTGTACAAAACGATGCTTTTCAAAATGATTGATTTTTGAAATTTGGAATTAAATTTTTGTGTTTTAAATAATAAATGTCCAAGCAAAATATTTATTTGATTCGGCTAGTGACATACATCGACTAACAACGTTATAGTGCAAGGGTCGAAGTGTAAATTGGATATATTTTTGGAATATTTGTAATTAATTTACAGGTCCACACGAAAGTATTCCAACAGATAATGGTATAGGGGGGTGCATTGTTTGGAGTGCGTTTTAATTGTATTAAACTATTTTACATTTTATGATATCCTGTAAAATAGAAAACAGATAGTACTTACA
This sequence comes from Maratus speculifer, assembly GCA_964019185.1. Classification (NCBI taxonomy): domain Eukaryota; kingdom Metazoa; phylum Arthropoda; class Arachnida; order Araneae; family Salticidae; genus Maratus; species Maratus speculifer. The sequence continues at coordinate 237,586,201 of OZ025300.1, forward strand.
GGAATGCACAAACGATTTCGGCAACTATAATGTATCAGAAGGAATGCATAATATTACACAAATATCTGAGTATTTTTTTAATTTCGTTATTGTACGAGCGCACCTCATTGCTATGTTTTACGTGCAATTTTCAAGTGTTAATTATACCCGTGTTCGTACGGATAAGCGATTTAATGTATTTTAGATATTTCAATATCAGAAATTTCGTAAAGTACTAATTGCTATATCTAAAAACATTTTTTTTATTATTATTAAATAAGGCAAAAATTTCTCTCCGAACATTTTGATAAAAAGGACTTGAAGCGTATGGAACTTGTATACAGGAGTTTTAATGGACGCGATATGCTGATAATGTGAAGTTATCATTTTATCCTAATCAGATTCATTATCTACATGCATTATATAAGATTTTTATTTATATTCATTAGTCCCATTTCAGAAGTATAGAAAAAACATTATTTTATGTGCGAATGTGTTTTCAAAAATATTTTATGCGAATAATTTCATATTAATAAAGAACAGTTAATTATATTTCTCATAAGATATCTGTGAGCAATTTATATTTAAAAAAAATGTTAATTAAACATTTCCCACTGATAAATCATATTTTTCTCACGAAACACCCCAGTGAGCGTTTTATAAAATCGCTTTGAAAAATAATTCAATCACTAATTAGTTCCATTAATTAAATCTCTTCTGAATTATTTAAGGAGAATCCAAAACATTGAAATTTAATGAATTAATGGAATGTGTAAAGGACATTGTGTTAGCAGTTTCAAAACTAAAACTGATTTTTATTTTACGGTTTATTTTAGAAATTCCGGCTTGTCACGAACAGCTCTTTAAATGGAAATACATTAGGAAAAATTCTTTTGGATTCATTTGAAATGCATTTGTAAAGCATTCGATGAGGCGGCAGACAATTGTAATCGAATTTGTTTTCGAATCAGTGTAGCTAAGATTTAAATTGAATGAAGTTCATTTTATTAAGTTATTTACAGGACATTTAACCCAGTTTTCAGTTCATTTATAGATTACGCTTTGTCTGTAATTTGAAAATGAGAATTTGCCGAACAAATGAAAGTAAATAACATTGAAAGTAATAATTTAACAAATTATAACAACAATTTGGAAAATGAAATTGTAATCAATTTGACATGTTCGAACCAGATTCAGATGCCGACCATTTAATTTTTCCAGATTCAGATTCGAGTTTATCCATTGCAAACGGCCGGCTAATGATTTATTAGTGAATAAGTTCGACGCAATTGCAGTTGTTTGGTAACTTTAGAATTTCGAAACCGTTTATCAATTTCGGTGTTAATAATTAATCAATTCTGTTTCCATAATATTTGTCCAGTTTAAATTTTTGATTTTGTTTTTCTACAACCTGGCTTCCATTAGAGGCTATGCTATTCGGAACGTGGTTCGAGATCTTTGAACCTGCCATTCGCTAGAGGTCGCAATAAAATCAGTAAAGCTAAAGATTCACGAACGTAAGAAAAAACAAAGCTAAAGGATCACAGACACTGAAAAGGTTAAAATAAATAAATAAAATGGGGACATCATAAAGTACATTCTGGACGGGAAAAAAATCATTTTCTAAATAGTTAAAAAAATGTTTGAAGGATTTGCATTGGACGATTTGCACACCTGTATACATATATTTTAGTGGACGCGATATACTGATAATGTAGAATTGTCTATTTTATCCCAATCACATTCATTATCTACATGCATTACATCAGATTTATGTCAATATTCATTAGTCCCATTTGAGAATTATAGAAAACCTTTATTTTACGTGCATATGTGTTTTTGAAATATTTTATGCGAAAAATTTCAAATTAATAAAGAACACCTAATATTTCCCATAACATATCTCTGAGAAATCTAAAGAAAAAAAAATGTTATTAAATATTTATCGCTGATAAATCATATTTTTCTCGCGAAACACCCAAGAGAGCGTTTTATAAAATCGCTTTGTAAACTAATTTTAAAATACATACATAGTTTCTTTGTAAACAATATCACGATTCTTAGTTATGAATTTAATGGATTCTTATCAAAAATTAAGACATATCTGAATACTGAAAAATCAGCTTTGTGAAAAACAGATTTAGTATATGAAAGGGCCCAAAACTCGTTTATGTCCCGTAAAGCATGGTGACGTCACTACAACGTCGTAGTGAAGTCACATTGTGACTTTGTGACCATCAATTGTCGATGTGACGTCACGTGACGTCGATGTGAAGTCACAGTGACTAAAATGCGAAGTCGTTATGGCCGTTTTAGAGCTCTTTTGTGACGTTTCACAAAGTGGTCACAATGTGACAAATTTGTGAAAAATGTGTCATTTGTGACTAATTTGACATTAACATTGTGTCGAAACTGTGACAAAAGCAACGATACATAAATTGCCGGAAACATGTTTTTTAAAGTAAATAACATAGTTTGAAGGATATTTATAAATTTCTAAAGATTTTTAAGAAAGTCACATCTCAGTCACAATGTGACGTCACTGAGTGCTGGCATTTTGGTCGCAGATGTGATGTGACCAAAGTGACTCACAGTGACGTCACTGGGACATCACTGTGAATATGCATGCTATTAGGGGTGGGAAATTAAAACACTTGTAACTTTGCGAAAAAATCATTGCATATGCATGCGAGGTCTTGCAAATGATTCAGTACAAATTGGAGATAAAGCATTCACACACACACGCACATAAAGAAATTAAAGTCAATTTTGTAACAATATTTTCCCAAATAAACGTCCATGGTCCCTCCTTAAAAATGCAATCACAAAAAAAAGTCATTTATAGAGAAATATCTTGAGCTAATTTAAAAATAAATTATATATATCATTTTTTTCTTTTAATTTTCAGAAAGAGATTTTTTATTATGCAAGGCTTCGTACGCATAAGAGATTCTGCGTATTTTAAGTATTTAGTACAAGTATTTCGTAAATCAGAAGCCAGATTTTTTTTCATTAAGTAAGGCAAATATTTTTTTACGAACATTCTAATAAAAATTCCTCGAAACGTTCGAAACCTGCATACATATATTTAAGTCGACGCTATACATTGATAACACTGATAAAAAAAAAAAAAAAAAAAAAAAAAAAAATTAACGAATTTTCTGTTTCTCTATATACGTTGGGTGTTTCTTATAGATTTCAAGCTGCTGAAAAAGAACATGTTTGTAAAAAAAATTTATCACCCTCCAATTTTGAGAAATTTTATTTATACGTTTTGGAGTATGTAGGCATCTTATAGGCATTATAATTATATTATATTATTCTCTTTCATGTATTTGATTCACACAAACATTCCTTTTTTCTTATTACAACGATAGAAGATACAGCAAGAGAGTAGAAACAGATGTCCCCCTAATAAATTTTATGCTAGCAACCTTGAACAGACAGCTCTAGTCACCCCCACAGTATTTGACTTTAACGCAAATCCATGACAGTTGAAACTTTCGGGAGATGAGTGTACTACTATTTATTTTGTTCTGTAAGACTTTTTAACCAAATTTTGATAATAATTATCTATTTTCCTCTATATGTAAAACATGTCTAGAGGATGCGTTGATGAACCCGATTCTTTTTGCTATGTGTGCGGAGAGTTAACTTTGAAAAAGATCGATGCGCTTTCACGCCATTAATAAAGACTGCCTATCATATGTTCTTTGGCTATAAAGTACGTGAACAAGATAAGAAATGACACCTCATTTTTGTTGAACACGATGTGCTACAAACCTCCGGGTGTGGATGAAAGGTACAAAGAAGTGTATGTCCTTTGCTATACCCATGATATGGCGCATGCCGAAGGATCATATAACTGACTGTTACTAGTGTATTAGAAAAATTAAAGGTTTCTCTGCAAGAAGTAAACATAAAATTAAGTACTCAAACTTAGATTCAGCAATGTGACCAGCATTACATAATGATTTACAAATACTGAAATCTTCAGAGAATTTTAGATATGACGATGTAGTAGTAGAAATGGAAATTGATGAAACTGAAACTTCCTCTACATTTGATATGAACTATTCTTCTGGCATAAATGAAGAACCACACCTAATTACTCAAAAAGAAATAAGTGATTTTGTGAGAGACTTAAATTTATCAAAGAAAAACTCAGAATTACTTGGATAAAGATTCAAAGATTGGAATTTCCTGAAAAACAATACAAAGATATTTATTTATCGAGATTGACATAAGGGTATTTCCATGAGCATTTCTCGTGTAAGTCACATTTCTAGTAACTGCTAAATTATTGGCCACCGTTATTTTCGAAAGGTTTGCATGGCCTTATTCAATTAATGAAATATCTCTGATAAAATAAGTCATATTTTTCCGTTCTAAAACAACTGGTATCCAAAATTGTAGTATGTGACTTACACGACACGTGCTCATGGAATTACCCATAAGAAATATTCGACATTTTTTTCAAGAAAATTTGATTTATGTTATTGTAATGATATAAGTGGCTTAATGTCTTCTTTAAATTGTCAGTATAACTCGAAATAATAGCCTATAAGAAGGCAGCCTCAGATAAGACATTTACCGCTACATAAAGTATGACATTTCTTATTAATATCATTTCTTTTTACAAAAATACTTCTACATTTTTCTGAAACTTTATAAACAATGCACAGGGCCTGATTATCAACGGGGCACTCTCCCACCAGAAAAAGTAAATAGAAATTTTTTCCTTATTCATGATAGCAATTTTGGCTGAAAAGCGCGTTTGAACAAGGCGAAAATTTCTATGTAATTTTACTGGGGAGAGAGTGCCCCGTTAGTAATCAGGCTCTGACAATGCATACTTTTAGTGTTTTAAATATTAATTTTAAGCTTTATAAGTGTTTATTTAGAAATTTGTCATTACTAAAATACGAAATGATAAATTTCATAAGATATTTGTGTTGAATAAATACTACAAAATTCAGATTTTCAAGATTTTGAATTTTTTAAAAATCTGTGGGTGATGAAAACTTTTTAATGGCATACACTTTCACAGCACCACCTAAAATATAAAAGTCACTACATACTTAGTTAAAAACAAAAACCTTATTTATCAGTGTAATGTGAAACTGCCCATTTTATCCTAATCGGATTCATTATCTACATGCATTACAACAGATTCATTTCTATATGCATTCTTTCAGATTCATATTTATATTCATTAATCAAATTTTAGAAGAGTAGAAAAACTTTATTTTACAAGCATATGTGTTTTTTAAAATATTTTATGCGTATAATTTCAAACTAATAAAGAATAGTTAATTATATTTCCCAAAAGATTTCTGTGAGCAATTTATGTTTAAAAAAAAATATTAATTAAACATTTCTCGCTGATAAATGATATTTTTCTCACGAAAAACCCAAGTGAGCGATTTATAAAATCGCTTTGTAAAATAATTCAATCATTAATTAGTTCCATTAATTAAATCTCTTCTGAATTATTTAAGAAGAATCTAAAACATTGAAATTTAATGAATTAATGGAATGTGTAAAAATACATATTGTGTTAGCAGTTTCAAAACTAAAACTAATTTTTATTTTACGGTTTATTTTGGAAATTCCTGCTTGTCACGAACAGCTTACTAAGCGAAATGGATTAAGAAAATTTTTTTTAGATTTATTTGAAATGCATTTGTAAAGCATTCGATTCGGAGGCAGACAATTGTAATCGAATATGTTTTCGAATCACTGTAGCTAAGATTTAAATTGAATGAAGTTCATTTTATTAAGTTATTTACAGGACATTTAACCCAGTTTGCAGTTTATTTATAGATTACTGTTTGTTTGTAATTTGGAAAAGAGAATTTCGCAAACAAATGGAAATAAAATGTTATAATAATTTAACAAATTATAACAACCGTTTGGAAATTGAAAGAAATACTAATCAATCTGACATGCCCCAATCAGACTCAAATTACCAAAGTTAATTCTTAAAGTAATAATAATAATAATCATAAGTAAACCATCAACTTTATGTTAATGGAAGTTTAACCCCTTAACCCTTTCCGGCATGGGCAAAATCGGTACTAAACGGTGAAATTATCGATTGACACCAGAATTCACAAACGAATTTTCAAAATATTTTGAATTGACTAATTTAAGCTGTTATTGTAAAAGCAAAATTGTACTAAAATATTACTGGTGCCGTTTGCAAGTTTGGAATTAAAATTAGGTATCCCAGACCCGGCACAGTGTGCCGGAAAGGGTTAACTGGGTTAATTCTTTTCCGTTCAATAAATTGAAAATAGCGGATTCAAACCACTATTATTTAAATAAAATATTCGTGAAATTTAGTATAAACATTTCCGCCTTCCTATAGTATGAAATTTTTCTTAAAAATGATAGTGGTGTCAAAAAGCTTTAAATGATGGAATTAGCAAATTCGTCATGCCCCGAACGGCGTTCGGGCAAACCAGTTAAAAGGTTAACAGTAAACAAACCGAGAGCAATGTCACGGCGAGTAACACATTATAAAATTAACACATTCTGGAAGAAATTTAATTAATATACTTCACAAAGTACTAAAAGCAATTCAGACAAAAATGATTAAAAGAAATATTTTTAACACTAGAACCGCCATTAGGGGTCAAAATGACCCTGTCGGATTAATAACAGTCGATTCGAACCAGAATTTTCTTCATAAGATATGTTAAATATATCTTGCACAAAAATAGACTAATTAAATAAGTGAAGCGATTTAAAATTAAAATTGTGGTGAGAAACACTTTTTATAAAACTAGAGCAGAATACCCGGCGGTTCTAGTGTTAAGATGTTAATTTATATTTGCGTCACTAGAGTTCTAACATATTAACTGAGAGGTTTAAATAATATATTTTTTTAATATTTCAAAATTAGAATCTTGTTTTAGTATGTACAATTTTGTTTATTTAAGGCCAGGATTAGCAACTATTTTTGGATTTAACCATACCACAATTCATAATTAATTTTTTTTTCTTTCAGTATATTTTTTTAAACATCTCTTTTTGTAAGACTAAAGAAGTGAAGATTTTTTTAAAGGGGTACGAATAGAATTATAAAAATAAGTGTCGTTTGGAACATGCGTGTATCGGACTCGTTATCAAACATATTAATTGTACTACAACAACAATCACCAATCAAGCGTTCTGTGATGAAATTAATCTTTATCGTACTAAATCACTTCCAACATAATATCGGAAAAAATATCACTTACCCGAGTTTTATTCGGCGTGCACCACTCTTTTTTACGAAACACTTTTACTTGTACTTTGGCAAATGTGTAGGAGAATAGTATAAAATTGGGCTTTATTTTTTTGTCTTTAACGCTTTGGGGAAATCTTGTTTATCCCCGCCAGAAAAATTTTAATGTAAAATTAGCCTATTTTAATCAGTTCTTTCTCGAACAAATTTCTGTTCTTAAAAACCGGTGACAAAACATTAAAAATGTCGTAAAAGGCTCCCGTCGCGAAGGAATGAAATAGAACATACTTGTAGAATCACTTGTAAAAAGGAAGCGTCCTATCCGAAGTATCCGAAATTATTTTAACCCTTTAACGTTCATTGGTTTCGCCACGAAACCACAAAATTTCAATTCCGATAAGCAACACTGACACCGGTATTTTTATCTAAAAATATCCGTTTTATTTTGCATGTGAAAAATCACGTTTTCTTATTTAGAAATATATTTGTTCTTAATTACCGGTGTCATTCATTTATTTCGACATCTTAGCAATGAAAATGCTATGATCGTTAAATGGTTAACCCCCTTAACACTGCGACGCGGTGGTTTCATAGATATACCACTTAATTTTAATTCCCAAACTCCACATTGACACCGGAATTTTGTTAGAAAAAATTACGATTTATTGAATGCGTAATATGTAGCCTTTTCTTATTTACAAATAAAGTTGTTTTCAAATTCCGGTGTCAATCATTAATTTCATTACATAAGCAGTGAATTTGCCCTGCCCCGCAAAGGGTATTTAGGTAAGCGGATTGATTCGCTAACATTTACTTCACTTTTCGTATTTACTTCACATTTCGTTAAAACTGGAGCTAATTCATTAACTTTCTTTTCACAATTAAATATATTTTATCTATATTTTCTTGAATAGATTGTTGTTCAACAATATATTTATCAACATCTTTATCGTCACAAAGTTGAAAAATTTTCTTAAATATCTCTATAAATTCTTTTTCAAAAGCAAACGATTTTTTCACGTAAAGCTCTAATTCAAACTTATCTAAACTATCTTTATTTGCGATTTCGTTCGTTGCCTTGGTTACATTAGATTTTAATATCTTTTTCTCTTTTAAAACAGATTCCATCTTAATAAATATTTTCAAAAGAAATACAATTTATATTCAAGTAATAAATATGTAAAACTTACCCTCCTCATCTTATCCAAGGGTAATAGCAGTATATTATCCGAAATTAAAATTGTTTTGAAATTAAATTTGTAAGTTTTACTTGTCCATAGGTCGCTCGCTTCTTCGGTTTGCTAGGACCGAATGTATATACTTGTTATATAGTAATAAACTAAAACACCTCTCCACAAAAAAAGAAAACAGAAAGAAAAGAAACAGAAAAAACTTCACACCTTTAAGAAATTTGTGATAAAAAGTATTATTGATTACCCAACTTAAATAACAGTCTTCAAAAATGTTCTTTACTAAGCCTTCAAGCAAGCATGTTTAGAAGATTTTTCACATTCTACAATCTTTTTCCTTTGTACTGTTAGCTAAACTGTATGAGAAGAATTTAAATGATTAGGTCAAGGGTTCTCAAAGTTTTCCGGAACACGTGTAGTAAGTATTCTTCTAAAAGAATGTTAGACAAGCAATTAAGTCTTTAAGAAAATAACATTATCGAGTTTTAGAAAAGCATTTAAAGATAATGTTTTTAATTATAGCCTTGAGAAGGATTATATGTAGATATATTGATTCGAAAAAGTAGTATTTTTGAAAAAGAAATATTAATGAAATTGATTAAAGAATAGAATAATAATTATAGAATAATATAGAAATGTGTTTCTAAAAATAGAATAGTTCTTATAAATAGAAATGTGTTTCTATATTTTTTTTACATAAACCGTGGTTTTCTTTGAAACTGATATTTCAGATTTAAAAAGTATATCAAATATGTAATTATTTGTGCTTAAAATATAAAAACTATATAACTAAACTTTTAAAGATACTAAGTGTCTTTTTTCAACATTAAAATTTAAAGAGTACAATAAAAATATAAAAAAAAAAATTAGAATTATAACTGTGTACTATCTTTCATTATTTTACTTATTCTTGTAAAAAAGTTCCCTTTGATAAATATGAAAAAAATAAATAAATAAAAAATGAAAAATGAAAAATTGCAAAAAAACTAAGATGTTGGATAACAAAAAAAAGTTATATTGTTTTACAAAATTTACTCTTTCATGTTTGCTTAAGATAAGCTTTGTTTTTCACTTGAAATTCTTGTCAAAATATTTTTTTAATCAAACAAAAGAAGAAAAAAATAAAAAAAATGTATACGTATGTTTTCTGCTAGTGTTTTTATTTCATTTATTTATTTATTTTAACAGAATAAGCTGCATCAGATATTAATTGTAAATTCAGTTGTCAAAGTTACATTTGTCGCAATAATATGTAAGGACAAGAAATGTCCCTTAAAGACAAGAAATGTCTGCTCCAAAAATGCATAAGTTTCTAACTGATATTGCAACTTACGAACATATTTATTTAAAAAAATAATAAAAAATCTTTTTCTTCTTTTACTTATGTTATGAGATCGAAATTGTACTTAAAAAGTTACTAGTGCCGATTGGCATTTTGGCCTTGAAGATTAATCGTTTTCAGATTGCAAACGGAGACCTTTAAAGGGTTAATCAATTACTATTATATTTTATTATTATTGTATTTTAGCTACCCATAGCTCAAAAACAAACGATTAAGGAAATAGCTATTGGTAGACAATACCAAAACTTATCCCCTATAAATGACAATGCATTATATTATGTCAAACAATTGCCGTTTTTACAGAATATTCTTTTTTTTTAACAATTTCTAACATAGTTGACAACTGTTTATGAGTTCCGTTTGTACATCATTCTACCCGTACTCTAACTCTCATACATATATCTAGATTGCTTGCATTTCTGATACGTTATTGATACTTCCTATAGCACGACCGGTATTGTAAATGAGCTGTGTAACATTTAGTATCCATTAGCTTTTTAACGTTCAATGGTTTTTCTACGAAACCACAAAATTTTAAATACCGATATACAACAACGACACCGGAACTTTAATTTTAAAAAATCAATTTTATTATGTATATGGAAAAATCACTTTTTTCTTATTCATAGGTATATTTGTTCGCAATTACCAGTGTCAACCATTTATTTCAACATCTAAGCAATGAAAATGCTTTGTCCATTAAAGGGCTAATAGGAATGATAAAAAGGTATTTGTCAGGTTCTGAGACCACCTCTGCTAAAGATTGGAATTTCCGTTATTTCTCTATCTTAATCTCTTGTGCATTGTACTGGCTGTGTACTAGAATTTTCAAGGTGACATTCTTTCTTTGTTGAAGGGAGAACTGACTGATAATCCTGTACAGGTGGTCTTGGGAGAAAGAGGAGATTACTGAGAGGCGTGTTCATCCGTCAGTGAGGTATGTGGATGATGCGCAGACCAGGAACATGTCACTAATCAAGAAAGGAATGTAGAACGTGTCCAATGAATAAGCTCCAAAGGTGGTGGACATTGGGGAAACACGGTGATTTGGGAAGAGCAAGTATTGTCTCAGATGAGTTCAGTTGGTATCTGGGTTTCGTACATAGAGGGTGCTCTGTGTTTTAGAGCGTAAGCAATGCGTATCGGGAGAGCAAGGGACACAGACGTCCTGGTGTTTAGTGCTCTGGGCCTAGAAGTGCTGGCCGAGTATCCTTGTGTTGGGAGATTCGAAGTTGATCTCCGATAAAGTGAATCTAACGTGCATTGAGTGTGAGGTGGAAGGTGTAATTTGAATAGTACACAGCCAACCTTTACTGTATTTAATTTAATGTTGAACCGGATCACCTATATCCGAGTTGTAATTGTATATAATTGTGAACAGCGTATTTTGTGTGTACATATATTCTAAATAAACTGTTAATTCAGTTATTTGACAGCGCCAGTGTTCATTTACACAATCCTCACAGTGGGTGACCGATATCACCTAATAATATCGGTGGTGGCAGCTATAACTACCACGGACTTTCTTCAAAGTTGTGCGGGCTGAGAGGAAAGTCCGACATTATTCATTACAATTCGATGAATAGGAAAAGATTGTTCATCTAAAAGTATCCATTGATCTTTATTTCATTTCTCCATCCCCCACAGATTTCCTTACTGGCTATGGACTCTTTAAAAATATCTTAAAAAATCCCACCGCGCTTCATCATAAATTTGTCAGCGTGGCGAAGTAGGAAACCTAGAACGCACCTACTTTCGCTGTAGCCTATTTGAAGCCTGGGATCTTAGATATCTCTACTCAGCCCCTCAATCTTAGCTACAAGGGATACTATCTCGGACAGATATTTCCTTCATTTGTCTGTCTTTCTGTCGTATACTGGAGTTCGAGAGTGTTTCGCGCCATTCTATAAACTCCATCCCTTCCATTTCCTGTCGCGAGGAGGCAGGTGCCCCAACAGACACCTCAACAAACATCTTAAACCTTTGCAGCGCAGCTCACTTTCATGGTTTAACCCTTTAACGATCAAAGCATTTGTTATTGCTAAGATGTCGAAATAAATGAGTGACACCGGTAATAAATAACACACATATTTCTAAATAAGAAAACGTGATTTTTCACATACAAAATAAAAGGGATATTTTTAGATAAAAATACCGGTGTCAGTGTTGCGTATCGGAATTAAAATTTTGTGGTTTCGTGGCGAAACCAATGAACGTTAAAGGGTTAAGTGTTGAAATTCATCAGTGACACAGGAATTTGAAAAATTATTTATTAGTAAATTAGAAATGACAATGTTTCATGCATCTAATGAACCGAAATTCTTTTTACCAAAATTTTGGTGCAATTGCGGCCTTTGGAAATTAAAATTAACTGGTTTCATAGACAGACGACCGCCCCTCAATGGTTTAACATCTCATCTTTATCAACCATTCTCTGTCATAAGAAGGCAGTCTGTGCAACAGAAACCTAAACCTGTCATGTTTTTTTTTTTTTTTTTTTTTTTGTTTTTTTTTTAACGGGTGGAAAATGATTTTTAAGACCTTATTTAAAGCCACCTATTAGGGACACATGCTCTATAGACATAGCGTTCATGTCTGCCCAGTCTCTCTTAGACATTCAATTTATGCATCAATAAATCGGATGGGTTATATTTCCATACATGCTTTTTACTTCAAGTCGCTTCTTTTTTTTATGTTAGAAGCGTCTTTTCTCGATCTTTAGATGATAAAAAAGGCTAAAAATATGAAAGTTCTCAAAAGTGAATTCGAAGTATATAAAAAGAAACTTGAACTTCAATTTCAAAAACTAGTTTCAAACTAGTTTGTCATCAGAATTACTTTTAACCTCTTGAGAGGCGGTGGGATATATTTTATCCCCCTTAATTTGAACGAGATTTTCACCAGAAACTTTTAACGAAATTTTATATTTTTAACTTTGGCGTCAAAATGTTGAAAAAATTGCCTTTTCTTATTAAAAAAAAATTTTTTTCGTTCTTTTTTTTTTTTTTTTTCCCGGTGAGAATTTAATATTACAGCGACATTAATGCCTGCCCCTCAAAGGGTTATCTGCCAAAAAATGTTTTCATTTAAGAATATTTACGTTCTGTGGAGTGTAAAAAAGTTTTAACGTCTAATACGCTTGCATTATCATATTTTTTTTCAATATTCTGCATGAGATATTAATTTAAAACGAAATTATGCTGTTCACAGACCATTTTTAGACCAATAGTCATTATTTTTATATCCATCCCATTAAATAGAAATATATGAGATGTTTGGTTTTTTTATACTAGCCCCCTTTAAGTAGTAAAGAAAATATTTAAGATACTGAAAATGATTTGATAATGTAAGTAAACAAAAATAGAATTTCAATTTATCAAAACGATTTCAAAATATTTTCTCATATTAAATACTTTCTAAGAACTAAAACTGTCCCCCTTTAAAAATATTTACTCTAGGTAGGTAAATGTTTTTTTTTTAATTTTTATATTTGCTAATAATATGAATCTAAGAAAGTAAAATATGTAAATAAAATATATATATATGCTGCCTCCTCTAACCATCAAATATATTTTCAGACATAGAGATAAAGTTACATGATTGCTTACTTATCAAACCTATCCGACATTTTCTATCGATGCATCAGTAAATCGAATGGCTGATACTTCGATACATGCCTTTTACTTCAATGTTCGTTGTTCATTTTCTTTCACTAGAAATGTCTTTTTTAAATATTTAGATGATAAAAGGGGAAAATCTTAAATCCTGAAAAGTGAATTCGAAGAATGTAAAAATAAACTTGAATTTCAATAAAAAAATGAATTTCAAAAACCTTAAAAAAAAAAAAAAAAAAAAAAAAAAACGTTGTCAACAGTAGCATTGACTGCCAAAAAATTGTCTTATGAAAAAAAAATAGCGTTTTCTAGAATTAAAATGTGTTTAGAGTATTTAATATATAAATATAAATACAACTGAAGTATTTCAATATTCTGAATTAAACGTTGATTTTTAAACGAATGTATATATTTTATTTATAGAACATTTTTAGTGTTATGCTAACTAACTTTATAACTACTTTCATTAACCCATTACCCGCCAAAGGTTGAAATTTTCAACTTTATAGCTCAATGTCGTTTGCTACCACAAACTGTGGAAAATAATTTTCATTTTATATGATCTTAAAATTTTATGGCTGCAACGAAGGGTAAATTTTTAAAGGAAAAATAATGGTAGGCACGTAAATAAATTAAAAATGTTCATTTATTTTGAAGGTTGCGGGAAAGCAACATCAGGATCCAATCCCTTCAATTTTTACGATTATTTCTAATGGTCAGAAAAAAGGCATACCAATAGATCTGTTAACCCCCTTCTAGCACAGTCAATTTCTGTTCGTAAAATCTGAAATTATTCATTGATAACGGAATTGACAAATGACTTTCTTAGAAATTAAAAACTCCTAAATTCCAGTGTTCATTGAAAAAGCAAAATTTTAATAAAGTATTCTTATTGGAGTTTGCAAATTTGTAATTAAAATTAGTTGTGTCGGGATCGGGATCACTGTGCAGAAAAGGGTTTAGGTTCAAAGAATTTTATAGGTCAATAAAACAAAAATAGATTGTTTGAAAATATTCACTCGTGTCTTTCCTAAATACATACAAAGGCGCCGATTGCAATCTACAAGCGGTTAATTTTAATGTCAAAATTACGAAATGACACCATTAATTTTTTTGTACTATTTCGATCTATTAATATACGTGAAAAAGAACTTTTGATTATTTTAAAATTTTGGGCTATCAATTAATTATTTTTTTAAACAGAAATGCCCACGCCCAGCCTCTGAAAGGATTAACAGTAGAACCGCGATGAAGTATTTTTGACCCACTGTAAATGAAAAGATGTCAGTTTAAACGAAAAAAAACCTTAAAAAAATATATCCTTCTCAAAAAATAATTTAAAGAAATAACTTATTCCCTTAACCCTTTCCGGCACACTGTGCCCGGTCTGGGATACCTAATTTTAATTCCAAACATGCAAACGGCACCAGTAATATTTTAGTGAAATTTTGCTTTTACAATAAAAGCTTAAATTAAGGAATTCAAAATATTTAAAAAGTTTGTTTGTGAATTCCGGTGTCAGTCGATAATTTCTCATTTTACTGCAGATTTTGTCCGTGCCGGAAAGGGTTAAAGGGATGATTATATCCCACCTACAATTAATGAATATTAATACCAGAAAGATTTTATTGAATTTTACTTTTCTATCTTTGGTTGGGAAAAAAAGTCGTGAAATTGCTGTTGCTTGTTTTGAAGTAAAAATTTTTCAACATTTTTGTGATAGTTCAGAATTATATAAACGCAGTTATTTTCACCTCAAATGGTTCAATAGTTTTAAATAAAACTTATAGATAGCTGCCAACCTTTACGCATTTTTCCTACCACAAAAATTTTATAGTAAATATTGTCTTCTTTAATCGTCGAAATCTTACGAATAAACAAATGGAAAATCTCTGTACAATTTTAGTGGTAGCAAAAATGCGTAAAAGTTGGCAGCTATGACTTACATGAAGTATTTCAATTAATCGTGAGTAAATTTTCATGCGGACCTAATCTTAAATAGAACTATATGGGGTCTTTGATTTTCATACATGCTCCCATTAAACCCTTGAGAGGCAAGCAATAGTCTTTGTAATAGTGAATTCTCACCGGAAAAAAATTAAAGATTTTTTTTTATTTATTTGAAAAGGTAATTTTTCAACATTTTGTCGCCTAAGTTAAAAATATTATTATTTTTTAAAGTTTCTGATTAGAATCTCATTCAAATTAGATGGGATAAAGTAGATCCTACCGCCCATAAAGGGGTTAAATTGTCCCGAAACTATGTAAAACACGCAAAACCGATTTTGTAATATAGCATAGTTGCCAACTTTTACGTATTTTTCTACCACTAAAATTGTACAGAGATTTTCCATTTGTTTAATCGTAAGATTTCGTCGATTTTATAACACAATATTTACTATAAAATTTTTGTGGTAGGAAAAATGCATAAAAGTTGACAGCTATGAATATAGACAAAATAAAATCATATTTCAATTCATGAAAACGCTTTTTAAACAGTTTTGTCCCCATAAGTACTTTCTATCGACAAAAAATGCCCCCTTTAAAAACTGTTTACTTTCTTTAAATATATGAATTTTCTTTTTTTTTCCTTTTTGTATTTACTAAAAATATGATTCTACGAAAATAAAATATGTAAATTAAAAAATACACATGCTTGCCTGTCCTAACCATCAAACATATTTTTCATATAAAGTTTATAGGATTGCATATTTTTTATGAAACCTGTTCGCTATTTTCAATGAATGCATCAGTAAATCGGATGGCTTATAGTTATCATACATGCCTTTTACTTCAAGGAAAGTAGCTCATGCTTTCTGAAGAAATGTCTCTTTTTTTATTCTTTTGATGATTTATATTCTTTTTTATTATTATTTAGATGATATTTTTTCTTTTTTCATTCTTTAGATGGGAAAAAAAATGGGAAAATGTAAAATCCTGAAATGTCAATTCAAAGAATGTAAAAGAAAAGTTTAATTTCAATAAGATAAAATAAAAACTATTTCCAATTTTCTTTCGAGCTGAAAGTATTTTTAACTAACAAAAAATGCTTCATGCTTAAAAATTTTTACGTTTTGTAGGGTAAAAATGTGTTTAGAATATCTAATATTTAAACAAACTTAAAATATTTCAATATAATAAATAAAACATTAATTTAAGGGGGTCCAGGACACGTTTTAAAATAGTGTTTTTTATTGAGTTAAAATTTAGATTTTTTTTTTCTGATGGTTATCCATATTTTTGTAAACAAAGTCATATCATAAAACGTCTCATTTTTTAAATTTAAAATTTATTAAAAATTTGGAGTAACATAAAATCGTTATAACTCAAAATATTTTTTCCATAGCTGCCATACTTTTCCTACGCATTTTTCCTACTACAAAAATTGTATAGTAAATATTCTCTTTTTTTGTCTTCGAAATCTTATGATTAAACAATTGGAAAATCTCTATACAGTTTTAGTAATAGCAAAAATGCGTAAAAGTTGGCGGCTATGTATCTGCATATTTTTTTTTTTTTTTTTTTAACAAACAAAAATATCTAAATTTTAATTTTGCTTCAGCATTTTTTAAAATATTAATTAAAAAAATTGCAATTATTTCTTTTTCGCAAGCCTCCTTTCTGTAGATGTATAATTTCTTTTTTTCTCTTTATATTTACTAATAATGTAATTTTAAGAAAACAAAATTTCTAAATATGTATATAAGCTTTTCTAACCATCAAAGGTATTTTGATATATATATGGAATTCTTCTTCCTAAAAGTTCTTGCGGAATTATAATTAACTCATAATTGATTCATATCTGACACCGTTTAACTTTTAAATACTTATATTAACTTAAATTATTTACAGAGAAAATATTTAAATAAGACTATTTACAAAACAAACAATCATAACTCTAATTAATCAATTACATCTTATACGGGAAACCGTCTTCATCTTACGTTCTTTTTACATCAACTTAAAACTAAAAAAACATTCATTCTCCTTTCTTCCGTTCAGTTCTTTTTTCTACCGCTTAAATCGTCTGGCTTCTTAGGAATTAATAACTGCTTCAAAATCGTCTGCCTCACTGAGAGCCTTTTCATCAGAATTGCGATGCGTAGGAAATAATATGCAGATCTAATAGTGGAGGAGATTTCCCACATATAGATAAAGATAAATGACTGCATATTAATAGATTATATTGGATACTTTCAATCGACGCATCGGGAAAGAGGATTACTTATATTTTCTATACAAGCCTTTTACTTCAACATTCGTAGTGCATTTTTTATGGAGAAATAAATGTCTATTTTCAATCTTTACATTATGAAATAGAAATATGTAAAATCCCCAAAAGTGAATTCGGAGAATATAAAAAGAAACTTAAATTTCCATTTCAGAAAACGATTTTTAAAGTACATTATCACAGGAAATACTTTTACCTGACAAAAAATGTCCTATTTAAAAAATATTTATATCTTATAGAGTGAAAATATGTTTAGAATATATAAATCATAAGTACCATTAAAATGTTTCAACATTTATTTGGATATTCATAATGCAACATTAATTAAACAAGTTGGAAATCGCAGGTGAAGCGTAGCAAATGAGGTGCGTTCGTACGATAACAAAGTTTTAAAAATATCACTCTCATATATCATTCTCATAAAATTGTAAATAATTACAATTAAAATGCGCACCAAACAATGTTCTCTCTACACCATTATGCAATGGAATACTTTTGTGTGGCCTTATAAATCAATAACAAATATTCTTTGCACCACAGATTATGCAAAATGTATATTATAATATGTACTTTATAGATGCATATCAATTTTATTACGTTCGAATAAACGTAACACCATTAAAATGCATTTGAAACATTTTTCCCCATTAACCGTGATGTAACGGAATACTTTTGATTGTCCCTGTAATTGAACTATGCATCCGATTTTGATAAAATTTGAAATAACTCGACAAAATTATGTAATAATTATGTATTTAAAAATTCAAACGATTAAAATGCATTTGAAACTTTTTCCCCATTGACCGTAATGTAACGGAATCCTTTTGATTGTCCCTGTAATGGATCTATTCATCCGATTTTCATAAAATTTGAAATGACTCGACAAAATTATGTAATAATTATATATTTTAAATTTCAAACGGTTCGGTTGGGTAGTTTTTGCGTTGTTATATGCGGACGGACGAACAGACAGACGGACAGACAGACGGACAGACAGATGGACGGACAGACGGACGGACTGAACAACAACAATAGGTGCTACGTATTTACATAATTACGAACGCACCTAAAAACTAATATATGGAAAATTTTAAATTCTATGCTTATCAAATTTATTGTTATTTGCATTAACCCTTCATTGAACCGTGTGCCACATCCGGCACATACTTAAAAATACTTTAATTCTCATTATGTGCAAGAATTGGACCAATATGCTCGTTGTAACCGATCAAGAATCGTTCAAAGAATGGAATAACACATATTTTATCCATGTCGGATGGCTGCATTTGACAAAAAACAAAATTTGTTCTTCGGAAAAAAAAATCAAGCTATTAATTTTTTGGGGACGAGCGACACGTATACGTGTCGCAAATGGCTTAAGAAACCGTGTTTATCGCCACCAGTAAAATTATACAGCAAATTTTGGCATTTTTAAACGGAGCATTTTCGCAATTTAATAAGTCACAAATTTATGACTTTTAAAACTGGTGAAAAAACCCAAAAAGTTTTGTAAAAGGTTTCCGTCGCGCAGATGTTAAGGAAATATTTACTTTATTACTTTTACTGAATAGTAAAAAATATTATTGTAAAAAGGCTAAGCAGATAAAATAAAATTAGTTTAAGACCATTTTATTACTAAACAGAGCAATACAATATTTAAAAATTTTAATTCTGTATACAAATTAAAAGCCAAAAACAACACTTTTTAGCTGAAGATTTGAAATATTTTTTTATTTTTTTTTTTTTCTATTATTAGACTGATATATAGATCTCAAACATTTTTTGTTTCATAAAACTGAAAAAAAAAATTTGCAGTGAAGAGTAAATAGAGGCATTTTGGGGTGTTTGATTTTTATACATGCCTTTATTTAGAACCGAAAATATGTAAAATACAAAAATCACTTAACATTCACGAGGGTTAGGGTTAAGGAAAATTTTCATGAAGGAAAAGAACAACTGAAATTTAAAAAATATGTTTAGTAAGCATTATACACTAAAAATGCATGCTTTAAATAAATTTGAAGCTTTAAATCTGATGCTTTAAATTATTTTGTGCAAAATTTATTTGCTAGTGTATAATGGAAAATATTTAGTGATGTGCAATTGTTTAACAGAACATATCTTAAGTTTATGAATTTCCATGTAAAGAAAAGTTGCGGCCTCGATCTTTATTTGAAATTTAAAACGCCCATCAGTAAATTGAGGCAATTATTCCATTGCTTTTTCAACAAGTTGTTGATGACATTTCTAATTTTCCCTGACAATTTTTGCAGAAAATATTTCATTCGCAATAAAAGTAGAAAATTTTGAAAAATTTAGGAAATTGAAAAAAATCTACAAAAAAAAGTAAAATAAAATAAAATAAAATAAAATAAAATAAAAAATAAATAAAGGAAATTACTCATCTATATTTTCAGTCAACACGAGGGCTGAAATTCTTGCAGCCTAGGCCACACATAAAAAATAGACTAATCATTACAGAAATATTTAGTGTCACGTAGTTCATAAAATTAGTGAAGCAATGTTGATTCACTTTGTAAAAAAAAATGTTATTCTTTATAAAACAAAATTCACGATTAGAAAAGATCAGTATTAGGGAATGTTGAAATATTACGCATTTTTTATTTCGCGAATAATCAAAACTCACAAATGTTAAATTTGCGAATGTTAAAGGACTACAGCACTCAAAACTATTTTCGTAATGTAGAAAAAGAAACATATCCGGTGTAGCCACGTCAGGCAGACATTATTATTTAGAAATATAGGTAATTGGCACATTAAGGATTTGTCTTTAAATTTAGTTCTATTTTCATTACCAAGAAATAAAATAATTACTTGCAAATATTTTTAAATCAAAGAGTGTATATCTGTGCATCTATTTTTCCTACTAAAAGCAAAAATATTTGAAAATGTATTCATATAAAATTATATTTATAAAAAGTTGCGGTAATCACCAGTAATTGGCATTTAGGCTTTTACACAATTAAAGTAACCTTTTTCAACTAAACAAAACTGTTGTCAATTAAAATTTAAAATATACTATAAATCAGATAATAATAAATTGAAATGCATGCCTTTCTAAAGCCTGAGAAGAAGCATTTGCAACAGAAATGGCTAATTTTATACAAGCCATAATTGTTTCTTTTTCCTAGGCACTATTGTCATTTAGTAGCATAAATCAAAGTTATAATCTGTAAAGTAAATGAGCATATAACTGGTATATGGTCTTGCATTTGTAAAAGACTCGATATAAATCTTATTTTAGGACATTTAGGGATCTTATTTTAGGACGTAGGATGTGACAAACACTGGTGCCTGTCAATTACTGGGGATGTTACCCTATTATAAATTTTAAATAGAAATTTCTCTTATTTATTTTATAGAATATTAATCGCCTTATATTTCAAAGTAACTGTTAAATCTTACTTGTGAGATTTCGTGATACCGAAATTAAAAAAGGGTATAATTTAAATTGAAGTAAACTCTATTAAAAGTATTTTATCTTTTTAAATTTTTTCCATCACAAAAAACTGTCCCATCCAGCATATATTTATGTTTTGTAGATTAAACTTACCATTGCTCGAAATTTATAGTAAAGGAAACGTATATGCATAATGATAAATTGGGAAATTCAAATATATCTAGTATATTACAAAAGTGAATACGTAATATAAAAAGATATATTATGTGCTTTTATAAAGTCTCAAAGATATTTGTAAAATTTGAGATATTCAGAATTTCATAAATTTAAACATACTCTCTTTATTTGCTGTAACCAATGAATAAACAGTATGAAAATATTTAAATTCTCAAAAAAAGCTTTCCAATACCACGATGGCTGTATGCACTTCAGAAAACTTATGATGTCCCATATTTATCAAACTTATCAATAGTTTATTCAATACATTAGAAAGTCAGATGGCTTATTTTTTAAATAAAAGCCTTTAAATTCTAATTTCATACTTTAACTTTTTCTAAAAACATCTCCTTTCGAAATACAGAAAAGGAAACTAAAGTTGAAATTGGAGGATCTAAAAAGGAACTTGGATTTCAGTTCCAGAAAGCAATTTTCAAAATATTTTGTCACCATAAGTGCTTTATAAGGACAAGTTATGTTTCATTTTTCAAAATATTTACTTATAAAAATATAGGAAAATTTTATTTTAAAATTGATTCCAAGTCAAATTGAAATCCTGGCGATTTTCAGTAAAGTCTAGAAATTTGTTTGCTTTTTTTAGGTCAACCTTAACATTATTGAAAAGTTATTTTGAAGGAAATGTATATTGTTGATAACTTAAACCTGGTGAATTTCAGAAATATGAAGTACATTACAAAAATGAATAAATAAAATAAAATATTTGTTATGTGTTGTTATGAAGTCTTAACGATGTACATGAAATTCAAGAGATACGGACATTTAATAATGATATAAACCTACTCTCTGTACTTGCTATAATCAATGAATAAACATTATAAAAACCTTTCAAAGTTCTGTAAGGGCCAAACCAGTGGCCGAGAGTTTCTACCTTTGATACTGGTAGACGGCAAGTTCTGGATTAGAATCCAATTGCGGAAGTCGGTCTAACCGTTCAAAGTTTTCCGTGGTTTTCTTCGAACCTTCGATATTTTTGCGTAAATACGAGTTAGGTTCTTTTAGAACCCCCCCCCCCCTCGGAAGGCATCTCCTCCCTTTAGGGCGTATATCCCTAGTGTAGATAATTTGCCGTCATAGACGCAAACGAACGAATAAACAAAGTTCTGTAAGAGACATTGAACAGCACAACGCCTCTAAACATTTTAGAGAATTTATGATGTCTCACATTTAGTAATGTTATTAATTTTTGATTCAATATATAGGCCAGTTATATGATTTATTTTTAACCACGTAACGCTTTCCGACGCAGGTCATTTCCATTGCGATAATGCTGAAATGAATGAATGATCCAGGAATTTACGCACAAATTTATTTGAAAAAAAGAAAAAGCTATTTTTCCCAGACGAAATAAGCGAAAAAGTATTTATAAGAGAATATACAAAGGAACTTTAGTTTCAGAAAGTGATTTTGAAAATAGTTTATCACCATAAGTGTTTTATAAATACAACCGGGTTCTTATTTTCAAAATATTTACTTTTAAAAAGCAACATACGGGAAAATTTTTTTTAAAGATTTTCCTAGTCAAACTAAATCTTGCATAATTTAATAATATCTAGAAGTATGTGAAATTTATAATTTACAATAATAAAGAAGTAACAGAAAATTTTTATAATAACCTATATGAAACGTTTTCATACGAAATCGTTTGTTCCGTGAGCTAATAAATTGAAAATTGATTTTTTAATAACTTTTCTAAATTATTATTTAAAAAATATATTTATGCAATAAAATACTACAGAGTTGCATTGATAAAAATAATTTCAAACTTTTCTTTTTTTTTATATTTGCACATATCCAATCAAACATTATGAAAATTTCTTTCCTAATTGCATAGGTGCCAACCTGACATCGATTATCCGTAATGCATGCGTTAATTTGACCCTGGTTTAATGAGTTTCGATTCAGAATTTTTTCAAAGAAATTAAATTAAGTATGTTAGAGTAACAATCCTGAAATTAAAAAAATATAGATTCATGAAATATATTTTCTGGTTTGAAATGACGTTAACCTAGATCAAACTAATCCAGGTATTACGGAAGATTAGTTGAAAGTTGGCAGCTATGTTATTGTCAGCCCGGTGTTTTCGTCATGTTGTGAAAATTTAGATAACTTCTTGTCAGAATGAACAAAATGATTATAATACCTGGATTAACTGCCAACAGTTAAAACACATAGAAATTTAAAACTATCTGTAAGAAAAATTCTGCAGGAATAAGCCGCTAAAATAAGATGAAAATTTCCATTCAAAATTTGCTTCGACAATCATTAAAAACTGTTTATCCGATGTAAAAAAAATAAACAGCCATCTTATGACACAATCACCTGTTGCTTCCTTGCAACGGATATGCACTATACTACATGTTCTGCTCTCTTTATTCATAACTTCATTATTTAACAAGCAAACAGTCGCTAAAAGCATTTAATAAAGTTTTTTAATTTCTAAAAAAGTTGTTTATAAATCCCAGTGTCAGTCAAACATTGCATCATTTTACAGGCAGAAATGTTCTGTGCCGGAAAATGTTAAAATGTTACCAAAATCAAATGTTACATATTTCAAATAAAACAAACAAACAAAAAAATCAGTATTATTGTGTACATAATATATAATCGTTTTTCGTCGAGCACTTCCAATTTTATACACTTTGTCAATTATTTACAGACTTCTCCTACTAATACTTCCTTCTAATAATACCTTCGAACATTTCTGCCACTCCAGGATTATAAAGAATATCTTTCACTTCATCTTTATCACAGACGATTTGATCGGGAGAATAATTATAACGGCAACAAAAAATCGAAAAAAAAAAAAAATAATAATTTGGTGGGATCACAATAAGAAACAAAACCCACGAAGTAATATGTTGCAAAAGAATACAAACATGTAAATATTTTACAATATATCTATTCATTTGTGTGAGAAAAGTATTTATAAGCACGGAGCTATAGCTTTTTTTTTAAGCTGAAACATTTTTTGCAAGTTTTTTTTCTTTTGTATACGATGACCTCAGAATCCAAGGGGTGCAAGTGAGAAATATTCGGTTTGGAGCAAGTTCAGTTTAAAGATAATTGATGTTAAATTTGAACCTCAATAATAATTGATTGGACCTAATAAAGAAACAGTCGCTTGTTTCATTGTAGCATTTGAACTCTTACTTCAATAATTGTAAAAAAAGTAAGTTCAATTTTCTTTAAATTTATACTTAATCAATATTTATTATCATTCGGCAAAAGTGGTTCATCTCTGGTACTCAGGACATAATTAGAAAATAACTCTTTTTTTTACCTGAAAAGAAAAACAACATATTTCCATGTAGTCTGTGCAAGTAGTTAATTTTTTTTTCAATTTTGTCACTTATAACCCCTTAGCTTCTGGTGTCCTCGTATATCATGCAGAGATTTGAACCAAATTTAACTTCAGTGTCAAAAACTTTGATATAATATAGTGGAAAAAATGTAGTGCAAAATTAGAACATAAAGATATTTCACATTTGATAAAACATGAGCATATCGATACATACTTTATATCTCCATATGCTCAAAAGATTAGTATTGTGTAATAGGGTGGGCCGAAAAAAACTTTTTTTCGATTTTCGATTATGGCGGGTGCGGAAAAGTGGCCACTGGTGGCACTCAGTTCATACAAAAAATTTGAGATTTTTTGGACATTTCCTTACCCTGCCGCAAACGGCTTGAAGTTTTGCAAAAATGTTCATTTTTGAACTTTTTTCGAAAAAAATTAAAAAATGTTAAATTAAATTTATTTTGGTTGTATTTACTTGAAAAGGCATATTTAATGTACCAAATGTTTAAATAAGATCTGATCATGCATTATTTAATATCTATGTGTATTATAACTTAGGCTATCTTTATAGCTTTTTCGCGTATAATAGGCAAAAATCGTATTTGTTTGAATCGATCGTTAGTTTCTATATTATTTATGTCCCTTGGTCTTCTTTATATTTTTTCTATGTGTCGAACGTCATATATTTGGGGAAAAGACAGCAGTATACTTCAAAAACAAATCTGAAAGGTGAGAAAGTGGTGAAGCAGGACTCTAAGCGAGTGCAATGACTCGTCTTAATACTCAGGGAGTGAAGGAAGAAATAGCTGAGAGCCAAAATGCGATAAAGGATTCTTATTATTTATCCTTGCTCAGTAACCTGCGATATTTGTTCAGTTTTAACGTGAAACCTTTTTGTAGTGATTATACAGTGCTCTTTGGCGTTAATGTGCCATTATAGTGTTTTGTGCGTTTTATTACAACGAGTTTAGAAATGGCTAGTATAAAGGGCCATGACAATGCATAGACACGCAATAGCGTGAAAAGTAACTTTTGGGGGGCGTCATGCATATTGAAAGAATTGCAATTGCCAACTTATGCTGATAATCATGCGCCACTACTACTGGTTGCTTCACCATGTAGAAGTTGTGACAGCAGAGGATACAAATCTCGTCATCGATAAAAACAAAATCAGAAGAGAGAAATAGAAACTTGGAAAGAAGATACAGGCAGAAGAAGTTATTGAAAAAAGGAAAATTAAAAGCATATTTTTTGATGGTAGAAAGGATAAAAGTATATTCAGAGGGAAAAAAAGAACAAGCGGCACCGTCGAGAGAAAGGCGAGGAACACATCACCGCCTTCTGGTCACGGAAAAGAAATAGCAAAATCATTATACAATCTTCCAAGTCACCACAAGTTAGACTTTTCTGAACTGACGAGGTATCAAGGTAACAGAACGAGATATCAAGTGACCTGAGTATTCCTAACCAGGTTCAAACAACACGGTGATGTGTTCCTCGCCTTTCTCTCGACGGTGCCGCTTGTTTTTCTTCCTCTTAATATACTTTTATCCTTTCTGCCATCAAGAAATATGCTTTTAATTTTCCTTCTTTCAATAACTTCTGCCTGTATCTTCTTTCCAAGTTTCTATTTCTCTCTTCTGATTTTGTTTTTATCGATGACGAGATTCATATCCTCTGCTGTCACAACTTCTACATGGTGAAGCAACCAGTGGTAGTGGCGCATGATTATCAGCATAAGTTGGCAATTGCAATTCTTTCAATATGCATGATGCCCCCAAAAAGTTACTTTTCACGGTATCGCGTGTCTTTGGATTGTCATGGCCCTTTATACTAGCCATTTCTAAGCTCGTCGTAATAAAACGCACAAAACACGACAATGGCACTTTAAACGACCCAAAAAGCGCTGTATAATCACTACAAAAGGGTTTCACGTTAACACTGAACAAATGTCGCAGGTAACTGAGCAAGGATAAATAATAAGAATCCTTTATCGCATTTTGGCTCTCAACTATTTCGTCTTTCACTCCCTGAGTATTACGCCGAGTCATTGCGCTCGCTTAAAGTGCTGCTTCACCACTTTCTCACCTTCCAGATTTGTTTTTGAAGTATACTACTGTCTTTTCCCCAAATATATGACGTTTGACACATAGAAAAAATATAAAGAAGACCAAGAGACATAAATAATATAGAAACTAACGATCGATTCAAACAAATACAACTTTTGCCTATTATACGCGAAAAATCTATAAAAATAGCCTAAGTTATAATACACATAGATATTAAATAATGCATGATCAGATATTATTTAAACATTTGGTACATTAAATATGACTTTTTAAGTAAATACAACCAAAATAAATTTAATTTAACATTTTTTAATTTTTTTCGAAAAAAGTTCAAAAATGAACATTTTTGCAAAACTTTAAGCCGTTTGCGGCAGGGTAAGGAAATGTCCAAAAAATCTCAAATTTTTTGTATTAACTGAGTGCCACCAGTGGCCACTTTTCCGCACCCGCCATAATCGAAAATCGAAAAAAAGTTTTTTCGGCCCACCTTATTGTGTAAGGCCACCCTTGATTGCAACTCTAAGATAAAACTTTATGCCAATTTGAGATAGGTTTCTGCAATTAATCTTGCTACATTACAGTTTCAAACAGTTCAGTAATGTTAGTTGCTTCGAGTTTGAATGGCTCTCAACCGGTCTCAGTTAGTTATTCTGAGATGGACACTTTCATTTTTATAAGATTTTATCAGCAAACGCCCCCCCCCCCCCCCAAATGTTTTTGGTAGTAACGATTTATTTTTTTCTGTTAATCTGCATCAGATTTGAAGAAAAACACAAGATAATTAACATTTTGGACTCTGGCGTCTCTTACAAAATTTTATTCGGTCAGCACAACTTCTTAAAAAGAAGTTTCCTTCAAGTATACTATTTTTTAAATGCTATGGCAAATTTTATTTTCCTTTATTTTTGGAGCAAAAAACAAATTTTGAAAGGGAAGATGGTTTTGCTGCAGCAGTGTGCAAAGGATTGAAAACTACTACTTAAAACTACTTAAAAATAACCAATCTTGATATTTTATTTTAATTTTAGAAAAGAAAACACCGAATTAGTAAACATTATTTTTAATGTGCTTTTTATACAAATATTTAATCCTTTTCTAGTTCGATTATTTTTCCAGTCCGAAAAAATACTTTTACGTTAACACAAGCTATCCAAATATATTAATTAGTGATTATCAAATACAGTGTGTCCAGCAAATAAAAAACACCATGAATTCAAAATTAAATTTCTCAAAAACAAAGATCGATAGTAATATGCGGTAAACTGTTTTTTTCATTAGGGCATTTCCATGCGAACTTGTTTGTCTGTTACGTACTACGATTTTTTAAATACCAGTATTTTAAAGCGAGAAAATGTGACTTAGTTTATCCTATGTCGTCAATTGAATAAGGCGAAGCAAACTTTTTGAAAATAACGGTGGCCAACAAGCATTAGCGATTTTCAGTTGTGTAACAGACAAACGAGTTCGTATGGAAATGCTCATTAGGTAAGCTGTAAAATTCTTATACAGAAATTTCAAACAGTAAATATTTTGAAAAAATTGCGTTCTGATTGCATTGTATGCTTTGATTTGACATTTTTCTTGTTTTAGATTGCCTGCAGAGAAATATTTTTACACCTTACAGTGCAATATTTTAATGATTTTTCGAAGTAAATTTTTAGAATTTCGAAACTTCAAATATTTAATTAAAAAAATTGGGAAATATGGCACTTTAAGCCGAAAAACACATTCTCTGGCAGCAATCTAAGGCAAGAAAAATGTCAAATCAAAGCATTCTTTGCAATCAGAACACAATCTTTTCAAAATATTTACCATTCGAAACTTTTGTATAAGATTTTTACAGCTTACCTAATGAAAAAACCCTTTACCGCATATTACTATCGATCTTTGTTTTTGAGAAATTTAATTTTGAAATCAAGGTGTTATTTGCTGGACACCCTGTATTTCATTGTCTGAAAGATAATGAACATTGTTCTTTTATGTATTTTTCTATTCATATTCATATTACAATAAGCCATGGAAAAAACTTTGGAGATTTTTAGAAAACAATGTGTTACAGTTAATTTTAACTTATATTAATTTTTTCAATATTTTTTCTGCTTGATTACCCTGAATCTTTCCGGAAGTAGCTTTTATTTTGTATTTAAAAAGTGAAATATGTATTGAAAATAAAAGAATCGCGAACGGCACAAACAGAATCAACAAAATAATGATAGTTATTGTTATTACTAAATACCTAAACATATAGTAAAGTCAAAAACATAAGTCATATAGTAAATGCATAGAATTATTCTAATATTACTATATATAAATAATAGCAAATATATCTCTTAAAACAAAATAATATGCCATTAAAAGACATGTACTATTAATAGCATATCAAACCCGAACGAATTAATCATTAACACAAACATTTATAATAAAAGTGCTTTTTAGCTGTAACAACATGATGGCGACTGAAATGAATTCACCGCGATATCCACATGCGTAGTTCCACGTGCTCTAAATGGTTCAAAAGGATTTTTCCAGTATTGCAAATAAATTTGTAAAGAAATACATAAAACAGTTTAAACGTATCAGTAAGTGTAAATTTGGCAAACGGCCATATGATTCGACTTTATATGTTTAAACTTTTAATTAATGAAAAGAAATTTACACCGAAAAGAAATTTTATTTTATAACAAAATGAATTAAGATAAATTACAAAATGATAGCAAAAATATCCAGCGAAATGCGTATGATTTATATAAAATCAGAAAAAAATCTTAATGGAACTGTTAAAATCTATACCATAAAAATACTAACAAAACAATATCCATAACTCCATGAATTCCAACAATGTGACCTATTTCTTTTTTTCTTTTAAAATCCATTAATTAAAATTTTATTTCATCCAAAAAACTTTCCATGCTTTGAATTTGACCCAGATATCAGAAAAGAAGAAAAAGCAATTTTATTCAAATTCGACGCCTTTAAGCTTTAAAAACCATAAGAGTATTAATTTTCTCCGTTTGCTTTATCTTTTACTCTGGAGAAAGGATAATAAAATATCTTTATTTTTTTTTACTAAAGATGTCTAAAATAATGGAAAAGCGTATGAATTCTTTGAGCATTTACTTTATAGTGATATCAAGATGGTTGTGATTCAATGAATAATATTAATTGGGAAAGGAATAAACCATCGTCTGTATTGCTTAAAATAAAGCTCATTTTTAAGGAGATTTAGATGCATTTAAAAGAAAAAGGAGATAAATTAAAACAAATAAGTTAGGCACTTATTATTAAAAACTTTTCATTATTTAATAACAATGGAAGGAATTATACTACCTCCGACAATAAAGTTCGGTGAATAGTCCGGTAACATTAATGTAGATGAAATATTAACGAAATTTACCATACAATCCTTCGAAATAGTCATCTCCCATAACTAGGCACCGCTGAGATCTGTTATACATATGCTGGGAAATTCGCAAGAAGTCTTCTTTTGGGATGGAGCTCAAAAACTTCGTCAGGTTTCGTTGAATGTCACCAATATGATCAAATCTCTTTCAAAGAGAGTTTGAGTGGTGAAAATAGGAAGAAGTCTAGAGGATTGAGATCTGGCGAGTATGGCGAATGTTCAACTTGCACCAGCCCTCATGAAATTCTTTCCGTATCTTGCAAAACTTAAAACCAAACTTTAAACTGATCTTTTGTTCTTTCGTTTTCTTGCTCTCAGTTTAGAACCAACACACTGAACAAGCAATTAGTAAACCACGTCTGACACAGAACATAAACAACGCCCAACCGAACAACGGTGGGGGTAGATAGTCAAAACTTGCCTCTTTGCAGGTGCAGCGTTTTGTTTTCCCAGCTTTGCCAGATCAGTCGTTCTGAATTCATTCACCGAATTTTATTGTCAGAGGTAGTATTATTTCTTGTGCTGTTAAGTAAAATATTTTAACAGTTTAGCCACTTATTTTTTATTTTTTCCGTAAAATAAATTTAAAATATGGAATAGTACCACTTTTTCATGTTAAACTACTCGTAATGCTTGTTCTAAATATTTCAGTCTTCAAATATTATGAATTTGCATTTAAAAATTTTAACGGTGTCAAAATGTTTTAAGGAATGGACCAAGCAAAATCTTCTCCCCCGTACGATGTATGGGCAAATCAGTTAAGTAGTTAGTGAACCCATAACGTAGTTGGAAATTTAATTTCTGCGTACATCATTCTAATACGTTATTCTGATGTTTACTCGTGCTCCTCGTTGAATTTTGAGAGCATGGTATCCCGATTACGGAATATCCTACAAGAGAAGTTTTAAAAGTAAACTGAACAAAGAAAAGTGTAAGTTTTAGAAGGTATCAGTAAGTGTAAATTGGGCAAGTGTAGATACCGGGTGTCCCAAAAATGACTGATGGTTTTTAAAATTCAATAACTTGCAAACGGTGGCAACTATTTAAAAAATTTTTGCAGGAGGGTTATGTTTAATGTCAAGAGTTTTTTTACCGTAATTTTTTATTTTAGTTCGCATCTCAAACAATAGGTGGCGCTGACGGCGATTGAAGGCCAGATGATCAGTGCTGAGTGAAGCGTTGACCTGGCCTTCAATCGCCGTCAGCGCCACCTATTGTTTGAGATGCGAACTAAAATAAAAAAATTACGGTTAAAAAGATTCCTGACATTATACATAACCCTCCTGCAAAAAATTTTTGAATAGCTGTCACCGTTTGCAAGTTATTGAATTTTAAAATCCACCAGTCATTTTTGGGACACCCGGTATGATAAAAATTTACATGATTATAGAAATGTCAAGTCTCCGCTTTTTTGCAAACCACTATTGCTGTTAAATGTTGAGAAAATGTTGTTATTTTAAAGTACTCAAGTGCTCCAAATAAAGAAAACAAAATTACTTGTATTTAAATATTGGGATAAAATCCAAAGACTTGGCAGATCTCTGTTTAGACTTTTACTTCTTTAAAAAAATCATATAAAAAGGGAAAATCTCTATTATAACAAAAATGAATAAAAATAAATAATAAAATGATAACAAAAATATCTAGCGAAATGCGTACAATTTAAACAAAATAATAAAAAATAATATTGGAAATCTTAAAAACCTTATCATAAAAATACTAATAAAATAATATACATAACTGAATGAATTTCCACAATGTGACCTATTTAAAAAAAAAAAAAAGCCATTAATTAAAATTTTACTTCATCCAGAAAACCTTTCATGCTTTGAATCTGACCCAGACATTGAATAATATAAAAAAATTATTTTATTCAAATTCGATGCCTTTAAGCTTTTAATTGCATAAGATTATTAATTTTATCCGTTTGTTTTTTCTATTATTTTATAAGATGGATAATTTTTTTTTTTTACTGAAAATGTCTAAAATTCCATAAAAATAAAAAATATATATATTAAAGAATAGCGTATGAAATCTTCGAGCATTTATTTAATCATGATATGATGATGAATGGAATTTAAGCATATTAATTGGGAAATGAAAAAACCATAATCTGTATTGCTTAAATTAAAGTTCATTCTTAAAGAGAAAAAAAATTAAAAAGTAAAAGAAAATTAAAAAGAAAAAGAAAAAGAAAAATTAAAAAGAAAAAGAAAATAAGTTAAAAACCATTATAAGACAGAAACTTATTATAAAATTTTTTTCTTATTTACTAATAGTGTAAGAAAACAAAATATTTTTTGTGCTGAGAAATGAATTATCTTAACAAATTAATGAACCCATAACGCAAAAGATAATTTAGTTTCTGTGTAACTAAATCTAATGCGTTATTCTGATGTTTAATCGTATTCCTCGATGAATTTTAGGGGCATAGTATCCGATTACGGAAGATCCTATAAGATATGATTTTAACGCAAATTTAACGCAGCAATGTGTAAGTTTTAGAAATTAACAGTATGTGTAAATTTGGCAAATTTAGATATTATACCTTGGATGTTCAAAAAAAAAAAAAAAAAAAAAAAAAAAAAAAAATGGCATGGCAACAGCTTTCTTGCAAACCACTATTATCTTACAGAAAATGTTGTTAGATTA
This sequence comes from Maratus speculifer, assembly GCA_964019185.1. Classification (NCBI taxonomy): domain Eukaryota; kingdom Metazoa; phylum Arthropoda; class Arachnida; order Araneae; family Salticidae; genus Maratus; species Maratus speculifer. The sequence goes on from OZ025300.1 coordinate 237,618,868, forward strand.
AATTAGTCAAATGTTCACATTAAATAAAACAAAATTTCCTGCATTGAAATACTGGAATTCAAAAAGGCGGAGAAATAGCACCATAGTGTTTAAATCTTTAATTAATGAAAAAAAAACATCATATAAAAGAGAACTATATTGTATTATAAAAAGAAATAAGATAAATGATAGAATGATAACAAAATTATCCAAACAAATGCATATAATTTATTCAAAAAAAGTGGAAATTTTACAATCTATATCAAATAAAACTAATTAAGTAATATTCATAACGCAATGAATTCCAAAAATGCGACCTATTATTTTTTTTTAACTTTTAAAAACCATTAGCTAAAATTTTATTTTTTCCAAAAAACTTTTCATGCTGTGAATTTGATCCAGATAGCAGAAAAGAAAAAAAAAAGGAATTTTATTCAAATTCGACGCCTTTAAACTTTAAAACGCATAAGAGTATTAATTTTATCCGTTTGCTTTCTCTTTTATTCTTTAGGAAGGATAATAAAATACGTTTACTCTTTTATTAAAGATGTCTAAAATTCCATAACATTGGAAAAAGAATAAAACGTTTTAATTTTTTAGCATTCATTTATTAGTGATATGAAGATGAATCTCACTTAATCCTTAAATGCATATTGTATCATTTTCGATACCATAAGTGTTCCCGATTTATTGGGGATTTTATTCACATATTCCGTATTCTCACCAGAAATTTAAAAGAGCAATTTTCACTTTACTTGATGACAGACCATTCGTAATTAAAATAAAGAAAAATTTGCTATTTAGATTTTTCTGGTATGAATTCTGATTCTTTGAATTACGCATTTTTTGGAACGCGTTCTATCCTATGCATTTAAGGGTTAATCAATCATAATAATTAGGAAAAGAGTAAACCAACTTTTGTATTCCGTAAATTAAAGCACATTCTTAACCCCCTAAATTGTTATTTCTTTTCCGTTCAATAAATTGAAAATAGCGGATTTACACCATTATTATTTAAATAAAACATTCGTTAAATTTAGCCTAAACATTTCTGGCTTTCAATAATATGAAATTATTTTTAAAAAGTAATGGTGTCAAAAAGCTTTATATAATGAATTAAACAAATTCGTCTTGCTAGAACGGGGTACGGCAAATCAGTTAAGGGGGGGGGGGGGGAGAGATTTAGATAAATAAAAAAGAAAATGGAAATAAATTTAAACAAATTACAAGTCAGGCACTAATTATCAAAAACTGTTCATAAATTATTAATAATGTAAGAAAGTATATTTATTGTGCTGATGAAATAAATTATTATAACAATTTAATGAACTCACGACGTAATTGAATATTTAAGTTCTGCGTACATCAGTCTAATAGGATATTCTGATTTTTACTCATGTTCTTCTGTGAATTTTACAAACATGATAGTCCGATTACGGAAGATCCCACAACAGAAGTTTTAAAAGCAAATTTAACACAGCAAAGTGTCAGTTTTAAAAGATGCTCCGACATTTTTGCACACGACTATTATCTTATAGAACATGTTTTTATATTGAATCGCTCTAATGTTCCAAATAATATAACAAAATTTCTTGTATTAAAATACTGTGAATAAAAAAGCCGACAACTTGGCAGCTCTCAGTTTAAACTTTTAATTAATGAAAACAACATCATATAAAAAGGGAAATTATATTTTATAATAAAAATTATCTAAGATAAATGATAAAATTATAACAAAAATATCGAGGAAGTTGCGTATAATTTATACAAAAAAAAAAAAAAATAAAATAAAATAAAATAAATGAAAAATAAAAATAAAAATAAATAAATAAAAATAAATAAATAAAAATAAATAAATAATAAAAATGCCAGAGATTTGGTAGCTCTTTGTTTAAAATTTTAATTAATAAAAATAACATCTTATGAATAGGAAATTTTTTTTTTATAACAAAATGAATTAAGATAAATTGTAGAAAGATAACAAAAATATCTACCGAAAATATTTATACCGCATTAAAAAAAACTTAATGGAAATCTTAAAATCAATATCATAAAAAAATAAAATAATATCCATAACTCCATGAATTCTAACAATGTGACCTATTTCTTTTTTCTTTTAAAATCCATTAATTAAAATTTTATTTCATCGAAAAAACTTCCCATGCTTTGAATCTGACCCAGATATCAGTAAAGAAGAAAAAAGAATTTTATTCAAATTCGACGCCTTCAAAAACCATAAGCTTTAAAAACCATAAGAGTATTAATTTTATCCGTTTGCTTTATCTTTTACTCTGTAGAAAGGATAATAAAATAGCTTTATATTTTTTTACTAAAGATGTCTAAAATACCATAAAAATGGAAAGGGAATAATAGAAAAGCGTTTGAATTCATTGAGCATTTATATAATAGCGATATGAAGATGGTTGTGATTCAATCAATTATATTAATTGGGAAATGAATAAATCATCGTTAGTATTGTTAAAATTAAATCTCATTTTTAAGGAGATTTATATAAATATAAAAGAAAAAGGAGAAAAATTAAAACAAATAAGTCAGGCACTTATTATCAAAAACTTTTCATAATTTAATAACAATGGAAGGAATTATATTATCTTGTGTGCTTTTAAATAAAATATTTTAACAATTTAACCACTTAATTCATTTTTGTTTCCTTTTATACCTACAATAAATAAAAAAATATGGGATAATACCACCTTTGTTATGCTAAAATACTCGTTATGGTTATTCTAAACATTTCAGTCTTTAAACACGTATTATGAATTGGCACTTAGAAAATTTAGTGGTGTCAAAATGTTTTAAGCAATGGATCAAGCAAAATCGTCTTGCCCGTACGACGTACATTTAAGTTGTTAGTGAACTCATAACACAGTTGAAAATTTAATTTCTCCGTACATCATTCTAATACGTTATTCTGATGTTTACACGTGTTCCTCAATGATTTTTGGGAGCATCATATCCCGATTACGGAAGATCAAACAAGAGAAGTTTTAAAAGCAAATTTTACGCAGGCAAGTGTAAGTTTTACAAGCGATCAGTAAGTGTAAATTTGGCAAGTGTAGATATGATAAAACTTTGTTCGTAGAAATACTGATATATTCTTAAACTTACACTTCACTGCGTAAAGTTTGCTTTTAAAACTTATCTTGTAGGACCATCCGTAATTGGGATAACATATTCACCAAATTAATCGAGGTTTAAGGGTAAATTTGAAAATAACGTATTAGACTGGTGTACGCATAAATTAAATTTTCAATTGCGTAATGAATTCATAAATCCCTTGAGACGAATGAAGCGTATACGGGCGCAAAAAGGCTTAAAATTTCTTGTTTATCCCCAACAATAAAAATTTTCTGTAGAATTTACCCCATTTAATCGGAGCTCATTCTCATTTCAATAAGCACTAATTTTTGCAAAAAAAAGAGAGTGCTTAGTTCTCTTTTTTGCGAGAAAAAAATGAAGAGACTAGAATTTCTTCTTTTTTGCACACCACTATTGTTAAATGTTAAGAAAATGTTGTTATCTTTAATTACTCAAATGCTCTAATTAAATAAAAAAAATACCTCTATTTAAATATTGGGGTATAAAAATCCAGAGACTTGGCAGATCTCTTGCTAAACTTTTAATTTATTAAAAAAAACGTAATATAAAAAGGAAAAATCTATTTTATAACAAAAATGAATAAAAATAAATTATAGAATGGTAACAAAAATAAATGTGTAAAATTTAAACAAAATAATAAAAAAATAATAATGGAAATCTTAAAATCCTTATCATAAAAAACTAATAAAATAATATCCATAACTCAATCCATTTCAACAATGTGACCTATTTCTTTTCTTTTAAAAGACATTAATTACAATTTTATTTCATCCAGAAAAAAATTCATGCTTTGAATCTGATCCAGGGATGCATAGGTGCCAACCTGTGCCATTGGTTATCCGTAATACGTGCGTTAATTTGACCCTGGTTTAATGAGTTTCGAACCAGAATTTTTTCGAAGAAATGAAATTAAGTATGTTTCACTAATAATCCTGGAATTTAATAAATAAAGATTCATGAAATATATTTTCTGGTTTGAAATGACGTTAACCTGGATCAAACTAATCCAGCTATTACGGATGATTAGTTGAAAGTTGGCAACAATGGGTATGAGATGATTAAAAAAAAAAAAAAAAAAAAAAAAAAAAAAAAAAAAAAAAAAAAAATTCAAATTCGATGCCTTTAAGGTTTTAATTGTATAAGATTATTAATTTTATCCGTTTTTTTTCTCTATTATTCTGTAGAAAGAATAATAAAATATATTTATTTTTTTACTAAAGATGTCTAAAATTCCATGAAAATGGAAAGGGAATAATGGAAAAGCGTATGAAATCTTTGTGCATTTATTTAATTATGATATGAAGATGAATGGAATTTAAGGAATTATATTATTTGGAAAAAAAAGAAGCCATGTTTTGTATTGCTTAAATTAAAGCTCATTTTAAAAAGATTTATATGCATTAAAAATATAAAAAAATATTTTATTCGAATTCGGCGCCTTTAAGCTTTTAATTGCATAAGATTATTAAATTTATCCGTTTGCTTTCTCTATTATTCAATAGGAAGGATAATAAACTATATTTATTTCTTTTACTAAAGATGTCTAAAATTCCATAAAAATGAAAACAGATATAAAAGAAAAGCGCATGAAATCTTTGTGCATTTATTTAATCATGATATGAAGAAGAATGGAATTTAATCAATCACATATCAATTGGGTAATGAAGAAACCAACTTTTGCATTGCTTAAATTAAAGCTCATTCTGAAAGAGATTTAGATAAATTAAAAAGAAAAAGAAAAGAAAAGAAAATAGAACATAAGACAGGAACTTATTATGAAAAACTTTTCATAATTTAATAAAAATGTAAGAAAACATAATATTTTTGTGCTGTGAAATAAATTATCTTAACCAGTTTAATGAACCCATAACTCAAAAGATTATTTAATTTCTGGGTAACTTAGTCAAATGCGCTATTCGGATGTTTAATCGTGTTCCTCGGTGAATTTTGGGAACATGGTATCCGATTACGGAAGATCCTACAAGATATGCTTTTAAGGCAAATTTAAAGCGGCAATGTGTAAATTTGTCAAACTTAGATATTATACTTTGCATGTTCACAGAAATGCCATAGCTACAGCTTTGTTGCACACCACTATTATCTCACAGAAAATGTCGTTAAATTAAATCACTCAAATGTACACCATAAAAAGAAAAAATCCTGCATTGAAATACTGGAATTCAGAAACCCGGAGACTTAGCAGCACGGTGTATAAAATTTCAATACATGAAAAAAAAAATATATATAAAAATGGGTCTATATTGTATAACATAATGAAGTAAGATAAATGATGGAATGATAACAATATTATCCAAAGAAATGCGTATAATTTGGAAATCTTAAAATCTATATCATATAAAACTAATAAAGTAATATCAATAACTCAATAAATTTCAACAATGCGACCTATTATTTTTTAACTTTTAAAAGCCATTAACGAAAATTTTATTTCATCCAAAAAACTTTTCATGCTTTGAATTTGATCTAGATAGCAGAAAACAAAAAAGAAAAAAGAATTTTATTCCAATTCGACGCCTTTAAGCTTTGAAGTGCATAAGAGTATTAATTTTATCCGTTTGCTTTCTCTTTTATGCTGTAGAAAGGATAATAAAATACGTTTATTCTTTTATTAAGCATGTCTAAAATTCCTAAAAAATGGAAAAAATAATGAAGCGTTTGAATTTTTTGAGCATTTATTTAATAGTGATATGAAGATGAATCTCATTTAATCAATGATAATAATTGGGAAATGAAAAAAACCATCGTCTGTATTCCGTAAATTAAAGCACATTCTTAAAGAGAATTAGATATATTAAAAAGAAAAAGAGAATAAATTTAAACAAATTAAAAGTGAGGCACTTATTATCCAAAATCTTTTCATAAATTATTAATAATGGATTGAAGTATAATATTATTTTGTGACATAGTAAAAAAAAATAGAATCCTTTGCTTTATTCATGACAGTACTTTCGATTGAAAAGAACGTTTAAAGAAATGGATAAAAATATAAAATTTTTCTAGTAGGAGAGTGTCCGTTAATAATCAGGCACTAATTAGTAAAAAGTTACCATAACTATTTAATAAACTCATAACTTAATTCAAAATTTAATTTCTGCGTACATCGGTCTAATAGGATATTCTGTTGTTTTAGCCGTGTTTCTCTGTGAACTGTTTTAGGAACATGATCTCCCGATTACGGAAGATCCCGCAACAGAAGTTCTAAAAGCAAATTTAACACAGAAAAGTGTAAGTTTTAAAAGATGCTCCGATATTTTTGCACACCAATATTATCTTATAGAAAATGTTGTAGCATTGAATCGCTCCAATGTTCCAAATAATGTAACAAAATTTCTTGTATTGGGAATGAAAAAGCCGACGACTTGGCAGCTCACTGTTTAAACTTTTAATTAATGAAAACAACATGATATAAAAAGGGAAAATATATTTTATAAGAAAAAATAATAAAGATAAATGATAAAATGATAACAAAAATATATTGAAAAATGTGCATAATTTATACAAAAAAAAAATTAAAATACCGGAGATTTAGTAGTTCTGTGTTTAAATTTTTTATTAATAAAAATAGCATCTTATGAATAGGAAATCTTTTTTAAAAATAAAATGAATTGCTGTAATTTCCCGCGTATACGCCGCGGCTTAGGAAGATCTTTTTCAAACCAGAAAATTTACTTGAAAAAAGGAATCAAACGCGTGTGACGGACAACCAAGTAACATTTTTTTTCAAAATTTATTCTGGTAGGAAATCGAGTTATTCAAGGTGCGGCGTTTACGTGCGAAATTACGGCATGTTAAATTGTAGAATGACTACGAAAATATCTACCGAAACACGTATAATTCATACCATATAAAAAAGTAATGGAAATCTTAAAATCTCTATGAATTCCAACAATGTGACCTTTTTTCTCTTTTTAAAAGCCATTAATTAACATTTCATTTCATCCAAAAAACTTTTCATGCTTTGAGTCACCTAAATATAAGAAAAGGAAAAAAAAAAGAGTTTTATTCAAATTCGACGCTATTAAGCCTTAAAGTAAGAAGATTATTAATTTTGTCCATTTGCTTTCTCTTTTGCTTTGTAGAAAGTATATAAAATATCTTTTTTTTCTCAACTAAAGAAATCTATAATTCCATAAAAATGGAAAGCGTGTGATTTTTTAGAATCTATTTAATAGTGATATGAAGATGAATTCGTTTTAATCAATCATACATTAATTGGAAAATGAATAAAGCATCTTTTGTGTTGCTTAAATTAAATCTCATTCCTAAAATGATTGATATAAATAAAAATGGGGAAATAAATGAAAACAAATTATAAGTTAGGCACTTATTATCCCAAACTTTTCATAATTTAATGATAATGTTAGGACATATTATATTTTTTGTGCTGTGAAAAAATTATCTTTACAATTTAATACCTTCGCGACGGGAACCTTTTACGAAAATTGTAATGATTTGTCACCGGATTTTAAAAACAGAAATTGGGGCTTATTGAAACGAAAATAAGTACCGATTACATAGGGCAATTTTTACAGTCAAATTTTACTGGTGGGGATAAACAAGTACTTTTAGGAATTTTTGCACACGTATATGTGTCGCTCGTCCACAAGGGAGTCATGAATCCGTAACGAAATTGAAAATTTAATTTATGCGTACACCAATCTACGAGGGTAATTCGGAAAGTAACATCCGTTTATGAATTAAAAAAAAAAAAAAAAAAAAAAAAAACTAATGAAAGGAAATATGTTTTATTACTTACGTATGAAAGACACGTTCTTCAGCTACTTCTCAACATAATTGTCGTATTAATTAAAACAATTACCATAACGGTAAAAATGGTAAAAATTTGGAATTCCATCGTCACAGACTTCAGCCGCCGGCCCATTCAACTGCGATTATTTAAAAATTTAATTCGCACCACTCTTTTAATCCAAATAATTTCAACTCGTTTTTCTATATAATTTTCTGATAAATGCACAACCAAAAATATTTTTAAAAATAGTGGGTCAAGTAAAATATTTCGAGAACAATTCGGAATTTGTCAGTATGAATAAAAGAATATGTTAATATTCTTTGGATTGAAAGAGTGGTGCGAGTTGAATTTAAAAATAATCGCAGTTGAATAGGCCGGCGGCAGGAGTCTGTGACGATGGAATTTCAAAGCTGATTTACCGTTATGAGAATTGTTTTAATTAATACGGCAATTATGTTGAGAAGTAGCTGAAGAACGTGTCTTTCATACGTGAGCAATAAAACATGTTTCTTTTCATTAGATTATTTTTTATTCATAAACGAAGATTACTTTTCTAATTACCCTCGTAATACGTTATTCTCAGATTTATTCGTAATCCTCGAGGAATTTTCGAAACATGGTATACCAAATACAAAAGGTCCTACAAGATAAGTTTTAAAAGCAAATTTTATGCAGTGAAATGTAAGTTTTAGAAGATATTAATATTTGTAAATTTGGGAAATGTAGGTATGATTAAAATTAATTTTTTCACAGAAAATCGAATCTCCGGCTTTTCTGCGAACCACTATTATCTCAGAGAAAATCTTGTTATCTTAAATCGCTCAAATGCTCCAATCAAGTAAAAAAAAATTCCTTGCATGAAAATGCTGGGATCCAAAAAGTCGGAAACTTCTTCTTTCTGTTTAAAAAAAGCATAATACAAAAATGGAAATTTTATTTTATAACACAAAGGAATAAAGATAAAGGATAGCATGATACAAAAGATATCGAGTAAAATACGTGCAATTTATACAAAAAATAAATAAATTTATATATACACATGTATATATATAAATAAAATAAAAATTATAATATTAAATTTAAAATTCATATTATGAAAAAAAAACTAAAAATTTAATATCTGTAACTCATTGAATTCCAATAGTGCGCCATTTTTTCCCTTTAAAAACATTAAAAGAAATTTTAATTCATCCAAAAAACTGTTCATGCTTTGTATCTGACCCAGGTATCAGAAAAAAATGAATTTTATACAAATTCGATGCCTTTAATCTTGTAAATTTACCAAATGGCGATATTATTAAGCTTTATATATTCACAGAGTTGTAAAGTTTCTGGCTTTTTTGCACACAGCTGTTATATTAGAGAAAATGTTGCTAACCTAAATCCTTTAAATGTTCCAGTTAAATAAAACAACACTCCCAGTATTAAAATATTGATATCTAAAAAGCCGTAAATTTAGCAGATCTGTGTTTAAAACTTTTAATTAATAAAAAAAATCATATAAAAAGGAGATTCTATTTTACAACAAAATTTATTAAGATAAATGATGAATAATAACAAAATTTTCCGGCGAAATGCGTATAATTTATACAAAATAAATAAAAACTTAATGGAAATCTTAATGTCTATATCATAAAAAACTCATAAAATAATATTCATAACTCAATGAATTCCAACAATGTGACCTATTTTTTTCCCTTTTAAAAGCTATTAATTAAAATTTTATTTCATCCAAAAAACTTTTCATGCTTTAAATCTGACCCACATATCAAAAAAGAAAAAAAAAATAAATTTATTCAAATTTGACGCTTGTAAGCTATAAAATACTTATTACTATTAATTTTGTCCGTTTGCTTTCTGCTTTACTCTGTAGGAAAAATAATAAAGTGATTTTTTTTTTTTTTTTTTTTTTTTTTTTTTTACTAAAGATGTCTAAAATTGCACTAAAATGGAAAAGATGTAAAATAAAAGCGTATGATTCTTTGTGCATTTAATGTGATTTAATCAGTCATCTTAGTTGGGAAATGAATGAATCATCTTTTGTATTGCTGAAATTAAAGATCATTCTTAAGGAGATTTAGACAAATTAAAAAGAGAAGAGAAATAAATTAAAACGAATTGTAACTCAGACACTTATAAAAAAAAAAGAAAAAGAAAGAAAAAAACCTTTTTATTACATAATATTAATGTAAGGGAATATTGTATTTTTTTTGTGTGTGTGTGTTGTGAAAAAAATACCTTTTCATTTTAACCCCTTCGCGACGGGAGCTTTTTACGAAAATGTTAATGTTTTGTCACCTGATTTTTAAAACAGAAATTAGTGATTATCGAAACGAGAATAAGCTCCGATTAAATAAGGCAAATTTTACTGGTGGGGATAAACAAGGATTTTTAAGCCTTTTTGCACACATATATGTGTCGCTCGTTCCCAAGGGATTCATGAACCCATAACGGAATTGAAAATTTAATTTATCTGTACATTAGTCTAATAAGTTATTCTCAGATTTACTCGTAAACCTCGATGAATTTTGGGAACATGGTATCCCAATTAAGAAAGGTCCTAGATGATAAAAGTAAATTTTACGCAGTGAATTGTAAGTTTTAGAAGATATAAGTATGCTTAAATTTGGCAAATGTAGATATGATTCAATTTTATTTCTTTACAGAAAGCCCAATCTCCGACATTTTTACCCACCAGTATTATCTTTTAGAAAATGGTGTTATTTTAAATCGCTCAAATACACCAATTAAGTAAAGCAAAATTCATTCCAATAAAATGTTGGTGTGAAATAAGTCGGAAATTTGGCAACCTTCTGTTTAAACTTTTAATTAATTTTAAAAAAATCATACGAAAGAGATTTTTTTAATAACAAAAATGAATAAAGATAAAGGATAGAATGATATAAAAAATATCGAGTGAAATACATATAATTTAAACAGCAAACAAATAAATAAACACATATATGAAATTTTAAAAATAATAATAATATCAAACTTAAAATCCATATTATAAAAAAACTAATAAATTAATATCCATAACTCCTTGAATTCCAACAGCGTGACATTTTTTCCCTTTAAAAACCATCAACCACTGAACTGATTTGCCCGTACGCCGCTCGGGACAAGACGAATTCGCTTAATTCACCATTTAATGCTTTTGTACAACACAATTTTTTTTTTTAATGGAATGTCTTACTTTTATAGGATGAAATGTTTAAAATAAGTATTACGAATACTTTAACTTAAAAAAGTGGTATGAACCCATATTTTCAATTTATTACAAGTAAAAAAAGGAAACAGTTAAGGGGTAACAGAAATTTTATTTCATCCAAAAACTCTTCTGATTTGTATCTGACCCAGGTATCAGAAGAGAAAAAAAGAAGTTTATTAATTTCGCCGCATTTTAATCTTTAAAATGCATGAGAATTAATTTTATCTGTTTGCTTTCTCTTTTACTATGTACCAAGGATAATAAAGAAATTGATTTTTTTACTAAAAATATCTAAAATATTACAAAAATTGAAAGGGTATAAAGGAAAAGCGTATGAATTTACTGCGCATTTATTTATTAGTGATATGAAAACGAGTGTGATTAATTTAACCGTCCGTCTACCAGATAAAACACCCATTTATCTACGGCAACACCTAATTTTAATTCCAAACTTGCAAACGGCACCAGTAATATTTTAATATAATTTTGCTTTTACAATGAAAGCTTAAATTAAGGAATTCGTAATATCTAGACAAGTCCTTTATAAATTCCGGTGTCAATCGACAATTTCTCATTTTACCATTGACACCAGAAATATTGCTGTCGGGTCCAATGGACCCGTCTGGTAGACGGAAGGTTAATCATATTAATTGGGAAACGAATAAACCATGTTTTGTGTTGCTCAAATTAAAGCTCATTTTAAGAGATTTCGACAAATTAAAAAGAAAATGGTGATTAATTAAAATACATTATAAATTAAAATACATAAGTCAGGCACTTATCAAAAAAATTTTCATAATTTAATAATAAATATAAAATTTTTGTGCTGGGAAATAAATCATCTTAACTATTTAATGAGCCCATAACGCTATTGAAAACTTATTTTCTGCGTGCATTAATCTAATAAACTATTTGGATGTTTACTCGTACTTCTCGATGAATTTTCGGAACATGTGGTATTCCGATTACGAAAGATCCCGCAGCAAAAATTTAAAAAACAAACTTAACGCAGAAAAGTGTAGGTTTTACACGTTATAATTATGTGTAAATTTGCGAAATGTAGATATTGTTTAACTGTATTACGTTCAGGGAGTTGCCAATTTTTCGGCTTTTTCGCACACCAATATTATATTCGATAAAATGCTTTTATCGTCAATCGCTCATATGCTCCGATAAAATGAAACAGGAATTCCAGTACTAAAATACTGGAATCCAAAAAGCCAAAGTTTTGCCAGCTCTATGTTTATATTATTAATTAATAAAAATAACATTATGTAAAAAGAAAATTCTGTTTTCTTAAAAAATGAATTAAGATAAATGATAGAATGATAACAAAAATATCGAGCGAAATGCGTATAATTAAAAAAATGGAAATCATATTATCATATAATGAAAAAAAAAACTAATAAAATAATATCCATAACTCAATAAATTTCAACAATGTGGCCTATTTTTTTCTTTTAAAAGCCATTAATTAAATTTTTATTTCATCCAAAAATCTTTTCATGCTTTGAATCTGACCCAGATATCAGAAGAGAAAAAAAATATTCAAATTCAACGCATTTAAGCTCTAAAATGCAAAAGAGCATTAATTTTAACCGTTCGGTTTTTGTTTTATTCTGCATAAAAATTAATAATAATATCTTTATTTTTTTCTAAAAATGCCTAAAATTCCATAAAAATAAAAAAGATATAAAAGAAAAGCGTATAAATTCCTTGTCGTTTTATTTTATAGCAATATGAAGATGAATGGGATTTTATCAGTCATATTAATTCGGAAATGAATAAACCATCTTTTGCATTAATTAAATTAAAACTCATTATTAAAGTGATTTAGATAAAGAAATATGAAAGGACAATAAATTAATAAAATAAAAAATTATGAGTTAAGCACTTATAACAAAAACATTTCATAAATTCATAATAATGCAGCAAGAGATAATATTTTCTACGCTTTGAAATTATCTGAACAGTTTTAACCTTCCTACCCTGAATGGGTCTAATCGACCCATAAATATTATTTGTTTTATACAATTCGAACCAGAACTTTTTCATAAAGGAAAATAAATAAAGGATAGAGAGAAATAAGTCAATTAAATAGATTAAAATGTCTTTATTAACAATTCTGGTGTAAAATGATTTTAATCAAGATTAAGTATAACTTGAACAGGGTAGGAAGGTTAAGGACCCCCATAACACACTTGAAAATTTTATTTCTGTGTAAATCAGTCTAATATGTTATTTCGTTGTTTACTCGTGTTCTTTGGAGAATTTCAGAATTGTGGTATCACAATTACGGAAGTTCCCACAGGAAAAATTTTAAAATTAAGTTTATTACGTCAAAGTGCAAGTTTTAGCGGGTTGGGTTCTGTGAAAATCTCATGACACTCACCTTCTTTATGTTTTCTACGCTTTTAGACTAGTGGATCCAAACAGCAATAGCTCCATACGAAGACTACCACCGTAGCAAAAAATCTGGCGCTAAAAATGTTGTATAAATGGAAAAATACGGAGCTAAAAAATTCTGCATATATTGAAAAATACGGAATTAAAAATTTTGAATAAATTGAAAAATCCGAAGTTAAAAATTTTGAATAAATCGAAAAATCCGGAGCTAAAAATATTATATAAATTGAAAAAACCGGAGCTAAAAATGTTATATAAATGGAAAAATCCGGAGCTAAAAATGTTATATAAATGGAAAAATCCGGAGCTAAAAATGTTATATAAATGGAAAAATTCGGAGCTAAAAATGTATAAATCGACACTCAATTCGCCTGTGTACTTGGCAATTCTTTTTAAAACTGTTCTGCCAATCCTGATTACCACTTTAGCACTAAATGAGCATGCTAAGTAAAACTCCATAGGGAGCTATTGCTGTTTCGATCCGCCTGTCGATTTTAGGAATCAAGTGTATTTTTATAAATGTACCATTTTTCCCCCTTTTCCATTATTTTTTACACAGCATATTCCGGTTTTTAGAGAAATCCTTAAAGTGTGATTAAATGTCAAAAATAAAGTAAGAAACAAAAATATTTTAACTTAATTTCTGTTATTTAGATCAATCGCATTAAAGAGAGAAATCGTCATGTGAAGAAATATGTCATTTAATTGGAGTCCAGTGAGGCAACTCTATGGTAATCCGCATATGGCTGAACTTTTATTTAGAGATTTCGAATCCTCTCTAGTAATTCTAAATGTTATTGTTTTATAAAATGAGAGTCCCACAAATCAAGTAATACAAAAATTGTTATTCAAAAATTTCTAGTATGAATTACTACACAAGTAAGAAGACGGTCGATTACTGATAGCTTCACACCGCGTGTCCTTTGATCTTGATTATTTTGATGACTGCGGATTCTTCAAGAGTGATACCATATTCCGTAACTGCCAACTCTTACGCATTTTTGTACCAAAAAATATTTAAGTAAATTTTACCTTTTATAAATCGGCCGTAATTGGCCGATTTATAAAGTCAATATTTCCTATTCATTTTTTGTGGTGAAAAAAAGCAAAGTTTCTCTGCGTGATAAGTGTACTTTTTAACCTTTCATAGGCAGAAAAATACAACTCATAAAACAGTACAGTAATGAAAAATAGAATTTAAACTGATCTATAATTAATAAAAACCGGTTGTTTTACAATATTCACCATAGGCTATTTCCATGAGTACTTGTAGTGTAAGTCGCAGGCTACGATTTTTGGCTACAAGTATTATAGAACAAAAAAAAAATGTGATTAATTTTATTGACACAATCTCATTAAGCAGACTTTTCGAAAATAACGGTGACTAACAAGCATAGCAATTAATAAGTTATGTGGCGTACACTACAGAACCCATGGAATTAGCCCATAAAAGAAAAAATTTATCAAAAACATCTTTTTTTTTTCTTTAATCAGTTTTCGAATTAAAATTAAGCAGCCTTTCCGTGTGACAAACGTCTTTGCAAAGGTTAACCGATATTTTCACGGACATAAAAAGTAATTTGAATGACTTTTTTTCTCAAAACTAAAACTTTTTTTTTTTTACTTCAAGCTTCATATCTCATCTATTGATGATGAAACGTCTCTTTACAGTTGTTCGAGGTTCTTAAAATTCATCAAAAATGGAGATGAAGTATATAAAAGATAATTTCAATTTCAAATAAATATTTCTAAAGTACTTTTGAACTTTACTTTGCTCACAATATGTGCATTACTAGTAACTCTACTAAAAAAATATTTTAAAGTCGGTACAAAATCGCAATGACAACAAGAGGAACTTTCTAGTATATTTACAATAGTTTAGATATAAAAGAAAATAAGTGAAAGGTAATTTTTGTTCCTTACACAAAGGTCTTTGATTAAAAATTTGACAGTGGGAGCATTTTATCAGTATAAGAATATTTGTTTCAATCTTTGTTAACCCTTTAACGTTCATTGGTTTCTCTACGAAACCACAAAATCTTAATTCCGATATGCAACATTGACACCGGAATTTTTATCTAAAACATCCATTTTATTATGTATGTGAAAAATCACATTATCATATTTACAAATATATCTGTTAGCAATTACCGGTGTCACTCATCTATTTCAACATCTTAGCAATGAAATGCTTTGATAGTTAAAGGGTTAATCATGCAGCTTAAAAATATTTTACAATTATGTAGTTAATTGTTGAATTTATGTAAATAAAATTTAAATTTTTATTATAATTTATATCTGCTCCAGAAAGTAAAATAGGTTTAATTCTGATGTACAACTTTTATTTCTACTTAAAATTATATAAATTAAAGTGGAACCTTTCATTACAGCATTTAAAGAAAATTACATTACTAAAATCTGACTTGTAATTCAACTTTCGAGTTTCAAGGAGCACATTTAGGCCTCCTGTCAGTCTGTAGTTATTGAGACTAAACCATAGTAACTTTTGCCCCCCCCCCCCCACACTGTTTTCTTACAAGAATTTTGGTTTTGGATTTATACTGGAAATATCGTAGGAACCCTCTTCGTGATAAGCTTTCCATTTCTTGCAGTAATCTGAAATATATATATATATATATATCATATTTCCGTGCGTAAAGATGTTAAGATAATTTTTCGACATTTTTTGGAACCAAAGTGAAGAAGTCGGCGTATATACGAGTCTAAGAAGATTTCCAAATTTGATATCCTTAAATGAAAAGAATGGTAAATATCAGGGCTCGAAAAATCTACATGCCCGACATCAGTGTTGTTAGACGGCGACTTTTTAAAAATTCAGATTGGCACCACTTCTTTGGATTGGTAAAATTACGTTTCGTTTAATGACATATTAATCAAGAGGAATTTTATCCTTTAATAAAAGTGGTGCCAATCAAATTTTTAAAAAGTCGCCGTCTAACAACACTGATGTTGGGCATGTAGATTTTTCGAGCCCTGGTAAATATATATAAAAATAATAATACAAAAAAATTAATAATACTTTAACCCTTGAAGGGCGGTGGTATAAAATACATACCACTTAATTTTAATTGAGAAACGTCACATCGACACCAGATTTTTGAAAAGAAAATTTTAATTGAATCACGTACGTGAAGAAAAGCTTTTATCTATTTTGAAATAGCTTTGATTTTAAATTCTGGTGTCAATCAATGATTTCGGCATTTTGAGAGTAGAAGTACTTTGCCCCTCAAAGTGTTAACTCTTTAACGTTCATTGGCTTCTCTACGAAACCACGAAATTTTAATTCGGATATGCAACACTGACACCGGAATTTTTAACTAAAAATATCCATTTTATTATGTATGCGAAAAATTACTTTTTCATATTTTCAAATATATTTGTTCGCCATTACCGGTGTCATTCATTTATTTCAACATCTTAGCAATGAAAAAGCTTTGATCGTTAAAGAGTTAACCATCTATCTGATTCTATTTTTATAAACAATAAATTAAAAATATGGGATAAACACTATAAAACTTTTAAACTAAAATATTCTTAATATTTAGTTTATACATTTCTGCTCTTAAATATAATAGTATGGAATTTTAAGTTGAAATATCAGTGGTATCAAAAAGTTTTATGTTATTGATCGAACAACTCTTCCTGCCCGTACGAGTTACATAAATTATATAGTATTATAAAGTAATTTATTTCTTTAAATAAATTATCTATTTATTTACATAATAAAAAAGAATATTGCCCAGTTATACTGATGGCATTGAGCTCACAGGCTACGCATACTAATTGTACATTACAGCCTTATATTTTCAAGGGTTAATTCCGTTGGAAAAAAAATTAAGAAAGGGAAACAGCTCTCTCCTTTCCTCTTTTTTATACTTAATCATTAAACCTCCTAAACCATCAAGAACATTCTTTATCATATAAAAAATCTATATCCAAAATTCAGAGCAAATCGGATAATTCTTAATAAAAACCCATTTAACATTTATATAATTTAAGAGGAGCTATCCCCCTCTTTTATACTTAACCATTAAACTTCCAAAACTATTCAGAGATTTGAACGAAATCTGACAGTTTTGCTTGAAAAACCCTTTCATATCAATTAAGGGGAGGGGCATTAGAACCCCAGTTCCCCCTGTTTATACTTATTCAATGAACACTTAATAATAGTCACGAAATTGCCTCATCAAAATGATCCTATATCTAAATTTTTGAACGAAAACTGTTAATTCTGCATGAAAAACCCGTTAAATCAATTAAGGGGAGGGGCTTGAGCCCTCCGTTCCCCCTCTTATACATTTCGAATGAACACCAAAAACTAATCAGGGAAGCGACTTATCAGGATATACCTATATACAAAATTTGAAGTGGATCCGATATTTTTATCATGAGTTATCGCGTTACGCACGAACGTACATACAGAACGGGCGGGCACATAAGCTCTCAGGCTATGATAGCCTGTGAGCTAATAAAGAATACTGCCCAGTTAAACTGAAGGCATTGAGCTCACAGGCTACAAATACTAATTGCACATTAAAGCTTTATATTTTCAAGGGTTAATTCCGTTCGAAAAAAAAATTAAGTAGGGGAAACAGCTCTCTTCTTTCCTCTTTTTTTATACTTAATCATTGAACCTCCTATACTATCAAAGACATGCTTTATCATATAAAAAATCTATATCCAAAATTCAGAGCAAATTAGATAATTCTTAATAAAAACCCATTTAGCATTTATATAATTTAAAAGGAGTTATCCCCCTCTTTTATACTTAACCATTAAACTTCCAAAACTATTCAGAGATTTGAACGAAATCTGAAAATTCTGCTTGAAAAACCCATTTATATAAATTAAGGGGGGGGGGGCATTAGAACCCCTGTTCCCCCTATTTATACTTATACAATGAACACCTAATAACAGTCACTGAATCGTCTCATCTGAATGATCCTAATCTAAATTTTGAACGAAAACTTAATTCTGCATGAAAATCCCATTTATATCAACTAACGGGGGGGGGGGATTAGAACCCCTGTTCCCCCTATTTATACTTATTCAATGAACACCTAATAACAGTCACGGAATCGTCTCATCAGAATGATCCTAATCTAAATTTTGAACGAAAACTTAATTCTACATGAAAATCCCATTTATATCAACTAACGGGGGGGGGATTAGAGCCCCTGTTCCCCCTATTTATACTTATTCAATAAACACCTAATAACAGTCACGGAATCGCCTTATCAGAATGATCCTAATCTAAATTTTGAACGAAAACTTAATTCTGCATGAAAATCCCATTTATATCAACTAACGGTGTGGGGGGATTAGAACCCCTGTTCCCCCTATTTATACTTATTCAATGAACACCTAATAACAGTCACGGAATCGTCTCATCAGAATGATCCTAATCTAAATTTTGAACGAAAACTTAATTCTGCATGAAAATCCCATTTATATCAACTAACGGGGGGGGGGCATTAGAGCCCCTGTTCCCCCTATTTATACTTATTCAATGAACACCTAATAACAGTCACGGAATCGCCTTATCAGAATTATCCTAATCTAAATTTTAAACGAAAACTTAATTCTGCATGAAAATCCCATTTATATCAACTAACGGGGGGGGGGCATTAGAACCCCTGTTAACCCTATTTATACTTATTCAATGAACACCTAATAACGGTCACGGAATCGCCTCATCAGAATGATCCTAATCTAAATTTTGAACGAAAACTTAATTCTGCATGAAAATCCCATTTCTATAAATTAAGGGGGGGGGGGCATTAGAACCCCTGTCCCCCTATTTATACTTATTCAATGAAAACCTAATAACAGTCACGGAATCGCCTCATCAGAATGATCCTAATCTAAATTTTGAACGAAAACTTAATTCTGCATGAAAATCCCATTTATATCAACTAACGGGGGGCATGAGCCCCCCGTTCCCCCTCTTATACATATCGAATGAACTCCAAAAACTAATCAGTGAAGCGCCTTGTCAGGATATACCTACATACAAAATTTCAAGTGGATCCGATATTTTTATCATGAGTTATCGCGTTACGCACATACGCACATACATACAGAACGGACGGGAACATAAGCTCTCAGGCTATGATAGCCTGTGAGCTAAAAAGTAAATTACTAATATATATATATATTTTAAGAGGATAAAAGAAATGCAAAAGGCGAAGCAAAATATGCTTTCCATAAGTAATAAATGTATTCTAAGAAATATAAACATTATTTTGAGTATTCAGACTATATTTTTGAATCTCTATCGATATTTCAATTCAATAGAGGTGCAATTCGGAAGAATCTTGATCTAAAAATTATTTTTACTTCAAACTTCATAGTTCCACTATTTGTGAAGAAGCATCTTTTTTAAATCTTTGGAAAATGAAAAGGAAATATTAAAAACTTTCAATAGTGGATACGAAATAATATAAAGGGAAACTTGAATTTCAATTTCAGAAAACGATTTCTAAAGTATTTTGTCACTATATGTACTTGTAAACGACAAGAAAAATTCATTTTTTTTAAATATTTAAGTTATGCAGATTAAAGGTTACATAACTACAACTTATTTTAAAGCTAGTAAAATGATTACATGACAACATTAGGTAATTTCTAGTATATATCGTATAGTTAATATACAAAAGTAAATATATGATAGCTACTTTTTTTGTTGAATGAAGCTGTTAAATTGAAAATATGAGAATCTGAGCATTTTATGAGTAAAAGAAATTTTTGCTTTTTTTCAATTCTTCTTAACCCTTTTCTGCTTTATTGTCTCACATCAGGGCTACCTAATTTGAATTCTAAACTTACAAATTGCACCAAGAATATTTTAATAATATGTAATTAATATATTAATATAGTATTAATACAATATTAATATAGTATTAATAATTATACAGTAATCCTTAAACATTCGCATGTTTGGATTATTTACGAAATTGAAATTGCAGAACATTTTAACATTCGTATCACTTTTTAAAAAGAAAAATCTTTTACATACATGTTGGTAAAAATTTTCAAAAAAACATAATACAAGATGTATTTTTTTAAATTTTGGTGCGAACAGCATATAAATTAGCAGTCTTGTTTTGAAATTCGCGAAACCTAACTGGCACGAATGTTAAGGGATTACTGTCGTAGAACCGCCTTTTATTTTACTCATATTTTATAAAGAGTGTTTCATAGCAGAAATTTTATTTTAAACTATTTAACTTAAATGGCTAGTCTGTCCTGTTTCTACTTACATATGACAAACCTTATGAAAAATATTCTGGTTTGAGTCTACTGTTATTTATTTGGTAGAACATGAAATGACTAATGGCAATCAAAGTTTTAAGCACGTGGCGTAAGGCAGGGTTCGTACAGGTCGCGGAAACTCCCTGGCTTTAGGTCAGGTAAACATCAGTATTTTCTTAGATAAAAACTTTTCTTTAGTAATCAGGCGTCTGTGTAAGTCAAAATTTTCTGCATAAAAATACAGATAATTCGACTAAAAGTTTAGGACCTCTGTAGAAGTGTTTGAAAATGATAAATAATGCTTAAAGTTTAAAATAAATAAATCAAAAAAAATTAATTTTAATAAAAATAACAATTTTCATTTTTAAAGGTAATACAAATTATCATGGCTCCAGAAGGTTAAATGGCGTTAATCTTCACTGTTTTTATGTACAATTTTTCCCCTCTAAAAATGATCTAAATTAATCTTTTAAGTGCACTTGTCGTGCTTTTTCGTCACTTAATCTTTGAATTCAAGATCTGATTTAGCACAAAACTAATACTAATGAGATTTTTAAACAAAGCACATTATGAATAAACAAAGTGTAATAAAAATGCTTTTTATTGCTATTATTTAATAAATTATTAAATATACGCGATAATGAATTTTACTGGACGCGTAATGGGCTAAAGTGTAACTTTTATTGTAAAGCCACAAATGAAAAGAACATTACGTACAGTCGTTGAAAAAAATAGTAAATACCCCTACTAACTCCTTAACAAATTATCGCAGAAGATAGATACTGGTACCGAACAATTGAAAATATAGACTACATCTAAACTAAGTACATACAATTTTCTTAAGGGGTCATCTATATATTAACCCCTTGAAGGGCACCGGTATATTATATATACCACTTAATTTTAATTCCCTTATGCCACACCGGCACCGGAATTTTAGTATTAAGATTTGCTTTTTACAATGTACGAGAAAAACAGCTTTTACTTTCTATCATATACATCTGTTTGTGAATCCCGGTGTCAATCAATCATTTGAACATTTTAGGAACATAAGTGCTTTGCCCCTCAAGGGGTTAAAACGAACCCTAACTTTGTTTTTTTCTAATAGCAGTACCCGATTCGGAGAGCATAAATCAACTCTGAACTCTACAATTAGCCTAAAAACAAATTTTCATGAAATTCGAATGATTAGTCTCCGAGAAAATAATTATTTTTAAACAAACATATTTTATGGGTTGTATCCAAATTGGTTTTCCTTACTCAATTGCTGTCCCATAAAGCATTCTGTTTTGTCAAGGCACCTTAGGCATCAATCAAGTAGTCATAGAATACTGCTAAATTACAGAAAGGGTACAAAAAGTTTTATAAGATCTAGTTTACTATTATCGTAGACGGCGTCTTAAATCATCATTTTGACGAAATTTTTCTTCAGCATAATTTGAAGAATACCTGAAAAAAAAGGAATTTTTGGATTTCTATAAAGCAATACTTAATAAATTTAAATCCATCAAAAAATGTGATTCATAATTGCTTTGATTATTAACACATAATTCAAAAATCATGTCATAAAATTATAAAACTGGCAAATTCAATGTACTTATATTTTGGTATTTTATGATTATTGTTACATAAAAACAATACATTAAACAATAGGAATACATTAATAAATTTTCAGAATATATTAACAGAAATACGAAAATGTAATTTAACATTAGAAGCACTAAATTTCGAATGCTGATGATTCAAAAACTTTTTATTCAAATGACTTGATATTTGGTATCTAGGATTAGTTTGAGCCGGATATAAGAAATATTTTGTTAAAATTGGGTACTTTGATACAGAGTTCGCACAATTCTACCACTAAATTTTTACAGTATTTTTAAAGAATATCACTATCGAAAAACAGTGCAAAATTTGAAAAATAAAGGTGGGAGCTGGAAACCCTGTTTCTTAAAAAATAAATATAAATTTTCTTATCATTAATAGTGGTGCCAAAGTCCTTAAAAATATAAGGAGTGTACAGAACTTGTGATAGAAATAAAAGGGTTTGGGTTCTGTTTTATATGTAGATGGCCCCTTAGGCAAAATTTAATGCATCATTTAAAAGTAGACTTTATTTCCAATTGTTTGGTACGGGTATCTTTTTTCTACGATAATTTCTTGAGGAGTTAGTAGTGGGTGTTTACGTGCTTTTTCACCACTGTACTTTGGACGTGATCTGATCTAAGTGTTCTGTCATAAAAATATTTTTAAAAAAAGTGCTAGCCTTATAAGTTACCATTCAGAGGGCTGCACATGTAGGGGAAGATGGGGATACTTGAGTCATTTTTTAAATTAATTTTTTAAATTATTTTTTTTTTTTTTTTTTTTTTTTTTTTTTTATAATTTTTTAGAACAAAATAAAATATTGAAAATGAAAATTTGATATTTTTTCTTCAATTGAAAACCACTTTCAATTAATTTTGAACTATTTTTCTATGTCTAATGAATTTTTACTTTTTCTATTACATCGTGGCTCAAGTATCCCCATGGAGGGGATACTTGAGCCAGATGTCACATTCGCACCAGTATTTTGCAAAGAAAAAACCGATTTACAATATACGCGAAAAAATGCATTAAACCTTTTTCAAATAAATTTGTTCGAATTTTCTGGTGTCGTTGGAACATTTCAGAATTAAAATTATGTGGTAGAAAATTCTACCAGCAGGGCTCAAAGGGCAAATCATCATACTTTCAAAATGGTACCAAGGTATGTGATTTCTTTTTTACATGTTCAGAACTATAAATATGTTACCATGTTGCCAGTTTTAGAAAGAAAAATTGACCAACTGTAGAGATGATAGAGGTGGCCCAAGTATCCCCTATGCTCAAGTATCCCCACTCTCCCCTACATAATCAGAAGTAGTAGTTTGAGAGCCGACCGCACAAAAACTTATGTCATCGAGCACAAGAAAAAATCTTTTATTTTATAGAAGAGTAGTAATAGTGGAATCTAATGATCTACGTCTTCCGGAAGTGAAGTGGTGCATAAGCCAAAAATTGATACCACTAGTGGTTGACTCGTATGTTTAGCATTGTGTTTGTCCTACAATCAAAAGTTTGAAAACATGGAAAACTGGTTGCAGGAAAACACAATGCTAAGCTTATGAGTCAATTACCAGCGATATTCATATTTGGCTTATGCTTTATGCACCACTTCACTTCCGGCAGACATGGATCAATATATTTCTCTATTACTACTCTTCCATGAAATAAAGGATTTTTTCTTGTAGGGGAGAGTGGGGATACTTGAGCATAGGGGATACTTGAGCCACCCCTATTATCTCTACAGTTGGTCAATTTTTCTTTCTAAAACTGGCAACATGGTAACATATTTATAGTTCTGAACATGGGGTTTTGAGCGGTTGGCTCTTGAACTATAAATTTTTCTTCAACTTGTATTAGGATTGGGGTATAAGAAAATTATACTATTTTGGAAAAAAGTGATAAGAAAAGAATTTTTAAAAAGTTGCCACTGGCAGCCTTAATAACAGAGTATAACATCCAAAAAAGTATAAATCATTGTCTGCATACGTGTATTTTATAATGAAGATAAAACATATGTAAAAGGAAAAACAAAAATATTTTTTATGCGTAATAAATATACTTTAAAAAATATTGTCATTATTTTAAATATATATACTATGCTGTTAGATGTTTATCGATATTCCCATTTAATAGAGAAGTATGTCGGATGCGTCTTTTTATTTAAAAATGATTTGGATGAAATGCAGTTTACTCTCCTTCGCCAAGGCGGCTTTTTTTTGGCGCGATAAATGCTCCAATATGACAACCCTTGTATTTTCATTTTCTCCTCTCGCATCTTCAATGTGGCAACCCTAAGGAGTGCTCCGTTTTAAAGTCTTTGCTTTTTAAACCTTATCCTACCGTTTTCTATGCCGTTTCCTGATTGGACGCTCCTTTTTGTTACATGTTTTCTTATTGGACGAAAGAAGAGAACTGAGAGAAGGAGCGTTTAAATTTTTGGTAAAACGTTAATGTTGCAATGGATTGCACGTTGAAAAGTAGTCTATTGTAGTTGCGTAGCGCAATTTCAATTATTTGTTTTTTCATCTCGTATGTTTTGGAACAAGTACCGATATGGATGAATGCTTGACAGGTGAGAATAAATATTCGATCGTTTATTTTTCTCTTTTTTTTAACCTGTATTTTTGAGCTTTGATTGAATTATGTATGAAAGAGAGGCTGATTGTTTCAAGATATGAATGACTAAAAATGATTGATTGAGTGATGGTTTTGAATGACATCCTAGAGTAGAAGATAAAATTATGAATAAAAAAAGCGGGGAGTTCAGGGGGGTGGCAGCCCCCCCTGATTAAAAAAAGGCCCTCTGAATAAAAAGACTACAACATTGTTTTGCTCCTCTTACTGTTAACAAACATTCCTTTTTAATAATTTGGGTAAGTAAAAAATTTATTTTTTAGTATATTTGATAAAATGTATTTTAAAATACATTAAATGTATCTTTAAAAATCTATTTCGAAATAATTTGAAGTGTTGTGTATTTTTTATTTTTACTCAAAAATACAGGTTAAAATAAGAGAAAAATAACTGATCAAATATTTATTCTCACATTTAAAGCATTTGCCTAGATAGATACTTGTTTAAAAATATATGAGAAGAGAAAACAAATAATAATTTTGTGTACTTTCTCTCGGAGATGTTGCAGCTCCGGGAGTCAATACGCAAAAATGCGCCATTTGGCGATTTTTGAAAATCGCGCCAAGAAGGAGAGCAAACAGCAATCGCACCAATGATTTTTACTTCAAACTTCATAGTTCCAATATATCTGAGGAAGCATCTCTTTTCCGTTTTTTGAAGACGAAAAGGCAATGTTAAAATTTCACAGAAGTGGATAAGAAAATATAAAAGAACTCGAATTTCAATTTCATAAAACGATTTCTAAAGTACTTTACTATCATAAGTTATTTTGAACGACAAGAAATATCCAGTTTTTCAAAATATTTATGTTAGACGGGTTAAAGGTAACAACACTACAAATTTATTTTAAAGCCGGTAAGTAATCGCATGACATAACGGGTGAATTCAGAAATTTCTTGACTATTTATTATAATTAGTATTAATTACAGTAATAAATTTAAGATATTACAGTATAAATAGATTAGCAACCGTTATTGCATTTGTAAGGTGTTTTTGTCTTGAAATGCGAGAGTTTCAGCTTCTTTATAAGAGTATCTTGAGCATTTCAAATGTTTTTCAGTGCGTAGTGTAAATATGTTTGAGAATTATCGGTTAACATTTCAAATATATAATAACAATAATAATAATAATAATAATAATAATCATACTAATACGTTAATAATACTTTAATAATAATTAACATTACTAAAAACATTTGTGGCTCCAAAAAGAAAATACGTTTAGTTTTCATGTACAGATTGTTTTTCTTTCAAAGCAAAAAGCGAATGGAATTTTTACTGTAGACACCTAAAAGAAATTTTTTTTACCAAACTTCGACCAGTAATCTATTGATAAAAATCTAAGTGAAGACTCTTTAGTTGTTGTTATTATGCATTGTTCAATCTTTTTCTTGTTTTTCTTTTAGATTTTGAAACTTCAATATATTAAATGTAATTGAAAATCGGAAAATACCTAACGTGAAATGTTTATTTGAGAAATTTACAAAATACATGATAATGGCTTGATATCTCTTTGAGCTCTAATGGGTAAATTTCTTCAAAATTCCAAATATCACATTCGCAGTAATATTTTGCAAAGAAAAAATTCGGTTTCCAATACATAGCCCCCCACACACACAAAAAAAAATCCATTAAAACTTTTCGAAATAAATTTGGTCAAAATATTCCGGTGCCATTGTGACATTTCTGAATTATCCCCATGAGGGGGGGGGATATATTTTACCCCACCTAATATTAACGAGTTTCTTACCAGAAACTTTTAACGAAATTTTAAGTTTTTAACTCTGGCGGCAAAATGTTGAAAGAATGCCTCTTTTCATATTTTAAAGTAAAGATTTCAGTTTTTCCGATTAGAATTCAGTGTTGTAGAAAAATAATTACTTGCCCCTGAGAGGTTAAAATTAAGTGGCAGAAAAATCAACCTTTAGTGCTCAAAAGTTTAACTGTAAAAATTTATTAAGTACCCAATTGTATTATCAGGGCTGCCACAGGTGACTACTTTTTTAATTCTACCGCGCATCAATTTCTCAAAACAAAAATATTTGACATACAGCTAAATATTTTGTTTAGCAAAATATTTAACTGTTTGGAAAAATTTGATAGAGATTTATACTAGATATTCATTTTTAAATAGTTGTAAGAATAGTATAGAGAAATAGTCGTCTGCGGCAGTAATATATTTTTGAAAGAGCAGTTGGTTGCTCTGTTATCAATACAAATATAATTTCAAAGAGTTACTGATTTTTCCTATTTTGTATAGGATACCAGATTAACAAAACTTAAATTTAATACATATATACCGATCTCCGACATTTTAAAATCACAAAATGATATTTTGAACCAGACAATTATTTAATGCGACGTAATACGTAGTTTTCAATTGTCTACGATTTAAAAAAAAATTACTCTCTCCTGCTCAGTATGTTCACTCCGGGCACACGTAATTTAATTCCGAACATGTAAATGGCGCGAAGAATATTTTAATAAAATTTTGTTTTTGCTGTGAAAGGCGGAATTAATGCGTTTTTAATATTAAAAAAATTCGTTTGTAAGTTCCGGCGTCAGTCAATAATTTATTATTTTACTAATAGAATTTGCCCGTATCTGAAATGATTAATTCAATAAAATTTTATGGTTTCAAGTATGTTTTTGGTTTAAAAAATCCGCACTTTGTCATATAAGTATATTTTCAGCGAAGATTAATGTAATGATTAATCTTTTAGAATCGGTGCGTAGTGAAGACTAGATTTATCAAGTGACTCTTCCAATGCCCTTTTCGCTTTGTTAAAATAACTTAGTTTAACTCTTATAAACTCTCAAAACTCTTAATATAAACTTATTCCAGTAACACTGAAATCATAATCAAAACATTTGATTATAAAATAACACTGAAAAAACCCAATGGTTTTCTTCATATACAGTAAAACTTCCGTAACGGACACTCCCGAATAGCGGACACCTCTATTTAACGGACAGTTTTCCAATCCCCACTCCCAAAACCTAAATTTTTGTATGTTTAACCTCTGAATAACGGACACTCCGATTAGCGGACACTATTTTCAGCGATAAAGCATGAAAACTAATTTTTTATCCAGAATAAAAAAAAAGAAATGAAAAAGGAGTAAAAAGGTCTCTAATTTTATTAGACAAATGTGTCACAAATTTTGTGATCACAGATAAATGTAGAGGGTGGGCTAGGGAAAATCTCTTCCCCCATCCCTACATTTAGTGTGAATTCAGGGTTGTCCGGGAGGGACATCTGCTTGCAATGTCCCACCGGAAGATTTTATGCTTTTAATAGACAAAAAGTGCAATCCCTCCCCCCACCCGGAATTATATAGAATCCAATAACGTCGCATTGAAAAACAAATTATATGCAATTGCAAGCAAAAATAAACTTTTGTAACTGATTTTTTCCTAAGAATGTAATAAAGAGTAGATAAAGGTATGCACATTTTCATTTCAGTTTCATTGCTTAAAAAATTATTTTAATTTCTGATTAATCATATAATATAGGTTTTAAGAATATAAACGTTAATTAATGGAACATTAAGCATTTCTTAGCGATTTTTAAATCTCTAAGGTTTTCCCAATAGCGGACACCTCCGAATAGCGGGCAATTTCTGCTTTCCCGAGGTGTCCGTTATTTAGAGGTTTTACTGTATAAGTTATACACTTGACAAAGCCAAAGAAAAGAGCTACAAGTAAATTTCATGATATATTAAAGCTAATTTTGGATATACATGCATTAATTACATAAAGCATTTAACTAACTAGCATTGAAATAGAAATTGGCTAATCTCAAAACACTACCGTGTTTAAGAGGAGATACAGGGTGGTCAAACATAGTTAGCAAACACACTTATTTTTTATTATTATTTATTTAATTTAACATTAAAAACGCAGTTACAACTGTATTTGTAAGTAAGAGCTTTATCGGGTGCGCTGCAACTACATTTTTACATTTTTATCTTACTGGTGGTACAGAATCATGTATTTTGGACCGGGAGATGGCAGCGCCTCATCGAGTTCATGGTTGAATTTCCAGAATTTTATAAATCTGAGTTGCTATGTTAAAACGAAATCGATCTACCAAGTTATATTTTGTTGGAAAAATATTAAGAACAGATTTTAGCGGTTGATTCGTAGAACTACCGCTGTGTTTTCCTGCTCCCAGTACTCCATATTTTTATTTTATTGGGTACTGGAAAACACAATTGTAAATCAACTTGTCGTCCACTAAAATCAGTTTTTCATGTGTTTTACAGCAAGGTATGATTTGGCAGACCGATTTCGTTTTAATATGCTAATCAAGGTTTAAACAATTTTGGAAATTCAGTCGCGAACTCAATGATGTGAATGACAATACTGCCACCTCCCTGTCTATGTGAAACATTAAATATCCATCCCTAGCTTAATATTTGAAATAAAACATAATTATTTATTAAAATACAGCAATAAATTTATTAGGTAAAAATTAAAAGTATATGTCGCTTAAACATTCTCTATGTGTTCGTAATTACTAAAGAAAAAATTAAAATGAAACGATTTAAAAAATATTCAAATAACCAAAGCTCGCCGAAAATTAAAAAAAAATGTCGGATAAACCTTTCATTATTTTTATACTTAAATTTAGAGATAAAAGAACTTTCAAAACTTTTGTTTGATAAATACCTCCATGGATAAAACCAATAATTAATTCTAGTTGAGAAAAAAAGAAAAATCTCTAGAATCTGCGTAAAATATCGGGTATTATATTTATCTTTTGAATGTCAATTTCATTAGCAGTTTTTGTTAGGATGGAAACCATACAAAGAATTAAAAAAAACTGTTTCGCATAATTGCGTTCGTAGATGTTAGAGACGGAATTTTGATAAAGTTAAACAAAAAAAAAAAAAAAAAAAAAAAAAAAAAAAAAAAATGCGAAATAAAATGAATTTTTTTTCTACTATAAGTTTAACTATTTGATAGCACTTTCGAAATTTTCTAATTTAATGTAGGACTGCCACACGTAAATATCGTTATATTGTACTTCCCAAGTAAAGTTTGTATTTTACCGTTCTTGTACATATTACTAAATTACATGTAAAATTTCTCTCTTTAAAAAAAAGTGGTGTGACATGGAATTAAAAAGTAGTCGCTAGGGACAGATCTGTTTATACTGATCATCAAAAAAAATTTTCTTTTTTTTTTTCTTTTTATCATAATAGATATTTTAATAAAGAAAAAATCAGCTATGAAGTACTGCGCCAGACATGGCTGATTATACCACAAATTTTAATAGAATTATTAGCCTAATTTAAGGATTCAATTTATGAGATATAAAAAGGCGTTTATAGAATTTAGTGGTGAATATATGTCATTTATGGGGTAACGCTTCCACCGGTGCAGGATTTATATTTTCATTTGCAATAGCATTCTTTAATTACACGGCCTCTAATCTGTATTATCACATTGCTAAAATTTAAACTCGGTAAACTCTAAACTTCAAAAACTCAAACCTTCAAACAATTTAATAAAACTTTAAAATCAATAATTTCTATAATTATTTTTTCGGTATGTATTTAAATATCATTGAAATTTTTTGAGTGACTTAATATTCGTCATACTGAAATGATATTTTTATTTTGCAATGAATGCATCTATGCCTATAGTAGGGTGGAGCGAAAAAAATTTTTTTTTGAAAATCAAAAACGGGTAGGTGCCAAAAGTTGCCTTTATACTAGTACATCAATTCTGTGAAATTTTACCGCTGAAAAGAAATGGCTTGAGTCTGCGCTTTTGCTCCAAAAATCGAAATTTTGGGTAAAATTTGACATTTTTCCAAAAAAAATTATAAAATTCCTACAGAGCTGGTTAGTATTTAAAAGTGTTGCTTAGACCTTTATATTTATCTGCTTAACATATTTAAACTATAAAACAATATGTTTATTCCCTATAGCTGGAGCAAAACAGACAACTTTTAGTAAGAAAACAGCATTACCACTCTATTGGGTCATACAACGAATTATTGTTTTTAATACAGCTCTTGTTTTCAAAACTACCTTGGACATGCGTCGTGGAGGTGGCTATATTTCCTATACCACCCGGCCCAACTATTCGATCATCTTAGTACAGTGTTTTATTTATACATTGATTTGTGATTTTCTTTATAAAAATTTGGCATGTTTTCGATGCTTCCACCTTGTTTATCTGTTCTTTGCATCCACATGCTGCTGTAACTATTTTCATGTATATTTTTACAGTTTATGCAAAAAAATGACAGAGAATGAGAGTAATGCACGGGAATATTATTAAAGGGATCTATTCGGCCATCTATTATATTTATCTAACTTACATTCAGTTGATGAATAGTGATTGGAAGTTCTGTTACCACAACATTTTTTCAGTCAATTGTATTTTTTTTTTTACGTAATGATTTGCTTCAAAGATGATTTCAGATATTTCAACTATAACTATGCCATCATGTATTCTACTTTTGCATTTTTTATATGTTGAGAAGTGAGCTGTTTCATGTGATGGTGGTCGTCAGAGAGAATTGCAATAAAAACTTGTTCTCCATGTGTAAAGCAACCGCTGTTGTAAATAACTTTTTCTTTTGCATTAGTTTTATGCCGTTTTCTAAGTGTTTTCGTATCTAGGTAATTTCCTATTAACTTTTAGATCACCTTTTTATGAGCGGACAACATTTGATGGTGAAATGTCCTGGGCATAAACATATAATGCATAGTACTTTATGAGGGAATGTACGGATTCTAATCGACTATAAGTGCTCATTTAAAATTAGGAGAATTTTATTTGTCACTGTGAACCATTTTGCATGGGGTAAGCTTAGAATTGAGTATAATATTGAATCATTCGCTACTTCAACTCCAGTGAAATTCCCCTGCGTCAATTATTTGAGAAGTTGATATAAAACGTTCTAAGCTACATGGATTCACCGGATCAATAAGGAAATCTTTGTCTGCGTACTATTCACTTCCTATTGCAATTTTTTTTTATAAAATAGAGAATAATTTTGAAAAATTATTTTCTCAAATTGAGAAAAAGATACTCAGAACAGACTAGAAATTTCTGTCAGAGATTGCAAAGCTAATTCATAAGGAAAGCTATTTCTCAGAAAGAATGGGAAATAAGAATTTAGAAAACATCTCACACAAAAGACAGCTCATAAAGTTAATAAAATTTTCCGCTTTATATAAGCACAGATTGTCAATCAGCATTTATATGTTCACTCACAAAATGTATAATCCAAGTTTATACCGCGAGATGTTTTATACCAAATGTACTACACACCTAAATAATAGATTAAAATCTTATTAGAAATTAATAGACTACGGAAAACACAGGAAACGATATAAAGCATACTAAAACTTCTTTAGAAATATTGTTGTTTTACAACAAGTAGTTTTTGCAAATTTTGTTTGCAATCCTCTGTGAAAATCGTTATAATATTAAACAGCTAGCTTCTCAGCATATATTCAATGTAATAGGTTCAATAAATGATGACATACTAGAAATTAAATTCATATAATCAATTTTTAGGCAAATCATTGCATATAAAATGTAATTGATTGAAAGAATGCTGTGATAACAAAACATCCAATCATAATGTACTAATTGCATGAAATTTTACAGAAGATAATAGACTGCTGAATAGGTTCAATTAAGAACATATCCAATACATTGCTCAGCTTCTCTTCTGTTATACATGGTATAAAATTATACGTGCAGTAGGTCACACTAGCATGATCCAAATCATCCAAAGTCAGTGAATATAAAGAAGAGATAAATTACTTTGATATATAGAAAACTTATACTTGTCTTCGGGAAAAAAAAATAACAATTCAATACGTAAATAAAACACTGGGCCTAGATGATTGGATGGTTGAGACGGGTGGGATAATGCTACCACCTCTATGAGTTATATACACAGTAGTTTTGAAAGCAACTAGGTAAGAAATGCATTCAAAACAACATTTCGTTGTATGCTCCAATAGAGAGGTTAACGCTGATTTTTCACAAAAATTTGTCAGATTTGCTCCAATTATACAGACTACAGATATTGTTTTACAGTTTAAATATGTTAAGCAGATAAATATAAAGTTCTAAGCAACACTTTTAAATACTAACCAACTCTGTAGGAATTTTTTAATTTTTTTGAAAAAATGTCAAAAAATGACAAATTTTACCCAAAATATCGATTTTTGGAGCAAAAGCGCAGACTCAAGCCATTTTTTTTCAGAGGTAAAATTTCACACATTTGATGTACTAGTATAAAGGCAACTTTTGGCACCTACCCGTTTTTGATTTTCAAAAAAATTTTTTTTTCGCTCCACCCTAGCCTATAGTATTTGATAATGTAATATTAATCAATTAAAAATTTTAAAAATGAATCAGTATTTGAAATAGATACACGTTTTTTGCTAAATGTTAGATATTGTTAAAATTCATTTTATTCTTAATATCCAGCAGAAATTTTAAGAATATGTTAGATATTGTTAAAAATTCTGCTGGAATCTTCTTGAAGAAAATGAAACATAAACCAAAAAATGATATCAGCAATTATATTTCATCCAACATTTCACACTTTTAGATTTCTATTTTATCGCTAATTAAATGCTTGATGTGATTCGGTATTTTTACCCACATCGTCATTTCTTCTAGTAAAGGTTTTCAATCTGGCCTCCATTTTTATGCAGAAAATTGAAATTTACGCCAGAAATTATAAATCCAACTTTTCCATTTATATAATTTTACAAATTCTATTTTAATGTAATGTAAATTTTCTTTAACCACTTAATCGTCACGCCCGAGACATTCATGGGCGACAAGCTTCCTGGCTTTTATTCAGAATTGTTTGATTCCCACCAATTAGTGTAATT
Organism: Maratus speculifer; assembly: GCA_964019185.1. Classification (NCBI taxonomy): domain Eukaryota; kingdom Metazoa; phylum Arthropoda; class Arachnida; order Araneae; family Salticidae; genus Maratus; species Maratus speculifer. Next base: position 237,652,735 of record OZ025300.1, read on the forward strand.
GGTTTTATTCGGGTATCATTTTACTTGTCATTAAATAAGATGATTTTTTTTTTTTCAGAAAAGTGGTGGCAATAATGAATTTGAATTTTTAAGCCCTAATTTAACCCTTAAATGCATATTGTATCGTTTTCGATACCATAAGTGTTCCCGACTTATTGGGGGTTTTATTCACATATTCCGTATTCTCACCAGAAATTTAAAAGAGCAATCTTCTCTTTACTTAATGACGGACCATTCGTAATTAAATAAAGAAAAAATTGCTATTTAGATTTTTCTGGTATGAATTCTGATTCTTTGAATTGCGCATTTTTTGGAACGCGTTCTATCCTATGCATTCAAGGGTTAATGTGACCATGAAAAGGTTAAGTTTTTTTTTTTTTTTTTTTTTTTTTTTTTTTTTTTTTTTTTTAACAATTCATCAAAAAATCTTCCTTATAACTTTTTCTTTAATCTTTAAATACTGGTACATTGTAATTTCCTGGTTTGGAAATTTCTGAACCTGTACGAGCCTCACTTATAAGAAAGGTAATATTGTAACTTAGAGAATAACATTACATAGGGTGAAAATATTTTAATTTTCTTATTTATTTCATAAATTCACACGATTATTACTACACGATATATTATCATTTGCTTTAAAACAAGAAGCTGTTGTATTTTGATCAAGAAAAATAATAGGTTTATTTAAATTAAATTTTTACCAGAGTTAACTAAACTGACACTCTAGAGAAAAACATAATACCCGGTATTGAGTTTAGCATAGTGATTTTTTAATGGAATTAATCTTTGGTCTTATTCATGCCTACATTTATCGAAGAGGAACTTTTGAATTTTTTTTATCTATGATCATAACAGGAATTAATATAAAAATATGGAAATCAATTACAAAGGATTAGAAAGAATTTGAATTAAAAAGACTATTAAAGAATATCTAAAATAAACATATATAAATCGGAAAATAAAGGTAAAACATACACCACATTTCAATGAAATTTTAAACATGACCTTCATTTCTTGTAATTCCCATCTGAAATTATCGATTCAAATTTTATTTTTTACAATTATTTCTAGTCATTTAATGTGACCTATACGCAGATTAATTGAAGAAAATTTGTTTTATGTAAATTCAACACCTCTGTACTCTGAAATGCATATAGATATTAATTTATCCATTTTTTATGTATTTCTTTCCATCAAAGTGAATGAAAGCATCCGACTTTTATTCTATAAAATGGCGGTAAAATAAAAATTTAAATGGTATAAAATGAAAACTTGTTTTAGAGATCATATTAAGATGAATATAATTAAATTAGTAAAATTGATATGAAAATGAATAACTAGTGTTTGTGACATCATTAGAGCTGATTACAAAAAAATTACACACACATATATATATATACCAAATTAAGTAAAAGGTACTAATTTTAAATTCATTTATATAAGCGAATTCATCCTTTAGTTTGATTATTTTTATGAATGTATAGTCATTTAGTATACCTCCTATATGTTTCCTTCACTTTATTAATAACCCCATTATATAACAAAGGTTGTATAGTTCTTAAAGAGAGGTATTCAGTTTAACCCATTCGTGCCCAGCATCTTTTGCGTAAATTTTATTTGGTTTGCACCACTACTTTTAGTAGATTTAAGTTTAGTTCATTAATCACGAAAATGCGTCATTTAAATAAAAAAAATTATTGCTTCTCTTTTTTACTGGTGTCAAAAACAGAGCTGAATGCGCCTTTTGAATCGTCCCTAAAAAGGGACGCTAGGCACTAATAGGTTAAAATAAAAATTCATTGAAATTTAAGGCTCGTTTCTTGACAACAGACCTGAAAGTGTATAACACACGCGTTGTATGCTGCCCAGGGAATACCTCTTCCCCATTTAATGAGTGTTTCCAGACAATTTTCATTAAAAAATATCAATTCAAAGCTTATTGAAAGATGCATATCGTGCTGATGTATGCTGTATGAAGTAACTAGGTCCCCTACTCCATGTGCATTTTGATACATTTTTGTATAACACATTTTTATGTATCAAATATAATCTTACAAATTGAAAGGTTTACATTGCCGAAGAACGTGTACCCACAAACAGTAGGTTCATTCGAAGAGATTTTAATTTAAAAATATAAAATTAAAACAGACAGAAGCGTGCATAAATGTCTCGTTATACGGCAATGAAGGAACATTTTTTAGGCGCGTTTGTAAATAAGTAAGTAGACGTCACCTGGTCCATTCGTCTGTGTGTTTGTATGTCCGTCCGCAAAAATACCAAGCTAAATTGTTTGAATTTTAATGTATAAAATCCTTGAAGAATTTATTCAAGTCATTTCAGTTTTCATGAAATTCGAAACGAAACTGAAAAAGATAATACTTAAAGTTTTCCTCACTCATATAAATTCTATCATATGTATTTAATAGAATGATATCCCATGATAGGTAATGATTCTAGGTTTCTATGATGATTATGTATTGTTTAATTTAGAATCCTATAGTTTTCTCATTACTGAATTCAATGTATGTAATAATAATAATTTTTGTTAAAGAGTGCAATAGCTATTCGAAAGACATCTGAATATGTATAAAACTTGCTAAATCAACTTGCGAATCATTTGCCGTGTTTGATGGACACTTGTGGACCTGTTCTTTTATTTAAAATACATAATAAAAACTTAATATTATTTCAACTCACTTGCGAGTCGAAAATAATTAGTAAAACATTTAATGAAACTGATGTATCAACACTTCATTTTATTCAGCTATGCTACCTATTGTTCATTATTTAAATTAATCAAAACTTTACATAAAAATTTGGAAATATTTTAATTTGTCTATTATGTCCTCTACTTATGACTTGAAATAAAATATAAAGGTTTTTACTCATTTTAGAGGAAATAATTAAGGATAAAAATTTAAAAATAGCATATCACAGTACGTGTATTTTAATTTACTCAGAAATTATTTTAAACTGAAATCATTAGTTTATATTGTAAAGTATAATTAAATTCAAACCATCTGCAGGGTTAAAAATGTTTGAATATGTCCTCATTAAATTTTTATTCTAAGGTTCAGCGACAAAAGAACTTTAAAAGGTTTTAATTCATTAATTTTTGCACAAATAAAATTCATGATTAATTCCAAGGGAAAAATATCTTATGCAAATATCCTATATTTATGTTTGCAGTGTCAATATCTTCTTCGTCATTTTTTTTTTTTTTTTTTTTTTTTTTTTTTGTTATGATGAAAAACATTCAAAGAACAAGAAGAAGAAATAAAACAAATTTATTAAGCATATCTACATGTGCAAAATTTTGGGAATGATTATGATAGAGTTAATGGGGGGGGGGGGGAATCGGGAATTGAAAATAAATATACTTACTTATTGGATTTTACTGCTTAACCCTTTCCGGCACACTGTTCCCGGTCTGGGATTCCTAAATTTAATTCGAAACTTGCAAACGGCACCAGTAATATTTGAGTGAAATTTTGCTTTTACGATAGAAGCTTAAATTAAGGAATTCGAAATATCTAAAAAATTCGTTTGTGAATTCCTGTGTCAATCGATAATTTCACATTTTACTTACAGATTTTACCCGTGCCAGAAAGGGTTAAAGATACATTCAAAAATTTTCTTTTTCAGATCTCTTTCTTGATAAACTTCTCAATCCTGATGTGGCCTATAGCAGACACTAAATTCATTTAAATTCTTCTAGAATTATTTCTCGATATTTTTAATCAATTCATATCATAAGTATCGATATATTCTCTGATATATCTTAGGAGATGTTTTATAGTCATGTTAAAGTGGTTTTTGTGGTCCTTCGTAATACTTGTCTGACTGCGGAGGTTAATTTGGCTGTAAAAACATAAAGAATATGCCTTCATACACAGCTGCAGCATTACAAGTTGTACATTTCTACAACTATTTTAAAACAGAGAAAATGTGTCATAAATCTTCCGTTTAAAAAATACTAATAATCAAAATAATAAAATTTAGCAGCTGAGTTGCATGCCATTAATTCTGTTTCTCCTATCATATTGGATATACGCCCCCGTAGCCAAACAATATTGGACCAATAATGGCTATATCTTGGAGCAATATCGGCACATTGGCGCGATATTGGCATGAAATATTGCTCCTATATTCAGATGTTTACATTTTGCCCTTATTCAGCCAATATTGGAGTTTCATTATAAATATTGCCAATAAAACGCCAATATTGATTAAATATTGGAATTTTATTGGAAATATTTCCAATGTAACGCCAACATTTGTACAATATGAGCGTTTTATTGGGAATATTTCCAATGAAACCCCAATATTGGCATAACATTGGTGACAAATATTGGCCAAGTAAGGGCAAAATATAAACATCCCAATATTGGCACAATGTTTACGTTTTATTGGTAGTATTTCCAATAGATGAAATATTGGCGCAACGTTGGGCCAATATTGGTTTGCTACTAGGGACTGTGTTCCAGACTGTTATGACTGTATATATATACAAGATTTGTACGCTTCAAGGACTTTCACGCACCATTTATCAGAATTTTTATAAAATAACATTTGAATCATTTGATAAGGACTGGTCTAACTGGTCTCTTTATGTATAGAAACCAGTACTTCACGAAATTCCTGGTTTTAAAACATCTAAAATCCCCCTAATCGCTTGATGAGTACGAATCCTGAAATATTAGATAGTTAGATAAATAGATAGATTGATACACAAATAGATGAAAGATAAAGATATAGAATTGACCACATCGTCCTGATAATGGAGTAATGAATAAAGAGGAGGAGCCTGCGAGTGAAGTAACGAACACTGTAAAAATAAAAGGGTCGATCTACTAAAAAATTTTAGTGATCCTGGTAATTACTAAAAAAATTTTAGTAATCTTACTCGGTTACAAGGAATCTGTAAGAATTACTAGAAAAAAGCTAGCAACGAATTAAGTTAATAGTTTTACATTTTTAATAGCTATTACTAAAACTCACTTGGTGTGGCCGTGATAGCCTTGTGGTCATAGCACCGAACTCCAGACTGAAAGCATCCGGGTTCGATGCTGGACGCCACCAAATATGCACCGAATGTATGCAATGTAAGTACTCGCTAAATAAAGGGATTAGAAAATCCTGTCGTAGCAGTTACCATATGTAATGATCTCTAGCCTCCCCCCCCTTTAGAAACATGTCAAAATAGAGCAGGTAGCAATGTTTGATGCTGCCATCTATTGTGGTTTTGCCGAAAATCTTCCGCTTCAGAAGTCTAAATATAATTTTTAATTAACTAAAAATAACTTTGGAGCAATTACTAAAATTTGCTTGGTGGCTCATACTAAAAAGTTTTAAGTTAGTTATACAAAAATACTTTTGTTCAGTTTACAAAAGAAATGTTTGTTTCACTTGCAAAAAAATGCTTGTAATGGATACTAAAAAATTCTGTGAAATACAAATTTACTAAAAAATTTTTAGTAACCTCTTGAATTTTTTTTTTCAGTGAAGCTGGTTATCACGAGATGACGGCCATTTCTTTCAATAAGATCAACAATTTTTTGATTACCGCTAACGAAAATTTCTACCAGTAAACATACCCAGTAAAATATTCCAAAAGGGCTTGATAAACACAGGAAAATTATGGTAAATTTTACTAAGGATTTACACGATAAAAGTTTTTAATTAAAGAATATTTTAATTAGTGCCATATTTTAGATTTCAGCGAAGTGGAATTTTTTCAGGTAAATTAAGATTTTATACCTTTCATAAAAAGGATAATTGATTAGCTTTATAAACAGGGTTTTAATTTAATAAGCCAGAATAATGCATTAATATAATATAATGTTAACTTTGTTGAAAAAAAATATTAAAAAAAAACATATATATACACATATATTTTCATACATATATATATATATATATGTATTTCAAATGCATATGTCATAATAATAAAATAAATAATTAACATCTTGCAAAGGAAATCAAGATTTATGTCTGCTAAATATGAAAATAAATAAAAAACAACCAAGGTACGGATACATATTTTTAAAAAATTCGCTATATCACACCACAAGATTACCTTCCTGCAGTTCACAGTATTTGAATTCATACCAGAAAATTTAACATTAAATTTTTTCAATGAAGCAAATACTGATACAGTCTGCTCTCGTTAATTCGAACTGTTCGGAACCACAAGAAATGTTCGAATTATCCGAAGTTCGAATTATGGAAAGTATGAGAAGAAAACATGTTTAAAATGGTACTGTTACAAAGAAATTAATGTTATAATGTTTTTAAATTTATTTTATCTGTTATCATTAGAATATGACTTAATCTTAAATTAAAAAATATAAATACATAAACTAATTAAAAGATTAGGAACAAGCACAATGGAAGAGAAACTTAAAGCGACACTGATGGACAGATGGAGCACTAAGAAATTGGATATCAAATGCATGGGACTATATGTAAACTCGTTCGGAACAATTTAAAAAAAAATCAAAGAAAGAAAGTTATTGAAATGAACTGAAATTCATAAGAAAGAAAAGAAAAATGAAAAATCGGAATTCTCGTTAGTTCGAATTAAACGAAGTCAAAAGAAAAAATTAATTCGAATTAATGAAAATTTTTTACGTTATTCTGCCATTGAAAATTTCGGGACTTCATGTTTATTTCGAATTAAGCGAAGATTCGAATTATCCGATTTCGAATTAACGAGAGTCGACTGTATTTTAATTTTATGGTATGAATTTGGTGTTAATTGCATATTATTTGGCGTTAATTTATTTGTAATTTAATATAATTTTTGGGGTAAAAAGTAGGTTTGAATTTTTTCAATTAATAAAGCTTTTACAATACTTTACCAAGTATGGTTAAGTCTTGTTTTCTTATCCTTGCTGTGTAGCTATGGGCATGTTGTTTTCATATCACACGGTAATAAAACAAGAATTTTTTCCAGGACATGTTTTTTAAATTTTTTAATTCCTAAACTTTTGAATAAAGATAACATATTTAAATGCAACACTGAAATTCAACTACATTTCATTCTTCCATATGTCTATTTTTCTTTAATCCTATATCTTTTTTATGCTACGAAAAGAAATAAAACATTTTAAGAATAATTTCATTTAAAGGGGGTTTTTTCCTTATGAAAAAAAAAAAAATCTTAACAATTACTGACAGCAAAATAACTTTCTCTCTTAAAAAAATCGAGACCTCGGCAGCATAAATTTTAGATTATATAAAAAAGTGTTAAAAAGTTTCCTTAAGTGGTTAGCTAAAAAAGCATTTTTTTAACGTTATAAACTGCAAATAGTAAAGAGTTTCTTTCAACACCAAAAAAAAAAATTTCGTGCCTTAAATGATCAAACAAACTTTAGAAATCAGGAAAAAGCTTTATTTTATTTATTGCGGTTTTTGGCGAAAATTATAGAGCGAATAACATTTGAGAAAATGGAAGGTTTAAAGAATTTGCGGAAAAAGTAAAAAGAAAGAGAAACAAGTGAAGCTTAAAATTTAGTTTATATAATGTTATTTTCCATTATTTATTGTTTGATATGTGAAAAATAATTGCAAAAATAATGTTAAAATAAAAAAAGGAAGTAAACTGTTCTAACTATTTTGTAAAATTAAAAAATAAATAAATGATAAAGTTAATTTTAAAGTAGAGTAATGTGTGATATTAGTATGATATGCTTTCAAGTAAATTTAAACAGCCAATAATTTTGTGATATCATGGCAAAATATCTTATAATTTTTTTTTTATTATTTCTTTAATAATCTTTAATTTTTTCTTAAAATTTTGGATAGTACACTTTGACATAATTATAACCGAAATTACTTCCTAGATCTTTGAACACCATTATCTATAGGATTAAAAAAATGTCGAAAAAAATTACAACCATGCTGTATTTTTATTTATGCTAACATTAATTTTGCTGGCATAGATAATATTTTTCAGTCATTAGAAACTTTATTACGTCATTCGTATACAGCGAAATAAATTTTAATGAGCTACAAATATATTGCCTGTTACACTAGAATAGAATATCTGCAGATCAGCAAACTTAATATTGAATGGAAACTTATTTTAAACAGAAACAATAAATCTATTTTCATTTTGCAAAATGAACACTGGAAATAGAATTCCAATTGGTTTTCTGTTGAAACACGATTGCCGATTTCCATTCAAACGCGTAATTTATCAGGAGCACAAATATTTCAGTGTAGACTAATCATGCATCGTACAATAAAAGGTATGCAAACTTCTCTATAGCACTTGAACGGAATAAAGGTATAGATTAACCCATTCGTGCCCAGCACCTTTTGCATAAATTTTATTTGGTCGGCACCACTATTTTTAGAAGATTTAAGTTTAGTTCATCAATCACGAAAATGCATCATCTAAATAACATAATTATTGCTTTTCTTTTTTACCGGTGTCAAAAACAGTGCTGAATGTACCTTTTGAAGCGTCCCTAAAAAGGGACGCTAGGCACTAGTGGGTTAAATATTCAGTGAAAACTTATTTTAAGCAGAAACAATAAATCAAATTTCATTTACGATGTGAGCCATGAAAATTACATTTCAACCGGAATTCTGTTGAGAAACAAAATGCTGAATTTCACCCATTAGTTTCATTTTTAATTCATAATGAGTACATTTTTCTAAGGAAAATTAATTGTATACTATATCAACCCTTTGCGGCCTTCATTCGGTTTGTACAATTTTTTAAAACGAAGTTACAATGAATTACGTAATTGCAAAAATGCTCTATTAAAATAAGGCAAATTTTATTTTCCTTTGTTAGTTTGCTCAAAGCAAAATTTGTATTTTCATAGCACTTTGTATTTTCATTAATGTTAACATATTAATTTTGTTGTTAACACATCAATTTTGTTGGCATAGGTAACAGTTTTGATCCATTAAGAACTTTAGTGAATAGCGAAATAAATCTTAATGAACTACAAAGATACTGTCTATTGCACTTGAATTGAATAACAAGATATCAGCAAACGATATATTGAGTAGAAATTTATGTTAAACAGAAACAATAAATCAAATTTCATTTTACGAAATGTACACTTGGAAATAGAATTCCAATTGGTTTTCTGGTGAAACACGATTGTCACGACTCATTCTCAAGTTTAATTTATCAGAACTACAAATATTTCAATGTAGCTTAATCATGCAGTGTATAATAAAATGTATGTGTTCTTCCCTATAGCGCTTGAAGAGAATAAAAGCAGATTAAATATTCCGTGAAAACTTATTTTACGCTGAAACAATAAATCAAATTTTATTTCACTATATCAGCCATGAAAATGGCATTTCAATCGGTTTCTATTGAGGCAAATGCTGAATTACATCTATTTGCTGTATTTTTTATTTATAATGGGTGCATATTTCTAAGGAAAATTATTTCTAATGTTTACTGCCCTTTGCGGTCTGATGACTCTTACAGAATTTTCATTAGGTTGGCATACATTTAAAAAAAAGATGTTACCTAAATTTACGCATTTACGAAAATGCTGTGTAATTAAATAAGGCAAATTTTATTTTCCTTTATTGGTGGTACTGAAAATTAAATTTTTATTTTCATAAAACATTGCATTTTCATTTATGTTAACATTAATTTTGTTTGCATTGATAATATTTTTCAATCATTAGAAACTTTAGTGTACAGCGAAAAATATCTTAAGGGGCTTCATATATACTGTCTATTACACTTGAATATAATAACAACTTGTCAGCAAACTGAATACAGAACTGAAATTTATTTTAAACTGAAACAATACATCAAATTTCATTTTACTAAATGAAAACTGGAAATAGAATTCCAATTGGTTTTCTGTTGAAATACGATTGCCGATTTCCATTCGCAAGCTTAATTTTTCAGGAGTGCAAATATTTCAAGAGTAATCTAATCATGCATTGTATAATACAACGTATGCAAACTTATCTATAGCACTTGAACGGAATAAAAGCAGATTAAACATTGAGTGAAAACTTATTTTAAGCTGAAACAATAAATCATATTTCATTTCACGACATCAGCCTTAAAAATGACATTTCAATCGAGTTTCTGTTGAGATACACAATGCTGAATTTCATGCATTAGTTCCATTTTTGATTCATAATGAGTACATATTTCTAATGAAAGTTAATTGTATCGGTTATTAACTCTTTGCGGCCTGGTGACACTTACAAAAGTTTCATTTGGTTTGCACAATTTTTTAAAAAAGAAGTTACCTTGAAATACTTAATTTAAAAAATGCGCTAATTAATTAAAGAAAACTTTATTTTGTTTATTTTAAGATTGGTTTGCGCAATTTGAAAAATGATTTGATTAAATTAAATAAGGCAGATTTTATTTTCCGTTATTAGTCGTGTTCAAAGCAAAATTTGTATTTTCATAGCACTTTTATTTTGATTTATTTTAACATTAATTTTATTTGCATAGATAGTTTTCAATCGTAAGGAACTTTAGTGAACAACGAAACAAATATTCATGGGTTAGAAATATATTACGTGAATAAAATAAAAGCATATCAGCAAACTGAATTTTGAGAGGAAATTTTATTTTAAACAGAAACAATAAATGAAATTTCATTTTACGAAATGAACACGTGAAACAGAATTCTAATTGGTTTTCTGTGTAAGCACGATTGTCGATTTTCATTTACAAGCTTAATTTATCATTGGTAAAAAATACAGGGTGATTATAATTAAAGTCCGAGTTTCAAAACGCTCTAAAAAGCGAACCACTCGTTAGAATGGCGTCAAAATTTAACAGCGTATTATTGAAGAAAGGGGCAAGAACATGAACCAGAAAAAAAAGTTCCAAATTTGAGTGATATATGGCGCTGTAAGCGTCAGTATATGTAAATTAAAATACTTGGCATGCGCACGACAATTTCAGGTGTTATAAAAGCGTTGGGTAAACGGCGTTTCCTCATTTCGCTTCTCGGACGTTGGCCATTAATGTCACAGTGAAGGATCGTGCTCTGCTTGTAAAGCTTTATTACAAGAACGGTGATTCTGCACCAGTGGCTCTGCAGAAGTTCAGGACTCTCAAGGGTATGAAAAAAGGCGCTGTACCGATGACTGTCAGAGGTCTGGTGAAAATGATGCAAAAATTCGAAAATACAGGTTCGTTTGATGTGCAGTCTATGGTAGAGGAAGGAAAAGATGTGATTCGGCGATGTTGAAGAAGAGGCCACATCAGTTCAGGAAGAGTGTAGTGGTGGTGAGCAACCATGCAGTGCACGGAAAATTGCCTGAACATTGAACAGTCCTGTGAGCACGGTACATAACATTCTACGAAACATCCTGCAATGCTATCCGTATAAAATTTGCCATGTGCAGGAGTTGTTCCCTTCTGACCTGCCAGCAAGAGAGCGTTTTGCTTTGGAATTTCTCGCTCGTATGGAAGTGGACAATGATTGGCCGTGGAAAATTCTGTGGACAGACGAAGCGCATTTCCACCTGCCGGGGTATGTCAATACACAGAATTGCCGAATATGGGCAACAGAAAATCCATTCGCATCGAACCCAGTACCACTTCATCCTGCAAAGGTCACTGTGTGGTGCGGATTTACGGCATCATTTATCATAGGGCCGTATTTTTTCGAGGAGACGGGTGCTTTAGGTCCTGTTACCGTTACCGTCAATGGTCAGCGCTATGAGTCTCTTTTGCGTGATGACGTCCTTCCAGCTCTCCAACAGCGTGAATGTCTGGATAGTATCATTTTTATGCAAGATGGCGCTCGTCTGCACATTGCAAATCGAGTGAAGCAGTTGTTGAGGTGGCATTTCGGAAATGCTATAATTATCAGTCGTCATTTCCCTACAGCCTGGCCGGCCCGATCACCTGAACTTAATCCGTGTGATTTCTGGCTGTGGGGTTATCTGAAAGATATTGTGTTCAGTACTCCAATTGCCAAAGTAGCTGAATTAAAGACACGCATTGCGCAACACATTCTGAACTTGACCCCGGATACACTTCGATCGGTTGTGGAACATACTGTTTCCCGATTTAATCTTGTTGCACACAACGGTGGACAGCATATTGAACACGTTTTGCGCCAGTCTCGCCAAACTTAAAAACTCATTGGATTGATGCTTTTTATGCGGTTTTTGGCCTCAGGACAATTAAAAGCCGATTTTTCCCATCCGATGTGGTACGACCTTGCCGTGGTGGACGGGCTTACGTAACTAACAGTATCACACGCGTACAGTCATGCACACTGAACAATACAGTTGGTTTACATCGTGTAACTTACGCCTTAGCCGTTGTTTTACGATTTGTCCTTTGTAGTCGAAATTCTGACGCTTACAGCGCCATCTGTCGCTAAAATTTGGATCTTTTTTTGGGGTTCATGTTTTTTCCCCCTTCTTCAATAATACGCTGTTAAATTTTGACGCCATTCTAACGAACTTCTCTTCGCTTTTTAGAGCGTTTTGAAACTCGGACTTTAATTATAATCACCCTGTATTTCAGTGTAGTCTAATCATGCATTGTATTATAAAAGTTGTGCAATCTTCCCTATAGCACTTTTAAACACTTTAAAACAATAAATCACAATTTATTTCACGACATCAGCCATGAAAATTGCATTTCGATTAGGTTTCTGTTGCGACAAATGCTGAATTTCATCTATTTTCTCTATTTTTGATTTACAACGAGTATATATGTCTAAGGAATGTTAATTGTACCGTTTATTACCCTTTTCGGTCTGGTGACTCTTACAGAATATTCATTAGGTTGGTATAACTTTTTAAAAAGGGGTTACCTGGAATTACGCAATTAGGAAAATGTTCTAATTCAATAAGGCAATTATTTTCCTTTATTGGTAGCGCTGAAAGAAAAATTTGTATTTTCATAAAATTTTGCATTTTTATTTATGTTAAATTAATTTTTTTTGAATTGATAATATTTTTGAATCATTAGAAACTTTAACCCTTAACCCTTAAATGCATAGGATAGAACACGTTCCAAAAAATGCGCAATTCAAAGAATCAGAATTCATACCAGAAAAATCTAAATAGTAAATTTTTCTTTATTTAATTACAAATGATCTGTCATTAAGTAAAGTGAAAATTGCCCTTTTAAATTTCTGGTGAGAATACGGAATATGTGAATAAAACCACCAACAAATCGGGGGCACTTATGGTATCGAAAATGATACAATATGCATTTAACCCTTTCCGGCACACTGTGCCCGGTCTGGGATACCTAATTTTAATTCCAAACTTGCCAACGGCACCAAATAATATTTTAGTAAAATTTTGCTTTTAGGATAGAAGCTTAAATTAGGGGTTTCAAAATATCTAATAAAATCGTTTGCAAATTCCTCTGGTAGTCGATAATTATTCATTTTACTGCAAAATTTGCCCGTGCCGTAAAAGGTTAAGGGTTAACCCTTTCGTGGTTATAAGCGCGTATACGCGCCCAGAATACCACTTAATTTGAATTGCGAAATGCCATACTGACACCGGAATTTTTAAATGAAAATTTTAATTTTACAAAGAACATAAAAAACACATTTATATATTATGAAATAAATTTGTTTTTAAATTCCGGTGTCATTCAATCATTTTAGTATTTTATGAAAAGAAGTGCTTTAACCGTCAAAGGGTTAATGTGCAGCGAAAAACATCCTAATGTGTTTTAAATATATTGTCTATTACACTTGAATGGAATAACAACATATAAGCAAACTGAATTTTTAATGGAAATTTATTTCAAACTGAAACGATAAATCAAATTTCATTTTACGAAATGAACACTGGAAATAGAATTCCGATTGGTTTTCTGTTGCGAATTGCGATTGCCGATTTTTATTCACAAGCTTAATTTATTTGGAGTACAAATATTTCAGTGCAGTCTAATGATGCACTGTATAATACGAGGTATGTAGTATTCCATGTAGCACTTGAACGGAATAAAAGCAGATTAAATATTCAGTGAAAACTTATTTTAAGCTGAAACAATAAATCAAATCTCATTTCACGATATGAGCTATGAAAATGAAATTTCAATCTTTCTGCTGAGACACGAAATGCGGAATTTCATCCTTTAGTTTAATTTTTGTTTCTTAATAAGTACATATTTCTAAAGAAAGTTAATGTTATTGTTTATTAACATTTTAAGGCCTGGTGAATATAATTAAATAAGGCAGACTTTTTTTTTCCTTTTTTAGGGATGCCCAAAGCAATATTTGCAAATAAACATTATCCCAAGCCTGACTCAGAATTGGAAAGCAAAGCATTAAAAAATTTATGGGTAAAACAGGCCAGCCATTGTCCATTACGTTTATATTTTATGCCAATTTTTTTAAAATATAAACTTGATAGTAATTTTTTTTAATTTTTTTCCACGTGCGTATAAAGTGTTATGGCTTCGAATAATAGTGCCAAATATAATTAAAAAATATACGCCAATGTCGCAGATCTGATGAAGTGAAAATTATTCAGTGTTCAGGGAATGTGTCTGTGAATTCAACTGATTCAGGGGTATGAATACTAAAAATTGCGTAAAGGAATGATCGAAATAATACGGTTTTCTTTAAATAAGACAAATATTAATTTACGAAGAATCTGTACAATTATTCCGAGACGTACAAAACCAATTATTTCTTCTCTATTCATGTAACTAGAGTTCGTAACGGTCCAGTTATTTTACAGGATAAATATCCATTATTATTATTATTATTAAAATATCAATTAGATATATATCGAATAAATATTTTTTAAAACCATTCTGTATTTTCATTTATGTTAGCATTAATTTTATTGGCATAGATAACAGTTTCCAATGATTAGAAACTGCGAAATAAATCTTAATGAGCGACAAATACTACCTCTGACAATAAAGTTCGGTGAATAGTCTTGTAACATTAATGTAGAGGAAATATTAACGAAAGTTACCATACCATGCTTCGAAATAGTCATCTCCCAAACTATGAAACCGCTGAGAACTGCTATACATTTCCTGGAAAATTCGCAAGAAGTGTTCTTTTGGGATGGTGTTCAAAAAATTCGGCACGTTTCGTTGGATGTCAGCAATATGATCAAATCTCTTTCAAAGAGAGTTTGAGTCTTGGAAATAGGAAGAAGTCTGAAGGATTGAGATCTGGCGTGTATGGTGGATGTTTAATTTCCACCACCCCTCATGAATTTCTTTCGGCATCTTGCAAATCTTAAAACCAAACTTTAAATTGATCTTATGTTCATTCATTTTTCTGTTCTCAGTTAAGAACCAGCACACTGAACAAGCACTTTGTAAAACCCTTCTTACGCAGAACACAAACGATGCTCAACTGAACAATAATGGGGGAAGATGGTCATCACTTGCCTCTATACAGGTGCAGCGTTTTGTTTCCCCAGCGTTGCTAGATCGGTAGTTCTGAATTCATTCACCGAACTTTATTGTCAGAGGTAGTATATTGTATATTACACTTGAATAGAATAACAGCATATCAGCAAATGGAATATAGAGAGAAAGTATTTTTTAAACTGAAACAATAAATCAAATTTCATTTTACGAAATGAAAACTGAAAATAGAATTCCAGTTGGTTTTCTCTTGAAACACAATTGCCGATTTCCATTCACGAGTTTAATTAATCAGGAGTACAAATATTTTAGTGTAGTCATAGATGCGTTGTATAATAGAAGGTATGCTGTCTTCTCTGTAGCATTTGAATGGAATAAAAGCAGATTAAATTTTCAGTGAAAACTTATTTTAAGCTGAAACAATAAAACACATTTCATTTCACGATATCAGACGTGAAAATGTCATTTCAATCGGGTTTGTGTTGAGACTCGAAATGCTGTATTTCATCCATGATTTCCATTTTTGTTTTATAACGAATACATATTTCTAAGCAACTTGAACGGAATAAAAGGAGATTAAATATTAACCTTCCTACCCTGTTCAAATTTTATTCAATCTTGATTATAAACATTTCATACCAGAATTGTTATTCAGAACATTTTAATATGTTTAATTGACTTGCATGTCTGAATCTGTTTTTTAACTTTCTTTATGAAAAAAGTTCTGGTTGGAATTGTATAAAACAGATTATAGGTACTGGTCGATTAGACCCATTCAGGGTATGAAGATTAAGTGAAAACTTATTTTAACCCATTAACGCCCAGCGTCCTCTTTTGAGGACGGTTACAAAAGCAGCACGAAAGCGGTTTTCCCACCAGCAAAGAGGAAGATAAATATGTACCTTCTTTCACGAGACAGAATCCTCGATAAATTTAGATAAAAGTTAATTTGATTGTAAAAGTGGTGAAAAATACAAAATTTAAATTTTAGCGCAGAAAATAATTCGGGCGTTAATGGATTAAGCTGAAACAATAAATCACATTTCATTTCACGATATCATCCATGAAAATGACATTTTCAATTAGGTTTCTGTTGAGACACGAAATGTTGAATTTCACCCAATTGTTTCCATTTTCGATTCATAATAAGTACATGTTTCTAAGGAAAGTTAATTGTGTCGTTTATTAACCCTTTGCAGCCTGGTGGCGCTTGCAAAAGTTTCCCTTGGTTGACACAACTTTTTAAAGAGAAATTACCTTGAATTACGGAAATAAAAAAGTACTCTAATAAAAAAGGTAGATTTTATTTTCGTTTATTAGTCGGAGCGAAAGCAGAATTTGCAAAGAAAAATTATCCCGATTCAAACTCTGGCTTGAATCGCAAAGCAGTAAATAAATTATCGGTGAAACAGGCCTACACTGTCGACTATTTTTTTATTTACACCATTATTTTTTAAAAGTAAACATGATAGTAAATTTCTTTCGAAAATCTTCCCAATTTTAATCTTTCCCGGCACATTGTGCCAAGTCCGGGATACCTAATTTTAATTTCAAACTTGCAACGAACACTAATAATATTTTAGTAAAGTTTTCCAGTGAAAGTTCAAATCAATGGATTCTTAATTTCTCAAAAAGTTGTTTCTAAATTCCGGTGTCCATCGATAATTTCTCATTTTACAAACAGGATTTGCCTGCGCTGGAAAGGGTTAAAAATAGTGCGTGGCATAATTAAAAATAGTTGCCAGTGTCACAGCTCTAATGAAGGGAAGTTATTCAGGGCTGAGGAATCTATCTTATGGATTTCAGGGATTTGAATAGTAGAATTTTTGCGAAATGATCGACATGGTTAAACTCAGAATAGTTTTATTGAAAAAAAGGCAAATGTTAATTTTCACAAAACCTGTACATTTCTTCTGAGGCTTACGAACCCTGTTACTTTAACTTGTTATTGATGTAACTAAGGTTTGTACAAAGTCCCACAAGTTTTCATGAGAGATATCTGAATTTCTTTTATAAAAAAAATCAAACTAGTTCAACTGCGTAAACTTTCGCCTTATTAAAGGATATATATTCTATAAGAAAATACTGGTACAATATTAGTTTCTTGGAATGGAAGTTTCAGGACTCGCATAAACCGAGTGCTCTTTACCAAATTTTAACCCTTCCAGGGGCAAAGTACTTCCATTCGTAACAATCTGAAATGAGTGATAGACACTACACTTTTGTAGCAAATTTATTTCAAATTAAAAAAAAAAAGCTTTTGTACATGCACTTAATAAAAGGAAAAATTCCATTCCGATATACTGGTGCTAATGTGGAATTTATGAATTAAAATTAGGTGGTCCAAAATTGACCATAGCAGTAAAATGGGTTAAATATGTGAATTAAATAATATGTAATATCCGTAAAAGGAACAAAAACGTATAAAATTAATAAAAAATTTCATTTTTAGTAATTAAAGACAGTCATAAATGCAAATAAATGCTCCCTATTTCATCTACGGTTTTGAATTTTGTGTACTACTAAAATGAAATAGCAATCTTTGCTTTACAGTGTCTCAAAATTTTACAATACAGTTATAACTTTCTAAAAATAGTTGTATAAAACCTGAAAATATAATGGAGTTATGAATAAAAAGGAGGAGACATATAGTCTATTGTCTATCAGTGGCGAGTGAAGTAACTGAGTTGGTTGTCACAATATGACAGCTGTTTCATTTAATCAGATTTACAGTTTCTCATTACCGTCTGTGAAATTTCCCAACAGTAAACTTAACTAGAAAATTTCGCCTTCTTTTAGAGCCTTATTGACTAAAAAATTCTCTGCGAATTCTGCTAAAAAAATTCCATTTCTTTTAACTGGTGTCAGTTTGGCGAAGTGTTGTAATCTTTTTACTGACATAGTTTTGGTTGTCACAATATGGCGGATCTATTACCACAGAAGTAAACTCCTACCAGTAAAAGTGAATATTAGTTTTTGTCATTCTTTTTAATTGAAAATTTCTCTTATTGAGCCGTTTAAATAAAGAGAAGTTTTCTGCATAATTTTATTGGTTACAATTCGACGCGGTAGTAATGAATCCCTGCGAAAGCGGTTACAGTTGAAGCTTCACTATTTTAAGGCTATGTCAGTTCCTCTTCCTTAATAGTTCCATGGAAAATATATGTTGGAAATAAATCCTCCAAAACACTTTAAATAGATTACAAACACTATTATTCCTGAATATTACATTTTAACAAAAAGTATTCAAATGCAAATAAATGAAGATTATATTTTTTTCCTTTTCATAGCTCTTAAACGTTCCGGTTTTATATAAAACGAATCTTTGTAGAAAAATTACTCCATTAATAGAGTAATTCTTCAATTAAAAAAAAGCATCACTTTTTTTAAGAAAAAGTTGCTTTCAAGATAAATTAACGATGGTCATATTTATAAAGAGGTGGAGACAAAGTTTATTGTTTACCAGTTGCGAAAGAATCAATTGAAGAGATTGTCTCAAAATGGTGGCCACATTTATCATCCATCGAAAGTTTCTGATTACAAGAGGAATTTCGACCGGAAAATTTTGGATAGAAAAATTTGCATTATTTTAGCATCTTTTTAACGTAAAGTTTCTCCCATGAATAATGACATATTTTTTCTTTATTTTTACTGGTGGAAGTTTACTGAAGTATTACAGACTCTTTCACTGCCACCAAGCAGATATTATTTAGATTGTCGCAATATAAAGGAAACGCAGAGTCTGACTATAGCTGAAGTAACATTAATTATCCTTCAATGTTTTTAAATGTATACCAAATATTAGATATTTTTTATTCAGAAATAACACGTTTAACCGAAAAAAAATTTAAATAACTATTTTATTTGAATTTTTTTATGGTATATATATATATATATATATATTTACTTTATAACGCCAAAATTGCTATTCAAACTTTCTCTTGAAAATACGAAAATCTGAATAAAAAATCCGTTAGCTTCGGCAAAACAGCTTTAAAATATTTAACCAAATTTATTGACTTATATTTTTATTGAGATTTTACTGTTCTTTTTTATCCACTGAACAAATAAATCATCCTTATAGGATTATTTAATGTATGTTTTTGCTTTAAATTCAATAACTTAAATATTGGAAAGGAAATTCTCTAACATTTAATCTTTTATAGCATCAAGTGAAGTATTTAATGTTTAAAGTACTGAATTCTGAAAACCTAAAAGGGCGCGAATTTCGGCATCAGAACACTTTTCTTGATGTATTGCATCACGATAAATATTTGTAAACTACAGAAAAGTTCACAATCTTCAAAAGGTTGGATTTTTTTGTATATCAACAATATCTTAAATAAATTCTGAACGTGATGGAATTTTGAAAATGTCAACAAAACGGGAAAATTTAGCTCGGCATAAGGGTTTGGACTATTTATAAGAAAAGAGATAATAGTATTTTTTGTAGTATTATTTAGTAATAGAATTGACATGGACGAAAAAGTGCAATTTTACTTATAGGGTCTCAGGAAAAAATAATGACATCTTTGGGGAAAAAATGATAAAAGGAGAGTGATTTTTAACAATTAATATCTTAAATATGTAAAATATTATTTTAACTGAAATGGATAATGTAAGTATGTCCTTTTATTTCAGATATTTTACACCTTGAATGACACTGGGATATAATCAGAGCTGCCAATTCTCCGGCTATATGGATATCAGTATAAACCATATTCAGACTATGTCCTTTTATTTACCGTAATTTCCTGCGTATAATCCGCGGATAGAACAATTCTTTTTGGACTCAGAAATATTATTTGGTTATTGAAATCAAATATTTACGGCTATCTAAAAAGTTACATTTCTTTTTGAAAATATTCTGGGTCTAAAAATAATTGTTTGATCCGCGGATTATACGCAAGAAATTACTGTAATTGGAATATTTGGCAGATTTAAAATAACAAAATTTTCGCTAAAATGACTGTAGTTTACAAATAGCCGTATGAATGAAAATATTTTAATTCAGAATTTGCTGCTTTAGTTATTTCGAAAATTTGGCCGATTTAGTAGAACAAATTTTTTTCTAAAATAATAGTGGTGTACAAAAAGCCGGAGACTCCGGCTTTATGGTTACCAGTATTTTAAAATATAGTCAATTATTAAAACTGCATCAATAAAATATTAAGTGTAGGAAATAAATTGAGAGATAAAAAATTAAAATATATGTCGCTTAAACATTCTCTATGTATTCTTAATTACTAAAGAAAATTTTTTAAATAAAACGATTTAAACGATATGCTATGCATATTACCTAAGATCTATGATTTTTTTAAAATGTTGGATAAGCCTTTCATTATTTTTATACTGAAGATCAAAGATAAAAGAACTTTCATAACTTTTCTTTGATAAGTGCTTCCATGAATAAAACCAATAATTAATTCCAGAAAATTTAAAAAGAAAAATATTCTGGGAACTGCGTAAAATATCGGGCATTATATTTATCTTTTGAATGTCAATTTCATTAGCTTTTTTTGTTAGGATGGAAACTAAAGAATAAAAAACTATTTAAAAACAAGATTGCATTCGTAGGTCTTAAAGATAGATGATGAAGTTAAACAAAACTGTATGCGAAATAAAACGAAATTTATTTTTATATATATGTCTAGCATGTTTTATTTTCCCAGCATTTTCGAAATTTTTTTATTTTATATACTGCATCCCCAAGCGAATATTTCTATATTGTACTTGCATCACTGTTAAAAAAAAGTTTGTTGGTTGTTTTTCATGCACAAGTTGCCAAATTATATGTAAAAGTTTTTTACCCTTTTTTTTTGAGAAATGTGCGACTTAGAATTAAAAATAGTCCCCAGGGACAGTTGTATTAATTCTAATAATCAAAATTTTATTTATTATATTTTTATTATAATACAGTAGAGTCTCTATATAACGAAATTCATGGTTCAAGTAAAAAATTCGTTACATAGAGAAATTCGTTGTATAGAGAATGACGTTAAAATTCCTATTTAATTTGTAAATTTTGAAACATATATTATTTTTCATATGTTTAATTAAGAATTTGAAATGTTTAAATATAAATATCAACCTAATATTCTATTTCTTAATTATTTAAACAGTTTCAAAAATGAGAACAGACATTTATTTGAAATCTTAATGAAAATCTTATAAGGAAAACTTACAGTAATTTTAGACTGGGAGGAAGACTGCCATTAATGGAAGGTGCGTGGGAAGGGAGGAGTGTGAATTGGTTGGCCTTAAAGAACAAAGAAATTCAAAGTAGAGAAGTAATATAAAAAATTTAGCTCTGGACAATAAATCAGGAATAAGTGATGGGAAAATCATTTCGTGGGATTTTGAAGCTTATTAAAATTTTGATAAATAAAGAATATTTTATGAAAAAATTCGTTATATGGAGATAGCTATTTCGGTATATAGAGACTGTTTTTAACGTAATCATGAGAAAAGGGGACCGTTCCTACAAAAAATTCGTTATATAGAGAAATTCGATGTAGAGAGACTCGACTGTAGATATTTTAAAAATGACAAAATCAGGAATTAAAGCTCTATGTCAGACATTGCTGATTGCTACCACTAAATTTTAATACTATTCACCGCCTTAGTTAAGGATAGAATTTATGAGACCATAATAAGGCATTTATTAAATTTAGTGGTGAAAATGTATCATTTGTGGGGCAACTTTTCCACCGGTGCAGAATTTATAGTTTCATTTGAAATAGCAATTTTCAATTACCGGGTGTCCCAAAAATGACTGATGGATTTTAAAATTCAATAACTTGCAAACGGTAATAGCTATTTAAAAAATTTTTGCACTAGGGTTATGTACAATGTCGGGAGTTTTGTACCGTAATCTTTATTTTAGTTCGCATATTAAACAATAGGTGGCGCTGACAGCGATTGAAGGCCAGGTCAGCGCTTCACTCAGTACTGATTACTTGGCCTTCAATCGCCGGCAGCGCCACCTATTGTTTGAGATGCGAACTAAAATAAAAAATTACGCTAAAAAAACTCCTGACATTATACATAACCCTCCTGCAAAAAAAATTTTAATAGCTGTCACCGTTTGCAAGTTATTGAATTTTCAAATCCATCAGTCATTTTTGGGACACCCGGTAGATGGCCTGTAACCTATATTATCATATTGCTAAAATGTAAATTTGATAAAATCTAAATCTATACCTCTATTCAAACAATTTAATAAAACTTTAAAATTAATAATTTCAAAAATTATTTTTTCTGTATGTATTTAAATATCACTAAAATTTCTGCAATGACTTAAAGTTACTCATACTGAAAGGATATTTTTATTTTGAAATGTATGCATCTATGCGGATAGTATTTGATAATGCATTATTAATCATTTGCAAATTTCAAAAATGCAGTGTTAAATATAAATACACATTTTTTCTATGTATGTTAGATATTGCTAAAATTCATTTTATGGTTAATATATGGCAGAAATTTTAACTATGTGTTAGATATTGTTAAAATTTCTGGTAGAATCCTCTTGAAGAAAATGAAACATAAACCAAATACTATATCAGCCATTATAACATTTCACATGTCCAACATCACATTATTAGATTAGTATTTTATCACAAATTAAATGCATTATGTTATTCGGTATTTTTATCCACATCGCCATTGCTTCTAGTATTTTTTTTTAGTTTGGCCTCCAGTTTTATTCAGAAAATTCAAAGTCATGCCAGAAATTATAAATCCAACCTTTTCATTTATTTAATATTACAAATTCTGTTATAACGTAATGTAAAGTTTCTTCTTTAATTTTTTTCAACAATTCATCAAAAAAACTTTCTTAATTTTTTTCTTGCTTTAACACTAGAATTTCGGCGAGGGGCTAATTTGGCCCCTTCTAATTTACCACATTTCGGTCCGAACCATAAATTTCTTTCAAAAATATATTTTAAAGAAACAAAGAAAAAATGGTTAATTAAATAACTCAAACAGTTTTAAACTCAACCAGTTATAACTCAAACAGTTTCTGGTAATAAATATTTTTTGTAAAACTTGTATAAAAATTTCCCGTCTTTCCAGGCTATTTCCATGAGTACTTGTAGTGTAAGTCACAGGCTACGATTTTTGGCTACCAGTATTATAGAACAAAAAAAATGTAATAATTTTATTGGCACATTCTCATTAATTGATTAAGGCTAAGCAGACTTTTCGAAAATAACGGTGGCTAACAAGCATAGCCAGAGCCTGATTACTAACGGGGCACTCTCTCCCCAGTAAAAATACATAGAAATTTTCGCCTTGTTTAAACGCCCTTTTCAATCAAAATTACTATCACGAATAAGGAAAAAATTTCTATTTATTTTTTCTGGTGGGAGAGTGTCCCGTTGATAATCAGGCCCTGAGCATAGCAATTAATAAGTTATGTGACTTACACTACAGAACCCATGGAATTAGCCTCCAGTGTTAATTTTTAAATAATCGTACTGTAACGATTTCAGCCCCGCTCCATGTTCCAAAGTGATAGGCAGAACAATGATACCTCATTTTCAGAATTATCATTTATTTTTCTTACCCTACCAAATTAACAGATACACTATAAAATTTGACAAATAAAACCTTACACACATAAAAAAAGCAACAATTAAAATTTTGAAATCCTCCCTGAATAACAAATCACTGTCCTACTCCTCCCACTCTCTGTTTTTCCTTCTGGCTTCCATCAGTAACTCATATCTCAGCGCCGTCTGGCCAACATAGAGGAAACAGTTCGGATTCAGGACACAAAGTCAGGATCACCTCTTGTGAAACTATAGGTGGGAGTTTTATGCCAAAGTCAGCTCAGGGGTCGTTACAGTAGGGGAGAGTGGGGATACTTGAGCCACCCTAGGGGTGGCTCAAGTATATCAAGTATATTAATTATCTCTACAGTTGGACAACATTTCTTTCCAAAACTGGCAACATGGTAACATATTTATAGTTCTGAACATGTAAAAAAGAAATCACATACCTTGGTACGATTTTGAAAGTATGGTGATTAACCCTTTCAGCTCTGCTGGTAGAATATTCGACTACATAATTTTGATTCTGAAATGTCACAACGACACCAGAAAATTCGACCAAATTTATTTGAAAAAGGTTTAATGCATTTTTTCGCGTATATTGTAAATCGTTTTTTTTCTTTGCAAAATACTGGTGCGAATGTGACATCTGGCTCAAGTATCCCCTCCATGGGGATACTTGAGCCTCGATGTAAAAGAAAAAGTAAAAATTTATTAGACATAGAAAAATAGTTCAAAATTAATTGATAGTGGTTTTCAATTGAAGAAAAAATATCAAATTTTTATTTTTAATATTTT
Organism: Maratus speculifer; assembly: GCA_964019185.1. Taxonomy (NCBI): domain Eukaryota; kingdom Metazoa; phylum Arthropoda; class Arachnida; order Araneae; family Salticidae; genus Maratus; species Maratus speculifer. The sequence goes on from OZ025300.1 coordinate 237,677,428, forward strand.
ATTTTGTTCTAAGAAATTATAAAAAATTTAAAAAAAAAATTTAAATTTAAAAAATGGCTCAAGTATCCCCATCTTCCCTTACATTATAATTTCCTCGTTTGGAAATTTCTGAACCCGTACGAACCTAGCTTATATGAAAGATAGTATTTTAACTTAGAGCATAACATTACATAGGACGAAAATATTTTAATTTTCTTATTTATTTATTAAATTCGGACGGTTATTACTACACGATCTATTATCATTTGCATTAAAACAAGAAGCTGTTGCATTTTGATAAAAAAAAAAGTTTCCAGAATTAAATATTTATTAGAGGTAATTAAATTGACATTCTAGAGATAAATATAATACCCGAAATTTTTTTGAATTAGCATAATTAATTTTTTAATGAAATCAATTTTTAATTTTATTCACGCAAATATTTATCAAAGAAAAACATTTGAAATTCTTTTATCAGTGATCATAACAGGAAATCAATCTAAAAATTCAGAAAATATAATATGAAAAAAAAAATCTGTTTTTTTGTTTAAAATGTTCTTTATATATGTGTTAACAAATGTTACTAGAAATATTTTTTTAGACGCATGTAATTTTTTTAAATTTCAATTATATGAAATTTTTAATGATTTTTTAACGGAAAATACAAAAGAATTAAGCTAAAATCATTTCTTTTAATATTTTACTAGTAATATGCTAAAAATGCTTAGTAACGTTTGTTAACACATACATAGAGAGCATTTTAAACAAAAAATCAGAAAAATTGGGCATAAAGAATTTCGCATGGAGCATTTTGAAATATTGCCATTTTTTGTTAATTTAAAAAAAAAAGAAAAATCTGCATCTCAAAAACTATTGAATATATTTAAAAAAAAATGTGAAATAAGAGATATATATATTATGATTATTCCCAGAAATTTAAAAAATAATTCATTGAAAATTTAAAAAAATTAGTTTTGAGAATCCACTGTAGTCACAAGGATTTCAAAATATCTAAAAAATTCGTTTGTGAATTCCGGTGTCAGTCGATAATTTCTCATTTTACTAACAGATTTTGCCCGTGCCGAAAAAGGATAATTTGTATAATCGACGAAGAATTTTGTGGAATAATGTCAATTTTCATGAAAATCGAATCAATATTCAAATGAATATTAATAAAAGTTTTAATCACTAATTTAAATTTTGCCATAGGAAATTAATACAATGATATCCCATGATAGGTAATGGTTTTAGGTTGCCATGATGATAACGTCCTGTTTAAGATGGAGCCTTATTCTTTTCGTATTACTGAAATTCATTTATATAATCATAATAAATTTTGTAGCAATTTTATATAAGAGATCTATAGCTATTACACTAAGATCTAAATCTTTTTTAAAAAAACTGCTATATCCAGAAAGTGAATCATTTGCCATACTTCTAGGTACAAATTCCAACTTTTCTTTTATTTAAAATACGAAATAAAAATTATTTCATGGGACGCATAGTAACAACACTTCATTTTATGCAGCCATATTACCTACTGTCAGTGTTCTCGCTGACATTTGACCAACGTTAGTAATTTGTCTAATTAAAAATAAAAAACACTCGCCAAATGAAAAAAGTGTTAGCCAAATAAATTCGCCATGTAGCATTAAAAAAATTATCTTTAATCCTTTAATGTACCCCCTTTTTTTCAATATGTTCAAAAAACACCTCAGTTTTTATGTTTGCGACAATGATTGTTATTGATCTAAATTCAACTATTCACTACGAAGACGTTAAAAAAATGTGTATATTAAAAATATGTATAAATGCATATGTATGAAAAACGAAAAGAAAGAAAGATAAAGCAAAAATTGAGCAGTAGCAATTGGGCGAATCTAATCGCTTGTTTACTCGCCAAATGAAGAATTTAGTCGCAATTCGGCACATTGGCGAGGGACAGCGAGAACACTGCCTACTGTTCATTACTAAATTAATCAAAACTTTTAATTAAAAATTTGGAAGTCTTTTATTTTTGTTTAAGAGATGATCATCCTCTAGATATGATTTCAAATAAAATTTAAAGGTTTTCATTCATTCAAAAAGAAATAATTAAGGATGAAAAATTTAAAAATATCATATCACATGAACGTGCATTTTAATTTACTCAGAAATTATTTTAAACTGAAATCATTAGTTTAAATAGTAAAGTAAAATTAAATTCAAACCTTCTGTAGAGTTAAAAATGTTTGAATATGTCCTCATTAAATTTTTATTCTAAGGCTCACTGAGAAAAGAACTTTAAAAGGTTTTATTTCATTAATGTTTGCACAAATAAAATTCATGATTAATTCCAAAGAAAAAAAATCTTATGCAAACATGCTAAAGTATGTGGGATTATATTTATCTTTGAAGTGTCAATATTTTCTTTGTCATAATCTTCTTTTGCTATGAGGGAAAAGATCCAAAGAACAAGAACAAGAAATAAAACAAATTTGATAAGCATAATTTTATGCGCAAAATTTAGGGAAAAGGATTATGATAAAGTTAATGTGGACAACTATTGAGCATTGAAAACAGGTGTATATTCTTAACTACTAGATTTTAATGCTTAGAGATACATTTAATCCAGGAGGACGCGCGCAGGGACTAAAAGAACCGGAGTGCATAGGGTTTTTACAATTGCAACCACTAATTTTTTAAAAGTAATCTTCAACTAATTTTATCGCAAAATTTGTAAGAATATTCTCCGTCTAAATAAAACAACTGTTTTAATTTGATTTTATTGGGGACAAAGTTAAAACTATTCATACCCTGGGTAAGCGCGCGTTCTCTCGGGTTAAAAACTTTTTTCCAGATTTCTTTCTTGTTAATTTGATAGTAAAAACATAAAGAATATACCTTCATACACAGCTGCAGGTTTAAATTTTTTCTGCCACTATTTTAATCAGAAAAATCGTTTCATATTCATCTGTCTAACCCCTTGAGAGGCGGTGGGATATATCATATTACACCTAATTTAAACGAGGTTATCACAAGAAATTTTTAATGAAATTTTAAACTTTTAACTTTGGCGGCGAAATGTTAAAAAATGGCCTTTTCTTAATTTGAAACAAATTTTTTCCATTTTTCCGGTGGGAATTCAAAGTTACAGAGTCATTATTCCTTGCCACTCAAGGGGTTAAAAATACAAGGTATAAAAAAAGTAAAATTTGGCGGGTATATTTCATGCCAATAATTCCGTTTCTCCTTCATAGTGGAAATACTGTGCTTCAGACTATTACGGTTGTGTGTACGTATGTACTGAATTCCTAAGCATTGAAACGCCCATTATCAAAATTTTTGTAAAATAACATTGGGCTCATTTAAGGGGGCTCAGGGGTTGATCGATACGGAAAAACATATAAACAGACCTCTCGCTTCGAGTTCACATAAAAACAGAAGTATTGAATGTAATTAATTTAAACTTTCTGATATTTAAAAAGTATGTTTTTAGTCTTGTAAAATTATAAAATGAAGTACTTCAAGTAGTAAGAAATATAGCAAAATTTATGTAACACAATTTTCGTAAAAAAAATATGTATTATATCACCAACACCAAGATATCTTAACGTTGAATTGACATAAGAACCTAATTTTTGCTTGAAAATGATCCGGAAACTTTACTCTGTAGAATGAATTAAGGATATAACTATCACTCAAAAACAACATTATTAAAAACAATATTAAAAAAACTCTCAAATTTAAAAATTAAAAAAACTCCTAAAAATACAACTTTTTTTTTCATTAAAAGTACTCAAAATATGAAACTATCTAAACTTCATTAATTCATTCTATAGATAATGATGTTATATGCATGCAAAAAAAAATTTAAGCCGTTCCATCGAATAGCTTTTTTTAAATCTTGGTGTTAGTCGTCAAAGATCAAGTTTTGAGAAAACGCGACTTAAAGGTGAAATTATATGGGTGCGGCTACGAAAGTTTTGATACATAAATGCTAACTCAGTTAAAAATGCAAATATTTTTATGCGGTTTTTTGCATTGAGTTAAGAATTGATTGAATAACCAAACTAAATCATAAAAAACCTTTTTTTTTTAAAGTTTTCAACCCCTGAGTCCCTTTAATGCAAAAGAACGGTAAAAAATAAAGTGTTTCTTTTGACTTTTAGTTGTGCTCGGAGAAATCGACCAGCATAGCAGGCGAAAACTGCTAGTTGATTATAAAATAATCCAAGCAAGTATATTTTGTATAAAAGAGGAAAGAAAATTGCGAGCTATAAATCAATGAGCATGTGATATTATTGTTCTTTTTTTAAGTACAAGTGAGTCTAGAAAGAAAAAAAACATACTGCTTCATACTGTCAGTTTAAAGTTTGGTTAAATGGTGAGTCTTGTTTTATTTATTTGCTATGTAGCTATATACATGTTGTTTTTATATAACACGACAGTGAAAAAGAATATTTTTCGACATATTTTTACTTTTCTAAATCTTAAATTTTTTAATTAAAATTTATATATTTAAATGAAACACTGAAATTCAACTATATTTCCTTCTTTCATATGCCTACTTTTCATTTACTGTATACATACCGGGTGTCCCAAAAATGACTGATGGATTTTAGAATTCAATTACTTGCAAACGGTGACAGCTATTTAAAAAAAAAATTCAGGAGAGTTATGTATAATGTCAGGAGTTTTTTTACCGTAATTTTTTATTTTAGTTCGCATCTCAATCAATAAGTGGCGATGACGGAGATTGAAGGCCAGATCGATGCTTCACTGAGCACTGATCACCTGGGCTTCAATAACCGTCAGCGCCACATGTTGCTTGATATGCGAACTAAAATAAAAAATTACGGTAAAAAAAATCCTGACATTATACATAACTTTCCTGCAAAAAAAATTTTAATAGCTGTCACCGTTTGCAAGTTATTGAATTTTAAAATCCATCAGTCATTTTTGGGACACCCGGTATATATACATATGTTTATTTATCTAATAGAAGGAATAAAACATTTTAAAAATATTAACATTTAAAGATTTGTTTTCGCCTGAAGAAAAGACTCTCTTAGCAATTAAAGAGAGTAAAATAACTTTCTAATATTAATATTCTAATTTTCTGGTGTAAATTTAATTTATGTAAAATTAATTTTATTTTAAACGAAATAAATTTTTTTGGTTCAAAACAGGCTTGATTTGGTTCAATTAATAAAGCTTTTGCAATAGTTTACCAAATATCATTAGTCTTGTTTTCTTATTCTTGCTCTGTAGCTATGGACATGTTTTTTATACTTCACGGTAATGGAAAAAAGAGGTTTTTTTCATGATATGATTTTTTTTTAATTTTCATTCCTAAAGTGTTTAATAAATTTAATATATTTAAATGAAATTCAACTATATTTCATTCTTCCATATGGCTATTTTTCATCAACCGTATATCTTTTTCATAGAATAAAAAGAAATAAAACATTTTGAAAATAGTAATATTTAAAGATTTTTTTTTTTTTTTTTTTTTTTTTTGTATGGAGAAAAGTGTATTTGTGTATTTCTGTCGGCCGATTATCTACGCTATGGGATATAGGCCCTATGGGGTGGGTTGCCCTCCGTGGGGGTCTTTCTAAGGGAACCTAACCCGTATTTACGCAAGGTTCGAATAAAACCACGGAAAACTTCGAACGGTTAGGCCGACGGTCGCGATTGGGTTCGAACCCAGCACTTACCGTCTACCAGTTTGGAGGTTAGAACCTCGCGGCCACTGGTGGGGCATATGGAGAAAAGACTTTCTTAACAATTATTTACAGTAAAATAACTTTCTCTCTTTTAAAAAAATCGATCTTGGCAGCATAAATTTTAGATTATATAAAAAAGTGTTGAGAAAAGTCTTTTTAAGTGGTTAGCTAAAAAACCTTTTTTATTTTTTTTTTAACGTCACAAGCTGCAAATAGTAAAGAGTTTTTTTTTAACACGAAAAAAAAAAATATTTCGTGCCTTAAATGATCAAACAAACTTAGGAAATCAGAAAAAAAGCTTTATTTTTTTATTGCCGTTTTTGGGCGAAAATTATAGAGCAAATAACATTTGAGAAAACTGAAGGTTTAAAGAATTTGCGGAAAGGTAAAAAGAAAGAAAAACATAAGAAGCTTAAGATTTAGTTTTTATAATGTTATTTTCCATTATTTATTACTTGATCTGTGAAGAATAATTGAAAAATGATGTTAAAATAAGTAAAGGAAGTAATCTTTTCTGACGATTTTTTGAAAATTAATAACAAATGATGAATTTAAGGAGAGTAATGTGTGGTGTTCTTATACAATGCTTTCAAATAAATTCAAACAGCCAATAATTTTTGATATCATAAAAAATATTCCCAAGTAATAATAAGATAACGCAATTCCGGAGCCATAATATAATAAATATACATAAACAATTACAATTACAATAATGCATACTGTAAAAAAAGGTGACGTTTAATTTCATTGGAAATGTATATTATTAAAAATAACCACGATATAAAACATTATGAACACTGAATTCACCATGCGGTTCAAAGAAGAGGAAATTAAAATATGTAAGTTAGTTTAGCATGTAAAGAAATTTTACAGGATTTGACTTTTTCAAACGTGATCGCAATTTGCTTTTTAAGAGTGTGGGTCGTAAAAGCTCCTCAAGTGGTTTTAAATTAAACTAACTAAAAAAAAAAGTTTTTATAAGCTTTGAGAAACAGCTATCGAACAGAAGAAGAAAAAAAGAAAAAAAAATCTGCAAATAGTTCAAGATGCAATATTTCATTTTCATCTAGTACAAGAGCGTTGTGGTGAAAAAAAATATATTTCAGTCGTTCGCCAAAGCTGTTCAAAAAAAAGTAGAATAACAAAAAACAAAACAAAAAAAAATTTGGCGAATTTTTCCCCCCATTCAGAAATATTTTAGAATAATAGCCTAACCTTTATTTTTGAAAGAAGTTTTAATTTAAACATGTTGATTGTTTATAATAGAAAGATCAGTTAATCACTAGGCAATATTAAATTCCGGTGTATGCATGCTTTAACCCTTTAATTCCCATGCTAAAACACGTTCTAGAAATTATGTAGTTCATTTCACACCAGAAAAATTCAATGGCTAATTTCGTTTTATTTAAATACGGAATGTTCTGTATTGATTAAAGCAAATATTGTTGTTTTAATTATCTGGTGGAAACTGAAATACACGAATTAAAATATCTCGGGCGGTTTGGGATCCAGAGGGTTAAACTGCCCTTATTCATACAAAATATTTTTTCATATTTATTGATAACATACTATACACACTGAGAACCATACTTTCTCACCAACATTTGTTGTTTTTCACTAAACCGTTAATTTTGATTGCGAAATTTTTAAAGCTGCCTTTCTAAAATTTGAAAACTAAACTCTCGCATTTCAAAGTTAGGGATTGATTCAACACCACCAGGACATTTAGCAGCTTTAGTTTTATTGACAATATGTATGCTGTAGTTAATTTGTAGGAATTATCCTAAAAACAGGGCTCCCAAATGGACCGCCAATAGGACATCAATATTTTCTTAGAAATATTTTCGTTTTATATTTTTCTTGCAAAGCAGATATTGAGCATACTGAGCAGAAACCGCCCTTGCAGGGTAATTTTGGCACAAATACTAGAGAAACCTACTGTGAAATTTTCTGTAGTGTGTTCAGTTCGCGGACCAATTGGGCATCCTGTAAAAGCATCTCGTCCATGATTTTGTCCACTTATTAAGTTTCGTATAACTGTTTTTTGTTGTTGTTGTTGTTTATTTTTTAGAAATTGCAAATAGGGTCAAATAGATCCCACCATAGGCAATCAGAGAATAAATCAAAGCTTTCTATCATTAACATCGTTTGAAGAGAAAGAAAGAAAATTTTTGGCTTCCTACCAAATGTAGTTGATTTGATGTCACAATGTGCAGAGTGTTACCATTCAAGTGCATAGCTGTCAACATCTTCCGCTTTCTCAGCCCAGAGAAAATTTACGATGAATCTTGCTATTTCAAAGCAACGTTATCCACTGATTAAATAAGGCAGAAATTTCTGTTGAATTTTTCCGGGTTCGAAAAATCAGAAGAGTTGGAAGCTATGCAAGTGAGTGTAGGTGTTTCCCTGATTTTGTTATTTCTATGTTCTTGTGTTCAGATGTACGAAAAATTAGCTTTTCTACGAAATGAATCATCGCGTCGTATGAACATTATAAATACCTACTGGTGTTTAAATTAACTACAGAGTCACGCTTTTACAAATCTTAGACATTTAAGTAATATATGGATTTCAGTACTGATGGGATTAACCCTATCAATGGCGCTAGCTAGCTACACAATTTTAGTTCCAAAAATGACAAATGGCACCACGAAAATTTAAATGAAATTTTTGTTTCGTAATTAAAGAAAGAAAAAAATAACGGATTTTTAATTTCAAGAAATTTGTTTGAATATTCAATTATTTTACCCTTTTACGAACAAATTACTTTTGCCCCTGAAAATGATGGCTAATCAGTATAATCATAATCGCAAATAATCAGTTATTTTTTACCATCGCATTTTTTATAGCATACGTTGTAATAATTATAAGTGAAATTATTTTCTAGATTTTTGAACACTATTTTCGATAGAATTAGAAAAATATCGAATTTTTTTTACAAGCATTCTGTGTTTTCATTTATGTTAACATTAATTTTGTTGTCATTAAAAACAGTTTTCAAACATTAGAAACTTTAGTGCAAAGCAAAATAAATCTTAATGAATTATAAATATAGTGTCTATTACACTTGAATAGAATAAGAACATATGAGCAAACTGAATATTCAATGGAGATTTATTTTAACCTGAAACAATCATTCAAATTTCATTTTACGAAATGAACACTGGAAATAGAATTCCAATCGGTTTTCTGATGAAGCACGATTGCCGATTTTCATTTACAAGATTAATTTATCAGTAGTACAAATATTTCATTGTAGCCTAAATATGCATTGTATAATAGAAGATATGCAGTCTTCTCTGTAGCATTTGAACGGAATAAAAGCAGATTAAATTTTCAGTTAAAACTTAATTTAAACTGAAACAATAAAACATATTTATTTTCACGATATCAGCCGTGAAAATGACATTTCAATCGGGTTTCTCTTGAGACTCGAAATGCTGTATGTCATCCATGATTTCCATTTTTGATTTATAACGGGTACATATTTCTAAGGAAAGTAAATTGTTTTGTTTATTAACTCTTTGAGGCCTGATGATGTTTACAAATTTTCATTCGGCTGGCACAAATTTTCTTTAAAAAAAGTTTATTTGAATTATGTTATTAGAAAAATGTTCTAACTAATCAAGGCACGTTTTATTTCCTTTTATTGGTGGTTCCCGAAGCAAGATTTTTAAAGAAGCATTACCCCGAACCAGATTCGGGCTGGGAAAGCAAAGCATTAATAAATTATGGGTGAAACTGGCCTGCCACTGCCGATTATTTTTATATTTTACACCAATTGTTTTAAAGCGTGAACTTGATAGTATGTTTGCAATATATATTTGTAAGTTCTCTCAACATCCATGTAAAGCATTTTTGCTTTGAGATTCTGGTGCGAGGTATAGTTAAAAAACAACCGCCATTGTCGCAGCTCTGATGAAGTGAAAATTATTCAGGGTTCATGTAATCTTATCTTTGGGAATTCAGCTGATTTCAGGAGTTTGAATACTAATAGTTGCGTAAAGTAATGATTGGCATTAAAACACAGAAATGATTTCATTAAATAAGTGACTTTTGATTTCCAGAAACCTGTGCAGTTTTTCTGATACGCACAAAACCTATTACTTTAACTCTATTAATGTAACCACTGTTTGTACAAGTTCTGTTATTTTCTAGGAGAAAAAAAAGGTCAGTTTTTTTTTCTTTTTATTTTATTAAAAAAGCAATTGAGTTCAAATGCGAGAAATTTCGTCTTAATTAAGGACAGATTTTCTATAAAAAAATACAGGAATACGAAGACTTTCCAGTTCTGGGAATTACAGGACCCAAATCAACCCTTTGTTACCATTACGTATACAAATTTATTAGTGATACAATATTCGTAAAGAAGCAAAGATGCATAAAATATATTCATATTTTGAATTCTTAGTAGTTAAAAATTGTAGAGAATAGACTTATAAGTTCACTATTTTGTATGTTACTATATTGAAATAGTAATCATCGTCTTATGGGGACAGAAATTTCTTCAATGCAATTATAACTTTTAAAAATATTTATATCAATCCTGATAGAGTGTGTTGGAAGTAAATTCTATAAAGCTGATTAATTTATGGCTACCAAGAGTGACTATTTTTATTTTCTGTTGCACCAGTATTTTTCTAATTCAAATTTCCAACTATATTTTTCATGTGTATGCTGTCAAAATGTTTGTCGAGGACTTCTGCTTAGAAAAACTAGTTCTTGTTGGCGAGTACCCGAAGGCCAAGATAGATTGCTAAAATTTCCATTTAAATTGCACCCAGCGGGTTGGAAGACAGACTTCTGCAAAAGAAGATGTTCGACAAAAAAGCCAATAGATAGCAGCACCAAACAATGCCACCTCTTCAATGAATCTCTGAAGGAGAGGGAAAGGTTTCTTCATAGACCTATACCCATGGTAACTGTGTGCTAGTTAGGATTAACCCTTTCCGGCACACTGTGCCCGGCCTGGGATATCTAATTTTAATTTCAAACTTGCAAGCGGCATCAATAATATTTTAGTAAAATTTTGCTTTTACAATAAAAGCTGTTTGTAAGGAATTCAAAGTACCTAAAATATTCATTTGTGAATTCCGGTGTCAGCTGATAATTTCTTATTTTACTAACAGATTTTGCTCGTGCCGGAAAGGGTTAAAGAAAAACAGCCGTCTGTGGCAGCATTGATAAATGGATTTAAAAAACGATTATTTATAAATGTATATTTTAAAAAACAAAATAAAAGGCAAATCAATGACGATTATGAATCTACTCTTTTCATAGTTCCTGGGCTCCCAAAAGGTTCGCGAATTGAACACCAAAATATTTTAACAGATAATTTCATAGTAGGTTTCTGTAGCATTTGTGCTAAAACTAACCTCCGAAAGAGTTTTCTGCGCAATTTTCAAGAAAAACATAAAAAAAAAATCTTTCTAACAAAATACTGATGTTCAGCTGGCAGACCATTTGGGAGCTCTGCAGTTTCCAAAATTATAAAACACTAGATATACCAGGTACATGCCAAATATAAGTAATATACAAGAATTCTGACGTCATTGTCGGTCATTTCGGAATCATGTTAAAAATTTCTTGCACTGGAATACTGAAACACAAAAAACTAATAGAGGAATTCTTTGATTAATGAAGGTATAACTTTTTTTTAATAAAAAATGGTATTCAAAATGTTTTAGCAAATTCCGTCTATATCTTTTTAAAGGTGTTACTAAATCTGACATAAATTTAATCAGAAATTGCAAATACAATCCAGGAAATTAAAAAAAGAATAGTAGAATTTATTCATGGTAAATCCTTTATTACATAAAACAAAAATAACTATTCATATTTTCTCTTGAAAATTCTGAATTTCCGAACAAAATATTCGACAGCTATGACAGAACAGCCTTAAAATATTAACCAAATTTATTGACTTATATTTTGATCGAGATTTTACTAATCTTTTTATGCACTAAGCAAATAAATCATCCTTATAAGATTATTCAAAGTATGCTTTTGCTTTAAATTCAATAACTTAAATATTGGGAAAGAAATTCTCTAACATTTTATCTTTTATTGTATGAAGTAAAGTATTTAAAGACCTAAGTACTGAATTCAGAGAACCCCAAAAGACACGAACTTAAGCCTCAGAAAACTTTCCTTGATGTATTGCATCATGAAAAATATTTGTAAACGACAGAAATGTTTGCTATTTCAAAGGGTTGATTTTTTGTATGTCAACAATATCTTAAATAAATTCTAAACGTAATGGAATTTTGAAAATGTCTACAAAACTGTAAAAATAAACTATACAACAAGGCTTCAAACATTTGTAGAAGGAAAAAAGTAATAGTAATCTTATTTATGTCATATTATTTCATAGTAGAATTGACATGAAAGAAAGATTGCAATTTTACTTGCGCGGCCTTAGGTTTCTGACATTTGGGGGGGGGGGGGATGAGAAAAAGAGAGGTCATATTGAAATTGAACATTTAATATCTTAAAATGTATATGATTTTAAAATAAATTTTTATTGTGATGAATAATATAAGTTCTTTTATTTCAATTCAATATTTTTATTTAAGCACATGAATAGCGCTGGGATATAATATATAACACTTAAGGTCACTTATTTTCCGAATTTCTCTCCGTAATATTAACACTAGAACCGCCATTAGGGGTCATTATGACCCGTAACAATTCGAAAATAGCCTATCCGTACCAGAATTTTTTGATAATACTTGTTAAATATGAGCAGAATAAAATAGGCTAATTAAATAAAATAAAAAATTTCAAATAAAAATTCTGGTTTCAATCACTTTTTATAAAAATTGCACAAAATAGCCGGCGGTTCTAGTGTTAAGTCTATGTGCATTCGATGCATTTTTATTTTCAAATATCTCCTCAGAACATTAATAATTTACCGTGTTCTTTTCTTATAGAATCTCCTTTTTTTGTTAGATCTCAAAACATTTCTAAAATCTTTGTTTAATTTAATGTTTTATGTTTTAAAAACTTAAAAAGTGAAAGTAAAATTAAAATAAAAAGTAACTATTTATCAAACTCAAGATACCGAACTCCTGAATAAAATATCCGCCAGTTTTTACAAAACAGCTTTAAAATATTAACCAAATGTATTGACTTATATTTTGATCGAGATTTTACTAATCTTTTTATCCACTGAGTAAATAAATCATCCTTATAAAGTTATTCAATGTATGTTATAGCTTTAAATTCAATGACTTAAATATTGGGAAAGGAAATTCTCTAACATTTTAACTTTTATTGCATACAAAGAAGAATTTATATTTCTAAGTACTGAATTCAGAGAACCTAAAAAACGCCAATTTCAGCTTCAGAAAACTTTACTTGATGTATTGCATCATGATAAAATTTTGCAAACGACAAAAAGGTTCGCTATTTTCAAAAGGTTGATTTTTTGTATAGCAAAAATATCTTAAATAAATTCTAAACGTGATGGAATTTTGGAAGTGTCAACAAAACGGTAAAAATAAACTATACAACGGTGTTTCGAATATTTGTAGCAAGAAAGAGTAATAGTAATCTTTTTTATGCAATATTATTTCGTAATGGAATTGAAATGGAAGAAAGATTGCAATATTTCTTATGGGGTGTCAGTATGACAATTGACAAAAAAATGAAAAAGAAAAAAGTCTCTTTGAACATTTATTATGATAAAATGTAAACGATTTTAAAATAAATTTTTTATTGCATCGAATAATATAAATTTGTTCTTTTATTTCATTTCAGTTGTTTTATTTAACCCGTTCGTGCCCAGCATCTTTTGCGTAAATTTCATTTGGTTGGCACTACTATTTTTAGAGGATTTAAGTTTAGTTCATTAATCACGAAAATGCATCATTTAAATAAAATAATTATTGCTTTTCTTTTTTACCGGTGTCAAAAACAGTGCTGAATGCACCTTTTGAAGCTTCCTTAAAAAGGGACGCTAGGCACTAATGGGTTAACCACATGAATGGCGGTGAGATACAATATGTAAAATACACGGTTACTCATTTTCCTAATTTTACTCCAAAATCTTAAGTCTATGGGCGTTTAATTCATTCTTATATTCAAAACATCTCCTTAGGAAATTAATATTTTCAATTTCTTTTTTCAGTGTTCTTTCTTAAAAAAATGACCTTTTTTTCCTTAGATCGCAAAATATTTCTAAAATCTTTTTTAATGTCATATTTTCTGTTTTAGAAATTTACAAAGCGGAAGTAAAATTAAAGTAAAAATAACTATTCAAACTTACTTTTGAAAACACCAAATATCTGAATAAAATTCGGCAAAATAGCTCTAAGATATTAACCAAATTTATTGACTTACATTTTGATCGAGATTTTATTGATGTTTTTATCCACTGAGCAAATAAATCATCCTTATAAGATTATTCAATGATATTTTTGCTGTAAGCTCAATAACGTAAATATTGGAAAAGGAAATTCTCTGACATTTTATCTTTTATTGTATGGAGTGAAGTACTTAATGTTCTAAGTACTGAATTCAGAGAATGTAAAAGGACGCGAATTTCAACTTCAGAAAACTTTTCCTAATGCATTGGTTCATGATAAAGATTTGTAAACGACAGAAAGGTTCACTATTTTCAAAAGGTTGATTTTTTTTTTTTGTATATCAACAATATCTTAAATAAATTGTAAACGTGATGGAATTTTGAAAATGTCAACAAAAAGGAAAAATAAACTATACAACAGGGTTTCCAATATTTGTAGAAGCAAAGAGGTAATAGTAATTCTTTTTTATGTAATATTATTTAGTAGCAGAATTGACATGGAAGAAAGATTGCAATTTTATATATGGGGTCTCAGGGCTGTCTTGGAAAAAAATAAACAAAAGAGAGGTCATTTTCCACATGTAATATCATAAAATGTATATATTTTTAAAATTTTTTTTTTTTATTGGGATGAATAATATAAATATTTTCTTTTGTTCCATTTCAGTTCTTTATTTAACCACATGAATGGTGGTGGGATATATTAGAAAACACTTAAGATGACACATTTTCTGAATTCCCCACCACAATGTTAAGTCTAATGGTATTTCTTGCATTTTTATATTCAAAATATCTTTTCAGGCAATTAATATTTTGAAATTCTTTTTACAGTGTTCCCTTCTTATAGAATTCCCTTTTTTAGATCTCAAAATATTTTTTAAATTTTTGTTTAACCCTTTCCGGCGCAGTGTTACCACTCCGGCAACACCTAATTTTAATTCCAAACTTACCAACGGCACCAATAATATTTTAGAAAAATTTTGCTTTAACAATGACAGCTTAAATCAGGGAATTCTTAATTTCTAAAAAAGCCTTTTGTAAATTCCGGTGTCAGTCAACAATTTCTTATTTTGCGATAAGAATTTGTCTGCGCCGGAAAGGGTTAATTTATTATTTTATGTTTTAAAAACTTACAAGGTGGAAGTAAAATTAAAATAAAAAAATATTCAAACTTTATTTTGAAAAAAAAAAAAAAAAAAAAAAAAAAACGAAATTCTGAATAAGATATCCATCAGATTCGATAATAAGCCTTAAAATATTAACCAAATTTATTGATTTATATTTTGATCGAGATTTTACTGATCTTTTTATCCACTCGGCTAATAAATCATTGCTATAAGATTAGTCAATGTATGTTTTTGCTTCGCATTCAATAATGTAAATATTAGTAAAGAAAATTCTCTAACATTTATCTTTTTATTGTATGAAGAGAAGTATTTAAAGTTCTAAGTACTGAATTCAGAGCATCTAAAAGGACGCGAATTTCAACTCCAGAAAACTTTTCTTGATGTATTGCCTGACGATAAATATTTGTGAACGACAAAAAGGTCACTATTTTCAAAAGGTTGATTTTTTTGTGCATCAACTATATGTTAAATAAGTTCTAAATGTGATGGAATTTTGAAAATGTCAACAAAACGGAAAAATTTAAATCGAAAATGGTGTCTCGAATATTTGTAGAAGGAAAAAGTTAATAGTATTTTTTTTATATTGCTATTTGTTAATAGAATTGACATGGAAGAACGATGACAGTTTTACTTATGGGGCTTAGGACCCTGTCAGTTGGGATAAATGAAAAAAAAAATAATAATAATTTCAAACTTTTGATATTTTAAAATGTATATGATTTTAAAATAAATTTTTAATGGCATGAATAATATAAGTATGTTCTTTTATTTCATGTATTTAACTCCTATCAATAGCGGTGTGATATAATATATACTTTTAACTACCAAATGAGAGATTCACTAGAGGATTTTAAAAATAATTTTTTTCTAATAATGTATCTGAAGAAAAGTTTTTATACTTTTTCAGAGAAATTTCCTTGTAAATTCTGGTGTCATTTAATCATTTTAGCAATCCGCATAAAGTTAAAAAAATTGCAAAATTTGGAATTAGTATTTATAGCAGAATCCAAACTGTCAGATATTTGTCGAGCAAAAAATTGGCATAATAGCTTACATGCAAGATTATAAAACAGTTTTTGGAGCTAGAACAAAATATTTTGTGCCTTATTTTACTTTAAATTGTAATAATTACTCTGATTCTAAATTATTTTGCATTAAAAGCACTTTTATTTTTTAACAAGAAGTTTCATTCGGCTAATAAAAATTCTTAATAGTTTTCAATAGTTTAATCACATAATATTTTTTTTCCAACAATAAAAATAAAATTTTAGATTCTGTTCTTACAGACTAATAGAAACATACGTTTTAAATATTTTATGGAAATATATTTAGAAGTTTTTGCGATATCGTACTCCCAACACGTCATTTGGAGAATGACGGGTTCCCCAAACACGTCTTTTGGAGAAAAACGACCAGTAGCGGCTCGTCAGGGAGTGCTGCATCCGATTTTTCACACCACAAAAATTTAACAGAATTTTTCATATTATTTATTCGACAAATTTTGTTGATTAAATAAAACTGAAATAACCATATAATTTTAGTGGTGTGAAAAAATTGATGCAGCACCCCCTAACCAGCCGCTACTGAAAACGACAATAATGTTTCGAAAATGCTACTTCTGCTATTCCTGCCACCAAAACTGGCATAATTCAATACTTTTGTTTTTCTTGCCCGCAAAATGTGTTCAAGTTCTGGGCTATTAATTCTGGGTTATAATTAGTTATATTAAAGAATTCGCCGTCGATCGTTGATTTGATTTGAATATTATTAATTATAGCTGCCCACTTTTACGCATTTTTCCTACCACAAAAATTTTGTAGCAAATATTAACTTATTTAATCGTCAAACTCTTAAGATTAAACAAATGGTAAATATCTGTACAGTTTTAGTTGTATCAAAAATGTGTAAAAGTTGGCAGCTATGCATTAACCATATTTTATATAAACTTCCGACAATCTCCAATTCTGTTCCAGCTAATAGAGAATTTAACAAGTTGGAAATTGCACGTGAAGCGTAGCAAATGAGGTGCGTTCGTACGATAACGAAGTTTTTAAATATTCAGATTTTGCTGATATGATAGAGCGTACTTTGGATACAGTATAGTGGTCGAAATCTTTGTGTTCCTGTAAATATGCAGGGAGTAATTTTTATTATACTTCATTAACGTATATCTTATTCATAAAATGTGAAGTAGTTTAATATAATTAAAACAAGCCCAAACAATTTTTTCCCGTATAACATTATTTAGTGGAATACATTTGTGTGGCCCTGTAATTTAATAATAAATATTCTTTGCATCACATATTGTACAGAATGTATATTTTAGTACATACTTCATAGATTCATGTCGATTCTATTATGTTCAAATGAGTGTAACACAATTAAAATGCATTTGAAACTTTTCCCCCCATTGATCGTAATGTAACGGAATACTTTTGATTGTCCCTGTAATTGATCTATCCATCCGATTTTCATAAAATTTGAAATGACTAGACAAAATTATGTAATAATTATACTTTTTAAATTTCAAACGATTAAAATGCATTTGAAACTTTTTTCCCTATTGACCGTAATGTAACGGAATCCTTTTGATTGTCCCTGTAATTGATCTAGCCATCCGATTTTCATAAAATTTGAAATGACTCGACAAAATTATGTAATAATTAAGTATTTTAAATTTCAAACGATTCGGTTGTGTAGTTTTTGCGTTGTTATATGCGGACAGACAGACGGACTGAGCGACAACAATAGGTGCTACGTATTTACACAATTACGAACGCACCTAAAATGTTGTTTTCTAACGTTATTTTCCAAAACTCAGTACACAATTTTCTCGTATTCTCATTAGTTCTAGTTTAAAAATTTTTCCTCTCCAACCAATAAAAATTATTTCTCCATTCTGAACTACCGAATCGATGACAACAATAAATGGAAGATAAATCTTACATTCATCTCCGAAATTCTATATAGATTTTTTTTTCTGTTACATGGAAAACATTCCGTGATCGGGATAGTAAAATTTCTTCTATCAAAATTTCTGATGTGAATTCGAAGTTTTTAAATTGGAAATAGAAGCAAAACTGACAACCCAGGTCAGCAGAAGAGTCCTCTTAAAATTAGGCTCAAAGTGCATAAGAATTATGTTATAAATGCAGGAATTGGAGAAATGTGTAATTGTTAAACATTGTTGGAAATTCATTCATCACTTTAGTTAAAAAGAATATAAAATTATTGAAAAATGAAGTTAAATTTTAGTTATAACTTTTTATGAAACTTACAATATTTATAAATTTGTTTCTTATTTAGAGAACGATTTGACCAGCACCCCTTTTCTCTCTCCAGTGTTGAGGGATCCTGATTCTTTCAGCTATTTCCGGTCAGTTGCGTCATTTTTTAAGATGTTTGAACTTCTGTTTTCACCCGTTCAATAAATTCATTCAGCCAGCAATCGTAGCCATAAACGACGAGTTCTTTTGAACCCATTTCACTTTTTTTTTCCACTGAAAAAGGGAATCACAGAATCCTTGAAACGATCGTATGTAACAATTTGCGAGCTTTATTTCTAAGCATTTGTGCGTTATAAAATTGTTTTTTTAGTTTTTAATTTATGTACGAATACTCCCAAAAAGTTTTTGATTCGTGATCATAAATTTCGAATATTTTAAATGTTTAAAAGTCCTGAGACTTCCTGTAGAAATAATTTGTTTGATTTTATTATTAATATTCATTACAAATATTTTATCAACAATATAGCCATCATTGATTTTATTAAATGTTTTCAACATTACATTGGCTACGTCTCACTGAAGCATTTCTAAAATCCCGATGAATCCGAGGTTCTCACGCTGTAACGAATTTCTCTTATTATTAAAAAAGATAATTCCATTCACATGCATAAACCTTAAAAGCAGTAGCGGCTCGTCAGGGAGTGCTGCATCAAATTTTTCTTACTCCTAAAACTTAATAGAACCTTTTATATTATTTATTCGGCAAACTTGGTTGATTAATTAAAACTTAAATCACTTTACAATTTTAGTGGTGTGAAAAATTTCATGCAGCACCCCCTGACGAGATTCTACTGTTTAAAAGTGTCTTAACACAGGGATTCAAGCGCTGCGCCAGAAATCCCTGACATTCATCACTAAATTTTAATGATATTATTCGTCTTAATCTCAATAAATCTGCCATTCAAAACTAAACCAACGTCAAGACCAAGAGAGAGAAAAATTTCTCTTCTCTTGGTTCTACGTCTGGTTAGTAATTCGATAATTCATGTATTAACCCATTAGTGCCTAGCTTCCCTTTTTAGGGACGCCTCAAAAGGTGCATTCAGCACTGTTTTTGACACCGGTAAAAAAGAAAAGCAATAATTATTTTATTTAAAATGATGCAATTTTGTGATTAATTAACTAAACTTAAATCTTCTAAAAATAGTGGTGCCAACTAAATAAAATTTACGCAAAAGATGCTGGGCGCGAATGGGTTAATATCTAATATTTTCCAGCGCAATTTCAATGATAAAAATTAATTGAAAAAAAATAATTATTTTTTATCTATATATATATTCGCCGATGCTCGGTTTGATCGCGTCTCGTGTTACGCCGCAGAATTGTGTGCTCATGAAGACTATTCCAACTTGTGCTTCAGTGGTAACTTTACCTAGATATGTCCCCAGTAGCCAAACAATATTGGACCAATATTGGCTACATCTTGGAGCAATATTGGCATATTGGCGCTATATTGGCATGAAATATTGCTCCAATATTGTGGTGTTTACATTTTGCCCTTATTTAGCCAATAATTGCAGCCACTATTATGCCAATATTGGGGGTTTTTTGGCAATATTGCCAATAAAACGCCAATATTGGTTAAATATTGGAATTTCATTGGAAATATTTCCAATGTTATGCCAACATTTGTACATTATTGGCGTTTTATTGGTAATATTTCCAATGAAAACAAAATCTTGGCACAATATTGGCTGCAAAAATTGGTTAAATAGGAGCAAAATGTAAACATCCCAATATTGGAGCAATATTGACATTTTATTGGCAATATTTCCAATTAATGAAATATTGGCGCCCCGTTGGACCAATATTGCTTTGCTACTAGGGGTAGAGAGAACTGCTAAGCTGTCCATCGTAGCTTAAATGGTAGAGCACTTAGAGCGCTATTCCAAAGGTTCCGGGTTCGATATCCAGCTTCAAAATTTTTCACTCTCTTGGCTCTACGTCTGGCTAGTAATTAATAAATCATGTAATGAATATTCGGCACGTGTGTGTTTAATTTATTTATTTATTTATATATGTATTTATTGAAAAAAGGTTGTTCATATAATTATTCAGATTTCGATTCTATTTTAAACTTTTGATGGTAAACGTTTTTTTTTAATTTAACAAAAATTACTTGTTTTATTTTATTTTCAGTTTACAAAATTATTTCACAAAAAATAAAAATTTAAAGAATAGAAACATATCAAAATAATGGGAAGGTAACAAATTTGGAAATTCATTTGCCCTTGGAGCTCATACCAGAATTTGTTCCAAAAAATTGCATTAATCCGAAATTAGAAATTCATACCAAAAAACCTAGTCATTTCCCACGTAAACGCCGCAAATCAGATTAGTCAATTTCCTATCATAATTTGTTTTAAATAATAGGCGACTTACTGTTGCTTAGCATTTATTTGACTTCATCTTTTAAATAAAGTTTCCGGCATGAAAAATAATTAACTAAAAATTACGGTAAATAGTAAATTTCGGATTTTTTTTAGTAGCGAATTATCAGCAATGAAATAATTTTATGAGAACTATTTTAAATTTCTGACATAAATACAAAATGTGTGATACAAAAAATCTACGTAATCGGAAACACTAATTGCTACCATGGACTTTAGAAGCTTAAACAGAAAATCAACACTATTTGGTAATAATCCATTTTCAGTGTATTTTCAGCAAATATTAATTTTGCATCTAATAACGCCTTAACTAGTTTGCCCGAACGGCGTTCGGGCAAGAGGAATTTGCCTATTTCATCATTTAAGGCTTTTTGACACCATATTTATTTTTTAGAAATTTTTCATACTATTGAAAGGCGGAAGTGTTTAGACTAAATTTTAAGACTATTTTATTTAAATAATAGTGGTGTGAGTCCGCTATTTTCAATTTATTGAACGGAAAAGAATTAAACAGTTAAAGGGTTTAAACTAACTAATTCTTCATTGGGTTACATTGTAGTAAATAACATTTGTTATAAAACTCCTTATAGCTAACAGAAGCAAGACTAAAAAAAAAAAAGTAACATAAAATAAAAAAAGAACTTTATAATTAAGTTTATTTCTAAAGTAAAACAAAACCTCTCATAAACTCTAAAAAGCATTGATATTTCCTCTGTAAAAAAGCTTTGGTGCGTAGAAGCGTAAACCTTAAAGAAAAAAGTCTGAAAGATCGTTTTATGTGGTTAGGATAATAAAAAAATAAAAATAAAACTTTTCTTATTTTACCTATAAGCGCTAAGATTTTTTCTTTCAACGACATGAAATAATCTCATGAATAAAATTTGTCAGCAGAAGTTACAAATCAAGACCTTTTTTTTTACTTTAGTTGTGCCGGAAACTAAAAATGATAAAAGAAATTAAAAAAAAAAAATGAAAAATAAAGATTGCTGAATAAAGCTAGAATTTTTAAAGATTTAATATTTTCTAGCATTTTCTATCAATTAATAACAAGAAACATTTTACCACAAATTTTCAGGGGAAAAAAAACTACAGATTAAAAAAAAAATGTTTGAAGAACGCTGCCGTTTAATGTAAAAACTAAAAATGTTTTAAAAGCTATTATTATTCATTATTTCGTATGAAGAAGAGTGGTGAAAATGTTTAAAAAGCTCTTAGCGCTTCAATATTAAGCAGAAAAATTAAAATTATTATCCTGACATTATTCCATAAAAATCATGTTCTTGTATTATCAATCTGTCATTTAAGGATGTTATTTACATGCTTGGTTATTTAAATGGTTTATTGCAATAACTTTCTACATCAGCTAAACCTTTAAAATACATTGATAAAACATATAAAGCATAATAATTATTTTTAAATAAAAAAATAATAATGGACGATTATGAAATAACTATTCTGAAATATGAACCTCTAGCAGCATACCGCGCTTAGAAACTGTAGGAAATTTTGATTTTAAGATTTTTGAGATATAACCCCAGTAGCCAAACAATATTGGACCAATATTGGTTACATCTTGGAGCAATATTGGCATATTGGCGCAAAATTCGCATGAAATATTGCTCTAATATTGGGGCGTTTACATTTTGCTCTTATTTAGCCAATATTTGCAGCCAATATTATGCCAATATTGGGATTTCATTGGAAATATTGCCAATAAAACGCCAATATTGGTTAAATAGTGGAATTTCATTGGAAATATTTCCAATGTAACGTCAACATTTCTACAATATTGGTGTTTTATTGGGAATATTTCCAATGAAATCCCTATATTGGCATAATATTGGCTACAAATATTGGCTAAATAAGGGCAAAATGTAAACATCCCAGTATTGGAGCAATATTTACGTTTTATTGGCAATATTTCCAATTAATTATATATTTGCGCAACATTGAACCAATATTGGTTAGCTACTAGGGAAGCTCCACATTAATATATAAATCTACACTTAACTTTAACAATTATGGTTACTGTGCCAAAATTTGAAAATTTTGACTAGGAACACTTGCTTTTTTTATTGGAATATGATCTTTATAATGAAACCTGTAAATTGTGTTTGAACGGCACTACGAGAACTAGGGTTCTAGACAAATTTGGAAGAAAAACTCCGGCTCTAGACAGATTAAGAAGAAAAGGAGAACACTAAACCGAAAGGTACAAAAAAGCAACAGAAATCAAAACATTCTATTGTGATAATAAAAGAGCTGATCATTTACGAAAAAAAAGTTTACAATTAAATTTTAAATAAAATATCTCGTGTTCACTAAATAGTATAAAATTTTTTTATGGAGTTATAAACAAATCAAACATTCAGATAAAATGATAAAAATAGACGTTTCGGTAATCTTCTATGACCATCTTCAAGAATAGTTTGTTACATTGATTTTTTAAGAACAAATTCAAACCGACTTGAATTTGTTCTTGCATAGGTCATTGTCAGATACGACTAGAATCGAGACTAACAAGAAAGACAGGCTACCGCGGTGCATTCCATCGTACCTTCGTATCTTTTTACAGACAGCTGGAGTCACGTGATGCTCGAATACACGAATGCGGGTACACGAATAGAACACTACGCCATTCTACCGGTCTATAAAAAAGATACTTGGTATGCAGAGCGGTAGCCTGTTTTCTTTCGTTAGCCTCGGACTAGAATAACATGATATAAACGGGCTACGTCATGGAGCTCAAGAGATAAAGTTGTTCGCTTAAGAGCGTACACTAGTCACGCGGTAAAAGCCGATCCCTAATGGTAAGTCTATGGGGACGTTCTTTTCAAATATATCGCTCAAATTTTAATATTTTTACACGATTTTTTTTTTTGCATAGAATAGCTAAGAACGATCTACAACCGGCCTAGTTTTTACTTTTTCAATTTTGATTGTATATTTTTTATATAATGATAATTTCAATTTCAGAACCGGTTTCGAAAGTTAAAGTAATTTAAAAAAAAATCTGAAATCAAATTTGAAAAAGTAAAAACTAGGCCGGTTGTAGATTGTCCTCAACTGTCCTGTGCAAAAAAAACCGTGTAAAAATATTAAAATTTGAGCGAGATATTTCAAAAGAACGCCTCCATAGACTTACCTTTAGCGATCGGCTTTTACCACGTGACTAGAGTACGCTCTTAAGGGCACTACACAGTCACTTTTTCTTCATGTACGGGAATGCAACCACCTAATGGAGATTACTGTCTGTCCACTGGACTCACCCTATCCCTTTAGGGTCTATATCCCATGTGTTGATAATCAGCCGTCATAAAACAAACCAAACCGTAGAGTATTTACAGCAGAGAATCCTTGCTGCAGCCCATGGTTTCTGTGTTGGAATCGAAATGCATGTGCGGTACTTCGCTCATTCAGGTAATAAATCTTTACAATATCTCCATGTTCTTTACCTGCAAGCGGCAAATTATTTAAAGTGCAAGAATGGAAAGTACCTGACACCTTTTCATAGAGCTGTTCTTTCACGTAACCCTTTAACGATCATAGCATTTTCATTGCTAAGATGTCAAAATAAATGAGTGACACCGGTAATAAAGAACAAATATATTTCTAAATAAGAAAACGTGATTTTTCACATACTAAATAAAAGGGATATTTCTAGATAAAAATACCGGTGTCAGTGTTGCGCATCGGAATTAAAATTTTGTGGTTTCGAGGCGAAACCAATGAACGTTAAAGGGTTAATGCAACGATGTCATTCAATACGGTGTCTTACGCCGAAACAGGAAACTCGCGTACCTTCATCTCATCTTCTCCGTTCTTGGAAGATTCAGTAGACTGGGATCAGATCCAAAGACAAAATGTTTAATATGACGTCATTAGAAAAGATAGTCGTGCTTTAGTCAACGCAGCAAATTTTTTCTTCCTTTTTTAACACCGGTGATTTTTGTGTTATAGGTACCGTTCCATAGTTTTTTATGGTTTCCGATTATGAAAATCACATTTCAATTAACCCCTTGTAGGGCGGTGGTTTCATAGATATACCACTTTATTTTAATTCCCAAACGCCGCATTCGCACCGGAATTTTGTTAAAGAAAATTACGGTTTATTGAATGCGTGAAGTATAGCGTTTTCTTATTTACAAATCAAGTTGTTTTCAAATTCCGGTGGCAGTCAATAATTTCAATACTTAAGCAATGAATTTGTCTTGCCTCGCAAAGGGTTAAATAATTGGTGTTGTCATTTGAAATTTTACGTTAACTGTTA
This sequence comes from Maratus speculifer, assembly GCA_964019185.1. Taxonomy (NCBI): domain Eukaryota; kingdom Metazoa; phylum Arthropoda; class Arachnida; order Araneae; family Salticidae; genus Maratus; species Maratus speculifer. Next base: position 237,702,500 of record OZ025300.1, read on the forward strand.
CCGTTATATTTTAATTGTTGTTTTCCATGTGATTTTTGAATTCATCTATCACAATACTTTTAACTAAAAGTTATTTAGATTTTTTTCAATGATATGACAGCTAGGGGGTATATCGGGATAGTTAATTTACATCATCCTGTATTAAGGCTGCAATATGTTGTATCATCTATTTTTAAAATCATTCTTTATTTGTTTCCGAATTGTTATTATTATCTTTTAAAATAGTAGTTTCGTTTGTATCAAATGCCCAAACTGCAAACTATAAATAAAGAAAAGAATAAAACACTAAACTAAAAACATTGCTGTGAATCATTATAATTATAGTTTATTTCAAAGATAAAACTAAGCCTCTCGTGAACTATACATAACATAGAATCTTTCTCAAAAGAAGTCTTGTATATAGAGGAATAGATTTTGACGAAAAAAAATTTGGAAAAAAAATAACTAGTTAGTATAAGGAGACTCCCTTCTTTTCAAGCTCTAAGAATTTTTATTATTTTTTTTCTCTTAATGTCAAAAAATAATATCATGGATAAATTTCTTTGAAGAAGTTACAAATCAAAAGATTTTTTAACTTTAAATTTCCAAATATAAAAACAGATAATTTGTTTTTGACAAAATCTAAAAGTGAAAAACAATAACAGGCAAATTAATTTTCAAATGTTTAAGAAATTTATTATTTACTACTATTTTGATGTACTTGTAACTTTAATAGTTTACGCTATTTATTAACAAAATATCCCATGAAAAAATAAGTTTTCTGGAACGGCATTTTAGAATAAAAACTGAAAACTTTTTAAAAATCTATTAATATTCGTTTTTATAATATGGGGAACAAGTGATGAAGTAATTTGAAGTGCGATTAGCGTATTAAAATTCCACACAAAAATGAAAAATTGTGATTTTAATATATTTTCTTTCCATCGTGGTTTTATGCAAACTATGCATTATTTGAAGGATAATATTTTCATATTTGTTTATGTTAATGATTTATTTTGATGTTCTATAAATTATTTCTTGTCCCAGTACCGTAAAAATTTTCATGTTTCAGAATTTTTTTTGCACATAACTTTTTTTCATGTTTGAATTCAAATCTCCCCCCCCCCCCAAATAAAAAAAAATATTGATTTTATAATGTCCTTCAACATCAAATAAGATTCAAGTACATTGTATTGAACACAGTATTTTAATTTAAATCACAAATAATACATAAGCACTTATTTAACGTTGATTTTAAACAAAAATGAAATTAATTCAAAATATTAATTGGAATCTGTTAATTAATTTTTATATACACATTAATAAAATTAACCATTTGCAGTTCAACAAATCCGATTTAAAGAATCCTTACATATATAAATTAAAATATATCATTTTAAGTATAGAAGAAAATGCTTAAAAAAATCAGAACAGAAAAATTAAATTTTATTTTGAAAAATGGTTTTGTTGCATATCTACAACTTCTTGCCAAAGGGCACAAAAACTAAAAATATATAAATTATTAATTTTCATGAAACTCTTTTGAAACAATTGTTAGTTTTGCTTTAGCTAAGTTCCACCCCACATTTCTCCAGGGATGAGATATCCGCGTTTTTGCACACCAGTAAAATCTTAGAAAAAATGCTATATTATTAAATTGGAACATTTTTGTGATTTACAATTACAACATTTTCTCTAAGATTTTACTGGTGTCCAAAAAAGCGGAAATCTCATCCCTGTTTCTCCCAAACAGTTTGAATAAAACCTTTACAATCAACGTACTTAAAAGGAATTTTTTCCTCTGTCCAGTCTGACCAGTGCCCAATTTCCTCTAAGCGCACTTATTTTGGTGAAAAAGATTCGATAGGCATTCTGTGCTTTTTCTGTTGAATTCTATTTTCTATGCGACTTTTCCTTTTATACTAGCTTTGATATCTTTCTTTCAATTCTGAAAAATAAAAAATAAAAGACGTTGCATAGGTTTTTTCAAAGAAATGACGCGATTTGCAGTACTGCAACAAAACAAAGTTTACGTTTATCTTATACATATTGTAAATTTCTAAGCTTGAAAAAGGTTTTTAAATAGATAATTAAATCATATCTTTGTAAACAATATAATTTAATCACTAACTCGTCGCGCCCGAGAAATTCACGAATTGTTTGATTTCCACCAGTTTTATAAAAAAGTGTAATTGGTTTTATTCTCGAATCGGTTTACTTGGCATTAAATAAGATGATTTTTTCTTCAAAAAAAGTGGTGGCAATAATGAATTTTAAATTTTAAACCGTAATTTAATGCAACCGCTAAGGGGTTAAACACCTGTAGACCTTTTAACCTCACTATTTTAAAGCTTAATTATAAAAAAAGCACGTGTAGCTGATCGAGAGGTAAATCGAAGATTGGTGTGAAAAAAATGTGTCGCTATTTGTTACTGATTTAACATTTTAACGGACAAAGCATTTTCATTGCTAAGAAGTTGAAAAAATATAAGTGACACCGGTAATTGCTAACATTTTGATTTAACATAGATTTGTGAATTCGAAAAAGGTGGGTGGGTTCCGCCTCACATAATAAAATGGAACTTTTAAAATTAGAATTCTGGTTTCATTATTGCATATTGGAATTATTTTGTGGTTTCGTAAAGAAACCACCCGTAAAGCATGGTGACGTCACTGCAACGTCGTTGTGAAGTCACATTGTGACATTGTGACCATCGATTGTCGATGTGAAGTCACAGTGACTAAAATGTGAAGTCCTTATGGCCGTTTTAGGGCTCTTTTGTGACGTTTCACAAAGTGGTCACAATGTGACAAATTTGTGAAAAATGTGTCATTAGTGACTAATTTGACATTAATATTGTGACGAAACTGTGACAAAAGCAACGATACATAAATTGCCAGAAACATGTTTTTTAAAATAAATAACATGTTTTGAAGGATATTTATAAATTTCTAAAGATTTTAAAGAAAGACACATCTCAGTCACAATGTGACGTCACTGAGTGGTGGCATTTTGGTCACAGATGTGATGTGACCAAAGTGACTCACAGTGACGTCACTGTGATGTCACTGTGACCATGCATGCTATTAGGGCAATGAACCGTTAAAGGGTTATTGAACCACTTATGTTAATAGTAGCGAGATAAAATAACAATAATTAACGAAATCGTCTTTTTATGTCAACTGTGGAAGAAAAACATTGACTTTTTGAGTATGTAGCAGATTTGAAACATGGTGAAACAAAGGGTTAATTAAATATAAAATTAGCGAATTCTTTAAAGATTATTAATAACATATAATATAATCAGCTAATAGATATCAATACATGTTTTGGTATCGATAGGACACTTTGTGTGACCCAAATTTCTTTACTACTATTCTGACTTATAGAAAAACTTTAAGCGAAAACCAGGCATTCTTTTCCAATACAGTCAAACCCCGTTATAGCGAGCCCGGTTTATAACGAACTCCCGGATATAACGAACGAAAATTTTTGTCCCGCCGTTTTCCTATTGTATTTAATGTTATTTTATCCTTTTATAGCGAACCTCTGGAATCTTAGGAATCGGTTGTAACGAACTTTTTTTCGAGTTGACCATGATTTTTTTTTCTTTTTTTACTTTTCCTCTGATATGAAAAAAGATAATAATCTAATTTTATAAGAAAATGCATGCCGGCTAGTAAAACATGGTACAAATTAACGATGATTAACGACATTTTATTAAAAAATAGTAAGACTTGCATTTTTTCACTTTTATAGTAGCCATTCTGCAGGTGTGATTGCGCAAATCCGTCAGTTATTTTCCATTACTCTTGTCATAGCAATTCAGTAACGCATTTAAGCTAACTTATTTAACTAATATATTTAAGAATAATTCGAGATATGGCAGCATTGAAAAGAATGTCTTCTCTGAAGCAAGCAATAATCAAAAGCTTTTTTAATTTACAGATTTTAGTACAGTCAGAATCAATTTTTAAATTGTTTGCTCATTTATCCGAACTAAGGCTTGTCTCGAATGTTTAGATAATCGGCGCTTTATTGTATTTCTAATTGTCTTCCCTTTTATTTAATTTATTTAGTATTGTGCCAGTTTAAAGTAATCAATTATAGTCAATTTCATTCACATCTAATTCATTCATATCTAAAATAGAATTTACGTTTTCTTTCTTAATATATTATTATTGAACATATAATTATCAGGTAATTATATGCATATTTTGTAAACTCTAACATTTTTAACGGTTCGGATATAGCGAACAAAAACTTCGGTCTCTTGAAGTTCGTTATAACGGGTTTCGACTGTAATCTATTTTAAGTATATTTTTAGTCCAAAATGGGTTTCGCATCTATTAGAAATTATTCATATTTCAATGGATTACATTTGCATTGATGAATTTTGTTATTAACATTTGTTATAAAACTTTATAAAATGAAGTGAAACAAAACTAAATAATATAAAATAAAATAAGATAACATAAAAGTTAAATAAAAAGAACTGTATCATTATTCGTAATATAAGATAAAATCTCTCGAAAACTACAAAAAATTATTGATACTTTCTATCTAAAAAAGCTTTGGCGCGTAGAAGTGTAAATTTGAAAGAAAGAAGTCTTTGAAAGGTATTTTTATACGATTAGATTTAAAAAAAAATACATTTTTTAACTGTTTTTTCTGTCCTCTGAGATTTTTTTCTTTCAATAACAAGAAATATTCTTATGAATAAAAATTGTCAGCAGAAGTTACGATTTTTTTTTCTTTAGAGTTTTATAGAAAACAAAATATAGTATAAAGATTGTTTTTTATGTAATGAAACATTGAAAAATGTACATGGCTAAATGAATAGCCAGAATTTTTAAACATTCAATATTTTCTACTATTAATATGAATTAATAGCTTCAAATACTTCACTACCAATTTTTGCATAAATAATTATAGATTGTAAAAAAAAAAAGCTTGTGGTCTTAGTGAAAATAAAAATAAAAATTGTTTAAAAGCTATTAATATTCAATTTTGTATATGAAGGGAGAGTGATGAAAAGATTTTAAGCACTGTTAGCACTTTAAAATTCCAGAGAAAAGTTAAAAGCATTACTCTGAAACTATCTTTTTAAAATCATGTTCTTATGTATAAAACAGCTTTATTTTTTTTTAATGATGTCATTTTCCTGCTCACAAGGGAAGAACTTTTGGTGTTCTTCGCACCTAGTTTTGAGACGTAATGTATTTTAAAGTCCTATATCAGGAAGTTTCAGAACGAAAATTTTTTTCTGCTAGTCATATTTTTCTTTTTTCTTTTTTTTTTTTTTGGCAACAGCATAACTTTTAGAAAATTCATTTTTCGAGGCCACTTATCGCACTATTAACATAGTTAAAAAAATAATCGAAACGCATTTAAAAATATAAATTGGTTAAAATTAAATATAAAATTTTGAAAAAAGTTTAAAAATTTCTTAAAAAAACCTACAAATTTGGTTTATAAAAATAACTACATTATAATTGCATTTTTGGCAGGAAAAACAAATTATGCATTTTCAAAAGTAGAGTTTTTCCGGCAAAACTAGCTAAGAGAGCTTGTCCCAAAATAAATCAGACGGAAACTTTGTAAAACATATTTGGCGGTTTAACTCACTTTTGGAGTAAAAAATACAAATAAAAAAAAAATCAAAGAAAATTATATGGATATAATTTTAACAAATAATTTTTATCAGTTCTCAAACTTTTAAATATAGGGCTTAAAAATGTACCAGGTTTCGATGCTATGTGAAGGCAACACCACAAATGTTTCCTTAGTCAGTTATTTTAACTGTTTATTCCAATAAAAACAAATTTCATAAAAATTTCAGACCTCAGCTATAGTTTTAATATATGCATACATAACACAAATCTTATTTTAATTTAAAAAATATAAAGTATATGAGTCATTAAAATCTTAGGTTTCTATTTTTAAAATCAATATATATATATATATATATTGGCGAATCACAAAGCTTATCACTTAAAATACCAGTTATATTTGTATGAAATTTTGAAATTGTAAACTACAAATAACAAACTGTAAAGAAAAGAATAACAATCAGACTAAAATGCTCTGAAGGAAACCATTGTAATTATGGTTTACTGGAAGATAACACAAAAACTTTGGTAACCGATAAATAACATAGAAAGTTTCTCAAAAAGAAAGGGAAAAAACCCCTAGCGTATTTTAGAAAATAATTCCTTTGACTTTTTTTAACGGTTAGTATAAGGAAACCTCTATTTTAATAGCATTATATATTTTCTGTTTTCTTTTCTCTCAGCGTCTAAAAAATGGTTAGAAGAAGTTACGAACCGTCACAATTTTTTTCAAGATTAAAATTTCAAGCGAAAAAAAAACAATAAAATAAAATAATTAATAAACTAACAATTTGTTACTAATAACAAAAACAACAACAAACAATTGAAGAAAATCTAAATAATTCCCTGTTACATATCGACGTATCTGCCCTTAAAACACACTGTACAAATTTATTACGAAAGTACCAAATGAAAAGTAAAGTTTCTGAATCATTATTTTAGCATAATTTTTTTGGAAAAAGAAAATTCTTTAAAAGATATTAATATTTGTTTTAATTTATAGAGGAAAAGCAATGAACGAATTTGAAGTTCAACTGGCTTGTTAACCACTTAAACGATTTACACATATGAGGTACATAAATTAGGTAATCCTCAAAATTTTGTTGTAAGGTGCCCTGGGGTAATAACGCCACGTTAAGGTTCTACATATTTTCACGGCTCAGTTTTAGTTTGTATTTTTCAAACAAATATATGATTTGATACAGCAACTCATTGACTATCTATATAAAAAAATAATTTAACAGATATGTATTCATGAAATGTAATGGCGTGATTTCTTGACCAATGCTATTTGGCGTTATAACCCACCTATATGGTTGATAACGCCATGCAAACAAAACTATGAAATAAGATGGAATAATTGCATGTAGATTGCCCAATTCTAAAAATACAAACTCTATAAACTTTGAAATTGACAAATTGCATTCTAAGCTATTGAAAATGTTCAATTTTTTGTGAAAGTGTAAGAAAAATAAAGGTGTGGTGTGGGGGGGATGAGGCAAAAGAATATCGGACCGTGAGCTTCTTTTTGCTTAAAAAGGACCGCTGAAATAGAATTATTAGAAACATTGCACAGTTTTAACTGTGGTTATTTGAATCAGTATTTAGGATGTAGCTCGGACACTGTAGGGAATCAACCGGGGTATTAATGCCAAGGATTTTAAAGCCATTGGCGTTATTACCCCGTTATAGTTATTGCGCAGTACAATTTAAACAAAAAAATATCTCGAGAACATGTATAAAATTTTCAACAACATTTTGAACGTTCATCAAATGTACTACAAATTTATGTAATTAACACTAGAATTACCGCGTTTCTTGTATACCTAGAAATACCACGGTGGGTCACATCTGACCCATGGCTTTTTAAGGTGCTATTCTTGTTTTATATGGAAAATAAAGAGACACAATAATTGTTGACGATAAGTACAATCATTTTTAATTAATAGTTAATACAAGCTAGCATTTAGACTATTACATAATATGGAATCTCGAGAGTAAATACTACAAAGGATTTTTTTTTCATTTCAAATAAAAAAAAATTGGAGTGAGATTTTGATATTTTTTAATACTTATATATACATATGATTTATGTATTTAAATTTAGTAATAATGTTCCTACAGATCAATTAGATATTCAAATACAATAAATTTAAATATATATATAATATATATATATATACTCGTGATTTTTTTAAACTTACACTTTTACGTTTTATGCAGTTTACTGTCCGATCAATTCATACAAAATGCCATGGTTTATTTCTTTTTCTTTTTTTTCTGTACGTAATGCACACACAAGTTATAAGCAGTTTCTGCAAACAGTGCTAGTTTTTTTGTCTTAGCATTGCTTTATGTGGCAACATTTTTCATTTGTTTGAAATTTCAATGCTGGTGTGTGGACGGACTTTTACTTATAACGGACAATGCTTTTACTTATAATTTTAGCAAGTAGACTTTTCTACTTATATTAGAATCTGTTGTGTCTTTAAAAACTACCTTCTCACGTCTAAAACCTACCTTCTACCTACGTCTAAATAAAATAAGTTATCATCAGTAGATCTTCAATCAGATTTTGCATAAGTCAGAAGATATTGAATATCGGTGCTCTACCGTCTATATAGTTTAATGTTCCGAATCGCTTCGAAGAGTGATTTATTTTGCATCTTTCTCAATTTTTAAAATTATTTTGAAAAAGTGATTTCTTTTATATTTAATTTTCTGCAAAATACTTACAATTTATTTGTGTTTCTTAATTTTTCCCACAACATTTTTTTGGCCACTTTCATCCAGCTTGATGCTACATGTATTAGATTTGAACAATGAAATTTTATTGTCATTTTTAAGAAAAATTGTTTCATCATTTATGTCAAGATTGTCAAGACAATTCACGTTACAATTTTAAAATTTTCTTATTCAAGAAACCTCCGTAGTGATGCCATCACTATAAATGTGCAAAAGTCAAATGCAAGAAACAATTTTTTTCTCCATGTGGTTTATGAGAGGCAAAATATTCTTTTTAGTTACCTTCTAAGGTATAAAATAAAAAAACAACAATTTTCATCATCCTTACAGTAGTTTGAAATAACATAAAAACTCACATGTTTACCTTCCAAATGCATAACAGATATGTTATCATGCCCTTTCCCCCGCGCCTGTGCATACACACATTATTTTCCCTCTTTTGTGAAAATTAAATGTGGAACATATGCGTACACTATTCTTATTTTATTGAAAAATACAGAGTTGAAATCCTTGTTGAAATAAATGAAAAATGCAGTTTTTTTGTTCGGGTCAGCGATGACCCAGCATGGTAATTCTAGGTATAAAGATGTGTATATAAAAAAGTTTTCGTCCAATTTCAACTAAATTCATGCTAAAGCATTATACTAAGTATTTAGGAAAAGCCAATCAATTTCAAAGTTTTGCTTTGAAAAGCAACAGTGATACGGGCGAAAAACCACGTCTTGGGTCACGGATGACCCACCTCGGTATTTCTAGTGTTAACAAAGTATTTACGAATAAAAAATAGTCTTCACAACACAAAATGTATCTCGCAAATTTTAGATCAAGCGTTAATTTTAGTTGTTTGTAAAAACAATAAAACCTGAAAATGAAACAAATTAACTTGAAGCTGTTTTTTGCGATTTATATGACTCAAAACCCTTCTGCGCAGAGCACATGGATGTCATTTACCAGATTATTTCATAATTATGCAAAATATTAGCACTTGGCGTTATTACCCCGCCTGGCGTTATTACACCAGACCACCTTATAACGTTATTTCTCGCCTACATCTAAAAAATTCAGATTTGTTCATTGCACAGCAATTTATTTATCCTAGTTTTTTCATAAATCGTCAAAACAAGATTAAACAAATACGACAATGCTGAACATTTTGTAAAACGTGTGTTTTACAAAATACTTATATGCCTAATAGGAAATACGACAGGATTCCAAATCTAATCTCTCACATCGATCGATGATGCTTCAGGGTGCGTAGTCATCGAGAAACTCAGAGGATTTTAATTCTTTTAGCATCAGAAATTCTTTAAAGTACTGGTTGTTACACCTGAAAAAGGATTTCTTTTTCGTTAAATAAAACAAATATTACATTATAAAAATTCTGGTAAAAGGTCCTTACAAGGTGCTTCCAGACTACGCACCCTGTGCTTATATAGTTTTTTCCGGACATGTTTTCTATAACAAAAACTGTTTATTTTTGTCTCCTATACCGCCATTAATTTTGTCAGCTAGTTTCTAATCAACCTGTATTTCTACAAACCTGATTATTAAAAAATATTTAAAAATTAACCACTTGACTGATTCTTTTTTCTTTATATATACTAAATTGAGCAAACACCACTATTTTTAAGCTAAAATATTTATAACATTTAGTCCAAACATTTCTGTCCTGAAATGGTATGAAATGGTATTTGAAAAATTTAGTAGCGCCGAAAATCTTTAACCCATTTGTGCCTGAATTATTTTCTTCGCTAAAATTCGAATTTTGCTTTTCCCCACCACTTTAAAAGAAAGAATAACTTTTATCTTAATTTATCGAGGACTTCGTCTGGAGAAAGAAAGTATTTATTTTTCCTCCTTTTTACTGGTGTGAAAGGCGCTTACTTGAATTTTTTGAAACTGTCCCAAAAATGGGACGCCAGGCACTAATGGGTTAAGTGATGGATTAAGCTAATTCTTCTTGCCCGTACGTCCTATTGGCAAATGAGTTATGTTGTTAACACAAACAATGTGTGATTTATATTCAAGTTCTTTTCTACTTCTCAGAAATATTTCATCAAAAATTAAAACATATTAGTAACATCATCAATGGAAGGTATAGCGGAATGATGAATTGAATATTTACTTTAAAATTATGCGTTACATCAAGTTTAATTTATGTAAGTATCTCTAAAAATGAAGTCCAAATCGAATTTCGATAGAGAAATAGCTTATTGATTGTCCTTTCATAAGATATATTTATCATAAGTACCAACGTACAGACGATGATTTGTAAATTACTCAAATATTTTGCATTAGTTCATATGTTAATTATGCTTTATATTTAAACTAGTGTTGAAATTTTAAATAGTTTTATAAATATATTTTAACCGTTAAATGCATAAGATAGAACGTGTTCCAAAAAATGCGCAGTTCAAAGAATCAGAATTCATACCAGAAAAATCTAAATAGTAAATTTTTCTTTATTTAATAACGAATGGTCTGTCACTAAGTAAAGTGAACATTGCTCTTTTAAATTTCTGCTGAGAATACGGAATATGTGAATAAAACCCCCAATAAATCGGGAACACTTATGGTATCGAAAATGATACAATATGCATTTAACCCTTTAACGATCATAGCATTTTCATTGCTAAGATGTGGAAATAAATGAGTGACACCGGTAATTAAGAACAAATGTATTTCTAATTAAGAAAACGTGATTTTTCACATACAAAATAAAAGGGATATTTTTAGATAAAAATACCGGTGTCAGTGTTGGGTATCGGAATTAAAATTTTGTGGTTTTGTGGCGAAACCAATGAACGTTAAAGGCTTAAAGGTTAAACCTTGAAACTATTAACCCTTTACATTTGAAAGGTGCACCACCACTGACCACTGGTGTTCCGCGTAAACGGGTGATCTAAATGATCTGAATACCAGCATTTTGAACTAATTTTTAAACACATATCTTACGACCGAATACTCTGAGATAATAGATAGAGAACTAAATTGTAAAATATTAGTGGTGTCAATTGCATTTGGATCCCGATTTACCATGCACACAAGACAATCAGGGCTCGAAATTTACATGCCTAACTTGTCAGACAAGTTTTTTTATTTTAACCTATTCGTGCCCAGCTTCTTTTGCATAAATTTTATTAGGTTGACACCACTATTTTTAAAATATTTAAGTTTAGTGCATTAATCACGAAACTGCATCATTTAAATAAAATAATTATTGCTTTTCTTTTTTACCGATGTCAAAAACAGTGCTGAATGCACCTTTTGAAGCGTCTCTAAAAAGGGACGCTAGGCACTAATGGGTTAATTGGATTAGCACCACTTTTATTAAAAGATAAAATTTTCTTTTATTATTAGGTTATTAAACGAAACGAAACTTGCCATTTCAAAGATATAATGTCGATGTGAGATTTAACAAGTTGGAAATTGCACATGAAGCGTAGCAAATGATCGTGCGTTCGTACGATAACGAAGTTTTAAAAATATTACTTTCATATATCAATCTCATAAAATTGTAAATAGTGAATTACAATTAAAACGCTCATCAAACAATGTTCTCCCTATACCATTATGTAATGGAATACCTTTGTGTGGCCTTGTAAATCAAAAAACAAATATTCTTTGCACCACAAATTATGTATGATGTATATTATAATATGTACTTTATAGTTGCATATAAACTTTATTAAGTTCGCATGAGTGTAACACGATTAAAATGCATTTGAAAAAATTTTCCCATTGACCGTAATGTAACGGAATACTTTTGATTGTCCCTGTAATTGATCTATGCATCCGATTTTCATAAAATTTGAAATAACTCGACAAAATTATGTAATAATTTTGTATTTTAAATTTCAAACGTATAGAATATATTTGAAACTTTTTCCCCATTGGCCATAATGTAATTGAATACTTTTGATTGCCCCTGTAATTGATCTATGCACACGATTATCAAAATATTTGAAATAACTCGACAGAATTATGTAATAATTGTGTATTTTAAATTTCAAACGATTAAAATGCATTTGAAACTTTTTTCCCCATTGACCGTAATGTAATTGAATACTTTTGATTGCCCCTGTAGATCTATGCATCCGAGTTTCATAAAATTTGAAATGACTCGACAAAATTATGTAATAATTATGTATTTCAAATTTCAAACGTATAGAATATATTTGAAACTTTTTCCTAATTCATCATAATGTAATTGAATACTTTTGATTGCCCCTGTAATTGATCTATGCACACGATTATCAAAATATTTGAAATAACTCGACAGAATTATGTAATCATTGCGTATTTTAAATTTCAAACGATTAAAATGCATTTGAAACTTTTTTCCCCATTGACCGTAATGTAATGGAATACTTTTGATTGCCCCTGTAATTGATCTATGCATCCGAGTTTCATAAAATTTGAAATGACTCGACAAAATTATGTAATAATTATGCATTTTAAATTTCAAACGATTCGGTTGGGTAGTTTTTGCGTTGTTATATGCGGACAGACGGACGGACTGAACGACCACTATAGGTGCTACGTATTATATAATTACGAACGCACCTAAAAAGTGACTCGCCTAAGATACGAGCCATTAATTCCCAAATTTGATCTGCAATCTGATTGGCTAAATCTGGCGGAAGTGACATAGATTCGAACCAGTGCTAAAAAACTAAGAACAACCGGACCCGAAAAATGAATCTGTTCAATGAGATTTATGCTATTCAGAAGTTAAACTATATTTGAATATTAAAGACACGGGTTTGTCCATTTTTCTATATTATACATAAAAGTTTGGACTGACTGACCCAATTTTGGAATTAACGGCTCGCGTCTGATATAGTGATGTCAGATATGTAGATTTTTCGAGACCTGCTGAGAACGCTAGTAGTAGCTGTGTGCAATCTCTGGAATGCAAAATTTTTGCTCGATTTTAAAATTTGTTTTGTATTTCCTGAACTTGCGTAGAAATTGCAATTTCCAACGTTTTTAGAACACTCTTCCCCCATTCTCACCTCTTTTAGTGGTAGTTAGTATTATTTTCAAAATAGTGGTAAGAACAATGTATTTAATGTACAGAGGTAGCATATTAGAGGGGAAATTTCATCGATCCTACCACTATTTTGAAAATACAGTCGAGTCTCTCTATAACGAAACTCCATACATCGAATTTCTCTATATAACGAATTTTTTGTAGGAACGGTCCTTTTTTCACATGATTACATTAAAAACAGTCTCTATATAGCGAAACATCTATCTCCACATAACGATTTTTTTCAGAAATTGGTCTTAATTTATTCAGTTTTAAAAATCTTCAAAATCATATGGAATCAATTTTAAATCACTTATTTTTCATTTATCGTCAATGCTGAGGTTTTTTCTATATTACTTCTCTCCTTGTTTATTAAATTCAACGAATTCATCCCACCTCCCACACACACCTTTCCACATCCTTCTGAAAACAGAGTCAATTGGATTGATACACATGAAAGAGAGGAATCAATGAAAGGCACATAAGAGAGGCCTTCAAATGGAGGAAAATGTTAACGACAATTTTTCATTCCTTGCTAAAATTTGAGCATTTTTTTGAGAGCGTAGCACCTTTAAAATCAAAACAACAAAAAATTACAGTTTTCATCGTCTGAAAATAATGCAAGTCTTCCTTATTTGATTTTCATTAAGCTTTCAAATAAATGTCTGTTCTCTTTTTTGAAACAGCTCAAATAATTAAGAAATAAAATGTTAGGTTAATATTTACTTTTAAACATTTCAAATTCTTAAATCAAAAGATCAAAAATAATATTTGTTCAAATTTCATACATTAAATACGATTTTTAACATCATTCTCTATAAATCGAATTTCTCTATATAACGAATTTGGAACGTTACTGGAACGGTGGATTTTGTTATATAGAGACTCGACTATAATATCTCCATCGTACATTACTACAGCTTATTTTAAATAATGTTAAGGTGAAGATTCCTGAATATGTATACCGGTAGACACAATGAAAGTTATCCTATACAATGCGATCTATGTGTGTCGTCACTGCCGCTCAAGGAAAACGTATTCGACAATGCAATGCTATGTGATTTTTCATGATGGGGGTAAATTAAAATATTTGTAACCGCTATACTGATACACCCTGTACGTATGATAGTAATAACTATTACCGTATTTTCGGGCGTATGAGCCGCGGCGCATACGAGTTTAAAAGTTAGGAATATGCTTAGTGCGGCGCTTCTACCGGGGCGGCGGATACGGTGTTTACTTTTCTCTTGTTCGGAATTTTTCCAAAATTTCTGTAAAGTCGTCATCAGTACAAAAAATTCGGAATATAAAAAAAAATCGCAAATTTAGACAAATGATCGCAAATATCGACGCAAATAGGGTCGACGTATACGCGAGACCTATAAAAAATCTACAAATAAAATATCGGAAAACAGTTTGCTAGCGAATCTGTGCTGCAGCACCCCATTGTGTTTTGTAGAGTACAAAAACCAAAATCCGGAATCCTTCCAACCTGGACGATTCTGAATTTAAGATCATGTATAATTAATTTTTCAAAACAATAATCTGCCCTACCCTATTGCGAAGAACAAAAGAAAAAGTGTATGATTTATGTCATTTCGGAACGATTCAGAGAAGTGGATCCTTTTTCGGAACGATTCCGAGGAATCGTTCCTTTTCAGAGTCGTTTCATTTCGGACGAGTGAGAGAAATTGTTCCTTTTCGGAGTCGTTTCATTTCGGAACGAGTCTCAGGTATCGTTCTCTTTTCGGAGTCGTTTCATTTAGGAACAAGTCCGGGGAGTCGGTCCTTTTTGGAATTGTTGCATTTCGGATCGATTCCGAGGATTCGGTCCTGCTATATTATTAATTTTATCGCATCCGGGGGCTTTTTGGGAACCTTTCCAAAAAGGAACAATTCCGCAAAATCGTTCTTTTTCGAAAAAAATAGATTTTTTTTGAGGGGGGGGGGGAGTCGACTTATACGCGGGTTTTCAATTTTTCCTTATTTTTAACAACATAAGTTACGCGGTCGACTTATACGCGAGTATATACGGTAATAATAATTTTCGTAAATCATTCGCAGAAAAAATATCAAGCTTCAACAAAGATCGGAGAAAAAGCAAGAAAGTTATGAAGGAATCGGGGGAGGGGGGAAACGCGGATTTTATCAAAGGGTCGCGGAGAAACACGAATATCATGAAAAAAAACCGCAAGAAAATGCAAATTTCGTCAAAGAACTGTTGAAAAAACGCATATTTCATAAATGTATAGCCAGCTATATATTTTTGAAATGTCTTCCATTATATTAACAATAGCATGCCGATGTTCTCATATAAATAACTGATACTGATTTCATTTGCAAGTGAGTAAACCGAGAATGACAATCGAAAATTATAGAGAACATAATTACTGTTCTAGATTCTTTAAGCAGGATTTCTGTTTCGAATTTCGAAAAATCTCTGTGAACCTGTGAAAAAGCTATGAAAATCGTATAAAAAATGGTTGCACGAATTCAAATTAAGTTTTATCGTAAAAAATATTCAAAATATAGTATAATGTACTTACAATTTGAAATTGGATTCATTTCACAAATGTAAAGAGAAATCGCCGCAAAACGCGAAAAAACACGGAATGCAACGCAATTTTTAACATTTTGATGCATTTTTGTAAGTGCGGCGCTTACGGTGTATGAGGCGCATACGCCCGAAAATACGGTATTATGTATTAAAAAGTCTAAATAGCGTAAATAATCGCTGCTTAAATTTCAAGCAGACATAAGAAAAGTTTATTCTTTGCGATAAATCAATGAATGCAATACAAATATTTATTTTTCGTTAAAACTTAGCTAAGACCCATATTATCTTACACAGAATTGCGTATTTCAAAGAAAAAAAATCAAGTGAAAGAAAACTAGTTGAGCTTTCTACGAACATAAAATACGGGAAAAATCGATGTATTGAAATGAAAACTAAAAATTTGTTTTCGAAAAATTTTACTCTGTTTTATTTATTGATCATTTCTGCTTTAGTTAAACATAACAGAATGTCAATTCTTCGAGAATTTAATGAACAAACATTATGTTAATATTTTGCAAAGCGACAATATATATACAAATACATATACATACATACATACGTACATTTGTATATATATATATATATATATATATATATATATATATATATATATATATATATATATATATATATATATATATATATACACAGACACATAGGGAGAGAGAGATTTGGCCCAGACAAAATAGAAAACAAAATATTCTTCAAAACTAGATAAAAAATGCCCTATTTAATAAATTACTTTGCTGTTTGCTACACTGTTAAAAATTTCATTGTCAGAAAACGGTCATTTGAACGGCAGCATTCTGTCCGGCATTTTGACCGTATTTCGAGATAACGGTTACTTAACCGTATTATACATATATTGTCATATGACCGTAAAAAAATATATATATTGTCATTTGACCGTATTATACATATATTGTCATTTGACTGTAAAAAAAACATATATTGTCATTTGACCGTATTATACATATATTGTCATATGACCATAAAAATATATATACATTGTCATTTGACCGTAGTTGTATAAAATGGTCATTTGACCGTAACTCAATGAAACAGTCATTTGACCGTATTGCATGAAATGGTCATTTGACCGTAATTGTATAAAATGATCATTTGACCATAATTGTATAAAATGGTCATTTGACCGTAATTGTATGAAATGGTCATTTGAGCGTAATTGTATAAGATGGTCATTTGGCCGTGAAATATACATTCTATGGTTTTTGGACCGTATTATGATTTTATTAACATATGACTGTAAAATATGTATGTACGGTCATTTGACTGCATTATGGTTTTATTAATATATGACCATAAAATATATAGGGTGTTTCTGAATTCGATTGTCGAATTCAGAGGGGTGATAGTAGGCATCAAGAGGATGAAACATTGCCATAGAACATAGATGCTTGCAAACCACATTGAAAGAAAAGCACAAAAGTAGTTATGAAGGGTGTTACATTGAGTGGAACAAATAATAAGCAGATAAACATTTATTTGATCTAAGCAGGATTATAATGCATTACAGTTTGACATCAGAAGAACATGACAAGGAATTTTTATAGGAATTGTTTGAAATTGAACCCACAAAGGTAATTGCACAGTAGACATCTACAAAAGGATTGCTGTGCAATGACATTTGCACAAGTAATTTTGAACAATAGTAGTAAAAATGCCTTGTCATGTCGAATCATGCCCTGATGTCGAATTGTAATGCATTATATTGCTGCTGAGGTCAAATAAATGTTTTCCTATTTATTTGTTCTACTCAACACACACTTCACAACTATTTTTGTGATTTTATCTAACTCAGCATGGTTTGAAATCATCTCATATACCATGAAAAATTTTCATCCCATGATGCCTATCAACCCTATGATTTTGTCCCCCCAAATTCGGCAACATCTTGCATATTTTATAAGCATATACTAATAAATCCATAATAAAATCAAATGATTATACATAGATATTTTACAGTCACATGTTAAAAAAAAATCATAATACAGTTAAATAACCACAACAACTCCCCTGAAATTGTCAGTCAAATTCAAAAGCACCCTGGACATGTTCGGTCTTTTGATTATAATTTTTGATAAGTTATTTAATCATATTTTCAGCTTGTTATATAAGCTTAATACACATATATATGAATATTTGACCTTATTAAAAATCAAATAATCAAAAGATCGTATATATATATATATATATATCTCACAGTCATAGAACGATAAATTAAAAACGTATGTAATAAATGGGAATTAAACTAGTCGTTGGGGGCCACCGTAATACTTACCCATCATGGATATGTATATGAAAATAAAACATGTGAAAACTATTTATACAATGCATTGCAATTCATAAACAAAATTTAAATATTGTTACTATGCATAATAATGCTCTATTAAAGAACTGCTGATTACTGATATCGACAAATTATATAAAACGCCAAACTACTCAAGTAGTACCGAACTGCGTAAAAGAAACATCCTTATAACTCCAAAAATAATAACTCTATTAACTAACAATTAACTGCATCGGATTAAGCGTCTCATTTCTAATTAAAATATACCTCTGAATTGAAATTTGAATGAAATACAGGGTCATGAAAAATCGAAGAATGTGGAAAACAGGATTACAAATATCTCGGCAACTAATAAACCGATTGACTTCGTTCTATATGCAGAATGTGTGTTATTTTATTGCCTTTTACATCCATTCCTTAGAACAAAAAAATTCGAAAATTTTTATATACCTTTCATCAGAACGAATTTTTCGAGAGTCCGAAAAAAATAGTTCCGGATAATCGAGGTTGCTGATATTAAATAGGGTTCGTCCCATTCTTACATACTAACTACATACAAAATTTCAAGTCTCTATCTCAATTCGTTCGGGAGATAGAGCGTTTACAGACAGACAGACAGACAGACGGACGGACGGCAAAATTTTTTTTCTAAAAATATGTTTTTCGGAATCTCCACTATCTAAAGTGTGTAAATCCGTCAAAAAAAATTTTTCGATTTTCAAAACGATTGCAAGACTTACCCTATACTACGTATGATGGGTAAGTAAAATTCTGATTTTATGGTACAAGAATATCAGAAGTACATGTAAAATTATATCAAATTGCTTTCATTCTTTACTAATGTAGATATACAATCTTAAAAAAGTAAAACAAATAAATAGCAGTTCTTGTACAATAAATAATATATTAAAAAATATAAAAGGATTAGTATGTAATACTGATTATGCCCGACCAGGAACCAACTTTTCGTTTGGCCATATAACAATTAATTCATTACTGCAATAGATTAAAATTTTTTAATCATGCAATATAGATTATTATCCATGTATAACATAAGTTTCTTTTTATATTATATTATTTATATGTATTAAACAAGAATTTCAATGTAATTTTTTTAAAAATCATATATATTCAAAGAATAAAATTTAAAATTGACCAAAATTTTACAATTACTTCCAAGATTCTTATCATTTAATTGAATTTTTCATTTTCTCTCAACATACAAATCTATCTACTTACTTTCAGTTAAATGTTTGAAACTGCCACTGCCTAACAAATCAAACTTTTGTGATTTTTTAAAAATGGAAAAATAGTGTTTTGTTATTCTTGCAAAACTTAGTATATATTTTAAAATGTAGAGCACTAATAACACACTTTTAGAAATTCTGTATGTAGTTAACTTAAAATAGATTTTTTACAATATCATTATATAAATCAATTAATCACTGAGAAGTTTACTACAGTATGTTGGGGTTTTAATCCTTTTTTTTTCCCAATTATAAATTTGTGAAACTTTCATTTTCCAAAGCATTTTTTGTGATATTTGAAGCTACATTAGAAAATTTACACAATCATTTAATGAATTTTAGAAGAATTTTGCTAAGTAAAATTATTTAAATTTGAATGCATAGGGATTCTGTGCAATATTTATATCTTCAATCAAATGTTTTATTTGTATTTTATAGAATCAAGAAATGCACAAATATAATGCTCTTATAACTGAAATATAAAAATATTTCCAAAATTAGACTGCCTCCTCCCTCCTCTTTTCTTTCAACGCCAAAATAGCTAAAAAGATGAAAATGGGGGGGAAAAATCATCCTTTTAGAAATGTTTTTGTTTTTTGCAACCAATAATGTAATGTAAGTATAATTCATTTTAAATTGTATTATTACAATCAATATACCAAATGAATCTTAGAACAAGTTATTTTAATAGTGATTTAAAGTGTCATTAGGAAGTATAGAATTAATGAAATTATAAAAAAACTACTGCAGAATAAGTTATGAATATTTAGATTTTGAGTTGATGTACAAAGAATACACATGTTACTATACTTGTGTTTTTTAAACATATTTCCTATATATATTTTTAAAAAACGAAAATTTTTGTAGCAAATTTAATACAACTGCAAAAAACTGAAGACAATATCAAAATATTCAAAATTTATTCTCTAAATGACTTATATAGTTGCAGCACCATCACTGATTATCTGAAATATATGAATTTACATTTAGTATTTAAGTGGAATACTTAATGGGCCTTCACAAGCAAATATGTAGAAGTTTAATAAACAATTAAAACATTTATAAATTTTATATTCAAAATAAAAATTAAAAAGATTAATAAATTAAAATGAATCCGATAAATTTATGAATTTTTACAATTGTCAACAAACAATATTTAACAAAACTTCTACATATTAACCACTGACAGTTAAAATGCAATAAAAATACTGCTGCATGTGTATTTAGAAAAAATGTAGTTAAAAGTTCAGATTATTGTTTTAATCTACTAAAATCAACAAAGATTATTATGAATTAGAAATAATCACAAAACAATCAATTAAAATACAGAAATATATTTATTACAATAAATAAATTACATTATATTATAATACATTATTATATTAATACATATAAAAAAAATTTCATAATTTGTTTTTTGGTAGAATAATGCATTGGTTGGCCATGTTTACAATATAAATAGCTGTGCCAATTGGTTTGCTGTAGTTTGTTCCACACACAGGATTAAGCAACATTGAGTACCTTAAAGAAAAAGTTAAATGCATTAAACTTAGCCATAATATAATAATACTTGGATAAAATACATTCAAATAAATTCTCAAAACAAAATTGACTTGTGGAAAGTTTTATAAAATCATCCTCAGGCTATAAATTATTTTTAAAAAAATCTGACCACAAGGTTGGTGATTTTTCATGTTTCTGTTTATGACAAGTTTAAATCGTGATGTCAAAAAGTTCTTGTGAACGACCACATCAAAAACCCAAATACTTCACTGATTTGAAAAATTCCACTTTGATCCAAACAAAAAATATACAATATGAGCTTAAAAAAGCTCACTGTTTTATTTAAAAGGCAACTGAGATAATAAAAAAAGATGTTATAAGTTGAAAATACAACCCAAAAGTAAAAAGAAGTTTTAAATAAAATGTATATTTTTAACTTGTAACTTATCTCTTTTTATTTTAGTCACTTTTTCAGTAAGACTGAGTTTTTGAAAGTTTATATTGTATATCTCCTGTTTACAATTAATATCACACAATAACAACCTTACATATAATTTTTAAAATTCACTATTTAATGTACATCAATAATTAGTACATACACACAGTAAATATAGTATCTTTAAATGCAACTGTTTAAAAGAATGAAATTTTTATTTATTTTATTTTGTTTTTATTTATTTTTTTTTGGGGGGGGGGGAGGGGGTAAAATTGTGCTTTTCTAAAAAGTACACATTAAATTCACATGAACAGCACATTTTTTCTCTTACTTAACATCTTTTTAATTTCACTATTACTTTTAGGAGCTTAGTTTTTTTTTTTTCTGTAAGAAAATAAATGTAGAAAAGTGCAAATACTTTTAGTGTAGGTACATATAACAAGATACTATGCATCAATTTTACTGTAGCCTATACAATAAACATTCATTAAAATTGAAAAAAAAAATGTTGTATATCTTGAAAATTTATTTTTTTGATTTAAAAAAAAAATAACAAAGTTCAAACAAAACTTTTGATTTTTTAAAAATAAATATCAATTTTCTATAACTTCGGATTATTTATTTTACAGTTTAGTAAGCAATAAATTAGTATACCATATACATTACATGCATTAGTAATGCTTAAACATCGTGTTTTTACATGTTTTGAAGTTAATCCACATTCATCATTTTCCCGCATTTATCGTTTTATTTCTGTAAGAAAATGTAGAAAAGTGCAAATACTTTTAATGTAGGTACATATAACAAGATACTAAGCATGAATTTTACTGTAGCCTATACAATAAACATTCATTACAATTGAAAAAAAAATGTTGTATATCTTGAAAATTTATTTTTTTGATTTAAAAGAAAATAACAAAATTCAAACAAAACTTTTGATTTTTTAAAAATAAATATCAATTTTCTATAACTTCGGATTACTTATTTTCCAGTTTAGTAAGCAATAAATTAATATACCATATACATTACATGCATTAGTACTGCTTAAACATAGTGTTTTTTCATGTCTTGAAGTTAATCCGCATTCATCATTCCTCCCCCCCCCTCTCCCCTGCACCCTTAGAAAAACAATGGAACAAGGTTATACTGTAGTTAAATTCACACAAAAAAAGGGTAATGAAGGATTTTATTTCATGTTTCTTTAGAAAACCCTCATGGTATGAGTAAAATATGCATTTTAAATTTTCATTATCAGTAATAATTATAAATATTATTTGTTGAAATTGTTTTTAAAATGTTGAGAGCAATGCCTGTTTGCATGTTCAATGTAATTCTTTTGTAGATTAAAATAATATTTTTTGCAATTATTTTACCTCATCTGGCCTTACATTTTATCGCTTCACTGTTTTACACTACATTTCAGAATAATATGGATAATTGCAAAAGCCAAAGATTTGTATTTTCATTCCTCCCTGTTTTAAAAGATCTATAAGTTGTATGTATGTTATCATCATGCTCTACTGCGTTTTGTCAGCATGTCAATGCTGAAGACATTCCAATCATATGTAAATCTGTTTAGAGATAGTTATTAGTCCACACTTTTTGCTAACATATATCAATGTGTACCTGCTTTCAACATAACTGATTTCAAAATCAAAGTTCTTGGGAATGAAAACAGAAATTAGATAAATTTTTATTAAAATGTTGAGGAATTATCAGGGTTGGCATGGTTTAAACCAGTTGGTTTTAACCATAGTTTATAACCAACTGTGTTTTTTTCCCCCCTCAAAAAAAAAAAAAAAAAAATCTAATGACATTCTTTTTTTTTTTCCTGTATAATTTATGTGTTTCAGATTAATGCTTATAAGTAATTTCTACTTTTAACACTTTATTAGCAATAAGCCTTGGATAAAGTGGGTCTAGGTCATTTTTTTAAGTATAAGATCAAAATCCGTATGCATTGGTGAACATATCTATTACTCAAAAGAGAAGGCTTAAAACATGTGAAATGATAAAAAAAAAAAAAAAAAATAGATTAAAATATTTAATACTTAGTAGAAAATATTTTAATTTTTAAAAAATGCAGATAATTTAAAGCAATTAATACATAACAGGATGATCTTTAAGATTTTGCCCAAATTGTACAAGAAATTTTTTCTTGATTAAGGAGATAATCATGAAGAATTAAAATCAAAATATGAAGTCGAATAAGAGAGTATTCAAAGATTTCTTGCTATTTATAGCATTCTAATCATATTTTTTCCCCCCTTCTGTTATCAGCTGAATCTAATGACTAAAAATGTGATTTCAAATAATCACTCAAAAGAAGAAAAAAAAATCTCCAAGAAGTATTTGAAATTTATTATTTTAATAACTGAGTAAAAGAATATTTATCAAATTACATCCAAATGTTTATTATTTAGTATACAAAAGACAGTTTATAAATTTGAAAAATCTGGTATGAATTCAACACTGCGAAGCACAATATCCCAAAGTCTAAGAGTTAAAGAACTTTTGAAAGAGACCTCCAGCAGAACTCCATTTTTGTTTGGATACACCATATTTATATCTTTAATTTTTAAAAATGAAAAAAAAAAAAAAATTCTAGTTGCCAGTAAAATACATCTGTTTTTTTAATCATACATAACTAATTATGAATAAGTTTATTTAAAACAGATAAAAGAAAGAAATCATCTTAGCTTGTTAACAAAAAACAATTATTCATATGCTTTGAAGCAAAATGAATATGAAATAATAAACAAATGATTGATTATACAATTATCTACTACTACTTCAAAATTTCTACAAAAAATAACAAAAAAAATTTTAAAAAAAAAACTTTATTATTATTTTTAAAATATAATGCAATATCTGACCCCCCCCCCCCCCCAAGCTGTGTTTGCCTACATTCTCTCACTCTGATTTAAAAAATACATTAGAAAGAGCTTATATTTACCCTAAAAATTTTCTTATCCTAGTAGAAAGTAAACTGTTTTACTAATAACTTAAATTTTTTCTATTTGCACTTTAATTTTAAAATTCAATACTTGATTAAAAAAAGGGGGGCAACTTTAAAAGCATAGATTTATGCCTTCTTTCTCTCCTCTACTCCTAAAATGTGCAACATGTTAATGGCCATACCCGATTTTCTTTAAAAAATATCTTGATCTAAATTCTAAATAAAACAACTTCTTAAAACTATTGATTTAAATCAAATTAAAAAAAACTCATTAAAATCATGTTAAAATTTAAATTAGCAAATCATGTTGTAATAACTATGTATCTTAGGTAAAATGTCAAATATGTAAAAATGATAATTTTTAAGCATAAGTACCAGATTTCTTGTTATGAAGACATCAGAATGGCAGGCATCCGAAAAGTATAGGACATCAATAAACTTTAAATTAAGATGCAGCAAAGAACTTCAATTAATCTCTGAAAGGAAATAGATGAACAATTAAAAGCAAATACATGAACAGCCTGATAATGGGCTGGTACATATAATATAATGTTATCAATTTAGGGAAGAGGGGGGGGGGGAGGTAGACTGGCACATGATACCTTAAGATATCTCTAGAGAAGAAGGGGATTTGTCTTTTTATATCATTATCATGTTTGATCCAAACCAAAAATTTATCTTTTTATTTGTGACTTGTTATTTACATCAAAATTTCAAAATAGTCTGTAATCTGTTTTTACCAAAATACAAAGTAATTAAATCTTCAAATGACTGCTCTTCGTGGGGGTTTTTCTAAGGGAACCTAACCCGTATTTACGCAAGGTTCAAAGAAAACCACAAAAACTCCGAAACGGTTAGGCCAATGGCCGAGATTGGGTTCGAACCCAGCACCTTTCGTCTACCAGTTGAGAGGTCAGAACCTCTCGGCCACTGGTGGGGCCAGCACAGCTTGGGACCAGAGGTTGTGCAGATTTTAGAATTTTGCGAATTTCTGGTCATTACTTTGTTTAAATTTTTTAAACAGTAATTTGAATGTAATTAATAATGCAATCCAAACTATAACGAATACTTACAATATAATAAAATAAGTAATAAACTAAAATAAAAAAAATAGATAATTTTTAAAATGATTAAAATATTGAAAGCAAAGGTCAAGTTAATAATCAATAATGTATGATTGAATATTCATTGTAAAGAAGAAATCTATTTTTCCTAAATGATTCAATGAAGCTTATCTCAAAGGTACATTAGTTATTCACATCAAAATCACAAAATAAGGAGGTTTTATTTCAGGTTTAGCCAGACTTAATAACCAAAAAACTTTTAATACATAAATATATTTGGTAAGAAGATTGTAATTAGCAGTGATATTAGCAATATCTTGAATTTTTTCAACACTAAATTTATTCTTTCTTCATGAAAACACATGGATTCAGTAATATTAACAGAAAATACACATTAAAATATACATAGAATTGGAATAAATTTAAAAAATTTAAATTCTCTCTCTGTATGTGAACTGAATGTTTCATTTCTTACATCCATAAATTATGTGCAAATTTTAGAATTGCGGATTTGAAGGAGTGTACTGTAATGGACAATGCAGAAACATTGATTCAAAGATTAAGATGCCAGAGTGGAAATGTGAATGCCAAACACATAATATTGCTATGATTCTTGTTTAATTTTTAGGCATGTGCCTAATTAAGTTAAAGACTGATATATTTCTTAAAGTTTTTTTTCAAAGGCTATAAATAATAATGTATTAAAGAATATGCTTATTTTTTTTTTACAAGAGGGAGAGAGGGAAGTGTTACAAAATGACCAAAAATATGCATTGTAATAAAATATTTTTTATGAAATAAAAAAAAGACTTTTTAAACAGTTAAACTGCAGTTACATAGACTTTATCTTTAATTAGCATCAAATTTTTGCCCCCCCCCCTCCCTCTTTAATATGCATATATTTTATTTTTAAAATGCTGTTACTGTATCAAAATTCCAAAACAGAGATTTTTCACTTAAACAATATTCTTATATTATACTATCTCAAATGATGCAGGTAAGATTTTAATCATGTTGGGCACTAGACAGTGCTTAACTGAAATATTGACAACAAAACTTTTACATCATTAAATGTTCTTTTGGCTGTTCTCTTAATAATAATTTAAAAAATATTTTATTTTGAGGGATATTCTAATTTTTTGTACAAACATTTATTTTTTTTCTGGGGGGGGGGGGGAGGTCATTAACTTTTCCCTAAGAAAATGACTGATTTCTAAAGTGAAAGCAGTTCCAAGTACAATTAAGTTACATAAACATAAGGGAATTAGAAATTAACTAATTTCAATCTGATAAGTCTTGTAAAATGATAAAAAAAATTTACAAAAATTTTAATCCCTTTATCAAGTAAAGCTAAATATAATGACAGATTTTGTACAAACACAAATATATCTATTTTGATGATTCTCTTTTTCCTGCATCAAAATATACATTTTTAAAGAAAAAGAGTGGTCAGCAAATACTGATTCAGTAGAGTCATTCATTTTAATTACTTTTTTTAAAGATAGTTTTTTCAATATACAAAATCTTTGAAAATTGTATTAAAAAAAAAGAAAGAAAGAAACCTTTTGTATTCAGAATAGAAGACTGCAAGTGTGCAGTCTGTGTTTCAATATTTCAAACTACGCATAATAAAAACTAAAAGTAATATTGATGCATTATTCACACCAACTAAATTTATATACAGAGAGATGTTATGCAATTGAACCCTAGAATAATTTCAACTAAATTATACCTAAGCAATTAAAAAACAGGTATTACTGTTGGCAAGCAAAACTGGTTTTGATTAAAATTGCTCTGTTTATTTGATATGATGTCAAAGTGTTTCAATCAAAATATCTTTAATTGAGCCTGTTCTGAATTCCAAGATCAATAATTTTAAACACAAACAGGCCATGGTTTTCATTTCTATATGCAGAAAATCTCAGATTTAATTACAAGTTACCATACTTTATTATATTATAAGTATTAATTTTATTATTTCAGTGGTGAAATGATATCTTTTGATTTGTTTATTTTAATTGTAATTTTTAAAGTTTTAAATATAAAATATATAATTTTAATGTATTTTAAAAAAAATTTAAGATTTTTTAAATTTTAAAATTTCAAATAATGAAGGATTGTAAATATCACAATATTTAAAAAAATAATGATAATAATCCAGTAATTTTTTAAATAGCCAATTTACTGCTATAATAAATTAGTGTTTACACTAGAAAGAAAAAGGGCACTATCGCAAGAGAAAATATATTATTGACTTTAATGAAGAAAAAAAAATGTGGGAAAATATGCAATAAACATTAATTTTGAATGATTTTATGACATAAAAATAAAAAAATACAAATAAATTACAAGGTGATTGAATAATTTCATTTTTTTCCCCTAAAGAAATAAGAAAATTTAATCTTTTTTGCAAGATTGTAAGAACACAGGTTTAGAAATACTATGAAATGGAGAAACTTTTATTAGAAATCTCTGGATACAACTAGTGATGCATTTTACTACTTTTAAAAAGGGCAG
The DNA here is from genome assembly GCA_964019185.1 of Maratus speculifer. Lineage (NCBI taxonomy): Eukaryota > Metazoa > Arthropoda > Arachnida > Araneae > Salticidae > Maratus > Maratus speculifer. Next base: position 237,730,466 of record OZ025300.1, read on the forward strand.
GGTGCAATTTGTAAATTTGATAAAGGATGGTTGGCTACTCCTTCAAAAATGAACACTAAATAAACATTTTCAAGCAAAGATAAAATTAAAAAGAAACATAATGCATTCAACTAGAAAAATGTCAAACAATATTCAATATATATATATATATTACTAAGAACAAAATTAAAAATAAAAACTATTTGCTTTATACATTTAAAACAAAATATAGGATTCAGTATGAAACATTAAATATCAGAAATAAAAAATAGTTTATTATTTAAAGAAAAAGTTAACATAAATGTAATCTTGTCATATTTTATTTTCTACAATGCCATACAGTTTAAACTTAAATTCAACTAAATCAAAAGCAAAACCAAAAAAGATTATTTTCTAATAAAGCTCTATGTAACTAATTACCTAAATTAGACAGTAAAAAATTCACTGCCAGAAACAAAAATTCCTTATCTACAGTATGACATAGTCAACAACAATTCAAAAATTCATTAAAATTTTTTTTAACAGAAAACATAAAAAATATCTTGCAGCATGATAGATTGAAAATAAATATAAAATACAGAAACTATGAAACATCTTTTTGAAAGTAAACATCAGATATATGAAACATAAAAAAAAAAAAAAAAATTGATATTTAAAAAATAAATGGATAGCAGACTTCCTCAAATCCACAGGCACCTAAAAATCCATACATCCTCACTGATGTAAACAATGACACCTTAAGTTCAGATGTAGGGACAAAATTACAAAATTTTTTAGTTTTATAGCATTCTGTAGTATGTACTTCAATATGTTATTCTTGATATTATGATGGAACTTGCAGTTTTTCATGAAAGAAGAATAATTCTATTTTTGAAAGAAATCGAGATATTTCTGATATTACTGTAACATTTTTGCCAAATATATTCATATATAATATACATTAGCAATGTATAAAGCTTTTTTTTTTTTCTTAATAATAAAAAATTTATGCATTGCATTACTTATTTATATATTTTAATAAAGCGAGTATAGCTCTTTCAATCTGATACAATTCTTAATTTTCCTAAAATTTTTGGAAATCCTTAAACTAATACTGAAAATTTCAAGCCCCCCCCCCTTCTTTCACACACAGAAAAAAAATAATATCCATATAGGGTAGTTGTGCCGTAAATGGACACTTTTATGGAATTTCTTTAAAAGCTATGCTTTGACTATCTCAACAGTTTATTATTCTCAAGCATACAAATTATTATTATTTTATGAAATAGATTTTTAAATAGTTTTTATTTTTGGCAATTTTTCAGCAACAGTAAGCAATAATCATAACATACTGCAAAAATAAAGTATGAAGAAATAATAGGCATTGTTTAGTCCCATATTCTTTTTCTGCTGAAATTGCTGCTTCCATACATAAACGTAATATTGTTAAAGAAATAATCATTGAAAATTTATTTTAACAGTAATCTGGAAATTTGAGACTAACCTGGAAATATCAGGGAATTTTAAAATGTTTAAAGGACCTTTCACAAAATAATTTATCTTAAAACAGGACCCTCTGCAAAACACCTTTACCAATTCAGAATTATTCGTTTCTAGACCTTTCTCAGAAATTTTCCCCTTTGAATTGAACTTTTCAAAATTTAGTCATTTAAAATTAAAATCTGGACTGTAAATAAGCAGTTCAAGTCCACAAAAAGCATATTACTTAGCTAACATGAAAAATCTGAACATGAAGACTTACTTGATAATTTAAAATTTATAAAATTATGACTAGAATTTTCACAAATGTAAGAAAAATTTCTGAATTTCACAAAAATAGGACCTTGTGAGAAAAGTCAGGACATATCCGGGAAATTATAACATTTATAATGTATATTCATTTACTTCAAAATGTAAATAAATTGATTTGACAATTTTTAATTGCCATCCATGACTATCTTGATTTTTTTTTTTTTTTTCTTCAGGCAAGCAGATTTTGTAAATTTTATATTCGACACATCATACATTATCAACCTACAATTCTTGTTTGATTGTATAGCTATCTGATACTAGACAACTTGTGCCTTATAAAGCTTTGATTAACTGCTAGAATGAGGGGGTTTGGAAACATTTTGAAACTTACAATTTCTTTAATTATTGTTAGGTACAAATGTACCAATGTTTACATTTAGATCCGCTAGATGGCTGTACTGAGCCAGCGTTAGATATTCTGATATTCATATCAATATGTACAAGCTTGTGTAGATATTATTCTTTTTACATAGTCATAAAGATAAAAGAAGGATATTCAATAATTATAAAATAGCTATTGCATATTGTGTTTCTAAATTGTTCAGAGAGATTAAAAAGTGAATCACCTTACCCTCTATATATCGAAATTTTAGTTTGTGTCACACAAAATTGATTTTCTTACTTTTATGAAAAGTGTCCCACACGACCCCACTCGCCCTTTACTTTTTAAATTTATAGTTATGCTAAATTGCAGGGTTCATTGATATATATCATCATATATGAAGTAGACGACCTCAAATTCTCACAACTTGGGATCAGTCGTTGTGTGAATTTTATAATTTTGCAGATTTCTGGTCATTGCTTTATTTACAATTTCAAGCAGCAACTTGAATGTAATAACACAATGCAAATTATAAAAAATGCTTGCAATATAGTAAAACGTTAAAACTAATGAGTAATAAACTGAAAAGTAGGAAAATTTTCAAAATGATTAAATTATTAAAAGGTCAAATAAATATTAATGTGTATGCCTAATAAACATGATGCAATTTCCTTGTCAATTCAATGAAACTGTCTTCATGAAGACAATAAAAGCATAAAGTGAAGTAATGTTGCTTCAGGTTTAGCTATTACAAATTTTTATTAATTATGCAAGTGACTGTTTATTTAGTTTAAAAAATTATTTTCAACCACATATGGGCAAAGTTAATTTTACTTGAAAAAAAAAAATAATCAATTTACCCCCTTTTTTTTTCACATATTTTTTCATATTTTAGTGCAACATTACTCTGAAAATCTCATTGCGATTACATTTGCTAAAATTTATAAATATTTAATTATTTATTTGGACTATTACGCTCAAAACAAACTGCTCTTCAACGTGTAGTAAGTGTTAATAAAAAATAATAATTATTATTATTAAATAATAACGATCAAAAGCGATAAGAAAAAAAGATCACAAAAATCTTTAAAAGATTCCTATCATATGACGAAATATCGTATTTATATGATACAAAAACAGGAGAAAGAAATTATCTAATTCTATTCTGAATCAACTTTGAATAGATCACGACAACAGAATTTAAACGCATCTCGATGTTACATATTCGAATTCATTTTTTAAATTTCGCATTTTAATCCACCAACATGAAAGTAAACATGATAAGTCTTAAAATAACCAGCAAAATAACTTACTTGAATGATGAAATTTCTCCTTCTTCGTTTCGTACAAGATTGACGATGAAATAAATTTCGCGCTCGCTCCGCCATCGTAAACAAACACAACCGCGCAAACAACTTTTCAGATGTTGCCAGATTCTTAAACTGAATGAGAAACGTTTTGATTGGTTAGAAGAGAAGTAACATTACGTGAAATAGCATTCGTTTGAGCGTATTTAGGTATAACAGCTAAAAGAGGATTTTTTTACTATTGGTCGAACGAAATCGTTGTAAATTAATCGTGTTTAACAAATTTTCTAGAAAAATGGTAAAGTGAATATCAAATATGCAGTCAACGCGTCATTATTTAACAAAAATTTTTAACAGTGTATCACGTTTTTATAATAATACAAATAAGTACAATAAGAAAAATTGTTTAAAAAACCGCTCTTTTCTAATTTCTAAATGTCAAAGCAAAGAATCAATATCAATCAAAGCAAAGAATGTCTAATGACAACGCGATATTTTTTGGAACTGCAATTCGTGTTTTTCTATTAACCCCTTGGGGACGAGCGACACGGTACGTGCCGCAAAAAGGCTTAAGAATCCTTGTTTATCCACACCAATACAATTTTACTGTAAAATTTGGGTTATTTAATCGGAGCATTTTCTCGATTTGCAAATTTCTGTTTTTCAAAACCGGTGACGAAACATTAAAAATTTCGTAAAAGGCTCCCGTCGCGAAGGGGTTAAAAAAAGAAAAAGGCCCCATCAAAATTGTTTCATTTTGCTCTGAAAAAATCTAAAAATTGGGTTAAAAATACTACTAATTATACAATAAAAACAAGTTCATTAATTTATTCAGATCTGGGACGTATGCAATGCACGTCATGCAATTTGGTCATTTCCGACAATGACGTACGCTGCTTACGTCTTCATGTATCGCTGATTTTTAGGTGAGTTCGTGATTATGTAAATACGTAGCTCCTATAGTTGTCGTTCAGTCCGTCTGTCCGTCTGTCTGTCCGCATATAACAACGCAAAAACTACCCAACCGAATGTTTTGAGATTTGAAATATATAATTATTACATAATTTTGTCAAGTCATTTCAAATTTTATGAGGATCGGATGGATAGATCAATTACAGGGACGATCAAAAGTATTAAGTTACATTACGGTCAATGGGGAAAAATGTTGCAAATGCATTTTAATCGTTTGAAAATTAAATTACATACTTATCGCATAACTTTGTCAAGTCATTTCAATTTTTTGAAAATAGGATGCATAGATCAAATACAGGGACAATCAAAAGTACTCCGTTACATTACAGTCAATGGAAAAAAAAGTTTGAAATGCTTTTTAATAATATTACACTCATTCGAACATAATAATAGTGATATGCATCATAAAGTACATATTATAATATCGATTTTGCATAATCAGTTGGGCAAAGAACTTTTGTTAATGATTTACAAGGCCACCCAAAAGTATTTCATTACATAATGAGTATAGAGAGAACATTGCTTGGCGCGCATTTTAATTGTAATTAACTATTTACAATTTTATGAGATTGATATATGAGAGTGATATTTTTAAAACTTTATTATCGTACGAACGCACCTCATTTCCTACGCTTCACGTGCAATTTCCAACTTGTTTTTTTATTTTAATTATGCATTCCGAATTCTTACCAGAAAGTTTTAACTCTTATTTTTGTTTTTTATTTGTGATTTATTTCCCATTAACCTCCTCGTGATGGGCGCATTTTACGAAACTTTTAATGTTTTGTACCGGTTTTTAAAAACAGAAAATTGTGTCTTATTGAATCGACAAAATGATCCGATTAAAAAAGGGAAATTTTACAGTAAAATTCTACTGTGAAGGATAAGCAAGGATTCTTAAGTCTTTTTGCGGCATGTATACGTGTCACTCATCCCCAAGGGATTAACCCTTTAACGTTCATTGGTTTCTCTAGGAAACCACAAAATTTTAATTCCGATATGTAACAATGGCAACGGAATTTTAATTTTAAAAAATACATTTTATTGACTATACGAAAAATCGCTTTTTCGTATTTAAAAATATATCTGTTCACAATTACCGGTGTCATTCATTTATTTCTACATCTTAGCAATGAAAATGCTATGATCGTTAAAGGGTTAAAAAAAGTAGGTGGCTTTTGTTGCCTTTTCGTGTTCTAGCTTCATTGGAGAGATTTCTGAAAAAGTGCTAATTTTTATTTATTCTTCATCTTCTTCCTTTTTATATAGTAGTTCTTATGACTATAGTTATATTTAAATTTGTTCTATTTCTACTAATTTAATTTGACTTATAATGTTTAAAATTTTTATAGCTAAATTTATTTTTTTCACATTTTATAAATTTTTTCCATGAAAATTTCCATTTTTACATAAATTTTTTAAGGCCCAGTGAATATCAATTGCGAAAATGTTGAAAAGATTTAGTGATATCGGAATTAACGTACAAATTTATTTAAAAATATGAAAAAAAGCTATTTTCCTCACACGTAACAAATGGAAAATATTTATACCAGAATTCTGGTGTTAATATGACATTTCAAAATCATGTTGGGTGTCCTATGCACTGGAATACTGATGCACTAGGGAATTAAGTACTTTTTTATTAAACTTTTTCGTCTTCCAATAACTCACTTTAAAGTAAGACATTTAAATATTATGTTGTGTGATAGGCTAATTGTCTCTAGGAAATGTTTTAGTGGTGCGCTATTATTATGCTCTGTTTTAGCTTTAAATAAAATAAAATTATCAAATAAATTTGTGTGGTATGAATTTTTTAGTTTGAAGTTTTTAAAAAAAAGAAAAACTACCAGCTGCGGAAAAACTGGTTATTAGTTACATACATCAGCTAAGAGTTTCAAATATTAAAAGGTTAATATATGTATATATTTTTAAACAAAAATATATTTTGCAAATACCTAAACAGTAGAATTTAGAAAACCGACTTTAAACATATAATTTGAAATTAAGAATCGAGTGTCCCATTTACAAATAAATTTACAATAATTTCTTTTAATCCACATACCAGGCATTCAAAGTGTAAATATTTAACTATCTGATACTTAAAACATTACCATAAAATAAATTTTTCCATTCGCTAAAGCATTACCTCTACAAAAGGAAAACGAGAATTTCTTTGTAAATATGTTATAAGAATTTAAATAAAAGCCATTTTATCGGTTGTAATCAAAATCCACAATCTAAAGAAGGAACAAAGTTGTTTTGAAATCCACATGAAAATTCTAGATAAAGTAGGTTATTTTACCGACATATTAAAATGACAAAAAAAGTAATAAATTCAATAAAATCGTCGGAAAACGTTTTGAATAAGCTTTTTGTACCTCTTTTATCAGAGATAAGTCTTAATGTTGAAAGAATTTTTATTAAAAATTATGTTACGACTGCTTGCTAAAATAAACTCAATCATTAATTTTATGCAAAAGATTTTCCATTTCTTCTTTTCTTATAAACTCGGTAATATATTTCTGTTGTGTTTTTCTCAAAAAAGGTGGATTCATTTTATTCTTACAATGAAATGAAAGTAATGAAAAGGAAAAATAATTTAAAAAGAAAATTTTTTCATATGATTTTCTAAAATTTTAGGAAATTGATCACGATAAATTTATAAAATGAAAAATAATAATTAAAAAAATTATGCATCAATGAAATTGATTTTTTAAGGTGTGTGAGTTTTAAGAAATGTTTTCAAACTTTCATGTTCCTGAGCTGCAATATATCTGGATGTGTATAGTGTGTGTATGTGCATTATCAATTTGCAATGTAAATTAGACTTCCACGGAGGACGCACCACCCCTTATGGCCTATATCCCACAGTGTAAATAATCGACCTACATAAATAAAAACAAACAAACGTAATGTAAATTATTATTACTATATATATAAAAAATATGTAAAGATTTCACGTTTATTTAATTTAAAACTATTTTAAAGATACGTTAGTTTAAAATTTTGCCAAAGAAATGTTTATTACTCTGTAAATGGGATGTCTCAAGTTTTCTAAGACGGATATCTGTCTAAAGCGGAATATTATTTCAGTCCCAAGTGATTCCGCTTTAGACAGATTTCACTGTATTATCCATCTTCTTGCTTTTTAAGGAAACACTTGAATTTGTTTTTGTAATTATTTTTGGGAAATTCCCACACTAGTCCAATATCACTATCTTTTTCTGATTCTTATTGTCATTTATCTTACGTAAATTTGATGAAAGACCAGATGTTCAATTGTGCTTCTTAAGTATTGTTTATTTTATGTCTTGATCTATTTTATGTTAATCTTTATCAATATAAAATGTTTTTATTTTATATAAGGAAGCCCTTAAATTCATTTTTAATTATGTTCAAGAATTGCTATTAAAAAAAAATCTTTGTTTATGTTATGAGGGAAAATTAATTGCAGGCATTTAAAAGTTAAATTCGAAGCTATTTTAACCACTTAAATCATTATTTTTTCCTGTACAATAAATTGAAAATATTGAATAAACAACTTTTTTAAAACTAAAATTTTCGTAATATTTGGTTCAAACTTTTCTGCCTTTAAGTAGTCGTATCTAAAAGATTTAAGTGATGGATCAAGCAAATTCTATTTGCCCGTGTGACATATAGCCAAATCACTCAAGTGGTTAATACAAATTTTATAGTTAATGAAATGGTTTGCATTTAAATTCAAGTAATGCATTAGTTTTCCATAACGACATTGTAAAAATGAAAAAAATATATCTAAAGCAGGGATAGCAAATCTGCGGCATGCATGACACAGAGATACCAGTATTTACCTAGAGCAGTGGTTCCCAATCTATGGATTGCGACCCACTGGTCGGCCGCGGTAGTTCTTTTGGTGGATCGCGGATCAATCCAGGTTTGTTATCAAAATAATATTTTATTTCAGCTGTTTAAAAAGATATGGCAATTTCAGAAGGAAATAATATTTCAAGGGAAAATACTTAATTTTTTTCTAGATCAATATACGAACAAAATATCCAGAAATATTTAAATCACCTTGGAGACCCTGATGAAATTTAACACTTTCTGCTTTTGAGAACATGCTTTTTTTTATTTTGCTGTTTTTGAAAGACAAGTACTGAGCAACTCCATGTTAATATATATTCCCACATTGATAAACACAAGTACCAGAAATCTCATTGATTATAAAGTTATGTTTTCATAATAATTAAACGTTTTTTTTTTTAACTAACTTTGTAGTTTGTTATTGTTTGTATCATTGTTTTAATTACTATTCACTTACACTCATTGAGATTACCGATTCTTGTTTTTGTTGATAATCTATCTTCCATACAAAAATTTGCATTTTTCTTAGAATAGGATAGCCAAGCGTATAGAGATCGTACAAAAATTGCTATACTGATACATAACTTTATCTTGGGTTGGTCGCAATTTTTTTTTTTTTTTTTTTTTTTTTTTTTTTTTTTACTCAAAGATGGGTCGCATTTTTTTTTTTTTTTTTTTTTCATTTAAAGGTGGGCCACCTGACAAGAAAGTTTGGGAACCGTTGATCTAGAGTCCAAATATTTGTTATTATTTGTTAAATTGCAATTTTTATTAATTCGTGGTTTGCACAATATATACAACTAAACTTTTACAGCATTTTCTAAGTATTATACTGTAGAAAAATATTGCAAATTTTGAGATATAAGGATGTTTTCTAAAACATAAATATAAATTTTCTTATCAATAATAGTGGTGCGAGAGTCCTTAAAAATATAAGGAGTGTGAGTACCTGGATTATTTTTTAATTTTTGTAAGTACACTAGTTTGTTTCATGATAATTTATGCATTTCTTTTTTAATAGAAAGAAGACAACTCATGGCTTTTATTAATAAATAAATAAATAATAATAAATAAAAATAATGTATTCAATTAATGGAGTTTTTTGCCACTTACGCACGCTAATACGCACGCTAATACGCACGCATTTTGCATTCACCAACAAAGGTTGGTAGATGCACCTTTGTTGCTTCATTTTGGCAATTTTACTTTTGATTTTTTTAAAGTTTTATTTATATATTTTTGTAATATTTCCTGGTGAGCAGTATTATTAGAGCTGCGTCTTGAATTAACCCTTGAAAATTACTATGCTACAAAAGAAAAAATAATCTTCTAAAATTTTCGTAATTTTGTAATGCAGAATAATAAATTCTTTACAACTTTATCTTCCATATTTCGACACGAGTTAAAAAAAAGATTAAAGGGTTTAAATGTATAAAAGACAGAAGATGCACAAAAAAAAGAATAAAGTCCGTCTTTCTCGTACAAAATAGACTTTCGCAATATGTACTTCATTTCTTCGAAGTTTATTAAATTGAACTGGATGAGGAAATATCAAATATCGATTTCCTTTTTTAAAATTCTGAAATAAATCACACTTTATTCAACAAGAATATCCTCTACAATAAATTCTTTATTGATTTTTTATGTTCAAATGACTTATAGATTTTCGCTTACAAAACGTATTCATCATATTGACATACTTTATGAATGTTCTGTATCATGATTACAAAGCATCTTTATTTAAAGATTTTCTAATGTTATATAAATTATTTCAGAATTATTCCTGTAGTGCTAGTTATGCTTTAAAAATAAATTAACATTCACATTTTACTTCACACACTTTATGTGTTTCATGCCATAACTTGAAGATTAATTTTTTCTTCCTAACGTAATTTTGAATTTATACCAGAAATTAGAAAGTAAGAATTTTTATATTAAGTAATGACGGAACTTTTGCCATGAAATAAAACAAAACTTCAATTTTAAATATCTATATGAATTTTGATTTCTGAATAAGGAAAGAGACAGAAAAATGGACGAATCCTGCTAAATGCATGATTCAGTCTAGAAAAATAAAGTAAACACTCCTCAAGAAGTTACCGTAGAAGAAAGTTACTGGTAACGAACGATTGGATATAAAGTCAGCTATTAAATGATAGATATAAAATTCGCTTGCTGATCAATATAGGCTAATTCCATGGGTTCTGTAGTGTAAGTCACATAACTTATTAATTGCTATGCTTGTTAGCCACCGTTATTTTCAAAAAGTCTACTTGGCCTTATTCAATTAATGAGAATGTGCCAATAAAATTAATCACATTTTTTTTTGTTCTATAATACTGGTAGCCAAAAATCGTAGCCTGTGACTTACACTACAAGTACTCATGGAAATAGCCTATAGTAAAATAAACCCTAAAGGGTATAGCCGGGTTTCTTAGTAAAATATGCCCTTGAGTCAACCACGTCGAGTCCTACATGGATCGATAGTCCATAAAAAGAAATTCATTTCCCTCAAATTTTAAGTTTGTATCTCAAGACCATGGGGGGTAATGGCCCTATATGCCTGTTTTGGAAAAGAGCGCATTGTGACGAAACTACTAAGCAGATTTCAACGAAAAAAATAAGGGATGTAAAAAACCACCTTACGAATGTTTGACAATTTTTTCAGATTTTTTTAAAACAAAAGAACAAGTTTTCTAACATTTTTCCTGTTTGTAAATGTACATTTTAATTAAAAATAAACTGAAATTTCTGAGTGACCACCTTAGTTTTTTTGCATGAAATACTATAAGACATGATGCATATTCACTATCAATTTTATCATTCTACGTATGGTGCATCATATTGAAAAAGGGCAAAATCCCATTCCGGCGAAATGTGGGGCGTGTCTCGGGCAAATTTTATGCTGACACAATTAGGCCCTGTTATTGAAATTCTACACCCCTCAATTAGCCTAAAACAAATTTAAATGAATTTCTTACAATAAGAAGAAATTAATTATTTAGAAGAAATTAGTTATTTTAAAATGAGCATGTTTTAGGGTCTATATCCAAATTGAAATTCGGTGTTCGAATGTTGACCAAGACAGCTCTCTACTTGTTTAGGCGCTAGCATGGAGCTAAGATAAATGTATTTCTTCTTAGCTCCATGGGCACCACTCAAGCTGTCAATTAAGACAGCTAGGTTACAGGATAGTATAAAAATTTTCAAAATATCAAGTCGTTGTCATCGTAGAACGCCCCTTAAGCTATCATTTTGCCGTTTTTTAAGCATGATCTGAAAACTGCTTAAAAAAAATAATAAAATTTTGGATTTCACAAAACAGTGATTATAAATCTAAATCAATCAAAGAAAAATTTGATTGTAGTGATTAATATAAATGTTTTATATTAATTTTTTTAATCTTAATTTTATAATTCATAAATCATATAATAAAATTGTTTAAAAATTTGAGAATTTAACGTCCTTATGTTTGGGCATTTTAGTATTTTTGCTACATAAAAAATAGCAATTAGGAGTATCATTTCAAGAGAATACAATTAGAGAATGCCCGTCAAACGGCGCTGCTTAGTTGCATTTTTAAGAACTAATAACTGAATTTTCACCAACTTCAGAATTCATTATTTTCTGCTATTAATTAGTGTTGAATAATTTTTTGTGTAAATCACCTAACAATTTGGTGCTGTTATGATATTTTTTTAAAGAAGTTTTAATGTATATGAGATAGAATAAACTTTTGTGATTATCACATCTGACTAGTTTTCTTTATTGCAATATTTATCTTTCATACTTAGTATGCGGGATTTCAGTCATTCAAAATTTAACACAATACAGGATGGTGGTTCATTATTAGACCATTTAATTTTAAACTCCGAACGCCACATTGACATAAGAATTATTAATGTAAAATTTTCCTGAATAATTATTCCAGCATTTTACACGTAAAAGCGCCTTGTTCTTAAAATAATATGTATACCAATCAGCGAGATCATATGTAAAAAATCCATTTCAATTGAAAAATGAATAAAATTCAACTAAAAACATAACAAATCTACACAGGATTTCCCCCCCTAAGTCTCAATTACTTGAATTATGATTTAAAAATCCTGTAACATGTTCACGAAAATAAGAATGTTATGTATAATGTCAGGAGTTTTTTTACCGTAATTTTTTATTTTAGTTCGCATCTCAAACAATAAGTGGCGCTGACGGCGATTGAACGCCAGGTCGACGCATCACTCAGCATTGCTCACCTGGCCTTCAATCGCCGTCAGCGCCACCTATTGTTTGAAATTCGAACTAAAATAAAAAATTACGGTAAAAAAACTCCTGACATTATAGATAGCCCTCCTGCAAGAATTTTTAAATAGCTGTCACCGTTTGCAAGTTATTGAATTTTAAAATCCATCAGTCATTTTTGGGACACCCGGTATATGCAATATGATTTCGAAGACTTATGTGAAGTCATCATTTTTCATGAAAATAATTAAAATTATTTAATAAATGTTTTATATTAACATAACTTTTTATACAGAGAAATTTTTGTAAGTAAACTTCAAATAACGGAGATTTTTCTTTCAAAAATATTAGCATTAGTATGCCTTTATTAAAGAACGAAAGTCATTTAAAAATTCCAAATATATTTTTTCATTATATCATGAAACATAACTACGTAGAATATCATTGTTTTGCACGTAGTATTGTTCTGTATGTAGAGTATCACTTCTTGTGCTGTCTGGCTGTTAGCGGATGAATGTTGCTAGCCACCATTGTTGTCGCATAATGCCGATTTTATTTCTTTATTTTTTAGAAATATTGAACGTCACATAACAATTTTTTTTTTGCTTCATGTATGTAAAATTAATTATTTTTTAAAGCAAACTAAAAGTTAAAACATTCTAGAAAGTATTGAAAATTCCTACCGTAATTTCGGGTGTATAAGCCGCAGATCAAACAATTCTTTTTGGACCCAGAAATCTTATTTAGTGATTGAAAGCAAATATTTACGGCGATCTAACTAGTTATATTTGTTTCTTAAAAAATTCTGGGTCGAAAAAGAATTGTTTGATCTGCGGCTTATACACCCGAAATTACGGTAATTAAAAAATCAGCAATATATCATGCCGTACGTTGCGCAAGTCTCTGAGCGCATAATGTTAGTTTTGGGGACGAGCATCTGGTATCGTCACTGTGTTCAGAAATCTTCACGATTTCTGCTAGTTATTTTTAGTTTTAAAGATTTCCTTATTTAATCTGAATATTTTCACGCTTCAATTAGAATGGATTTCCTGTTTTGAAAAACCGGCAGTAAAAGACTAAAAAATAAGTAAAGGGCTCTCGTTGGAATGCATTGCTACCAATTCTTTCGACTTTTTATATCAGAAAAATTTAACTGAATTTTTATGCTACAGTCGACTCTCGTTAATTCGAGATCGGATAATTCGAATCTTCGCTTAATTCAAACTAAACATGAAGTCTCGAAATTTTCAATGGCAGAATAACGTTAAATATTTTCATTCATTCGAACTCATTTTCTCTTGACTTCGTTTAATTCGAACTAACGAGAATTCCGATTTTTCATTTTTCTTTTCTTTCTCACGTATCTCAGATCATTTGAATAATTTTCTTTCCTTGATATTTTTGAAAATTGTTCCGAACGAGTATACATATAATCCAAAGCATTTGATATCCACTTTCTTAGAGCCCCGTCTGTCCATCAGTGGCACTTTAAATTTTTCTTCCATTGTTCTTGTTTCTAATCTTTTAAATAGTTTGTGTATTTGTACATTCTAATTTAATATTCAGTCATATTCTAATGATAATAGACGAAATAAATTTTAAAAACACGATAACATTAATTTCTTTGTAACAGTACCATATTAAGCATGTTTTCATTTCACATTTTTCATAATTCGAAATTCGGATAATTCGAACGTTGTTTGTGGTCCCGACGAGTTCGAATTAACGAGAGCCGACTGTATTTATTAAACGGATCACAGCAGTTTGAATCATAAAATTTACTATAAATTTTTGTGGTACAAACAAGCGGAAAATATTGAAAACTATTTCAGTAGGATTAAAATAACCAAATAAATGAAAAATTAGAGAGAGACATAAATGGTACTTGTGTTTAATTTCTTTGTTCAAAATTTCAATTTTTTTAATTATACCATTCACATTTTCATTAATTGAATAAGGTCCCCAGTAGCCAAACGATATTGGTCCAATATTGGCTACATCGTGAAGCAATATTGGCATATTGGTACAATAGTGGTATGCAATATTGCTCCAATATTGGGGTGTATACATTTTGTCCTTATTTAGCCAATATTTACAACCAATATTATGCCAATAATGGGGTTTAATTGGAAATATTGCCAATAAAAATCCAATATTGGTTAAATATTGGGATTTTCATTGGAAATATTTCCAATATAACCCCAACACTTGTACAATATTGGCGTTTTATTGTCCATATTTCCAATGAAACCTCAATATTGGCATAATATTGGAAGCAATCATTGGCTAAATAAGAGCAAAATGTATATATATATCAATATTGGAGCAATATTGATGTTTTATTGGCACTCTTTCCACTAAATGAAATATTAGCGCAACGTTGGACCAATATAAGTTTGCTACTAGGGATGTATCAAACATTTCAGAAATAAAGGTGGTTAAAACGCATAGCAGTTTTCTAGTACGTGGTACACAATAGAAGTGATCAGGGAATTGACCTGTTGTGATCATTATAAAAGTTATTTATTTTAAATTTAATTTTGCTGTTATTTTATGTTTGGGTTATCTACACGAGGGATATGGTTCGAAAGATATTTTTAATTTGAGATATAGTAGACTGCAAAGCCTAGAAAATCCGATTAGGAAGTTTCATAAAAGTTCGAGCATTTGATCTTGAAAGAGAACTATTGCGATAATCATAAATATTACATTTACCTCGTACGTAATAAAAATATTTTTATGTTTCAGACATTTTGATTTGTATAATGCCATACATCTGTTAACCCTTTAACGATCAAAGGATTTTCATTGCTAAGATGTAGAAATAAATAAGTGCCACCGGTAATTGTGAACAGATTTATTTTTAAATATGAAAAAGCGATTTTTCGTATGTTCAATAAAATGGATTTTTTAAAATTAAAATTCCGGTGCCATTGTTGCATATCGGAATTAAAATTTTGTGGTTTCCTAGAGAAACCAATGAACGTTAAAGGGTTGAAACGTGAACTGTTTTTCGTTTACTACAAGAAATCCGCAACGCAACTTATATTCCGTATGCTAATTTGTTGAATATTTAAAAATATTGAAATTTTAATGGATATCACGGGACACCAAATATTTTCTTTTTACTGTACACGATCTATTATTGTGTTGGAAAGGAATAAAAAATTTTAAATAAAGAATAAAAGAATTAAAGAATAAAAAATTCACTGTTTTGTTACAATGGATATTGAAATCTAGATTTAAAATTAATGAAATGTATTTAATAACGAATTAAGAAGATAATAAGTAATTCATATCAATTTTTGTATTATGTATATAATGGACAATTTTATGTAATTTGTTATTTAAGTAAATATCATGCTATAATAAGTGGAAGAATTTTAGGTCTTTAAAATTTATTCTTAATTTTATTAACGGAGAACTGATTGTTTATTGAATTGATTGAAGCTTAATAAATAAAAATATGTATATTGTTTCAGTTGCAAAAAAATATTTATTAGTAACTTATTTTAAACAATTTTATACATTTACTTGTTGAAAACAATACAATGTTAGTTTATTGCACTCGCATTACTAAAGTAATGCACTCATATAAATGCATTTTGAATTGAGAGTTCCCTTTTCACATTAATAATATTATAAAACATGAAATAGTTTGTAATGATAATTACAGAGATATTTTGAATTCTTGACAGAAAATTATTTATACTCGAGGGCGTATATGAGAGAAACATTTTAATTTATTCATCTCAATGGTAGTGTAAACATATCACCAATTCTTTAACTGATAAGTTACATAGTGTAAATAATTTTTCAGAAGCAAAAATAAAACATTTCAACAAGTTCTTTAATATTTACGTTATTAAACATTTGTAACGTTCAACAATTGCTTAAAGTCAAAGATATTGAATTGAAAAGTGAGCTGGTTAGAAAATGAGCCTCAAACGTAAAGAGTTAATCAGTTTAAATGTACAAAATAAGAACAATAAGCACGTGAAGTGTTATAAGCCACATATTGTAAACATTTTCACTAATTACCATTTACAGAAAAAAAAAACGAAACTTTAATCACATTTTACGACAAATTGTTAAGGTTTGAAGAAGCTCAAATTTTAACTAACTGTGACACAGTATCTATATTTTATAATAATGAAGTTTTTTCTGGTATTTGATTAATAAATTGTTTCATAACAGCAATGAATATTGAAATCTAGTTTTAAAATATAAAATGTATTATAATTAGTTCTTTGATAGGTAATGCGTAATCTATGTCATTACGTGTTGTAAGTATATACAGGGATGATATTTCCGCTTTTTTGGACACCAGTAAAATCTTAGAGAAAATGCTATATTATTTAATCGGAATATTTTTGTGATTTAAGAGAACAACATTTTCTGGTGTTCAACATTATACTGGTGTCCAAAAAAGCGAAAATCTCATCTCTGTATATAGAAAGCTTCATAAAATTTGTTAATAAAGCAAATGTAATACAAATATAAATAAGTGCGAGGATTTCAGCTATATAAGATTTAGTTTAATAAATTGAAAACTGAAGGATAAATGATTCTTAGCACGTTTAGAGACAGGGTTCTTCTATTCCTAGAGTTCTGAAATGATTGAATAACAACAGAATTTAAAAAATATATGTATTTGGAAATAAGTACAATATTTTTTTCACACATATATTTAAAAACAAATTTTCATTTCGGAATTCTCCTACCAGCGAGGCATTAACAGATGAAGTATAAGTCAAAGCTGCCAAGTCTCTCGCCTTTTGAATACCACGATTTGAATACATAAAATGTGTTTTTATCTGATTACAACATTTGGGTTATTTAAGAGAGCATTTTTTTTCTAAAATAATAGTCGTGTACAAAATGCAGGAGACTTAGCAACACTGATAGGCGACCCATAAATGATCCACCAGCCCTCAAGTTGTTAACCATTTATCAATTTCATTTTTTAACAGAATAAACATAAAACAAGATTTTTTCCCTATTACTTTATCAGCCTTGTTATATCCAAAAAAAGCCCACAAAATAATAAATCAAACAATACAGAAAAAAATTAGTGATGTCGAAAAGATATTGAAAAAAGTAAACAAGCTCTTCTTGATCGTGTGGCATTCATCCAAAACTGTTTACGGGTTGACAAATGGAAAAAAAAGTACTGTTTCAGTAGTAAAATGACAGATAAAAGGTATATAAAAATTTTCCTTTTTTTATTTTAAGAAGAGGATGTAAAAGATAATATAAAACACAAATTTTGCATAAAGAAGGAAGTCGCACGGATAATTAGTTGCCGAGATGTTTTTAATCCTATTTTCAACACTCTTCGATTTTTCATGACCCTGTATTTCAATCAAATTACAACTGAAATATATATTTTATCTGAAAGTGATGCGTTTAATCTGTCACAGGCAGGGTTCGCACAGTTCTACCACTAAATTTTAAGAATATTCTCAAAGTGTTTCACTTCAGAAAAATATCGTAAAATCTGTGAATGAAGGTGGGATTACCAGGGTTCGCACATATCTACCACTAAATTTTAAGAATCTTTTCAGAGTGTTCCACAGCAGAAAAGTATCGTAAAATCTGTGAATGAAGGTGGGGATTACGAATGTCATGTGGTTTAAAAATTAAATGTAAATTTTCTTATTTATTATAGTGGTGCGAGAGTTCTTGGAAATTCCAAGGAATGTGCGAACCTTGGGATTACGAATGTTGTGGTGTAAAAATTAAATGTAAATTTTCTCATTTTTAATAGTGGTACCAGAGTCCTTGGAAATTCCAAGGAGTGGGCGAACCTTGGTCACAGGGAATTGTTAGTTAATAGAATTATCATTGCTGGAATTATAAGGATGCTTCTTTTACATACTTCAGTACTATTTGAGTTATTTGGCGTTATGTGTAATTTGTCTAACTTAGTTCATGAGGAATTCATTAATGGAACATTACTACGCGTTAAAAATATTTAACAGATAGTAACACGTTTAAACTATATTCTGGAATTGCAATGTATTTTAGAAATACTTTAGACAAATCGTTTTATTTTCGAATTTTACATTATGTATATCCATGATTGGTTACGTGACCCAAAACGATTAGTTTTTACTTTCTGACTGCAATAAAAATTTTATATGATGCACTTTTTGTGTTGGTATAATAACTCATTCCTATAAACATTCTCCGAAACATAACTAGACATTTTGACTTTAATTATAGTCTAAAACAGGTCATTGCTTGCAATTAAAATTACAGAAATATTTTGAATTCTTGACAGAAAATGATTTATTCTCTAAAGCTCATACGATTTAAATATTCTAAACTATTTCTCTTCGTGGTATTGTAAATATGTCACATTTCTTTTCGATGGCAAACTACCCGATGTAAACTATTTTTCACAATTAATAGTTATGCATCTTAACAAGTTGCATTAACATTGACATTATTAATCCCTTGGGTACGAGCGACACGTAACGTGCCTCAAAAATGCATATTGTCCGGGAGCCGACCGTCGATTTACCTATGTATCGAGTAAAAGGACCGGACATACATCAAAATGTAGGTCTCAATGTGCACATTAAGAATATCACTGTCTGTCAGGTCCCATCCTGCCGGAACGCAAGGCAGCCGCACTTTTATGACGTCGATTTTGAGTGTTTACCTATGTATCGAGTACAAGGACCAGACATACATCAAAACGTAGGTCTCAATGTGCACATTAAGAATATAACTGGCAGCCACATACATCAAAATGTAGGTTTCAATGTGCAAATTAAGAATATCACTCGCTGCCAGGTCCTATCCTGCCGGAACCCGGTGGCAGCCACACTTTTATGACGTCAAGTTTGAGTGTTTACCTATGTATCGAGTAAAAGGACCAGACATACATCAAAATGTAGGTTTGAATGTGCACATTAAGAATATCACTGGCTGCCACATACATCAAAATGTAGGTCTCAATGTGCACATTAAGAATATCAGTGGCTGATGATCACAGGATAGGATCTGGCAGCCAGTGATATTCTTAATGTGCACATTGAGGCCTACATTTTGATGTATGTCCGGTCCTTGTACTCGATACATAGGCAGACACTCAAAATTGACGTCATAAATGCGCAGCTGCCACCGGGTTCCGGCAGGATAGGACCTGGCAGCCAGTGATATTTTTAATGTGCACATTGAAACCTACATTTTGATGTATGTGGCAGCCAGTTATATTCTTAATGTGCACATTGAGACCTACGTTTTGATGTATGTCTGGTCCTTGTACTCGATACATAGGTAAACACTCAAAACTATCGACATAAAAGTGCGGCTGCCTTGCGTTCCGGCAGGATAGGACCTAGCAGACAGTGATATTCTTAATGTGCACATTGAGACCTACATTTTGATGTATGTCCGGTCCTTTTAGTCGATACATAGGTAAATCGACGGTGGGCTCCCGGACTATAAAGAATGCTTGTTTATCGCCACTAGTAAAATAATTCTGTAAAATTTGATTTATTTAAAACGTGTATGTTTGATTTTATAACCTATAAATTTTTGTTTTTAAAAACCGGTGACAAAACATTAAAAATTTTGTAAAAGTTCCGTCGCGAATGGGTTAATGTACTTTCAAAAAATATATATTAGAGTAACATATATTTGAATAAGAGGTATACTGATTAGAAAATGAAATAGTTAAGCATAAGGTTGTGCCTACGATGATTTATTTGATAGATATTTACAGCTAATTGTAGATTTTTATATGATAGGGGATGAAATCTTTAAGCCTCGCTATTGTATTTCATTTTGTAACTTTACTCATAAGTTACGTATATTGCCTTTTTTGTAAAATACGTATTGTAATATATGTTTTTAATTATTACGTTCGCATAATAAATATTTTTTATCTTTTTTTTTTCAGGTAAGTGATTCTACAGTATCCATAAAAAGCTACAAAACGGAGTCTAGTGAGTAATATACTGAAAACTCATGTTTGATATATTTAATAAATGTTTTTTAAATTATTATCCTTTGCAAATTATTCTATATTATATATGATAATAAAGTATACAGGGTGATTCTAAATTAATGGTACAAATCTTAAGGGTTGGTACAGAAAACTGTAAGATTAATTTCTTGTATAGGAATGTTTCACTGCGTGTGGTGCGTTAAAATATAGACGAGAAGTGGCCGAATTGGCCTATTTTCATTTAAAAATGTCTCATTCATAACACAAAATTTAAATACCATTCTCTATTTTTTTTTTCATTTAAAACAGACATTACAAGATTACTTTAAGAAAAAAAAATATTTCTTGGAAATTTTCCTGCATGAAATCGAAATTTGTAATTAAAAAAAATCCATTCATATTTCTTTTCAGTTATTTATAGCATTTGGCAGATTTGTCGATGTAGCGTTATTTTTAATTCAAAAATTTCTATTTCACATTGGCATTTTCGAAAGAAGAATTTTACTTTATGTAATCAATTTTGATTTAAAAAAAATCCCTTCATAATTCTTTTCATGTACTTCCTGTATTTGACAAATTTATCAGTGTTGCGGTTTTTTTATTTAAATATTTCTATTTCACAGCGGAAATTTTCAAAGAACAGTTTTCCTGTTTGTAATCATGATACAGTCGGCTCTCGTTAATTCGAACTCGTCGGAACCACAAGAAATGTTCGAATTAAGGAAAATATGATATGAAAACATGCTTAATACGGTACTATTACAAAGAAATTAATATTGTAGTGTTTTTTAAATTTATTTCGTCTGTTATCATTAGAATATGACTTAATATTAAAGTAGAATGTATAAATACATAAACTAATTAAAAGATTAGAAACAAGCACAATGGAAGAAAATTTTAAAGCGTCACTATTGTACAGATGAGGCACTAAGAAAGTGGATATCAAATGCATTGGATTATAATGTATACTCGTTCGGAACAAGTTTCACAAAAATCAAAGAAAGAAAGTTATTCAAACGATCTGAAATCCGTAAGAAAGAAAAGAAAAAAGAAAAATCGAAATTCTCGTTAGTTCGAATTAAGCGAAGTAAAGAGAAAATGAGTTCGAATTAATGAAAATATTTAACGTTATTCTGGCATTGAAAATTTCGGGACTTCATGTTTAGTTCGAATTAAGCGAAGATTCGAATTATCCGATTTCGAATTAACGAGAGCCGACTGTATATCTGTCTTAACCAAACAAAGAAACGTAGAGGATTTTTTCTGGTTTTAATAAGAAATTTTGAAATTAAATAAGATTGTAAATACTCACAAGGTGTTTGTACCTCAGTGCGTCACATTTGCCCATACAATACAATACATAAATGATTATTAGTCTTTTACCAACACTTAACCCTTTAACCCTTAAATGCATATTGTATCATTTTTGATACCATAAGTGTCCCCGATTAATCGAGGGTTTTATTCACATATGCCGTATTCTCACCAGAAATTTAAAAGAGCAATTTTCAATTTACTTAATGACAGACCATTCGTAATTAAATAAAGAAAAATTTACTATTTACGTTTTTCTGGTATGAATTCTGATTCTTTGAATTGCGCATTTTTTGGAATGCGTTCTATCCTATGCATTTAACCCTTTCCGGCACGGGCAAAATCTGTCAGTGAACTGACAAATTATCGACTGACACCGGAATTTACAAACAATTTTTTTAGATACTTTGAATTCCTTAATTTAAGGTTTTATTGTAAATACAAAATTTTACTAAAATATTACTGGTGCCGATCACAAGTTTGGAATTAAAATTAGGTATTCCAGACCGGGATATGTGTGCCGGAAAGGGTTAAGGGTTAAAATATAGACCGGAAGAGGCCGAATTGGTCTTTTTTCATTTAAAAATGTCTCATTCACAACACAAAATTTAAATACCATTCTCTATATTTTTTTTTTCATTTAAAACAGACATTACATGATTACTTAAAGAAAAAAATATTTCTTGGAAAATTTCCTGCGTGAAATCAAAATTTGTAATTAAAAAAAAATCCATTCATATTTCTTTTCAGTTATTTACAGCATTTGGCAGATTTGTGGATGTTGCTTTATTTTTAATTCAAAAATTTCTATTTCACATTGACATTTTCGAAAGAAGCATTTTTCTTTATGTAATCAATTTTGATTTAAAAAAAAATCCTTTCATAATTCTTTTCATGTACTTCCTGTATTTGACAGATTTATCTGTGTTGCGGTTTTTTTTTTTTTTTTTTTTTTTTTTTTTTTTTTTTTTTTGATTTCACAGCGTAATTTTCAAAGAACAATTTTCCTGTTTGTAATCATGATACAGTCGGCTCTCGTTAATTCGAACTCGTCGGGATCACAAGAAATGTTCGAATTATCCGAAGTTCGAATTACGGAAAATATGATATGAAAACATGCTTAATATGGTACTATTATAAAGGAATTAATATTGTAGTGCTTTTTTTTATTTTATTTCGTCTGTTATCATTAGAATATGACTTAATATTAAAGTAGAATGTATAAATAGATAAACTAATTAAAAGATTAGAAACAAGCACAATGGAAGAAAATTTTAAAGCGTCACTGTTGTACAGATGGGACACTAAGAAAGTATATATCAAATGCATTGCATTATATGTATACTCGTTCGGAACAAGTTTCACAAAAATCAAAGAAAGAAAGTGATTCAAAAGATCTGAAATCCGTAAGAAAGAAAAGAAAAAAGAAAAATCGAAATTCTCGTTAGTTCGAATTAAACGAAGTCAAGAGAAAATGAGTTCGAATTAATGAAAACGTTTAACGATATTCTGCCATTGAAAATTTCGGGACTTCATGTTTAGTTCGAATTAAGCGAAGATTCGAATTTTCCGATTTCGAATTAACGAGAGTCGACTGTATATCTGTCTTAACTAAACAAAGAAACGTAGAGGAATTTTTCTGATTTTAATAAGAAATTTTGAAATTAAATAAGTTTGTAAATACTCATCTGGTGTTTGTACCTCAGTGCGTCACATTTGCCCATACAATACATACAGTGCTCAGCAAAAGTTTAGACACCGGTGTTTTTTAACCTTTAAATAAAAAATACGAACACCTGAGTTTTACAAATGGCTATACTTATTTACAAATATATTTTATACAATGTAGAATAAAAATAATGGTCATAATATAAGATAATATTTAATTTAACTGAAAAAGTGAAATTTGCATATTGCAAAAGTTTAGACACTTTTTTGATTTTTAGCCAACTATTCATGGAAAAATGCAAATTTCCAAATTATGATGTCACATATCTGAAGTATTTAATTATACCTCGATATAGCATCAGTTAGTGAAGATGCCGCGAGTTAAAAATATTCAATTAGATGAGGTAATTGAAGTAGGAAAGCTGAAATGGAAAGGGAAGAATGTTGCAGAAATTTCAGTAGCATTGAATCGTCCAAAGTGGTCTGTCTATGAAGTATAGTCTAAGGATGACTCCTTCAAAACAAAACATAATCTGGAAGATCTTCTGTGACGAGAAAATGAGATGACAAAAGGATCCAGAAACTGACATTTGCACAAGTAATGATTGCTAATCACATTAAAAGTAGGTCAAAACTTTCTGTGTCGACGGAAATGATTCGTAGATGAAGTAAAGAAACAGGTAAATCAATTTACATGAAAATTATAAAACAATTAGCTTTAAAATACCGCTGTAAATTGGTGAGAATTCAATTAACTTGCAAACATACGTCATATGGACTCAAATGGTACGCTATGATATTTAGTAACGAAAAAAAAATGAAATTTGAATGGCCCAAACAAGTGAGCATACTATTGGAATGAATTAAGTAAAGATCCTGGGACTTTATTAAGTCGACAAAAAGAAGGTGATTTTTAAATAATTTGGTCCGAGAACCGCCATTAGGGGTCAAAATGACCCCTGCCAGAATGATAGTAGTCAATTTAAACCAGAATTTTCTTTATAAGATATGTGAAATATATGCAGCACAAAAATAGACTAATTAAATAAGTTAAATATTTTAAAATTAAAATTAAAATAATTAAAATTTTAAAATTAAAATTTTTTAAATGAAAATATTTTAAAATTAAAATCGATAATTTCTTTGCGATGGGAGCCTTTTAAAAATTTTTTAATGTTTTGTCACCGGTTTTTAAAAAAGAGAAATTTCTGTTATTAAATCCAGAAAATGCTGTGATTGAATAAGGGAATTTTTACTGGTGAGGATAAAAAAGAATTCTTAAGCCTTTTGCGGCACGTATACGCGTCGCTCGTCCCCAAGGAGTTATTATACATGCTGACAACATTTGCGAGTGAAATATACATCAACATTTATTTCAAAAAAATTCCAGTGCGAATAGAATATAATAGTAGATGCCCGTGCCAGTCGTGATAATAAGGTGGTGAAAAAATTAGGAAAAAACACAGTCACAAAAAAATATATATATACCAGTATTTTCTTAAAAAGATTTTCATGCTTAACGATACTATAACAGAATTTTTTTGGCATTTCTTCCTTTTCCTGAATTTTCACTGTATATACAAGGTTACTTTATATTCTCTATTGATTAAAAGCGTCTTTGTTCAAAGTACATTTAAATTTATAAATATAAGTTGTCACCTTTGTTTTAATGTATAACAACCTTACATTTTTAATGCATCTTATCTTGAATTCCATACCTCAAAGAGAGAGATAATTTGATTTAAAAAAATGAAAAATAGTTAACATTTGTTTGAACTTTAAATAAGGGAAGAATCGATATATCGGATTGCGAGCAAAAAATTTCTTTCTCAAAATTTTTATTCTGTACTTTTTATTGATCTTTACTGATTTAGTAAATCTGGACAAAATGCCAATAGTCGTATTATAGTAAATATGTCTTTAGTAATATTCTGAAAGATTAAATTTTAAAGACTACTTGGTATCATTTAAAGATTTTTTTTATTTGAATTGTTTGTATTTTATTTAACACTAGAACTGCGGCGACGGGTCATTTTGACCCGTATCATATGCAGAGATGTTGATTCGAAACAGAAAACTCTTTATAAAATTAGCTAAATACAAGCTGAGCAAAAATAATTTCAATTTATAACTTAAATAGTTTTAAGTGAAAATTCTGGTGAGAAATAATTTTATAAAACTTGAATGAATTTTCCAGCGGTTCTGGTGTTAAATCTTTAACACTAGAACTACCATAAATCTTCATTTTGACGGCTACCAAATGAATATGTTTCGGATCAAACCAGAAATTTGATTAAGAAAAATGTTTAAAAGATACAAAGAAGAAATATGTTAAATAATAAAGTTAAACTGTTTTAAATCACAATTCTGGTGTGAAATATTTGTATGAAACTTGACACAAATTTTCAGCACTTCTATTTTAACGTATTTTAACACATTAAGTGCCAAGTCTATTTTGTCTATTTTTTCCGTTTTGGCCGCGAGCTAAGATTCCTGTTATACAATCTCCCTACTGTTAGTCGCCGGTGACTAACGAGATCTAAACGCCAAGTTCAATGTCATTCAGAAGTAATTGACATGGTTCTCAATTATATCATAAAGAAAAATTATTTAATACTTAAAGTTGAAAATTTTGTGTTAACTTTTGAAGTTATAATATAAAAGATAATTTAAATTCTAAAATCCTAGTTATTCAAATTTTTTAATAATTTAAAAAAAATCATCTATTTCGCACACAAGTGCATTTTCTAACTGTGTGGACAAGTTCGATCAAAGTTATTTAGTTTAAGAGAAAATATATGAATGTCACTATATTGTCGTTACCATGTCAATCTCTCTAATATAAAAACACTTTTGCCAGCTGGCCGTATTACGTCAACCTAGAAAACCTTTAGTCAGAGTCATTAATATAGATTATAATGACATGGCAAACAGGCACCAGTAAAAAAAAAGTAGAAATTTTTATCATATTTGTCATTATTTCCATGAATAAGGAGCCAATCAAGAATAATGTGCCAATTAAAAAAAATGAATTTTAGAAGTAACACTCTGATGATACTGTTTTCATATTGGATAATTTGACATGGTACCGACGATGTCTTCTTCACTTTATTCATAAACTTATTCATCAAACAGCGACAATACTCTGGGTACTGAGTTTTTTTTTCTCAAAGTACTAATGACACATATATACAAATTCAGTGTAAAAGATCAGATTTTAAAAATTTTGAATATTTCGACAGCTAAAAATATAGATGTTCTATTTCTATTTTTTGCTGATCTGGGATATTGGTGAAAGGGCAATATACTATGAAAGATAGAGAGAAAATCACAATAATTTAAGTTCTATTTATAATGACAAAATTTGATAAAAATAAAACATTATTTAATGAGGCAGCACTGTTTTAGATTGTTCTATAATTACGTTGAATATTGTATTAAATATCGTCGGCACCCTGTAAAACTATTTAATATGAAAATAGTGTTAACAGTGGACTACTTTGTTAAAACGTTGATTTCATGATTAGTACTACTTTTCTAAAAAATATTCTAAAAACTATTTCTGAAAACTCTTCTAAAATTTGCCTTGTTTTCGCTTTAATTAATTTGTCATTACGATTAGAAAGGCTGCGAGCGGTTACTTTTGACCGCTGTCATATGAATATACTTCGATTTAAACCAGAAATTTCATTATAAAATGTTTTTTTTTAAACTTTAAATGGAAATTTTAAACAGTTCTGAATGAAAGTACTGGTGGGGAATATTTTTATGAAACTTTACTAAGATCATCGGCCTTTCTGGTGTTAACTCCTTAATGGTCGCGTTAAATTTCCATTTAAAAATTCAAATTCATTCTTACCTCCACTTTTTTGAAAAAAATATTAATCTTATTCAATGGATAAGTAACGTGATACCAGAATAAAATCAATTACACTATTTTATAAAATTTGTGGGAATCAAACAATTTTGAATAAAAGCCGTGAAGTTTGCAGCCCGGCCGCTGCACGCGACGATTAAGTGGGTAAATTATTTTAAATAAGGCAAATTTTAATATTAAAAAAATAGCGAAAAAAAAAACCAAGGAGCCTATTGGCAAGAGTACCGTTTTTATATTATAAAGTTAGCCATGGCGCGGATGATGTGCTGTAAACCGACTTAGAATAGTTGGTAGAAAAATTTTCTTAAAAATAAATCAGTTCGGCGTTGAAGATGATTAAAAAAATACTCTATTTTTATTACTTTACAGTTGTACAAAAGCATGAAGTACAGATTCTTAAAACAAGCACACAAACTAAGCGTGATTTGCGCCATATATATTTTTATCTCTGTGGCAGCAGAAGAAAACATTATTTAGCCTATCTGTTCGAGATATCTAAGTGGTTTTCTAACTGTATAATCATAATTTAATTCATAATAAATTAAATGTTAAAAGATTGTTTCTTAACACTAGAACCGCGGAGCGGGTCAATTTGACCCGAAATGATGTTTAATTTCTTGCCACACTAAAAGTATTCTTTGAAAAAATGTTTCCTTTTTTGACTTTTGATATTTTAAGGTAAACAACAACTTTTCGTATTTAATAGCGAATAACATAAATATTTTTTCAATTATCACTACCTATACCTAGAACCGCGAAGCGGGTCATTTTGACCCGTAATAGGTTTTTACACATAAATGACAAAATAGAGATGCATTTCATCGAAAATAATGAAAAAGTATATCTGCCTCACTTTTAATTCCTATAACAGGAAGAACTGGAAAAGGGAGTAGTGAAAATTTTCAATCAAGATCATTTATCTTTGATGTGAAGAATGGATGATTGCAGTGGAAAATTACAACAAATATTTAGAAGTATTATTGAATTTTCGTATATTCTGCATTTATTGAAAGTATAGATAAAATTTCCAATGTCTTAATATTAGTGTCAAAGAAGTTTTGAAATGTTAGCAACTATTATCTGAAAATTATTGAGGAAGAATGTCTGCCTGTAAATAAAAAATAAATACATTCTAATGATTAAAATGATTAAAATGAAAGTGACGACAACTCTGCCTTTACGCTTAACATTTTAGACTTTTTCATCAGAATATCGATGAAAATTTATCGGTATTGAACGAAAGTATGTCAGGTTTATCAGGTAAAAAATCGGATATAAAAAAGATTTAAAAATTCGAACAAAAGTCACAAAATTTGAAATTTATACTCAGGAAAAACTGAAAAATAAATAAGCAATAACTTACGCATTCAAACATGGAAATAAAGAAAATCACCAGAAAATTACAAGAATAACTGCATAAAAGGTCCTAACATAAACATAGATGGACACTTATTTCTTTCAAAATCTGTGAGTCTGTTTACTCTGTATATGTTAACCAGATAAATTCAGTATCGTACCATGTCTAGTTGGTTGCAGATATTGATTAAAAACTGGTTT
This sequence comes from Maratus speculifer, assembly GCA_964019185.1. Lineage (NCBI taxonomy): Eukaryota > Metazoa > Arthropoda > Arachnida > Araneae > Salticidae > Maratus > Maratus speculifer. The sequence goes on from OZ025300.1 coordinate 237,759,298, forward strand.
ATAGAAACTGTAAAATGCCCAAGACAAGATATACAAGTCTCTGTAAAAATGTCAAAATGTGAATTTCATGCGGCTGTTCTTCTAACACATTTAAACATCAGCGTAACTGTTTACCAAAACGGAAAGGCTAAGAATGTTTTACTGCTTAGCAATTTACATCTAACTGTTAAAATTTTAGATAATACTGAAAAGTACTAAATAGACTTGTTTACTACAATGCAACTAAATTGAGTATAGCTGTGTGATTTCTCAGATGACAAAAAGTATGCATTTGTCAAACCTATTTATTATAGAAGGCCGGTGAATGCCATTTATAATATTTTGTTTTTGTATACGTTTATAATCTATCAGATACGTCAATTTATCCATGACTTAGTTGAAGACGTACATGGACAGTTTGTTATTTCTCGGCCAAAAAAAAAAAAAAAAAAAAAAACAGTCATTTGAGACAATACACTAAAAGCAATGAAAAACATAAACTAAGCATAAAAGAGTTTATTTTCACTATTAAAAAATTAAAATAAAACTAAAGATAATTTTTACAAAATATAATGTACCCAAACGTTTCAGTTTACTGTGCAAAATTTTTAACCATGTTTTTCAAGCAATGCATACAATAAATATGATTAAATAAATCAGTAAAACTAGTAAAAAACTTGTAATTTTTATATTTATTAAAATTATTCTTAGATTTTATATCTAATCTTATTTGATTGGGATAGTCTATTTTTGATTAATTCCAAGTTTATTTATGCTTAAAATATATGTTCAATATTTGTTTAATATACTTTCATCATACTTCCTGAAATGTAATTGTGAATAACAGCATTTTCTGAAATGTGGGCAATTTCTCCTGACTTTATGTGTAAAATACAATATAAATACTGAGAAATATTGATTTTTATAAGAAAATATAATTTTTAGCTCACCAAATTTAGTATTTGGGCATATTTATATATCCTTTTCCATCTCGGGTCAAATTGACCCGCTCCGCGGTTCTAGGTATACTGGAAGACCTGCGGTTCTAGTGTTAACCCATTGCAATCGAAAAGTGATTATCACTGATCACAAACGTACGCGCGTAAATGGGTGCTCCAAATGCTCTGGGCACAAGTACTTTAACCCATTAACGCCCGAATTATTTTCTTCGCTAAAATTTGAATTTTGTATTTCCCACCACTTTTAAAAGCAAATTAACTTTTATCTAAATTTATCAAGGATTCTGTCTCGTGAAATAAGGGATACATTTTCTTCTTCTTTACTGGTGGGAAAACCGCTTTCTTGCTGTTTTTGTAACCGTCCTCAAACGAGGACGCTGGGCGTTAATGGGTTAAACAAATTTTCTTTTCTTTATCTAATGGCCGAGTGATCTGTGATAAAAAATGATGAAATAAATTACAAGATATTAGTCAGAGTTCGCACATTTTCTACCACTAAATTTTTACAGTATTTTCAATGCATTTCACTGTAGAAAAATATTGCGAAAATTGCGAGTCGAGAAGGTGTCTGCGAAGTTTGTTTCTTAAAAATTAAATATAAATTTTCTTATCATTAATAGTGGTGCCAGAGTCCTTACAAAATATAAGGAGTGTGCGAACCCTGTATTAGTAATTCCAAAGCATTTAGCGTCGCGATTTACGAGGGATACCTGACAATACTCGTAGTGAGTGAGAATCACTTCTCTAGTACAAACAGTTAATTATTAAGGCTATTTATATTTTTATTTATATTCAGGGTTCGCACACTCCTTATATTTTGTAAGGACTCTGGCAGTACTATTAATGATAAGAAAATTTATATTTAATTTTTAAGAAACAAACTTCGCAGACACCTTCTCGACTCGCAATTTTCGCAATATTTTTCTACAGTGAAATGCATTGAAAATACTGTAAAAATTTAGTGGTACAGTTGTGCGAACCCTGATATTTAGTACTTTTTATTATCTAAAATACTTCGTCGTTCAATAATTTAACACTCAGCTTGGGATTTATAACTGCCGTTTGATTTTATATATTGTTTCGCTATTATCTTAAATGGCATTATATTTAAATCATCATATATGAATGAATTATAAATAAACGTAAATATATAATGTACCATTATTTTTAAACTTTGTTAAGTTTCTTTCAAGGGAAAAAAACAGTATTATATATGCTTTATATAAAATATGTTTTCTGACATAAAAAAAGAAAAACTAATTTATAACATAAAAAACATACTTTATTCGAATATCAAAAACGGTAAGAGAAAGCTTTTGGAACTGTATTTGAAAAATTACAGCAAAAACAAACAAAACAAAAACACATACACGTATTATAAATCTGAGAAAATATACCTTCCGCCTTTTACATTTATTTGTGACTTGTTTTTTGATGATATGCAGAAAATACATTTTATCTAAAAACACCTTGCATTCGTTCGTACAGTTAAAACTTTCGATATGTCCTAGGTGTGAATTTTACTGTATATTGCCACATAGGATAAAAAAACTATTGCCAAAAATATTTCAATTGATATTTCGAATGTATGTTTATAAAGAATTTTTTTATAATAATTGACAACCGGCTACATTACTTTAAAATCATATAAAATTTTACCGGATAGTATGGATTCTAGACTTTTGTGTTTGTGTATTCAAAACAAAGTGAAAGTAGATTGTTATAATATATTATGTGTTTCTGACAGATGATTTGCTTTTTATATGCATACGATTTGAATTAATGATAAAATTTAAAACTACAGTAATATAAACATGTGTAAGGGTTCGTTTGAATGCCAGACATATTTTAAATTGATTCGCAAGATAAACAGTGAAATAGAAAAACATTACATTACATCTTTTCTGGCTATGTTGTCTAAAGCAAAACCACTCAAAGGGTTTTAAAAAGGTAAAATTAACTTTAAAATATTTGTGGTACAGAAAAGCCGTAATATGTTGGCAGCTATTTGTTAACCCGTTAACTGACGAAATTTTAAGACATTAATCTTGAAGTTTTTAATATTTATTTTATTTTATGTTTTATTTATTTATTTATTTTATTTTTTATTTTTATGTTTTGCTGAAAAACGTAAACATCACAAATTTTCAAGATAATCATCGTTTTGTTTAATTTTTTAAGTTTTCTATTAACACTTATGCAAAATTAAATATCACAAAATGTGGAAACGCGGTAGTTTATTTAAGCATTGAACATGGATTTTAATCTTGTGTCAATGCAACACCGGACGATATTAGTTTAACAGAATTATCTACACCCGTTTCTACTATTTATCTGAATTTAAAACGATTCTTAGTCCAAAAAATAAAAAATGATTGAGAAGCAAATTTGCAGAAAATAACACACGATCGAATACATGCCTATCAATGACAACGATTTTTACCGCTAATGAAATTTAATAATAAATTGAAAAATATGTGTTCTATCCCAACTTAGAAAAATACTTAGAATGGAATTATATAAAAAAAAAGGATAAAAATAACAAACAATCATTATCGAAAGTAAAAATTAAAACAGTATGAAACTTTCATTTCATTCAGTACATAATAGATAACCATTATTTACTAATTAAAATCTAAATTTTATAATCCAGATTACAAACACTGTTATATCTTCATTTGAGAAAAAAGCCAGTTAATGGATGAAATTGTTTATAAAGATGTAAAATATGCAAATTATTCATGGAGTAAACTCAAATGTTATTTATTAAAACAGTCACATTTCACAAAAGATGGAATTTAATGTTTAAAATTTCGTCAGAATAATGTTATTCAAATGTTATGAGAAATTTCAAATGTCAATCAGCCTAATCATTTAGTAATATTTTAAAAATAAAATAAAAAATAATTTAAAATATTACACTCGAAATACTAAGCTGAACTTGATTATTAACCTTTGGATAGTTTTAATTCAACGATTTATCCGATATACCGGGTGTCCCAAAAATGACTGATGGATTTTAAAATTCAAAAACTTGCAAATGGTGACAGCTATTTAAATATTTTTTGCAGGAGGGTTATGTGTAATGTCAGGAGTTTTTTTACCGTAATTTTTTATTTTAGTTCGCATCTCAAACAATAGGTGCGCTGACGGTGATTGAAGGCCAGGTCGACGCTTCACTCAGCATTGATCACCTGGCCTTCAGTCGTTGTCAGCGCCAGCTATTGTTTGAGATGCGAACTAAAATAAAATATTACGGTAAAAAAACTCCTGATATTATACATAACCCTCCTGCAAAATATTTTTAATTAGCTGTCACCGTTTGAAAGTTATTGAATTTTAAATTCCATCAGTCATTTTTGGGACACCCGGTACAAACACTTATCACCTCTTGTAACAGAGCATTTTCTTTTGTAAATACTTACAATGATAGCAATTGATCATTTCATCAGATCCATTTCGATTTACACATTTTTTTTTTCATAAAATAAAAATAAAGTCAATGGCCTAAAGTCTAGTAAATAAAGAACTTAAACAGATATTTAAAAAAATCTGGTGTGAATCATTTTTATAGGACTTGAAATAAATTCTCATCGTCTTTAGTGTTAACTCTGTAACCTCTAGTGGGTGAATTGCTACAAAATTCTCAAATGTCACATTGGCACCAATATTTTGTAATGGAAATAATAGGCTTACGATATGCACGAAAAAAATGCATCAATCTTTCTTAGGTGCAACTCGTAGTTATGCAAATACGTAGCACATATATTCGTCGTTTAGTCCCTCCGTCTGTCAGCATAACAACGCATAAACTACACAATCGAATCGTATGAAATTTAAAATATGTAATTATTACATAATTTTGTCAAGTTATTTCAGATTTTATGATAATCGGATTTATAGTTCAATTACAGAGACAATCAAAATATTCCGTTACATTGTGGTCAATGGGAGAAATTGGTTTCGAGTGCATTTTTATGATGTTACACACTTTCGAAAATAATACAATTCATATGCATCTAATAAATATATAATAAGATGTACATTTTGTAGTATCTGTGTCTTTTTAGATAGGCATTTTTTTATTAAGAGATAAGGCCACACAAAAGTATTCTGTTACATAATTGTTTAAAAAAAATGTCATTTGGTGTGTGTTTTAGTAATATTAAACTATTTCTCATTTTATGAAATTTATGTAAGATGCTGAGATTTACTAAAAATTAATTCCTGTACAATAGAAAGCATTTAATATTTTAAGGGAGACACAAAAGATTTCGGTTACTGCATTGCATCCGAAATACTGTATATTTTTAAAACTTCATTATAGTACGAACGCACCTCATTTGCTTCGTCTGACGTGCAATTTTCAACTTTTCTCAAATAAATTTAGTTGAATATTATGGTGCCATTGTGACATTTCGGAATTAAAATTAAGTGGAAAGAAAGTCAACCGACAGGTCTCAAAAATTTTACTTACCCATCATACGTAGTATAGGTTAAGTCTTGCAATCGTTTTGAAAATCTAAACATTTTTTTGACGGATTTACACGTTTTCGGCACTGGAGATTTCAAAAAATGTATTTTTAGAAAAAAAAATTTGCCGTCCGTCTGTCTGTCTGTAAACGCTCTATCTCCTGAAGGAATTGAGATAGAGACTTGAAATTTTGTATGTACTTAGTATGTAGTAATGAAACGAAGCCTATTTAATATCAGTAACCTCGATTATCCGGAACTATTTTTTTCGGACTCTCGAAAAATTCGTTCTGATGAAAGGTATATACAATTTTTTTATTTTTTTTATTTTAAGGAGTGATCGTAAAAGGCAATAAAATAACGCAAATTTTGCATAAAAAACAAAGTTGATCGAATTATTAGTTGCCGAGATATCTGTAATCCTGTTTTCTACATTCTTCGATTTTTCATGACCCCGTATTTCATTCAAATTTCAATTCAAAGATATATTTTAATTAGAAATGAGGCACTTAATACGACGCAATAAACTGTTAGTTAATAAGATTATTATTATTGGTGTTATAAGGATGTTTCTTTTTCGCAATTCAGGCGTGTTGTATAATTTATAGAAAGAGATTCTTCAGCAACTCATTAATACAGCATTACTATGCACAATAAAAATATAAATACACGTTTAAATTTTGTTTTGGAATTGCGACCCATTTTATAAATAGTTTTCAAATGTATTTTTTTTAATATATTATATATGCATATACATGATGGGAAAGTATTACGGTGGCCCCCAACGACTAGTTTACTAATACAGTTATATTTCACATGCATACATTTAAAATTGTTCTAGATTATTAACACTTTCCGGCAAGGGCACAATCTGTTAGTAAAAGGAGAAATTATTGACTGACACCGCAATTCACAAATGGATTTTTTTAATATATATTTTGAAACCCTTAGTTAACAATTCATTGTAAAAGCAAAATTTTACAAAAGTATTATTGGTGCAGATTGCAAATTTTTAATTAAAATTAGGTATCCCAGACCGGACACAAAGTGTGTCGGAAAACGTTAAGTAAAACTGCATATGGATTTTATATAAATTTGTATAAATAATCCGTTGAAATTTAAATTGTCTTATATTTATTAGCTGTAAAATTTCGAATAGTTTTCTAATTATTGAGTGTTCTAATATTTTATTTTATTGCATAAATAAAGCTTAAGATTAACCCATTAGTGCCTAGCGTCCCTTTTTAGGGACGCTTCAAAAGGTGCATTCAGCACTGTTTTTGACACCGGTAAAAAAGAAAAGCAATAATTATTTTATTTAAATGATGCATTTTCGTGATTAATGAACTAAACTTAAATCTTCTAAAAATAGTGCTGCCAACTAAATAAAATTTACGCAAAAGGTTCTGGGCACGAATGGGTTAATAACAATTCCAATTTACATAATGATTTAAATGTTACTAATAACTTATCTTTTTAAAAGTAAATTGATGAAATATTTCCTAACACATACTAAAAATAAAATATTGTTGAAATATAAAACTTCCTTTCTTTCAAATCCGTTAAAATGAACTCAATGACAGAGATGAAAAAATCAATTTTGTTTTTAAAATCTGCAATAAATCAAATTTTATTTTAGAAGTTGAAACGTAAAATGAATTCCGTATCGATATTCTATGAGGAAATGACTTATGGATTTCCGTTCATAAAATATATTCATCATGACGACATATTTATGAAATAGTTTGTTACAATGTTTACAATATGTAGCAAATTTCGAATAAATAAAAAATTCTGTTAGTGTGCATACGAACAGGTGTAATTTTGTCTATGCACTCATATTTACAGGGTGACCAGAAATAGCATAATAGTTTGAAATGCTTAAAGAAAACACATAAACTTTTGCACTAACAAATCCATTATTAATTGACAACATTAAATTAGAAAAATGAAAAAATCATTTTTCCGTAAAGTGACCTCATTTTCCTTTGATACAAAAAAGCAAGCTTTTGGTGAATTTTTCAACATATGGCCGCAGCTCTACTGTAGTGATTAGCTTCTATTCGCGAATCAACGAACACTTCAGAGATTCAAAACTGTTGGGAAGTTTTGGACAAGCTCTTGCCTCTAAAATCGACCACAAACTATAATCGAAGAGATTACGGTCACACGAGTATGAAGGTCATTCTTGAGTCGAGATGAAGTCTGGAAAAATGGCCCGACACCAAATCTGTGTAGATTTTGCTCTATTAGAAGGCGCGGAATCTTGGTGAAAAGAATAACAAGTTTCTGAAAGTGTTTTTGAGTCCAGGGAAGTAACACATTTTCAAGAAGCTCTTTTCGGTACAAATCATTATTGAGTTTGACCCCAAAATGGATGAAAATGCGAGGAGTTTTGCTGATTGCGCAAATTATCGGTCACATTACCGACTAATTTATCATATTAACCCCTTAACTGGTTAACTTAACCCGAACGCCGTTCAGGCAAGACGAACTTGCTTATTCCATCATTTAAAGCTTTTCTACACCACTGTTATTTTAAAGAAAATTTTCATACTATTGTAAGGCGGAAATGATTAGACTAAATTTTACGATTATTTTATTTAAATAATAGTGGTGTAAATCCGCTATTTTCAATTTATTGAATGGAAAATAATTAACCAGTTAAGGAGTTAACGAAGTTGAACCATTGAAGATTTGAAATGAAAAAAACTTCTTTAAACACCATAAAATAAGTTAACTGCGCAAGGCCTTTCGAAAGAACTTAGTCTTTCTTCGTCAGGCGCAAAAAAGACGCGCGTCCACAATGAATGTAGCGGCACGACTGAAGGTATTGCCAGTCGTGCCGCTACATTCATTGTGGACGCACGTCTTTTTTGCGCCTGACGAAGAAAGATTAAGTTCTTTCGAAAGGCCTTGCGCAGTTAACTTATTTTATGGTGTTTAAAGAAGTTTTTTTCATTTCAATTGTGTTTAACACCAGTTTCAATTTTATACATTCATTGAAGATTTGCTTCAGTAAGTTGTTGACGAAATGAGTTAATTTTGATGATTGTACGATTGCTCTTCCGATAATAATTTTTTTGTCGGAAGACAAGATTCGCTCCCTGCGTAGAATTTCAACTCGCTTCAGCAGCTTCCTGCATCTTTCAAGCCGAACTCGTATAATTTTATCAGTTAGAAATTTCGGTTTTTCGAACTATTAAGGATGAAGAATCACCTCCTCTTTGGCCATAAGTTTAACCTGTTTTACGCCAATCTTAGTCTGCATCGCTACTTTTCTCTTCAACAGTTGAGAGTTTCAGGAGTCGATGATTCCAGTTTCACGAAAATATTAGTGATGAATTGTTCAGATACTTATAAAAGACAAAAAAATTTAATGAACAAAACTTAATTTATTTATAATAAAGCTGCACAAAATAATGTTACGAACGTTTTTAAAGTTAAGGTTCAGGAATATTGAGATTTATAATGATATTAAAAGTGCTAGTAATAATAGCAATTTTTTAAAAATCTTACATTCCTATAAAAATTTTCTTGTGTGATTATGGAATATCCGAATGAAAAAAAACTACTAGACTAGAAACACTGATGGAAGCCAAATCACAGATAACAACACATCTTAATTATTCCATAGTTATCCAACACAGACATGTTTAAAACCGCCTAGTGTAATTAAAAAAACGCATATTTGTCTTAACCCTTTCCGGCACACTCTGCCCGGCCTGGGATACCTAATTTTAATTCCAAACTTGCAATCGGCACCAGTAATATTTCACTAAACTTTAGCTTTTACTGTAAAATCATAAATTAAGAAATTCAAAATATCTAAAAAATTCGTTTCTGAATTCCGGTGTCAGTCAATAATTTCTCCTTTTACTAACAGATTTTACCCGTGCCGGAAAGGGTTAAGAGGTTTATAACAGATTATATATTTAAAATTTGTATTAAATAATATTTCCGGTTATAATCATATTTGTCTTCGACCGGATTCCGGAATAAATAAGAGATGTTGGCATCTATGCAAAAGTCATTAAAGGGTTAAAGGTTGGCAGTTTCATATCAATACACCTCTTTCTTGAAAACTTTTAAGGAAAAAAATATAGATAAAATATTCCTTATTGTAAACAATGCTACTGAAATAATTTTATCCAATTTTAGGGAAATTGCTGAAAAAAAAAACAATATTAACCCATTAGTGTCTAGCGTCCCTTTTTAGGGACGCTTCAAAAGGTGCATTCAGCACTGTTTTTGACACCGGTAAAAAAGAAAAACAATAGTTATTTTATTTAAATGATGCATTTTCGTGATTAATGAACTAAACTTAAATCTTCTAAAAATAGTGGTGCCAACCAAATAAAATTTACGCAAAAGACGCTGGGCACGAATGGGTTAAAAAGTGTAGTATGTTATAAAAATCAAAACTAAATAAAATAAAATATGTTATAAAAATCAAAACTAAAATAACTTTATAGTATTTTTTTTATCTCGTAAAGAAAACACGTCCGTACAAAAATGCATCGATCATCTATTGTTGAAAAACTCGATAAGAGTTATGGATGAAATAAATTTTTACTTTGTAAAGATTTATGCTCAGTAGGTATAAAAATGAAATCAAAAATTTATTTAACTGCATTTTTCCTCTCTATTGTCAACGTTTTTGAACATATATACTATATAATAGGGGATCAGAGTCAAGAACATTCAAGATTATGTAGAAGATATTTACATTTGAGATATTATTCCATTCAAGAAAATAAACTTATAAAGCTTGCCTGTCAATGGCGGTGAGATTTTTATTAAAGGGAATGAAATATTGGGTTAAATCCTAGGGGAATTATGTGACCCATTTCCTCAAAAACTACCAGATTGATTTTGGTGAATTTTGAAATGTGTATACACTGTATTATGCTAAATCTTTATGGCAGACATTTTTTTCTATGTCTAAAACTTATTATTTTAACCCTTTAATCCTTAAATGCATAGGATAGAACGCGTTCCAAAAAATGCGCAATTCAAAGAATCAGAATTCATACCAGAAAAATATAAATAGTAAATTTTTCTTTATTTAATTACGAATGGTCTGTCATTAAGTAAATGGAAAATTGCTCTTTTAAATTTCTGGTGAGAATACGGAATATGTGAATAAAACCCCCAATAAATCGGGAACACTTGCGGTATCGAATATGATAGAATATGCATTTAAGGGTTAAGGGGCAAAGCACTTAAAATGCTGAAATCATTGATTGACACCAGAATTTAATATCAAAGTTATTTTAAAATAGATAAAAGAGTAATTCCATCTGAAATCAACCAATAAAAAAATATTTTTTTATGTTAATGTTTTAGATTGTTGTGGTTTTTTACCAGTTTATTGTACTTACTTATGAGATTAAAATTGTGAAGTTAAATTTTTTTTCGACAATTCGTTTTAAAGTTATAAATTTTTGAAATTTTGAAAATTTTACAAAATTTGTAAGTTTTGTAATCTTAAATCGGCTATAACTTCCAAACTATTTGATCTAGAGAACTAAAATTTGCATAATTTTTTTTCAATTTTTTATGGTGTTTCATAAGATATATAACATGACCAAATTACTTAATTTTTTAATTTTTTTTGTAAAAAAATTATATAAATAATAAAAAAAAAAGAATAAAATCGAAATTTTTGATTTTTTTGAAAAAATTATATTATGTTTAATACCCTTTTAGCAACTTTTATGCCAAATGATGGAAATCCTATGGTGTCATACAGAAAAAAAATATTTTCTGTATCAATGTTCATGTAAATCTGTAATAAAAAATACTTTAAGGTATGCTGCACAGTTTAGCCCGAAGTGTTACTTACATGGAAGCAAATAAAAATTGGAAAACTTTAAGAATAGTTTGTTTTATTAAAAGACAAATAATAAATTTTAGATATTTAATAAATAAATCTTTTTTCTTAACAAATTACGTACTCAGTTTGGCACAGTGGAGCTCAATTTCTTTGGGTACTGTGATGTTCTGCCTGTTGCAGTGATTGGATGTAGTTTGCATAAAATAAAGTATTTTGGTATTGTCAAAATGTCTGATTTTCTAGGATAAGTGAATGACAGAGATGGTCCGCTTGGATGAAGGAAAGGAACTTTAACATCTTCTTCGACCTGATCTTTTGTGAAAACACACGCCACCCACCACTCATTCTCACAGGCACAAGCAACATACCCCACAATTTCTTCAAAAAAGTACCTTTTGATACTTTTACATTTACTTTTAATAATATATAACTCGCCAATAAATGTTAATGATGCATTCAAATTATCAAAACCAGATTCCACATCCATGAATTCAGGGTCATCCTTACTACAACCTGTTTTTGGATTGTCATCATTTGCAATGTCTGAAAAATTAGTATCAATGTCATTTCCACAATTTCAGGGATACTTTTCCTTACCTAATTGTAAGCGGCAATGAGTGCAAAATTTCACGCCTTTTACAATGCCATATTTTAATGTTGTCATCCACAATGTAACATTTCTTAAATTTTTACTGACCTAGTGTTTTCTATTTGAATGGATGACAACAAAATTTATTTCAATTTTTATCCATTTTCAGTTTAAAGCCACTTACTTCCCTTTTAATATTTTATAATACAAATCCGCATACAACTCAATGATTATAATAGTAAAAAAAACTAAATTGTACAATACAAGTTATAAACAAGCAGCAGTTCTAAAGTTATAAACAAACAGACTTGAGATAGTGTGTCACTACAGAAGATCTTAGAGAACACTGGCGATTTCAAAAGCCTTGTAAGAAAGGCATGCAGATTTCAGCAGAAAACAAACATGTTACTGTTTGAGTGTGACTCATTGTGATTGTTAAAGCATTCAACTTCAGGAGCATAATTTGTGTTGTTGAAAAGTTCTTTGAGATTTTCTTTCGTTAACTCATTTATTACCAATTTATTCATTTTTTAAACAAAATTTAATTAAAAGTAATATTAAATTAAGAATAATTAAAAAAACATTCTATTTAAATACCAAGAAAATAAATTTAAAAGTATTTAGCTTGTCAATTACGTAAAATATTAATTATCTTGATTACTTTTAATTTTTACTGTTATGCGTTTAACAAAATAATAAAACCTAGCGCATTATATACTAAAATTTTATTTGATAATTGACTTGCATGAATGAGAAATATGAACATTGGAAACAAAAATAGACTACCTTATGTAGTGAATTTGCTTTTTAACAAAATATAATGAGATTTTTTTTTTTATAGAAATTGGCCGATCATTGATATAGAAAATAATTTTTTTCTTTATGATACCATAAGAGTTCCATCATGAAATTTGGTACAAAAGTTGCTAAAAGGGTGGTAAATATAATATATTTAAATCAAAATCAAAAATTCCGATTTTGAATTTTTTTAAATTTTATATAATTTTTTTACATAAAAAAGATTTTTTAAAAAATAATTTGGTCATGTTATATATCCTATGAAACAGCATAAAAAACTGAAAACAATGACTTAAATTTCAACTGTTTAGGTCAAATAGTTCCCAAGTTACAGCAAATTAAAGAACACCAAAAAATACAAATTTCATTAAATTTTTAAAATTTTTAAAATTAACAACTCAAAAACAAATGGTTAAAAAAATCTGCAAATTTGCATTTTTTATCTACTGTTTTTGTACAACATCTGAGCCAAAAATTAACAAAATCCAAAGACCTGAAATTTTGTCCATTGGTTGGTTTGATCTGGATTGACCCAAAAGCTTTCGTTCACGTACTTGATGAAATTCAAATTTTCATTTCGAAATTCTGGTGTCCATGTGATGTTTCTCAATTAAAATTAAGTGGTATATATTTTATACCACCGCCCTTCAAGGGGTTAAACCAATGGCAATTTTAAAGAAATTTTCCATTAAAAAAATCTCTTTTTTCTAAAACTTATTGTTTTTTTTTTTTTTTTTTTTTTTTTTTTTGCCTTTCACATATGATCTTATATTTATACGCCATATCCCCATAAATCATAGACGGCAACATATCTTAATTATTCCAACACAAACATGTTTAAAACCGGTAAGTGTAATTAAGAAAGTCTTTAACATAAGAGGTACATAACAGATTACATTTTTTAATTTTTTTATTAAATAATATTTCTGTTCATAAACATATTTGTCATCGCTCGGAATTCGTAATAAATATGAGATGTTGCCATCTATGCAAAAATACATTAAAGTGTTAAAGGTTGACAGTCTCGCATCGATATACTTCTTTCTAGTAAACTTTTACGAAAAAATATAAATAAAATATTGCTTTATTGTAAATAATTTTACTGAGCTTACGTTTCAAATAATATTACACAATTTTAGGATAATCGCAGAAAAAGAAATCAATATTAGAAAGTACAGTAGTTATATATGTTACGAAAATCAAAACTAAGAAAACTTTATAGTTTTTTCTTTATATCTCGTAAAGAAAACACGTTCTTACAAAAATGCATCGATCATCTATTGTTGAAAAACTCGATAAGAATTATGGGAGATATAAATTTTTATTCTCTAAAAATTTATGCTCAGTAGGTATAAAAATAAAATCAAAAACGTATATAACTGCATTTTTCCTCTCTATTGCCAAAGTTTTTGAACATATATACTATATAATAGGGGATCAGCGTCAAGAACTTTCAAGATTATTTAGAAAATATTTACATTTGAGATATTATTCTATTCAAGAAAATAAACTTATAAAGCTTGTCTGTCAATGGCTATGAGATTTTTATTTAAGGAAAGAAAAGACTGGGCTAAATCCTATGGAAATAATGCGACCCTTTTCCTCAGAAACTACCCGATATATTTTGATGAATTTTGAAATCTATATCCACTGTATTATACCCATGCTTTATGGCATACAGTTTTTTTCTATGTCTAAAACTTATTATTTTATAGCAAAGGCAATTTTAAAGAAAATTTCCTTTAAAAAAATCATTTTTTCTTAAACCAATTAATTGTTTTTTAAATTCTCTGCCACATACGGTCTTATATTTATACTCCATCCCTCCCAAAATTATTTATCGTACTTCCTCAAGTACTTTAGGAATTAATAGGGATTTTAGCTGTAAAGCATGATTTTTAGGAGAGTTAAAAAAACTTAGACACTTCTAAATTGTATGAAATTCTTGGACAGTTTTATGAAACTCGTGAATTAAAGTATATAAAACAATTGAATAAAATTTAATTACCTTTAACAGATGTGTATAAAATATTATTATACAATTAATAAATAGGCGTCGCGTCATATTTTTGTCTTCACTTAACTCTTGAGGGGCGGTTTTATGTTTAACCCTTTAACTGACAAAGCATTTTCATTGCTAAGATGATGAAATAAATGATTGACACCGGTAATTGCGAACAAATATATTTATAAATAAGAAAAAGTGTTTTTCCACACACGTAATAAAATGATTTTTTTTAAAATTAAAATTTCGATGCCGTTGTTGTATATCAAATTTTGGTGTTTCGTTGAGAAACCAATGAACGATAAAGGGTTAAGTCATTCAAGTGGTGTGTTACAATCATTCTTGTACTGTTTTATCAAACATTTGAATTAAAGTATATATAAACTCTTGGATAAAATTTTGTTACAAATAATATGTGAGTAAAAAATGTTAGATAAAATAAATGAGTGGGCGTGGCGGCCTAGTTCTGCCTCCTTTTAACCCTTTAACGATCAAAGGATTTTCATTGCTAAGATGTAGAAATAAATGAATGACACCGGTAATTGTGAACAGATATATTTGAAAATATGAAAAAGCGATTTTTCGTATATTCAATAAAATGGATTTTTTAAAATTAAAATTCCGGTGCCATTGCTGCATATCGGAATTAAAATTTTGTGGTTTCCTAGAGAAACCAATGAACGTTAAAGGGTTAAACACTTGATAGTCTGTGGTATGTTTAATAAACCATTTATTTTAATTTATAGTTTCACATTGGCAACAGCATTTTTGTGAAAAAAAGGGTCCTAATATAGAAATATGTTTCCTATGTATATAAATATATGTGAAATATAGATTTTTCTTATTTAAAAAAACAATTATATTAAATTTTGGAATCACTTATTAATTTCATCACTTAAGTAGTTGAATTCCCTGGAATTTGAAAAAAAAATACTGTTAGTTCTGAAAATGAGAATTCGATAAGACCCCCCCCCCCCCCAAAAAAAAAAAATAATAATAATAATCCTCTTTCTTTTTTTTTTCTTTTTTTTCTTTTTTTTTTTTTTTTTTTTTTTTTTTTTGGCGGGCAATGTTTTCAAAAAGGGGGCGGTGATTTTTCTACGGGGAAGGAAGGAATAACTTTTTCGTATGTAGATCAATTGAGGTATAATTTAAAAGGTATTTTTTAAAACTTGAATCGAATGGTACCATCCGCAAGTTTATGTGGCCGTTTACGGAAGGTTTTATGAATCAATGTCGACAGTTATTCTTTACTCAGGTGAAATAAACTTTTGCATTAACAACTCATAGAAAGGGACATAAATTAGAGGAGAATATTATTTTGGCATTAGGAATTAATGTCCGATGAGATACTTTTTTAAATATATAGTATTTATCTTACTTGACTGCGTAACATTTAGCATTACATAAAACAATATTTTCTATTAAACCCTCGGGGACGAGCGACACGTATACGTGCCGCAAAAAGGCTTAAAAATCCTTATTTATTCCCACCAGTAAAATTTTACGGTAAAATTTGCCTTATTTGATTGGAGCGCTTTCTCGATTCTATAAGGAACAAATTTCTGTTTTTAAAAACCGGTGACAAAGCATCAAAAATTTCTTTAAAAGCTCCCGTCGCGAAGGGGTTAAAAATTAGTAGTAACGTGAAACATAAAAGTTCAATGTTTTGTAAGTTATATTCTTATTTTGTCATCAAAGTTATATAACATTTGACAGAGCACATATAGTGCAAACTTATAGATGCAAATTTAATTCTGGTAAAGCAGAATTTGCTCAAGTTACGTATAATCAGTAAAAATTTTGATTAAATGAAAAATAATACCTTAAAAAATTAATTTCTCTTGGCTTTGCAAAAATCATAAACTTATGCTGCAACTTTTTTTATTTTGATACACGTTATGTTGAACTCAATACTTCAAGAAAAGAGACACTTTGAAGGAAAAGAATAATAAGTAAACATCATCCAAACATTAAATAAGGGCCAAATCGATATATCGAAGAACAAAGAAAAGTTTTCACTTTCGAAAATTTTAGTTTGTACTATTTATTGATCATTAATCATTTAGTAAATTTTAACAGAATGTCAATATTTTGAGAAACAAAAACAGATCTAACACAATGGCGAAGCCAGGCAGAGGCATTAGTGCTACAAAATACCACTAATTTAGTATTGTTGGATTTTTCTTATTTATATACAGATTTATTTTGATAATGTAAAGCTTCTTTGAAATGTTTTTAACCCATCGAGGGACAAGCATCAATGTCTCTATAATATTGCAATCTCATCTTGATAACCGAAAACTTTTATTTTAAAATGCGGAAAGGCAATTTTCCTCCCAAAATTAAAAGTGTAAAATTTCGTTAAAATTTTCTGGTGGTGAAAAATATATCCCACCGCCCTTCAAGGAGTTAAATCGTAAACTGGTCAACACAAATCAATATATCTTATGTATCATTAAATTAAGTGCAATAATAGGATTTCGTTGAATCAATAGCATCTGAATCAGGGTTGTCGGTTTAGCATCCGCTTATATTAAAAAAAAAGGATTTACTCTATTGGAAATGTAAAAGTATTTTCTTGCAAAAAGTATTTTCAGACTTAAATGAGATAACTCTTTTTTCGATTAATTAAACCAAAAACTTTTCAAAACTTTATGGTCGGAATTGGAATTTTCGGTATAAAAATAAACCCAAACTCTGATCTGAACAAATTCATGTTTAAAAAAAATGTCACTTTCTACAGGGTGCGTAGTCATCTAGAAATTCAGAGTACTTTAATTCTTTTAGTATCAGAAATTCTTTAAAGTACTGATTGTTACATCTGAAAAAGGATTTCGTTTTCATTAAATAAAACAAATATTACATTATAAAAATTCTGGTAAAAGGTCCTTACAAGGTGCTTCCAGACTACGCACCCTGTTTCTAATATTTTATTTATTTAAATTTTAATAATTTAATCACATGTATATTTTTGTTGATAGCAAAGATCATGAAATAAGCTAATCAACAACAAAATTTCGGATCTTTTTCCGAGATTTCTCATCTGATTTTATTTATATAATATTTTAATTTTATATCGTTTGATTACCAGCTTAATTAGTGGAACTTAAGAACTAAACTTAAGTTTAACTAATTTTTTGTATACTACATGTGTATAAATCACACATTATATATAGTTCTACTGAAAAGAACTTGTAAGAAGTACGGAGATGAACGCAAATTGTCTTAGTATGTTTTTAATTTATTTAAAAAGGGTTAAAATTGTAGTTCTGCGTCACTTGTGGCAAAAACCTGAATCACTGTCCAAATCTCAGAAATTCAGAGCTCCCAAATGATCTGCAAACTGAATATCAATACTTTTTAACAGAAAATTTCATGAAAGGTTTCTACTGAATTTACGCTAGAATTAACTTCCAAAGGTGAAAGTTGCAAGAAAGATATAATATGAAAATTTCACTAAGAAAATTCTGATGTTCAGCTGGCGGATCATTTGGGAGCTCTGGATATTCAATAACATTATCATTTTGATTTATGGTTAGAGTGGGATGCTATTAACCCCTTAACTGGCGCCCCACCAGTGGCCGCGAGGTTCTGACCTCTAAACTGGTAGACGGTAGGTGCTGGGTTCGAGCCCAATCGCGACCGTCGGCCTAACCGTTCGGAGTTTTCTGTGGTTTTTTTAACCTTGAGTAAATACGAGTTAGGTTCCCTTAGAAAGACCCCCACGGAGGGCATCCCACCCTATAGGGCCTATATCCCGTAGTGTAGATAATTGGCCGGCATAAATACAAACAAACAAACAAACAGAACCCCTTAACTGGCATTTTTTCCGTTCAATAAATTGAAAATAACGGATTCTCATCACAACTTTTTATCTAAAATATTCGTAACATTTAGTCTAAACATTTCTGCTTGTAAATTGTGTGAACTTGTTTTTTTTTTTTTTTTTTTTTTTTTTTTTTTTTTTTTTAATTGTGGTCAAAAACCTTTAAATGATGAATTGAGCAAATTCATCTTGCCCGAACAGCGTACGGGCCAATCAGTTAAGATTTTTAAATGATCTAAAAAAAATATGGAATAAATTATTGTGCTAAAATATTACTCCCCAAAAAATATTTAAATTATGTTGTGTTGCTACTAAATTTTGGTTTAAAGAGTCATGTGATACGCTTATTAACATAATCAGAAAAAAAATGGATTTTTTTTTATATTAGTATATAAATATTGTAGTATTCTTAGGTTATATCTAACCGGCTATTAAACAAAAACGAATGTGATAATCGTTTAGGATTTATTTACCATATTTTTAGCAAAACATTTATTTATTAAATGAAATGTTTTTCATTTAAAAAATAGTGGTAACTTAAAGTATAAAAAATCAAAGCTCCATTATTAAGAATGTACTTATGTCATCAAAGTTATACAGTATTTGAGAAATCACATGATACGTACCAATTTTTTTCACAAAATGTAAAACAATGCACAAATATAATTAGCAGCATTTCACATTAAATAAAAATATTTTTTTTTAAATTGTCTAAAAATCATTGTTTTTGTTTGTCTTATTTTTTTTAAATTTTCTGCTGCGACTTTTTTATACTTCGTATGTTAGACTCAATAATTCAAGAAAAGAGAAACTTTGAAGGAAAGAAATGTAGGTAAATATTACTTGAATATTAAATGAGGGGCGAATCGATATGTTGAAGAGCGAACAAAAATTTACTTTTCTAAAACTTTTACAATGTACTATTTATTAGTCATTAATCACGCAGTAAATTTAGACAGAATGTCAATATTTTAAAAAAATAAAAAATAAATACATCTCAATATTTTCAAGTGTAAAATAGTGGGGTTTTTTAAAAAACTTTAAAGGGGTTCGTGGCACAAAAATTTTCAACTTTTCCAAAAAGTGTTTTATTAATAAAAAATTACTTATTTTCTGCTTAAAATAACTTTCAAATTGTGTTTCTATCTTAAGGGGACAGTCCCCTTCAACCGCTCGTAAAATGCTAAAAAACCGATTCAATTTCTATAGAACGCCTTCCAAAAAATGCGCAATTCAAAGAATCGGAATTCATACCAGAAAAATCTAAATAGTAAATTTTTCGTTATTTAACTACGAGTGGTCTGTCATTAAGAAAAGTGAAAATTGCTCTTTTAAATTTCTGGTGAGAATAATGAATATGTGAATAAAACCCCCAATAAATCGGGAACACTTATGGTATCGAAAATGATACAATATGCATTTAAGGGTAAAATAAAATGGCAAATTATATGCAATTTTTTGGACTGTTACGTATAGCATTACTTGTTACAATAAGCTAAACTTATTGATGGAAAACATTTAAATTAATTAGGAAAACTTAATTAAGTTACCTACTGTTTTTATTGTTTTCAAAATTACTATACAACACTGTAGTCATGATGTTACGTATACATTTTAATTTAGGATCTTTAATTAGGTTTCATTTAAAAGATAATACTTCGCTGAACATAATGAACTAGAATCTTTTAATTATATTAATTTAAAATATATTTATTTAATAATAAATTTTAAAAAAAGTAATTATAAAATTTTCTTACACGTTTTTTAAAATAAAGTTTTTACTATTTAAAGTAATTCTAAGATTTTAGTTTATTTTATGAAAAAGTATAATATTAATCACACAGAAAATTTCAAACCCATTATCTTTAATAGTTTTTGAGAAATCATGCGCGGAGAGATATATCGTACAAAAAACATTAGGTTACTAAATTAAATTTTCCTAATTAACTTAAATATTTTTCATTAATCTCTTTCATTTATTGTAACAAGTAATGCTGTGCTTAACAGTAAAAAAAAAAAAAATCATTGAATTTGCTTCATTAGTTAACTTGTGAAACGGCGTGGAAATTGAATCCATTTTCTAGTATTTTTGACCGATTGAAAGGAACCTGTTCCCTTAATTGGAAGAAGAAAAACCTTATTTTTTTCGTTGTTGTTTACTTTCAAAACTAACGTTTAAGCGATGGTTGTCTTGGAAAAGGGCTTTTTGTAACAGTGCATTTTTCTTAATGATGGATTTTTTTCATAATTTCTTTATTCTCAACATTATACGAAAATACTTGATTTCAAATATTAATGTGAAGCCTGAGAGTATTACTCATTGTACAATGCATTAAAAATCCATTTATTCATGGCTATTTCCATCAGTACTTGTAGTGTAAGTCACAGGTTACGATTTTTGGCTACCAGTATTATAGAACAAAAAAAAATTTGATTAATTTTATTGGCATATTCTCATTAATTGAATAAGGCCAAGCAGACTTTTCGAAAATAACGGTGGCTAACAAGCATAGCAATTAATAAGTTATATGACTTACACTACAGAACCGATGGAATTAGCTTCATTAGATTTATTTTATTTTAAATATTGCTCACATTGCGGAGAAACCCTGAGATTAGTGGAAGTACTAATACGAGCTTGTCAATGAGAGGTTTAAGTTTCCGAACTGTCAATATCTGCTTGGAAAAATCAATATATGTATCTATCAAATATGCTCGATTACACTGTGATGAACGAGGATCCGAAAAAAGGTTAAATTCAAATCTTACATATTTTTGATCGTAAAATACAAATCAGCAATACAAAGAGGCAGGGGATTGTCATTCACAGTTTTAAAATTAAACCTCCTCTGAACGCCAAGGGGTCGATTTCGGGTGTCAAATTTGGCATCAGTGAGTAGCTATTTTAAAAATATCTAACGCGTATAACTTTCGTTTGTATTTCTGGAGTTATTAGACCATTTCCTTACTTTTCGTACATCATGTATATAAAAGTTTAATCAATTAAAAAATAAAGATTCTACTTCGATAAGTTGATACTAAAACATATAAATTACATCAGAGTTAAGAAAGTCAACGTCTCCTTAATACTAGGCGTAAGAGCTGACATAAAATTGGCAGCTGCTGAATGAATTTTTTCAACGTATTTACCGTCCTTTAAATTTTAACAACCGTGTTTTATAAAAGATTTTTTTACTTGATTAATCCCAGAAACAAGAAGCGAACTAAACTTTTAAAAGTTATTGTATCAATATTTAAGGGACAATTCACACTCTGAAAAAAAATTGTCTTCGACAGCGGCATTTTTCTGATAGCTCTCAAGCCTAGTTTTTAAGAGGGAGTGGGAAATTATTATGTAAACACCTTTACAAAAGAAAACAATAATTGTTATAATACAAGGGGTGATTAAATGAAAAGGTTCGAAACGACACGGTGGGTACAAATGTAGACTTCATTCAAAATATTCACACGATCCCACAGACGAACTAGCCGCATGATTTCTTGTTCCCAGAATTCCTGAAGCCTTGATAAGACCCAGTCCTTCTCAGCGTCTTTAAGTACGTCGTCCGAGTTGAAGCACTTCCCTTTCAGCTGCTTCTTCAGTGGGTCATCCACCTTGTCGATGAGATTGCTCGTGATGACAGTGTTTGCCTGGCCTGGTCTCGGGTCATCACCCAGACTCTCACGGCCTGCACGAAAATGGGCATTCCATTTTCTGACAGACTTGTCAGAGACACATTTCTCCCCGTAAACTCTCACCATCCGGCGATGAATAGTCAAAGATCTTAGAGGGAAAGATGAGAAGGCTTCGTAGGCGTAACGTAAATCCACAGCTGCCAGTGAAACAGTGCAATCAGCTAGACAATAGAAGTCGCATACAGAGGCGAAAGATAAAACGTATTCACTTGGTTTCGCTTTGGCGTTATCACCAGTAGCGATAATTATCAAAATGTGGAGTAATGATGTGGTCATCGCAGTCCACCTCGGTCCCGCGAAAGCAGTGCGTCTCTCTCCCTCTCCACCGCTTTTCGTGGAGGGACCTGAGTTAGGACAAAGTTCATATAATACGTTACAGAATAGTAGATGAGTCTGTTCGTTGCTATGTCAGTTTTCGAGTGAAAGTGGAACTTTCGATATATAAAATTTATTATTTAACAAGTTCAGCATCACTGGAGACGTTTCAGTTGTACGTGTTCATCGGCTGTTTATTTGCAATATAGAAAATATATCACAAATATAAACAAATCATATTAAAAAATCTCCCACAATCATTAACCCTTTGCGGCGCAGTGGTTTCATAGATATACCACTTAATTTTAATTCCCAAATGCAACATTTTCACAGGTATTTTGTTTAGAAAAATTACTGTTTATTGAAAGTGTGTAATACAGCGTTTTCTTTTATATATTTAAAGTTGTTTTCAAATTCCGGTGTCAGTCATTTTTTTCAACACTTAAGCAATGAATTTGCCCTGCGCCGCAAAGGGTTAAGTCTCAAGACGAATTGCCAAAAGAAATGGCGTTTTGAATTTTCACGGGGGAGTTGGTGTAAGGAGGTTTACTAGAAAAATATTTGGGGAATCGGTGGAGCAATGAACAACCCTACGATTGATCTCCCCCTTTGAGCGTGTTTCCTAGCACTGTTTGGACTGTTTCAGTTAGTTACGGTTTCCAAAGCCTTCCTATCTTTCCCTCTAAGATCTTTGGAACAGTAGCCGGTTTCTTCACCTTCCGCTTTCAGAAATCGGATAACACCTCGCAGCTCATTCGTCGAATTTGGCAACGCGAACGCCATCCTGTCTTCATACGGACTGCTGCATCATTTGGACGCCGCTTTTGATAAGAGCCTCTGCTCTCTACTGCGCATGCGGGAACCCGTGCATGCTCCGATCACAGCCAGAGACTCCAATCGCATTCCAAGATGTCTCGCTACGGTCTCTCATGGCAGGATAAGCAAATATTTAACTGTTACATTTTTACGTCGTTTCGTACCTTTTTTTTATCATTCCTTGTAGTAAGTAATGAAAAATAATTTTAGCAGTACTTGAGTTCCAAGATTATAACGAGCAGGGTAGTCTAGGTTAAAGCAGGAGGAGAAACCCAGAAAATAAAAATGACGCTTGCCAGAACGATTTATTATTACTATTATTTTTATACAGCAAGGATAAAAAGGGAAAACGAAAGAAAAAAAAAATAACGAGCATTTTGTGATGATCGAGTTCTTGAAGAGGTTCTAAAGTAAAATTCTGGTATAAATTATTTTATAAAACTTCAAAAAAATTCTTAGAACAGGATGTTCTAAAAATGACGATCTTTTCTTATGAAAAAAACAAACCATTCTGTGAAAAAATTTTGATTTTTTCACAGAAATGGAACGTTATTTTTCATATTAATATATCGGCATTTTTAGAACATCCTATATTTTCAGAGTAAAAATAAAATCATATTAAAATGGCGTATATTTGCAAATTCAAATTCAGTTTTTAAACAAAATTATTTTATATGGTTTATGACATTAACCCATTCGTGCCCAGCACCTTTTGCTCAAATTTTATTCGGTTGGCACCACTATCTTTAAAGGAATCAAGTTTTGCTCATTAATTACGAAAATGTTTCTATTAAATAAAATAAAGATTGCTTTTCTTTTTTACCGGTGTCAAAAACAATGCTACATGCACCTTTTGAAGCGTCCCTAAAAAGGGACGATAGGCACTAATGGGTTAAATAAAAAAAATAGGCAAAATGTGTTTATCTAATATATATATATATATATATATGTGTGTGTGTATGCATTAGATAAAATATCATGAAGTATATATTACTACAATTCATATAAACGTATTTTTCTTTGTAAGCACGTTACATGAAAATTAATTTCCATTCTGTTTTGACGATTGTAATCAAAAGACATCGTTTAAAGAATAAAGCTGTTCCGAAATATAACAGACGCATTTTCAAGTAAAACGATTTATTTTACCATCCTTTAAAATAAAATGTGCATAATCTTTGCCGTCTCAAAGGTACAAAGCAATTTTGAATAAACTTTATAGTACCTCTTTTACAAAAGATGAATGAAAGTCATCAGAGATCTTTTATTGAAATTTCTTTTATGAAAGCTTACTTGAATAAAATCAGTCATGAAATTTAAAGAAAATTATGTTTACATTAGGGTTGAATAATATTAAATAAGGTTTTCTTCCGGTCGATAATCAGACATATTATGTTTATACAGTAGAATCAAAGTAATCCATGGATAAAAATTTTAAATAAATTTGTCCAGAATAATTATGATCGATTGTTTTGTAAAATGCTTGAAATGAAATCTGCGAAAATTTAAAAAATAAGAATAGAATTGTAATTTAACAAATTGCAACGACTACTTCGAAAATTATATTTTTAAAGACTAATATTTTAGACATAAATAAATTCCATGTTTAAAAAAATAATAACTATAAACATGGTTTCAAAACGGATCATAATCATAAATTCATGGATCAAAACGTGGTTTACGTAATAACAGAGTCATATATTTCGTACGCCATGGTTTAAAAATTAACATTCCTGTATCAATCATATACAAATTTTAAATGAAATTTTAGTTTTAAAATTTTCGGTACTGCAAATTTTTAAATTTCTAAACATCACACATTTTCAATTTTTACACCGTCGTATAGAGAAAAAAATATACTTGTATGAATGTATTAAATTCCAATTTGTTTGAAAACTGTGTCTCAATTTGTTTATAAGTTATTAATTTTTTTGTAGTTCTTTTTATACTTTTTTTTGTCATCGTGGCAACAGAATTATTTCATTTCTGAACATTAAACATGAATCAATCAGAAAACGAATAAAATAAAATACACAAGTATTCCGGTTTTATACATTAAACATTAACCAATCATACAACAAATAAAATAAAATAGGTTGCGGGATTCAACCAATAAAAAGACTCAGATATACTTCTGATTTCAGAATTCTTTACCAAGGACAACAACTGTTTTTCAAATAGTTAAAAAAAATTATGCAAAGAAAGAGACGGAAATACAACCACAACCAGCCAAAGCTTTCGTTATGGATCTCTTTCAAATAAATTTTCTATTGTTGTTTTTGCCCCCCCCCCTATTGGCTGAAAGGTTCTGCAAAAAGGTTCTTGAATCTGGTAGACGAGAAGTGCTTGGTTCGAACACAATCGTACCTTTCGCCATAACCATTCGGAGATTTCCGTGGTTTTCTCCAAACCTTGGGTAACCTTGCGTAAATATGTGTTAGGTTTACTTAGAAAGACTTCCAACGGAGGACACTCCCTCTTGAACCAGTATCCTTTGTGAAGATAATCAGCCGTTATAAAAAACACCAATTGTTTTAAATGGGTCTATATACTTCGAGTTTGCAATTTGTTGTTAGTTAAAATGATGGTTTTTGCATGTTTATTGCATTTTTACACTCTCAAGAATTTATTTACTTCTATTAAGTAAATTCACTTGAGATATTCAGAAATTCAAAAATTCTCTCTTTTAAAAAAAATCTGTAAAAAATAAAACAATGAAAAATATTCTGCTTTCAAAATTATATACTAGACTATATACTATTAACTTTTCCCTACAAAGTAATATTAAAACCCTTTTTTCACAGGAAAATTATATTCGTAAAATAATGAAATGATTACTTGACACCGGAATTTACAAACTACTATTTTAGATATTAAAAAACTTGTTAAATTAAACCTCCACTATAAAAGAAACATTTTCGTAAAATGTTTATTTGACCGTTTGTAATTCGATATACCGGGTGATCCAGAAGTCCCGGGACTTTTGAAATGCTAATAATTAGAAAACCATAAACAATAGAAGTATGCGGTTTTCACAGAAATGCTGAGAAACTTATGGGATTTGCTTTTTCGATGAAAAAAACATATTATGTTAGTTGCACTTTTTGACAGCAGGTGGCGCTGAAATTGATAGTATTGTTTTTATAGTATGAAACAGCTCATTTAAAAGAACGAATTAGTGTCCAAGGGTTACAAAGTTTAATCATGACGCTCATGGCTTATAAGTACCGCCGTGAGCCGATGCAAAACAGCGTGCACAGTATCCTCAGAGCAGAAAGAAATTCCAGAAGAAATTTCAGTTCATCGTGATATTACAAGTTTACTGCACTCACCATGAACTGGTGATTTCTACAGAATATTGGCATAGAATCCTACCTAATTTACGATTGTAACAGACATTTGGGATCTCTTGTTTCTATTACGATCTTCCAATGAGCCTTTTTCTCAAACCTTGCTTACCATAGCATTTCACATTTGCAATGGCCATCGATTCTTTTTCAGTTTTAACTTGACGTATTGTACGATATGAAAACAACGCGACATGCAAAGATGTGTCTAAACATAGTCTAGACAATGTCTAAACACTGCAGTTGCTCATGAAATTTTGTATCAAATTTCCCTTACAATGCAATTTTATTTACCTTACAAAAAATGTTTGAACATAAACCACCCTTAAAACGAAATCTCATCAATATCATAGAAAAGAAGTTTCGCAATGAACTCATGTGTCTATATAACGCATGGTATAGGTACATTCAGTCTTATACAACAGCGCCACCTGTTGCTAAAAATGGTAACTATATATATTTAAAAAAATTCATTCTAAACAAAAATCCCACATGTTTCTGAGCATATATCTGAAAACAGAACCTTTGTATTATACATAGTTTCCTAATTATTAACTTTTCAAAACTCCCGAAACTTCTGGATCACCCGGTATATAAAATTAGATGTTCCAATGTAGGACCACTGGCCTGGAAAATATCAATGAGATTTAGAATATTATCAGAAAAAAGTGTGTGTGTATGTACCGGGTGTCCCAAAAATGACTGATGGATTTTAAAATTCAATAACTTGCAAATGGTGACAGCTATTTAAAAAATATTTGCAGGAGGGTTATATATGAGGTCAGGAGTTTTTGTTACCGTGAGTCATGATTTTAGTTCGAATTTCAAACAATAGGTGGCGCTGACGGCAATTGAAGGCCGGGTCGACACTTCACTCAGCACTGATCACCTGGCCTTCAATCGCCGTCAGCGCCATCTATTGTTTGAAATTCGAGCTAAAATCATGAGTTACGGTAAAAAAAAAAAAAACTCCTGACCTTATACATAACTCTCCTGCAAAATTTTTTTAAATAGCTGTCACCGTTTGCAAGTTATTGAATTTTAAAATACATCAGTCATTTTTGGGACACCCGGTATATATACAATGTGTTTTGCGTGTAATTGGTTTAATCAAAATTCTGACATGAAATGTTTTAATGTATAAACATTATATAAATTCATATGTATTAATATAAATATTTTTCATATTTATATAGCATAAATTTCTATATTCATGTTTAGTTTTTTATAGAATATGTATGCGGTTGGCATATATTAAATTAAAAAAAATGACACTGAGTAAAATAAGGCTATCTTATATGATCTTATATGACGACCTCAAAAGCCAACGGGTTCACGTGACAAAATCTCGATTTGGAGTAAATTGAGTTTAAAAATAATTAACTTTAAATTTGAACATCAATAATAATTGACCGAATCGAAATAGGAAACTGCCGGATGTTTTATTGTGTCTTTTTACCACTTATTGCAATAACTGTAAAAAAAAAGGTGCAATTGTCTTTAAATTTATATTTATTCAATATTGATTATTATTCTGCTAAAGTGGTTTATCTCTCGAACACAATTCATAAATACAAAATCATTTATATTTATTTACCTAAATAGAGAAAAGCATAGTTCCAGGTCATCTGTGAAATTAGTTCATTATTCCCAATTTTATCACTTACACCTCTTGCCTTTTGTTGTCTCTCATATACAATGTAACATACTTTACATATTATTATAATTCAAAAAAGTGATATCTGTAATGAAAGAAAAATATTTTTTCTTTATATACACATTACATGAAAATTGATTTCAATTCTGTTTTAAAGATTACAATCAAAGGACATCATTTGAAAAATAAATCTGTTCCGAAACATAATAGAAAGATTTTCAAGAAAATTCATTTATTTAAAAGATGTTTAAAATAAGAATTGCCATCTGAAAGATACAAAGCAATTTTAAATATGCTTTATTGTACCTCTTTCATATATGATCTATGAAAGTCATCAAAGTACTTTTATTGAAATTTCTTTTATAAAAGTTGCTCGAATAAAATCAATCACGGAGTTCAAGAAAATTATGTTTACAAAAACGTTAAATAGTTTTACATATTGTTCTTTGGGCTTAAAATAACATATATTATACTTTTAAAGTAGTATGAAAGTAATCCGAGTATGAAAATTTTAAATAACTTTGTGCTGAGTAAAATTTATTTAATATTTTATAGAACGAATGATAAGAATATTTGAAAAAAAAAACTTAATTACAGAAAGCGATGGAAACGCTACCACAAGATACCAAAGCTGTCGTTTTAGATTCCTTTCAAATAAATTTTCCTATTGTTGTTTTAATTGGATCTATATATTTCGAATTTGAAATTTGTTGTTAGTTGAAACGTTGGATTTATACCTTTATTCAAGGTTCGCACACTCCTTGGAATTTCCAAGGACTTTGACACCACTATTAAAAATAAGAAAACTTACATTTATTTTTTAAACCACAACTTTCGTAACTCCCACCTTCATTCATAGGTTTTACGATATTTTCTGCAGTGAAACACTTCGAAAATATTCTTAAAATTTAGTGGTAGAATTGTGCGAGCCCTATTTATTTCATGTGTAACTCTGAAGAATTTATTTACTTCGATCAATGAAATATACCGTAATTTCGGGTGTATAAGCCGCAGCTCAAACAATTCTTTTTCGACCCAGAAATTTTTAAAAAACAAATATAACTAGTCAGATCGCCGTAAATATATCTCTTCAATCACTAAATAAGATTTCTGGGTCTAAAAAGAATTGTTTGAGCTGCGGCTTATACACCCGAAATTACGGTACTTGATATTGTGAGGAATCCAAAAATTATCTTTTTTTTTAAATCTGCAAAAACAAAACAATGAAAAATATCATGCTAATAAAATTATATATGAGGTTGAAATTTATGTATCAAAATTACATACTATTAACTTTTCTGTAAAAATACACATTTATCCTTTTTACTCAGAAATATTCTATTCGTAAAATAATGAAATGTTTGCTTGACAAAGAATTTACAAAAGACTATTTCAGAAATTAAAAACTTGTTACATTTAACCTTCATTGTAAACGCAACATTCTAGTAAAATATTCTTTTGACCGTTTGTTAATCGGAATTTAAAATTAGATGTTCCCGATGGCATTTTCAGAAAGAATCACGTTTTGAGCACCAGCGTTGTCGAGCACGTTCAACTAGCTGCATCGCCAAACACAAAATAAACTAAGTTCAAATATGTCATAAAACATATAACACTGATAAACAAATTTTAACGAATTTTCTGTTTCTCTATATACATTGGGTGTTTCTTATACATTTCAAGCTGCTGAAAGAGAATATGTTTGTAAAAATTTTCTATCACCCTCCAATTTTGAGAAATTTTTTTTATACGTTTCGGAGTATGTAAGCATCATATAGGCATTATAATTATATTACATTGTTCTTTTACATGCGTTTGATTCACACAAACATTCTTTTTTATTTTTACAACGATAGAAGATAAAGCAAGAGATTTAAAACAGATGTCCTCCTAATGAATTTTATGTTAGTGACCATGAAAAGACAACCCTAGCCGCCCCCACAGTATTTGGTTTTAATACAAATCCGTGACAGTTGAAACTTATCTTTCGGGGGGGAATGTACTGCTATTTCTTTGTTCTGTAAGGCTTTTTACTTAAATTTTCATTATAATTATCCTATTTTCCTGTAAAATATGCGAAAAATGTCTAGAGGATGCTTTAATAAACCCGATTCTTTTTGCTATGTGTGCGGGGAGCTAATTTTGAAAAACATCGGTGCACTTTCACTCCTCTAATAAATACTGCCTATCACTTTTACTTAGAATGTAAAATAGGTGAACAAGATAAGAAATGGACACCTCATTCTTGTTGTACACGATGTGCTACAAACCTCCGGGTGTGGATGAAAGGTAAAGAATGAGTATGCCCTCTGTTATACCCATGATATGGCATGAGATGAAGGATATCATAATTGACTGCTACTTTCGTATTACAAAAGTTAAACGATTCTCTGCAAGAAGTAAACATAAAATTAAGCACCCAAACTTAGATTCAACAATACAACCAGTATTATGTAATGATGATTTACCAATACCGAAGCCTCCAGAGAATTTTACCTATGACGATGCAGCAGTAGAAATGGAAATTGATGAAACTAAAACTTTCTCTACATCTGATATAAACTTTTTTCCTGGTATAAATGAAGAACCACACTTAATTACTCAAGAAGAATTAAATGATCTTATGAGAGACTTAAATTTATCAAAGAAAAACTCAAAATTACTTGAATCAAGATTGCAAGGTTGGAATCTCCTGAAAAACAATACAAAGATATCTTCTTTTTTGGGATATTTCTGCAATGGAAACCGATATCAAGGAAGGTGGATTCCTAATATGCTCGGAGATTACTGTTGTAACCTTATTAGGGAAGCTAGTGACTGTGCCTATAGGAGATCATCCATATATAAGACATTTACCGCTACATATTCTATGAAATTTCTTATTAATAATATTTCTTTTTACAAAAATTCTTTTACATTTTTCTGAAAATTTATAGACAATGCATATTTACTGTTATATAAATATTAATTTTAAGCTTTAAAAGTGTTTATTTAAAAGTTTTCATTACTAAAATACCAAATGATAAATTTCATAAGGTATATATGTTAAATAATACTACAAAATTCAGATTTTCAAGATTTTGAATTTTTTTAAAATCTGAGGGTGATGGAAAATTTTCAATGGCATATTCTTACACAGCACCACCTAAAATATAAATGTCACCACATACTTAGTTAGAAACAGAAACCTTGTTTATCAGTGTAATTAGTACAATTATATTTATTACAAGCGAATCTTTACTACTGTTTTTAATTAACTTCTAAATTTTTTCGAAGATAGCGAGTTGAGGAAATAATATTTTTGAACTGAGAAAAAAAATTGTTTAGATGTTCTGTGAAATTTAAAGCATTTTAATCTGAAAAAGCTCTTTGTTTTAAACTATGTTTTAATCGTAAACAACGGTGAATAACATTTCCTCATATTATAGTCTTTGCTTGATAATATTTAAAGAAAAACAAATGAACAATAAACGCGATCTCTTTGCAGAAGGAAGGTTTGCTAAGCTATTCGCTTGGCGCTTTGGCGCGCAAACAAGAAAGGGTGCGTAGCATTGACTTTATCTCCGCGGAAAAAGATAAAAGGATTTAAAATAATTTCAGAATATATATTATATAATATTAAAAATTTTCGCCTTAATCTTAAGCTAATTACTTCCAAATTCTTTTATCATTCAACTTTCTCCTTTCTTTTTATGTTATTTTAACATATTATTTTTAACCCTTTCATTCCCATGATATAATACGTTCTGGAAATTCAGCAACTCTGAGTATCTGAATTTCCGCCAGAAAATCTCAACGATAAAATTCGCTTTATTTAAATATGAAATGTCTGTTATTAAATAAAACAAATATTTCTATTTTTATTTTCTGGTGTGGATTTGAAATTTCCTAATTAAATATAGAGAAAAATATAAGAAATGTCATGATGCCATTTGGACTCATTGGGAATGAAAGGGTTAATTTAATTCCTTTAAATTAACCCTTTTTATTTCAATTTATTCTAAAAAACATTAATCTTTCAAAACCATTCTTTTCTTAAAAAGAAAATCCCATTATTTAATTCATTTATCTGTTGCATAATATTTCATTATTTGTTCTCTCAAATGTTCGATATCCCATCATCCTCTGCGGTTATTTTTGTTTGAACAAGGGATTCTAGAGGCACCAGATTCGACCGTCTGAGAAAACTAACTGAGTTTTATGTCGGCGGGTTAAATATCATTAGAAAAAGTTGAGTTCTCAAAATTTAATTGGCAGATTAGAAGTTTGTTGTGAAATCTTTTTTCCCCTCCCCCAATGAGCACATATAAGACAGATTACGTTGGTTTTGGAATCATAATCAGTTTTAGTTTCGTGTGTGTGCTTTCAGGTTTTTGTCACCTGGTGAAAGACGATGAAATGGGCGGATGTCTACGAATCAACACTTGCTTGTTTTCTATGTTATAATTTTTATCATTCGTCACTAGTGGAAATGTCTTGCTTGATGTGAAAGTCTATTAAAGGTGTTTAAAAAATGTACAATGCTTTCGTCTGATTTAACAGCGAAATATCCCCTAGGAAGAGGTATCTTTGCTTTGCTACGTTGAACGATTGTGAACTCTTCGATGGAACATTTAAATAATACGGATTTGAGCGGAATGTTAGATATATATATCAATGTGGTAATTTAGTATTAAATTCAATGGCTTATATATTGCCTTATAATTAATGGTTATATATATGTATATATATAACCATATACAGGGTGTTATATATTTACAAAGTGTTTTTTTTTTTTTTTTTTTTTAGTTGATGTTATTCGAAACCGCCTGTAGGTGCTTCTAATAACAGAAATGACACAAAAATTTATAAATGGATTAATAAAATCATGGAAAAAATATTAAAAAAAAGTTTTAACTACCGCCGATAGCAGGAAATTTGGCACTGAACATCGAAAGAAAACATTAGAAACAGACAAAATTAATAGTTTGGATAAAATACCATCTTTTATTCTTCATATTCATTTTCCCGACGAGGAATTCTACCACATTAAATGTGACTACTCTTCTCTTGCACCACACCTAACATTCTTTGAACACCATTTTCGATGGCTTACCATCACCTGTCTCATGGAATAGTTTTTATAGCTGGTAATTATAACTATTATATTTAATCCCTTGAGCTCTGATGGTAGAATTTTCTACCACATAATTTTAATTCCGAAATGTTGCAATGGCACCAGAAAATTCCACCAAATTTATTTGATAAAGGTTTAAGACATTTTTTCGTGTTTATTGTTTAGCGGATTTTTTCTTTGCAAAATACTGGTGTCAATGTGACATTTGGAATTTTAAAGAAATTTACACCCCAGAGCTCAAAGGGTTAAATGCTTTTCCCTTGATTTCATTAGCCCTCTTATAATTTTTAAAGAAATTCCGGTTATTAAAATCAGCGACAGAGAGCTCTAAATAGCGTCCCTTTAACGTTTTCCGGCACGGGCAAATTCTGTACTAAAATGAGAAATTATCAACTGACACCGGAATTCATAAACGAATTTTTGAAATATTGTAAATTCCTTTATTTAAGCTTTTATTGTAAAAGCAAAATTTTACTAAAATATTACAGGTGCTGCTGCAAGTTTGGAATTAAAATTAGGTATCCCAGACCGGTAACAGTGTGCCGGAAAGGGTTAAAAACAAAATACCCTGTACATGTAGCTTTGCGTCTCATTGGTTAAATAAAAAATATCACATGAAATATTTTTTATGTGTATATACATATATGTTTTCATATGTTCCAATATAAATAGTTGCATAAATACAAGTTAGGTTCCCTTAAAAAAATTTCTCCATGCAGGGCACCACCTCCCCTTTTCGGCCTATATCCCATGTGTTGATAATCAGCCGCCATAAAATAAACCAAACCAAACCATATTCAAATAGCATACATTTGCACAATCAAATTTAGTATTTTATCGAAATTTTATGCGGTTTGTAACATTAAATATACAAAAACATTTTGTGTAAAATGTGACTATTTAATATGCAATGTGCACATTTACACATTTTATGATAATTTGAAAACACATTTTCTCTAAAGAAATGAAAACTTAGTTTCTTTGTAAACACATTAGATGAAAATGTTTTCAATTCTGTCCTAACGACAGTAATCAAAGGACACCATTTGAAGAACAGATATGTTTCGAAACATAATAGAAACATTGTGAAGTAAAAC
Organism: Maratus speculifer; assembly: GCA_964019185.1. Lineage (NCBI taxonomy): Eukaryota > Metazoa > Arthropoda > Arachnida > Araneae > Salticidae > Maratus > Maratus speculifer. The sequence continues at coordinate 237,793,813 of OZ025300.1, forward strand.
CATTTCTTTAAAAGACAACGTTTAAAAAAAATGCATAATATTGCAGTATGGAAGATACAAATATTTTTTGAATGCACTTTATTTTATCTCTTTTGTGTAAGATAAATGAAATTCAACACAGATCTTTTATTGAAACTCCTTTTATAAGTGTTTTCTCGCATAAAATCAATCATAAAGTTTAAAGAAAATTATATTTATATAAGCGCGGAATAATTTTATGTATAATGTTTTTCGTAAAAAATCAGATTCATCACACTTTTAGGGGAGAGTGGGGATACTTGAGCATAGGGGATACTTGAGCCACCCCTATTATCTCTACAGTTGGTCAATTTTTCTTTCTAAAACTGGCAACATGGTAACATATTTATAGTTCTGAACATGTGAAAAATAAATCACATACTTTGGTACCATGTTGAAAGTATGGTGATTAACCCTTTGAGCTCTGCTGGTAGAATTTTCTACCACATAATTTTAATTCTGAAATGTCACAACGACACTAGAAAATTCGACCAAATTTATTTGAAAAAGGTTTAATGCATTTTTTCTCGTATATTGTAAATCGGTTTTTTCTTTGCAAAATACTGGTGCGAATGTGACATCTGGCTCAAGTATCCCCTCCATGGGGATACTTGAGCCACGTTGTAAAAGAAAAAGTAAAAATTTATTAGACATAGAAAAATAGTTCAAAACTAATTGAAAGTGGTTTTCAATTGAAGAAAAAATATCAAATTTTCATTTTCAATATTTTATTTTGTTCTAAGAAATTATAAAAAATTTAAAAAAATTAAAATTTAAAAAATGGCTCAAGTATCCCCATCTTCCCCTACAGTAGACTAACAATATTCAAAGTATAAAAATTTAAAGTGGCTTTGTACAAAATAATTACGTTTTAGTATTTTATAAAATTAATCATGAAATGTCGCGAAAATAAAATGAAAAAAGTATGCAAAGAAATGAAAGAAAATACTGCGTGAATATACCAAAGCACTGGTTATAGAAACTTTATAAAGAATTTGATTTTGTTTTAAATACTTCTATTTACTTCGAGTTTGAAATGGATTGTTAGATGAATTGTTGGCTTACCGAGATATACTACCTTATTATATTTGAAAAATGTGAAGATTTTTTTAATATATAATTAGTAGTTTTAGTAAAGATAGTCGAAAATCCCAAAATTAAAAAAATGAAAGCTGCATAAAATAAAAAACGGAAAAATATAGGATGCTGACAAAAATATATACTTGACTATACACTATAAAACGTTTCCATAAATAAATAAATAAAATAGTTAAAGCTTAAATAAATAATAATTAACTAAATAGTTAATAGCTTTTTAAAGATATTTTATGCGGTTTGTGACATTAAATATCAAGAATTGATATTGTGTAAAATATGGTTATCTTATGTACAATTTACTATAATATACAAATTACAATGATTCGGAAACGCGTTATCTGTAAAAAAAGAAAAATGTCTTTTCTTTGTAAACACATTACATGAAAATGACTTCAATTCAGTCTTAAAGATTGCAATCAAAGGACAGCATTTAAAGAACAAATCTGTTCCGAAACATAATAGAAACATTTTGAAGTAAAACCATTTATTTAAAAGACGACATTTAAAATAAAAAGTGCATAATACTGCCGTCTGAAAGGAACAAATCCTTCTTGAACGCGCTTTATTGTATCTCTTTTATATAAGATAAGTGAAAATCAACAGAGAACTTTTATTAAAACTCCTTTTATGAAAGATTTCATGAATAAACTCAATCATAAAGTGTAAAGAAAATGATATTTATCCCTAAATGCATAGGATAGAACGCGTTCCAAAAAATGCGCAATTCAAAGAATCAGAATTCATACCAGAAAAATCTAAGTAGTAATTTTTTCTTTATTTAGTTACGAATGGTATGTCATTAAGTTAAGTGAAAATTGCTCTTTTAAATTTCTGGTGAGAATACGGAATATGTGAATAAAACCCCCCAATAAATCAGGAACACTTATGGCATCGAAAATGATACAATATGCATTTAAGGGTTAAATAAGCGTGGAATAATTTTACGTATTATGTGTTTCGTGGAAAATCAGATTTCTTACTCTTTTACAGTAAACTAAAAATAATCAAAGTATAAAAACTTAAAGTGAGTTTATAGAGAATAATTATGGAAAAAATTAAAATTAAATTAAATTAAATTAAAACTTAAAAGTTAAACTAAGCTATATTAAATGGTTTTAATCGCAAAAAGAGCGTTGGTCTCTAGTGAATTACATGAAATACGGCAGGAAATATTTTTATATTTTTAGCAAAATACAAGATTTTTTTAGTTTTTGGATCAAGTAATATTTAAAACTAGAAATACAGCAATTTTTTACAAAATTTATTTATAACATTTAACACCATAATTTTTATTTAAACTTGTTTAATTTAACTAATATTTTTTTTTTACGTAGTTCCCTTTAAACATAATTAAAAAAAATATGGTTCGAAACGAAATATATTTACTTAGTAAGGGTCAAATTGGCCCCTCGCCGTCATTCTAGTGTTAATAACACATTTGAACTTTTAACCCTTTGCGGCGCAGGACAAATTCACTACTTAAGTGTTGAAATTAACGACTGACACCGGAATTTGAAAACAACTTTATTTGTAAATAAGAAAACGCTACATCTCACGCATTCAACAAGCCGTAATTTTTTTAAACAAAATTCCGGTGCGAATGTGGCATTTGGGAATCAAAATAAGTGGTATATCTCTGAAACCACCGCGCCGCAAGGGGTTAATTTAGTTTTAAAAAAAATTATGTGATTTATGACATTGAATCACAGAGAATGTTACTATGTAAAACATGGGTACATTATATATATAGATAATTTACCATAATACACATATTATTATGATTCAGAAACGCGTTATCTCTAAAGAAAGAAAAATATATTTTGTTTGTAAACACGTTACATGAAAATGATTTCAATTCTGTCTTAATGATTGCAATCAAAAGACACCATTTGAAGAACAAATCTGTGCCGAAACATAAAAGAAACATTTTGAAGTAAAAACATTTATTTAAAAGACGACATTTAAAATAAAAAGTGCATAATACTGCCGTCTGAAAGGAACAAATCCTTCTTGAACGCGCTTTATTGTATCTCTTTTATATAAGATAAATGAAAATCTTCAGACAACTTTTATTGAAACTTCTTTTATGAAAGATTTTTCGAGTAAAATCAATCATAAAGTTTCTAGAAAATTATATTTATGTGAGCGTGGAACAATCTTACGTATTATGTTTTTTAGTGGAAAATCATATTTATTGCACTTTTACATTAGAATTAAAGTAATCAAACTATATAAATTTAAAAGTGACTCTGTGCAGAATAATTATGAAAAATAATTTAAAATCAAACAAAAGTAAATTTTTTAAAAAGTTAAATTAAATTAAAAACTGTTTTACTTGCAAAAAAGATTGGTCTCTAATAGGTTATATAAATTATGATTTGAAATATTTTTCTTTTTTAGCAAAATACATGATATTTTAAGTTTTAAGATCAAGTCATATTTAATAGTACATTTGCACTTTTAAATTTAGTTTAATATATATATGTTGAGAAACACCGAAAATACTGGCGATAAATATATATCAATAAATAAAAACTTTGTTAAATCACCATAAAAAGATAAAATAAACAGGACGCGTTTCGAGCTGCAAAATTACTGCTCGTCATCAGCTGATCCAAACACGTGTCACAACGGACAGAGTGGAAATAACAGTGAAATAAAGAGGGAGGAGATTACACAGAGTGCGACAGGTGGCGCTGCTTTTCAGAGACAAGGAGAAAGAGAAAAGTAAAGATAAACTCAAAGAAGGAGGGAGGAGATTACAAAGAGTGCCCCAGGTGGCGCTGGCTAAAATAATTATTGATATATATATATGGGTGATTCTCAAAATAGGGGACAATTTCAAAAGGGAAATCTTAAAAACATGGCTGCCAAGTACTACGCCTATTTCAAATCAAATAAATATATTGGAATCAGAAATTTTACTTAATAATTAACAATATCTATTGTAATACATAACGTTAAATGTATTTGGCGTACATTTCACTCTAAAAAATTTGTGGTTCGAAACATGTTAATATGATTTAAAAAGGCGTAGAAGTTGGCAGCTCTGTAAAAAAATTACTGTTAGCAAAATTTCTGAAAAAAATTGGTGTTGTTAATATAGTATTAGGTATACTTTACATGTAGTCAGCAGAGCTAAATATTTAAAAATTAACTTTAAAAAAATAATTAGTAATTTTTGAGCCATGCTAATGACAAAACAAATTGCATGGAATAAATATATTAAGAAAGTTTTATTTTCTTCCTGTTTAAATAATTTTTTCAATATTTATTAGCCTTCCTTTTCAGCAAATGGTTTCCATTTTTACATATATACATATAAGGAGAATAAAAACATTACCAAAGAGCAAACTTTGTTTACATGAGCAACCTTCTGACACTAACAATGTAAGAAGCTGTCTTAGTGATTTTCTGACAGATTTAATGCATATTTTAGGGATAATAAATGTAATACCTAAATTTATATGCAAAATTAAACTTTATGAAGGATACAATATAAGCACTGGTTACATTTATGTACATAGGAGTCTTTAGCATGGACAGAAAGACCATGCTAATGACACTAATATTTGTCCATTCTAATGACAAATTTTAATTTAAATAAGATTATGAGCCATAATATAATCACAATGCAATAGTCCTTTCTGGGGCTTTTTAAAACACAAAAGTTCTATGCAAATAAGTAAAATAAAAATTTTAACTATAAAATAAACATGAAAATTATTATCCATTCTAATGAAATACAATTGATGTGCGCCCCTAATACTCAACTTATATACTTAAAATACAATATATGCTTCCATTTTCAGGCTGGGATAAAATGGCTACTTGTTGCCATGGAGAAACTTTATATTTTCAAACTATTGTCATATGTGAAACTGAAATTTTGATTAATAACCAGCTGTTATCGTATGATCTTGTTTTGAAAATAGAATATGGAGAACAAACTTTAATTCGTTTTTTATATACTATAATTTTATTTTTAAAAAGAAATTTATTTGATAAATCCTCTCCTTGATTAATTTAAAGAAAGAATAACATTTGTTTTATTTTATAAACATGATATTAACTCTTGAAAAGTGTTTGTATACACAAGGCACAGCTGCTGTGGACATCCATGCTAATGACATTTTGAACATTTATTCTGTTATTTTAATGTGTTTTAACTAAAAAATGAGTAATTCTTGAGTGCAAGTACCGTAATTTCGGGTGTATAAGCCGCGGATCAAACAATTCTTTTTGGACCCAGAAATCTTATTTAGTGATTGAAGACAAGTATTTACGTCCATCTAAGTAGTTACATTTATTTCTTAAAAAATTCTGGGTCGAAAAAGAATTGTTTGACCCGCGGCTTATACACCCGAAATTACGGTAATGAATAATATTAAGACAAACATATCTAAATAAAAAACATGACAGAAAACATCTCAATTTTTTTTTTTGTATGCCGAAAGACATAAGTTGTCCCCTATTTTGAGAATCACCCATATATATATATGGTTTATGACATTATATCACAAAGAATGTTATTATGTAAAACATGGTTACCTTATATACATATATAGCTAATTTACCATAATATGCATATTATTATAACTCGAAAATGCGTTATCTCTAAAGAAAAAAAATGTTTTTTTTTTTTTTTTTTTTTTTTTTTTTTTTTTTTTTGTAAATACGTTACATGAAACTGATTTCCTTTCTGCTTTAACAATTGTAATCAAAGGGTACAATTTGAAAAGTAAATCTGTTCCGAAATACAATAGAAACATATTGAAGTAAAACCATTTATTTAACACATATTTAAAATAAAAAATGCATAATCATTGACGTTTGAAAGATACAAATCCTTTTTAAACGCGCTTCTTTGTATCTCTTGTATATAAGATAAATGAAAATCATCAGAAAGCTTTTATTGAAACTCCTTTTATGAAACATTTCTCGAATAAAATCAATCATAAAGTTTCAAGAAAATTACATTTATATATAAGCGTGGAATAATTCTAAGTGTTATGTTTTTCATAGAAAATAAGATTTATCACACTTTTACATTAGACTAAATATTATCAAAGTATAGAAAATTTAAAGTGACTTTGTACAAAAAAATTACGATTTAGTATTTTATAAAATAAATCATGAAATGTTGCAAAAACAAAAACAAAATATGCAAAGAAAGGGAAAAAAATACTACGTGAATACGCCAAAGCACAAGTTATAGAAACTTTATAAAGAATTTATTATATTTTGTTTAAAATACTTCTATTTGCTTTGAGTTTAAAATTGATTATTAGTTTAATTGTTGGCTGACCGTGACATCCTACCTTATTATATTTGAAAAATCTGAATAATTCATTTTATATAATATAATTATAAATTTTAGTAAAGATTGTCAGAAATCCCCCCCCCCAAAAAAAAAAAAATCTGCATAAAATAAAAAACGGAAAAATATATGATGCTGACAAGACTATATACTTGACTATACTCTATAAAATATTCCCGTATATAAATAAATGAAATAAAATAGTTAAAGATTAAATAAGTGATGGTTAACTAAATAGTTAACAGTTTTCTAAGGAAATTTTATGAGGTTTATACAGGGTTCGCACAGTTTTACCACTCAATTTAAAGAATATTTCCGAAGTGTTACACTGCAGAAAAATATCGTAAAATCTGTGAATAAAGGTGGGAATTACAAATGTTGTGGTTTAAAAATTAAATGTAATTTTTCTTATTTTTAATAGTGGTGCCAGAGTCCTTGGAAATTCCAAGGAGTGTGCGAACCTTGGGTTTATGACATTAAATATCAAGAAATGTAATGTGTAAAATATGGTTATCTTATATACAATTCACCATAAAATATAAATTATTATGATTCGGAAAACGCATTATCTCTAAAGAAAGAAAAAAATATATTTTTTGTAAACACGTTGGATGAAAATGATTTCAATTCTTTCTTAAGAATTGCAATCAAAGGACACCATTTTAAGAACAAATCTGTTCCGAAACATAATAGAACAATTTTGAAGTAAAACTATTTATTTAAAAGAAGACGTTTAAAATAATATTGCCGTTTGAAAGATACAAATCCTTTTTGAACGCTCATTAATGTATCTCTTTTATATCAGATAAATGAAAATCATGAGAGAATTTTTATTGAAACTCCTTTTATGAAAGATTTCTCGAATAAATTCATTCATAATTTTTAAAGAAAATAGCATTTATAAAAAACGTGGAATAATTTTAGCATTTATAAAAAACGTGGAATAATTTTACGTATTATATTTTCCATGGAAAATCAGATTTATTACACTTTTACTGTAGAATGAAAGTAATCAAAGTATAAATATTAAAAGTGACTTTATACAGAATGATTGCGATTCAGTATTTGATAAACTGGATCTTAAAAAAGTTGAAAAAAAAAAAAGAAAAAGAAAAAGAAAAGAAAAAAAGCATGCAAACAAAAAAGTAGAATTATTACCAGAATCTGCAAAAACTCTGGTTATAGATAGCTTAAAAAGAAATCATTTCATTGTTGTTTACATATATACATGGCTACACACTATAAACCTTTCTGTGAAAATAACTAAGTAAATAAATAAATAAATAAAATAAAATAAAGTACTCCCTCTGTCCCAAATTAGTTGCGACATTTAGGTCGAAAATCTTGTCCCAAATTAGTTGCGACATTTCAAGTAGGCGGAGTCATAAATAACTTTCGATGCAGTTTAACCCTTTGACGGTTAAAGCACTTCTATTCATAAAATACTAAAATGATTGAATGGCACCGGAATTTAAAAACAAATTTATTTCATAATATATAAATGTTTTTTTTTTTTTTTACGTTCTTTGTAAAATTAAAATTTTCATTTAAAAATTCCGGTGTCAGTATGGCATTTCGCAATTCAAATTAAGTGATATTCTGTGCGCGTATACGCGCTTATAACCACGAAAGGGTTAATACATATACACCAGTAAAATTTTATTACAATGAGTATAACGAGGCATGTTAGTTGTTTAATGCGATGTTAAGTGGAATATGAAGTATTTGCAATAAAAAGTGACGTGATGATGACAGTAAATATGAATAATAATTTAAAAATTGCCGTAAAGAAGGAACTAAATGATAAAGAACGCAACTCTGTCTTGCAATTTTTACTCCAATGTTTGAAGAATGATCGATTAAGTCATGGTGCTAAAAATGCTACAGCGATCAAATTTAATGTTCATCGTAGTACTGTCTCCCGTTTGTGGAAGGTGGCAAAGACATAAAAAATAAATGATAATAAAATTTACAATGTAAAATCGCAAAAAAACTGGTAAATGCGGACGAAAAGAAAAAGATTTTTTTCAACGACTGAACAAAATCAAAGATGTCTCACCAAACATTGCGAAGTTCATCATGTGCTGTTCATATTCCTAAATCATCATTACACAAAATTTTCAAAGATGGAAACGTTTTTAAGCCTATTTCATCAGCAATCAAGCCTAGTCTAACAGAAAAAAAAACAAGCTAGGCAGAATACGATTTTGTTTACAACATGTTCAAAATAATGGACATTTTTCGGAAATGTTGGATCGTATACATGACGATGAAAAATGGTTTTATATTACGAAAATTAGTAATTCGTTTTACATCACTCTGGATGAAACCGAACCTTGGAGGCATAGAAAAAGCAAAAGATTTCTTACCAAAGTAATGTTTATGATAGCGGTAGCAAGGCCAAGATGGGATCTAAATAGAAACGAAATGTTTGATGGAAAAATTGGAATATGGACTTTTGTTTACTCTGAAAATGCCAAAAGAAATTCTAAAAATCGTGCAAAAGGAACTGTTGCGACAAAAGTTGTCGAATGTGTTAATAAGGAAGAAACCCGAAAAATGATTATAGAAAAAGTTTTGCTGGCAATACGTGAAAAGTTTCCAATTAGCGAAAAATCGAATCCCATGTACATTCAACAGGACAATGCCAAGCCCCATTTGTCAGAAAATGATCCAAGTATCACAAAAGAATGCTTAAAAAATGGATGGAATTTACAATTACAGTGTCAACCTCCAAATAGTGCGGATTTAAATGTGCTTGATCTGGATTTTTTTTTTTTATCGCAATACAATAATTGCAACATCAGATGCCGTAAACAATATTTACAATTTAATTGATGCTGTTAAAGTTGCTTTTGAAAACATAGAAGTAGAAAAGCTTGATAATATTTTTTAACCCTATAAACGTGTGTGGAAAATATTATGATGCCAGGTGGAGGCAACTTCGTACAAAATAACCCATCTCAACACGGAAAATCTTCGTCGTCAAAATCTTCTTCCGCGAAACCTGGTATGTAATCCCGAAGTTATATTATGTGCAAAAAATTCTTTAAATATGATTTAAATTTTGTTTTATTTGTGATTAAAATTATTACAACTTGTTATTTTTATTCTCATTTTTTAATTTCTGCTAAAAGAACATTTTTTTCCGACAAAATTTTCGAAGAAAATTTGCAGGGTTCGCACGCTTTTAACCCATGTGCCATTTCCCAAGGATTCCGTAGCCATTATATCAGCTAAAATTTATTTTCTTCCAAATGAAATCCCGATCCATTAGATAGAAGATAGTTCTGTGTGATTACTGATGGGAGAATCCTTAAAAAGTGGGCGTGGCTTAAGAGATCGCAAACATTGTATAAATTTAGATACTGATTTAAGAAAAGATGGAGGGAATGTTTGGTAAGTAAATGTTATTGGTTGATAGCATATCATCCTGAAGTATCTGAAAAATGTTCAATCAAAACCATAAAATCATTATTATCAATAATCAGTACAAAAGTATCCAAATGTCGCAACTAATTTGGGACAGAGGGAGTAATGTATTTCTTTTAACCCTTTCAGAGGCAAGGTACTTGTATTCATTAAATATTGAAATAATTGATTGTCACCAGTATTTACAACGAAACTTTCTTGTAAATAAGTAAAAGTTTATTTTCGCGTATTTAATAAAAGTGAAATTTTCTTTAAAAAATTCGGGTGCCAAAGTGACATTTAGAAATTAAAATTAGGTGATGCCGTGGCGGCATCACCGCCCTTCAAGGGGTTAACAAAAGCGTTAATATCTAATGTGTTAACCACTTAACCCCATAACTCTTTGCCCGAACGCCGTTCGGGCAAGACGAATTTGCTTCTTGCATCATTTAAAGCTTTTTGACTCTACTATTATTTTTATGAAATTTTTTATACTATTGAAAGGCGGAAATGCTTAGTTTAAATTTTACGAATAATTTATTTAAATAATAGTGGTGTGAATCCGCTATTTTCAATTTATTGAACGGAAAATAATTAATCAATTAAGGGGTTAATCGTCGCGCCGGAGACATTCACGGGTTGCAAGTTTCACAGCTTTTATTCAGAATTGTTTGATTTCCACCAGTTTTATAAAATAGTGTAATTGGTTTTATTGTGGTATCATGTTACTTGTCATTAAATAAGATGATTATTTTTTTTCAAAAAAGTGGTGGCAATAATGAATTTGAATTTTTAATCCGTAATCTAATGCGACCATGAAGGGGTTGAATCAAATTTCAGGTATGAAATATTTTTGAACAATTTTTGTAATATTTCTGATGTTTTTCGTTTTCACATCGAATCATATTTAAATAACATACATACATATTCAAATTTAGTTTTTAAAAGATTTTTTCAAATTTATGACATGTACTATCGAAAAAGGAAATAATGTAATGTGTGGTTATGGTATATATATATATATATATATATATATGTATATATATATATATCACATTACGTGACTTTTTTTCTATTCTTTATTAACGTTTGTTATCAAAAGACACCAAGTGAAGAATAAAGCTTTTTCAAAATATAAAAGAAAAATTTTCAAGTAGAATCATTTAGTTTGTCGACCTTTTAAAGAAAACCTGTATAATCAATACCGACTTCAATATACAATGCACATTTTAATATGTTTTATAATACCCCATTCTTTTAAGATATATGAAAGCCATCAAACATCTTTTACTGAAATTTCTTTTTTGAAAGTTTTCTCGAATAAAACCAATCGTAGAATTCAAAGAAAATTATGTTTACATAAGCGCTGAATAATTTCACATTTGTTCTTCGAGTTGAAAATCATGTATATTATACTTTTACAGTAGAATAAAAATAATCGAAGTCTAAATTTTTTTTAACTTTGCACAAAATAACTATCATTTAGTATTTTATAATATGGATCACAAGAAAGTTTCTGAAATAAATTGAACAAACGTTATAGAAGGAAATGAACGGATATATTAATAAAAAACTGTCAAAGTGCTCATTAATGAAACTTTCCATTGTTGTAATAAATTGATCTATTTACTTCGAGATTGAAATGTATTGTTAGTAAATATGTTGGCTTTACACCTTCAATGTATTTGTAAAATCTTAAGAGATTATTTTCTTTTATTAACTTTTTTTTTACTTATGGGACTTTTACTTTTTTTACTTATTTTGGAAATCCCAAAAAAATTTTTTTAGAAAAAACCCAGTAAAATATAAATCAAGTTTACTAACAAAAAAATATATAAAATTGCATGATATGAACTTTTAGAATAAATAAATAAATAAATAAATAAATAAATAAAAATGTTTCCAGTTAAAAAAAAATATTCTTCTCAAAATACAAGTGTCGGCGTCTAATGGGTTAAGTCAAAATTTTGGTGTGAAATATTTTATAAAATTTTAATATATATTTTTTATAATTAAGACCGAGTAATGTTTAAATAGAGCATATTTGCACATTCAAATGTAATTTTTAAAAGAAATTAAACGTGGTTTATGTCATTAAACATATAAAAAATTATATTACGTAAAATATGGTTACCATACATAGAAAGAGGTGATTTCTAATAATAGACATATTAGCATAATTTGGAAATGCGTCATTTATAACGGAAGAAAGTGTTTTCTTTGTATACACGGAACGATTGTAATCAAAATACACTATTTGAAAAAATAAAGCTTTTTTGAAATATAAAAGAAAATTTCTCAATTAGAATCATTTAGTTTACCGACTTTTTATAGAAAAAAGTGTATAATTAATGTTGTTTTAAATATACAATACAAATTTTAATATGCTTCATAATACATCTTTCATTTAAGATAATTGAAAGTTATCAAAGATCTTTTATTGAAATTTATTTTATGAAAGTATTCTCGGATAAAATCAATCATAAAGTTTAAAGAAATTTATGTTTACTTAAGCGTGGAATAATTTTATGTATTGTATTCTGCGGGTGGAAAATCAGATATATTGTACTTTTACAGTAGAATGAAAGTAATCCAAGTATAAAATATTTTAAATATGTTTGAAGTGAATAATTGTCATTCAGTATTTTATAAAACGGATCAATGAAATTTGGGAAAATAAATTAAATAAACTTTATGGAAAGAAAGGAACGGAAATATTACCAGAAACTGCCAAAGCTTTTGTTGTGGAGAACATTCCTAAGAATTCTTTCTGTTGTCATAATAAATTGGTCTATTTACTTTAGTTTGAAATATATATGAGGCTAATAATCTGGCTTTACACCTCTTCACTGTATTTATAAAATCATAAGGATTTATTTTCTTTTATTTAATAATTTTATTTTTTACAGTCGGAAAACCAAACTATTTCTTAAAAGCAAAATAAACAAATCAACGATAAATGTCATACAAATAAAAATTATATAAGAATGTATGCTATAAAATTTTACACACACACACACACAACGAAAAAGATTTAAAGCATTTTTATAGACAAAAGTGAAATATCACCCTTTAAACAGCAAGAACGTTTGGGTCTAATGGATTACATCAAAAATCTGATATGAAATATTTGATAAAATTTTAATGTTTTTTAGATTCAAGATCGAGTTATACTTACATAGAGCACATTTTCGCGTTCAAATTTAATTTTTAAAAGAAATTTAACGTGGTTCATGATATTGAATATAAAAAATGATATTATGTAAAATATGGTTATATTACTTATTTATTGGTAATTTTCAATAACATACATATTATCATAATTCTGAAACGCGTTATTTCTGAGGAAAGATAAATTTTCCTCTTTGTAAATACGTTATGCGAAACTGACTTCAATTATGTTTAAAGATTGTAATCAAAATACATCTTTTGAAGAATAAAGCTTTTTTGAAATATAATTGGAAAATGTTTTAGTAAAAACATTTTTATCGACCTTTAAAAAAAAAAAAAAAAAAAAAAAAAAAAAAACAAGAAAGAAAAAACATTAATTCGTCAAGTATGGTAGAAGAAATATTATTATAATTCGGAAGCTCGTTATATCTAAAGAAAGAAAAACATATTTTATTTGCAAAAACGTTAGATGAAATTAATTTCAATTCAATGAAGTTCCTTTAGCGATTGTAATCAAAAGGCACAATTTGAAGAATAAAGCTGTTCTGAAACATAACAAAAACATTTTGAAGTAACCATTTAAAAAATGTATAATCATTGCCATTTGAAACATACAAAGCAACTTTAAATGTACATTTTAGTACCTCTTTCATAAAAAATAAATGAAAGTCATAAGAGAACTTATATTGAAATTTCTTTTATGGAAGATTTCTTAAATAAAATTAATCACAAAGTTTGAAGAAATGTATGTTTACATAAACCTGGAACATAATGTGTTCATCGGGTGAAAAATCAGATTTATTGCACTTTTACAGTAGAATGAAATTAATAAAAGTATGTAAATTTAAAACAACTTTGTACAAAATAACTTGAGTATTCTGAATAAAAATGGAAGACAAACTGACAAGCCTGCTTGAAGCAGTGTTGCCAGATGGGCTACTTTTTTTTAATTCAGATTCTTGATTGGCACCACTTTCTACAAATGATAAAATATGCCTTATTCAATTTCATAATAATTAAGGCAGAAAGAAAAGGCAATTTACCGTTTAAAAAAGTGGTGCCAATCGAGAAATCTGAATTTTAAAAAAGTAGCCCACTGGCAACACTAGCTTGGAGCCGTTTGTATGTTCGGAATTAAAATTAGGTTGTTCCGAACATGGGAACTCTGCATCTGAAAAAGTTACAAGTATTTAAAATATTTTCGCAAAGAAAAATTAAATATTGTGTTTTTCACAGCAGGAGCGTTGACGTTGAATGGGTTAAATCAAAATTTTCGTATGAAATATTTTATCTAAAAATTAAAAAAAGATATTTTTAGTTTTAACTCCTTAACTGGTTTGCCCGAACGTTGTTCGGGCAAGACAAATGTGTTTATTGTATTGTTTAAAACTTTTTGACACCACTATTATTTCAAAGAAAATTTTCATACCATTGAAAGGCAGAAATGTTTTGACTAAATTTTAAGAATATTTTATTTAAATAATAGTGGTGTGAGTCCGCTATTTTCAATTTATTGAACGGAAAAGAATTAACCAGTTATGGGGTTAATATAGATTTATATTTACTAAATAGTACACATTTGCACATCCAAATTTAGCTTTTAACGACATAACTGATTTGCCCGCACGTTGTACGGACATGAATAGTTTGCTTGATGCATCACTTAAAGGTCATTGACACCACTAATTTTTTAAATGCAATTTCAAATTATTTAGTGGCAGAAATGTTTAGATTAAATGTCACGAATATTTTAGATTAAAATAAAGTGGTTTCTATCACATGTTTACAATTTATTGTATGAGAATAAAAGAATCAGTAAAGTGATTTAAAAAAAATTACATAGCTTGTGACATAAAATATAAAAGAAAAATGATATTATAAAATATGTTTACCTTATGTATATGTAGGTAATTTATCATAACATACATTTTTCCATAATTTGCATAAGCGTTATTTCAAATGAAATAAAAATATGTTTTCTTTGTAAGGACATTAGATTAAATTGATTTCAATTCTGTTTTAATGCTGGAATCAAAAGACACCAATGTTACCCATTAGTGCCTAGCGTCCCTTTTTAGGGACGCTTCAAAAGGTGCTTTCAGCACTGTTTTTGACACCGGTAAAAAAAGAAAAGCAATAATTATTTTAATTAAATGATGCATTTTCGTGATTAATGAACTAAACTTAAGTCTTCTAAAAATAGTGGCGCCAACCAAATAAAATTTACGCAAAAGATGCTGGGCACAAATGGGTTAAGAATAAGGCTGTTCAGCAACATAACAGAAACATTTCCAAGTAAAACTATTTATTTCACCGTCTTTTAATGTAAAAAGTGTATAATCATTGTCGTCTGAAAGGCACAGAGCAATTTTGTATATGCTAGTATCTCTTTCATATATGATAAATGAAAGTCATCAGTGAACGTTCATTGACTTTTTTAAATGAAAGTTTTCACAAATATATAAGTATATAACTAATACATAGGTAATTTACTATAATATACATATTACCAGAATGGTATAAGCGTTATTTCAAAAGAAAGAAAAATATATTTTAATATTGAGCACGTTACAGAATTTGATTTCAACTCTGTTTTAACGATTGCAATCAAAATACACACTGCTAAAAGTGAAGGTGACAAACCGGTGTCATTTGGGACCCGGAGGTGAAAAGGCCCTAGGGTCCATTGGAACCCGGGGCATTTGGAACCCTAGGGTGCCATAGGGGCTTGGATATGTGGTTGCAAAGCCGACAGGTCTTTTACTGGGTGATTGGAGCTAAATACTGTGCCATGCACTTCGTATTGGCAGAAATGTGGCACCTCATCGGGTGACTGGAACCATGCGCATGCGCTGTGACGTGTATCTTTCTGTTTTCTGTGACGGCAAGTAAAATCTATGGCTATGAGGGAATGAAGGTGAGCTCGATGGACGAGCGGTTAGAACGCTGAGCTTGTAAACAGACGTTGTGAGTTCAAATCCTTCGACGGCCAAAAGTCGGTTTGTATATATTTTAATTTTTTATTATTGGACACTCTAGATTAAGGGTGCCATCTTTTCACCGTAATTAAAAGTGCCATTCTGGCTCCTTTTACGTTGTCAACAGAGAGACAAGCGTTTCACCCCTAAAAGGTGCAATGTGTCACCATTAGTTTTAACAATGCACCGTTTGAAGAATAAAGCTGTTTAGAAACATAATAGAAACATTTCCAAATAAAACGTTTTTATTTCACCATCCTTTAATATAAAAAGTGTATAATCATTGACGTCTGAAAGGAACACAGCAATTTTGTATATGCTTTATAGTACCTATTTCCTATAAGATAAATGAAAGCCATCAGTTAACTTTCGTTGAAATTCCTTGTATGTAAGTTTTGACGAATATATAGGAATACAGATAATTATAGGTGATTTACCATAATTCGTATAAGCGTTATTTCAAAAGAAAGAAAAATATATCTTTCCTTTCTAAGCACGTTACGTGAAATTGATTTCAATTCTCTTTTAACGATTGCAATCAAAAGACACCATTTTAAGAATAAAGCTGTTCCGAAGCATAACACAAACATTCCAAGTAAAAAGATTTATTTCACCGTCCTTTAACATAAAAAGTGTATAATCATTGCCGTCTGAAAGGCACAAAGCAATTTTGTATATGCTTTATAGTACCTCTTTAATATATGATAAATGAAGGTCATCAGTGAGCTACCATAGAAATTTCTTTATTGGAAGTTTTCACGAATAAAATCAATCATAAAGTTTAAAGATAATTATGTTTACTTAAGCATAAAGGAATTTTACACATTGAATTTTTCGTGTGGAAAACCAGATTTATTACACTTTTACAGTAGAATGAAAGCAATCCAAGTATGAAAATTTTAAATAAGTTTGTTTAGAAGAATTATGATTTAGTATTTTGAATAATGGATCATAAGGAAGTTTAAAAAATAAATAGAACAGGTCCGAAATTACACGTAAAGCGTAGCAAATGAGGTGCGTTCATACTATAACTAAGTTATAAAAATATTTAGAGCTTGGTGTAGTAGTACGCAGTACTTTGGATGCAATATAAAAATCGAAATATTGTGTGCGTCCATATAATGCTACTTTCTTTCTATTATATAGAAATTAACTTATAGTAAACCTCAACAACGTATATAAATTTTGTAAAGTGTGAAATAGTTTAATATAATTAAAACCTGCCCCAAACAACTTTTTCCTATATACCATTATGCAATGGAGCACTTTTGTGTGGCCCTGCAAACTAATAACTAAAGATCTTTTCACTACACATTGTACGGAATGTATATTTTATTATATACTTCATAGATGCACATGCACAAAAGGTATAGGAGCACAAAAGGTGCTTTCTTTAGGACGCCTAATATGGATTTTCCTTTAAAATTTCGTAATAAATCAAAATTTATTCAATAAGACGAAGCTCCTAAATGAAATCATAATTGACATTCTATGTTTAAATAAATTTTCATTAGTCGGAGCATACAGGGCAAATTTAAATTTTATACCAGTATATTTTGTGAATGATCTTCAAGTGATATTTTTTATGAGATATGCAATAAAAATGTATCATAAAAATTATTGATACAACATACTCATCAAAACAATAACATTTGCCCTATATGCTCCGCCCCTGATATATTGAATTCCGTTCTTGAAGTATAGTAATTACTGGGACAAATTCATTTAATACTGTTGTATGTCTATTAACCCTTTAACTGCCGAAGCTTTAAGAAAATAATCTTCAACTTTTTTGCTAAAAAAAATTTGCCACCACCAGTTTTGCAAAATAATATTTCCTCAAAAAGAGGATAAATAAATTTAAGCGTAATGCTACCAAGAATATTTACTTACAGTTTTCTGTTTATAAAGTACAAGAGGTCAACACATCATTTCTTATTAAGTTTTGTTATTATTTGTTGTTAAATGTTTCTTTTTGTTAATGAAGCAAAATTTTTATCTAGAAAAAAGTGGTTGTTCGATAGTTAATTTCAGAAATATGCATTTATTTGAGCGAGATGTATATATGCACCCGGAGGAATTAAGGGGTTATAGTAATTTCTATTATGACCAAAAACATATAAATTTATGTATTGTTATGTAAACTCCCAAAAAGTTATAAATTCTTATCAAAGTTATGCATGGCCCATGTATAAAAATCAAGTGAACGGAATGTGTATCTTTGAAATGCTGAATGGCAAGCATCAAATATCGATTTTCATTTAAATTCCACAATTAATCAAATTTTATTCAGCGACACGAACTTCCTAAATGAAATCACGATCGATATTCTATGCTGAAATGTAATTTTGGACTTTAGTTCATTAAGTATAGTAACTACTGGGGCATATTTATTGAAAACTTTGGTAGTTAACTAGTACCAGCTTTTAATATTTTCTGAGGATTTTTAGTTTTATAGAATTTGGATCAGAAATTTAATTTATTATGTTTAAAATCTTCCTAGGAGATTTCTAATATTTTATATATTAAATTTCAATTATTCTTGTATTCTGGTTTGAAGCGTTAAAATATTTTTTTTAAAAAGTATGGGACAAAAATGTCACTAGGAGAGATACAGTAATCTATATTATAATAAAAGCATTAATTATCATTTCAACCTCCGTTATATTATTTAAACTCCCATAAAGTTAGAAAATCTAAATACATGACATATCTTTAGAAATTACATTGTTTGAGTATGTAACCCAGTATTCGTATGCAAGCGAAATAGTTCTGGTGATTTTAAATATTTTAGTACCAGAAATTTCGTAAAGTACTTGTCGCTCTAGCTGAAAATAGAATTTTTCTTTCATTAAATAAATCAAATATTACCTTAAAAATATACCTAGAAGATTTTTACAACTCATTGAAGCGTACGAATATTTTACATATTCAGGGCTCCCAAATGGTCTGCGAACTGAACACCAATGTTTTTTTATCGGAAAACATCATAGTAGGCTTCTACAGCTTTTGAGCTAAAACTAACTTCCGAAGACGGTATGTGCGCAATTTTCAAGAAAACTATAAAACGAAAATCTTTCTAGAAAAATATTGATGGTCAGTTGGCGGACCATTTGGGAGCCCCGCATATTCCTTGTATATTGGTGTATGTTCCTAGTACCACCAGCTTTTAATATTTTATTTAGTTTAATTTACGTTTGTCGTCCGATTATCTACACTAGGGATATAGGACCAGGGGGAGGAGTGCCCTTCGTGGGGGTCTTTCTAAGAGAACCTAATCCGTATTTACGCAAGGTTCGAAGAAAACCACGAAAACTCCGAACGGTTAGGCCGACAGCCGCGATTGGGTTCGAACCCAGCACCTGCCATTTACCAGTTGACAGGCTAGAACCTCTCGGCCACTGGTGGGGCCGCTTTTAATATTTTCTAGTGTTTTTAGTTTATAGAATTTGTACTAAAGATTTAATTGTCGTATTTATAACATGTTCCATGGAGGTGTTTAATCTTTCATAAATTAAATTTAAATTATTCTTTTATTTCTGGTTTGAAATATTAAAATACACAGAAAATGGGAATCAAATAAGACCCCATTGAAAGTGGTACTAGGAGGAGTAAAATAATCTCCCATGTAATAAAAATATATCATTTCAACTTATGCAATGTAATTTAAACTTCCGTAAAGTTATAAAATCTAAATAATATTTTTTGTCCATGGTATATCTATATAAGTCAAATTGTCGGGTTTATGTCACTCAGTGTTCGTACGCATGCGAAAAAATCCAGGTGATTTTAAATGTTTTAATAGCAGAAACTTATAATGTAATTGTCACTATACCTTAATAGTTCAGGCATTACGTGCTCAAAATGGACAAATAACTGCAAGTTTTGGTGTAGTTTTGATTTTTAGTTCCCTATATTTTTTTTTGGGGGGGGGGGGGTCGCTGAACACGAATCTGGCATTATGCAACAAAATTTCTCCCCGGAAACACGTTTTTTTTGGCAAAAAACGTGGCTTTTTCGTTTTTTCTAAATAACTTCAAAATTATGCATTTTACATAAAAGTCATCAATACATAAATTAAAGAGCAAAAAATTTCCTACATTTTATGTATTTAAATTTTTCTCTCTGATCAATGGTTTAGCCGTGAGAGAGCCGCAAAAGTGGGTGTGAAAAGCAGAAAATTCTGAAAAACGTGATTTACAGCACGTCGTCGATGAAACATGAAAAAGAACCATTTTACGAAAATTTTTCGCACTTAATAATACTAAATATGTTATTATTGACTATATTTTATTAATATGATGTTCATTGTTTCTTTCATAACTAAAAAAAAAAAAAAATAAATAAAAATGAGCATATTTGTGATCAAAATCTTCATTTGCTTGATCTTCATTTGCATGTGCAAAATAATAATAGTAATAATTTCTTAATTTACTATTAAATAATGTAAATAAAATAACTAAAACAAGCTTTAACATATAAAAGCTGACACGGATTCCAGTTCTTAAAGTTCTAAAAGTTCAAAATGTGGGTGTGAAAATTAAAAAAATCCGGAAAATACGAATTATGGCACTGTACATAGATTTAACATGAAAAATGACCATTTTTTAGCAAAGATTGACTTTAAATGATACTGAAGATATTATGATCGACAATATTTTACAATGAAGTTGCTAACAATAAAAACGACGACTCATTATGAATTATTATTTAATAATAAATAATTATGTACATTAGTAAGTACATTTACTTAAAAAACAAAGTTCTGTTTTCGCTTTCTTTTATTTGAGGATCCCTGCTTTTCACCGACATCTACAAAATAGAAAATAGACGAATGGAATTAGTGGGTATTTTTATAACTATCAATATTATAAATAAGTTTTTTTAATAGTAAATATTTGATACCTTGCGGCATAACTATTTCCCCTTCCATTGGGTCCTCTGATTCATTGTGTGGGCAATCCATTTCCAGATCGGTTTCAAAGTCTAGTTCATCCTCTTCGTCTTGACACACAACTGCGATGTTTTTGCAGTTTCCCGAAGCAAATATTCTATCTGATATCTTCACAAATAATTTTTGCTTCTACTTTAAGCACTCGCAGTCTCTCATCTCGATCAGATTTACATGTTTGCTGATACCATGCATTAGTCAGTATCTTCCCTCCAATATTCTTGAAACACACAATGGACTTTTTTTCTGATTCTTTGTGATCAGTATGTCGTCTCCATATCTCTCAGTGAGGTTAAACTTTATAGTTCTCTTCTCATATTAGGTTGATAACTCCATGTAACCTGTTTCATTAGCTCTTCCATGGAGAATTGACACTCGTCATCATGATTTTCAAGGTATGTGATTTGCATTGCTCTGTCGATTGCCTCGGTAAACGGACCACGTTTCTTCTGTTCTTGGACCTTCGGCCTCCTGTAAATATATTTAAAACATTTGATGTGGTATTGAGCATCTGCTGCTATCAAATCATTCACTGGTCCGATGCGCTGAATTATAGCCGCCCATAATCATCATTGCGAGCTCTTGCTGCTTTCAGAATTGTACCCCCATGTGTCGCACACTGTATACAGTATTGCATTTGCTTGGTGAATTTTTCGCTTGTGTTGCAATGAACTCTTCCGAAATGCACAGTCCACATATAAAACAATTAGTTCGAAAATTAAACTGAGGAGTTGATGATCTTAAAATTTCAGAAGTGTTCACTTTGTTCCTCAACTGTCTTCACATAAGCAGTAATCATCCGTTCATTTACGTGTGCTTTTCTACACTTAACATGTATATCTACTGAGCTTTTCCCCTTTAGGAAAACTGCTTTTCCATCCTTTCTTTCTGTATTTGCCTTGATTAACGCTGCAATACCTCGACTAACTTTCACTGACGGCCCCTCTTCTGAAGGAGAGTCACAAATAAAACAAAACCACTTTAGCTGTTCACTATATTCACGAAGACACAAACAGTGAATTACTAAATTATAAGTAAGCAGTTGCATGTGGAAACTGAGAGGAATGTGTCCTCCTGATAAGCTAGTGATCTGTGCGACGCATATTTCTAACAGAGGCGAGACTAGCGGGGAAAGCGGGGGGGGGGGGAGGGTTAGTATTCTACTGAACGTGGACATGGGATGTGGGGGTGGGCGCTTCACCAACGTTATTTCACACTTTTACCCCTTCAATCAAGAGGGAAAGTGCAGATGGGATCAGTTAAAGCCTGTCTTAGTTATTTTATTTACATTATTTAAAAGTCAAATTAAAAAATTATTACTATTATTATTTTGAATTAGAAAATGAAGATTTTGATCACAGATATACTCATTTTTATTTATTTTTTAGTTATGAAAGAAACGATAAACATCAGATTAATAAAATATAGTCAATAGTAATATATTTAGTATAATTAAGTGGGGAAAATTTGTGTAAAATGGTTGTTTTCATGTTTCATCGACGTACGGTGCTGTAATTCATGTTCTTCAGGAATTTTTGCTTTTCGCACCCATTTTTGCGGCTCTCTCACGGCTAAACCATTGATCATAGAAAAAAACTTTAAATACATAAAATGTTGGAAATTTTATGCTCTTAAATTTATGTATTGATGACTTTTATGTAAAATGCATAATCTTGAAGTTATTTAGAAAAAACGAAAAAAAGCCACGTTCTTTACACGTTTTTTGCCAAAAAAAAGTGTTTCCAGGGAGGAATTTTGTTGGATAATGCCAGATTCGCGTTCAGCAACCCAAAAAACATAAAGGGAACCAAAAATCAAAACTACACCAAAACTTGCATTTATTTTTTACCAAATGCCTGGACTATAAACACATTTAAAAAAAATAAATAAAATAATACATTTTAAAAGTTCTGGGAAGGTTCTTACAAGTCCTTGAAACGTACGAATCCGGTGACAATTTTTAAAAAAATACTGAACAACAAAACATAAAATATCATTTTTTTAAAATCCACAATAAATCATAATTCATTCATGAAGTCGAACCTTTTAAATGAAATCCCAATCGATATTCTAAGTCGAAATGTCTTATGGATTTCCGTTCATAGAGTATAGAAACTATTCAGATGTATTTATAAATACTTTTGCATGTTTATAAAAATAATATCAATTACAGTAAAAATATATTCATTTAAATTTATGTAATCGTATTTAAACTCTCAAAAAGTTGTAAAATAAACTTATGCCTGGTGCATGTAATAAATTTAAAGTGTTTCTTCTTTAATTTTAATGTATTAAAATTAAATCTCCTGTCTTTAAAATACCGAACAACAAGGCATAAAATATCGATTTTCCTTTAAATCCCGCAATAAAACAAATTTTATTGGACAAGTCGAATCTATGAAATGAAATATCAATGGATGTCAAACGCTGAAATAACTTATGGATTTCGGCTAGGCCCTGCAAGGGCAGGCCTTCATTTTTGGATTACATAATTTTAAAACCTAAATGGCACCAGAATTTTTAACGAAAGTTTTAATTTTATCAAGTACGCGAAAAGCTACTTATCCTTCGAGCTACTTAGCGTTAAAGCTCTTTTTACTTATTTCCAAATAAATTTGTCTATAAATTTCTGTGTTACTCAATCATTTACGTGTTTCGCTAATGGAAGTACTTTGGATTTGAAAGGGTTAAAAAAGAACAGTCACTATTTGAACATACTTGTGTAATATATTATACATATAATATATACATACATATAATATATACATATACATACATAGTATATATATACTGTTGTATATTTTTAAAAATAATTTCTATTCTGATAAACATTTGTTGCTTAAAATCTATATAAAGACATTTTAAATCTCCTAAGGCACATAAAATATCAATGTTTATTATACAAATAAAACTTTAATATAATAAAATTTTAATATAATAATTTAAAACAAAATTTTTGCTGTGCCTTTGATAATCTTTCTGATATCGATAACTTTCTTCGTCTGTTACTTGTCATATCTTTTTTAAGTATTTTGGAATCTTTAAGAATTATTTTTTATTAATCACCATGGTTGTATACTTATATACATAGCTGCCAACTTGTATGTTTTTTCCCACCAAGAAAATTAAACAGAATTTTTTTAATTGTTTAATCTTTGTATACAATTTCATTATGGCGATTATTTTAAATAAAATTTTCTAATAAATTTTTGTGGTAAGAAAAATTACTGCACGTTTGCAGCTGTGTATACGATATTACATCATATGAATAATAACAAAGAACACTGTTAATTCTAATAAAAAATTATAATTTAACCCTTAGAAGTGCTAATATAGTAGCCGATTAAAATAAAACCACTTTAAGGACTCAGATCACAATAAACATCAATCAAAGCTGTCAAGTCTCAAGCTTTTAAGATATCAATATTTTAATACAGAAAAAAAAAAACCATTTTATTAAATTCGAACATTTGAGCAATTTCAAAGAACATAATTTTCTTTAAGATAATAATGGTATACAAAAGAGGCACAGTTCTAAATTCTGCTGTACTATATCAAAATTTACTTTTAAAATACTGTTGATGAAATATTTATGCATATTTAATAAATATTAAATTATATTTTTGTCGCTATTTAATTATGGATGGAAGAGCAGTGTTGCGAGTTAGCTACATTATATATAAATATATATAGACTTCTTGTATATATATAGACTTTATATATATATAGACTTCTTGTAAATATGTACAGCATTTTTTTTTTTTAAATGGTAAAATTCATCTCATTTTCGCCTTAATTGATATTTTATTAAATTTGGAAAAATTTTCCATAAAATTCTTTTATTAATCAGAACTTTTAAAAAAATTGTCTTGATTAATAGCAAAAAATATTCCAATAAGGTAAGGCAAACTTTTCTTTATACATTTTGTGGTATCCAAAGCGATTGAAACTCCCACCCTGGCTATGCCACGGCACTTGTAGCTATTGAGGGGAGAGGGAGGGCACAGAGTAGTAACAGAGAATCAACATTCATACACTGTAATGGCAACTTGTTTAACATGGGATTACGCATAGACAGTAGCGAGACGAGCGGACTACTCTGAAACTACGATCATAACACAAGAGAGGTTGCTATTTCGGCGAAACATCGCTTCCTTACCGAAAAATGATAAAAGAAAAAAAATACAGCTGCTGCTTCTTGTTTTGAAAGTTATGAAAGAATTATTTTAATATGAAATAACTTTGACGTATTCGTCTTGCAAACAATACATCTGTCTCTTCGTAACATAACGACCTAATAATTTAAACTTGAAAATTCAAGAATAATAACAGTAATAATTACGAATCAATATAAGCGCTGAAATCTAAGATCAAATAGCATAAGCACGTGTGCAAAGATAATCAAATCAGCACTGAGCAAGAAGCGCCAAACCAGAATAGGGTTAGAGTTAAACAGAAATCACGAGGATAAAAATCGCCAACGCGATGGTTTAGTTTTTAAGTGATCCATTGAGGGCGTTCTTTTCAAGTCGAGTTGAGGCTCTGTTACGTACTCTTTGAGGGAGGGGTTGAAAACATAATAAACTTTAAACGTTCTAAGGGCAAGTAATTATGTTTCAAAAAAGTTAATTTCACACCGAAATTTCAGGAAAAAGTTATCGCAAAATGATGAAACAAAATTAATATCTTAATTTCACCAAAATTATAAATGCAGAATTTAATTTAAATTTTCTAGTCCAAATTAAAATTTGGTTGGATATAATTTATCTCACCGATCTTCAAACGGATGAAACCACTTTTTTCGTAGTATGTGTTATATACCTTTTGGGAGCAAGTAATTTTGTGTTTGAAATATTGAACCTACACCGGAATTTTCGAGTGTTTTTCATTAAAAATAAACAAATACATCTATACTTCTTCGCATCAAATTTGTAAAAGTAAAGTTTCACTTTATATTGCTGGTGTTAATCTGGAGGAAAATTGGGTGGGATAAAACATATCCTAATACCTCTCAATGGACTAAGTAACGCCATAATTTTCTAAATTGATTATTTCCCTCTAATTAAATCCCCTTTGCTAGGTATTGCACGAAGCAGCAAATAAAAGAAATTCTTTGTGTATTACAGTTGTATGTGGCTAGTCTATTTAAAAATATGCCGTTTTAAGCAGCCAAAACTTCCATTCTGTTTTCCTTTCACCCTATTGAGCCATCTTTATCAACTTTTTAAAGATTCCATACATTTTTACAAATGTTGATTCAGAAAATAACTCAATTTTATAATGTTAACATACTATGAAAACCATTTGTCGCTATCATAGGCATAGTCTGGCATAGAGTTTATAAGAACATGCCTTATACAGCTTGGCTTTGTTCTAAGGATTTTTGCTTTCACACATGTTATGTTTTTAAAATGCACACAGAATATTTCAAAATGCACTAAAACACAGTTAAGTTATCTTGAACATTATTTAGATATTTAAAATTCGGTCGCAATAATTTACGCTGATTAAAAATGTAAATTTACATACTAGTTTTAACAAAGGCTTTCGAAAGATACAGTCATCCAAAATTATAACGAAGCTAGAATCAGTTGTGGTTAAACTGTAAAAATAAATCAATCATCTGTACAATTAAATAGAACACATATAATGTTATGCATATGCAGCTATTTATTGATCTGAGAACGTTTCTTATAAGATGCACGCTGAAGACCTTTTAACCTTCGCGACGGGAGTTTTTTCTGAAATTTTTAATCTTTTGTCACCGGTTTTTAACAACAGAAATTTGTGACTTAATAAATCGAGAAAATGATCCGATTATACAAGGCAAATTTTACAGACATTTTTTTTACTGGTGGAAATTAACAAGGATTCTTAAACCTTTTTGCAGCACGTATACGGCGCTCGTCCCCAAGGGGTTAGTTGCATGTCCTAATTTTATAGAAGCACCTTATTCAGGGTTCGCACACTCCTTATATTTTGTAAGGACTCTGACACCACTATTAATGATAAGAAAATTTAGATTTAATTTTTAAGATACACAATTCGCAACCACCCCCTCGATCCGCAAGTTTTGCAATATTTTTCTGCAGTGAAATACATTGAAAATATTGTAAAAATTTAGTGGTAGAGCTGTGCGAACCCTGTTATTATACAGGGTGATTCTATTTTTTTTTTACAATAAAAGAGGGGTGATAGTACACATCAAGACAAACAATATTAAATAGGAGACCAAGGGTCCAAAACGTTTTCCAAAGGAGATAACCGCCATTAAAGTTTAGGGACCAAAATTTCAAATAAACATAAAGAACGGAAAAGTCGGTCGATTGATTCGCGGTTTTCACTAAAATTATTCTTTATGGCGGCATTTTCTTGAAATTAAATAATAAATATAAATTTCAAAAAATGCCGATAGAGGGCGCTTTAGACTTTGGAGTAACGAACAACTATTTTTTGCCGGTATTTTTTGTATCTCATTATGTGTTTTTGTAAGCTTAGACTAAAACTTCAATTTTGAGCTCAAAATCGGAATAGTTGGGAGTGGTTAAGTAACACAAACTGAGCTGTATATTAAATGTATATTAAATCCTTTGCACTCGTATTCCAGTGTGACTGGATATCATGATTTTTGTCAAAACTTCTTTTTGCCATCAGTTATAAAATAAAATAAAATATACCTTATTTAATTAGAGCATTTTCGATATTAAGTAATTGAAAGAAACTTCTTTTGTAAAAGTGGGGCCGAATAAAATTTGTGTAAGAGATTATCGAATCAAAAGGATTAAATTAAATTTTAATCTTTAAAAACTTAAGAATTTTGTAATAAAATGTTGCTTGTGCAAAATACGTATAAAAATGTCATCACTTAGTTTCAAGTAATTTTTTTAAAATCGTGGTGTCAATCCACCATTTTATGATTTTTCCAACACATGCACTTCAAACTTTTTAATACATTTCCATCATTAGCGCATTTAATCGTTAATTTCGAATCCTTATAAGGTAAGACATTTTTGAAAACAAAAGATTTATAGAATATATATAAATATTTGTATAATATTGTCATTAATGCTCATTTTTTCCGAATACGGGAAAATATATTTATACCGAATGCACGCAAGTAATAAGAAATATGAGAAATATACATTTAAAACATTTATTCTCAAAATTTTTTATTACGTGTGGTGTTTCGAAACTTTCAACTTCGTACTTAGTTTTGTTATATATCCACAGATATCAATAAACATAAAATAAGCAATCATTATAAAGATAAACATTATTTTAAATTTCTCATTTTACTAAATAAAAGAAGAATGGTGAATCGGACAAAAGGATATAGCTTTTATAAAAGATTTCTTTGATGAATTTTCCATAATATCTGCATTATTTAATTTAAACATTAATTATTTTACAGTCAAAACATTTTACCTTCCCTATTCATTTTATTCAAAAGGCTGTCCCCGTTAACGATTTTTGCAAATAATAGTTGTGAATGAAGATAAATTAAAATATGTCGTCCTTTTTAAAATTGTTCCAACTAAAATATTTTTAATGAATGACATGGAATAAATGCTTTTTAATAGTTTATATTGTGATTCAAAAAGATTTCTTCTTGGAATTCATATTTTTATTGTCACTTTTTATTAATAATTAATATAATTCTAGATAAACAAGAGCGGAAAAAACTGGAATTATAGCATATATTATGAAATACTTTCCAACACTATCGAATTAAAGCTAAACGTCTCCCTCAGTTTTCCGAATTATTTCGGGGTTCAATTCAAGTATCTTGCAATTAATTAATATCACGAGTAAACGCGGGTATCACGACTGCCACTGGCTGAGGTTTTTATGTTGTATTCGCACCATTAGAAATAAATTGTGTAGAAATTTACTTTTGTACTTATTGTCAA
The DNA here is from genome assembly GCA_964019185.1 of Maratus speculifer. Classification (NCBI taxonomy): domain Eukaryota; kingdom Metazoa; phylum Arthropoda; class Arachnida; order Araneae; family Salticidae; genus Maratus; species Maratus speculifer. Next base: position 237,822,670 of record OZ025300.1, read on the forward strand.
AGATTTCTGTTCTGAGAAGTTGGCGCGAGTAAAAAATTAAAAAAAAAATCGGCAATCCTCTTAGTAAACTGCTCACAAAACTAAATCAAAATCAAAAATTTAACTTGAAACATGTACAGGGTGGTCATAAAAAAACTTATGCCAACATATGGAACTCTAGGGGTCCGATGTAGTCTTTCAGAGGTATGAACTCGGGATTCTGTGAATGGCAAAAAAGTGGTGGTCACGATTATGGTTATAGGTCCAGAAACTAGAAAATTTCCAATGGCAATGCCAATTTGTTTCGTCGCAAATTGCTCAGCGCATGTGAAAACCCTAAAGAGCTTTGAAACCGTACGTGTATCGCAAGAAACGGACTCGTTATGCACGCACAAAAAACAACTCTGCAAACGGAAATTTGCATATGACACAGAGTCAGCACACCAGTTAATCATTACAACACAGATCCGAGAACAGAAAACTTTTATTTTAATTACACAATTTCCACATGGGTGCCATGACAGGTAAATACACATTGCATGCATGCGACTGTGGACATTACAGCCGAATGTAACAACGCATGAAGAATTTGGAATGTCATGTTCGATAGAATCTTTCAAATCCGGCAAAGTTTGAGGAATGCATATGTACAATCTAGACTTGAGATATCCTCAGAACCAGAAATCCATAGGAGTAAGGTCGAAGGATCGCGGAGGCTGCTGACATGGAAAATGTCGTGAGATGACATGGTCACCAAAATGCTGTGCCAAGACTCTGCGAACAGACTTCGCTACATGTGGAGTTGTACCATTTTACACCCAAACGAAATCATTCAGAGCATTTCGCTGCAGCAATTCTGGTATGACGTAATTTTGCAGTACTGCCGTATAGCGAGAGCCTGTTACAGAGCAAATTACTAATCCCGTTGGTGTCGCTTCCTCAAAGAAGTATGGCCCGAGAATAAATGTACCTGCAATGCCGCACCACACAGTAACTTTGACGTCGTCTAAAGGTACTGGTGAAACAGTGTGCAGATACATGTCTGCCCAGTACACACAGTTTTTGGTGTTGATGTTGCCAGTTAAGGTGAAATGTGCCTCGTCTGTCCTTTATATGCGAAGAGGCCAGTCGTTGTTCCCATAATATCAGATAATGAATTCATTAGCAAAGTCTGTACGTTGTTGATGCCCCCCCCATTTCCAACATCTGGAAGCTCTGGTATGGATAAAAAAACATGCGGATTACAGGGGACAGTAGTTCTAGGACCGTTGATTTCGGCATATCCAACACACGAGATGCATCTCTTACAGTTTGCATGGTGTCCTGTAGTCACTATGTGGTCTCTTCTGTAAAAATATCCTCAGGAACTGTTGGTGTCCGGATCGCTGTCTATCACTGGTGCAGCTAGATTCTTCGAATTCTTTTGCTGAAACACGAAGAGCTTGGGTGTCACACGGGTCACATATTTGGCGATGATTCCGATAGTAAACAAGCAAGATTTTTGCGGTATCTATTCCATTTTGATAACAGAGTTTTACCAATTAACCACGAACTTTCGCTGGAAGAGTCAATTCGCCCGCATGTGCGAGCTCCCGGCTGAAGAACTAACATTACCACCTCACTTTTTATGTGTTTTCTACGATGACTATCAGACGAACGGCGTTCCGTCATTGGTGTTTTTCCTCTGTCATATGCAAATTTCCTTTGTGCGCCCTGATCTTGCTTTTTTGGCCGTTCGCAGAGCTGTTTTTATGTGAGCATAACGCTTTCGTTTATTGCGATACACGTACCGTTCCAACGCTCTTTAGGGTTTTTGCATGCGCTGAGCATGAATACCGAGCTTATACCTGTGAATAATTACATCTGAAATATCATATCGATCGGCTAGAGGACCGGCCGCTAGAGTTCGATAAATCGGCAAAGATTTTTTTATGACCACCTTGTATCGTATGTTCTGTTTCGTTTTCCTACATTTAAAAATTAATGAAAAATATGATTTTTTACAGTTTTTTAAAAAGGAATGGTAAGGGAAGCGGTTTCAGTTTGCGAGCATGAATTTTGTAAGTCGCAATAAACGTCTGAAAAAAACACTTGTCGGGATTGCCCCTTAAAAAATATATATGAAATTATTCAAAAACAAGCATCAATAAATATAAAAAGAATAACGTAGGAGTAACTATCATAAACCTGTATTATAAAAAAAAGTAAGATTTAAATACAATTATACGAGACTAAAGCACAAAGAAAAATCAAAATTATATACAAAACTGATTTTTTCTACACTCATAAGAAAAAGAAGAAAATATAAACGTTAGAATATATTTATTTTGCGGCTACACACTCATCTGAATCTCAATATATCCCGGTGCCCGTAAGGTATCATTTAGTAAATATACGCTCATCTCCAAATGGGATAAAAGCTGCCATTTTTGTCTCACACGTGATGTCTGGGATAAATATATATGATGTTTCTGTAATTTAGTTTGACACTCAGCGCAGAATACACACAAGAAAAACTTATTTCCATTGTATTCTGCTGTCTCCAAGGATAAGAAAAAATGAAAATAAGAATATAAAATTTAGACACACTGGCATGCTTCTTATGTGTTTATTGTTTCTTTTTTTTGCGATATGTAAATATATTTGGCTTTCATTTTTTTTATTATTTTATTCCATGCATATAAATAAAATCTAATATTCATATACTCATTAAAAAAAGAATAATAAAAAGAAGTTACAGCGTCTGTAACCCATTAGTGCCTAGCGTCCCTTTTTAGGGACGCTTCAAAAGGTGCATTCAGCACTGTTTTTGACACCGGTAAAAAAGAAAAGCAATTATTATTTTATTTAAATGGTGCATTTTCGTGATTAATGAACTAAACTTAAATCTTCTAAAAATAGTGGTGCCAACCATATAAAATTTACGCAAAAGATACTGGGCACGAATGGGTTAAAATATACAAATCAAATACCCATATATGTAAAGTACACCTAGCGACCATTAGGTTTTCTTCATAAAACTAAAACCTATTTATATATTTATTTATTTTGCTTGTTTAGTTTTTATTTCGTGTAAATAAATAGGGTAAAATTTACTATCAATTTCTTGTGGTTCATGATTATTGGAAAAAGTGTAAAACTTGACATCAACCGTTTGAAATTTAAGTCTTACATATATAATTTTGTCCCTTTTAGAGAGAAGGAGAACAATTAAAAAATAATCGAAAAATATCTTCCGTAAAATCGAATTAAATTAATTCAGGTTAACCGCTTCCCTCATTTTCAGGTACGTCTTATGATTAAAGTGTTTTTGACAAATCATGATTTGCCCATACTACGTACGGACATCCATATTCGAATCGTAATTTGTTATTCTTAACAGTTTTTTTTTTTTTTTTTTTTTTTTTTTTTGGTATGTAAATTTTGTGTTATTTAATCCGAGCATTTTTCTGATTCAATTAGTCACAAATTTCTGTTTATAAAAACGAGTGATAAAAGATTACAAGATTCTGTAAAATGCAAAAAAGTATTAAGGAATAGGGTGGATCGAAAAATCGAAATTTGGATAATCGAATCGGCGCGGGGTCCAAAAGTTGCCTTTTATGCATACTAGGTCCCATATTTTTTTTTTATTGAAATCCAATCATATCTTCTGGTGCCCCAAGCGCCTCAAAAATAGTTAAAAATTGAAATTTTTATACATTTCTATATTTTTTTTTTTTTTTTTTTTTTAATTTTTGTAAAATTATTTTTGGCGTGGGTTTTGAAAGTTTCCTTATATATATATTAGTTGACACATTTTTTTTATTTAAATCCATTCTTATCTTCTGGTGTCCCAAACGCCCCCAAAATAATAAAAATATTGTTTTTTTTATAAAAATTTATATATATTTTTTAAATTTCTTTTAAATTAGTTTATCAACGGGATACAAAATATGCCTTTTTAGTAGATTAGCATGCATCCAAATAATTTTCGACTTTGATAAATTTCTTCCAGTGCCCCAAAACTCTTAACCGTTTGAGCTCTGATGGCAGAATTTTCTACCACTTAGTTTTAATTCCGAAATGTCACACTGGCACCAGAATATTCGACCAGATTTATTTGAAAAAAAGGTTTAATCCGTGTTTTCGTGTATATTGTAAATCGAATTTTTCCTTTGCAAAATACCGGTGCCATTGTGACATTTGGAATTTTGAAGAAATTTACCCACCAGTGTTCAAACGGTTAAGCATTTGCCGAAAATCGATTTCCATCCAAATTTTGAGCTAAAAAATACAAGTAAAATTAACAGTTAAAGAATGATTTACCTAACGTAAAACGTAGATCGAGAGAAAGAGAAATCGTTTATCGTATGTTATTAAATGTATAAAATTATTTTTTTATATTTTATTATTTGGTACATCACCCTGAAAATTTGCTATTTTCAATACTCACAGATAACAGAAAGCATATCATATCTTTAGCAATACGAAAGCTAATATGTGCTAGAAATAAAATTACAAAATCAACAGAAGTGAACATTTTTCAAGTCAATTCAAATTTCCCAAATAAATTTCAAAACGAAGAATTATTTTTAACTTACTGACTGGAAACGAATTGGACGTTTTGAACTATGTTTTAACTATTTTTGTGCCCTGCGAAGACGTTAAGGATATGATAAAAATAGTAAAAACGAGTGAATGGTCAAAATATCCATGTCATACCCAAGCGGTTGAAAGATGTGCTCGACTAGAGTCTGAGGCATCAGGAACTGTATCTGGACAAGAAAAGAGACTCGGTTTCATATTGAACAGAATAAAATCAAGAAGCCATATAAAACATTTTGATACCAAAAAAATTACAAACTTTAAAATATGTAAATTTCCAAGATGAAGGATTGAAAACTTTTCTCTACTACTTTAAATTTTTATAATTTTTATGATTTAATGGTTTGATTCTTAAATTTATATGTAACTTATTATTGTAAAATTAATGCTATTTATAACTTTATACGTTATTAATTGTACTGTTTTTCAAAATTTGTAAATATTTTTCGTAAATTATATATTCTTAATACTTTTTTGTAAAATTTTCAGTTTTCAATTATACTTGGTGCATTAAAAATGTGAATGGATTTTTATTTAAAAAATACATGGGAACTACATAGTTATATAATCTACTAATAACAACCCGGTGCCAAATTAATTAAAAAAGTAAAGTAAAATAAAATAAAATAAAACAAAAATTTTTTTTTCAAGAAAATTTCAAGTTTAAACTATTTTTGGGATGCTTGGGGCACCCGAAGATATGAGTGAATTTTGTTAAAAAAGATAATAATATGTAAGCTAAGAAAGATAAAAGATAGCTTTTGCATCCCGTGCCAATAAATAAATAAATAAATAAAAAATAAAAAAAAATAAAAAATAAACAAAAAAAATTTTTTTAATCATATAAAAGTTTGATTTTTAATTATTTTTAAGGCGCTTGGGGCACCGGAAGATATGAATAGATATTAATTTAAAAAAAACCCCTGTAAACTAGTATGCATAAAAGGCAACTTTTGCACGCCACGCCGATAATTAGAAATCACGCCGATAGTGATTTCTAAAAAAAATATTTTTCCTATACTTTTCGATCCACCCTATTTAAGGAGGTGAGCTAATAAGGGCCATTTTTCGCCCATCAGCACCTAGACGTGACATAAATTTTTTTCATTAGTATACCTCATAACAAGTAAGAAAATAATATCTTGAGTGAAAGTTTAATAATTGATGGAAAAATAAAATATTGATTTAAGTAAATATTATGTGTATTAATGAGCATAAACGCAATTGTAATTAGTTTTAATCCATATAATCAATAGTAAATAAAACAATAAGTGTAAAATTAAGTTAAATGGAGCTTACTAAAATTATTTCAATACACGAAATATCAGAAATAATAAAAAACAAATAATAATAATAATAATAATAATAATAATAATAATAATAATAATAATAATAATAATAATAATAATAATAATAATAATAATAATAATAATAATCATACAGTTTCAGACTTTTTGGACAATGTGTTTTAGATTATTTTCGTTATTGATTGCTTCACCAGAATCACTAATGGATCGTCCAACGGCCGTGTCTTGTACAGTATATGAACATATTCGATATTTGGTTTTTTAATTTTGATTGATCGATGATACATTACAGTAGAATTGTAAGCCAGAAACCGTAATATGAAAACAATATGCACCCAGCACTCTGCGACACTTTCGTGTATTTTACACTGACGGTACCATTATGTTATAATGTTTCGCTGTGTTTTTATCCAAAATATTTTAGGTTTTAGAAATTGTGCTCTGAAAAATCAAATTTCGGTTACGAGAGTTGTCCCTTAGCATCATCTGTTGAAAACTGTTGCTGCTTAATTAAGAATCTTGGCATTCCATGTTCAATATCAATTTCGTGCAGAAGTTCCAAACAATCGCGGTAAAATATCTCAATACTCTCAACATCATTTGGCTTTAGCCACTCTCTGATATTATATGAATATTTTTAATGTGTTTGTAAGTATGTTAGCGTAGTTGTTCTTTGTTTCAGCGAAGTAAGGAACGAGACATCCAAAATGTAATTTGATGTAATGACGAATACCATATGCTTAAAAAAGGTCTTCTTTTGTACAGCCAGAAGGAATGTCTCTGAAAGCAATAGTTCACAATCTTCTGGATATAAACGTACGTGCTATCGAAAGCAATCATCATAGTATCATTTTTTTCATCCGGAATAAACAATCTTCCTGCGTAAGGCCTCGTATATTTTTCAATACCTTGAGTTCTGGTGATGTGTTCCATTCTACGGTGTTTTAGAACAACGTTCTCAATCAAAGCCTGGTTTTCATATTTTACAGAAGATATTATAATTTTTCTTATATTGAATAATGTACACAGAACACCGTGATAGAGACCAGTTCTAACTTTTACAAGTAACATTGCAAAATAAGTACGAGATGACCTCTTTATTGAGGAACGTATTTTCGACTTTAAAAGTTTAAAGATATAGTTAAAATCAGACATAAATATACCCATGAGAATATAATAATAGATTTCGGAAAAGTGTTTCGATGCATCAAAATCGAGGCCTTCTTTTCTACATTTCTGATATTGGTTTAAATATTTTCATGCATCGCATTTCATACATCGATGTATTCTCACTTACAGGACTTAAATCTTGCAGAGTCAATTTACCGATCAAGTAATACGAGTTTTACAGCATCGTCTTCGCGACAAAATATAGATATAAGTTTCTATAAAGGCTTGAGTTTCAATAGCTTTTGCTACAATAACGAGGCAGTTCTTACCTTTACATATTATACAACAAGTGTTAGAGTTGTGAAAAAGAGATATTGATAAATGTATATTAGGTTTATTATTTGTGGTCGCATCGACAGTAATCGTTGACGCATAATCTCTTATTGTTACATCAGAAGAAGAAAGAGAAGTATTTAGAGCCTGGAGAGCACAAAATACATATTATTTGCATTTAGAGCATTATTGAGAACCACTCTGTCAATCTCAGTTTTTCGAAAATCTAAGTATCAATATAACTTTTCTGTTAGAACAGATACGCAAATTTTTCTGTGAGACTTGACAACAATGACATTGGTATCCAAGCATTATTTATTAGTAATTTCTTTAATAAATATTTACGAAAACAATTTTAGAAAACAACATTGACGTCTGAACAACGTTAATACTTTTTAAGTACGGTAAAAGAAGTCTGAACGTGTTCCGATAGGAGTGCATTTGATTCTCTCACATGATACATTTTTTTTTTCTTTTACAGATAGAAGCGCACTCTGAACCCAAATAAAATGTTGCTCATATAAAAGCTTATAAAGAGTAGAATCATTGCATGTCAAAATTAATTGGGTTCATCTAGCGCTTCGTAATAAAAAATATATTCAAAGACACAAAAAAGTCAAAATGCAGAAAAAAGCCAAAACACTCTACTTTCGGCTTATAATTTCCACGACTTACTATTTTATTTATCACCTAAAACTTACATGAAACAAAAATACATACCTTTAACTATACAAAGCCATAGAACATTTATCTGAATTGGAAACTTTTTTTCCGGGTATATAATGGGGGAAAAATAGCCCTTATTGACCCAACTCCTTTAACCCTTTTAGCTCTGATGGTAGAGTTTTCTACCACATAATTTTAATTCCGAAATGTCACATGAGTACCAGAAAATTGGACCAAACTTCTTTGAAAAAAGTTTAATGCATTTTTTCGTGCATATAGTTAATCGTTTTTTTTTCTTTGCAATATACTGGTGCCAATGTGGCATTTGAAATTTTGTAGAAATTTACCCCCAGAGCTCAAAGAGTTAACCATTTAACGGACAAAGCATTTTCATTGCTAAGATGCTGAAATAAATAAATGACACCGGTAAATGCGAACAAATATATTTATAAATAAGAAAAAATGATTTTTCACATACATAATAAAATGCATTTTTTTAAATTAAAGTTCCGGTGTCGTTGTTACATATTGGAATTAAAATTTTGTGGTTTCGTAGAGAAACCAATGAATATTAAAGGGTTAAAGTTTTAAAAAATATTGATCATTTAAGTGGTTAAAATGTTTCGGGCCGGAATTTTTTTAAAGGGAAAAATGTCAGAGAAGTTCCACATGGAAATAGAAAATCAAACAGCTAAGAATACATCTAAAATGTTTTCCATTTAGAAACCTATTTAACCTGGTTAAAATTAAAATCACATGTTACTGAAGTTAACCCATTAATTCCTGAATTATTATCTTCGTTACGAATAAAATTTCTCATTTTCCCACCACTTTTAAAACAAGAATAACTTTTATGTTAATTTATCGAGGAATTTGTCTCGAAAAAGAAAGTATTTATTTATGCTCCATTTTACTGGTGTGAGAAGCTGATATTTGAAATTTTTTAAACTGTCCCAAAAATGGTACGCTAGGCACTAATGGGTTAAGTCGGAATTTGACAAGTATGATCTACTCTAATTTTACACGTATCAGCCGCACTTCTGATAATTCGATTCCCCTATCGGGATTTATTTTAAATACAATGCGATTTACATTTGCTTAATATTTATTTGATTTATTTTTATCAACAAAATTTCCGGATTTCAAATGATTGATCTAATCCGCCACGTATATGCCGTCGTATACGCGAAAAATTAAGGTAAGCCCTTCTTAACCTCGCTCCGTGATTTTTACGAGCAGTGTAGTCTCCTTTTTATTAGTAGTAGCACTCAGATTAACTGATTCCAGTCAGTTTTTTAAAACAGTATAATTGTCTGTACCCTCTCGTCATTTTACCTGCCATTAAATAAAAGTTAATATCTTCTTCTAAAGAATGGTGGTAATAATTTTTTTAAAAAGTAGTTTACATTTATCGGGCGCTGTTAAGATATAAAAAGACTAAAAGTTAGCTAACTTTTTAAGTAGATATCACAGCTCCAAACTTACATTCATCACTGATATCTAATAGTCAATACTCTAACTGGCATGTTTTAAGGGGTACACGACATTTCGGTCCCGCCGTTTCGGTCCCGCCGTTTCGGTCCCGAGACATTTCGGTCCCTGGCCATTTCGGTCACGAGACATTTCGGTCCCGAGACATTTCGGTCCCTTGTCATTTCGGTCCCTTGTTATTTCTTTAACGGCCACCTTATAACTTGTTTTCTGATTGACGAAGGCCCACTAAACGCTGTAAGCTCAACATTGTTCGGGCTTTTTTAATATTTTTATTCTCCTGCCCCCCCTCTTCCCTCAAATTTTATACAAAGCTGAGTATAATAGTTTGATATCCAATAAGTTTAATCTACTGTAACTCGTGATAATAAAATCACAGCGAGTTGAAAATCTGATTAAATAATATTATAAAATTTTAAACTGTCTTTATTATTATTATTTAACAGAATGAATATTTTAAGTTTTATCATATATTCTTTATATTAGGTATTTTATCTATACTATAAACTAAAATACATATTTTATTGAATTACATATTTTATTGAAATACATATTTTCGCACACTTTCTTAGAATCTTTAGATTAGTGATTTCGTAACTAGGCGTGCTACGAAAATTTTTGTTTAAAAAAATAAAAATGCTCCAACGATCTTTTTTTTTATGTAATAATTATTGGTTGCAATTTTTTTTTCTTTTTTACAGTTTTCTCACTTTATGAAGACAATTTTTGTGAGTTAATTTTATTGAAAGTGGGCCTATTTCTTTGTAATAAAATGATTATTCATATAATAATGTAACTATAATTTTAAATAATTTTATTTTCAATTTTTAACTGACAAAACTAAGCGTTTTTAATTTATCGTTTATTTATTTATTTATTTATTTGCATTACCTTTTCGCTCCCACTTTCACAGAGAAAAAAAAATTGATAATTCTTATTTTAATTTTATTATTAATTGAATTAATAGTTTTAAATTTCAGTAATTTTAAATATAAAATAAATAAACAGGTAAACAATAAGCTTCAGTTTATAACTACTACAAAACATAATGATAAATAGAATATAAAACAGATTATTTATTGAGTTTATTTAAAGTAAAATTCGAAATGCATATTAATAATTTCACCAATTTAATTAAATAAAGATTCATTAAATTAAAAATACATGTATTTAATAAAATATTAATTTAATTTTCATTTTAAAATCACTAACTATTTTGAGATTTAATTTATAGCAATTATTCATCACCATAAGTTCTTATTCAAAAATTGTTAATTATTTCAAAAAAGGAAATTATTATTATTATTATTATTATTATTATTATTATTATTATTATTATTATTATTGAAAAATCAGTTAGTAACGTAACGTAATAATTAATTAAACACAATAATGCAACACTGTAACAATGCGTAAAAATATTTCTTAACAGTGCTAGGTAACATTATTATCCAGATGCAGATTTAAATTTTCTGAAACAAAGTTATAATTTACAGTTCGCAAAAAGCAATCATATATTAATTAATTACATTTAAAGAGTAAGAAAAATATTATAAACTAACCAATAAATGAATAAATAACATATTTATTTTGAGAATCCTTATCATTTGTATACATCCTAATGAACCTAATAACATTGTAGTAGCTGAAATTTAAAAAATATGTTTTCTCATTTTTGCTATAATAACTTCTATATAGTTCTTGTACTAGATTTTAAACAAGTAATTGATAAATAAGTCACTTAAACAATTAATAGTTAAAATAATTTTGAATTCTTATTAATAAATATGTTTGATAAAAACAATTTAATTTTTGAGAGTTTTTTAACTTAACAACATAATTATTAATGCTTTCAAATTTTCTAAGATGATGTTAGTCATTTAATAAAATAATGTATAACATTAAGTAAATAACAAATCAAAACCGTGTGCCAGGAATTTTTAAACACTTATAATTTTTTATGTTGGTTTCCTATAAAATTTGAAATATATGCATATAAGTGCCAGCTAAATACTATTATTAACCTCTTTTAAGCAAAAATTCTGCATGTCAATCAATTGTCAACGCCCATCTGAACAAATGGTCATCTTTATACAAAGCTTTATTCTACTTATCTTGATCTTTATACACTTGTCAGATGAAATCCCTCATTCTATTTTCTATACAATGTCCTTTTCACTCTGGAGTTCAAACGCAGACGAACCTCCGACATGTCGCTCGCATTTTTTAGAAGAAATATGAATGTTTTGAAAAGAACAGCATTTTTCGGTGTTTTCTATTCCTCTCGCTGTTATCTTCATTTCAAACGTTTTTAGTATCAATTAAACCAGTATAAAAAGTAGAATGGAGTATTTTTTATCCTGATTATTACAGCTTATGAATGACATTGAAATACTCAAAACTTATAACATAACTAAATGAGATTGATAGATAAGATTTTTACCACCTAGAAATAATATTTTAAGTTACTTTTTAATTTAACTTACTTTAACAGAAAGCTTTTTTTTCATATTTTTTATGCGATTTTTTATATTTTAGTGTTAAAAATAATTATTTTATATAATAATATCAGCTTTAAATGAAATAGCAAATTTCAATACGCATTACCTTAATAATTTTGTAATTAGTGTCATTAAGCTGGTTTTAGAAAATATTAATATGTATGCTAAAGACATATGGTCTCTAAGTGACAAGATTTCTTTATTAAAATAAAATTATAATTTTTCTCTATTTTAAATGGAGTTTTACGTAAAAATGATTCACTACACATTAATATTTTGAGATTCTATATTATTTATTATATTTTAATTTTAGATTTTTATTTATCATATTAAAACAGGTAGGCTATTTAAATTTTACTTATTTAAGTCAAATAAAGAATAAGGGAATATTTGAAATATAGAATTTTAAAAGCGAAAAGAACAGTTATGTTTATTAGACATTTTAACTTTTGTATCCTAATTTAAGAGGCTACTTCAGTGAAGTTTAAAGACCCTTTCGCAAATGTTAATCCTATGGAAGAAATTTATAAAGATTTCTTGGTCGCTTTCAATATTTTTAAACAATTCTTTTTTGCATTGAATAGCTGAGATCGATTTGTATGCCGACTGTTTTTTACTTTTTAACTTTGATTGCAGGTTATTTTTGTGGGTATGTTTTCATTTTCGAAACCAGTTCCGAGAATAAAAGTGTCTTCATTAAAAATATCGGAAAAAAATAGTATTTGTACAAATTTATTTTAGATATACATTGAAAAAAAAATCATTCCAAAATATTGAAATGCAGCAAATTTACCTTCAAAGATTTCTACCAAAGGATTAGGGGCCTTTTTGTTTGACTGAAGTAGCCTCTTTACAGATAAGTCATTTGTTTAACACTATTTCTAGTGGTGTCAAATGATACTTTTTTTTTTTTAAGGTTTGACTTGTGTTTATTTTGTTCGTAGTTTTTGAATGTAATAAGCATAAAAAGTCTTCAATGTATTAAAAATGATTTGTAATACCTGTATTGTTATATGTAAAAAGGTTGTTAGATGTAAATGTTATTTCGTAGCAATAATTGTTATATGTAAAAAGATTAACGCAAACTTTTAAATAGTTTTTTAATAGCGAAATAAAATAATTATTTAAAAAATAAAAAAGTTTTAGTCAGTCTTTATGCAGAATTTAAAAAATAATGTGGCTTTATCACAATTCCATGTTAAGATCCCTAAAAAAAAAAAAAAAAAAAAAAAAAAAAAAAAAAAAAAAAAGATCTTTATGATAGAGCAACTTTTATATAAATCCACAGAACACTACTTCTGCCATATGAAATTTGCATGGTTTTTGGATCCGCTGCAATATGTTTGAGTTTGGATCCGAGTTATACGTGTAAGCGGTTTTTCGGTACTTGTTACTTCTAATTAATCGCATTACACTAAAATTTTATGTGGCTTTCAGTTAAAAAACCAGTGTTGAATTCAGACACTTTTATCCGGGAGGGACTTCTGTGGCTCCGGGGGGATTCAATAGAGTACCGGGGGCGAATTACACTTTTTTACCATTGAAAGCACAAAATCTCAAAATTTCCGGGGGGGGGGGGATTTAATAGCTACGGGCGTAATAATCCGCCCCTGAATTCAACACTCTAAAATGTTCCCTATAAACTTATGTCAGATATTTCCTGTGCACAAAATTTCAGTTTGCTGGAGAAGGGTCGGAAATATCTGAGAACCGAAATGGCCATGGACCGAAATGTCTCGGGACCGAAATGGCCATGGACCGAAATGTCTCGGGACCGAAATGTCTCGGGACCGAAACGTCTTGGGACCGAAATGGCCAGGGACCGAAATGTCTTGGGACCGAAATGTCTCGGGACCGAAACGGCGGGACCGAAACGGCGGGACCGAAATGGCGGGACCGAAACGTCCAGCTTCCGTTTTAAGTGTATATATAGGTAAAAAATAGATTATGTGTACTGTAATATTTATACTAATCACGGTGCTGTACTCCACAGTGCACATACTAGGGTTATCAGCCTGGCCTTCACCTTTAACTCCTTGAGGGGCAAAGCACTTATGTTCCTAAAATGTTCAAATGATTGATTGACACCGGGATTCACAAACAAATTTATATGATAGAAAGTAAAAGCTGTTCTTCGCGTACATTGTAAAAAGCAAATTTTAATACTAAAATTCCGGTGCCAATGTGGCATAAGGAAATTAAAATTAAGTGGTATATATAATATACCGGTGCCCTTCAAGGGGTTAATACAAAATTTGGAATTAATCTGAAAAATTTCGGAAAGAGATTTTTATTTAAAAGATAGCTTAATGGCTTCTATTAGACAAAAAATGAATACTATTCTTTTTTATAGTGTGAATTCGAAATTTTAATTAGAAACGGAAGTCAAACTGGCAATCCTCCAACGTCCATCCAATCCTCCATTTCTTTTATATAGTATAACATCATTAAGCACATTGTAAACGATTTTACACATAAATAAAAATACGAATTTGTATATCTTTATACGTCCCTTATATCTGTATACGAATTATAACGCATAATTATTTACTCTGTGCTCTATATAAAGCACTTTGCCATTCGCTTTGTATACCTTTTCGATTTCATTATGTTTACATCATAACTATCTCCCATGTGCATGTATTTACTAATAGTCTTGAAACTAAGCAAAATTAGTTATCAAATATGTATAAAGTAATCCGTTAACATTCGTGAGTTTTGATTATTCTGGAAATCGGAAATTCAGAACATTCGCGAACACTTAACCCATTAGTGCCTAGCGTTCCTTTTTAGGGACGCTTCAAAAGGTGCATGTAGCACTGTTTTTGACACCGGTAAAAAAGAACAACTATCTTTATTTTATTTAATTTAATCATTTTCGTAATTAATGAACTAAACTTAATTCTTTTAAAAATAGTGGTGTCAACTGAATAAAATTTGCGCAAAAGGTCGTGGGCACGAATGGGTTAACTTGGATATTCGCGGATTTCATTTCAAAAAGGATACTTTTTACAAATTAAATTTACTTTCTTTTGCCGATTCTATAAAATACGTGAGACAGAATACCTATATACAGTACAATAACCTACTGTATGCCCTAAATTGCTAAAACACTCCAGACCGTGTGTTAAGGGTAATTATAGATCAGCAATTTTCATTTTTTTGTGCAATTTTTTTTCAATTTTCTATGTTTTCTAAAATTCAAAATTTTTACTGCAGATAAAAATTTTTACAAATATTGTCAGGGAAATTTAAAAACATGAAAAGTAATTTGTTTAAAAAGCATTAGTATGCAATTCTTTATTCGTATGGAACCTTTTCTTATACGGAAATTCATAAACAAAAGAACAGTTCCGTCGATCAATCGCACATTACTATTTTTTATTCTGCCGTCAACTAGCAAACAAATTTTGTGTAATACGTTACTTAAAGCATGTTCTTTTAATTGATTAATAAATATAGTGTATATTTTTTTATTTTCAGTTACTATTTTTTATTAACAAAATGATAAAACAGCATTTTTATGCACGATAATATAATCTCAACACTTGCGATTTCGATACTATCGGAAATTTCCGCGAACTTAACCTTTGCGAATGTTAAGGTATTACTGTATTAAATAAAAAAATCATTCTATAATTGGTACTTGTGTACTTTATTACAACTTTTCGCTCTTTCAGGTCTGGTGTACATTTGGTGTACTATATAAGGTATTAATACATGGTTCGTACGGATCCTGGAATTTCATGACCAAGAAATTCTTCTGTACCGGTATTTTCTTATAGAAAATCTCTAATTAACTAAGACGACTTTTTTTTGAAGTATATTTATTTTTCTGTAAAGAAATGCTGGTATTCCGCATGAGAAGTAACGGTACCCGTACGAACTATGTAATAGTACATTTCTTTTAATGGAGTATTATTTTGTCTTAAGATGTACTTTCGCTACTATTTACATGTAGTAATGTTGGTATACAAGCACAATTTAGTAATAATAATACTTATTATTATTTGCTTAATTCTCTTACGGCCGTTTGTGATTATTTTACTTTAAACTTATACTTCACTCCTTAAATTAAAAATAAATGTTACTTTCCTAAGAGCATTATGTTTAATAAAGCGCAAAAAGTATTAGAAAGTTTAATATAAGTTAAATGTTATTGTAATACAATATTTTCTAAGCATTTCATTAGATTATTGCTTAAACTATTGTCATATGAATATTAATTGAATAATACGCAAAAGAACAACAATCGTTAGTTACAGACAATGAAATATTCATTAAACACTAAATAATCGATATGAATAACTGTGTTGATGTTACTAACGTAAAAATAATTTAAAAAAAAACTAAAAAGGGAACCGAAAGGATAAAACATATTTATTATTTTATAAATATCTGCTGGAAAAAAAACTTTCGACAAAAAAAAAATTAAATATCAAAATAATTCCAGTGAATGTTTGCCAGGAAAGTATACAATTTACTGGATGCTTTTCTAAATATTAAATTAACTCAACCGTAAAATAATTTATTAAAGTTGCATTATGTTATGTACTTGCTAAAAATGTTTTTATACTTTAAAAAAAATAAATGAGAAAAGGTTTTTCACACATCTTTACAAAATGCTTAAATCTGCTTTATTGATGCAAATAAATTAAATAATTATGCAAATTTTATGGTAATAAGGATTTGAGAAGTGCGGCTTTTCTATATTTTTCCGCAAAATTTAAAATATTATCCATGAAATTTATTTTAACTTCCTGAAAGTTTTCAAGTAATTATGTTAGTGGTGTTTTAGATTTCTCACTGGAACTAGTTAACGGTGATAATGCTGTAATAAATATATGTATATTTCTTTACAACAGAGATATTTTTCTTACTGAAGTCGATAATTTTATTATATTGCTTATGAGAGCATAATGATGAATTCCGCAGAAGTTAGATGCATGTATTTGGCTATATTAATATACGAAATGTTTATTATCACCTAACATTTGTTATTTTAGAACGTTATCTCATTTGAATAATTGTATTGTTCTTATGCTTTTTTTACTAACAGTCCCGATTTAATAAGTAGTAAGTATTTCTGAGAGGGGGGGGGGGGATAGACACGTCGGATAAGCGTTTTAATTCTCATCAGGATAATAATAACATTATTGTATTTGTTCTGTTGCTAAGAAAGTTAAAAAATATACGTTGATATGGTTCTGGGTATCAATATCCTAGTTAATGTGGGAATCCTCATAGTAGAAATTATCCCACATACGTTACATTTCTGCGTATAAAAAGCATATTTAACTCTATCAATCACTTCATTTTTCCGTGTGCGTGTTATACACAAAATATAAAATGGCTGATGTAAAATCATAAGGCGAAGTTTTTCGAAATATATACTGTTGCGTATATAGGGTTCTTTTGATCTTATGGTTAGACAACTTCCAACTCTTGTTTCTTAGAAAAGTAGAAAATAATTTATTTACAGATTTTCAGAACAACAGAGTCTTCGAAACTCACAAATATTACTGGATATTCAAAAATAACTGTTCAAATCTATCGTACAAGTGCAGATATAGGTCCCAGAGACTCTTTATGCAACGTCTCAACACTAAAATCACATTCAAAATAATGTAAATAAGACTCAAGGAAACTTGCTTAAACAATACCCAAGAAGTTCACTCAATGACTGACTGGTAAGTAATAATCACAACGGCTCGCATTGCTCTCCTTATATAGGCTCGTAGCATGCGCCGGAAATTTCTACAACCTTCTCGAAAAATCCAGAAACCAAGGAAAAAAACATTCAATGTATCAGTAGACCTAAGGGGGGGGTTACCATAGAGAGGGAAGGGTTACCATCGCCAACAATCGCCAAGTTTGTCGCCAACTTAGCAATATATCGCCAAATTTGGCGACCAGAATTAGTCGCCAAAAGTGACGCCAACTTGGCGATATCTCTAATATTTCGCAAAGCTGCCATAGACATACACTGAAAATAATAAAGTTTGCTTGATAACAGAGACAATGTAACAAAAACTAATATTAGTAAAGAAATGGAGCTTAATAAGATTATTTACATTATTTTACAGTACAAACACTAACTATTTACAAAATTCGTAACAATACATATGTGCTTAAATTCACTCAAATATTAACCTCTTAATCGTCGCGCCCGAGACATTCAGCGGCTGTGAACTCCACATGTCTTATTCAAAATTGTTTGTTTCTCACCAGTTTTATAGAATAGTATAATTTTCTTTATTCTGGTATCATATTGCTTTTCATTAAATAAGATGAATATTTCATTTTCAAAAAAGTGAAGGCAATAGCCAATCTGAATTTTTAAACAGTAATTTAATGCGACCGTTAAGGGGTTAATATACAGTGTTGCACATATTATGACGAAAGTTATATACCATAATTTTTTACTGAAGGAAAAAAAAAATTTCACCATTTGGAATAGAAAAAGATCTGCACAAGGGACAATCAAGATCATTCGAAAAAGTGGAGCCGTCCGAATAAAGTTTGTGTAAGAAATTATCGAATCGAAAGGATTAAATTAAAAGAACATTTGCATCATTAGCGAATATATTCGTTAATTTCGAATACTCCGTTAACAGAGCTGCCAAGTCTCCGGATTTTTGCACACGACAATTATTTTACGGAAAATATTGTCTTTTTAAATTGTTCAACTGTTGCAATTAAATAAAAGAACATTTTCTGAATTAAAATTCTGGTATCCAAAGAGCCGTAGACTTCGCAACTCTACCGTTAATCATTTTAGAAAATAACAGATTTATAGAATATATACAGGATGTTCCAGAAATGTTGGGACAAATTTTAAGGAGATATAGGGGGCATCACAAGGATTCAGATTTGTATAGGAACCCATGGTCGGAAACGCTTTCTTGGCATGGTAGTGTTGATACAAAACGCAAAAAGGACAGGACACGAAAAAGAAGAGACAATACCTTTATTATTCTTAGTACAGCAGAAAAGAAAGAAAAAAGAACATGAAAGAAACAACGATCGTCATCAAAGTAGGTGTTCGAAATTACGACCCAGGGCTCTGATGCATGCAAGGGCATCTCCTGTGCATGGAAGATCTAAAGTTCACCAGAAAGCACCAGGAATGTCCTAAACATCCCCAGTAGCTGCAATGATGCGTATAACTAGTTCTTCAGAACTTTCTAGTATTAACCCGGTATTTTTGCAGCACTAAGAATAATAAACATGTTTTCTCATCCTGTTCGTGTCCTTTCTTTCATGTGTTTTGTGTCGTCAATGGTGCGCCAGGAAAGTGTTTCCGACCATGGGTAGCTATGTAAATGTGAATCCTTGTGATGACCTCTACCTCTCCTTAAATTTTGTCCCATTATTTCTGGGACACTCTGTATCCATATATATATATATATATATATATATATATATATATATATATATATATGATAATATTGTCATTAATGCTAATTTTTTCCCAATACGAGAAAATATAGTTATATCAAATGCACATAACTATAAAAAATAAGAGACGTATATATTTAAAAGATTTATTCTCAAAAATTTTTATTACATGTGGTGTTTCGAAACTTTCAACTTCGTACTTAGTTTTGTAATATTTTCACAGATATAATTAAACGTAAAATAAGCAATCATTATAAAGATAAACCTTATTTTAAATTTCCCATTTTACTAAATAAAGGAAGAGTGGTAAATCGAACAAAAGGATATGGCTTTTATAAAAGATTTCTTCGATGATTTTTCCATAATATCTCCTTTATTTAATTGAAAAGTTAATTATTTTACAGTCAAAACTTTTTATCTTCGCTATTCATGTTTTACAAAAGCCTGTCCCCGTTAACGATTTTTACAAATAATAGTTGTGAATGATGATTATTAAAATAAAATATTTAGTCCTTTTTAAAAATTGTGGCAACTAAAGAATTTTATTAAGTCATAAATGCTTTTTAAGAATTGATATTGGGATAAAAAAAGGTTTTTTGCAATAAATATTTTTACCATCTCTTTCCTTTCTAAAATAACATAAATCTATTTAAACAAAAGCAAAAAAAGCAAAAAAAAAAAAAAACTTTAATTATAGCATATGTTATGAAATACTTTCAAACACTATCGAATCACAGCTAAACGTCACCCCCATTTTTCCGAATTATCTCGGGTTCCTATATCTTACAATTAATTACTATCCCGAGTAAACTCAGGTATCTTGACTGCCATTGTCTAAGGTTTTTATATTGTAATTGCACCATTAAAAATAAATTGTGTAGACTATTGCTTTTGTATTTATTGTCGAAGATTTCTTTTTTGAAAAACTGGTGCGAGTATGAATTAAAAGAAATAGTCGGTAATCGGGTTAGTAAACTACTAACAAAACCAAATCAAAATCAAAAATTTAAACTGTATATTATGTTTTGTTTCGTTTCCCTATATTTAAAAATGAATAAAAAAATATGATTCTTTTTTAGTTTTTTTCAAAATAAATGATGAGGGAAGTGGATAATTACAATTTTCAGTTTACGAGAATGAATTTTGTTAGTCGCAATAAACATCTGAAAAAAGACATGACGGGATTCATTTTCAGAACGAATCACGTTTTGAGCACCAGCCTTGGCGAGTTGGCGAAAGCGAGAACGTTGAGCTAGCTGCATCGTCAAACGCCAATCGTCGTTTTGTTTTGATTTTCAAATCCGAGAAATCATTTTAATCTGAAAAAGCTCTTTGTTTTAAACTATGTTTTAATTGTAAACAACGGTGAATAACATTTCCTCATATTATATTCGTTGCTTGATAACATTTACGGAAAAACAAATGAACAATAAGCACGATCTCCTTGCAGGAGGAAGGGTTGCTATTCACTAGGCGTTTGACGTCACAAACAAGAAAGGGTGCATAGCATCGACTTCATCTCCCACCAATCGTTGTTCTGGCGATAAGGTGCTCAAAACGTGATTCTTTCTGAAAATGCTGACGGGATTGCTCCTTAACACTAGAACCGCCATTAGGGGTCAAAATGACCCCTGCCTGATTGATAATAATCGATTCGCAGTAGAATTTTCTTCATAAGTTTAAAAGTTTTTAGCGTTTTATTTTAAAAGTTTGTAGCGCAAAAATAGACTAATTAAGTAAGTTAAATAGTTTAAAATTATAATTCTGGTGAGAAACACTTTTTGTAAAACTTGTGGAAAATACCCGGCGGTTCTAGTGTTAATCCCCTGACCGCCGAGCAAAAGGCAAAAATGTAATGCTGTTTCTCCTTCATTTATTTAAAATGTTAATAAAAGAGGGATTTTCTAACATGGTATAATTTTTTTGTAAGATATATACTTATAAATCTTTAAAGTATCAATCATAACTAAATTTCTTAAAACTGGATTATATTTGTAGAATTATATTAATTTAAATAAAGCTTCAATTGCAGTGAAACCTGCAGCCTAGTGAACGGAAATATCTGGTCGCAGCAGTGGGAAGTTTAAGAAAAATCCTATGAAATTAATCGAAAAGAAGTATGAATAAAAATGAAAAGAATAATTACGTAGACGTAACTATCATAAAACTATCAACAAAGAAATTTAAGGTATAAATACAGTTATAACAGATAAAAGCACAAAGAAAAATCAAAATCATACATAAAACTGATTTTTTCCACACTCATAGTAAAAAGAGGAAAAGATAAATGTTAGAATATATATTTTTTGCGGATACACACTCATCTGAATCTCAATATATCCCGATGCCCGTAAGATCTCACTTAATAAATATATGCTCATCCCAAAATGGAAAAATTCGCCTTTTTTTGTCTCACATGTGAAGCCTGGGAGAAATCTATATGTTGATTCTGTTATTTAGTTTGACACTCAGCGCAGAGTATGCATAAAGAAAACTTATTTCCATTGTATTCTGCTGTCTCCGAGAATTAGAAAAAAAAATGAAAATAAAAATGAAATATTTTAGATACAATGGCGCTTTTCTTACGAATTTACTGTTTCATTTTTGCGAAATATAAATATATTTGGCTTTCTTCTTTATTAGTTTTTTCCAGCTATATAAAATAAACATAATATTTATTTATAGTATCAAAAAAAAAAGTTATACAGTTATAAATACAGTTATACCAGATAAAAGCACAAAGAAAAATCAAAATAATACAAAAAACTGATTTTTTCCACACTCATAGTAAAAAGAGGAAAAGATAAACGTTAGAATGTATATATATTTTCGGATATACACTCATCTGAATCTCAACATATCCCGATGCCCGTAAGGTCTCATTTAATAAAAATATGCTCCTCATAATATGGGAAAATTCGCCTTTTATTGTCTCACATGTGAAGCCTGGGAGAAATGCATATGTTGATTCTGTTATTTAGTTTGACACTCAGCCTAGAGTATGCATAAAGAAAACTTATTTCCATTGTATTCTGCTGTCTCCGAGAATTAGAAAAAAAATGAAAATAACAAGTAAGAAAAATCATGCGTTAAGCATAGATTATGAAGCACTTTCCAACACTTAATGGAATCTTTAACAAAACTTTGTTATTTAGGGAAATAATAGTGTATAGCCAAATATACCCAAATATGTATTCCAATACATTAGAACAGCCCTGTATTTCATATGTCAGTTAATATAATGGGAAAATTTAGCTTAGCAAGAAAATACCCAGTAGCTTGAAATTTCTTTTTCAGCAATTCATACTACTAGATGGAAACATACTTGGATACTTTTTTTCAGCCCTGTACTTTACATTGTATCTTTATTACACGTCAGCTTTAGGCTAAAATTTATTGTAAACTAAAACACTTTTAAAACAACTGAAATCACATTCTCATAAATCATCATTCAGGCGTCCATGTACCGAATTCTTTGCGTGGCCCTGTATATCCCTTTATCTATATTCTGCAAACATTTCTCAGTAAATTGAATGCAGCTCAGCGTAAAAATGCATGGCTTATTTAAGAACCACGTTTAAATAATTTACGCTCATATTCAGTAACGTTGGTGAGCTCTTTTGGGTAGCCCTGTATATCAACTATAACATTTATACACACCATATAATGTGCATATATTTAGCGAAATATAAACGCGAATATCATAATTAAAATGCATTTCATCCCTCCATCAGCCATCATCGGACACATATACGGTACTTCGGAAAGAATATGCTATTTGAAATCTTTTGTATGGCCCTGTAAATGCTATGTACTTCATATTATGCAAGACAGTAGAGTATAATTTATATTAAGCTTCAGCGACATATATCAATTTTATTATACATGAAAAAGCTTAATATATTTAAAATATGTCACACACAATTCCTCCTTTTAACATTATCTAATGGAATTCTTTTGTGGGGCCCTGTAAATGAATAATAGCTACATTTTCACCTTATATTTTATAAAATGCATATTTTAATATGTTTGACAGGGTATAACATCTTTAAAATTCCTTTGAAACGATTTTCCCCATAGGCCGTAATGTAATAGGAAACTTTTGATTCGCCCTGTAGATAAACTAATTATGGTAGAAATTTCATTTTCGATAGGACTTGTGCTAGGATAAACGTCAATAACGTCCTAAAATTTCATGGCAATCCGAGTATATTAACGATTTTTCCCCATAGGCCGTAATGTAATGGGAAACTTTTGATTCTCTGTGTAGATAAACTAATCATGGTAGATACTTCATTTTCAAAAGGATTCGTGCTAGGGTAAACGTCAATAACGTCTTAAAATTTCATGGCAATCCGAGTATATTAACGATTTTTCCCCATAGGCCGTTATGTAATGGGAAACTTTTAATTCTCTCTGTAGATAAACTAATCGTGGTAGATACTTCATTTTCAATAGGGTTCGTGCTTGGGTAAACGAAAATAACGTCCTAAAAGTTCATGGCAATCCGAGTATATTAATGATTTTTTCCCATAGGCCATAATGTAATGGGAAACTTTTGATTCGCCCTGTAGATAAACTAATCATGGTAGAAACTTCATTTTCAATAGGACTTGCGCTAGGGTAAACGTCAATAACGTGCTAAAATTTCATGGCAATCCGAGTTTATTAACGATTTTCCCCCATAGGCCGTAATGTAATGGGAAACTTTTGATTCGCCCTGTAGATAAACTAATCATGGTAGATACTTCATTTTCAATAGGGTTCGTGCTAGGGTAAACCTCAATAACGTATAAAAATTTCATAGCAATCTGAGTATATTTACGGGAGTTAGAGCGCGGACAGACGGCCAGACGGCCAGACGGACAGACGGCCAGACAAACCGAATGCATAAGCACTTTTCAACTTTGTTGGAAAGTGCTAAAAATACAACATTTTAGATACAATGGCGCATTTCTTACGAATTTACTGTTTCATTTTTGCGAAATATAAATATAATTGGCTATCTTGTTTATTAGTTTTTTCCAGGTATATAAAATAAATATAATTTTTATTTACTGTATCAAAAAAAAGTTACAGCGTCTTTAAAATAAACTAATAAAATACACTTAAATGTAAAGTGTACCTAGCGACCGTTACAATTTTTCCATGCAAAAAATATATAAAGTTTAATGTATTTTTTTGCTTATTTAGTTACTAATTCCGGTAATTAAATAGGGTGAGATTTATTATGTGTCTTAGTGGTATGGCTATAGAAAACTAGTCGTTGGGGGCCACCGTAATACTTACCCATCATGATATGTATATGAAAATAAAACATGTGAAAACTATTTATACAATGCATTGCAATTCATAAACAAAATTTAAATATTGTTAATATACATAGTAATGCTATATTAAAGAACTGCTGATGTACAAATTTCGACAAATTATATAAAACGCCAAACTACTCAAGTAGTACCAAACTGCGTAAAAGAAACATCCTTATGACTCCAAAAATAATAATTCTATTAACTAACAATTAACTGCGTCCGATTAAGTGTCTCATTTCCAATTAAAATATACCTCTGATTTGAAATTTTAATGAAATACAGGGTCATGAAAAATCGAAGAATGTGAAAAATAGGATTAAAATATCTCGTCAACTAATAATCCGATCAATTTCGTTTTATATGCAAAATGCGTGTTATTTTATTGCCTTTTACGTCCATTCCTTAGAACAAAATAATTCGAAAATGTTTATATACCTTTCATCAGAACGAATTTTTCGAGAGTCCGAAAAAAATAGTTCCGGATAATCGAAGTTGCTGATATTAAATAGGCTTCGTCTCATTCTTACATACTAACTACATACAAAATTTCAAGTCTCTATCTCAATTTGTTTGGGAGATAGAGCGTTTACAGACAGACAGACAGACAGACAGACAGACGGACGGCAAATTTTTTTTTCTAAAAATATGTTTTTCGGAATCTCCACTATCTAAAACGTGTAAATCCGTCAAATTTTTTTTTCGATTTTCAAAACGATTGCAAGATTTACCCTATACTACGTATGATGGGTAAGTAAAAATGAAGCAAAAAGATGAGGGGTTGTATCCAAATATAGTGTTACTTTCAATATTATTTATGCTGTATAGACACTAATCAGGATAATATTCTTACATTCCATCATCTTTTGGATTACAACGGATTATGAATTTAATCTATCGACTTGCGCTCTGTGAAATACCATTTAGTAAATGTGCTCATCATTCATATAACTTATATTATTTTTTTAAAATTCTGATTACAGGATATTTCGTACAATGTTGTTTGTCATGTTTTATGAAACGGGCATTTTTTTTATAGTGTGAATTCTGCAAAATATGAGCAAAAATCTTGGCAAAATTTAGGAATATTTTTATGAAAACCTTTATTACGAGTATCCATGAACGCACTTTACTACAATAATCCACTTACTTAATCATAATCCACAGTTCGAATGCTTTTGTTACATTAGTTTTGACTGGGTTATTAAAAAGATATTCATTCTTTTTTAATTTGTTGACGGTCTGCTATGTGTTTTGGAAAAATTTCTTCGCGGAAATATATGGAAATATGTATTCTATTGTTTACACAGTAGGGGTTTCAGGATACATTTCCTTATGTATTTTTCTATTTATTTAGTAAATTGTCAAGTGGCTGGTCACCTTTAGCCATATGGTGTATAAATTTGCCACTTTAGACAGAGAAGGAGCACTTGACGTCGTAAGATATCGTCCGTAAAATGAGAGTTAGTTTAAATCGGATTAAACATATTTCGAATCAGATTTTTTTTTTTTTATCAGAAAAAATATGTCAATGAAATTCCACGTTGAAATGTGAAATGAAATAGCTAATGATATATCTAATATGTTTTTCGGTTTGAAACCTGGTTATTCTAGTTTAAAATAAATTACATTTTAATTCTTTCCGGCACGGGCGAAATCAGTTAGTAAACTGAGAAAATATCGACTGACACCAGAATTCACAATTAAATTTTTTACATGATTTGAATTCCTTAATTTAAGCTTTCACTGTAAAAGCAAAATTTTACTAAAATATTATTGGTGCCGTTTGCAAGTTCAGAATTAAAATTAAGTATCCCAGACCGGGCACAGTGTGCCGGAAAGGGTTTTTGACTTATTTTTATTGAAAAAAATTCCGGTTTGAAAAAGACTTAACTAAGCTGCTGTGTATACCCAGAATATTACGTTACACGCTTCTTAACCATTTAATCGTCGCGCCCGTGACATTCACGGGCTGCAAGCTTCACGGCTTTTATTCAGAATTATTTGATTCCCAACAATTTTATAAAGTGGTGCAATTGGTTTTATTCTGATATTATGTTACTTGTCCTTAAATAGGAAGAATTTTTTTTAATGTGGTAGTTATAATGAATTTGAATTATTAAACAGTAATTTAATGCGAGTATTAAGGGGTTAACCATTTAATTCTGTGACAACGCCGTGATTTTATGGGCAGTGATAGTTTTTTTTTTTCTTCAGATGAACAAATTCGAACTAGTTTTTTTTTCTAGAACAGTATAATTGGGTTCATCCTGTCATCATGTTATGCATCATTAAATAAACGTAAATATCTAGTTCTAAAAAATAGGGACAATCGAACGATCTGACATTTTTTTTAGTAGATTACACTTAAAAGGCATGGCGCTTAAGGTGTTGATACACTAAAAATTAACTAAAATTATAAGTGCATATCACAGTTCCAAACATACATCCAACACCAATTGATAATAGTCAGTACTTTAATTAAATTGTTTTAGGTGTATGCATAAATAAAAAATAGATTCTGTGTACTCTAAAATTAATATTAATCACACAACAGTGCACTCATTACGGTGTCCAGTTTGACCATTAATTTTAATACCAAATTACATATTTAACCCGAAAATTTCGAAATGAGGTTTTATATTTGAAATAATCGTTAAATTATCGCCTAATCGCATTAAATAAAGAATGAAAAACTATTCTTTTTTACTGATATGTACTCGAAATTTTAATTAAAAATTGAGGCCAAATTGGCGACCTTCAAACGTATATCAATTTCAATTAAATAGGATAACGTCATTAAAATATACTGTAAACGGTTTTACACATAAATAAAAATGAAAATGAATACCTTTGTGCCTTTCTGTATACGAATTACAACAGATAATTAATTAGTCTGTACTCTAAATAAAACAATTTGCCGTCTATTACAGTAATGCTAATCGATTTCATTATGCTCGCATTATAACTGATTCTAACCGAGTTGTTATGTTCAGGGACTTTTATAGGTGAAGCATCAGTATTTCTTAATAGAAATATAAATCTATGTTAAAAGCATAAAATGTCGCCTGATTTTAAGAGAGTATATCTCTAACAAAATACAGTAGAACCCCGCAAATCCGGACCCCGTTAATCCGGATCTGCGGATAATCCGGATTGGTTTGGTCGATTTTTCTTTTTTCAAGTTTGAGAAGTGACCGGCAAATTTCTATAACATAAATTTATTTCAACCTCGTATTCTGAATAAAAAAGTATTTTTTGAAATTCTTTCGGAAGAATGCCTCAAGCTTTCTTATTTAAACTCTTTAATGTTATCTATCAAAAGAACAACTATGCATCATTTAAGCTTTGACATTTCCAATTTTCACATTTTTCTATTTAATCCATTTAGAAATGTCATTAAAGCTTACTGCTTAATAAAGTTTTACTCAGAGCATTGCAAGAAAGTAAAGTAAAATAGTCCTTATAGACACATTGACTGATAAGGATCGCTTTCAGATCTTTGTCAGCCAGTCCATAGGTCTCTTGGGACTGTTTCCTTGTCTTTGTGCCAAAACCCTTCTACAAATCACTTGCGGAAAATTGAAATAGAAGGAGGAATAAACGAGAATGAAAGAGAAATTACACCTGAAGATTTTGTCAACTTGTTTTAAAAGATTGATGGTTGCTCAGATGGTGATATCAATGACATTAGCAATTTGTTGGAAGCTGAAAATAATGAAGAGTATGCCTCGCTTACAGATGACTTAATAATCGCTTTGTGCACAACTGAAAAAAATGATGACGATGCAGACGAAAACCATTATCAATGATGATCAACCAGAAGTTATAAACTATAATGGAGCAACTTCCCATTTTGAACAATTAATGATTTATTTTGAACGTCGTCATGTGGAGATTACATCTAACGAACTACTTATGCTCATGAGAATCTGTGACCATACAAAACCATGGCGAAACCATGGCAAAACTGACCAGCAAAACTGGCACAGCAAAATATGACAAACTTTATAATTACAAAGTAAACATTCTTATTGACCGTAAATGTTAAATATGTTCAGTATTAAGGTGATTTTCTGTGAGTATGTTTTATTTTATTTCATTTGTTCACATTCTCCGCATAATCCGGATTTTCGACAATCCGGATTGGACCTGGTCCCAATTAATCCGAATTATCGGGGTTCTACTGTACTGGTAAAACCCCTGCTCTTGAAATCTCCTGATTTGTATAAACTCTATCTAGTGTTCTTTTATTTACTAATGATCGAGAACTAAGTAAAAACTGTTGTCAATTATATTCATTAATTAGAAGAATAATTTAATCCATGGTGCACGCGTAATTTAATACAATTTTTGAAACAAATTTATTTTTTTATAAATATCTGAGGAAAGAAAAAAAAAGAATCTTTTATGAAAAATTTAATAAAAAATTGATAAATCCCGGTGATAATTTTTCCTAGAATAACATGAAAATTGCTAGATGCTGTTGTTAGGATTAAATTAATTAAACCGTAAAATATTTTATTAAATCTACATTATACTATATACTTGCTAAAAAATTAATAATTGTTTATTACTATTTTTTTTAATTGGGAAATGTTTTTCACACATCTCTACAAAATGCTTAAATCTGCTTTATTGATGCAAATAAATTAAAAAATTATGCTAATTTTATGGTAATAAGGATCTGAGAAGTGTGGCCTTTCTATACTTTTCCGGAAAATTTAAAATATTATCCGTGTAATATATTTTTATTTCCTAAAAGTTTTCAAGTAATTATGTTAGTGGTGCTTTAGATTTCCCATGGGGACTGTTTAATGGTGATAATATTTTAATAAATAAATGTATATTTCTTTATTACAGAAATGTTTTTTTTAAGTCGATAATTTTATTTAGATTGTTTATGAGACAAACTTATGAATTTCAGAGAAATTAGAAGAATGCATTACACTACATTAATAAACGAAATATTTATTATCACCTAACATTTGTTATTTTAGAACATTATGTCATTAGTGTAATTGCACTATTCTTATGCTTTTTTATATTGAAAGTCTCAATTTAGTAAGTATTTCGGAGAGAATGGAGGTAGATAGCCATTTCTAGAAAACGTTTTATTTCTCATTAGAATTATACTAAAGTATTGTATTTGCTGTGTTGCAAAGAAGATTTAAAAATATCAGTTAATATCGATCCCGGGTATACATACCCTTGTTAAAGTGGGAATGGTAGCAATAGAAGTAGAAATTATCTCAAATACCGTATACCTCGGCGTATAACACGCATTTTTAATGCTAAAAAATCACTTCATTTTTCCGTGAACGTATTATACACCGAATATAAAATAACTGATGTAAAATCATATGGCGAAAACATTCCATACATTCAGATATGTACATAAAGCACTTATTTATCAATATAAGCAAAAAACCTACATTATGTATTTTTAGCTTAATGTTCCTTATCAGATAACATGAAGCGTTCGCTGTTACTCGTCCTCATTTATGTTTTTGGGAGTCTTCTTTCTAACCGTTGTTTTCATGTATATTTTATCCCCAAAGTGCCTTTCATCTATCCAGAAATAGCCATCGGTATCAACAAGTAAATTTGATATTTAACACATTTTTAGAATGATTTATCAATTGTTTCTAATAGGATTTCATTCCATGAAGTTATAATCCATTCACATTTGCCTTAATGTCGCATGCTACATATTTTATCCTTTATAAATGTTTTTTCACCTTCTAGTATTCATGTGTTCCAATGCCACCTTATACACTCTTTAAAAGATTTGTTTATAGAGAAATCTAATGGTTGAACTAACGAAGTCAGTCCACCTGAATATATTGTGAAATCTGTATTAGATTCGTTAATTCTTTTATCTTTTTTTATTATTATTACGCCCGTTTTATGGAATCTAAGAATATCCATAGATGCCAACTTGTCGTAATTATTTCGGATTTTGATCCAAGATGAACAAGCTTTAATTAACTCTTTAACGTTCATTGTTTTCTCTGCAAAACTACAAAATTTTAATTCCGATATGCAACCGCAACACCGAAACTTTAATTTAAAAAAATCAATTTTATTACGTATGTGAAAAATCACACTTTCTTACTTTGGTATTTCCATGAGCACTTGTCGTGTAAGTCACATTTCTAGTAACTGGTAAATTGCTGACCACCGGTATTTTCGAAACGTTTGCATGCCCTTATTCAATTAATGAAATATCTCTCATAAAACAAGTCACATTTTTTTCCGTTCTGAAATACTGACATACAAAATCGTAGTATGTAACATACACAACATGTGCTCATGGAATTACCCGCTTACAAATATGCTTGTTCGTAATTACCGGTGTCATTTATTTATTCCAACATCTTAAAAACGAAAATGCTTTCTCCCTTAAAGATTTAAACGGGAAAATTTATTTAACCATGAATTTTTATTATTCCACATGCAGCGATGTGGTTAGATAATGTTAGACTCTTCTTTTTAAAACACGAGGAACATATCGTTAGAGATATTTATATATAAATATATTATAGCTTCATAAATCAGGATAAATTACTATAAAGAGAAAATAAATTCAGCTACACGAAAAATCATTACCAGAATTTCAAATGCAAGCAGGAAAAATGTTAAATTATCTATTGAAATATATCAATGTGTCCTAATACAAAATACTTTTCTTTTTTAAAAAATGCACAATTTTTCTTTTTTCTTATTTCTTTATCTTATCTTAGATTCCACACTTCAAAGAAAGTAAAAATTTCAAGGAAAAGAAAAATAGTTAAACTTTATTAAATAAGGCGAAAATCGATATATTCAATACGAACTGAAATATTCTTTTCAAAAAAATTTGCTTTCTATATTTTATGGATCACTCTTGGTTTAGTTAATCTATGCATAATATCAGTTCTTTCAAAAACTTAATAAACATATATTTTAGGTAATATTCTTTGAAGCATCAAATTATGTTCTTTTTAGCTTTATTAAATATGAAAAATAAATTAAAACGAATTATTATTGAGAGAATAAACTAATCGTCTTTTCCGTGAAAAAAAAGTATCATTCCACATTATTAGCATTATAAAAATGTAGTTTAAACATTAAAAATGCTTAAAACATAAAATATAGTAAAACTTACATATTAACTCCAAAATTGATTAATTATATGTATGTATATAGAGAGTAGGCAGATAAAAGTTCTCTAGGAATCATAATATTGGGGTTTTTCACTTTTTTACTGTATTTTATCCTGACTACTAGACACTCTGCAGTGTCGTAACCAGGATGGGCGCCCCAAACCAGTAGGGGAGTGTGGGGATACTTGAGCATGGGGGATTCTTGAGCCACCCCTATTATCTCTACAGTTGGTCAATTTTTCTTTCTAAAACTAGCAACATGGCAACATATTTATAGTTCTGAACATGTAAAAAAGAAATCATATACCTTGGTACCGTTTTGAAAGTATGGTGATTAACCCTTTGAGCTCTGCTGGTAGAATTTTCTACCACATAATTTTAATTCTGAAATGTCACAACGACGTCAGAAAATTCGACCAAATTTATTTGAAAAAGGTTTAATGCATTTTTTCGCGTACATTGTAAATCGTTTTTTTTCTTTGCAAAATACTGGTGCGAATGTGACATCTGGCTCCAGTATCCCCACCATGGGGATACTAGAGCCACCATGTAAAAGAAAAAATAAAAATTTATTAGACATAGAAAAATTAATTGAAAGTGGTTTTCAATTGAAGAAAAAATATCACATTTTCATTTTCAATATTTTATTTTGTTCTAATAAATTATAAAAAATTAAAAAAAAATAAAATTTAAAAAATGGCTCAAGTATCCCCATCTTCCCCTAATATTGTAAGGATTTTCTTTTGATTCATAAGCAGAAAATTTTCTTATAAGATAAAGCAAACAAAATGTTAAAAAATACCGATATTTACAGCTTTTGGATACCCACTTTGTTACACCACTTTCCTATCATCACATTTGCATTTTTCACACTTACACTGGCACAGTACTGGGTTGCCAGTTTGGCCTCTACTTTCAATTTAAAATTTCGAGATCACATCAGAAACACTAAAATAAAAATTTTTACATTAGTTAGGTACGAAGTGTTTGTCATTATGTAAAGAAAACAAAACAATACAGAATTTCTGGTGTGAACATGAAATTCCAGATTTAAACGATTTAAAAAAGAGGCCAAATCTGGCAACCCAGGCACAGTAGGCACTTCGATTTGATACGGTTTCGATCACGTGGTTTGTGCATCAATCATTTACGCCCAATCGTATCCATTC
The DNA here is from genome assembly GCA_964019185.1 of Maratus speculifer. Classification (NCBI taxonomy): domain Eukaryota; kingdom Metazoa; phylum Arthropoda; class Arachnida; order Araneae; family Salticidae; genus Maratus; species Maratus speculifer. The sequence goes on from OZ025300.1 coordinate 237,855,671, forward strand.
CTCCGGCCATTTTTCTTTGCCCCACTCTATATATTTAGTAAGTTTATATATACTTTAACATCTACGAAATATTTACTTAACCCTTTAATACAGGGTTGGTCAATGACCTCCATTTTTACTTCTAAATTTCAGATTCACATCGAAACCTCCGGAAAAAATATTTTGGCCATTTTTAATTTCTGGCATTGTTTCGTATTTCCAGAATAAAAATGGAGGACGAACTGTTAACTCTGTTCTTTTTGCGCATATGATGCAAACATCGTTTCAAATTTAGTGCATTTTTCAATTCGGATATCCAAATTCATACTAGAAAATTATAACAGCAGTAATTGCTTTTTTCAATAGGAAACAATTTGTGATTAAGTATGACGAAATTTTCTGTAGATTTTTTCTGCGATAACTCAGTCTTTGAACTACAAATTATCTTCAACATGTTCTACTACTGGAAATCGTGGGTTAATAAGAAAATTTTAAAGAGTAAACTCGAAAATAAAATTCTACTTGAAACGATAAAATGCGTATGAATTACAAGCAACTGCTTTCTCTGCAACACTCTTCTTTTTTGGAACCTCCTTGTTTAGAGACGAAATTGAAGAGACCACACTCTAACAAACTTAGAAGATACTGCGCACAGTCCATGTGGGTTGCCATGGACGACTATTTTTTTTATTCAATCTCTCATTATTTTTTTAGAACAGAAATCTTTCACATGCACTTTTTCAACATTTGAAAGACAAATATACTACAAAATTTGTATTTTAAAAGAATTGGTGAAAATTGAATATAAAAATAGTTGCCAGTGGCAACCTCTATGTATAGTCTATCCGCTTCTTGCAGTATTTTAATATGCAAAATATCTGCTCTTTTCAAAATTGTTCTCTTTGTTAAAATATTTTTAAAGTTACTTGTGCGAGATTGCACGAGGTGTTAATCGACCAATTAGAAAGATGTCTGTTCTTTGATGCCTAATGGATTAACCCAGTGATGCACAACCTTTTTGCGAGAAAATTGTTTCCCACTAGAATATTTGAAAAGAGTCGTTTGTTTTATTTAATACCAAAGATTTCGTCATAACTATAAGGAAAAATATTCTGCATAAAAATAGTGGTATGTTTGTGGCCCGCGGGCCAAAGGTTGTGCACCGCTGGATTAACCCATTCGCGCCCAACATCTTTTGCGTAAATTTTATTTGGTTGGCACCACTATTTTTAGAAGATTTAAGTTTAGTTCATTAATCACGAAAATGCATCATTTAAAAAAAAAATAATTATTGCTTTTCTTTTTTTACCGGTGTCAAAAACAGTGCTGAATGCACCTTTTGAAGCGTCACTAAAAAGGGACGCTAGGCACTAATGGGTTAATACCTAATTGATGCCTAATGGATTAATAGGTATGCCGAATTGAGTTATGAATAAAAAGGAGAAAATATATATTCGTGTACTGGCTACCAGTTGCGAGTGAAGTAATTGAGGAGTTTGTCTTAAAATGGCTGCTTTTTTTTTCTCAATTAGATCAAGTTTTTCATTAATGCCAGGACTAACGTATCGCCCGGAAATTTGGATAGAAAATTTTGTTTTATTTCAGTGCGTTATACAACGAAATACAGTCGAGTCTCTATATAACGAAATCCACCGTTCCAGTAAAAAAGTCGTTATACAGAGAAATTCGATGTATAGAGAATTATGTTAAAATCGTATTTAATGTGTGAAATTTGAACAAATATTATTTTTGATCTTTTGAATTAAGAATTTGAAATGTTTAAAAGTAAATATTAACCTAACATTTTATTTCTTAATTATTTAAGCTGTTTCAAAAAAGAGAACAGACATTTATTTGAAAGCTTAGTGAAAATCAAATAAGGAAGACTTGCATTAATTTCAGACGAAGAAATCTGTGATTTTTTCTTATTTTGATTTTAAAATTGTTACGCTCTAAAAAAAAGGCTCAAAGGCTTTTAGCAAGGAATGAAAATTTGTAGTTAATATTTTCTTCCATTTCAAAGCCTCTGTTATGTGCCTCTCATTGATTCCTTTCTTACATGAGCATCGATCCAATTGACTCTGTTCTGAGAAGGATGTGGAAAGGTGTGTGGGAGATTGGATAAATTCGTTGGATTTAAAGAAAAAGGAGAGAAGTAATTAAAAAAAAACTCAGCACTGACGATAAATCAAAAATAAGTGATGGAAAATTGATTCCGTATGATTTCGTAGCCTTTTAAAACTGAGTAAATTAAGACCAATTTATGAAAAAATTCGTTATATGGAGATCGATATTTCGCTATATAGAGACTGTTTTTAATGTAATCATGCGAAAAGAGAACCGTCCCTAGTAAAAATTATATAGAGAAATTCGATGTATGGAGTTCCGTTATAGAGAGACTCGACTGTATATATTCTTAGAAATTCCGTAAATTTTTTATTTATTTTTACGGGTAACTATTTCCCATGATGTCGAAATATTTTTCATCGACAGTGACTGAAGGTTGCCTATGTTGATACAATATTGTGAAAATTCAGGGGCCTGACTACTACGGAAGAAAACTGTAACCAATAAAAAATAAATATCTGTCTTTGTCATTATTTATGACTAAAATTTTGAATTAATAAAATGCTTAAATAAAAACAATTGTATTTACTTTTTCTTGTGGATGTTTTTTTGGGGGGTAATCAGCCTCTAAGAAAGTGATTACAGTTGAAACTTCCCTGTTTTACGGATAAGTCAATTTATTTTTATTAATAATTCCATGATATACTGGTAAGTCCATATATTCCATCGTTAGTGAGATACCACATAATTCCATAGTCTCTTTCAACGTTATATGCCTAGTCTTAAAAAATTTAATTTTCGCAGAATTTTCGATGAGCAACCCTCCCTTTTTAATTAATAACATTCTTTTTCTTGCTGATAAAACTACGGTACTGTTACCGTAGTTATTACATATTCGCGACATTTTTCTCTGGCATTTTATTGACATTTTAAGAAGGATTAAGAAATCCTGCAAAAAATTCAAATTATATAAAAATAGATTCCGCTTACCACTAAAGATAAATTATCAGAAAAGAAACGTTGCAAATGACATGTTTTCGTTATAAGTTCGGCCCGGAAAGTGAACTCTGTTTATTTTTAAATTTAGATTTTTTGATTGATACCATTTTTTACACATAGAAATAGTCACCTTATTTAATTTCAGATAAACGAATGAGAAAAATCAAGACAATTACGCTAAAAAAAAAAAAAAAAAAAAAAAAAAAAAAAAAAAAAAAAACAGATTTAAATGCAGCTTGTTTGAAACTTGTATCTAAATTTGTCATTGAGTAGTTATTTTTTTTTTTTTTGTAGTTTTGTTATCATTTCAACATAAGTATTTCATTTCTAGACATTAAGCATAGACCAATCAGGAAACGAAAAAAAAAAAAAAAAAAAAAAAAAAATCAGAAGTATTCTATTTTTCCACTTTACAGATAGACCAATCAGAAAACGAATAAAACGAAATAAAATGAGATAAGTTGATGAATTCAACCAATGTAAACATACTGATATATTTTAGATTTCCCAATTCTGGAATGAGGACAAAACTATTTTCCAAATAGTAGGAAAAAAAGTAATTTTTGGAAAAATATCTTCTTTTGCGAGCCCTCTCCTACGTTTTCTTTTATCGTTTGTTTTTCTCACTTATAAAAATAAGACGCCATTAAAGTAGTTATTACACATTTGCGACATTTTCTTGGATATTTTATTGACAGTTAAGGTGGATTAAGAAAATGCGCAAAAATTCAAATTATCTAAAAAAATGTAATGCTTTCATCTCTAAACGTATATTATCATAAAATACATATTATGTTAAATTTGGGCATGCTTTATTAATGATACACACAAAAAAATTCTTTGTAAACATTCTACATAAATTTGAATGTAAATCCATTTTAACGATTGTAACCAAAAACCAGAATCTAAAGAATAAAATTGCTCTGTAAAATTTGTAAAAACATTTCAGATAAAATCGTTATTTTATCGTCATATTAAAATGCAAAGATTGTATACAGTATCGTCTGCGACCAAAATTTTTTTGAATAGTGTATTTAGTCCTCATTTCTTGTAAGATAAATGACAGTAGTCATCAAAGAACTTTTATTGAAATATTTTGAAGGATGCTTATTCGAATAAAATAAATCATTAACATTAACCCTTTAACGATCAGAGCATTTTCATTGCTAATATGTTGAAATAAATTAATGACACCGGTAATTGTGAACAAATATATTTTTAAATAAGAAAAAGTTATTTTTGACATACAAAATAAAATGGATTTTTTAAAATCAAAATTCCGGTGTCATTGTTGCTTATTGGGATTAAAGTGTTGTGGTTTCGTAGAGAAACCAATGAACGTTAAAGGGTTAAAGAAAAATGTCCCCCCTTAACCCATTAACGCCCAGCGTCCTCTTTTGAGGACGGTTACAAAAACAGCAAGAAAGCGGTTTTCCCACCAGTAAAGAGGAAGGTAAATATATACCTTATTTCACGAGCCAGAATCCTTGATAAATTTAGATAAAAGTTAATTCGATTTTAAAAGTGGTGGGAAATACAAAATTTAAATTTTTGCGAAGAAAATAATTCGGGCGTTAATGGGTTAAGCTATACATAACATTACTCGTTATGTTTTTAATGGAGATAGTAGATTTGTTACATTCTAAAAGTAAAATGCATATAATTAAAGGATAAAATTAAAATTATTTTTCAAAAAATAATTTTAATTTCGAATATTTATATCAGTCATGATAACAATATAAAATATTTTGATGAATTAGTGGTCTAAAAACGTTGCAAATGACATGATTTCGATAATAGTTGGGTCCGATAAGTGAACGCTGTTTATTTTTAATCTTAGATTATTTGATTGCTACCATTTTTTACGAGTACAAATATTCACCTTATTTAATTGCAGATGAAAGGATAAGAAAGTGAAGAAAATTACGCTGTTAAAAAAAGTATCTTTTTTGGAAAAATATATTCTTCAGCGAGCCCTGACCTACGTTTTCTTTTATCAACATTTGTTTTTCTCACTTTTAAAAATAGACGCCATTACTGTAGTTATTACACATTTGCAATATGTTCTTGGATATTGCATTGACAGTTAAGGTGAATTAAGAAAATGCGCAGAATTTTCAAATTATAAAAAAATGGAATACTCTCATCTCTAAACATAAATTATCATAAAATACATATTACGTTAAATTTCGCATGCTTTATCACTGAAACACAAAAATGAAATTTTCTTTGTAAACATGTTACATAAATTCGAATGTAAATCCATTTTAACGACTGTAATCAAAAACCTCAATCTAAAGAATAAAATTGTTTTGTAAAATTCTCGGAAAACATTTCGACGATAAAATCGTTTATTTTATCGTCATATTAAAATACAAAGAATGTAATCAGTGTCGTCTACGACACAAAATGTTTTTGAATAGCCTCTTTGAGTCCATCTTTGTTCTAAGATAAATGCCAGTCATCAAGGAACTTTTATTTAAACGTTTTTGAGAATGTTTATTCGAATAAAATAAATAATTAATATTAGAGAAAATCCATCCCATGTAAGCTAGACGCACAATTACGTATTCTGCTTTTGATGATAGCAATAGACTTATTGCTTTCTAAAACTAAACCGCATATAATAGAAAGTTTAAATAAGAATTATAAATAATATGTTTAATTTGAAACATTTAGTTCAATCAAAATAGCATTAAAAATTATTTGAAGAATAAAAAACACGAAAATTTATGTCAAACGATGCAAATGAGATGCTTCCGTTAAGAGATAAAATCACACTACTTTTTTTTATTTATTTATATTGTTTGATTTCTACCATTTTTCTCAAATAGAAATATTCATCATATTTAATTTTATATGAACGGATGAAAGAAAGAAAAAAATTCTGTTATTACAAAAAAGGGTAATTTTTCTAGAAAAATGCCATTTTGTGCGAGCTCTGTCCCCCGCTTTCTTTTATGAACATTTGTTTTTATCACTTATAAAAAGACGACGTCGTTACTGTAGTTATTACACATTTGAGACATTTTTGGGATAATTTACTGACATTTAAGGAGAATTAAGAAAATACGCAAAAAAATCAAATTATATAAAAATGGAATTGTGTCGTGTCTAAATATATATTAGCATAAAAAAACACACTTCGTTAAATCTACATATGCTTTAATGCTGAAACACAAATATGAAATTTCTTTTATAAACATGCTACATAAATTTCAACGTGAATCCATTTTAACGACTGCACTGAAAAACCATCATCTAAAGAATGAAATTGTTTTGTAAAATTCGCAGAAAACATATCAGATAAAATCGTTTATTTTATCGTCATTTTAAAATACAAAGAATGTAATCAGTGTCACATGCGACACAAAATGATTTTGAATAGGTGTATTTAGTCCATCTATCTTCTAAGATAATCATCATATAGTCATCATACAACTTTTATTGAAATATTTTTAAGGAGGTTTATTCGAATAAAATAAATCATTCATATTAAAGAAAATCTATCTCGCATAAGCTTGACGCAATATTACGTACTCTGCTTTTAATGCGAATAGTATATTTATTACTTTCTAATAATAAAGCAAAAATAATCGAAGAATAAAATTGAAATTATTTTTTAAAGAATGATTTTAACTTGAAATAATTATCTTGATCAGGATAACATAAGATAAATTAAACAATAAATAGGTTGAAAATGTACGACAAACATCGCAAATGAGATGTTTTCGTTAATAGTTACTCCCGATATTTGAACTCTACTTTTATTCATTTATGGGTAATTCCATGAACACATGTCGTGTAAGTCACATACTACGATTTGGGTTACTAATATTTTAGAACGGAAAAATGTGACTTATTTTATCAGAGATATTTCATTAATTTACAAAGGCCATGCAAACCTTTCGAAAATAACGGTGGCCAACAATTTAGCAGTTAATAGAAATGTGACTTACACGACAACTGCTCATGGAAATACCCTTATTTATTTAGATCGTTTGATTTGTACCATTTTTCTCAAATAGAACTATTCACCTTATTTAACCCTTTCCGGCAAAGGCAAAATCTGTTAGTAAAATGAGATATGATCGACTGACACCGGAATTCACAGACGAATGTTTTAGATAGTTTGAATCCCCTAATTTCAGCTATTATTGTAAAAGCAAATTTTCACTGAAATATTACTGGTGACGTTTGCAAGTTTGGAATTAAAATTAGGTATCCCAGACCGGGATATGTGTGCCGGAAAGGGTTAATTGCAGATGAACAGATGCGAAAATGAAAATAATTACACTATTAATAAAAAAGAAAAAATATATACCTTTCCAGGAAAAATTCTTTCTTGTGCGAATCCTGTCCTCCGTTTCTTTTATCAACATTTGTTTTTCTCTCTATTAAAAATACGCTGTCGTTAATGTAAATGTTACAGATTTACGACATTTTCTGGGATATCTTATTGACACTTTAAAGTGGATTAAGAAAATGCACAAAAAATTCAAATTATCTAAAAATGGAATATTCTCATCTCTAAACATAATTTATCATAAAATACATATTACTTTAAATTTGGGCACGCTTTATCACTGAAACACAAAAATGAAATTTTCTTTGTGAACATGCTACATAAATTTTAATGCAAATCCATTTTAACGACTGTAATCAAAAACCTATGTAAAGAATAAAATTGTCTTGTAAAATTCGCAAAAAAAAGAAACATGTCAGATAAAATCGTTTATTTTAGCGTCATACTAAAATACAAACAATGTAATCAGCGTCGACTGTGGCACAAAATATTTTTGAATAGGCTTTTTTGTCCATCTTTCTTCTAAGATAAATGTCAGTCATTAAAGAACTTTTATTGAAATATTTTGAGGATGTTTATTCGAATAAAATAAATCACTAATATTAAAGAAAATCTAACTCACGTAATCTAGACGCAATATTAAGCATTCTGATTTTAATGGTTTATAGTATATTTATTATTTTCTAATAATAAAACACAAATAATCGAAAAATAATATTGAAATTATTTTTTAAAGAATGATTTTATTTTGAAATATTTATCTCGATCAGGATAACATTATAAAACAAATTAAAATATAAATATCCCGAAATTCTACGACAAACGTCGCATTTGAGATGTTTTCGTTAATAGTTGCTCCCGATAAGTGAACTCTACTTTTATTTATTTATTTTTTGAGATTGTTTGATTTCTACCATTTTTCTCAAATAGAACTATTCACCTTATTTAATTGTACATTAACGGATGGGACAATAAAAACAATTGCGCTATGTTAAAAAAGAAAAAAAAAAAAAAAAAAATGATACCTTTCCAGGAAAATATCTTCTCATGCGAATCCTGTCCTCCGTTTTATTTTATCAACATTTGTTTTTCTCACTTATCAAAATACGACGCCGTTAATGCAGCTATTACATTTTTGCGACATTTTCTGGGATATTTAATTGCCATTTTAAGGAGGATTAAGAAAATGCTCAAAAAATTCAAATTATACAAAAATAACAAATTTATCATCTCTAAACCTAAATTATCATAAAATGCACATTATGTTAATTTTAACCATGTTTTATCACTCAAACACAAATATAACATTTTCGTTGTAAACATGTTACATAAGTTCGAACGTAAATCCATTTTAACGACTGTAATCAAAAACCTCAATCTTAAAGAATAAAATTGTTTGTGAAGTTCGCAGAAAGCATTTCAGATAAAACCGTTTATTTTATCATCATATTAAAATACAAAAAATGTAATCAGTGTTGTCAGCGACACAAAATATTTTTCAATTGTCTATTTAGTTCATCTTTCTTCTAATATAAATGTAAGTCATCAAAGAACTTTTATGATACATTACGCGTTCAGCTTTTTGATGGAAAAAATAGATTTATTACTTTCTAAAAATAAAATACATATAACAGAATGTTAACATAATAACTAATGTCATAAAATATTTTTAATTTGAAAAATTTATTTACATCAGGATAACAATGTAAAATAGTTTGGGGAAAAACTTTTGCGAAATTGTACGACAAACAATGCAAATGGCATGTTTTCGTTAATAATAACGCCCGATAAATAAGCGCTACTTAAAAAAAGAAGAAAAAATAAATTACGTGATTGCCTCCATTTTTCTCAAACAGAAATATTCAATTTATTTAATTGTAGGTGAAAGAATGCAAGAAAACAATTGCGCTATCACACACACACAAAAATAAAAATTGGTTATTATCAAACAGTTATCAAGTCGGAAATTGTATGTAAAGCGCAGCAAATGAAATGCGTTTGTTTTATAAGCAGTTTTATAAACATGAAGATACTGGGCGATAGCTGGTGAATTCTTATGCAAAATTGCCCGAATACGAAATTTATTGTAATTATACATATTAAATTTACTAATATGGAAATAACATGACTTCGTGTTATATAGGATGTAATGACCATGGCAACCTAAAATAACTACCTATGATGAGGTATCTATATTCATTTTTCTCATTTATAAAAACAGTTGTCATTACTTTTGTTATTAAACATTCACAACAATTTCTAACTCTACTTCATTGACATTCTAATTATGATTAGAATAATGTTCAAAAGATTCAAATTAAAAAAAAATATCATGTTTCTCATTTCTAAACATATATCATCATAAAATATACATTATGTTAAATTTGGGCATGCTTTATCACTGAAATAGAAAGAAAAAATTTTATTTGCAAATATACTACATAAACTTAAATGTAAGTCCATTTTAACGACTGTAATCAAAAACTCCAATCTAAAAAATAAATTTTTTGGTAAAATTCGCAGAAAATATTTCAAATAAAATCGTTTATATTATTGTCATATTAAAATACAAAGAATGTAATCAGTGTCGTCTGCGATACAAAATATTTTTGAATATTGAAATTGCGGCAAAGTTATCGATCAGTCTTTTCTACTGTAAGCGATATTTAAAAATTATGTAAATATGGCCATGGCCTTCAGGACTCTCTTAAATCCAAAAGACCCTGGAAAACGAATATTCTTCTGGAGAGAAATATCAGGAAAACAGCAGTTTACGTCCCATATAAAAATGCCCTTTCAATATCCTGCGATTTACGGAATGAAAATATTGCTCAAATAAACCGGTCTACCGTGTCAAGATGCTGACATTATGTGGAAGTTATTGAAGAATCGGTGTTAAAAAATTTTTCATAAGAAAAAAAAATCGATGTATCCTACTGGCGTTTTTTAAGAAACACAAAGTCTGGTAATGTGAAAACTGGAAAAAAGAGCAATTTTTAAATGAATCAAAATTCAAACATTTTCACAGTAGTGTCAGGCATTACGTTCGATGACTTAAAAACAAAAGCTATAATACGATATATGTTATTATCACAATGAAGCCCAGCGGAGGACACGTTATGCTGTGGTAAGAATTATCTTCAAAAAGTGTCGATCCTTTTTTTTTTATGTCTACGACCAGTTGAATGATGCAATGTATAAGGATATAGTGCAAGATTATTTGCTGCCTTTCTAGGGGAAAAATTGCGGTTGCAAGCATATGTTTTAACATGATAACGACTTAGAAAATGCATGCAAGCCTCGACAAGCAATGGCTTTCGTACAAAAAAAATTCGCTTTTGAAATGGACAGCCCAAATTTTCTACATGAATCCAATAGAAAATCTTTAGAAAGAAGTTGGCAAACGTGTGTGGAACTGTAAATATTTTAACTCAGCCGACATTTCCCAAAAAATTGCAAGAAATATGGAAAAACAGTACCATAGACGATCTTTAACGGTTTATTGTATGAATGTCACGTTCTTCGCCGCATGCATTGCTTATTACTAAAGGTATGGTAATAAAATATTAATTGTAAATGTTGTCGATCACTGTAATTTTCTATTACAATATCATTTTTTTACAAACTTGCGAAGGTGGTTGAAAACATTTGAGAACATGCGTTTTCCTTTGTACTTAATTTTATCAATTGAATTTTTTGATATTTATACTTTATTCCATAAATAAGTTCCTAACTATTTTGTCAATAAAATGTATAAGTATCACTTTGATATTCCTCTACATTAACTAAAAAAATTTTGCCGGCTGGAAATTTTTGACCGCCACTGTATATCCAGCTACTCTTTTTAACCGCTGCCATCGAAATACTCAAGGACATAGGACGCTCAGTGATGTCGTTACTTATTGACTGATTTCTCACTAGTGCTGGATTTCATACCAGAAAAATTTAAATAACAAATTCCTTTTGTTTTATTTGTGGAGAGTCTATCATCTTATAAAACAGTAATAAGTATTTAAACTTACTGCTAAAATTTGGAATCTTCCAAAAAAAAAGAAAAAAAAACAGTCAGTTACGGCAGCACTGTGTTATTCCGCATTTGACTGAATATTTATAATAATAAATCAATACAATAAGAAATACAACAACAACAGTAATAATAATAATAATAAATTTTCTCTTCATTTCAAACTTTTCTTTATTATTTTCAAACTTTTTTTAAAAACTCTCATAAGAGGATTTGTATTTTTTAGAAACACTATCAAAGACCTTTTACCCTAATTTTTGAAAGTATAATTTACATTTATATGGGAAGGGGGAATTCAAGTCTCACAAACAGTAGCGGCCGGTCAAGGGGTGCCGCATCAATTTATTCACACCACTAAAATTTTATGGTTATTTCTGTTTGATTTATTCAACAAAATTTGTCGAATAAATAATATGAAAGATTCTGTTAAATTTTAGTGGTGTGAAAAATCGGACGCAGCACTCCCTGACGAGCCGCTACTGCTCACATATAGTGAAAATTATTTCCCGAAATTTCTGATATTAAAACACTAAACATACTCAGAATCTCCTGATGCTTATGAGCCGTGAAAACAGAAAAAAAAACATTACTGTAAGGTTTATTCATGTGAATATTACGTATGTGTATAAAATAAAAAAGCATATTATTTCTTTGCATAACCTACTTTCTTTGAAATAGGTTATAATGGATGAAAAGGGATCGCACATTGATTTTTTTTTCAAATTGTTCAATAAATCAACGTTTTTTCACTAAGGTTGAGCTCAAAAATGAAATCTCACTCGATGTCTCAAGAAGAAATGACTTATAGATTTTTCTTCATAAACTATATTAATCATGTTGACATATTATGGAATATTGTGATCCGTTCTTAATAAAATAATTTTTATTGCAAATTTTTTTATTTTCCTAAGCATTTATATAATGTAAGTTATACTTACGAAAAATACGAGTTTTTAAACTTATTATAGATCAGCGATCGAAAAAAACTAAATGTTCGACATCAGTGTTACTAAACGAGCTACTTTTTTTTTTAATTTATTAGGTACCACTTTTATTAAAGGATAAAGTTCTTGTTAATTAATATGCGACTGAATCGCGCGAATTATATCATTTAAAAAATGTAACGCCAATCTGAATTAAAAAAAGTAACCCGTCTGGTAATACTGATAATGGCATGTTATAGATGTTTCGAGCCTTGTTGTACATGTGTTCGTAACAGGGTTTCAAGAAACGATGTTGTTCAATAATATGTGTTTAATATCGGATACTTCTTAGTTATAGGAACCTATACGAAACTCAATATTATAAAATTGCGATTTTTGCCATCTATCACTAAAATGCAACGGTGGCAAATGAAAAACAGTCGATGCTTATTTAGCTTATTTATGTTATATATTTTTATTCAGTAATATGATATTTATGCATAAATAAACAAATTATTTCTCAGAGTATGTACTAAGTCGTTCAAAATCAGTCGTCATGCGTAAATGTAAAACATATTGTTTTTGTATCAAAAACATGAGCAGATTTTTTTTTTTTTTTTTTTTTTTTTTTTTTTTTTTTTTTTTTTTTTTTAAATTTTATACGGTTTTTCTAATTATTCAAGTAAGACATCAGTATTTTTTTAAGTAAAAATAAAAATCTATTTTAACACAATATATTTCGCCTGATTTGAGGAGAGATTTTCTATAAGAAATCTTTGGTACCAAATAATTTCTCTGGCTGGAAATTCTAGGCCCCGTACATGAACAATGTAGTAATGTTTTAAAAATATAAACAATAATGCTAACGGTGCTTAAAAAATCCTGCTAATTTCAATCTCGTCGTTTACTGGCAACCTGAATGTGTTCCTTTATTCTGAAAACATTATTCTCTGACTTATTAATTTCAGATTTAAAATATTTAACCCCTTGACTGGTTAATTCTTTTCTGTTCAAACAATTAAAATTTACACCACTATTATTTAAATAAAATATTCGTAAAATTTAGCCTAAACATTTCGCCTTTTAATAGTTTGAAAATTTTATTATAAATAATAGTGGTGTCAGAAAGCTTTAAATGATGCAATAAGCAAATTCGTCTTGCCCGAACGGCGTTTAGGCAAACCAGTAAAGGGGTTAAATTTAGTTTTATATTTCATAAATAACTCTTGAACATTATGTGTATTCTTAAAACATATTATTCCAGAAAGTAACTTATTAGATATATATTTTTAACACATTCGACGCTAAATTACACCCCTGCCATTTCCTCAAAAAATAACAAGTTGGAAATTGCACGTGAAGCGTAGCATATGAGGCGCGTTCGTACGATAACGAAGTTTTAAAAATATCACTCTCATATATCAATCTCATAAAACTGTAAATGATTACAATTAAAATGCGCACCGAACAATGTTTTCCCTATGCCATTATGCAATGGAATACTTTTGTGAGGCCTTGTAAATCAATAACAAATATTCTTTGCACCACAGATTATGCAAAATGTATATTATAATATGTATTTTATAGATGCATATCAATTTTATTATGTTCAAATGAGTGTAACACCATTAAAAGGCTTTTGAAACATTCTTCCCCATTGACCGTAATGTAACGGAATATTTTTGATTTTCCCTGTAATTGATCTATGCATGCGATTTTGATAAAATTTGAAATAACTCGACAAAATTATGTAATAATTACATATTTAAAATTTCAAACGATAAAAATGCATTTGAAACTTTTTTTTTCCATTGATCGTTATGTAACGGAATCCTTTTGATTGTCCCTGTAATTGATCTATGCATCCGATTTTCATAAAATTTGAAATGACTCGACAAAATTATGTAATAATTATGTATTTTAAATTTCAAACGATTCAGTTGGATAGTTTTTGCGTTGTTATATGCGGACGGACAGACAGACGGACAGACAGACGGACAGACAGACGGACTTACAGACAGACGGACAGACAGACGGACGGACAGACGGACTGAACGACAACAATAGGTGCTACGTATTTAGATAATTACGAATGCACCTAAAAATCAAACCATAATTACCTCCAACTAAATTAATAACATGATAACCATTTACTCTACAAAAATGTTCTAAGCACGTTTAACTGATCTTGTTATTCATTTTCATAACAGCCAAATATCCTTTACGTGTAACTCTATAATTTTCATGGTAGACTACGCTGTATAAATTTCATAGTTCAAAGAATCTGTATTCACACGGAAAAATTTGAATAATAAAACTTCGCTTTACTTAAATATGGAATGTTTATTATTAATTAAACAAAATATTGCTGTTATAACACTAGAATTAAGGGAAATTTTACTTAAGTTTCATTCAAAATAGTTAACACCGGGATTTATGTTTAAGTTTAAACTATTTAATGAACCTTGTTTTTTGGGCCTTTAAAAGAAATTTAATAAAATTTTTCACAAAAAATTGCTATTCGAACCAGCGTAAATTCATTTGGTAAAGTTCAATATGACCGCTTACGGTAATTCTAGTGTTAAATTGCTGGTGTTAATTTGGAATATCCAAAGAAAATAAACAATATTTCAAACACTGTTAATTACATATATCGTCACTTGAGAATAAAAAGGTTCTATCTGCGTTTTTAAAAAAAATGACTTATCGAATTTGAAATGTTCTATTTGTATAAATAAAGGTTTTTCTGGATTAAGAAAATGTCATAAAAGAATCGTTATACCATATGTAAATTATGGCTAACATCATTTTGATAAAAAAATTCCTTCATAGATACAAATAGAACCTTTCTACATGGATAAGACTTTTTTTTCAGAAACACAGATAGAACCTTATTATTCTCAGATGACGATATGCTATCATGGGCATTACAAGATTAAAAGTAATCTTCGTCTTATTTAATCGCTGACATTGATTATGATTGTTTTCAATATGCTTCTTTCCGATACCACATTTTCCCGCTACATAATAATTATTTTATTGTTTGGTGATCACCTGAATAAAGGGGGAAGCAAGTATAAGTAAAATTTGAGGTGGACCGACCGAATGACTTTGCTATCGAATTAATCATTCGAGCATATGCTAACACAAAAAGATTTTTTGCTCAAGTCTCGCATGTTTAGGTGGTACAAAGCCTTCAAAGACGGAAGTGATGACAACAATGATGAACAATGCGCTGGACGTCTACTAAGTTCTTGAACTTCAGACAATTTAGCTAAAATGTCGTGGATTTTCGTCTCAAGCCGTCAAATGAATGTCCAAATGACGTTAGTTTGGTTTATTTTATGACGTCCGATTATCTACATGAGGGATATAGACCTTAATCCTTTCCGTCACACTGTGCCCGGTCTGGGATACCTAATTTTAATTCCAAACTTAAAAACGGCACCAATAAAATTTTAGTAAAAGTTTGCTTTTACAATAAAATACAACAACAAGACATTTAAAAAATTTGTTTGTTAATTCCGGTGTAAGTCAACAATTTCTCATTTTACAAACAGATTTTGCCCGTGCTGGACAGGGTTAATAGGGTGGGGTGCTCTCCATGGGGGTTTTGTAGGAGTACTGTAAAATGTGCCTTATTTAATCCAAGCATATTTGTGATTTAACAAGGCACTAATATCTGTTTTTGAAAACTGGTGACAAAACTGCAAAAAATCCACAAAAGCCTTCCATCGCTAAGGGGTTAAATTGAAGCATGATTGTTAGAGTTCTTTATTTAATCAATATCCGTTTGTAATTAAAATCTATATACATTTTGCTATTCGAAAGTGCATCCGATAATTTGTAAATAGTTCCTGTAAAACTATTTATCCTCAATAAGATTATGAACAGTAACTAAGCAATATCATATCCGGGTTCTGAACATTTTTGATTTTGCGATAAATATTTAAATTCGGTCTTATATTCAATATTTACAATAAAAAAAACTTTATCGAAACCATATGACATATTAACTTAATAAATGAATGGTTAATTGTAAAGTGGTATAATCCACAAAAAGAAAAATATATTTAAAAGTGCTAATAATTTAAAGACAATCTATATATTCAGAGTAATTAAGACAATTTAAGATTGAAATTTTTACATCTTGTAGTTGTATTTCAACATTATAGATGTTATACATCTTTTCTTTTATTAATTATTTGTATTTTCAGTACGAAAAAAATAATTTAGAATCAGAATTTCAAACTGAAGAAGTCTGTTTAATACTCTGATTATATGTTAAAACATGAAACTTAATTTTCCTTAGCTCATCATGTATATCATTTGCCGTTAATATCTATTCAAGTACTATTACTCGAGATCAAATCCAATAGTCTGGATCATATCTCAGATAAAATAATTTATTAAACTTACATACGCAAAGGAATTAGTATTTATTCAATGTCATTTTGAGGTTTATCGAAATTATTTAGTAAACGCTTATATGATTAAAAGCAATGATTAATTTAAAGGGGAGTGTACATAAACAAAGTTGATAACATTAAGTGGGTTAAACATTACAGAACTTCAAAGTATTTTTATTAATGCAGAGTAATTAGAATAATTTGATTTTTAAACTTTTATGATTTAGATTGGAAGACACTATTTGCAACAGACTTTAGGTCAAACCTTTTCATATGTATGTTTCATATTATATAGATAAAATATTCTGGGGTAAAATAATTTATTTAATTTATCTACGCAAAGGAAATAGTATTTATTTCATGTCATTTCGAGGTTTATCGAAATTATTGGCAAATGTTTGTATGATTAAAAGAAATGACTATTTTAAAGAGAAGAGTACATAAACAAACATGATAATAAAAAGTGGGCTAAACTTTACAAAATGACTAAGTATTTTCGTTACTTCGGAGTAATTAAAGTGATTTAATTTTGAAACTTTTTGTGATTTAGAATTCAAGATTCGTTCTGAGAAAGACGTTATATGAAATGTTTCTAAATATTTGTTTTATATTACAGATAAAAATCGAAAATTATCTAAAATTAAAAGTTCAGCTATACGAGATATTCCTGAACATAAGAAACCTTAGAGTTTCATATTTAATATTTTTTAAATAAAGATTTTATATATTATTAATAATATTATTAGTAATTAATAAGGCATAATCATAAAATATTATCATACAGTTTAGAAATATTTTAAACATCTGCAATCATATAGAATGCAAAGAATTATATTAAGAAGAGAAAGGTGTGACTTCAAGCTTTTGCAATTATTTATCTTGATTGTAAACTACAATTAGACTTAGTCTTTTCCAACATTTCATTAATATAGGGTTCATTCGTATTAACTAATTCAGAAGATTTTAGTTGTTTCAACACCGGAAATTTAGTACATATTAATTGCTATATCTGAAGACTAATAAAATTTGGAATCAATGTTCAATAGATTATGATCAAGATTTTTGGATAATATTTCTTTCTGCGACTAAAATTTTCTTTGAAATCAATAGCAAAAAAAATTTCTATTTTTCAGATTTTTTTTATTGTCAGAAATTGATTAATTTTTTTCTAAACTGTCAGCCACAAATGATCTAATATTTATAAGCAACCTCTTCCAAAAAGGAAAAAAAAAATGAAAATTCCTCAAGTATTTATCAGATCATGTGATTTTTAACTGAAAAGTACGATTTTTCAGGAGATACAAAAAACTTAAGACATTTCTAAATTTAGACATTTCTAAATCTCAATTTTATTAAATACATTAATTAAATCATCTATAATCACTTAATTATAATTTAGTTTCATATAAGAAACGATGTATGTGTTTTAATCTTAATCGGTTCTGTGTCACTTCAGACGTTACTTCTAGACATGGCTTTTTCCAAGAATTTCTTACAGGGCATTTATTATTCTGCACCACATCTGTATAAGAAATATATTGTTTTAATTTGTATTTTGACTGCATAGCTAACTTCTTAGATTTACAGATAAAGTTTCAAAAATTACCGAAAAGGTATGAGAATGGGCTCGAAACTTTCTTAATTTGTTTTTACAATGAAGAGTTTCTGATTATATGGATGCAGAACCTGAGACACAAAAGACAATGAAATACATTTATTTTAACATAATTTAAAGCTTTCATATTATCCAAGAATTATAAATAAAATTTCGTTATAAATTTTTGTTTCTCTACCGAAAATTTACTTTTATATTATATAAACAACATGAGGCATCTATTCATTTTGTTAAATTAATGCATTTCAGTAAACTTGTTTTCAAATGTCAATTTACATTTACTTCTACTTCCACTACAGAATACGTCAGTCACTGAAATCTTTATTAGAGAAACAGTACGAATTTTAGAAAGAACGGAATTTATCCACTGGAGCAAGTACGAAGTAAAATTTCTAACGTCTTTCTCCTTCAAGACGATGTGGATGTTCCACCCTTTCTTACAGTAACAAATTACTCTGTGTAAACAAACTTTATGAAGCAAAATGTAAACAGAAATAACTATGACTATTCGGCATTTCTATAATTGTACAACATTGCTCAATACGTGACTTTCCTGTTTGTATAAGAATTATCACATTTAAGAATATCCTAGATTTGCAGAGAGTTTCAAAAGTATACGAAAAGTTATGAGAAGGGTGATGAAACTTTCTTGATTATTTTTTACAATGAAGTGTCTGCGATTATGTTATTTTTTATTGAAATATATTAAAAGTAAAAATTATTCGTTATTTAAAAATTTCCGAATATATCATACATATTTATATTTTTAAAGACCTTTATGAATATTATATTCACCATATAGATGCAGAACTTTAGACACAAAAGACATTGAAACACATTTATTTTACCATAATTTAAGATTTCCATATTATCCAAGTATTAGAATTATAAATAAAATATCTTTAAAAATTTTCATCTCTACCTGCAAATTTACATATACATTCTATAAACAATATGAAGCATGAATTCCTTTTTATTAAAATAATGCACTTTAGTAAACTTGTTTTCAAATCTCAATTTATTTTTCCTTCAAATACTACCACAGATCAAATCAGTCAATGAAACCTTTATTTGAGAAACATCTTGAAGTCTAGAAAGAAATAAATTCATTCATTGGAGCAATTACGAAATAAATACACTAGTCTTTCTCCTCAAGACGACATGTGCCCACCCATTCTTCCAGTAACAAGTTACTCTGAGTAAACAAACTTTATGAAGCAAAATGTAAACAGTAATGTCTGACTATTCGGCATTTCAGTAATTGTACAACATTGCTCAATACGTGACTTTCTTGTTTATATATCAATTGTCACATTCAAGAACTTCCTGATTTGCAGAAATTTGAATTTCTAGATTTCAAGTTTCAAAAGTATATGAAAAGTTAAGATAAAAGTGGATAAAATATACTGATGAATTCATTTTGTAATATAAATATTGAAGAGTTGTTTTCCAATCATTTTTTATATAAAAAATATTGAATTTTTACTTTTGATATACGACTAAGTAACAATTAATTTCATAAACTTTTTAGGTAAAATAAAAATATTTTATAATAATAAAAAATTAAATTGTATGTAAATTAACATTTTAATGATGGATAAACGGCTAAAATTTCACATAGTCTCATATTGCTATTTCAAGTTAGAAATTTTTTAAGTAATATTTAGATTAGATTACAAAATTTATGATTACTTCGTTTATTAAGAGAATCTGTAATCATTTTTCGGTGTTAAACTATTTCCATTGTTATCGTATGTTTCAAAAAATAAAAATTTACACTTCCAATCTTATTTTTAATTACACATATAGAAAGGGTGGTGACAGATTGTGAAAAAAACGCTGCCATTAACATTTTAACGTTCATTGGTTTCTCTACAAAACCACAAAATTTTATTTCGGATATGCAATAACGACACCGGAAGTTTAATTTAAAAATTTTAATTTAAAATCCATTTTACTATAAACTACCTTAAATCCAGAACCCTAAAATCTGCAACTCTCTAAAATCCTCACATAATTGACAGATGTGAACAATGAAATATTCAATTCAAATATAGGGACAAAATTTGACCTTTTTTTTTCTTTTTATCAAGTTCATACAGATTTCAATTTGAAATTATTGTTAATATAACTTTACTCAAGTTTTTTTTTCATGTACGAAGAATAATTTTTTTCTGAAAATATTCAAGATATTGATGTAATCACTAGTAATCACAAGCTTCAAAACAAATATATTTATGTATTAATCAAACTTTTTTTTGTTATCAAGTCTAACTAAACCTGAAAAAAACTTCCTTATTTTATGATTTTGATGTGAATTAGTAATGTACCTTTATGAGACAAGTTTCATTGAAAAATTTACTAAAAGTACATTTAATCTTTATAATGATTATTAACATATTGAACATTATTGAATATTAACACGACTTTTGCTTTTAATATTTTAATCATTTAAAAATATATCTAATTTTTTTACTTTAATGTATTACTTATTTTATTATTTTATTATATTGTAAGCATTCACATTATTAATTACATTAAAATTACTGTTTAAAAAATGTAAACAAAGCAATGACCAGAAATCTGCAAAATTCTAAAATCCGCCCAACCTCTGGTCCCAAGCTGTGCTGATTTGAGGGAGTCTACCGTATTATGCATGTAAAAAATAACATTTTCTTATTTATAAAATATATTTTTTCGAATAGACCAGTGTCATTCATTTATTTCAACATCTTAGCAATGAAAATGCTTTGTCCGTTAAAGGGTTAATGGATAGAGCTGTTACAAACCGCACGTATTCGTTTTTGAGAAACGGGTATTCTCTCTAATACGAAATACAGAATCGTTACGTTGGAATTTTACTAGTTAATCGTTAAGCATCAATGTACTGCAAAACTAGATGAAACAATCATCATAGTACGTTCTCAGTATTTCGTGATTCAAGAACGGCGTCGGTAGTCTGATTGGGACAGATGAGAGTTTGTATTCGGACTTTAGACTGGAAATCAGTTGTTCCCGCATACGGGGTTTTTTCATTTAGTCGTTTCATTACCTTAACATTCGTTCATTCGCTGAAAAAGTGCGGATGGAATTGGAGGGAAGTTTTTGAAGTAACGAAGAAACAAAAATCAGGAAAGTTTTGTGATGTTGAGTGCGGGGAAATATGTTTTTTAGACTTGCTTAATTTTAGTTTCCGTTATAGGGAGGTTTCGTTGTCGCATGTTTTACTGGTTTCATAATTAATAGACATTTCTATTAAGATACTCAATTACTATTTTTCTTTAATATATACAATAACATACTTATTGAAACGGAATCACGAGAAAAACATTTTATCTTACTTAGACAAATTTTCCGTCTTATCAGATGAAACTGCATTGTATAATTTTCATGGAAAATTTATCTTGGAATTTTCCATTCAAAGTAGAATTCTGCTTTCATAGGATGAATTTATTTATTTTTATTTTGTAATTGTTTGCATTTTTATTCAAATTTCCGTAACAAAAAGGTTTTAAACAAAATTTCATTATGGGCCTAGGTAACGGTAATGTCTCATGTAGGGTATATAGCTTAGCTTATATATGATATAACGATATGTAGATTTGCTGCAAACTTCTGACATATGAAGTGTTTTAAACGCCCAGGTTTATATTTTATGAAATTTTAAATCACTGCAGGTATATAGATCTTATTTTTATTTTTAAAAATAGTTGAAACTAACGAAGCAACTCTCTGAAAATTAGAGAAAACAACGAATGTATATGTATTAATATTCAGCAGCTTGCGAAGAGAAAATTGCTTCCAGGACGAAGTTTTAGTTTCCCCCTTCCTATACACACACAACATACCACCACTATTTATCTTTGCAACAGGTGTCACAAAGTTTAAAAACACAAACAAATTCTATTAGATACATGTTTTTCGTTTATTTTTTAATTTTATAAGGATTAATTTTAACAACTAAGTAATATAAAAGAACATTGCATTTACATTTTGGCAAAGGGAATCTTAAAAACACATATACAAAAAAATGTATCTAACACTACAGTAAAACAGTTTGCAATCCCTTTTGAATTCCAAGAAAGAAGCAATATTCTACTTTGAAAATGTATGTCTTTTACACACAAGCACACATAAATTCTAATATGTTTTTATACATACTTTTTACAATAAATGAAGAAAAAAAGAGGATAGTAGTATAAAGGGTATAGCGAGGTAAGAATGGCGAAATGGCCCCCATGGTCAATCACTGAATTATTATTTGCACTAGTATCAGCACTCTAAAAGAGTACGAAATGCAAGGTCATTGACCCCCGATCTTGACCTGTCTTTAAGATATTCGATAAAGTTCGTACGCGCACCGTTATTTTTTAAATGTATTTTTCTGAAAAACTTTAAAAGCTAGAAAGATGGGTCCAATTGCGTGGATTGAGAAATAATTTGAAAAATATTTCATATTTTTTTCAGAGTTTTCGTTAAATGACAAGTGTGCAAAATAATGAAACAAAGTATAAATCTTTTATTTTAGTACTGTTCTGTTATGTCTACCGCGCCAAAAAAAAATACATAATATTCTTTAATTTATATACTTATAGCACACAAAAACTGATCAAAATCAAAGAGGCGCTTTTTGAGTAATATCTAAGAAGAAAATAGAAAAGGTTAAAATAAAAATTCTAAATAGAAAAGGAAGAAAAAAAGAAAAATTGATACCGGACAAATTTAAAAGAAAAAGTAATACCGATATACGGTTAGTGAGTCGCAGACATGCGGCTACTAAGTGGGCGTAAAAGTGGAATTAGCGATCGCCCCGACAAACATACGCATTATGGTATTCGTAGGGAGATTTTGTTGTTTTGATCCACCAGTCAGTGGATAGTTATTATATACCTAGAAGATAGCCCGTCAAAATGACGTGTTTGCATTTTTAAAGGATGATAAAAATTATAACAACTGTGGTCAATCATAGCCACTTTATGCTGAAACAATTTTGATAAATACAGCGATTAAACTTGGAGAGGGAAAAATCGAACAAAAAAAAAAAGAAAAGAAAATTTCAACAGAAATCTCCATTTAAAACTGTAGCAAAACTATCTGGTAGATGGGGGTGGGGATTATAATGAAATTTAAAACGCACCCGCGGTTTGCTTAAATAAAAAGTTTTAATTAAATATTGTTTTTGAAATCGTGAAAAGATTTCAAAGCAAAGAAAATGTAGTGACATCATTTACAGCTCCCACTCTGAATCTGACCAATGAGAACGCTCCATTAAGACTATGGAACGGTTTAATTGGTCAGAAAATAGATTGCCTTTAAAATAGGAGATAACTTTTCACAATGTTTTTTATAGATTTGAAATTCTCAAAAATCATTCACGGCTGTAAAAAAAAAAAAAAAAAAAAAAAAAAAAAATTAAAGCAACCCGAATATAAAAATTTTAACAATATTGCATTTAAAACTCACCTTCGATTTCCTTTAATAAAAAGTTTTAATTAAATATACTTTTTGAAATCGTGGAAAGATTTCAAAGCGAAGTAAAATGTAGTTACGTCATTTACAGCTCCCACTGTAAATCTGACCAATGAGAACGCTCCATTACGACTATGAAACATTTTCATTGGTGAATGAGTTTCTTTTTCTCGTGGATAGGTTGACCCTGGAATTGTTATACACGGAGGGGTTTTATATATATATAATACTATTTTGCATACCTTTTTTAGTCTTGCGGTGTCAAAACAACAATACATAAACAATTGCCTGGTTTGTCATAATTAGGTTAGAATAATTGTTTACGGCCGCCGAAAGTTCTATGGTGAGAATAATGTTCGTGCAATGTAAAGTTTGTGACGTTTTCGTGCATAAAGTTCGTGGAAGAAAGAAAGTTATCGCTACTGAAGCGGATGCTAGATTATATAGTGACTCGAGTAAAAAAAACAGTTTCTGTTGGTCAAATGTCGCATCAACTTCTGCAATGTCTACCCTGGCTGAATATGAAGGCCAAGAGGAGTCTACTGAACATTTAGAAGTAGAGGAAGCATCTTCGATTGCTCCATTTCAACAAGAAAGTGAAATGAATTTGCGTGTAGTTCCGAAAGCGACGATGATGATGATGATGATGGCAATGATGCTGTTCCGTATGTTGCCGATAACAGATAATTTATACATCTACATATACCACGTGTTGTATCTACCCACAAGTATTGTTGTATATGTCAATGCACAAAAAACTTAATGCGAGTACCGTTTGAAGCACGTTACAAGGTTTATACAAAAATTGGGATTTTCATACCAGAGGGTAACCGTTGTTGCTGCACACATATATTAGGAAAGTCATTTTATGAAGACGAGTTGGTTCATCTACATGTTATATCTAACACCAGCAAAATAAGTTCTAAGGAAGTTGTTCATTTTTTAAAATCACTTTCAGAAAGAGCAGAGATGTCGCTTTTCGAAAAAATTAATGAAAATGATATGCCTGACAATTAGATAACGATATTGACAGGACTTTGCTGGCAAAACATAATTGAATTAAGGCAGCTATTAACTTCTATGCGAAACACAAGCGTACGTACTATAACTTAAGCGTTAGTTGTATTCTTGTTTAAATTAAAAACTGGAAATTCTAATTCAGTGATAGCAGGAGTGCTGGGTTTACCATACGAAAAACATGTGTCGTCATTTTTTAAAGAAATATTAAGAAGTTTTGATATTGATATTTGCCTTATTTTGGATTAGCCTCCATTTCTCGAGAAGACTTAATAAGGAATACGAGTTTAACTGCTCGAATGTTATTAAACCTTAGAAATGATCAGCTGGTATTGATATTTGACGGCACATATATTAGGCATAAAAAAAAGCTCTAATAATGAATATCAGCGAAAATCGTATTCTGGTCAAAAGAGAACCCATTTATATAAACCGTTTACAATTTGTACCACGAACGGGTTTATAGTTGATTTTGTTGGGCTATTTTATGGTACGGAAAATGATGCTGTCATTATGAAAAAAGTGTTACAAGATGCTAAACTTCAAACTCTATTACGTTCAAATGATATATTTGTTGTAGATCGCGGTTTTCGTGACGCCGTCAACTCTATCACCAAAGAAGGCTACGCCGTATTAATGCCAGCACTTAAAGGTAATCGAGCCCAGTTACCTACCGAAGAAGCCAACATGTCACGACAGGTGACTAAAATCCGATGGGTAGTCGAAGCTGTGCACGGGGACAATTCTCAGAAATATAATTTGCTTCATAACAATCTTGATAATAAAATACTTCCAAAAGTAATTCTGTAATGCAAAGTTGTCGGATTTTTACACAACAAATTCAATAAGCGATTAGATTCTGATGCAGGCTTAAATGAGATAATTGTTCAATACATTAAAGATCGAATGACGTTACCAAACTCTTTAAGTGAAGAGGTAAAAAAGCAGCACTGGAACCGTAGAAAAACAGCTTTTCAACGACTGGTATCATCAGAAATTTTGAATTTTCTACAACTAAATGAAGAACAATTAAAAATAATATTTACAGTTTCCTATCAGCTCTCATTTGCCATTTCATACCTGGCTGAAATAATGGACGACACGAGTAATCTCTGCATATATTACGTTAAACAATCCCCAAATATTATCAAATTAAATGTTCGTTCCAGACACGTAAATAGTAAATATTATCGCTTGTTCATTGATTATGTTCCTAATATTAAAAATATCGAAGTAATCTGAGGATATTGTTGCAATTGTCCAAATGGAAACAGGACAGTTGGATGCTGCATATATTATTTAGCTTATTATTATTTATATAGCGCTATTATTTATATTATTTGTGTCATATATTATTTAGCTCATGCGAGATATCTATCTCGCATTTTACGTCCTGCTAAAATTCTGTCTAAAACTTTTTTAAATGATGAAGTCACTATTGTAATAAATGAAAATAGCGATGATGATTGAAATTACATTTCTCATGTAACTATAATAAATAATTCTAAATAAAGTCCTCTTTAATTAGTTCCTACTATCCATATTCATATTTAGCAAATTCATAATTACTCAAAGAAGCACCTCTTTGATTTTGATCAGGTTTTGCGTGGTATAAATATATAAAAGATAGATTATATATATATATAGGTAGACATGATAATGACAGATATAAATATAATAGACAGAATTTCAACAGGACAACTGTACATGGGGTGTGGGTCAGGGCGATCGCTAGTTTCATTGCTCCACCCACTCACTAGCTGTATTTCAATGACACACTAGCCGTGTTTCCAACACACACTAGCTCTATATAAGTGTTGCTTTTTCTTTTAAATTTGTCCGGTATCAGTTTTTCTCTTTTTCTTTTTTTTTTATTTAGAATTTTTATTTTAACCTTTCCTATTTTCTTCTAAGCTATTACTCAAAAAGCGCCTCTTTGATTTTGATCATTTTTTGTGTTCTATAAGTATATAAACTAAAGAATATTATGTATTTTTTTTGGCGCGGTAGACATAACAGAACAGTACTAAAATAAAAGATTTATACTTTATTTCATTATTTTGCACAGTTGTCATTTCACGAAAACTCTAAAAAAATATGAAATATTTTTCAAAGTATCTCTCAATATACGCAATAGGTCCCATCTTTCTAGCTTTTATAGTTTTTCAGAAAAATACATTTAAAAAATAACGGCGCGCGTACGAACTTTATCGAATATCTTAAAGACAGGTCAAGATCGGGGGTCAATGACCTTGCATTTCGTATTCTTTTAGAGTGCTGATACTAGTACAAATAATAATTCAGTCATTGACCATGGGGGCCATTTTGCCCTTCTTACCTCGCTATACCCTTTGGCGCCCCCTTTGCCCTCCCCCCACTTCGCACGGCCCTGCTAGTATTTACGATTACTTTTGTTTTCTAAAGACTAACAAAAGAATTACATAAAGGTATTATACGCAAAAGCAGATCCCGCCCTCAATTTAGATTGGGGGGGGGGAGGTCATGACCCTTTTTCTTTGAGAGGAGGGGTGGGGGTCACATCACTTCATGATCAATTATTATATTGAAAGTTATTCTTAAAATGAAAGTGATATTTTTCTGATACTTTATCTAATTCATTTTTATTTGTAAATAGAAGAATTTCCCATTAGTATTCCTAAAAATATATAATTTACAGATTCCATTCAGACATCAAGCAATTGAAACGTTTCTCATTTTTTATAAATACAAAAAATGATTCATAAATGTTGTTAAGATAGCATTTTACATAATTTTTTTACATATAGATGGCAGCACTTATAACAAGCACAGCAGTAAATAATTCTTTAAAAAACTGCTATGCACGGAATGTAATACGAGTTGTTGCATTTTGTAGTATGTACGATGCTCGTTAATACTTGGTTTCTGAACAGCAACGAAAATGTCTAGTAACGTAACGATTATTTTCTAACGGGTAGAGAGATCGAAAATAATGATACTATACGGATATTCATTTTGTCGTTATTTTTACAGCACTATTAATGGAAGAGAAGACTCTGATGTCACGCCCACTCACATGACATTTATTCTACCATTTCATAGTCACTAATTATATGTAACTAAATTTCATCCAAATGCGTTCATATATAATTCTAATTTTTGTATTTGATAATGTTGTTCATGTCCAGCTCATCTCACGAGTTAAATGTGCGTACATTTTATACTTCTTCGAAATAATGTACCATTCGGCTGAACAAGCCATTAATTCCTAAAGTACTCTAATGATTTCAAATATTTTTTGGTGGTAGAGGATAAACATAAGATCATATGTGGCAGTCAGTTTAACAAAATTTTAATTAGTTTCAGAAAAATCTCATTCTGAAAAACGAAAAAATTTTGAAAAATTGTCATTATTCCAAAATAGAAAAACGCAGAAAAAATACCGCCTTGAGGAAAGTTTATTGAATAAGGATTTCAAATGTCATTAATCGGGAAGTTTCCCAGGAAACGGAATTTTAACTTCATATATTTATCAGGACTCAATCCAGTTTTGTCTTCCCTTAACGTGCTTTTCGGAAAATTAATTTTTACTTTAAAAAAATGGAATTTATATCTGAATAACATTCTCTCCTTTAAACAACAAACAGCAAATGTTTACTCCTTTAACAGCAAATGTTTCGTAATTAGATAGTAATAACATATAACGCACAAAATATTAGGCGCTTGGCACTAACGGGTTCAATTTTTTATTGGCCAGTTATGAGACAGTTATTTGTGTAAAATCTTTTGTAATATGACTATAAAATAAACTTCTTAGCCTCACATATCATTATTTTTAGTCTATTAATTATATTACTTATAATGTAATTAGTCTCTGTAAAAAAATAAATACATATATAATTTTTTAGTGGTTCATAAAACTACTAGTGTATAATACACAATTTTAAATTTTATTTCATATAAATATAGATAAAACATACAATTAAGCATATTATATTATTACAAATATTGCGCAAATTCCGCGCATTTTAGAGAACTATTTTTAATAAAAATAAAAATAAATCTGGTACATATTTAAAAAATATATAAATAATTTATTTTGACAACATTGCGTTCCAGAAAAATGTTATGATATTGATTTAATTAGTTATCGATATTAATTAATATAATTAAAGAACATTATTTATAATAAATTTTGAATATGACTGCAGATCATAAAATAAGTAAAAACAGAACATAGCCTTTTATTTCAAAGTTTTAGAACTGTTGTATTACCAATGTTTTAGAAATATAATTCTTTAAAAATTTCACATATCCAATTTTTAAATCACTTTTACATTCTGCAAACAATTCGATGTATAAACCTATTAGGCTTAATAAAGTACTTCAGTTAACCTCTTTCGAAATATGACATTGCGTTTGACTATAGAACATGTCACTGGTTTTATTCATAATTACAGAAACATTTCCACTAGTTGACAGAAAGTATATTGTGCACTGAAGCATACACGAAGAAAATATTCTAATTTGTTTTGTTCTTCGCATTGTAAGCGTTGTTACAAACTATTTCGGTGACAAGTTATTCAGTGTAAACAAGTTTTGAGAATCGAAATGAACACAGACATAACGGTTTTCACTACGTTGCATTTGTATTTCCATATTTATTGTCTCATTTTGCAATGTCTATGATGGGTGTATATTGTTTCAAAAGCAATCTGATAATGAACAGAGCAGCAGCCATTTATGTTTAATACATTTTAACAAAAGTTTTTAAATTTTATATTTTTGGAAATTTAAATAAAAATATTCATTGTGTAAAATTTGGAGATTAAAACTAGAAAATTATTCCTTAACCCTTTGCATGCGAGAGATACCCTTTTTCAATACTAGAGTTGTCAGATATCAATCGTAATGCGGGATGACAAATGCTTTGGACACGACCAATATCTAAACACAACTAATTACAGTTTATTTCGCCATTTTTAAGTCAGATTATTCGGTCATTAGATAAGACAAAGAAAATTAGATTAAAATACAGATGTCCAAAACATTTAGAGTACGAATTTACTCGGCGAACTAGTGGTCTGTATGAATCACCTCTCCAGTGCAAAGTGTTAAACCCTGAAAAGTTTTTGATTAAATCGAATAATACTAAAAAGCTGGTACGTGTTTTGAAAATATATAAAATTTAAGTTAGTTTGACATCGATATCTTCCAGCAATGTGTTACATAAAAATTTTCATTATATAAAAATTTGTGATTATAAGGTATTAATAAATATTTTTTAAAACATTACTTGCAATAAATCCTTAAAATACGGAGACCTTATTTTAGACATTAAAATGCACTAACAGAGCACTGGCTTTTATTTCAAAGTTTTAGAATTTTTGTATTACCAATGCTTTCAAAATAAAATTCTTTAATAAATATCACATATCCAATTTTCAATTCACTTTTACATTCTGTAAACAATTCGATGCTATAAATATATTAGGCTAAATAACGTACTTCAGCAAACCTGTTTTGAAATATGACATTGCTTCTGACTATAGAACATGTAACTAGTTTTAATCATAATTACAGAAACATTTCTACTACTTGACAGAAAGTATATTGCGCATAGAAGCACACACGAAGGAAATAGTATAATTTGTTTTGTTCTTTGCATTGTAAACATTGTTACAAACTATTTCGCTGACAAGTTATTTAGTGTAAACAAGTTTGAGAATCAAAATGTACACAGACATAACTTTTTCACTACGATGCATTTGTATTTCTATATTTATTGTCTTATTTTGTGATATCCTCGATGGGTATATATTATTTCAAAAGTAAGCTGATAATGAATAGAGCATCAAATATTCATGTTTAATTATTTTTATCAAAAGTTTTTACATTTTATATTTTTGAAAATTAATAAAAATATTTATTGCATAAAATTTGGAGATTTAACACCTTAACTGGTTTGCCCGAACGGCGTTCGGGTAAGACGAATTTGCTTATTTCATCATTTAAAGCTTTTTGACACCACTATTTTTTTTAAGAAACTTTACATATTATTGCAAAGCGGAAATGTTTAGACTAATTTTTACGAATATTTTATTTAAATAATAGTAGTGTGAGTCCGCTATTTTCAATTTATTGAACGGAAAAGGGTTAACCAGTTAAGGGATTAAATATAGAAAATTATACGATAACCTTTTGCACTCGAGAAGTGACTTTCTTTCACTACTAGAGTTGTCAGGTATCCCTCGTAAATCGGGCCGACAGATGCTTTGGCGCCACTAATATCTTACAGTTTATTTCGCCATTTTTATCACAAATTATTCGGCCATTATATAAGACGAAGAAAATTAGTTTAACCCATTAACGCCCGAATTATTTTCTTCGATAAAATTTAAATTTTGTATTTCCCACCACTTTTAAAAGAAAATTAACTTTTATCTAAATTGATCAAGGATTCTGTCTCGTGAAATAAGGTATAAATTTTTCTTCCTCTTTACTGGTGGGAAAACCGCTTTCTTGCTATTTTTGTAACCGTCCTCAAATGAGGACGCTGGGCGTTAATGGGTTAAAATATAAATGCCGAGAGCATTTAGAACATCAATTTACTCGGCGAACTAGTGGTCTGTGAGAATCACCTCTCCAGGGCAGAGGGTTAAACTCTGAAACGTTTTTGATTAAATCGAATAATACTAAAAAATTGGTTTATATTTTATTAAAAAATATATAAAATTTAAGTTAGTTTGACTTCGATATTATCCAGCAATGTGTTACATAAAAATTTTCATTATATAAGAATTTGTGATTATAAGATATTAATAAATATTTTTAAAATACATTATTTGTAATAAATTATAAATAAAATTTTTCACTTTAAAACACACTAACAGAGCAATGGCTTTATTTCAATTTTTAGAATTGTTGTATTACCAATGTTTTAGAAATATAATTCTTTAATAAATTTGACATCCAATTTTAAATTCACTTTTACATAATGTAAACAATTCGATGTATAAACTTATTAGGCTTAATAAATTACTTCAGTAAACTTGTTTCGAAACATGAAATGGGTTTCACTATAAAACATGTCACTGGCATAATTACAGAAACATTTCTACTACTTGACAGAAAGTATATTGCGCACTGAAGCATACACGAAGAAAATATTGTAATTTGTTTTGTTCTTCGTATTGTAAACATTGTTACAAACTATTTCGCTGACAGGTTATTCAGTGTAAACAAGTTTTGAGAATCGAAATGTACATTCAATAACTGTTTTCACTACGTTGCATTTGTGTTACTATGTTTATTATCGCATTTTGCAATATCTTTGATGGGTATATATTGTTTCAAAAGCATGCGGATAATGAACAGAGCATCAGCCATTCGTGTTTAATAATATTTAACAAAAGTTTTTAAATTTTATATTTTTGAAAATTTAAATAAAAATACTCATTGTGTAAATTTGGAGATTAAAATGTGGAAAATTATTCTTTAATCTATCTTAATTAAATTATTTTTTTCAATTAATTTTCAGCAGCAAAATTAGGCTTGAAATTCTTGAATATTTTATACGTGAATTTTTACTTTGCTTCTAAGCGTAGAACCAACTTGTGAAAAATGTCCACGCTGGGAATCGAACCCGGAACTCTTGGAATAATGCTCCAAGTTCTCTGCCTGGTATAGTGAATATAATGGAATATAATGGTAGAGCGCTTGGAGCGCTATTCCAAGGATTCCGGGTTCGATTTCCAACTTGGACATTTTTCACTAACAAGGAAGGTCTCCATATGGGCATACTCAGAAAAATCTGAAAAAATTACAGAATGTTCTTCTCATATAGTTATATATGTTTATAAAAAAATTTCGGCGGAACCTCCTTGTAACGTCCGTAAAAAAATAATAAAAATTTCGTTTATTTGGCGATTTACCTCCGGTTGGCGAAAAAACGAAATTTTGAAAAATACGCTTTTACGCTTCGAATACTTTTTAAAGAAAAAACTTTCTATGTTCAATTTATTTAAATAAGTTTAGTTTAAGTAATTTTAGTTTTCCATTTTTACTTTCTTGAAGTGTAATTTTATCATACGTTTATAGGTACTTATAAAAAAATGAAATTAATATATTTGATCATTTAAAACACAATTTAAATTTATTAAAATTGCTCCAAATTGAAAAATACACTGTTAAAAATCTGCTGCATTTTGTTGCAACGCACTCCCTTGCTTGTATAGAAAACGGTTATTTGGCCGTGAAATGGAGCTTTCTCATTGGTTGGAATAGAGATATTATATACAAGCGGTGGAGTGCGTTGCAGCAAAATGCAGCAGATTTTTAACAGTGTTGCACAAGCTATAACACCGCTAAAAATTTGTACCATTTTTTGCAGCGTCACTTCACCGCTTTTATAGAAAACGGTCAATTCACCGTGCTATGGAACATTCTCATTGGTCAGAAGAGAGATATTCTATAAAAGTAGTGGAGTGACGTTGCAGTAAATGCTGCAGATTTTTAACAGTGAAGTCAATTAAAATCAATTTTCAGATTCGTTAAAATTACCTGCTTTTGGCGAGGAAATGCACTGCTCGCCAAATCCCGCGTCGCTTTCAGCTTTTCACGCCAATTATTCCAAACTATTTTATTTTTTTACATAGCCAATAATGTAATTCCGCCGCTAATTTTCACTGATCCTTTATTACCGACATGAGTAGTTTAATTCGTATTTTTTTCAAAAAATTCTGAGTATGCCCCTAATGGAGACCTTCCTTGTAAGTTGGTTCTACGCTGACAAGCAAAGTACAAATTCACGTATTAAATATTCAAGAATTTCAAGCGTAATTTCACTACTGAAAGTAATTGAAATATTAATTAAACTAAGATATGTATTTCACCGATACTGGTTTTCTAGCGCCTCGTGTTACGTGTTAAATTTAGGCAATCTATTTAGGCCTAGAGGAGTACACATGTATTGTTTTGTAAAGATTGCACTAACCATTTTAATTATACAGCTGTTGCCGAAGTGGTAACCTCCCATAAGTAAAGCATTGATAAGGGTAGTGAGAAGAGCATTGCTGTGGAGCGCGTATTACAGTAAAACATTTTACCTATTATTTAAAAACAGTAGAGTTTGATCTCTGTGGTGCTGTCATCTAGAACTCATAAGAAAGATTTAAAGTAGCCATTAGGGTAGTTTTTGAAATATTCTCGGAGTTTTTGTGTCTCTAAACAGGGGGAACTTTTTGCCGACCCGGCAACACTGCGCGTTAAGGGGTTAAATGGTAGAGAACTTGGAGCTTTTTTTCAAGGGTTCCGCGTTTGATTCCAGGCTTGGAACTTTTTCACTAAGTTGGTTCTACGTTTACAAGCAAAGTAAAAATTCACGAATTAAATATTTTTTAACCATTTGCTCTCCATAATTTATTATAGATATTTCGATCATTAGACAAGACGCAGACAATTATTTTAAAATACTTGTGACCAGAGTATTTGGAGCATCCATTACTCAAGTGGTCAGTGAGTGTAACTTAAAAAAATATTTAGATAACAAGGTAGACCTATTTAAATGATCTTTTTCCGTGTTTTTTACAAAATTTTTAATATTTTATCACCGGTTTTTTTCAAAACAAAAATCGTTTTCTAATTGAATCAGAAAATTGTTCGGATTGAAAAATGTAAAATTTACAATAAAAATTTACTGGAAAAAAGGATAAATCATGATTGGGATGTGGATGCCCGTACATGGTGTTGCCAAAACATGATTTGCAAAATAATTTTGCCCGTGGGAAAATCAGGGACACGGTTAGTAGTGAATAAGTTTAAAATAGTAGTTAAAGGGTGTTTCAGGGATTGTACGCTTAAAGACCTGTTACCAGAATTTTCGTAAAGAAAAAAAAATCCTTATTTAACCCTTTCCGGCGCAGTGTTACTACCCCGGCAACACCTAATTTTAATTCCAAATTTACAAACGGCACCAATAATATTTTAGTAAAACTTTACTTTTACAATGACAACTTAAATCAGGGAATTCTTAATTTCTAAAAAAAACTTTTGTAAATTCCGGTGTCAGTCAACAATTTCTCATTTTACGAACAGAATTTGTTTGCGCCGGAAAGGGTTAATGAATAAATACTCCTATCCTTAGCTTTGGTGATTAGTACTTTACACAATTTTTGGGACAAAAACACATAAAATACAACAGTTATTTTCATGCAAATGATCCAAGTATTTATAGAGAGACTAAATCATAACCATACAGGCTTTAATATTGGATTCTGTACTTCACAATGTTTTATAGTGTAGGCATACATGTTATTCCCGTAATTTCCGTCGTATAATCGGCCGATCACACAATCATTTTTCGACACAGAAATTTTTTAAGAAGAAATGTAAATTATTAGATCGCCGTAAATATTTGCCTTCAATCGCTAAATAAGATTTTTGGGTCCAAAAAGAATTGTTTGATCCGCGGATTATACGCCGGAAAGTACTGTAAATAACGAACAAAATTCAAATAAATTTCATTGTAGATACATATCATAAATTTATGTACAGTGTCAGCCAAGAGTTCTTCTTACCCAGAAACCACGGGAAAGGTCCACAATCTCGAAAAACTGTAAAACATGCGCCCAGTAAATTTGAGGGGAGTGATTAAATGAGTTCGATATTGTATTCCTCGAATGTTCAACACTAGACCTTTCAATGTTTATATACAGGGTGATTTTTAATTGAAGTTATAGACTTGAAGGGTCGGTAAGGACACTGTAGTAATCATTTATTGTATAAGAATAAATAAACGCAAGTATTGCGTTTAGGTACAAACACCAGGAGGCCAACATATCTCTTTTTCATTTAAAAATTTACATTAATTCAGAAAATTCTTGTACTATACTTTATTTAAGGCATACATTTCATGATTAAATAAAGAAAAAAAAAATCTTCTTTGAGATTTTCTGTATGAAAACGAAAATTTTTTGACAGAAATTAATTAAAAAAAATAATGACAAACAAACATAATAATTCATTTCGATTATTGCCCTTGTTTGACAGATTTGTCGGTTTTGCATTTTCTATTTAATGAAAAAAATTCGATTTCATACTAGACAGTTTCACAGAAGAACATGGCAATCCAGCCCTGTACGTATTACATCTTGAGTAAATTTAACCCTAAGATAATTAACCCTTTCTACTTGAGAGGTAATTTTTATTGACCACTAGTGTCCCGCGATATTAGGGCTACAAATGCTCGGGACATCAATATTTCAAATTAATTTTCCCTTTATCTAATGGCAGTTCAATGCTGGATAATAGAGCAGCTTTAGGGAGTTTCTTAATTGATAACAACTTCACACCCAGTCTGCGTAATTGAGTAATATTAAGTTGTAAAGAGTCGTTGGGAGAAAGTATAAATATTGATTAATTACTTAATATGAAATTTAAAAAAAATCACAGAGAAAAATATAAATTTTAAACTTAAACATTTACAATTAGTAGAATAAATTAAAGTGAAGATTCTGATAATAATTGTAGAAATAAAATTACTACAAAAAAGGAAATATAGAAATAAAAAAATATAAGTTAGCACTTGTTCATAAGTTACCCTTAGCAGGCAAGGACAGTAAAAGCTGTTAAAGGAGACGTTAAAAGCAACATTTACAAAAATGGAACTAAAATGAGGAATATATCTTTTTTTTTTCTTAAAAATATAGAAAGGTAAAGTCTCTTTTTTATATTAAAACATAAACGCATTTAAAAAATGTGCAATTATTGTCAATAAGCAGTCTGATGTGGTGAACCAAGAGCTCACTCCGTATCCACAAAATAGGAATATCAAGGATGTTTGAGGTTTTGGGGCTGGAAGTTGTCGTGGCCAGATACCTCCGCTGCGATTTAGATAGGGAGGTCAAAAATAATTTTAATGATCGAACAATCTGTGATAAAAGATAGTGAAATAAACTATAAGATATTAGATGCATCCAAAGCATTTGTCGACCGTATTTATAAGGGATAACTGACAATACTGTTGGTGAATGAGAGTCAATTTTTGAGTGCAAAGGATTAACATTTGGTTAAAAGTTTCGGAGTATGACGCTTTAAAATTTTGAACTGTCGATTTCAATTTCACATTTAACAGTTGCAAGACAGATTGATATCTGGGTAATATTCTTGTATTCTCCAACATTGAACTTTTCATTACTAATCCTGATTTTGACATAATATTTCTATTATTTGGTTAATTCAATCTTAGGATATCTATCGGGAAGTAATTAGATTAAAATATTTTGGAAGAATGCATTCTAAGATTTAGAATTGTTCATTTTACATTCACTATAATTATTGGAAGGCAGACTGCAGTTCGGTAAGTATCGTAATTTCGCAAAAAAACCTGTGTTATTTTGTTCAAAAGATGGGGAAAGGGGGGCGTGTCAATGTTGACAATGATAGCATTGGTAAATGGTAGTAATCCGAAATGATAAGCCTAATAAAGAGGTACTTAAAAAAAGATTGTGAAGCGCAATGATAAATGATTAGGAAATACATAATTAAAATATTTATTTTAAAATTATACTCACTGTTTATATTTTTGTTGGTGCTGGTCGACGATGATAGAGTAAAAAATTTTCTTACAATGTCAAAATTTTACATAAATCTTAATCGTCATTTTTAATTTATAAGTAAGTAATACTCTTTGAAACATGTGAGTTAGTAAGCTAACATAAGCCCCAAACAACAATAAGGTCATTTGCTTATCAATTTTCAATTTTCAATATGATATTTGTTACTACAAAATAAAAATATTTTCTTATTAGAACATTAAATTCCATTTATATGACACAAACATCCGTTTTATTTTCGACGAATTATAATTATAAATAAATTTGATAGAAAGAATGTTTTTTAACAACAAATGCTTCACATATAACTATTTTATTGTGACGCGACTGAAAACACTAAAAACTATGATATCTAAGAAAAAAGTTTTGAATCTGCAAATAAATTAGAGCTATACATAGCGGAAGAAAATATTTTGATATTCGTATTTATTTATAGACTCCTTGAACTTTTGTTGCTGAAAAACTCGATAGAGTTATGGGAAATATAGTTTTTATTTTCAAAAGCTTGTCTGAAACGATATAAAATAAACTCGAAAAATAATCCAAAGTATTTTTCATGTCTATGATTAAAACTTTTTTGAAAAGTTATTCTAAATTACGTGGCATGAATATCAACAATTTCTGAAAGTATTTACTTTTAGATTATTTGAATTTTCATCTGAATAAACTTTGAAAATTCCGTCTGCCAGAGGGATTTTATACAAGTCAAATAAGCTTCGGTGGCACAAGAAGTATTAAAATCGTTGTCAAAATTTAAAGGAAAAGCACAAAACTTTTTTCTACATTTACAATTTTTATAATGTATCGTATACTGATCTTAGAAACTTCATTTGTAAACAGTTTTTTGCATAATAGAAAATCTACAGAGGCGTCCCCAGTAGCAAACTAATATTGGTCCAATGTTGCGCCAATATTTTATTTATTGGAAATATTGCAAATAAAACATCAATATTGCCCCAATATTCGGATGTTACTCTTGTAAGGTTCTCTCACAATTTTATCAAAATCATGAATTAAAGTATATATAAACACTTGGATAAAATTTAGTTACATATAATAAATGAGCGTAAAATGTTGGAGTAGTGTGAGTGCGCGTTGAGTCTCAGTCGTGTATTCCCATAACCCGGGAGCATTTTCAGAAAGAATCACGTTTTGAGCACCTCATCGCCAGAACAACGATTGGCGCGGAGATGAAGTGAGTACTACGCATCCTTTCTTGTTTGTGACGTCAAACACCTAGCGAATAGCAACCCTTCCTTCTGCAAAGAGTTCGCGCTTATTGTTCATTTGTATTTCCGTAAATGTTATCAAGCAAAGTCTATAATATGAGGAAAGGTTATTCACCGTTGTTTACGATTAACACTAGAACCGCGGTGACGGGTCATTTTGACCCGTACCAAAAGAACAGGCGTCTTTTGAAACCAGAAATTTCTTCGCAGAATAAGTTACATATGTTCCGATTTAAAATAGTTAAAATAAATAAATTAAATAGTTTATTTAAAATTTCTGGTGTAAGATATTTTATATGAAATTTGAATAACATATCCCGCGGTTCTAGTGTTAAAACATAGTTTAAAACAAAGAGCTTTTTCAGATTAAAATGCTTTAAATTTCACAGCACATCTAAACATAGTTTTTTTTTCTCAATTCAAAAATATTATTTCCTTAACTCGCTATGTTCGAAGAAATTGAGAAGTTAATTAAAAACAGTAGTAAAGATTCGCTTGTAATAAATATAACTCTATTAATCATATGTTTTATGACGCATTTGAACTTAGTTTATTTTGTGTTTGGCGATGCAGCTAGCTGAACGTTCTCGCTTTCGCCAACTCGCCAAGGCTGGTGTTCAAAACGTGATTCTTTCTGAAAATGCAACCTGGGAGAACATGTGCCGGACCTGATAGACCCAGGGTACGTATGATATTTTTTACAATTGTCACCATTATTTTTTTAAGGATTTTTTTTCTTCAACATATTTTATCGCAGAATCTGTAACAACTGCATTCGACTAAATAAGACACAGAATATTATTTGTATTTTTATTGGAACAAAAAAATCACTTCTTTAGGTATGCGAACATCTTTCCGTGTTAAAAAAAGTTACAAACTTAATTTATGAGTAAAAGTGTTTGTACAAGTGTGAGAATGTTATAAATACCCACACTTGCACGAATGAAATTTTCTTTCGATTTTCACTTAATTTGTAATGCATAATGTACTATTGTAAAAAAATAAATTAAATTTCAAAAAAAAATTACTAAACTACATTGTGAAAGATAGTTAGATTCACGGACTTCGAAATTTGAATAAATGATTTAAAAAATAAAATTATATGGTTTAAAATTTTGGATTTTTTTTGTATATATTATCGACACCCTGGACCTACATTGCACACTTGTAGTATACTTAATAAATAATTTTTTTGATACTTTTCTTTTAAAATATTTTCCTCGAGTTCTAATAAGAATTAAAAAAAGGTAAATCTAAACAGTAATTGCCGAAACGTCAGTGAAGGCTTACTTTGGAGACACGAAATTTTTTGGCTTCTGTCTGTCAGTCTGTCAGTCTGTCTGTTCCGCGATAACTAACGCAAAAAACATTCGATTGGCTTGAAATTAAGTGGGTATGTTAGTGAGGCACTGGGATTAAGCTGTATAGTTTTTGTTAGATTTGATTCATTCGTTCGCAAAATATAGGATATTTTATTTTGCGCAATAATGCTTTTCTATGGCAAATCCAATGATTTTCAAATTTTTTCATTGAGAGAAAATGACGCATTTCATTAATGGAATTCAATGATAAATAACAACTGAAATTTACCAGTTAAATTATTCGTATTGTTTTGAAATTTTGTGCATGCATTTGTCAGATTTTTAAAGTTATTACTGTAAATTTTGGAGATTTTGTATAAATGTGATCCAATAATATAAACTAATTTGTTTTAGAGATTTACTTATTTAAAATGTATTTATTTCATTTTCTTTATTCTCTCTTAATGGTTGCTAAGCAACCATTCATCCTAATCCTTATTATAATTTAATGCTATAAATTTGAAAGCGTATACGAAAATTTAAATGATGTCAAAGTCAAAACTAATGAATTAATTAATGTCTTTGTATCTTTGCTGATAAATACAACATAGCCCAGAAAAGAATATAGGCTATGTTTTATTAACTTTATTCAAATATTCTCCTTAATAACTCAAAATTTCCTTCTTTTTCATAAAGAATCAAGAGTGATTTTTTTAGATAAAATTTAACCGATTTCCTTTATCGTTGCCAAAAAAAAAAAAAAAAAAAAAAAAAAAAAACTGGAATAATTTTTCAACGTCAATAAGTTTCAATTGCGCAATTTCCATTCGAAAAATTAAACTAAGAAAAAATAAATATGACGTCAGAATTAAAATAAAAATAAAAATATTACTTTGTTAAATATTAAACACGGAAATTTGTTTCGTTAATAAGAATTTTTCTGACAAAAATGGGGGCATAATTAGAAGTAAAAGAAATAAAAAAAATTATATTTTTAACAAATATTTCAATTGGTAAAATTTGACGTCATAGTTGAAATAAAACAGGTATTTTATAGTTGTCGTTAAAAATACAAGAAACATGGACAGCAATAACTCATAAATAATGACATCATTGCCGAAACTTCAGTGAAGGCTTATTTTGGCGACGCAAAATTTATTGTTTTCCATCTCTCAGTCTGTTCTTCTGTCCATCTGTTCGTCCCCGATAACTGCCACAAAATGCAATCAAAACTTCTTTTTTTCGTAAACAAAATTGTAAAACCCTAGATTACTGAGTTTACACTTTCAAAAGTTCCTGATACATCAGATTTAGGTGTTTTTGGTGGGCAGGTATCTAGAAGTATGAGGATAATGAAAAATGCTTATTAAAACTGCCGCTTATCCTTATAAATCAAAATGTAGAAAGAAATACAAGATATACGATAACCATCAGCAGATTGATAGAAAATTAGAAATTTAAATTTAATGAGACTACGGGGGGTTCTGGGGGGCGGAGCCCCCCTGAAGAAATCCACTGTGGTATAATAAAAAACAAAAATAATAGATCATGAATTTTTCAGAATATTCTAACATAACTAAATCTTTAATTTAAAGGCTTTTGATGGCTTAAAATTTCTTATTCTTATTTCCTTATTCTTATTTTCTTATTCTTATAAATAATTACGTAATTCGAAAATTTTAAATTACAGTTTCCAGGAAGGTGAACATTACGCTAAGTGAGTTTAAAAAAAAAAGATGTGAAAAGCTGACGTTGAGGCTCTTGATCTGCAGATTTACTAGTATTAATTTTTATAATGTTTTATGCAACAACTGGTTATTGGTCGATGTTTCGTGCTTTTTTCTAGTTAGCATAATTTCAAAACCTCTCTGTAAATTGTGAAAAATATAATAGGACATATCACAAATGCCAACAATAAAGCTTGTAGAGAACAATTATTTTTGTAAACATTTACATTGCTGGAATTTTATTAACATTAATTTGTCAGAGAAATAAGAAGTAACAAATAGATTGCATTATCACGAATTGTTATATATTAGAATTCGTCTTTTACATGCAGTTTGGAGAATAAATTACTTTTTGTCAAATGTTTGAAATAATAATGTATGTATGCTAACAATCAGCCGCGTATTTTAGTATTATATTAAAGTTAAAAGTTGAATTAACACTAGAAAAACGGTAAGTTTTATACAAGTTGTATGAAAAATATTTAACACGAGAATTTTTATATAAAACTGTTTATGTTACTTAATTAACTATTCTTTCCTTTGTTTCTTTTAAACATATTTTTGAAAGAAATTTATAGTTCGAACCGAAATATATTCACTTAGTAATGGTCAAATTGGCCTCTTGCCTTCATTCTAGTGTGAAATTTCAAATAATGTTACTTCAGCACAATGTGGATGGTAATTACGTTCATGGACAGCAGGGAATTTGAAAACATGATTTTATATAATACATGTTTTTAAATTGTTAATACCTTTCATTATTCTGAACCTTTTGTATATATTTCATCAACACTTACTCTTGTAATACATTTTATTGAATCATTTTGATGGACGTTTTCACATGTCATATTTTTCCTCGAGTCTTAATGAAAATTAACAAATAAATCTAAAAAGAAATATTAATTTCTAAAGTGTTTTGTACCGCTGATTACCGTTCTGTCATTCGCACTTTTAACCCTTATCATATCTGCTAACTTCTTCCGCTTTTTCAGCCCGGAAAAATTTTACAGTAAATTTTGCTATTTCAAATCACCGTAATCTGCTGAATAAACAAGGCAAAAATTTCTGTTACATTTTTCCGGGTCCAAAAATCACAAGAGTTGGCAGCTATGCTTAAATGCATAGGATAGAACGCGTTCGAAAAAATGCGCAATTCAAAGAATCAGAATTCATACCAGAAAAATCTAAATAGTAATTTTTTCTTTATTTAATTACGAATGGTCTGTCATTAAGTGAAGCAAAAATTGCTCTTTTAATTTTCTGGTGAGAATACGGAATATGTGAATAACTCCCCCCCCCAATAAATCGGGAACACTTATGGCAGCGGTTCCCAAACTTTTGAACTCGCGGAGCCCTTTTTGGAAAGAATTTCTGAGGCGGAGCCCCTGAACTGAAAGCTTTTAGTAACGAGGAAAAGGAATTCTTTTTTAACCGAGCGATGTTCAAGTAGCACTGTTTGAGAGTTAATGACATCCATTTTTAAAATAAGAAATATTCTTTTCGAATTTCCAGTAAGAACGCGGAATTAAAGATTAAAATGGTAACCATGTTTGGATTATCCATTCCATTGGTGCTTGCGTAAAACTATTATTATTTATGAGAAAACCACACACACACACACACAGAAATAAAGATAAGTTGTACAGTTTTCTTTTACACAGAGATACTTCTAAATAATTCCAGTGGGCTACTCGCGAAAAAAAGAATAAAATGCATAGTTCCGCCACCCATGAGTAATTTTGAAACACGTTTTCGCTAGTCCCACCTACCCGTAATAGAATCATGCGATTATGGAATATTTTTTCGTTCTTTTTTAAGTTTCTAGTACTTTTAAACATGAAACAGAAATGAATCTCTTCTCTTTTTTTGAACCATTTTCAAAAAATACATTTAGAAGTAGCCCACCGTTTTAGTGTTTTAATGGGCGTGGCAAAATCTATAAGCTGTATTGTTAAATGTAGCATTGTTAACACCTTGAGGACGAATGACACGTATACGTGCCGAAAAAAGGCTTAAGAATCCTTGTTTATCCCCACCAGTAAAATTTTACTGTAAAATTTGCTTTATTTAGTCGGAGCATTTTTTCGATTTAATAAGACACAAATTTCTGTTTTTAAAAACCGGCGACAAATCATTAAAAATTTCGTAAAAGACTTTCTTCGCGAAGGAGTTAACTTTTTTGAATATTTTAAAGTATTTGGTTATTAATTATAGTTTTGAAAGAAAGTTTCTTTCGTCATTGTTTTTGACTCAAAATAGCAATGCAATTAAAAACTACACATGTTAAGCGAACTGAAACTAGTAGAAAAACTTTAATAACACAATGGGATACATATATGGGATTAAATTTATATTACGGTATTTACTCGTTGACAAAAAGTCTAAGCAAGGGGTGTAGCTGAGCAAAATTTTAAATTCTTAATGTGATGACAAGAATATATTTTTTTAAATTGCTACAGAATTATTTTTTATTGGAAAATGCGGCAGAGAGCTATTAAAACAAAATTTTAAAGAGGGGTTGTAAAGTGATAGAAGATGCCAAAAAATCGTTTTCATCAATGTCAATTGCTTATAAAATTAAGTACAATTATGTAAAAC
Source organism: Maratus speculifer (assembly GCA_964019185.1). Taxonomy (NCBI): domain Eukaryota; kingdom Metazoa; phylum Arthropoda; class Arachnida; order Araneae; family Salticidae; genus Maratus; species Maratus speculifer. The sequence goes on from OZ025300.1 coordinate 237,899,927, forward strand.
AGCATAGAAAATTAAAACAATCTAAGAAATTATAAAAATAAAATTAACAGATTAAAGCAATTAATGTTATAAAAAGAAAGAATCTATATACAAAACGTACATAACTATTAAATGAATTTAATGAGGGTTTTATTAAATGATAAAAGGTACAAAAAGGGGTCATTTTATTCGACAAACGATGCTGTACAATAAAAAACAGTATAGAAAATTTAAGTATGCAAATAACATAAACAGATTAAAGAATTTAAATTTTTATATAAAAAAGAAATACATATATATATACACAATGTACACAAATATAATAGGAATTTAATAAGGTGCTGTAAATGATAGAAGATGCAATAAAAATATGTTTTTAGCGACAAATATTATTTTATTATGAAAAACAGTATAAAAATGTTTAAATAATTAAAAAATAATACAAATAACATAAACAGATTAAAAAATAAAGATATAAAAATAAAAAGAAATAACACACAAGTGAATCTAGTTAGGGATTTTAAATGATACAATATCTCTTAAGAAAATACGTTTTGAGCAGCAGACATTGTTTTAAAAATTAAATACATTTAAAACTAGGATTGAAGATTTAAATAAGTAAAATTTAATAAAAATAAAATAAACAGTTTAGGAAAATTAAAATAATACAATATGCAATATGCAATATATCCAAATATTATATGCCGATAATTTTTTTTTCCATAAAGTTTTACGAATAATAAATAATAAAAGTTTAGTGTGAAAAATGTTCTTGAATTGTTTTGCACTGTTATTTGTGTAAGTGGAGAATTCAGCTTCACACAGATATGTCGTTGAAAATGGGAGTAAAATTAATTTTGCTCCGTCTAACAAGATTTTGTATTTATCTGTCAAATGATATCAAAATTCAGTGATGCTGACAAGATTCAGTGACTTTGAAAAGAGAATCGTTTTGAGAAGTTAAATTAATGAAAGCTTCGTTTTCCTTAGGGCTTAAGCTGTATGATTTTGTTTTTACACTGAATGGATTTAGTATACGCATTTAAAATCGTCCAGCATCTTATTTTGAGCAGCTGAAAAGTAATGCTCAAATGAATCTATCAGAGTTTCGAGATAACCTTGAATACTTTTCTGAAAATTTGTTCAGAAATCGTGTTACTAAAATAAAATTAAGTATAAACATATGAATATTTGAAGCTGCAAAGAACAAAACTATTTCTCTTTTTTGTTCGGCAAGCAGAGTTAACAGCACTGAAGGACCTTTTTTTTCGATTCACGTTCTGCATTCGATACAGAATACTACTTTTTGTAGCTTATTTTAAATAATCAATTGATTTTGTAGCTTATTTTAAAATAAAAAAAGAATTAATTATAAACATATGAATATTTGAAGCTGCAAAAAACAAAACTATTCTCCCTTTTGTTCGGCAAGCAGAGTTAACAGCACTGGAGGGACTTTTCTGTTCGATTCACGTTCTGCATTCGATTCAGAATACTATTTTTTGTAGCTTATTTCAAATCGAACTTTTATAACACATTAAATGCAGAAACATAAAATAAAACAATTCAAACCAAAAATATTATACAGAAAATCGGTACATGTATAATGCGAATATTAAAATAGTTTTGAAATGTATTATTGTATTTTTTCAACCCAGTTGCAGATACATTTATTTTTTTACACACACGAACAAAAATTCCTACATGCTTTTAAAAATCTTTCACTTGCAATATGCTAATTTTTTTTCATGTTTCGTTTATTTTCCTGGAACGCCGCGGAGCCCCTGGAAAGTTCAGGCGGAGCCCCAAGGGCTCCGCGGAGCACACTTTGGGAACCTCTGACTTATGGTATCGAAAATGATACAATATGCATTTAAGGAATTAATATCATAATTTCGAAACATCTCTACGGAAATTACGGAAAATGCGAAAGAGCTCACTATGAATGCCAACAATAAAGCATGAAAAAACCACCATTTCTATAACCGTTTACATTGTTATTTTCAGTTTACATTTATTTACTAGAGAAATAACAAGTAACAATCAGATTACACATTCATGAAATTATACAAATTAGAATAAGTCTTTGACGTGCAATTTAGAGGAACAGATTACTTTCTATCAAATGAAATAATATTGCAGTTGTGTTAACAATAAGCCGCATATTTATGTGTATTATTAAAGTTAAAAATTAAAATTAATTTATAATACCGTAAATTCGGGTGTATAAGCCGCAGGTTAAACAATTCTTTTTCGACTCAGATTTTTTTAAGAAATAAGTGAAACTACTTAGATCGCCGTAAATATTTATCTTCAATCTCTAAATAAGATTTCTGGGTCCAAAAAGAATTGTTTGATCCGCGGCTTATACACCCGAAATTACGGTAATATCACTGAATTACTTTGCAAGGGGTAGTTAAGTTCATGGATTTCAGGAAACGTGAATACATGATTCTATGTATTACATGTTTTTAAATTTTGGAATACTTTTTGTATCATTTCATCAACATTGTAATACATTTAAAGAACCATTTTTATGGGCTTTTTTTTTCACTTGCGATAGCTTTCCTTGAGTTCGAATGATAATTAAAGAAATAAATTTAAAAAGCTATATTAATTTCTAAAAAGTTTCATGCATGAACTAATTATCGCTCTATGTTTCGTGCTTTGTCCTAATTAGCATAATTTCAAAATCTCTTTCTGTAAATTCTGAAAATTGCGAAAGGACATATTACAAATGCAAACAACAAAGCGTGTTGAAAACCCTTATTTCTCTATACATTTACATTGTAAGAATTTTGTTTACAATAACTCGTCAGAGAAATAACAAGTAACAATTAGATTGCATTACCATTAAGTGATAGAAATTAGAATATCTTTTACGTGCAGTTTAGTGGAATAAATTATTTCTGTCATGTATTTGAAATAATAATGCAGTCATCCCAAATTTAATCACGTATTTCCGAGTATTTTTAAAGTTTAAAATAAAATTACATTTGAAATAATGTTACTGAATCAAATTATTAGGGATGGTTAAGTTCGGGGACTTCAGGAAATCTGAATACCGCTTTTATATAAAGTGATGGTTATTATATTTCTACAAATAATTTCTTCATAAAATATGACAAATATTTCATTTGTAAGAAGAACTTATGCTTAATCCTTTGAGGCGTACGTAACCTTATTATTTAATCAGTTCGACTAATGAAGAGTGATTTTATGTCATTCCAATAAGAACTATATTAAATACTAGCTGACCCGCCCGGTGTTTTCCAGGTCCGTGATAACCATAATGAATTAAAAAAAATCTATAATACTAACAAAAAAAATCTAAAAGCACGAAAAGTCAAATTAGAATTACTTCGAAAATCGCACAAAAATTGCATTAAAAATATAATATTAAAATCGATGAAATTCAAAATTCATAGCAGACAAAATTTAATAAATTAGTTTCAAAGCTTGAAACAATTTTCCTTTTATAAATGTCAAACATAGCGGTAAATGCGAAAAAAATGCTAAAAATCGCATTAAAAAATTCGTTTGAAATTCGAAATCGCTCCACGAATTCCGAATAAGATTTGTTTTAAAGAAAACTAAATGTACTATGTCAAGTTAAAATAATGAAACCGTATTCCTTTCACTAATGCGGATAAATCGTCTCGAAACATAAAAGTAACGCTAAAAATCAACTAAAAAATAAAAAAATAATTTAATTAAAAATTAAAAAATAAAAAATCTAATAAAAAAAAATCGAAAATAGGGATTTGAAGTGCAAAACTTCATATACAGTATTACCTTCCCTCCAAATTTTTTTAACTCTACGTGCAGCGGTCTCTTCAGAACTGCTCTGACACACTTTCAAACTTCTCTCTTTATTATTATAGAAGAAGAAGATTAAAGAGAAATATAGGGGAGAGTGGGGATACTTGAGCACAGGGGATACTTGAGCCACCCCTATTATTTCTACAGTTGGTAAATTTTTCTCTCTAAAACTGGCAATATGGTAACATATTTATATTTCTGAACATGTAAAAAAGAAATCACATACCTTGGTACTATTTTGAAAATATGGTGATTAATAGTTGTTTATCTCCATCTAAAGTAAATATTTAGGTGCATGATTTTTTTTATTTTTTTGTTATCAAAGTTTCGTTTAAAGTGCAACAATATATATAAATTTAATAAGTATAATCTCAATTGTATTTTGAATCGAAAATAGCTCAAATAGCTGCATGCTTTACTTAGTAAAACTCTGATAAACAAAAATAGTGGTAACGGGGATACTTGAGCCAGTGAGATTGGGGATACTTGAGCCATGGCTCAACCATCCCCACTAGGAAATTAGCTATGGTTAAAATAAACAAAAAATAAAATTACGTCCTTATATTCACTAATAGATTTTTTCTGGATAAAAGGATAATTTTTTTTTCTTAAAAAAATAATGACTTAGAAAAAAGAATGTTTAAAAATGTATTTTTTAAATGAAAATATCCATTTGGTTTTTCATTTTGACTAACAAAATAATCTGTCTGGATAAATATAAAATAATATTTAATACTTTAATTAGTTAGGTCCAACATATTAAATATTTATTTTTTAATATAATATATTAAGATTTATATTTTATACGGAAATTGTAACCTCTGATTATGAAAAATTATCAAATTTTCATTTTCAATATTTTATTTTGTTCTAAGAAATTATAAAAAAATTTTAAAAATTAAAATTTAAAAAGTGACTCAAGTATCCCAATCTTCCCCTACTATGAAATACAAGGTCTAAAATTCGATTGTTAGGGTTCGTACGCCTTTGAAATTTTGCGGAACAGAAATTTTTTCGTAACCAGTTCTTTCTTATACACATATCCTTTAAAAAATTTAATATTGCCTGTAACTTTTTTAATCACAGAAAGGACTTCTATTGTCCCCAACAGAGGGCACTACTGAGTTACCATGTAGGTAAAAGAAAAAAGATGTGTGGTTTTACAACCATTCTGAATTTGTTCTTCATACATGTTGCCAAAGAGCTGAAAAATCTTAATTCTAATTTCAATTGGTTTTGAAGGTATTTATGCATCATATTTTATCATTCTGTAAAATATTTGTGCAAAAATAAAGCGAAAAAAATTACTTTTGTAGGTATTTTTCCGTACTGGCTCAAGTATCCCCTCCATGGGAATACTTGAGCCACGATGTAAAAAAAAGTAAAAATTAATTAGACAGAAAAATAGTTCAAAGTTAATTGAAAGCGGCTTTCATTTGAAGAAAAATTATCAAATTTTCATTTTCAATATTTTATTTTGTTCTAAGAAATTATAAAAAAAAATTAAAAAAATTAAAATTTAAAAAGTGACTCAAGTATCCCAATTTTCCCCTACTATGAAATACAAGGTCTAATATTCGATTGTTAGGGTTCGTACGCCTTTGAAATTTTGCGGAACAGAAATTTTTTCGTAACCAGTTCTTTCTTATACACATATCCTTTAAAAAGATTTAATATTGATTGTTTAGCTTCGATTTCTTTCTTAAAAAAAGTAATAATGGCAACATTCCTTTAAAAATCCCTCAACCGTACCAACCAGGATTGTTTGTTTCATTTATTATCCCATTCGGGACGAGTGTTTTTGTGTTGAATTTTTATTGATTTATCACCAATTTTTCATACAGGAATTTTTGCGTAATTGAATCTTGAATATGATCGGATTAAATAAAGAAAAATCTGCAATAAATAATTTTTGATGAAAGAATAAAGCATTTAGAGCACCTTATGAGGCACATATAGCAGTCGTTCGCCCACGGCCACGTTCGCCATACTTTTTAAATTGCACAAATCTTCGATAGTTGTTTCTGACATACAAGAAGTACGTACATTGATCCTTATTGATTTGATTTTGCTTGCTTTATTTAATATTTTTGTGCGAGAAAAATTTTATTGGAAGTTTATGTTATAAAATTTAGACTGTTTTTTAAACTTTTACGCGCTTTTTACAATAGTATTATGAAAATACTATGAAAATACTTTTTACAATAACTATGAAATTATTCAAAAAATTAAAATTCTGAGCTTCAGGTGCATGAGGAGAGATATTGGGCCACTCTCATAAAAATTTTGAGCGTCGTACGTGCAGTAGATTTTTCTAGCCATCGCACACACATACACGCAGACAGAGCGATTTGTTATTTTATTAATATAGATAAGGAAAAAGACACATTTTGCCGCCGAAGTTAAAATTATAAAATTTTATCAATGTCTTGTTCAAATTAAGTGGGATAAAATATATCCCACCGCTTCTCAAGAGATAAATATTTTTATGAAATAAAAACAGAATTTCTTTATATTTATACTACTTGCAAATACTGTATATTACTTTTCATTAATTTCCAAGCAGTTTTTGCGGCATCTATTTATTATTCACAGATTGGATTTATTTAATATCTTTCATGGTTTTACTCGACAAAAATAAATATGGCAAATGCCAACTTTCTAGATATACGCAAGAATAAATATTTACAGGAATATTACGAAAAAAATCGTATTATTTTCAGGCAATGGAAATGAATTGATAAAAATTGCACCTTTCAAAATACGCTATTTAACTGTTATCAGTATTTAACGAATAGTTTATATTTATACTACTTGTAATTATTATACAATTCTTTTCATTAATATTCTAGCAGTTTTGCGACATCTGTTAATAATTCACAACTTGAATTTATTTAATATATTTTATGGTTTTACCAGACGAAAATAAATATGGTAAATTCTAACGCTCTAAATATATGCAAACATACGTATTTACAGCAATATAACGAAACAATTCTTATTAATTCTCATACAATGAAAATGAATTGATAAATTACACCTTTCAAAATATGCTCTTCAGCTATTATTTGTATTCAACGAATATTTTTTTCTTTAAATATTTGGCAGTCGATAGACTGTGACTAAAGCCCTGGGTAAAATACACGTCTAAAGTAGTAAGTACTAATCTCAGTTGCGTGATTAACAATCATAAAAATACAACAATCTGTGATGTTATCGGAAGTTGTTTTATTTTATGGTATTTTCTAACATACAAAAGAATTTGCGTGACCGCGATAATGATAAGTGAAATAACTGTTGATAGGAAATGTTGCTAAATCTAGCAGATTTTCTGTACAAAAATTTCGAATTTTTTTCAGATTTTTTAAACGCCTTTCTTAGCTTTTTTCTACGGCATTTTTTGTCTATTTTTAAATTTAAGGAAATAAATCGAAACTTAACATACACGTTTTAAGTTGAATGTTTATTTTTTTACATATAACAAATGATAAATTTACATCAATTTATCACCAATTTACAATATCTATTGATGGCTATTATTTTTATTCTTACTGCATGGCTACCAACTTTTCGGACTTTTCGGACCAGAAAAATTTAACTGAATATTTTGTTTTATTTAATCGGCGGCCTACCCCTTTATTTTAATGGAAGTAAGTTATAATCTTAATCCTAACTTTATTTTAATCCATTATGTGCACATTTATAATTTTTAAAAATTTTAATTTTTCTCTTTTTAGAGCGACCAACAGCTTCTTCCAACAAAATTGAAAAGTGCTTGTGCATTCGGTTTGTCTGTCCGTCTGTCCGCTCTCTAAATCCCGTAGATATACTCGGATTGCTATGAAATTTTTATACGTTATTGAGGTTTACCCTAGTACAAGTCCTATTGAAAATGAAGTTTGTACCATGATTAGTTTATCTACAGGGCGAATCAAAAGTTTCCCATTACATTATGTCTTATGGGGAAAAATGGTTAATATACTCGGGTTGCCAAGAAATTTTAGGACGTTATTGAGGTTTGCCCTAGCACGAACCCTAAAAAAGTATTCAAGTATGTTTCCATCTAATAGTATGAATTGCTGAAAAAGAAATTTCAAGCTACTAGGTATTTTCTTGCTAAGCTACATTTTCCCTTTATATGAACTGACTTATGAAATACAGGGCTGTTCTAATGTACTGGAATACATATTTGGGTATATTTGGTTATACACTATCATTTCCCTAAATAAAAAAGTTTTGTTAAAGATTTCATTAAGTGTTGGAAAGTGCTTCATAATCTATGCTTAACACATGATTTTTCTTACTTGTTTTCTTAAATTAAATAATTTATCTATATTTTAACTTTCTCCCAATAGCTTTTTATAACATAAAGTTTCTTAATTATAAAGACTGGCGTGAAGTAGTTATCAATTAGGTAACACCTTAAAGCTGTTAAATACTGTTCAGATGATTTGCAATGATAAAATCTACAATAAAAATTTTTTAAAACTAAAAAAAAGAAAAAAATGCGGAAAATGTTGGCAACTATATTACTTGTGTTACTTTTTTTTTTTTTTTTTTTTTTTTTTTTTTACCATATATTTTAACAACATTCGCAACAGAAATATTCTAAAAAATTATTTTTATTTGTATTTTTATTTATTTGTTTTAGAAATATTGGAGCGCATACGATATAAAACAAGTTGGAAAATGCACGTGAAGCGTAGCAAATGAGGTGCGTTCGTACGATAACGAAGTTTTAAATATATCACTCTCATATATAAATCTCATAAAACTGTAAATAACTACAATTAAAATGCGCACCAAACAATATTCTCCCTGTACCACTATGCAATGGAATACTTTTGTGTGGCCTTGTAAATCAATAACAATCTTACAGTAACCAATCTTACACTAACAATAATCAATTCTTTGCACCACAGATTATGGAAAATGTATATTATAATATGTACTTCATAGATGCATATCAATTTTATTACGTTCGAATAAGTGTAACACCATTAAAATGCATTTGAAACATTTTCCCCCTTTAACCGTAATGTAAAGGAATACTTTTGATTGTCCCTGTAATTGAACTATGCATCCGATTTTGATAAAATTTGAAATAACTCGACAAAATTATGTAATAATTACGTATTTAAAATTTCAAAGGATTAAATTGCATTTGAAACTTTTTCTCCATTGACTGTAATGTAACGGAATCTTTTTGATTGTCCCTGTAATTGATCTATGCATCCGATTTTCCTAAAATTTGAAATGACTCGACAAAATTGTGTAATAATTATGCATTTTAAATTTAAAACGATTCAGTTGGATAGTTTTTGCGTTGTTATATGCGGACGGACGGACAGACAGACGGACGGACTGAACGACAACAATAGGTGCTACGTTTTTACATAATTGCGAACGCACCTGAAAAGCAGCAAATGGCAGTTGCGTATGCTCGAGTTTACCCGGGATAATAATTAATAGCAATACATTAGGAGCGAGATTTCCGCGTTTTTGTTCACCAGTATTTTATTAGGGAAAATGTTGTTCTCTTAACCACTTAACTGATTCATATATTTTGAAAAACAAATAATAAATGACTTTTATTTTTCGTCGTTTACAATTTTTTCGAAAACTTTTATCATCGGTTTTTCGAAACAAAAAATCTTTGTCTAATTCAATCAGAAAAATATTCGGATTCAATAATGCAAAATTCTGAATAAAAATTTAGTGGTGTGAATAATAAATCATGATTTGAAATCATTACGGGAAATCATGATTAGCAAAAACACGTTGTCCGTATGATATACGGGCAAATCAGACAGGCGGTGTAATCGCAAAAAAGTTCCAATTAAAATAACATGACAATTTCTCTAACAAAATATTGGTGCGCAAAAACGCTGAAATATAATCCATAATATATTATCCTGAAATACCGGTATAATATGGTAATCTGAAAATAGTACTATATTATTTTAGTTATATATTTTTAAGGGATTTCCATCTTTATATAAATTTGAGATAACTATTCAAACTTTTTTGGTGATAATTCAGAATTTCTAAATGCCTGAAAAATTGCTGTGCTGTCCATGATGATAAATTTTCGGCCTCTATCTATAAAATTCTATGCGTAATTAGTCAATATTCTGCTTATAACATTAAGTTTCTTCACATCAATTAAACTAAATATTACCGTAATTTCGGGTGTATAAGCCGCGGATCAAACAATTCTTTTTGGACCCAGAAATCTTATTTAGTGATTGAAGACAAATATTTACGGCGATCTTGCTAGTTATATTTGTTTCTTAAAAAATTCTGGGTCGAAAAAGAATTGTTTGACCTGCGGCTTATACACCCGAAATTACGGTATTAACCCTTTCCGGTGCGGACAAATTCTGTTAGTAAAATATGAAATAATCGACTGACACCGGAATTTACAAACGAATTTTTAAGAAATCAAAAACTGTTTAATGTAAGCATTTATTGCAAAAACAAGATTCTATTAAAATATTATTGGTGCCAATAGCAAGTTTTTAATTAAAATTAGGTGTATCCAGACCGGACACACTGCGCCAGAAAGGGTTAAGTTGATTCATATGACATGCACGATAACTGGATTTCTCCGCAACATTTTATAAAAACGCTAGAAAGGCTTCTAACCTACAATTTAAACTGAAATTTTCATTTCAAATTAAGTTATCCATCAGTGTGGACATTTTTATCATTTTTTAAACTGAATTTTTTGCGTTATTGTATTGCAGAAAATTGTTGCAAATTATGAGATACAATGGATGTGATTATGATTTCTGACATTTAAATATTAAATAGAAAGTTTTGAACCTGAAACAGTAATGCCAGATAATGCTGCTATTAACCCCTTAACTGGTTCCTTTTTAGGTGCGTTCGTAATTACGTAAATACGTAGCACCTATTGTTGTCGCTCAGTCCGTCCGTCTGTCCGTCTGTCTGTCTATCCGTCCGTCTGTCTGTCCGTACGTCTGTCTGTCCGCATATAACAACGCAAAAACTACCCAACCAAATCGTTTGAAATTTAAAATATATAATTATTACTTAATTTTGTCGAGTCATTTCAAATTTTATGAAAATCGGATGGATAGATCATTTACAGGGACAATCAAAAGTATTCCGTTACATTATGGTCAATAGAGGAAAGTTTCAAATGCATTTTTATCGTTTGAAATTTAAAACGTATATTTATTACATAATTTTGTCGAGTCATTTCGAATTTTATGAAAATCGGATGGATAGATCAATTACAGGGACAATCAAAAATATTCCGTTACATTACGGTCAATGGGGGAAAATTTTCAAAAGCATTTTAATCGTTTAAAATTTAAAACGTATATTTATTACATAATTTTGTCGAGTCATTTCAAATGTTATGAAAATCGGATGCATAGATCAATTACAGGGACAATCAAAAGTATTCCGTTATATTACGATCAATGGAAAAACAAGTTTCAAATGCATTTTAATCGTTTGAAATTTAAAACGTATAATTATTACATAATTTTGTTGAGTCATTTCAAATGTTATGAAAATCGGATGCATGGATCAATTACAGGGACAATCAAAAGTATTCCGTTACATTACGCTCAATGGGAAAAAAGTTTCAAATGAATTTTTTAATGGTGTTACACTCATTTGAACATAATAGAATTGACATGAATCTATGAAGTATGTACTAAAATATACATTCTGTACAATCTGGGATGCAAAGAATATTTATTATTAAATTACAGGGTCACACAAATGTATTCCACTAAATAATGTTATACCGGGAAACATTGTTTGGGGAGTGATTTAATTATATTAAACTACTTCACATTTTATGAATAAGATATACGTTAACCCTTGAACGATCTTAGCATTTTCATTGCTAAGATGTCGAAATAAATGATTGACACCGGTAATTAAGAACAAATATATTTCTAAATAAGAAAACGTGATTTTTCACATACAAAATAAAAGGGATATTTTTAGATAAAAATACCGGTGTCAGTGTTGCGTATCGGAATTAAAATTTTGTGGTTTCGTGGCGAAACCAATGATCGTTAAAGGGTTAATGAAGTATAATAAAAATTACTCCCTGCATATTTACAGGAACACAAAGATTTCGATCACTATACTGAATCCAATGTACACTCTACTATACCAGCAAGATCTGAATATTTTAAAATTTGTTATAGTACGAACGCACCTCATTTGCTAAGCTTCACGTGCAATTTCCAACTTGTTTTATTTGCAATAACTTAAAAATATGGACTGATACCACTTTTTTTTAAGCTGAAATATTCGTAATATTTATTCTAAACATTTCTACCTTTGAATAGTATGCCATTCCATTTAAATATATTAGTGGTGTCAAAAAGCTTTAAATGATGAATTAAGCCAATTCGGCGATCGGGTAAATCAGTTAAGGGGTTAACGACTATTACTTACCCATCATACGTAGTATAGGGTAAATCTTGCAATCGTTTAGAAAATCGAAAAAAAAATTTGACGGATTTACACGTTTTAGATAGTAGAGATTCCTAAAAATATATTTTTAGAAAAAAAAATTTGCTGTCCGTCTGTTTGTCTGTCTGTCAGTCTGTCTGTAAAAGCTCTATCTCCCGAATAAATTGAGATAGAGATTTCAAATTTTGTATGTAGTTAGTATGTAAGAATGGGACGAAGCCTATTTAATATCAGCAACCTCGATTATCCGGAACTATTTTTTTCGGACTCTCGAAAAATTCGTTCTGATGAAAGGTATATAAAAATTTTCGAAGTTTTTTTGCTCTAAGGAATGGACGTAAAAGGCAATAAAATAACACACATTTTGCATATAAAACGAAGTCGATCGGATTATTAGTTGCCGAGATATTTGTAATCCTGTTTTCCACATTTTTCGATTTTTCATGACCCTGTATTTCATTCAAATTTCAATTCAGAGGTATATTTTAATTGGAAATGAGACGCTTAATCCGACGCAGTTAATTGTTAGTTAATAGAATTATTAGTTTTGGAGTTATAAGGATGTTTCTTTTTGGCAGTTCGGTAGTACTTGAGTAGTTTGGCGTTTTATATAATTTGTCGAAATTGGTAATCAGCAGTTCTTTAATATAGCATTCTATGTATATTAACAATATTTAAATTTTGTTTATGAATTGCAATGCAGTGTATAAATAGTTTTCACAAATAGTTTTATTTTCATATACATGATGGGTAAGTATTACGCTGGACACCAACGACTAGTTTTTACATTCTATTTGCACCACTGTTTCAAAATTAAACTTTGTGGTATATTTCTGTAGCAAGTGTTCTCAAAATGTATGTGAAAGATTTTGTTTTTAAAACCTGGTTGTGCCAAAAAATAAAACATAACCGTCAGTGGAATTCCTTGAAATTCCAAGGACTGTTGAAATTATTATCTCAACAGTATTTTCCCGCTTTCCTGATTTGTCCATACGTAATGCGGAAAAAATGATTTGAAATCATGATTTACTATTCTCACCAGTAAATCTTTATTGATAATTTTGTACTACATTCGAGTCTCTCTATAACGAAACTCCATACATCGAATTTCTCTATATAACGAATTTTTAGTAGGAGCGGTCCCCTTTTCTCATGATTACATTAAAAACAGTCTCTATATAGCGAAATATCTATCTCCATATAACGAATTTTTTCATAAATTGGTCTTAATTTATTCAGTTATAAAAAAGCTTCGAAATCATTTGGAATCAATTTTCCATCATTTATTTTTGATTTATCGTTCTGTGCCGAGTTTATTTTTATATTACTTTTCTTCTTGTTCTTTAAATCCAACGAATTCATCCCATTTCCCTCACACCTTTCCACATCCTTCTCAAAACAGAGTCAATTGGATTGTTAAACATATAACAGAGGAATCAATGATAGTCACATAAGAGAGGCCTTCAAATGGAGGAAAATGTTATCTACAATTTTTCATTCCTTGCTAAAATTTGAACCTTTTTTTGAGAGCATAACATTAAAAAAAAAAATTAGATATCTTCGTCTGAAATTAATGCAACTCTTCCTTATTTGATCTTCATTAAGCTTTCAAATAAATGTCTGTTCTCTTTTTTGAAACAGCTTAAATAATTAAGAAAAAAAATGTTAGGTTAATATTTACTTTTAAACAATACAAATTCTTAATTAAAATTCAAAAATAGTATTTGTTCAAAATTTACACATTAAATACGATTTTTAATATCATTCTCTATACATCGAACTTCTCTATATAACGAATTTTTTACTGGAACGATGGATTTTGTTATATAGAGACTCGACTGTATTTAATCAAAGCAATTTTTCTGATTCAATTAGGCAAAAATATCTGTGTTCAAAAACCGGTGTTAAAAGAATAAAAATTCTGAGAAAGACCCAAAAATAGCCATTATTTGAAAGTTTTATTTCTAAAATATTGAACAGTTAAGTGGTTAAAATACAGACAAGATTTAAAAATAACTTATAAATTTTTAATTTATTTCCTCCTAACAAAAACAGATTCGAATATTCAGTTTCCAGTTTAAAGATAAATATACTTAATTTTATCCCTTTTCCCTGGAGGATTTTCCCTTCATAATTAATCATCTCTTTTAGGCATTCAAACATTTACAAAACAATTTTAGTAATATTTTTAAAAATTTGTTTAGAATATTTGAGAAATCAATAGAATATTAAGAAATATTTAATGTCTGGAAGTGACTTTGTGGAACTTTTATTTATTTTACTAGGGAGATTAAATAAATCATTTTATCTGAAAACATTTTCGAGATTATTTTAAATGCGCATCTTTATAAGCTACTTTAGTTTGGCGTTCTTTATTCTATTTCTGTATTTACTGATATTTATCGTAATCTATGTAAAGAAACTTTCAATAGATGTATCTTTCGAAAGCAAATTCTTAGAACTTATACTATTTTCATCCATTCACAAAAATATAATGATATTCCTTTTTCTTCCTAAAAGAGAAAACTGTATCATTTTATCGAGTTTGCTCGTATAATGTTTCCATCATAGTTTAATTATTCATTTTATTCATTGACATATTTGTTAACCCTTTGCGGCGCAGGGCAAATCATTGCTTAAGTGTTGAAATTAATGACTGACACCGGATTGGAAAACAACTTTATTTTTTAAATAAGAAAAAGGCTACATGCGTACATTAAATAAATGCTAATTTTTTTTACCAAAATTCCGGTGTCACTGTGGCGTTTGTGAATTAAAATTAAGTGGTTTCATAGATATAACACCGCGCCGCAAGAGTTTAAAATATTTTAATGATAATTGAATATTGTAAACTACTTTAATGCTTGGAAAAATGGCTTTGATTAAGGCTGCTAGTCATTGATATTCTGACTTTCCCTCGGTAATTTTAAGTCTATATTACAATAAAAAAAACCACAGTCAGCTAACAGCTGGGGAAAAGATGGCAGCCAGCACTGCCATCTGAAGCGCAGAGGTGCCATTGCTGAAACCGGTGGAATGCCGCTGTCTATCAGTAATGTCCAACAGCAGGCCATCTTTGGTATGCCATCATATTACTTTATTCCGGCACTTATCATGCAGTACTTGCACCTATCTTACTGCTATTCTTTTGCTGGGCCAGCACTTTTAATCCAGCCCCATCACTTATCCTACAACTTTATACAGTGGTAAATCATGAGAGAGCTTTTTTTTCTACTATGATCAGATATCCACGCAGCACCCTTACAAAAATTTATTATAGAATTCTATAAAAAAATCTAAAGGAAACGTATTATAGAAATCTAGAGAATTAAGGCCTATTTTGCTATAAGCTAGATTGACCAAAAGCTACAGAAATATCTATATATTTTTATAAAAATATTCGAATATACACTGTAAAAATTAAAGGGCCAAGTTGGGTTATAGGATTGCTCGGTAGAGTAGTATTCCTAAAATTGCATTGTGGTGTGTTCAAAATGGTAGAGGATTGTTCCCAAAGTAGTTACTCCAAAATGGTTTAAAACAAAGCAGATCCTTAATAAATTTAAAACAATCAAAGTGTCTTAAATATAATGAATATATTATCAAAGATATTTTGATTGTTTTTTATGTTATTAAAGAACTATCATTTAGGCTACAAAGGTAAATTTCCAATTTGGAACACTGCTGTACCCCAAAATTTTACAACTCAATTTAAGTATTTTGCTTTTACAGTATATTCAGATTTTGGAAAATTAAAACTGAATTTTCCGAGTACTAATCGCGTACGATGCTGACTGGGTTTTGTGATTGGATGAGCACCGGTTCCATCTGTGCATGCGATGTTTGTTCACGGCTTTTTTGTTCTTATTAGATTTTTTAAGCTTGTTTCATTTGCGATTTACGTTCAAATCTTTAAAGCCATATAGACATCATATATATTTTATTTGCTGATTCTCAAATGTGTGATATATAAAAACCGGAGTTTTTTGAAACTTAGAAAATGAGTTTTAAGAAAAAAATCCGTTAAAATAAAGGCTTATTTATTGTTTTATTCCTTTATTTTATTGTTAATGGATGTTGTTGTTCTTGATCACTAACACAACGTATGTAATGGTAGCTAATAAAAGAATGAGAATTCATGAATGAAATTCCATTTAACAAGAATGCTCCCGAACGACCCATTCCGAAATACGCAATGTTTGCATAAGGGTACCCAGCAATAATGCTGCAAAAGTTCGCGTACCTTCATGGTTGTTTTGGGCCAGAGCATGAGATAAACGGAGGTTGGTCAGAATTTAATCCGGAGGTTTCCAACAGCAAATTTGACTGAAGCTGTCCAGTTGCGGTCATGCAATGGTAGACCATTAGCTAGGATTTCTCACTCAATGCTAGCACCTTCATTACTGCTGGCCAGTAGTTTCTTCTTTGCTGGAATGCGTTTCATGTATTCATCTTTTAACCTTCCTACCCTGAATGGGTCTAATCGACGCATAGCTATAATTCGTTTTATACGATTCGCACCAGAACATTTTTTATAAAGAAAGTTAAGTAACATATAAAAGAAATAAGCCAATTAAATATATTAAAATGTTCTAAATAACAATTCTAGTGTGAAATGTTTTTGTCAAGATTGAGTAAAATTTCAACAGGGTAGGAAGGTTAAAATTATTTCTTTGGTAAATTAATTTTTTTAATTCCTTTTTTCAATGTTCTTTTCTTAATAGATGTGACTTTTTCTTAGTTATAAAAAAATTAAAACATACGCTTAATTTTATATGAAGATTTAATATTTTACTTCAACTTCGTCCATTTTTAACATATAAAATATTAAATTAAGCTTATATCTTACATGTATTCCGACAACTTAGAAAAAAATGAAATCTTTTATGAAGAAAAAACTGATAACAGAAGTTAATAATATTAATTTTATGAGGGGATATCTTGAAAAGAAAAAAGCAACGCTCATTGACCTAACATTAGCGAGGATAATTCGATAGTTGAGTAACTGGCAGCCTTAAATCTTTATTTTTCCTCATCTGCAGACGAAATGAATCATTTACAGTATGGCTAATTCCATGGGTTCTGTAGTGTAAGTCACATAACTTATTAATTGCTATGCTTGTTAGCCACCGTTATTTTCGAAAAGTCTGCTTGGCCTTTTTCAATTAATGAAAATGTGCCAATAAAATTACAGTACTTTCGGGTGTATAAGCCGCAGATCAAACGATTCTTTTTCGACCCAGAATTTTTTAAGAAACAAATATAATTAGTTAGATCGCCGTAAATATTTGTCTTCAATCACTAAATAAGATTTCTGAGTCCAAAAAGAATTGTTTGATCCGCGGCTTATACACCCGAAATTACGGTAATCATATTTTTTTTTTTTTTCTATAATACTGGTAGCCAAAAGTCGTAACCTGTGACTTACACTACAAGTACTCATGGAAATAGACGTATATTTTAACCCTTTCCGATGCAGTTTCCTCAAAAAGGGCCAGCAACAGTATTTAATTATTTTTTTTCCTTTTGTAACATATCTGAAAATAAACCAGTTCATCTTATCTAAAGAATTTGTTTATGAATTCTGGTGGTAAATTATTTCAAATAACTTTATTCCGACTTGTAAAACGGAATTACAAAATAAGAAAACATTACCTTATTGAACATATTTTGTAATATTTCTGTTATCGAAAATTTATTGAGAATATTTAAGAACTCGATAAAATACCGAGAAATTTTTAAAGTCGAAGTGACTTGTGTTAAATTTTTATTTATTTTCCTCCAGAGATTAAGTGAATCATTTTATCTGAAAACATTTTCCAAATTATTTTAAATGTGCATCTTTATAAGGTACTTCAGTTTCATTTTCTTTACTCTATCTATTTCAGTATTTACTAATACTTAATGAAATTTTGAATAGATGTATGTTTCAAAACAAAATTCTTAAATGTTATAACATTTTCATCTACTTGCAAATAGATAATGATATTGATTTTCTTGTTAAAAGAGAATTACCTGAATCCTTTTATCGGATTTACTCGTCTAAAATTTCCGTCATAATTAATCATTCATTTTATTCATTCGCACTTTTGTTAAAAACTTTTGATCATTATTGAATAGCGAAAAATGTTATAATTCTTGGAAAGATAACTGATTAAATCTTTATTTGCCCCCATCCGTAGACTTAGTAAATCATTTACATAATATTTAAATTCAGATTTACATAGTACTTACACATTATCCTGTTAAACGAATTTTGTAATATTTCTGTTATAGATAATCTATTGAGAATATCTAAAAATTCAATAAAATACCGGAAACGTTTAATGTCTGGAAGTGACTTGTGTTAAATTTGTATTTATTTTTCTCGGGAGATTAAATAAATCATTTTATCTGAAAAAATTTTCCAGATTATTTTAAATGCACATCTTCATAAGCTACTTTGGTATCATTTCTTTACTCTATTTATTTCAGTATTTACTAATATTTAACGTAATCTATGGATAGGAATTTTTAATAGATGTATGTTTTAAAAGAAAATTCTTAAGCGTTATAATATTTCCATCTATTCACAAATAGATAACGATATCGATTTTCTTGTCAAAAGAGAGATACCTGAATCCTTTTATCGAATTTGCTCGTCAAAAGTTTTCATTATAATTTAATCATTCATTTCATTCGTTCACACTTTTGTTAAAAACTTTTGATCATTATAGAATACCGGAAAATGTAGAAAGGTGAGTTTGCAGATGGGCAAAAAATAAAGATTTAATCAGATTTATTAAATCATTTACAGAATATTTTTAATCGGATTTACAAAGTACGTAAACATTACCCTGGTAAACAAATTTTGGAATTTTTCTGTTATAGAAAATTTATTGAGAATGATTAAGAACTAGATAAGATACTGAGAAATATTAAAAGTCTGGAAGTGACTAATGGTAATTTTTATATACTTTTCCCGGGAGATTAAACAAATCATTTTATATGAAAACATTTTAAGGATTATTTTAAATGCGCATCTTTATAAGGTACTTTAATATCATTTTCTTTAAACTATTTATTTTAGTATTTACTGATATTTAACGCAATCTATGGAAAGAAATTTTGAATAGATGTATTCTTCAAAAGAAAATTCTTAAATTTTATAGTATTATCAACTATTCACACCTGAATCTTTTCATCGAGTTTGCTTGTCTAAAGTTTCCATGATTATTTAATCATTCATTTTATTCATTAACACTTTTGTTAAAACATTTTGATTATTATAGAATACCGAAAAATGTTTTAATTCTTAGAAAGAAAACAATGATTAAATCTTTATTTGTCCCTATCTGTAGATATAATAAATCATTTACAGAATATTTAAAATCAGATTTTAAAAATACTTAGACATTACCCTGTTAAACATATTTTGGAATATTTCTGTTATAGAAAATTTATTGAGAATGTTTAAGAACTCGATGAAATATTGAGAAATATTTAAAGACTGGAAGTGACTTGTGTTAAATTTTTAATTATTTTCCTCCAGACATTAAATAAATAATTTTATCTGAAAACATTTTCCAGATTATTTTAAATGTGCATCTATATAAGCTACTTTGGTATCATTTTCTATACTCTATTTGTTTCAGTATTGATATTTAACGTAATCTATGGAAAGAAATTTTGAATAGATGTATGTTTCAAAACAAAATTCTTAAATGTTATAGTATTTTCATCTATTCACAAATAAATAAACGATATTCATTTTCTTTTCAAAAGAGAGTTACCTGAATCCTTTTGTCGAATTTGCTCGTCTAAAGTTTCCGTCATAATTTAATCATTCATTTTATTCATTCACACTTTTGTTAAAATATTTTAAACATTATAGAATGCAGAAAAATGTATTAATTCTTAGAAAGATAACTTTGATTAAATCTTTATTTGTCCCCATCAGTAAACTTAATAAATAGTTTACAGAATATATAAAATTGGATGTTTAATGTACGTAAAAATTATCATGTTAAACAAAATTTTGTAATATTTCTGTTAAAGAAAATTAATTGAGAATATTTAGGGACTTCATAAAATGCTGAGAAATATTCAAAGTCTGGAAGTGACTAGTGTTAAATTTGTATTTATTTTTCTCGGGAGGTTAAATAAATCATTTTATCTGAAAACATTTTCCAGATTATTTTAAATGCGCAAATTTATAAGCTACTTTGGTATCATTTTCTTTACTCTATTTATTTCAGTATTTACTGATATTTAACGTAAATCTATGGAAAGAAATTTTGAATAGATATATGTTTCAAAAGAAAATTCTTAAATGTTTTAGCATTTTTATCTATTCACAAATGGATAACGATATTGATTTTGTTGTCAAAAGATAGTTACCTGAATCCTTTTATCGGATTTGCTCGTCTAAAGTTTCCTCATAATTTAATCATTCATTTTATTCATCCACACTTTTGTTAAAAACTTTTGATCATTATAGAACACCGAAAGATGTTTTAATGCTTAGAAGTATGACTTTGATTAAATCTTTATTTATTCCTGTATGTAGGCTTACTAAATCATTTACAGAATATTTAAAATCAAATTTACAAATTACGTAGACATTACCCTCTTAAACAAATTTTGTAATATTTCTGTTATCGAAAATTTATTGATAGATTAAAGACATCGATAAAATGCAGAGAAATATTGAATATCTGGAAATGAATTGTGTTAAACTTTTATTTATTCTTATCGGAAGATTAAATAAATAATTTTATCTTAAACCATTTTCCAGATTATTTTAAATGCGCATCTTTATAAGCTACTTTAGTATCATTTTCTTTACTCTATTTATTTCATTGTTTGCTGATATTTAACGCAATCTATGGACAGAAATTTTGAATAGATGTATGTTTCAAAAGAAAATTCTGAAATGTTATAGTATTTTCATCTGTTCACAAATAGATAACGATATTGATTTTCTTGTCAAAAGAGAGTTGCCTGAATCCTTTAATCGAATTTACTCGTCTAAAGTTTCCGTCATAATTTAATCATTCATTTTATTCATTCACACTTTTGTTAAAACATTTTGATTATTATAGAATACCAAAAAATGTTTTAATTCTTAGAAAGATGACTTTGATTAAATCTTTATTTGTCCCCATCTGCAGAATTATTAAATCATTTACAGAACATTTAAAATCAGATTTCCAAAGTAGGTAGACATTACCCTGTTAAGCAAATTTTCTAATATTTCTGTTATAGAAAATGTATTGAGAATGTTTAAGAACTCGATAAAATATTGAGAAATATTTAATGACTGGAAGTAAATTATGTTAAATTTTTATTTATTTTCCTCCAGACGTTAAATAAATCATTTTATCTGAAAACATTTTCCAGATTATTTTAAATGTGCATCTATATAAGCTACTTTGGTATCATTTTCTATACTCTATTTATTTCAGTATTTATTGATATTTAACGTAATCTATGAAAAGAAATTTTGAATTGATGTATGTTTTAAAAGAAAATTCTTAAATGTTATAGTATTTTCATCTGTTCTCAAATAGATAACGATGTTGATTTTCTTGTCAAAAGATACTTACCTGAATTCTTTTAATTGAATTTGCTCGTTTAAAGTTTCTGTAATAATTTAATCAATCGTTTTATTCTTTCACACTTTTGTTAAAACAGTTTGATTATTATAGAATAACGAAAAGTGTTTTAATTCTTAGAAAGCTGATTTTGATTAAATCTTTATTTGTCCCTATCTGTATACTTACTATGTCATTAACCAATATATTTTAATTTGGACTTATAAAGTACATACACATTACGATGCATAGTGCTGAATATATAAATTAGCAAAATTTAAGATTTAGAAAATTTGTTTCTAGTCGGGTAAATAAAACGTCTTTTTATAGCTACCACTGTCTTTTACCCAGTATTACAGGCGTTGAGTCGGGTTATTTTTTATTTAAAATTCAGATTTAATGTTGAGCACCACTTTTCTGAAATGGTAATTTTTTTTCTTTTTTTAGCGTTAATTAATACATCATTAAATAAGGTTAAATAAGGCCAATTTTATTATTTCAAAACAGTGGTGCCAATCAAGATGTAAAAACAATAACATACTATTAACACTGTTTTCATATTGGCAGGACTGATACTTGACTCGCTTTTTAAAAAACCACTTTCATTTAAAGAAAAAAAAAATATTTATATAATTCGTAGAAACATTCCAGGAAGAAATTTTTTCTCGGAATTGTTGCAGGATTCTACCTCGTTTTTTTTTACTGGTTTTAAAAAATCGGATCAATATACGACCAATAACGGACCTTGTATTAGATAGTTTGGTATGACACTAATGATGTAAGGATCACTATTTCGGACTACATTCAGACAACACGCTGACAGAAAACAAGCAGTTTTTTCCATTGGTCGTACCATGGAACCAGATGTAATTTCTGAATAAAAATGGAGATCAAACCAGAAACAGTACATGGAAATATTATTCAAGAGTAAATGCCATATCCTCAAAATGGCAAAGCTTTAACTGCAACTGGTTTTCCGACGGTTCATTACCCCAGGGTGAAACTTCCACCAAAAAAAAAAAAAAAAAAAATGGATATAATTTTATTCTTATTTAAACGCCTTTTTAATGCAAAATTCGAATACAAATTTGGTCAGAAACAGATATTTAATTTTACTGGAGGTAGAATATTTCAACAACAGCCAGCGCTACATTCGACACATATTATGAGATCCTACATAATCCCTAGTGTACCATGTAAATCAAGGTTTTATATGATCTGCAAACGAGACACCACTAATTTATTACAATATATTTCGCCATACTTAATTGCAAATATTTCTGCAATTAAATAAGAGAAAGAAAACTACTTGAAAATATTGGTATCCTTGGATTCTTTAAGATTGAATTACTTCAGACATCTATTGACGCTAGTTTGTGTTGGCCTTTGAAATTTAATGCTATATTTTCTATAAGTATTTTTGTCATACTTAATCTATAGAATATAAACTTTTTAAAATACTGGTATTTTAATTCAAGGAACCATAGAAACACTCAAAATAATGTACCGACATGGTGGTGAATGATCAGCAAAAACACGGTTATAAAAAAGAGTGTATTACCAGTATTTTTTTTATGCAAAATTCTTCAAATTATATAAAGAGTATAAAGAAGTCGAATTTCTCATTAACAAATTATTGGTATTCAACACCTTTGATGACAGTGTTTTTGCCCGACCATTCGCCACCTTGACCTATTATGTGTTTTATCTTTTTAACAACTTTGTATTTTTGCTTTACGTATATTATTGTCACGTTTATACTCAACGCATTATTTTTTAATATTAAGTAGGTCATTATTTAAAACATAAAAAAAAATAATTTAAGACCTTAATTGTGAATTATTATCTTAGAACGTTGCACTTGGTAAAATGTTATGTGATTATTTTTTACTGACTCAGAAATAATTAATTGAATCGTCAAGCAAACGATTACCTATTTGTAAACAAACTAACATCATTTCCGATATTGATTATTTTGCTTTAAAATAAAGCAGTAAATCAACTTCCATTACACAAAAAATATTCTGAAAAGGAAATGTCAATCGATTTCCAAAAGAGGAATGACTTAGTGATTTTTCATGTTTCGGGTTCATTTATAATAAGATTAGATTTATGAACGTATTCTGTTCCATGTTTGACTAAAATGTTATTCTTGATTTTAGATTTCCTGACCTGTTACGCTGATATAAAATGATGTTGTAGCTCATATTACAATAACTCTGAAAATAATGCACATATTATATGTTTAACTTTTTGACAATTTTGTACTTTTGCTTTACCTATGTTACATTCACTTTTATACTCTACGCATTAATCTTTTATATCCAGTAGTTTACTATTTAAAACATTATTAAAATAATTAGGACCTTCATTGTAAAATGTTATCATAGAACTTTGCACTTGGTAGAATATTATGTGTTTATTTTTAGCTTATGACTCAGAAATAATCAATCGAATAGTCAAGCAAACGATTATCTATTTGTAAACAAAATAACATCTTTTTGAAATTGATTATTTTGCTTTTAAAATAAAGCAGTAAATCAACTTCCACTACACAAAATCTATTCTGAAAATAAAATGTCTCTCGATTTCCAATAGAGGAATGACTTGGTGATTTTTCATGTTTCAGATTCATTTATAGTAAGATTAGATATATGAACATATTCCGTTGCACATTTGACTAAAATGTTATTCATGAATTTAGATTTCATGTCCTGTTACGTTGATATAAAATGATGTTGTGACCCATATTATCATAGTTGCCATCTTTAGTGCTATGTTTTCTAAAAGTATTTTTTATCTTATATAATCTATGAAAAAAATACAATTTTAACCTTCCTACCCTGTTAAAATGTTACTGAACCTTGATTAAAATACTTCTCATCAGAATTGTTATTTAAATCCATTTAAAGTACTTATTTAACTTAAATCTTTGTGCTATTTATTTAATTTACTTTATAAAAAAGTTTCTGGTTTGAATCGAATGAAACGCATTAAAGGACTGGGTCAATTAGACCCATTCAGGGTAGGAAGGTTAAAAAATTCTGATATTTTAATTCAAGGAACCATGGAAACACTAAAAATAATGCGCCTACTATGTGTTTTATTTTTTTTTTGACAACTTTATATTTTTGCTTTAAATATGTTATTTTCACTTTTATGCTCCGTGCATCAAATTTTCATATTTAGTAGTTATTATTTAAAACATTAAAAAAAGTAATTTAAGACTTTTATTTTGAAACGTTATCTTAGAACGTTACACTTCGTAAAATAGGGATTATTGTATGACTAACAAACAATAAATCAAATCGTTAAGCAAACGATTATCAATTTGTAAACATTCTAACATCATTTTCGATATTGATTATTTTGCTTTAAAATAAAGCAGTAAATCAACTTCCCTTACACAAAATCTATTCTGAAAATGAAATGCCAATCGATTTACAATTGAGAAATGACTTAGTGATTTTCCATGTTTCAGGTTCATTAATAATAAGATTAGATTTATGAACATATTCTGTTCCACGTTTGACTAAAACGTTATTCATGAATTTGGCTTTCTTGTCCTGATTAGTAATTATAAAATAATGTTGTGACCCATATTATCATAGTTTCCACCTTTAAGCCATTTTGCTACCGTTAAATTTTAATAGAAAATTTTCCGTTTTTTCTTTAACGTTTGCAATGTATGTAATGTGTGATAAAGGATAAGGATATGGAAAGGATTAATTTTAGCTTATGACTCACATACAATCAATCGATCATTAAGATTAACGATTAAAGTATTATCTATTTGTAAATAAGCTAACCTCATTTTCGATATCGAATATTTTGCTTTAAAATAAAGCAGTGGATCAAATTCCATTATACAAAATCTATTCTGAAAATCAAATGTCAATCGATTTCCGATAGAGGAATGACTTGATTTTCCTTGTTTCAGGTACATTTATAATAAGATTAGCTATATGGACATATTCGGTTCCATGTTTGACAAAAATGTTATTCATGATTTTAGATTTTTTGTCATGTTATGTTGGTATAAAATTATGTTGACCCATATCATCAAATTTTACACCTTTACGTCTTTTTGCTATCATTAAAAGTTAATAGAAAAATTTGCCTGCTTTCTTTAATTGTAGATTACGACAATTATATTTTAAGCGATAAACAAAAACATAAGTATAAACGTAAACGTTTTCCACTGTATGTGATGTACAAAAAAAAATTCTTTGTAGCAAACAAGTCGGATATTATAGGTCAAGCATAGAAAATGAGGTGTGTTCGTACTATGACTAAGTTTAATAAAAAAATATTCAAATATTGGCATAATAGTGTACAGTATTTTGGTACACAGTATCGTAACCAAATTCGTTTCTGTGTCTCTGTGAACACTATGACTTTATATTATACAGGAAGTAACTTGTACTAATCCTTTGTAACGTATGTCATTTTCATAAAATTTTAATTAGTTTAATACATTAAAACGTGTCCCAACCAATTTCTCCCGTTCGCCACTATATAATGGAATACATTTGCCTGGCCCTGTAAATGAGTAACAAATATTCTTTTCAAGCAGATTGAACAGAATATATATTGCAGTGTATAATTCATAGATGCATATCAGTTTTATTATGTTCGAAAGACTATTATTAAAATGAACTTGAAACTTTCTTTCTCCTCGATCGTAATGTAACGGAATCTTTTGATTGCCCCTGTAATTGAACTATAATACCGATTTAGATGAATCTTCAAATAACTCGACAAAATTATATAATAATTATATATTTAAAATTTCAAACTATTCTGTTCGTTAGTTTTTGCGTTGTTATATGCGCACAGACGGACGAACTGAACGCCATCTATAGGTGGTACGTATTTATATAATTACGAACGCACCTAAAAAGATTATTTTAGAATATCTTTACCTGAAAACAAATTTTTGAATTTTAAATAAAACTACGTTATAATTAAACGTACTACACAGTCGTTTTTAACATTTGAATTAGAAACTTACAATTAAAATACCTTTTTATTTACTTTATTAATACTTTGTAGAACATTAAAAAAGACTGTTTTCAGGCATGCCAACCTCCGGCTTTTTTAAAAATCAAATAATTATCATTCTAACCAGAAATTTATTAAGTCAATGAAATTAAGTAAATTTCAAATGACCTTCTGCGTTAATACTAGACACTTTTAATTAAAGAAATTTTGTAGTTCATAGAAAGTTTTCATGAATTAACAAAAGCCGGAGGTCGGCATCACTGCTGTTTGTCAACTTCCCGGTAATTTTTTTATTTAACCCTTTCCGGCACACTGTACCCAGTACGGGATACATAATTTTAATTCCAAACTTCCAAACGGCGCCAATAATATTTTAATAACATTTACTTTTACAATGAAAGCTTAAATAAGCGGATTCTTTACTTCTAAAAATATCGTTTGAAAATTCCGGTGATAGGCGTAATTTCGAATTTTACTAACAGAATTTGCCCGTGACGGAGAGGGTTAAATAGATTTTCCCCTTCAAATTAGACTGTGTGTAGTATTTGATTTGTAGTGTGTGATTTTTTTGATCGAGTAATGTTAAAATAAATTAATGGTAATAAGACTTAATTATAATTCTCATTGCAAAAAAATGTAAATTTAAAAAAAGGTTAAATTTATACATGATAAAAGCAATTAAATAATACCGATTTTTCTGTTTACTAAATTTTAAATTTCAGTTGATTACATATTATAATTTTATGCTATATTTCATGAAAAATTAAATTAAAATAAAAAGCTGTCTATAATATTTCATTAATTAAAGCTTTTTATGCATTCTTTTTTTTAATCTTAGAACGTGGGAATTGGTAAGATATTATGGGATTATTTTTAGCTTATGACTCAGAAACAATCAATCGAATCGATAAGCAAACGATTATGTATTTGTAAACAAACTGACATCATTTTCGATCTTGATTATTTTGCTTTAAAATAAAACAGTAAATTGACTTCCAATACACAAAATCTATTTTGAAAATGAAATGTCAATCGATTTCCAATAAAGGAATGACTTAGTAATTTTTCATGTTTCAGGTTCATTTATTATAAGATTAGATTTATGAACATATTCTGATCCATGTTTGACTAAAATGTTATTCATGATTTTAGATTTCTTGTCCTGTTATATTGATATAAAATACAATTGTGACCCATATTATCATAGTTTCCCTTTACGTCTTTTTGTTCCGTTAAATTTTAAAAGAAAATTTTGATTTCTTTCTTTTATTCTAGATTTCGATTATTATATTTTAGGGGTATGCAAAAACATAAGTAGAAACGTAATCGTTTTTAACTGTATGTATTGTTCTAAAAAAGAAACTTTATAGCAAACAAATACAGGGTGTCCAGCAAATAACACTCTGATTTCAAAATTAAATTTCTCAAAAACAAAGATCAATAGAATTATGCAGTAAACGGTTTGTTTATCAGGTAAGCTGTAAAAACCTTATACAAAAGTTTCGAACGGTAAATATTTTGAAAAGATTGTGTTCTGATTGCAAAGAATGCTTTGATTTGATATTTTTCTTGCTTTAGATTACAGCCAGAATATGTGTTTTCGGCTTAAAGTGCCATATTTCATAGTTTTTTTCAAATTAAATTTTTGAAATTTCGAAATTCTAAAAATATACTTCGAATTTTTTTTTTAAATATTGCACTGTAAGCTGAAATATTATTTCTCTGCAGGCAATCTAAAACAAGAAAAATGTCAAATCAAAGCATTCTATGCAATCAGAACGCAATTTTTTCAAAATATTCACTATTTGAAATTTCTGTATAAGATTTTTACAGCTTACCTAATGAAAAAAAACCGTTTATCGCATATTACTATCGATCTTTGTTTTTGAGAATTTTAATTTTGAAATCAGGGTGTTATTTGCTGGACACCCTGTATATTTAGGATATTTTTATGTTAAATCTATAAACACATTTTAAAATTTAATAACTATGTACATTATAATAAAAAGTCCAATCCAGTAATTTTTAACATTTGGATAAGAAACTTGCCAATAAAATAGATTTTTATTAACTACATTAAAAATTTGTAGAATATAAAGAAAATGATGTCCATTACCATTTTATTTTCTTATGTACATTTCCCCCTTTATATTATACTGTGTGTAATACTTTTCTCCCAAGCGATGTTCATTTAAATTAATGACA
This sequence comes from Maratus speculifer, assembly GCA_964019185.1. Lineage (NCBI taxonomy): Eukaryota > Metazoa > Arthropoda > Arachnida > Araneae > Salticidae > Maratus > Maratus speculifer. The sequence continues at coordinate 237,928,981 of OZ025300.1, forward strand.
ATAAAATTTAATTTTAGTTGTTTTTTAAATATTATACTGTGTGTAATACTTTTTCCCCAGCGATGTTCGTTTAAATTAATGATAATAAGATTTAATTGTAATTCTCATTAAAAAAAGTACGTGCATTTTTTTACGTTTATGCATTATATATGCAATTAAATAAAACAGCTTTTTTCTGTTTACAGAATAATAAATTCTAGCGGATTAAATTTCATAATGTTTACACTAAATTAAAAAAAATTAAAATAAAATAAAATGACGTCCTTGATGTTTTATTAATTAACGCATTTCATAAGAATAGTGTGAATTATATATTAAATTTAAATGTCGCATATTTTAACAATCGAAAGTAATATAAAATAAATGCTCATAGAACAATAGAGATTTAACTGAGATTTGCGTGCATCCCTGTCTAATTATTTGCACTTTTCAACCAATACATATTTCTCTATGCATATAGAGACATATGTATATTGCTTATTAATAAATTATATATAACTGGTTCAACGCATTACGTTTTAACAGCACTGTGGATTACTTTTAAAAAAGTGGTAACATATTATTTTTCTTTTCAGTTGATTTCGCTTTAAAATACTCTAGCTTAAGTGCCGATTTTACTTTTATAAAAGTGATAAACTGAGACTTGCATATTTTATCAAGTAATCAAATGATAAAAAAAGTGTTTTTTTTTTTTTTAAGTAGCATTTATTTTAGTGCACTATGTATTGCCGACATAGTAAATCAAGAAATCGTAAATTCCAAAATTAAGGTCACAAACATAAAAACTGTGAAAGTTGATCAACTCCTTACTGTATTGCTAAGAAATGTAACACAGATGTATACAGTGCTCAGCAAAAGTTTAGACAAAGATCAATTACGCTTCTGTATTCAGAAGTAAGTAACGATTTTTTGTAATTCATCTGTCATACATTACTTGTGACTTATTTTTTACTCACAAACAATAAATTTCAAATTTTACCTTTTACATAATGAAATTAACAAAAATGAAATTAACATTGTGGCAAAAGTATAGACAATCTGTATATTTACAGAAAAATAACTACAAATTAAACAGTTGCAATCAAATAGTCTGCATTTAGTGCAAGAATGTAACTTTCCATCGAAAAAACTAAATCTTGTTTCACTTGGGGGTTTATTTTGTGCCGAACACGTTAAACAGTAGCTCGAAACTCATTAACTGAAAAGTATAGCAAAAATTTGCATAAACCTTACGCTATATGATGTCACAAAAATTTTCAATTGGGTCCAGATCAGGGCTACCCGCCGGCCAGTTGAGATCAGTAGTATTTTCAGAGTTAAACGATTTTTTTTGTTTAGTATGCAACATGAATCGATGCGTTGTCTTGCTGATATCCATACTTTAAACCAGATAAAAGTTCCCCAAATGACTAAAAATTTTTCTCTCACGGATGATTGTAGTCTAGTGATGCTTGGCAACCATTGAATACCTCCAGAGATACTCGAGTATTAAAGCAAAGTGAGGACCAAATCATTAAAAAGTCAGCTTCTTCTTGTCTACTTAAGAAAGTTTCAGGCTCTTTACTGAAGTTGTGTCAGTATTATGCCCACCCGTTTGGGCCGTTGAAATTCCACTTTTTTTCGTTACTGAATATCATAGTGTAACATTTGGGTCCATATGGCGTATGTTTGCAAGTCCATTGCATTCTCGCCAATTTGTAGTGAGATTTCAAAGTTGGTTGCTTAATAATTTTCATGTAAATTGATTTACCTCTTTCTTTAATTCATCTACGAATCATATCCGTCAACACAGAAAATCCTGACTTACATTTAATGTGACTAGCAGTCATCATTTTTGTAATTGCCAGTTTATGGATCCCTTTGTCTTCTCATTTTCTGGTCACACAAGATATCCCAGATTTATATTTTGTTTTCAAGGAGTTATCCTTAGACTATACTTCATAAACAGACCTATATGGACGATTTAATACAGCTGAAATTTCTGCAACAGTCTTTCCTTTCCATTTCAGTTTCCCTACTTCAATTCCCTCATCTAACTGAATATTTCTAGCTCGCGGCATCTTCACTAACTGATGATATATCGAGGTATACTTAAATACTTCAGTCATATGACATAATAACTCTAAAATATGAATTTTACTGTAAACAGTTGGCAAAAAATGCAAAAAGTGTCTAAACTTTTGCAATATGCAAATTTTATATTTTTCAATTAAATTAAATATTATGTTATATTATAACCATTATTTTCATCCTAAAATGTTTAAAATGTATTTAAAATAAGTATAATCATTTATAAATCTCAAGAATTCTTATTTTTTATTTAAAGGTTAAATAACACCAGTGTCTAAACTTTTGCTGAGCACTGTATAACAATGGAAGAAATCATATAGCAATATAACGAAGTGGTAAAGATTTTAGTTGTGCATTAACCCTTTAATGGTCACATTAAATTACGGTTTAAAAATTCAAATTCATTATTTCCACCACTTTAAAAAAAAAATACATCTTATTTAATGACAAGTAAAATGATACCAGAATAAAACCAATTACACTATTTTATAAAAGTGGTCGGAATCAAACAATTCTGAATAAAAGTCGTGAAGCTTGCTGCCCATGAATGTCTCGGGCGTGACGATTAAGTGATTAAGCTACTTGGAATATCAAAAAGTGTTAACCCCTTAACTGGATAATTCTTTTCCGTTCAATAAATTGAAAATAGCGGACTCACACCACTATCATTTAAATAAAATATTCGTAAAATTTAGTCTAAACATTTCCGCTCTTCAATTGTGTGAAAAATTTCCTAAAAATAACAGTGGTCTCAAAAAGTTTTAACCCTTTCAGGAGCAAAAGAATTCTGTTCGTAAAATGATGAAATAATAGACTGACACCAGAATATGCAAACGAATTTCTTTTAAAATAAAATTCCGATATTTTGAACTTTCATTGGAAAAGTAACAATTTATTATAATATTACTGGTGTCATTTGTCAATTTTGGCATTGAAATTAGGTGGCTAGACCTTCTAGCCACCGCCCTTGAAAGGGTTAAATGATGAAATAAGCAAATTCGTCTTGCCAAATGAAGGATGGCCGACCTGCGGCATAAGCGTGCCAAAGAGATACCAGTATTTAACCAGTTGTTTAACGGCAGGTGTTTTTCAATTTAAAAAAGATAAAATTATAATTCTTAAAAAAAGGTGGCAAGTGATTTTTAGATAAAAAATATTGGCAACCCTTTTGTTGAATCATTAATCAGAGGTAAAGCACTTATCTCGGGAAACGTGAGTCTGACGTCGATTGTGTACACCGTACACTACCATAAAAGACTCATAACGAGCTCTCATACTGTTTCTGAGGATATCAATAACGGAATGGGCTTTGTGGCAGCAAAGCCCATTCTTCCAAAACCACGCTGTTAAAACCCTTGCGGATCCTAAGAGGCAAATTACGCTGTGCAATAGATCTTTGTAGACCATCCGAAGTTCGTTTAATCGGATTGAAATCCGGAAACCTTGAGGGCCATTTCATATTACAAATACTCGTTTCTTTGAGAAAATCATCACAATGTGAGCTTTATATGCGATCGTATGTAAATATGAAACTGGGTCAATACAGCCTCACACAGTTAATGACCACATGTGCATAGAGATATGCATTAACAGTACCAACATCGAAGATGTGCAGTGATGTACGACTATCCAATATTATGCCGCCGACGACAAGGTTTCTTTTGCGATCTAATCTGTATTTTTTTTTAATTTTTAAGAAGACATATTTACTCCAGATGAAGATTGAACGTGAATCACTTTGCTTAGTAAATCTCAACTCATCTTTAAAAATAAAACACTCTCATTCTTCTTGGGTTGAAGACTGGTGTCTTCGGCTCCAGAACAATTGCACTAGTTTGTTGGGTGCAGTAAAAGTGACACATAGAATTGTACGCCGGGTAGGGATAAGGTCTTTGATTCTACTTTTCTTACTCTACCAACTCACATCAAAATCATAAAAAAGGAAACTTATTTCAGATTAAGACAAACATTGTAACCAAAAAAAAAAAAAAAAAACTTGATTAATGCTTAAATATATTTAGTAAAAATATTCCGAGTACATTATAATTAAAAATAAGGGTACTTCAAAAACTAAATCTATCTTCTACAAAGTAAATATCAATTTCTAATGACAAATAAACAAGAAGATAAGAAAAAAATCTGCAAATACATCAAGATAAACATTGTATTAAATATCTATAATCAGGATAAGAAAATAATTTTATTGAGGTTTAGAAAGCTTTCATGTAATCATTTATTTTATCGGCATGCAAAGATAAAAATCCAGTTTGTCCGTAGAAGGATTTAAAAATTTTTCAATAATATATATTCTACTTGTCTTACTTAAGACATAGCATAACAATCATTAAAGATCTTTTATTGAAATTATCTTGTAACTGTTTGCTTGAATAAAATCAATCATCATATCTATGTAAACTTGGGAAATCAGCGCGCAGTAAGCCTTTCCTTGGGATTTCATTTGCATCGCATGCTATCTATAAAAAAAGAAATTTCTAACTCAAAAATAGTAAAGTTATTTATGAAAATAATTATGGTTGAAATATACATATTAGAAGTATAAAAATATAGTAATAACGTAAATAAAAAATGATTGATTATTTTTCTGTATGTTTTAAAATACAGCAAAATATAATATATAAAGGCACAATGTACGAGATTTTATTTTGGCTGCATATATGCGTAACAATTTATCATTTGAAGTGTTTTTATCTTTAAAAAGTTACAAGATTGTATTTATCATATCGAATTGCTTATATTCTTCGAAATGGTGTTAGTTATACACATTATACATCAGAATTAACCTCTTTTCGGTGAGATCCTTTTACGAAATTTTTAACGTTTTGTCACCAGTTTTTAAAAACAGAAATTGGTACCTTTTGAAATTGAGAAAATGCTTTAATTAAAAAAGGCAAATTTTACAGTATAATTTTACTGGTGTGGAATAAACAGGGATTCTTAGGCCCAATCGTGGCACGTGTATGTATCGTACCAAGGGGGGATTAATCTCTAATAATTAACGTGCAAAATCTTCCGGTACGAATTGATTACTCCGGCATAACACGACTTTCTGATCGACCCTATATTACCAAATAACTGACATCACTACAAAATATGAAATAAAAATATTTGATATAAATAAAAAAAGTTATCTTTAATTGTAATATGATATAAATCTGAAGTGTGATTATTTAAAATCACTCTGCCATTAGACAAGATTCCAGAAAGCCTTTTGTGTAACCTAATGTATTTCATGTGCCAATTAACTAAAATAATTTTTCTCAGAAAGTGTAACAATAATTTTTTGTATTTAAACGACATAAGATAAAACAGAATTTTACGAGTTTTTAGACAAAACATATATATTCATTATAGTTAAATCATCGGAATAAGAAATACAGAAAATTATGGATATAAATTATTTTTTGAATTTAATAAATACGGATTTAAACTTTAAACATTACATCGTACATCGTACTTGGACCATACTGTAGAATAGTTAAGAAATGTTAGCATTTACGGTATATGAATAGTTGTGCCTATTTTTTTAACGAAGTAAATTACTTTTTAAAAGCAAATTATTTTTTATATGTTCAAAGTCCTTTCTGAAGAATTTATTTAACCCATTAGTGCCTAGCGTCCCTTTTTAGGGACGCTTCAAAAGGTGCATTCAGCACTCTTTTCGACACCGGTAAAAAAAGAAAAGCAATAGTTATTTTATTTAAATGAGTCATTTTCGTGATTATTGAACTAAACTTAAACCTTCTAAAAATAGTGGTGCCAATCAAATAAAATTTACGCAAAAGATGCTGGGCACGAATGGGTTAATATTTTATATTCATAACTACAGTGGAGCATCGTTTATACGACGCCGAAGAGACTACCGTAAAACGTCGTATAAACGATAACGACGTATAATCGATTTCACTTCCAAAACTAGTATTAATTTTGTTTTCACTTAATTTTAATGTTTAACGTGATGATTTGCATGAATTTTTAAATTAAACAAACCAAAATAAACAAATAATCTTAAAAACGGGGGGGAGGATTAGTAAGCAATTTAAATATGCGTATCTTTATTTATGTTTCAACGAAAGGTTCCTCATTGACAGTACAGCATTCCTTTAAATTTAAAGTTAAAGATCAAAAACCCCGCGTGACCGACTAAAAGTAGCCAATACTGATAACAGTTAGAAGGATAGTCTGTTTGCAACTTAAAACAGGTCGGGAAAGCTGACCATCCCCGAAAAAAGAATGACCCCTCGCACCCCCCCTCCAGTGTAATTTGTAACACGCAAACCGATTTTTCAGACGAATCGAACACCAGCCCACATTTTTATAATGTGGAGTGCATTTAAACACGCTCTTTGGTGTCATTCATAGCTGCCAACTGCAGCTCGTTCGTAAAATACACAAGAAAAATAAACCTATACAAAATCGAAAAATCGACGTATAAACGATTTTGGGCGTCGTATAAAAGATATATTTTTACATTAAAATGAATAGGAATGAATCGGGACCACATTAAAACGTCGTATAAATGATCGTCGTATAAACGATGCTTTACTGTGTATTAAATAAATTCTTCATTATTAATTATTTACAATGTATTATTATTAATGTAGTATTATTAATGTATTATTATTATTATTATTAATGTAGTATTATTAATTATTTGTATTTGTGGTTTCGAACTGAAAGGCAATAGAAAGTTATTACATTCATTGTTGAACTCATTTATCATAATTTATATCGTCTTCCAAGTAAATAACCTGTTTGAGAAGATGAATGTTGACTATAACTTTTAGGCATTTGGCTAATATTGCTTAAAGTCGGTTTATGTTCACGAATACTGGCTATATTTTGGCTACCTCTTTAACAATAATTCTAATATTGGTGAAAAGTATTGCAAATCAGGGTATATCTAGAAGTAAATCAGGGGTGACCAATCTCTTTGTCTAAAATTCACTTGACACTGTTCCTTAACCCCTTCACGACGGGAGCTTTTTACAAAATGTTTAATGTTTTGTAATCGGCTTGTAAAAACAGAAATTTGCGTCTTTTTAAATCGAAGAAATGCTCCGATTTAAGGAGGCTCAGGGGTAGAAAACTTTTCAAAAAATCGATTTTTTTATGATCTAGTTTTATTATTCAATTAATTCTGAACTCAATGCAAAAAACCGCATAAAAACATTTGCATTTTTAACGGAGTTATAAGCATTTATGTATCAACACTTTCATAGCCGCACCCATATAATTTCAACTTTAAGTCGCGTTTTCTCAAAACTTGATTTTTGACAACTAACACCAAGATAAAAAGAAAAAGAAAAAGAAAAACACCAAGAAAAAAAAAACTATTTGATAAAATGGCTTAAATTTTTTTTTTTTTTTTTTTTTGCATGCATATAACATCATTATCTATAGAATGAATTAATATAGTTTAGATAGTTTAATATTTTGAGATTTTTTAATGAAAAAAAAGTTGTATTTTTTTTTTTTATAATGTTGTTTTTGAGTGATAGTTATATCCTTAATTCATTCTATAGAGTAAAGTTTCCGGATCATTTTAAAGCAAAAATTAGGTTGTTATGTCACTTTAACATTAAGATATCTTGGTGTTGGTGATATAACACATTATTTTTTTTTTTTTTTTCGAAAATTGTGTTACATAAATTTCGCTATATTTCTTATATTACATTGAAATACTTCATTTTATAATTTTATAAGACTACAAACATAACTTTAAAATATCGGAGAGTTTAAAATAATTATATTGAATTCTTCTGTTTTTATATGGATTCGAAGCGAGAGCTCTGTTTTCATTTTTTTCCGTATCGATCAACCCCTGAGCCCCCTTAATAAGGCAATTTTTGAAGTAAAATTTTCCTGGCGGGGATAAAGAAGGCTTCTTAAGACTTTATGCGACACGTATACTTGTCGCTCGTCCCCATGGGGTTAATCCCTTCGCGACGGGAGCCTTTCACAAAATTTTTAACGTTTTGTCACCGGTTTTTAAAAACAGAAATTTGTGTCATTTTAAATTGAGAGAATGCTCCGATTACATAAGGTACATTTTACAGTATAATTTGACTGGTGGACATAAACAAGCAATCTTAATTGTTATTACTTTTATTTATTTGCTTTTTGCAGCGCGTATACCTGTCGCTCGTCCCCAAGGGATTAAGGATTATAAGTTTATCCTTTTTAATTTGAAAAAACTCATGTTGTTAAACAAGATCTTTTTTTCTGAAGATAAATATTGGTACTCTGTGGCAAACGTTCCGCAGTTTGGCCATCCCAATTGTAAATCGACTTAGGCGCATATACGCATATGCACATGTGCTTTATCTTCTTCCGGGACGCATATTCACAGTATCCGCAAAGAAACTCTTCGGGAGGGTTGAATTCTGATAGGGATTGGCCGACGCGTTTTCACATAACTTGGCGATAATTATACTTGGCGTAGCGATAGACGCTTCCGTCGAGTTTGATTTCCTTCGGAGCTGAGTACAAAGTAAAATTTGTACTTAAAAACTTTTAAAGAGTACAGCTTTCAGTAAGACACGTTCCATCCAATGCAATGCTTCAAGAGAAAAGTTACTTTGTACTCCGTTCGGAAGGAAATCAAACTCCTCGACGGAAGCATCTATCGCTCGCCAAGTATAATTATCGCCAAGTTACGTGAAAACGCATCGGCCAATCCCTATAAGAATTCAACCCTCTCGGAGAGTTTCTTTGTGTATACTGTGAATATGCTTCCAGGACCGGCAAAAACGAAGTACCAAATGCGGTTTTCTTGTTTTGTGTGGGAGGGATGGGGGGAGGGCGGGGTACGCAGAAAAGTCATACTCTTAAATTTAATATTTTGATGTCTTAAATCTACTGTCTCATTGAAGAAAAAGTCATTTCTCATTTTTTTCATATTATTATTGATAAAGAGGTAATCTCAAGAATTTTAAATAAAATATTTATTATCTAAAACAATCATTAATTTCGAGAAACAGCATTATTAAATAGGTGCTTAAGGTGAAATAAAATCATAAAATAAATAAAAATCATATGTAAATGTAAAAGCAAAAATGCGAAAGAAATAACCGGCATATTTTCATTAAAAAAGATTAAATTCCATAACTCATGAAAATTAATTAATCTTTTTGTTGCTTTAAGTAATCATTAAAAGCCGTATCTTGAGGGGGAAATGCTTGAAATTTTGGAACGTAAGCAAAGTTTCTTTCTTTTCTTTCCTTTGCTTTTTTTTTCTTTTTTTGAGAGAGAGAGAGAGAAAGAAAGAGAGAAATATATCGATTGTTTAAGAGCTTTGTAAAATCAACAACTCACATAACTAAGACTTGCAATTATTATTATTAATATAGATATTATTATTGTCGTTGATTTTGATTTTGTTTAATTTTAGAGAAAAAGCTCGATAGATTAAGAGCTTTGTATATCAACAAGTCACATAAATAAGATCCGCAAATTCGGACCCCGATAATCCGGATCTCTGGATAATTTTGATCGTTTTTTTTTTTCAAGTTTGAGAAGTGATTGGCTAATTACCATTACATTAACTTGTTTCCTCGTCGTATTCTGAATTAAAAAAAAACTTTTTCGGAAATATTTTCGGTAGAATTAAGCAAAGTGAATATTTTTACTCTCTGTAAATATTCAATAAGTTTAACATAAATGTGATTTTCTGTATGTATGTTCTGTTTTATTTAAATTTTTTCTTACTCTCCGAATAATCCGGATTGGGTCTGGTCCCAATTAATCCGAATTATCGGGGTTTTACTGTACCAGTAAAAGTCTACTTTGCATCAAACAATCTTTATCGCTTCCCTAGTTTGAACGTAGTCCATGAGAGCAACGTCAATCATGATTTGCCTGTATCACTTATGGGCAACCATGTTCCAATCGTGATTTATTATTCTCACCAGTTAATCATTCTTGATTTTTTACATTATTTATTACAAGCGTTTTTCTGATTCAATTTGGCAAAAATTTCTGTTTTGAAAAACAGGGATAAAATATATGCAAATAAAAGCATTATTTAAAAGTTTTTTTTCTTTTTTAAATATTGATCAGTTACCGGGTGTCCCTAAAATGACTGATGGATTTTAAAATTCAATAACTTGTAAACGGTGACAGCTATTTAAAAATTTTTTGCAGGAGGGTTATGTATAATGTCAGGAGTTTTTTTACCGTAATTTTTTTATTTTAGTTCGCCTCTCAAACAATAGGTGGCGCTGACGGCGATTGAAGGCCAGGTGATCAGTGCTAAGTGAAGCGTCGACCTGGCTTTCAATCGCCGTCAGCGCCACCTATTGTTTGAGATGTGAACTAAAATAAAAAATAACGGTAAAAAAACTCCTGACATTATACATAATCCTTCTGCAATTTTTTTTAAATAGCTGTTACCGTTTGCAAGTTATTGAATTTTAAAATCCATCAGTCATTTTTGGGACAACCGGTAATTGGTTAATGAGCTCTTCTGCAATTTTCAATTGTTGAAGTTTTCGATCACAAAGCTTGCACACATTTATTATCAAATAATAGCGTATGTACAGCTTCGACTTTATTAATTTCTCTTTTTTACTAGCCAGTAAGATAGTCGGTTTCAAAAGGCTGTTATACATTTAAATAAAAAAATTGAAAGAAAGTTGAATATATAAAAAGTAATTTACCTTGCTTTAAAAAGAAATTTTTCCCATTTTGAAAATATCTCCCATAAGGTCTCTAAGTCTCTAAAAAAATAATTAAACTGTTTTCACTTAACATAATCATCACTAAGAGACAAACCTTGAGGGAAAACTGCTTGAATATTTTAAGCGTAACCATTTTTTTTTTCCACAAAAAAGATAGTTTAAATAAAAAGCTTTATTCAATATATTCCATCATTTATATATTACCTAAAATCTTTGGGGATTAGGACCGCATAACAATCTCAGAATCCTTGATTTTTTTTTTTTTTTACCTGTAAATTTATATTGTAAATTTTCAAAATAACGAAGCATATTTTCAATCCAATTAGAAACAAAAATGTGTTTTCAACAAGTCGGAAACTGCACGTTAAATGTAGAAAATGATCTACGTTCTTACTAAAACGAGGTTTTAAATTATTTAGGTCTTGGAGTTATAGTATACAGTACATCTGATACAGTATAGTGACCAATATCTTATGTGTGTCCCTGTAAATACTATCTACTTCCTATTACAAAGAAAGTAACTTGTAAACCTTAGTAACATATATAAATTTCATAAAATATGAAATAGCTTAACTTAAATAAAATGCGCCCCAAACAGTGTTTCCCCCTATGCAATTATATAATGGAATACATTTATGTGGTCCTGTATATTAATGACAAATATTCTTCAAAACACAGATGGTACAGAATCTATATTTTAGTAACTACTTTATAGATATATTAATTGTATTAAGTTCAAAAGAGTATAACATCATTAAGATGCACTTGACACTATTTTTTTCCATTGAACGTAATGTAACTGAATATTTCTTTTGTCCCTGTAAAGTATACATTCGATTTTTATAAAATTTTTAAATGACTCGTCAAAATTATGCAATAATTATGCATTTTAAATTTGGAACGATACAATTGGATAGTTTTTTATCTGTTAGATGCGGACAGACAGACTGAACGACGACTATATGCGCTACGTTTTTACATAATTATGAACACACCTAAAAACTGATAATAAAAGGTTATAAACAAATATTTGTAAAAGAAGGTAGTCTCTTAGAGGTTAGTACTATATATTTATTCAAATGATGCAATCTAGGTTATAAACACCCTTGGACATTAATTTACATTTTCCCTCGTTTTTAACTAGGTATTATAAAATACTTTTTAAAATTCCATTAAGGGGAATGCACAAAATACCCATGCTTCATTAATGAGTGGGGCAGCCGTGATAGATTCAACAATGGGTCAAAAAGGAATGCGATCTCCTAACAGCTATTTTCAGCCATTCAAACCACAAAAAATAATCGATTTCTGAAAAATCAGTTTGCTTCAGTAAGGAACGATCGTTTTACACAGATTTAAATGATAAGAAACTACTGTTGTTGACAGTACATGTAAAACTGTTTGAGACAATTTTATTTTTCAAAACTTACATTTCACAAGGCTGTGTTATAAAGAAAAATAAATTATACTTATTTTAACTTTTTTTGAAAGAGTAATATCAGAATATATAATTGACAGAATAAAATTTGGGCAACAAATGTGAGTGTCGAGATTTTTAAATAAAAAGGTAATACTTTAGCTTTTTATACAATTTATTTCATAAAACTGTTTTTTTTTTTTTTTTTTTTTTTTTTTTTTTTTTTTTTAAGTAGTCTATGCCTTTTACTTTAAAAGTTGCCGAAAATGTTATCTGTAATTTTAAATAACATAATTATTTCCATATTCCAATGCTTAGTTATACGTTAAAATGAAAGAAAAAGTACAAATTCTTTGAGAAAAAATACAAATAGGAAAACGTATCCTATAAGAATTTTATTACGGTGAATGATTAAAAAAATTCAAAGAAAAAATGCGAAATCTTTCATGAAAAATTAGAACTCATACGAAAAATTTTCTATAATAGAAAATAGAAAAACATATTTTTTCCAATTTCATATTTCTTTAAAACTTTTTTCTTTGTATACCTAACATAAAACATTTTTCTTCAAAACAACTTGAACGCATGTTGTTGAAAATCTCGATATGACTTATGAGTCAAATATACTTTATTTTCAATGGCTTTTATCTGGTAAGATATAAAGTAAATTGAAAAATATTCCAATAGATTATTTGTTTTTATATTTGAAAAGAATTTTGAATATGTATATATATATGTGTGTGTTATAATATTAATTTTTCCTTAAAGATATCTCTTTTCATTTTCATTTTATAATGCTAAATTACTGGTGTATTCACCAACTTTCTATTGTTTCACACATTAACTAGTTAATCCTTTTCCGTTCAAAATATTGAAAATAGCGGATTCACACCACTATTATTTAAATAAAATATTCGTAAAATTTAGTCTAAACATATCCGGATTCAACAGTATGAAATTTTCTTAAAAATAATAGTGGTGTCAAAAAGCTTTAAATGATGAAATACGCAAATTAGTTTTGAACGAACGGCGTTCGGGCAAACCAGTTAACCCTTTGCAGCGCAGGCCAAATTCATTCCTTAATTGTTGAAATTAATGACTAACACCCATAATTTTAAAACAACTTTATTTGTAAATATGAAAAAGCTGCATTTCACGCATTCGATAAACCCTAATTTTTTAAAACATAATTCCGCTGCCTGTGTGGCGTTTATGAATTAAAATTAAGTGGTATAGCTATGAAACCACATCGCCGCAAGGGGTTAAAGGGTTAATAACATATGGCTATTTCCATGAGTACTTGTAGTGTAAGTCACAGGCTACGATTTTTGGCTACCAGTATTTTAGTACGAAAAAATGTTATTTATTTTATCGGCACATTCTCATTAATTAAATAAGGCCAAGCAGACTTTTCGAAAATAACGGTGGCAAACAAGCATAGCAATTATAAGGTGATGTGACTTTCACTACAAAACCCATGGAACTAGCCACTACAGAACCCATGGAATTAGCCATATATCCTAATTTCTATTAAATTCTCCTTAAATTAATGGTTATCTTAATCATTTTACTTAAATATAAAGCTTTTAGTTCATTCCAAAATTGCCTCATCATTTTTGACAAATTTCTATTTTTTAGTGTGAATTCGAATGTTTTTAAAAGAGCCATTTCTTTTCTATTTTTTTTCTTTTACACCCATTTTATTCTAAGATTTGGTGCGCTTTTGAATATTTTTTACTATTAATATTTTTATCTCTTTATTCTCATTGGACCTTCACGCGCGTAGTTATTGTTCAGTACAAATGAGATAAACGCGACGTCATGATTTGTAGTATTGTGTGCTTCATCATAAAACAACGGCATTCAAAAACAGCGACACGAATTGATTGATCGTGTTATACATTTATAATTTTGTGTATAATCTTTATTAATACCGAAGAAAGAAGTTACTTTAGAAAACTGAATAAGTTTGAAAATGTGTAGCAATAGTTCTGTTTTTATTTATAAAAAAAATAAATACATAGAACTGCTAAAGTATATTCGAAATAAATAAAAAAATTAACGTTAATTTCTAAACAAAAGTTTCCCAAACCTCATGGTTATTTCGCATTAACCAAAAGTTTAAATTAACTAACAAGAGAACCTTTTTCGGCGTTGTTGACATCTAGCACTGAGACTTGGTGCATTTTAAAGTCCTGCTTTAGGAAGTTTGTGAATCGATTTTTTTCTGTTAACGTCATGTTAATGTATAGTCGATTCTCGTTAATTCGAAATCGGATAATATGAATCTTCGCTTAGTTCGAACTAATCATGAAATCCCGAAATTTTCAATGGTAGAATAATGTTAAAAATTTTCATTAATTCGAACTCATTTTCATTTAATTTCGTTTAATTCTAACCAACTAGAATTCCGATTTTCCATTTTTCTTTTCTTTCTCAAGGATTTTAGATCATTTGAATAACTTTCTTTCTTTGAATTTTGTGAAAATTGTTCAGAACGTGTATACATATAATCCAATGCATTTGATATCCATTTTCTTAGTGTCTCGTCTGTCCATCAGTGACGCTTTAAATTTTTCTTCCATTTTGCTTGTTTCTAATCTTTAATTAGTTTATGCATTTATACATTCTAATTTAATATTAAGTCATATTCTAATGATAACAGACGAAATAAATTAAAAAACACTATAATATTAATTATTTTGTAATAGACCATATTAAATATGTTTTCATTTCACATTTTCCATAATTCGAACTTCGGATAATTCGAACATTTCTTGTGGTCCCAAAGAGTTCGAATTAACGAGAGCCGACTGTATATTTATTTATTTTGCATCAGCATAAGATTCTGAAAATGCCATTTTCGAAGCCTTTTATCGGACTGTTCACGTAGTTCCCCCCCCCCCCTTTTAAGTAAAATTATTTTAATTTCCAAGGATTTAGTTACGTTTCGTAGACATTCGTTAGTTTCGTAGACATTTAACCCCTTAACTGAATTCCCGGAAGATGAATTTACTTAATTAATCATTTAAAGTTTTTTGACACCACTAATTTTTTTAATGGAATGGCATATTACTCAAAGGCGGAAATGTTTCGAATAAATATTAAGAATATTTTAGCTTAAAAGAGTGGTATAAACCCATATTTTCAGTTTATGCACGTAAAAAAGTAACAGTTTAGGGATTAAATGAAAAAAAATGCATTTTCAGTTGTCAACATGATGAATATGTGATATACTAAAGAGATTATTATTTTTTTATTGCACACAATTGTGAAAAAAGCTTATTATAAAATAATGGCCTCGTTAAAATGTAAAGTTGTAACTCAAAGATAATCATTGTTTATTTTTAACTATCGAAACTAATTCATTAAACAGTAAATATTCCCTTATGCAAAAAAGCGTGTAAAATATCAAACATAAACAGAATAAATGGGGCCAAACATTTAATTTATTTCTAAATTAAATAAAAAAATGAAACAATAAATCAAATTTCTTCCCAAACAACAGCTTCTATAACTAAATCACAATCGTTATACTAAAGAGAATGATTTAAGATTCCTATTCTTCAAGTAATGGTTTGCATTCATAAAGTAAATTCATCATGATGACATATGAATACAGAATTTTGTATTTCGTTTAACCTTGTGACTAGGGGTTGGGATATATATCTAGCAGTGGACTATACTTTTTTTTCTTTTGTCATTATTCATTCTACTTTTTTGAAAAACAATCAATTTTATACATTTACTTAGGCATTTTTAAGAGAAATCTACAACAAACGGGAAAAGGTTAAATTATGGCACTGTTCAAAATAAAGTCCCTCCAAATGTTTCAATACAAGCATAAAATGTCAAATTTTAAAGAATAATAAAAATATACAACATATAACATTCTTAATTTGTGGATTTCGCAATTTTTATTCTAATTTTGATAACATTCAGAACACACTAATATGTGGTGAAGCGTTTTTAATGTGGCGATTGTGTTCTTAATATATTGCAAAAGTGTTGCTTTCTTGAAATGTTTTCTTAATATGTTGCCTTCCATCAGTCTCAATCATTTTGTTATCTTTTTAATTTTTTTAGGTTTTCTGTTTATTTTTCCATTCTTAATGAACAATTTTTTACTACATTTGATGGTCATTTAATTTAACTTCTACTTTATGATTCTTAATTAATAGCTATACAAATAAAATATATATAATATGCAATAATATTTTAACATTTTGTATAATAAACTATTATCGAAGAGAAGAGAAGGGGGGGGGCATTGGCATTTTATTTTCTTTTAAAGGAGGCGGTGGTCCAAAAATGGTTGGGAACCTATGTTAAACCCTTCGTGTTAGAAGCTTATCACGGAATTTTTAATGTTTTGGCACCGGTTTTTAAAAACCGAAATTTGTACCAAGTTAAATCGTGAAAATGCTCTATATTAAACAAGGCAAATTTCGCAATAAAATTTTACTGGTGGGAATATACAAGGATTCTTAAACCTTTTTACGGCACGTATATCTGTTGCTCGTCCCTGAGGGGTTAACCCATTAGTACCTAGCGTCCCTTTTTAGGGACGATTATTTAAAAAGGCAATAAAGTACTTTTCACATCAGTAAATAGAAAGATAAATAAACATTATTTTTCACAAGACAATTTACTCAATAAGTTACGATAAAAGTTATTCGTCTTTTAACCCTTTCCAGCACACTGTGCCCGGTCTGGGATACCTAATTTTAATTCCAAACTTGCAAACGGCACCAGTAATATTTTACTGAAATTTTGCTTTTACAATGAAAGCTTAAATTAGGGGTTTCAAAATATCTGAAAGAATCGTTTGTGAATTCCGATGTAAGTCGATAATTTCTCATTTTGCTAACAGATTTTGCCCGTCCCGGAAAAGGTTAAAACTGGTGGGAAACCCAAAATTTCATTTTTTAATGAAGAAAATAATTTGGGCATTAATGGGTAAACATCACACAATTTAGAACACTGCAAAACAACACGTGTAAAACAATTTTAAAATATTTCCTACGTGGTGCCTTTAAAATTACACTATTAAAAAAAATCAATGTTTTGAAATATATTTTGAAAACACATTTTTCCTCCTGTAATTTTTAACAACACTTTTTGCAAAATCCTTTTATTTCGTACAACACATCCGCAACACTTTCAAAACACAATTGAAAAACAAGTTAAAAGTGTTGATTTTTATGTTCAATTAGTGTTGCATAAGTCTAATGGTATAGCTTTAGTTATGTAAACTACTATAAATAAATTTGTTACTTTCACCTTTCATTATATAAGCAAAATTTTGTTAAATTATTCTTGGTACCCATTGTAATTTTGGAATAAAGTGGTCCCGACGTGGGACTAATGAATATAAATACAGGACTGCCACTGGCGACTATTTTTATATTCTGTTCTCACCAATATTTATCTAATAAAAACTTTGAAATATATTATTCCTGTTAGTGTTGTGAAAATGAATCTTAACGATTTTTGTTTAAAGAAACTGGTGGCAGTATGAATTAAAAAATAGTTCCCGTGGCAGCCCTAAAAAAAAATGAAGTTTAAAATTCAGAAATAAAGCGAGTATTTAACCCATTCGTGCCCAGCATCTTTTGCGTAAATTTTATTTAGTTGGCACCACTATTTTTAGAAAATTTACGTTTAGCTTGGTAATCACGAAAATGAATCGTTTAAATAAAATAATTATTGCTTTTCTTTTTTACCGGTGTCAAAAACGGTGCTGAATGCACCTTTTAAAGCGTCCCTAAAAAGGGACGCTAGGCACTAATGGGTTAAATTCAGGTAAATTAAACCGTCCGGGAATGTGGGTGCATTTTGAACTCTCAAAATGTAGTCACACCGCTTGAGTTCGATACCAATAAAATAGAAAATTAAAATGGATTTTATTTAACCCTTTCCAGCGAGAAGTAAATCTGTTTGAAATATTTAACTTCAACCAGAATTAATAAACAAATTTATTAGAAAATATGAACTTGTTTATTTTCAGTTTAGTTTTAAAAGAAAAAAATTAAATAAATACTCTTGGTGCTGTATAATTAAAATCATGTTTAGAGACAGAAAACCGACGATTATAAATGCACAAATAAAGTACGAGAAGGTAGCAAATAGCAGTTTTGCTATTTTTTAGCTCGCTGAGTTTTGCACTGATGAAGAATCTCGATAGTAGATTCGAAATAGCTATTTGCTACCTTCTCATACTTTATTTGTGCATTTATAATCGTCAGTTTTCTATATTTAAACATTTGTGCACAAAGGCTTTATTTACTATTTTAATTAAAATCATGTGTCATATTTTAGGGTTAATTACAACATTTTCGTGATTTATAAGTTAAGTCAAATAATTAATAAAACGTGTACAAGGCGAATAAAATTCGTGTAAAAATGCTGGTCTTTAACGGGTTAAGTTTTAAAATTAAAACATTATTAATAATGATTTTGCCTAGTGTTTTAGAATAAAAACATATTTTACTATTTAAAAATAGAATGTAATTTGTCAGACTGGACCAGAATGACAGGGGTTCAATCATTGATTTTATTTTAAAATATTTAAATTGGGTGATAAATCAATTTTTTTCTCAACATAAGCTCCGAAAACATAATCTCAATCAAATTACTAAGCAGAAAATAAAATAAAGTAATAATGTTTGTGAAGTTAATTCATCATGATGAAAGATTAGTGAATATTCTGAGAGCACTTAAACGTTCAAAAAAAGTTAAAGTAAAAAAATACTGAAAAAGTATCAGATGGTTAAGAGCCATAGGGGTAAATAATATATATAGATATAAGTATTTATAATAAGTATCTGAGAATATATAAGTATATAACTATAAGAATTTACTATGCATAAGTACTTAATATAAGTATTTGAAAAAAAATGACATTAAAATTAATGCAAAAAATTAAAGTAAGGATTAAGATAGAAACTTTAGTATATTAACCCATAGCTTCCAACTCTTCTGATTTTTTGGCCCGGAAAAATGTAACAGAAATTTTTGCCTTATTTAATTGGCAGATTACGGCGATTTGCAAAGGTAAAATTTACTCTAAAAGTTTTCCGGGCCAAAAAAGCGGAAGATGTTGGCAGCTATGTATTAACCCATTAAAGCCCAAATTATTTTCTTCGTTAAAAATGAAATTTTGGGTTTCCCACCACTTTTAAAAGACGAATGACTTTTACCTTAATATATTGAGAAAATTGTCTCGTGAAAAATAGTGCTTATTTATCTTTCTATTTATTAATGATAGAAGTGCTTTATTGCATTTTTCACAATCGTTCCTAAAAAGGCACGCTAGGCACCAATGGGTTAAAAAAGAGAAAATGATTAGGGTAATGGTATAGATGTAATTATGTAGACAACTATCAATAAATTTTATACTTTAAGCTTTTACTATATAACCAAAATTTTATTAGATTATTCTTGGTACATGTTGTAAATTTGTATTGAAAATTATGTCATCTCGACTTGGGACCATTGAATTCAAAATGATTTAAGGCTAAAATTGAGAAATAAATCAAGTATTTAAATTGACCAGTTTAAACAGTCCGGAACCATGGATGGATATATGCACCGTCAAAACGTGTTAAAAAGCGGTAGTTTGATGGAGAACAAAGTAGAAGAAAAAGGAAGAAAAATTGATTTTATTTAATTACGATATTTTCGTCATTTATAATCTTAAGTCAAATAATTAATAAAATTGCTGCTTAACGAATAAGATTCATCAAAAAGATGCTGGTCCTGAAAGGATAAGCTTTAGAATATTTAGTTATGATTTTGTCTAATATTTTATAATAAAAACATGTTTTACTTTTTGAAAAGAGAATGCAATCTATCTGACTGGAGAAGAATGACAGATGTTCGATCATTTTTTTTAGATATTAAAATTGGGTGATAAATCAATCCATTTCTCAACACCAGCTCTGAAAATGAAATCTCAGTCAATTTACTAGACAGAAAATGAAATGAAGTTTGTAAAGTTAATTCATCATGATGAAAGATTAGTGAATATTATGAGAAAACTTTCAATAAAATATTTTATAATAAAATAACAATCAAGGAATCTTCCCTTTGCTTTAGCAAATGAGCAAAAAATGTTTAACCCATTCGTGCCCAGCATCTTTTGCGTAAACTTTATTTGGTTGGCACCACTATTTTTAGGAGATTTAAGTTTAGTTCATTAATCACGAAAATACATCATTTAAATAAAATAATTATTGCTTCTCTTTTTTACCGGTGTCAAAAACAGTGCTGAATGCACCTTTTGAAGCGTCCCTAAAAAGGGACGCTAGGCACTAATGGATTAAGTAAAGATTAATCAATTTTCTCTTGCATATAAGAAATTTAATTTATTTTTAAGACTTTAAAACTGCATTAATGTCAGAATATTAAAAAATGCTTAAACAGGTATACAATGATTACTTCACATGTGATATTTAATACTAGAACGCACGTGGAGGTTTTAAATTTCTCAAAATTACTGAATAAGTAGTATTAAGATAGAAATTTAAATTTATTAAAACAGTGAAAAGGGTTAGGGTATTAGTATAGCTTTAGTTATGTAATCTACTGTAAATAACTTGTTATTTTAAAATGTCATTGTATAAGAATATTTTTATTAAATTATTCATGGTGCCTGTTTTAAATTTTCTAATTAAAATTAAGTGATTCCGACGGGGAACCACTGAATCATAAAGGATAATGTGTAAAACTGAGAAATAAATGGAGTATTTAAATAGACCTACTTAACCCTTCCGAGACCGCACCGGGTGCATAAATGTATCGTCAAAATGTGCTTACAACGCTCTAATTTTATACAAAAAAAAAAAAAAAAAAAAAAAAAAAAAGAAAGAAAGAAAGGAAAAAAAGAAAAGTAAAATTGATTTTATTTAATTACAACATTTTATTGATTTCTAAAGCTAAGTCAAATAATTAATGAAAAGTGGTGCCAAATAAATAAAATTTGTGTTAAATATACTGGTCCTGAACGTGTTAATCTTTAAAATTACAAAACTACTAGTAATGTCTTTTTTTAGTATTTTAGAATAAAAACATCATTTTTAATATTTTAAAATAGAATGTTATTTGCCAGACTGCAGCAGAATGACAGCAGTTCAATCATTGATTTTCTTTTAAAATATTAAAATTGGGTGATAAATCAATCCTTTCTCAACACAAGCTCCGAAAACGAAATCTTAGTCAATTTACTGGGCCGAAAATGAAACGAAATTTGTAAAGTTAATTCATCATGATGAAAGATTAGTGAATATTCTGGGAAAACTTTTATTGAAATATTTCAAAGCATAATAACAAATAAGAATATTCTTTTTTCTTTTACAAACGAGCAAAAAATGTTTAGTTAAAATAATTAATAATTTTTCTCTTACATATCCGAAATGCAATTCATTTTTAAGACTTTAAAACTATAGTAATGTCAGAATATTCCCGTAAAGCATGGTGACGTCACTGCAACGTCGTTGTGAAGTCACATTGTGACTTTGTGACCATCAATTGTCGATGTGACGTCACGTGACGTTGGTGTGAAGTCACAATGACTAAAATGTGAAGTCGTTATGGCCGTTTTAGAGCTCTTTTGTGACATTTCACAAAGTGGTCACAATGTGACAAATTTGTGAAAAATGTGTCATTTGTGACTAATTTGACATTAACATTGTGACGAAGCTGCGACAAAAGCGACGATATTTAACTTGCCAAAAACATGTTTTTTAAAGTAAATAACATGTTTTAAAAATTATTTATAAATTTCTAAAGATTTTTAAGAAAGTCACATCTCAGTCATAATGTGACGTCACTGAGTGGTGGCATTTTGGTCACAGATGTGATGTGACGTAAGTGAATCACAGTGACTTCAATGTGACGTCACTGTGACCATGCATGCTATTAGGGTTATAGAATGCTTAAGAGCGTACAGTAGTCACACGGTAAAAGCCGAACGCTAATGTAATGTCTATGGGGGCGTTCTTTTCAAATATCTCGTTCAAATTTTAATCATAGAAGGCGGCAGCCTTCAAGTGACGCAGCTTTAAACCTACCATCGTCAAAACCTACCATCGTCATACGGGTAGATGCGGAACTTCATATATACAGCTAACTCAACATCAAAGAAAATCGGAAAAGCCGCCTTCTAATAACTCAGCAAATATTGGTCAGAATGGTCCAATTTTTTTAATATAGTCTTATATTCCCAGTCTAATCCTATCCTATAATTTTTACATTTCTACGTGCCGTATATTTTTAGATCTCGATAACCATTTTAAAACTGTAATCGATCGTGTTTGTTCCTGATAATGAGATCTAGGAAACGGGCTGGGAGATTTTATTAAAACTTATATATAATATGAATCTCTTTAAGATAGAGGTAATAAGACTTGCCTTGTTTCTAGGAAAACTCTTGTTTGTTATATATTGGTCTTGGAAAATTGGACTATATTAGCTCGCGGATTACATGTTATTCTATGGGTTAGCAGACAGAGCCTGAGTGAAAAAGTTAACAGTTAAAAAGTCACAGTTAAAACACCTGAATCGAAGCAATAAATGTTTTTTAAACTACAAAAACATCTTATCATGTGCTTTAAAACATTCATTAAATATATACTAAATCAAATTTCTATTTATTTTGCCTTTATTTTGCGTAAGAAGGAAATATTACGTTTCTTACATTGGATATTTTTGCATTTTGTGGAAAAAATATTTTGAATCCTTTTTTAAAATAGGAAAATATTTTTTAATTATACATATTCAATATACTTTCGACTTATGATTTTTTTTTTAAGTTTTCAAACAAAAATTATTTTAAATTATTTGTTGTTGGAAAGTCATGTATTCATACGCCTAGGGGCGCCACTTGTCTAGTTTTGTTTTGAATCCGAATCCGAACGCGGCAAGTTACACGGAGCATTTTTCATTCAGGTAGTAATATTCTTACATAATGTCCATTAAATTGATATAGAAAATGCACGAATTAAAAAATATAAACCAGACAAGATAGAATCATTAAGTAATTTTCAGGTTTTAATAATCCACATGTTGTTTCTTGTTACGCCAATTGAATCTCGCAATGTCAATATACAAGGAATAAGCTCTGCAATAAAGTTAACCGGAGAATCTTGCAATGGATTATTAATTAATACAGAATGTGTAACTTTGCTTGTATTTTTGAAGACTTATGGATTACAGTGTGGAGGTAGGATATATTCAAAATTTTACGAGAATGCCAGTTAAAAATCTGGACTGCATTTTGTTTTGTTTTGTTTTGTTGTCAGTAATTTTGGGTGAAATGCAGTTTACTCTCCTTCGCCAAGGAACTTTTTATGCGTATTGTTTGATAAACAATTTTACCTCTATATATTTTTTGTTTATTTTTTTAATTTTTTCGCTGCTTGAGCAAAGAATAGGTTTGCATTAATCATAATTAATAAACAGAAACTTACTGGCTTGCTTAAAGTATTGTTTTTAAATACAGGGTACAAAATACATGAATTTTCTTAAATCCCAGTTTATTTTATTAAAATTTGTCATTTCATGAAAATAAAATTATTGCATATCTTTTATCTTTGAGTTTAAGTGTTAAAACACTTTTCAATGTTTGCATTTTAACATGTTTTGCAGATAATACATTTTGTGAATTTCACAGAGTTGACTGTATTATACTCTATTATAAGCATTCATTATGATTTCTAGTACATTATTACATTTAAATTACTCTTTTTAAAAATGTAAACAAAAGATGAGCACATTATATTTGTGCAATGTCTTGTCCCAAGTTACACACACTTGAGGGACTTTACAATTTCTATATATTGCTTGTTTTAAACTTAAGTGAAATGTTGGCTAAAACATTTTCAGTTTCATAAATTATTTCAATTTGAAATATTTTAGTAATCGCTACTACTGTTATTCCTTCGACCAATTTCGCCAAATTATACATAATCACATATTTTTTTTATTTTAAATAATGAAAAAACAAATAATTAGTAAAATATTAATTAAAAATCGAAATAAAAATCAATGACATTTTAAATATACAAATTGTATTTAATGTCATTGAATGTGACATTCACAATCATCCATTATTGGAATTTAATCTTATAGTTTGGCGATAATTTTTTGGTCAACGGGATAACCTAGTAGTACCTAGTAATCTATAAAGCTAACAAGTAACATTTATACAACATTTCATTAACTCGATTCCTCTTAAGTAAATTTGAATAAGCGACGGCAAAAATCCATTGCAAGATTCTCTGGTTAACTTTATTGCAGACTTTATTCATTGTATATTAAGACATTGCAAGATTGAATTTGCATAACAAGAAACATCCATGTGGATTATTAAAACCATGAAAATTACGTAGTGATTCTATCATGTCTGTTCGATGTTTTTCATTTTGTGCATTTTCTTTATCAATTCTATTCTAAATAAATAAATTCTACCTGAATGAAAAATGCTAATAACGCGTTCTCATTCAAATCAAAACTAGACAAGTGGCACCTTCTTAATATGGAATATAATATAGAATGTATGAAAACTTATGAATTAGAGGGGGGAGGCAGAATATATTCAAAATTTTACGAGAATGCCAGGTAAAAATCCTGTATTGTACTTTTTTTTGGTTTGTTGTCAAAAACTTTTTTCTCATGTCTATGAATAAATTACTCCTTGCACCAACATAAGATATTGTTGTCAGTAGCACAGCCAAGGGGGTGGTTTTGTGAACTACATCCATGAATCGCTAAAAAAAGAAAAAAGCAAATTGCATAAAAAATGGGAATTACCTCCACAAATTGTTTAAAATGTGAATTACGTCCATGAATCATGTAAAAAAGCGAGAATTATATTCATAAATTGTATGAAAAATGCAAATTACGTCTATGAATCGTGTAGTAAAACATAAATTATGTTCATAAATCGCTCAAAAAACACGAATTTTGGCGGCAAAAAGCTGAAATGGAAATTACCTCTATAAAACGCATGAAAATAGCGACTTGCATTCATGAATTGCATACAAAATATGAATTACGTTCACGAATCGCTCAAAAAATGCAAATTACGTCCATGAATTGCATAAAAACGTGAATTACGTTCAAAAATCACTCAAGAAATGCGAATCACTTCCATGAATTGTGCAAAAAAACACGAATAACGTTCAGAAATTGCAAAAAATGCAAATTACGTCCAAGAATTGGTAAAAAAAGCGAATTACATTCATAAATCCTATAAAAACACAAATAATGCCAATAAATCGATCAAAAAACTCAAATTTCGTCGATAAAAAGCTCAAAAGATGCAAATTATGTCTATGAATCACATAAGTATAGCAAATTACGTCCATAAATCATGTAAAATTACATTCATTAATCGCCTAAAAATCGCGAATTATGTCCATGAATCGCTCAAAAAAAGCGAATTGCATAAAAAACATGAATTGGGTCCACAAATCACTCAAAACATGAATTACGTCCATGAATTGTTTAAAAAAGTGAGAATTACGTTCAGAAATTGTATGAAAAACACAAATTATGTCTATGAATCGTGTAGTAAATCGGGAATTATGTTCATAAATCACTCAAAAAACACTAATTTTGGCAGCAGAAAGCTGAAACGCAAATTACGTTCATAAATCGCTAATAAAATGCGAATCACTTCCATGAATCATGCAAAAAAAATACTAATAACATTCATAAATTAAAAAAAATGCGAATTAAGTCCAACAATTGGTAAAAGAAAGCGAATTACATTCATAAATCCTATAAAAACACAAATAATGTCAATAAATCGATCAAAAAACTCAAATTTCGTCGATAAAAAGCTCAAAAGATGCAAATTATGTCTATGAATCACATAAGTATAGCAAATTACGTCCATAAATCATGTAAAATGTAAATTACATTCATTAATCGCCTAAAAATCGCGAATTATGTCCATGAATCGCTCAAAAAAAGCGAATTGCATAAAAAACATGAATTGGGTCCACAAATCACTCAAAACATGAATTACGTCCATGAATTGTTTAAAAAAGTGAGAATTACGTTCAGAAATTGTATGAAAAACACAAATTATGTCTATGAATCGTGTAGTAAATCGGGAATTATGTTCATAAATCACTCAAAAAACACTAATTTTGGCAGCAGAAAGCTGAAACGCAAATTACGTTCATAAATCACTCAAAAAATGCAAATCACTTCCATGAATCGTGCAAAAAAATACTAATAACATTCATAAATTACAAAAAATGCGAATTAGGTCCAGCAATTGGTAAAAAAAGTGAATTACATTCATAAATCCTATAAAAACACAAATAACGTCAATAAATTGATCAAAAAATGCAAATTTCATCATCAGAAAGCTCAAAAAATAAAAATTATGTCTACGAATTGCATAAATATAGCAAATTACATCCATGAATCATGTAAAATGTAAATTACATTCATTAATCGCATAAAAATCGCAAATTATATCCATGAATCGCATAAAAAACGCGAATTTGGTTCACAAATCGTCAAAACGTAAATTACGTCCATGAATTGTTTAAAAAAGTGAGAATTACGTTCAGAAATTGTATGAGAAACACAAATTATGTCTATGAATCGTGTAGTAAAACGGGAATTATGTTCATAAATCGCTCAAAAAACACGAATTTTGGCAGCAGAAAGCTGAAACGCAAATTACGTCTATAAATCGCATAAAAATAGCGAATAGTGTTTTGCATTCATGAATTGCATAAAAAACGCGAATTACATATCGCTCAAAAAACACAAATTACGTCCATGAAATGCATAAAAACATGAATTACATTCATAAATCACTCAAAAAATGCGAATCGCTTCCATGAATCGTGCAAAAAAACACTAATAACGTTCATAAATTACAAAAAATGCAAATTACGTCCAAGAGTTGTGTAAAAAAAGAGAATTAGATTCATAAATCCTATAAAAACACAAATAACGTCAATAAATTGATCAAAAAACACAAATTTCGTCGACAGATACTGAAAAAAATGTAAATTATGTCTATGAATTGCATAAAAATAGCAAATTACGTCCATAAATCATTTAAAATGTAATTTACATTCAATAATCACATAAAAATTGCAAATTATGTCCATAAATTGCTCAAAAATGCAAATTACATTCATAAATCGCATAAAAAACACGAATGATGACCATGAATTGTGCCAAAAAATGCGAATTACACCCAACATTAAATTAATTTGCAGAAAGTTTTTGGTTTTATACAAGTCTGCCAACAAGAACCTACAAGTTATCCTGAAACCCATTCTAAACCAACAAAAATTTAATGGAAAGATAAATTTGTCCAAGAAAGACAAAATAATTTCCATTGACATACATTGACCAGAATCGAAAAATTCCTATTGAAATCTATCCTATACAATCCAAAACCAGAAAGAAAAAAATCCCTCCAAGAGTAACTCAATCTATCTGCTGTAAAATAAAATACATTGAAATGCAACTGAACAAGAACCTGAAAATTACATTTGAAGTCAAACCGAAACCAGATTCAACCCCCCCCCCCAAAAAAAAAAAAAAAATTATCCAACCATATCTCGATTCGGGAAAGAAAACTTAATTTCCATAGATATGCGTGATCAGAAATCTGGAAATTCCAATTAGTCTATCTTAAACCTAATCTGAACCTGAAAAAGGAAATTCCATATAACCGAAGCCCAGTATTCTATACAGGACAAAATATTTTCCATTAAAGCGCAACCTAACCAGAACTTGAAAATTCCATTTGAATTGAACCTGATTGAAACCTGAAAAAAATTTCCATCGAACCTTAACCTAGTCCGAAAAAGAGAAAATTATTTCTGCCGATACACACTGACAAGAGTCTGAAAGTTAACATGAAACCTAATCCAAACCCAAAAAGGAAAAAACAATGGAAACACAAGTCTGTCCAAGAAAGACCAAATAATTTCTGTCCACATACACTGACAAGAATTTCAATTGAAATCTATCCTAAACCCAGTTCAAACACTACCCCCCCCCCCCCAAAAAAAAAAAAAAAAATCCAATTGTAACCCAATTTATCTGCGACAAAATAATATACTTGAAATGCAACTCAACAAGAACCTGAAAATTCCATTTGAAGTCAATCCGAAACCAGATTCAATCCCCCCTTCCCAAAAAAAAAAAAAAAAATATATATATATATATATATTTAATCAAATCAAGATTTTAGAAAAAAAAGAACAATTTATGTCGATATGTATTGACCAGATCATGGAAATTCCAATAGAAGTCTTTCTCAAACCCGATCCGAATAACCTGAAACCCAATCCAATCCCCCCCCCCCAAAAAAAAAGTAAAATAAAAAAATTAGGAAATAAAAATCTGTTCAAGAAAGACAAAATAATTTCCGTCCCCATCCACTGACCAGAATTGAAAACTAGTACTTGAAATGCAACTCGGCAAGAACCTGAAAATTCCAATTAAAGTCAAACTGAATCGAGATTCAAACCCCCCACTAGCAAGAAGCCTTGATGACCCCACAAAACATAACTAACAAGAACGAAGAGTCATGCATACTGCTTCGATTATGATGCATTTTCTGACTCATTCTGAATATTGTAAACTTATTGTCATTCATGTACAATAATTTTACCATTCTGTGCAAAAAAACAAAGCATAATTAACAAGAGTAAAAAATTTTCCATTAAACATGTTTATATACTTTCCATTTTATTCTGAATGCTTTAAACCTATCAGTTTCATCTTTGTACAGTAATCTTCCCATCCAAATCTCTCCCCCCCCCCCTGTTTATATATGTTTTGTGTAAACAGCATAACATAAATAAACTAACAAGAATGAAAAGTTACACATACAGTATAGATTATGAAACACTTTCCAACACATTTTCATTATTGTAAGCCTATCATTTTAATCCATTTGCAGTAATTTTACCACTCTATATAAAGAAAAAATCATAATTAACAAGAAAGAAAAACCTGTGTGCAACATAGATTATGAAACACTTTCCAGCATATTCTGAATATTGTAACGGATATAGTTTTAATCAATCTGCAATATTACCAACCTATACAAAGGTTGAAACATAATTAACAAGAATCATGCACCCAGCATAGATTATGAAATACTTTCCAGCACATTCTGAATATTGTATTCCTGATCATTTTAATCCATCTGCAGTATATGTATCATCATGTGTAAAGAAAAACATAGTTAACTAGAATGAGAAATGATACATACAGCATAGATTATGAAATCCTTTCTTAGAAATACAATGCTGAATGTACATTACTTTCTTATCTTATACTAACGTACTTTACTACAGAGTTGTTTTTAACGAAATCAAGTAGCACAGCATATATTAATAATAAAATATGAAATATCTTTTTTTAAGTGGGTGGGGGAGGGGTAATTAAAGGTGATCAGAAATCATGAATATGAATTCTTTGCATTAGTCTTTAATTTTTTGTTTTTATCTTTTTATTATTAACCTAAAAAAAGCATTGATATCAGTACAAAAAACCCTGAACGGGTTAAAAGCTTGTGACGCAGCACTTTATCTTATATATCTAAGAATTTTAAATTTGGGACTTAAAACTAATGATATCAAAATTTATGTGACGCTATGCTATTAATTAATATATACATATATTAAAATTTATTCATTAAGGTTTTATCAATTACATCTTTCATAAATTCAAAATATGAATCTTAAAAGATATGATATCAAAATTTAAGTGACGCCTTGACGAGGCTTTAAACAATGTTTTAAAATTCCATTTATTTATTTATTGTCTAAATACATTTTCATATCTAAACAATACTTTTCATTTTCCAATACACTGTTAAATACATCACTTTCACTGAATATATATAATGCACTGAAATATATTTATTTGAATAAATAGATTTATCTTTTGGGCTACGCTATCCAAAATAAAAAATAACGTTTGAATAAATATTTTTTGCGTCATTGTATCTATTTGCATCTATTTAACTTACTTTGGATACAATGACGCAAAAAATATTTATTCAAACGTTATTTTTTATTTTGGATAGCGTAGCCCAAAAGATAAATCTATTTATTCAAATAAATATATTTCAGTGCATTATATATATTCAGTGAAAGTGATGTATTTAACAGTGTATTGGAAAATGAAAAGTATTGTTTAGATATGAAAATGTACAGGGGTGCAAAAATCTAGGCGCCAGCAGGCAGTCTCTCACCACTAAATTTATTTTGTTGTTTTTCGTTTAATATTGCGCGTAAAATTCTTGCAAGAATGCTATTAAATTTTAACCAAAGAAAACTTTTATATTTTAGTGGTGAGAAACTGCCCGCTGGCGCCTAGATTTTTGCACCCCTGAAAATGTATTTAGACAATAAATAAATAAATGGAATTTTAAAACATTGTTTAAAGCCTCGTCAAGGCGTCACTTAAATTTTGATATCATATCTTTTAAGATTCATATTTTGAATTTATGAAAGATGTAATTGATAAAACCTTAATGAATAAATTTTAATATATGTATATATTAATTAATAGCATAGCGTCACATAAATTTTGATATCATTAGTTTTAAGTCCCAAACTTAAAATTCTTAGATATATAAGATAAAGTGCTGCGTCACAAGCTTTTAACCCGTTCAGGGTTTTTTGTACTGATATTTTTACATGAATTTTTTTGCATATGATAGTTGAGGACGATCCACAACCGGCCTAGTTTTTACTTTTTTGATTTTGGTTATATATTTTTTATAATATGATAGTTTCAGTTTCAGAACCGGTTTTGAAAATTAAAGTTTTTTTTTTTTTTAAAATCTAAAATCAAAATTGAAAAAATAAAAACTAGGCCGGTTGTGGATCGTCCTCAGCTATCCTATGCAAAAAAAATCATGTAAAGATATTAAAATTTGAACGAGATATTTGAAAAGATTGTGCCCATAGACTTATGATTAGCGTTCGGCTATTACTGTGTGACTGGTGTGTGCTCTTAAATAAGTATACTATAATTACTTTACATGTGATATTTAATACAAGAATGACCTCAGAAGTTTTAACCCTTGCCACTCCGTTGTCTCCGCCGCGGAGACATCATATTTCTTTCAAAAAAAATTTTTTTTGACACCAGTAATAAAGGAAAATAAAATTTTCCTTGTTTAATCAGAGATGTTTTTTTTTTAAATTGTCTACTTCAAGGAAAGTTTTTTTTTTAAGTGGTACTAATCGAATAAAATTTGTGTAAGAGGCACCAGAGTCCGAAGAGTTAAATTTCTCAAACTTATTCAATTCAAAAGCATATGTTCGAGGTTGAAATAATTTGAAGCTTTCGAAAATTAGCAGAATAGAATATTTAATTATGGATTTTATTTTAAATTTTAAATTTAATAATAAGTTAATTTCCATTACACAAATTTACGAAATTTCTGCGTTTTATGATTAAAATTAAATTGACTATTATTCGTGAATAAAATAAAATCATAAAATTGTCAAATGACTGAAATATTGTGTTAAATCTATTATTGAATATTTTATAGTAAGAAAAGTATAATTACTGATTCTCCTTCCAAAACATATGAAATTATAACCAAATATTTTTATGTTTTGCAACGTATTCAAAAAGTATTTACCCCCTTCTAGAGCGGCAATATATCTTATATATCACATACAATTAATGAAGATTTGCACCAGAAAAATTTTATTAACTTTCACTTTTTTAACTTTGGTGAAAATAAAGTTCGTGATAGTGACTTTCTTTTTTTAAGTAAAAGTTTTTCAAATTTCCGGTAGGTATTCAGAATTACACTACCGCAATTTACTTGCCGCTCAAAAAATTTATGTGTTAAACCCTTTCCGGCACACTGTGCCTGGGCTGGGATACCTAATTTTTATTCCAAACTTGCAATTGGCACCAATAATATTATAGTAAAATTTTGCTATTACAATAAAAGCTTAAATTAGTGGTTTCAGAAAATCTAAAATATTCGTTTGCGAATTCCGGTGCCAGTGGATAATTTCTCATTTTACTACAGATTTCATCCGTGCCGGAAAGGGTTAATCAGTAACGTTAGGTAAATAAATATATAATTATAAAGACGTAAATGAAGGCATTTACTTTTTTAACAGGTCTCTTTTAATATATATGTCTAATTCCATGAGTTTTAGCAGGGTAAATGACATAGTTGATAATTGCTACGCTTTTGGTAACAATATTTTCGAAAAGTTTGCTTGGGTTTATTCTATTAATGAGGTATCCCGGACAAAATAATTCATTTTTCCGTTCAAAAATACTGGTAGCCGAAAACTTTGCTAGTGACTTACACTGCAAATAATCATGGAATTACCCATACGTATACATACATACTCTATACGGTTATTAATCATAGGGCACTGAATTTGTACGTTTCTTGGAATTTCATGACCAGGAAATTTTCCGGTACCAGTTTTTTCTTATAGAAAATCTCGAATCAGGCGAAATTTCGCGTATTTGAACTACATTTATTTTTCTATTATAAAATAAATGAATAAATAATATTGGAATTTCAACTGAAAAAATAAGGGAATCCATACGTATCGTGGGTCACTTTGAATTTTAGACATTTTGCGGAATATTTAAAGATATGTTATTTTGTGATTTTTTATTTATAAAGGATATGTTGGACCATTTATTTATCTTTTGCATTCGTTATCATTTTATTTACTTTGTACACTACTTCGTTCATTGATATAGCTACATATCACTGCACTTCAGAGGAATAAAGTTACGGTTCTGACTAGTGAGACTAAATTTTGTATTTTTCAGTTTTGGATTGCAAGAAGAGCAATGCGCTAGCTTACCGGTTCGAGAATATTATATTCCAATGTTCAAGAAAATCACTTGAATTTCTTAGCATTTCACAAGATAGGAGGTTACGAATCTAGCTGTTATGACTAAATTTCCGGTCAAACCCTTTTGGTGATAAAATAATATTATTTGGCTAGGTTACAAGTTCGAGAAAATGCATCATTTTGAAGGCAATGCAAATCAGTGCATTTCAGTTCGAAAGAAAGCTCAAATTGTTATTAAGTTGGGAACAGATGACAGTAAATTTACAAAATTGGCAACATTTAGCCAAATTTGAGGAATTTTTGTGAAATATTAGTGACATTCTTGAAGTTTGGCGGAAAATTTTTCTCTCAATATGACCAATGTCAAAAGATATGCTTGACACCAAATAATAGAATGTCGCCAAATTAGCAACATTTGGTGAAAAAAATGGCTTTCAAAACCTGATGAAATAATAAAAACAGAATCCCAATTTCAGATGAGATATATGATTCGACCAGTGAGAGCTCGCAGAACATTCTAAAAAACAGAATTCAGCCAATAAGGGTATATAAAACTTTTCAACACATTTTTGGAGCATAAAATAATAATAAAAATAACGTCGTCATATTTGACAGCATTTGACTAAATATAGCTTTTAAATGTAAAGAAAGTGACCTAAAAAAGAGACTGTAAATTTCGAAAAGAAGCTGACATGCATGATTCTACCAATCATAGTTCACTGAATGTTCTAGATAACATAGATTTAATATTGATTATGTAGGTAAATAATACTTTTATGAACTGTGCTGTATCGTAAAAAAGCAGAGAATATACGTTCTAATCTGAGGGTATACATTCAATATAGAGGGTATACCAAGACCTAGAGTATATATAATATAGCTTTCTTGGGAAACAGTAGATATACGGCGAATATTTCCGTATACACCCAACTACATCCCTGATTATAAAATAAAAAGCTTTATAGAAATAATACTTTGTAAATATATTGCTACGTAGAATTGAACGCGAAACTAATTTTAAAACTTTCAGAGGGGGTGTTATGTTTATAAAACAACGTCATTTAAATTCTAATATTAGTCACAATTTGTCAATTTTTTTCGATTTATTATAAACGTGAAACACTGAAAAACCCTATAAGATTTATAATATTTTTGTACTCGTAAATTGTAATTTAAATTTAAATGTTTGTCATTCAAAATTAATTCAGTCAATAAAGAAAGCATTTCAGAATTTCAAAATAGAATGTAATCTGTCAAAAAGAACAAGATGACAGCAGATAACTCAATTATTTTCTTTTTAAATTTTAAAATTAGCCATTAAATCATGTTTCATACAGCAAAAGCTGTCACTAAATAGAAAAACTTGACTGATTTATATTGAAGATGGGTATAGCGATTTCCTTTTATAGAATAAATTCATCATGTTGACAGTCAAAAAAGATCTTGATAAAATATTTTTTATAAAATATTATTTTATTATGTAATTTACTTTAACAGTATTTTTTTACGTACAATTTGTTTTGTCAGAGATGAATAAGAAAAAACTTAAGACAAAACAATTATTGATCTTTAACAACTGACGCAATTTTTTTTAAAATGTCTATTTGAATGGCAAGGCTTGGACCCCTAAAAGCCTTGTCTTTCCTTATGCACTTGAAGATTGTTCTACGCTCCCTGCTTATTTTGATTAATCATAAAATATGCATCAGAGTTTAAAAAACATAAAAAATGCAAGAAATATCGCTCGGCAGTAATACGGATTTACAAGTACTTACAGTATTATGTAGTACTTCTACCATATAGTACTATAGTATTTACGTCTCTTTCTCATGTCTTACTAGCTTAAACATCACCTGTTTGGCCACAAATCAATCTAGGTAAGGCGAAAACAGAAATATTTTTTCGCTGATATAAATTATATAATTTTTTATAGGAGAATTTTTTATAAAGTTCCCTAATATTATCCTGAATTTTTCCAGATTTATAACTTTCTCTGTTTCTCTGATTTCCATAATCTGTAGCCATCCTGAGAAATTGGCATTAAAAATATTTTTGAGACAAATAGAACAATTTTTTTTTTATATTTGGAACAAGTAGCTAATTTTAACAGAAAGTATCTTTTCTTCAATGTTAATATATGTAGGGCTCCCAAATGGTCCGCGAACTGGACACCAATATTTTTTTAACAAAAAATTTCATGTAGATTTAAATCTCTGAATGTGGTTTCTACGCAATTTGCAAGAAAAATAAGAAAAGAAAATTTTTCTAAGATAATATTGGTGTTCAGTTGGTTTGGGACCATTTGAGACCACTGCATGTATTCTAATATACATAATTAAAAGTATTATACGTAATTATTGGCATATTATGAATAAATATATACTGCACGTATGAGATTTCAACAATAGTGCCATATAAAAGTGTAATGATGGAAAACTCTGTAAGATTTTTTAATACTTTTCTAAATTGTAATTTAAATTTTAATGTTACGCTGTACAAAATTACATCCCTCAATAAAAAAGCAGATTTCGGACTTAAAAATAGAGTGTAATCTGTCAAAAATAACATGATGACAGGAGATTACACAATGGCTTTCTTTTTAATCTGTAAAATTAACCAATAAATCAAGTTTCATACCGCTAAAGCTGTTCCTAAAAATAAAATCTCGATTGATTTATAGTGAAGGTATGTTTTAAAGATTTCTCTTTATAAATTTATCACATTGACAGTTGACAAAATATTTTGGTAAAATGTTTTTCAGACAAATTGAACATTTTTTAATCTATTTGAAACACGGAGCTAATTTTATTCCAAAGTAGGTCCCCTTCGCTCGTAATATATATTCTATTATACAAAGTTAAAAATAGTAAACATGATTGATTTGAAATAAAACATCAATATACACTACATGTGTGAGGTCTTTTAATAGTGCCATATGAAAGTGTATTACTGGAAACACTATACGATTTAATTAAATTTTATAAATTGTAATTTTAATTTTAATTTTACATAATACAAAATTACTTCTTCAATGAAAAAAAAAGATTTCTGGATTTAAAAATACAGTGCAATGTCTGTCAAAAATAACATGATGACAGGATATTGCTGAATGTACTTTCTTTTTATATTCTAAAATTAACCAATAAATCAAGTTCCATACCACAAAAGCTGCTCCTAAAAATAAAATTTCGATTGATTTATATTGAAGGTATGATAAAACGATTTCCGTTTATCAAGTAAATTCATCTTGATTCTGATTGCAAATTGTTGTTAATATTCATCATATCCTGAAGTAGTTCCTATTTGCTGGTAATATATATTCTAATATACATAGCTAGAAATATTAACACTAAAACAGCCAGGTATTTTATTAAAGTTTTATAAAAAAGTGTTTTGCACCAGACTTTTAATTTTTAACTATTTAACTTATTTAATTAGGCTATTTTTGTGCTGCATATATTTCACATATCTTATGAAGAAAATTCTGGTTCAAATCGACTACTACCATTCTGGCAGGGGTCATTTTGACCCCTAATGGCGGCTCTAGTGTTAAACATGATTATATTAATTTAAAAAATCAGCATATACAACTTTTGTGAGATTTTTCTATTAGTATAATAAAAGTGTGGAATGATGAAATTCTTAAAAGATTTTTAATCTTTTTATAAACTGTAACTAAAATTTCAATGTTACTTTTTTTCAAAATTAATTATCTCAGTAAGAAAAGATTTCAGGATTTAAAAATGGTGAGTAATCTATCAATTTGATCATTATGACAGGAGACCAGTCATCGATTTAATTTTAAAATTAACCAATAAATCAAGTTTCATACCTCAAAATCTGCTTCTAAAAATAAAATCTCTATTTATGTCGAAGACACGATTTATCGATTTTTTTAAGCAGCTGTGCGTATATAATACTGTCATTTTAGGGGGAAAGGGGGTCTGTCACATGATATCGTAAGATATCTTTAAGGATGAAAGGGGATATCCTTTTGATATCCATATCATCTTCAGGGCTCACAAATGGTCCGCGAACTTAACATCAACATTTTTTGACAGAAAATTTCACGATATGTTTCTGCAGTATTTGCACTAGAATTAACTTCGAAAGTTAGTGTTTTGGAAATTTGCAAGAAAAATCAAAAAGGAAAAATTTTCTAAGAAAATTCTGATGTTCAGTTGGCGGACGATTTGGGAGACCTGCATCTTTGATCCAATCAAAATTGTCTCTTTTTATTTGTAAAATGGTATAGGTTTAAAATAGTACATTATATTTTATTAGTATGTTATATATTTTTCAAAAATACAGATTACAATCGACTCTCGTTAATTCGAATCTTCGCTTAATTCGAACTAAATATAAAGTCCCGAAATTTTCAATGGCAGAATAACGTTAAAAATTTTCTTTAATTTGAACTCATTTTCTCCTGACTTCGTTTAATTCGAACTAACGAGAATTCCGATTTTTCATTTTTCTCTTCTTTCTCACGGAATTTAGACAATTTGAATAACTTTCTTTCTTTAAGTTTTGTGAAAATTGTTCCGAACAAGTATACATATAATCCAATGCCTTTGATATCCACTTTCTTAGTTCCCCGTCTGTCCATCTGTGACACTTTAAATTTTTCTTCCATTGTGCTTGTTTCTAATCTTTTAATTAGTTTA
Organism: Maratus speculifer; assembly: GCA_964019185.1. Classification (NCBI taxonomy): domain Eukaryota; kingdom Metazoa; phylum Arthropoda; class Arachnida; order Araneae; family Salticidae; genus Maratus; species Maratus speculifer. Next base: position 237,966,692 of record OZ025300.1, read on the forward strand.
TGTATTTCTACATTCTAATTTAATGTTAAGTCATATTCTAATGATAACAGATAAATAAATTAAAAAAACCCTATAACATTAATTTCTTTGTTATAGTATCATATTAAGCAGTTTCCATTTCATATTTTCCATAATTCGAACTTCAAATAATTCGAACATTTCTTGTGGTTCCGACGAGTTCGAATTAACGAGAGTCGACTGTATTATTAAACTGAGTAAAATTTTATAGGATTATCAAATTCTAAAATGTGGCATACCCTAACATTTGACATTCCTATTCACCTTCATATGTGTATACATACATTATCACAGTTCGAGAAACCATATGTGAAGTATATTTTAAATGAAGCTTGTATTTGCTAATAAGTTAAATTACAAAACAAAAGTTGTCCATTTGTTTTGTAGATAAAACATTTATCTGCCGCTTCACTCCTCCTTTGTTCGGGGCAAGTGCAATAACACTGAATTACTGTTAAATGCATTACATAACAAAAAGATATTATAAAATATTTTTATATAGTAACTATTTCTTTTAAAAATTATTTAACATAAATTGATTCTATTTTTTTACTTCTTATTATTTGAATCAAAAAAGTATGCAAATGATAAATATAATAAAATTAGCATATTATTTCAAACAACAGAAATGAATTGTTTTTAAAAAATATATATATGCTCTTTGATAACGATATCACTACGGGGGGACGAAGGGATGATATCGTATAATATCGAAATGGGGGTAGAAAATTACCAAGAAATTGATAACAGTATATTTGCACCCCTTATAAAAAATTATAATGTTGATAGTTAAATAAAATATTTTGTTGAAATACTTTAAAAAATAGAATATTCGGAAAACGAAGCTAATGTTAACAAGGCATGAGGCCTCTTCGCTGATAATATATGCTGGGCTGCCGCAGGCGACTATTTTTATATTTTGGAAAGAAACCTTTTCATTAAACTTCTATTACAAATAATGTTAAAGCATATATAAAAGCTTTCTGTTTTGAAAATGTGGTGAGAAATAGAATTAAAAAAAATCCACACTGGCAGTCCTGTATACGGATCTCCACTTATACGCTACCTGAGTTCTATATTTCACTGATGCTCTTATTCACCATCTACCTCAACCTAGGAAACCTCGGTCGAACGCTCAAATGAAATTCATGATAACATTTGATTGGACATTATCAAGGAGACGTCCAATCAGGAATAAAGATGAATACCGTTTGAGCGTTCGACCGAGGTTTTCGATGTAACTCGGGGTCGAAGTAGTTGGTGAATAAGAGCGTAAGTTATACGCTTCAACTCAGCGGTCTCGGTCGTTTGTCATCAACAATTAACTGAGTTATACGTTTTTGAGTTGTACAATTTCACAGTTACGCGTTGCATTTTTGTGTTTCCAGATGAAAATTTGTCACATTTTTGCGTTTTTCTAAAAATAATATCCGATTTTTTTTTTTTTTTTTACTCCTTGGCTGAATGACGAGACACTGTATCTGATAGTGATGATTACGCTCTGAATTATCAAAAATTATGTCAAACGTCGAAGCTGTTAAATTCATTTTATAAATCTTCAGTAAAATTTTCCGAGGGTTCTAGTGTTAAAACCTGCCTGAATGTAAATTTTTAATGTTTGAAAATAAAACAGAATGACAGGATTTTAATCATTTATTTATTTTTCATGTATTAAAATGAAAAGAAATTGATTTTCTTGCTGGATGGCCAGTTCATATAAATGTAATCTCGAGCAATTCACTATGAATATATGATTTAACGATTTTGCTTCGTGAAATCAATTCATCATGATGACAGTTGAATGAAATACAACATAGGAAAATTTATTAATATACTTTTTAGTAAAATAAAATTACTTTGTTACCTTTTGACAAAGAAATATTAAAAAGATAAAAATAAATATTAAATATTAAATAAACATTAATTAAATATATGTAATAAGTATTAAATAAACATAAGTTAAACAGTTTAAAATAAAAATTCTACAATAAAATTATTTTTAGAAATATTTAGTTGAATGTCTGAATGTTCTAGTGTTAAAGCCTGTCTAAAAATAGATTTATAATCTGTCAAAATAAAACAGAATGACAGAAGTTTAATCATTTAATTATTTTTCATATTTAAAAATGAAAAGAAATCAATTTTCTTTCTGCATGGTCAGTTCATAAAAATGTAATCTTGAACAATTTTCTATGAAGATATGATTTAGTGATTTTGCTTCATGAAGTCAATTCATCATGATGACAAGTGAATGAAATATCACATAGGAAAATTTATTAATATACTTTTTAGTAAAATAAAAATTCGCTCTTACGCTTTGACAAAAAATGTTTAAAAAATATATTTTTTTTTTTTTTTTTTTTTTTTGAAAATTTTGTACAAAATGGTAAGTTGATGTAAATAATGAATTAAATTTAAAGAGTTACATAAATCAGAATAAGAGCAAAGTTTGAACAAGTCATATTCTTATTTAATCACTTAACTATTACATTCTTTTTAAGAGCAGAAATTAAAAATAAGGGCTGAACGCCACTTTTAGTATACTAAAATATTTGCATTACGTAATCGAAAAATATCTGCCAATCAATAAAGGTAAAGTTACTTTTGCAAATTAGTGATATCAAAAAGCTTTTACTAAATCAAGTAGAGTGTTCTTACCCAAAATCATTTCATGTATACGTTTTTTTTTTTTCTAAAATTTAATCGTTCAATGAATGAATTATTCTTTTTAGTTTTACGTTTCTTTTAATTACAATTATTTCTTATTATTATTATATTACTCCTTGCAATTTACAAAGAGTCTCATACCGCTATTTTCAATCAGGAAAATTATATACATTTATTTATTTTTAATCGCAGTCAGTCTGTGTTTTGTTCACATTAAAAATTCCTATTATTTACGGCCGATACCGATTTCATGAGAAAAAGGCGATTCGAATCGGAATTTTTTCCCGCAAAATTTGTTAAACACTAATTAGAGAAAACTCGGTGAAATGAATAATTGAAAATACTCTAAATGAACATTCTGGTGTTAAAATGTTTTTATTAAAGTTGAGTAAAATTTCCGGACATTCTACTGTTAATTTGAAATATTAATATTTTTTCAGAAACGAAATTATCTCTAAAAGCCTATTAAAAGTATACTATTGATGCACGCATCCATTATGTCTCCATATATCTTATATATTAAAAAAAAATTTTTTTTGATAATGTTTCCTTTTAAAAGTACAGAAACTTTGCACCATACGTTTAAAAATATAAAATGAAAAAATTAAACGTTCACACGCCGAATTAATATCGCAATGCAGTTATAATTTGGTTTTTCCTATATTACAGCTTCAAATGTTTCAATTTATGCATACAAATTTAAAAAACAACAACAAAAAAAATATTTCTGCAGATTTTTGGGTTGTTTTCATTTCAGTGTTAGCTGTTTAAAACACGATTATTGAATGACAACTATGCAAATATAACAAATTATTTTTCGCTATGTGCTATTGTTTATTATTCTTGAGTATTTTCTCGAATTCCAAAACATTTAGGTTCCTAGCGGTCAAATGTAAGTAACATAGAGAAAGCAATAAAAGTAAATAATATTTTTTACGCAAAATAATGAATTTACAGTTTCTTTATACTTGTGATAAGTGCTTAAACATAAATATTTTTTTCTTCAAAAGCTCAAATCAACCTTACATTTTAGAGGAAAAATAAGGATATCGTTATTATGTTGGAAAATGTATGTTTTATATTAAAAATAATGCAATGTTCCCATTTGGGAACATTGGCGTTTAAATGGTTAACTTTTTTTTTCTAGAGTTTCAAGAATGTCTACATTTTATTTTAAAAGCATGATTTGGCAATATGCCACTTTTTGAAGAGATGGGGATAAAATCTTTTGTAGATGAGAAAAAAATCCAATCCACTGAAGTCAATGTAATACAAATGAAAGATTGCTTTCAGTAACTGAAAATAATAAAACTTAACACTTGGACTATCAGAAAAAGAAACAAATAGCGTACACAATGTACAACAATGTATCCAGCCGTATTAAACGTCATTACTTTTTATTCGATAATTTACGTCATTACTTTTTATTCGATATTTTAAAATGTTACTAGATTTTCAAGAATTTTGATCTAAAAATACGAGTTTACAAACCAATTCCACAGTAATCATTTTTTTTCGTATCTAAACTAATTCTATCTTTCCTATCTGGTCCATTTGATCCATCAGGCTAGCGGATGATTAACGAATGTTGCCTGCATTAAATACAAATAATATATAGTACTCGTAAAAATTGTTAGATAATAAACAAATTAAATGATTGTTCAAAGTCTAATAAAATATAAAGGACACTGAGTAGTGTGATTGGTAGCGGCAGCTAGTGCTACGACGAGGGGTTCGGGTTCGAATCCTGTGTAACACATGGATGTAATTACCAGGGCCTGATTATCAACGGGGCACTCTCCCACCAGAAAAAGTAAATAGAAAATTTTTCCATACTCATGATAGTAATTTTGACTGAAAAGGGCGTTTAAACAAGGCGAAAATTTCTATATAATTTTACTGGGGAGAGAGTGCCCCCTTAGTATAATACTCCCATCACGAGATGAGACTTGGGAAACTCCTTCTCTTAGACGAGTCGACTTTACAGAAAGTGTGCAAGGTGATACGGGAAGGGAAAATAATCCCGTGTTTTCAATTCGACCATTCCCCTCAAAGAACTAGGGTTGAAATGATAGCGCGCCAATTGAGTTTCGCGCCAATAACTTGCGCTGCGCTTTCTTGACAGAAATCTGTTTTCCTTCTCTCGTTAACTAGCTGTGTTTTATTTTCTCTCTCTTTTATAATTTATCCCGCCATTTTTAAACTGTTTTTTTTTTCAAAACAATTATTTTTTTATTACAAACAAGTCCTCAAAAGGGAAAACAATTCACTCTAAAAAAAGAATGATTATTCATAAAGTTACGGATTTTTTTGAGAAGGAAGCAAATTTTTTACTTTTTCTCTCCCGTCGATTTAGTTCTATCCATAGAGCAGAAAATAAAAGAAGAAAGAATCAAAACTGCAGTTCTGAATGATATTTAATGTATTTTTAAAATATTAAATTTTAAGATAGTATAAGTTAAAAATATAAAATATGCCATTAACCTTTAAAAAAGTACAAAATTTAATTATTATTAAAATGAAAGATGTGTTTAAGGCTGTTTTTAAATCCAAAAGTCTTTATCACATAATTTTTGAGTTTTGACTTATTTTTGTTCAAAGGTTTGTTTTCATGAAACTAGTAGTTGTTGTTCAGAAACTACCTAATCCTACTCATTTTCCCGTTTTTTTTTTTTTTTTTTTTTTAATAGATTTTTTAGAAAATAGTGTCAAAAGGAGAGTTTTGAACCAAAGTTCTGCCCGAAAAATTAATAACCACTCAAACAGGGGAGAAATACGTGTTGGTCACGTGATCAAAATCGTTTATAACTCAATAAGTTATTTATTGATCAAAAAATGGAAAACAATTCGATTCCAAATCGCTTCCATAACCATACTTTCCAATTTTATATCTTTCCATTGAAAAATTAATTTCTAAATATGTCAAAACGTTTTGCGTTTGTTCAGCAGAGCAGAACAGTTGAGAATAGCCGCAAATAAAGTAAATTAGTATTGCATATGTATTTCACTATGGAATTGCTATTACAACTCGAGATATTTTTCATTTATCAGGAATTTGGTGTTGTTGCGCTGAGAAATTTCTTCTTTTAAGAATCCCTTAAAATTAATTAAATTGTATGTATATTTTACTTCACTTTGCAGATTCCATCCATTTTTAAAATAACACTTTTTTTTTTTAAATTATGAATTTTTATATAAATTATCTTGCTTTTTTACTAGTTTATCCTTGGTAAGTTCAGAAAAGCAAAAAATTTAATTTTGTATTGTTCTGCGTAATTATTTCTTTAATCATTTTAAAAAATAGTATTTAACAAGTTTTTAAAAATATATACTGAAAGCAAAATATTTATCTTTATTATCGTAATAATACAAAAGTAACAATTTATATAAAAGTTAAGAATACGTTTTAATGTTTAATGTAATTGTAGAATAATGACAATTTAAAAGTATATGACTGTTTTTAAAAATTTTTTGGACCAAGCCAAATTTTACAGGTTTTTGAACAGACATGGTTTCGTCGAGGAAATTATATTCATACAGGAGGATTCAAACGGGGCTGAATGTTTTGATCCGTCAAGACTAGGAAAAATGAAATCAATATCGGCTTAGTACGGAAAAAATAAGTTAAGCCCGGTCCGATCCTTGATGAAAAAAGTAAGGCCCGAGTCTTCAGAAAAAAGTAAAGCCAGGGCCCGGCCCTGCCCAAATGCTGTTAATGAAAATCAGGCCGAAGCCTGGCACGTGCAGATCTCTCTGCGTGCGTTCTCCCAGGTTAAATAATTTCCCTTTTAAGTCAATAAGATACAAATTAACAGCGCCAAACTGTCGCACACCTGGGAAATGTGGCAACCTACGCGTTTCTCTTCTACGGCGCAGCTTAGGGAAGAAAAATCGACGCTCCGATATGAAAGAAATGGAATCGCCTTAACCCTTTGACGGTTAAAGCACTTCTATTCATAAAATACTAAAATGATTGAATGACACCGGAATTTAAAAACAAATTTATTTCATAATATATAAATGTTCTTTTTTACGTTCTTTGTAAAATTAAAATTTTCATTTAAAAATTCCGGTGTCAGTATGGCATTTCGCAATTCAAATTAAAAGGTATTCTGGGCGCGTATACGCGCTTATAACCACGAAAGGGTTAAGCTACGTCATGTATGATTGACAGGTCTCTTCTCCTGCTGGGACTATAATAATCAGGCTCTGGTAATTACGAATATCTCATATATAACATGTAGTTATTAACCTATGTGGTGGACAAATTTCCGATGGTTCTAATTTATCAGATTGTAAAATATAAAAATTAATGATTTCTCAAGATAACTTTACTTGTCAGTTTGATTGAGTTAAAAAAAATGCAATTTATATACGTACCCATCATTCTGTGGCGTTCCTTTACATGCGGTTTATTCTGTTGAGCTGTCTAATTGACAGACCAGATATCATGACCCACAAGGTTATCTGAGCGAAAAATGTTCGCCGCTGTCGTGCCCATTTAGCTTAAAAACGATAAAGCATTGGCCTTGTAAGCAAAGTATTTGGGTTCGATTCCCGACCTGGGCTAGTTTTCGCTCAGTTGGAAATATTTAATTCGCATGGTAACTTTGCCAATCAGTTTCAGTTTAAAAAAAATGCAATTTATCTACGTATCTATCGTTCTATGGAGTTCCTTCACCTGCGGTCTACTTTGTTGAGCTGTCTAAATGACAGACCAAATGTTATGACCTACAAGGTTATCTGAACCAAAAATGCTCGCCGGTTGTCGTGTCCAGTTAGCTTCAAAGCGGTAAAGAATGGCCTTGTAAGCCAATTATCTGGGTTCGATTCCTGGCCTGGGCAATTTTTCGCTCAGTTGGAAATACAGTCGGCTTTCGTTAATTCGAACTCGCCAGGACCACAAGAAATGTTCGAATTATCCGAAGTGCGAATTATGGGAAATCTGAAATGAAAACATGTTTAATAGAGTACTATTACAAAAGAATTAATGTTAAAGCGTTTTTTAAGTTTATTTCGTCTGTTATCATTAGAATATGACTTAACATTAAATTAGAATGTATAAATACATAAACTAATTAAAAAATTAGACACAGACACAATGGAAGAAAAATACAAAGCGTCACTGATGGGCAGACGGGGCACTAAGAAAGCGGATATCAAATGCATTGGATTGGTTCGGAACAATTTTCACAAAAATCAAAGAAAGAAAGTTATTTAAATGATCTGAAATCCATGAGAAAGAAGTGAAAAATGAAAAATCGGAATTTTCGTTAGTTCGAATTAAACGAAGTCGAGAGAAAATGGGTTCGAATTAATGCAAATTTTTAACGTTATTCTGCCATTGAAAATTTCGGGACTTCATGTTTAGTTCGAATTAAGCGAAGATTCAAATTATCCGATTTCGAATTAACGAGAGTCGACTGTAATTAATTTGCAAGATAACTTTACCAATAAATTTGATAGAGTAAAAAAAAAAAAAAATGCAAGGTCAATTCAGTGCATTATCGTTAGAAGAATCAATACACTAACACTATTTTCCATTATGTATGTAAAAAGAAGCATTTCACACAATTATTTTTAACGGAGAAATTATATATTTATTTATGTAAGTTATTTCAAACATGTAAAAAATTATGATACGAATATTGTTCTGCACATAGTTCGCCAGTCATTAAAGAAACAGATAATTAGAAATAAAGGTTAATTTAAAATTCCCTTTAAATATAAAACACAAAAATCAATATATAGTGCTCCATAAAATAAGTTTGTTTTCAGAAAAAATATCTCATCGCTTTATTTACTAATTATAGCTGTCTCAATTAGACAATATGTCAATAATTCGAAAAACTGAACAAGCGATTTTTTATCTTTTTGAGTTGCTGCCAAATTACATTTCGATTAAAGCTATAAATAATATAATAATAAATGTAAATGATGGTGTTCCAGAATTTAAATTTCTTATGGATCAATTAAAATATGTTAATTTAAGGGATATATATCCATTTCTTAAAGTGTTTGAAAATAATTCATCATATAGATAATTCTCAATATAACAATTAAAACCTCAAATAAACAGATCTCGATAAAAGCATAAACGTTGAATAAAATGTTTATCGAAAATTCTATTTAAATACAAAGTAAAGTAATCGATATACCATACTGTGAAATATAATGTTGATTCAAAAAATATATGGTTGTTTTATTTATTCAATAAATTCTTAATTAGTCAAAATGTCAAAAGTAGATAAATATCTACAAGTTTATTTAATTGCAAAAGCGTTAGAAGTCCCAATGCGTCAATATTGTTTTTCATTATATATATTATTAACAAGAAGCATTCCAAGCAGTTATTTTTAACGGGGAAATTACTTATTTATTTATGTAAATCATTTCAAATATTTAAAAATTTATGATTTGACACTTGTTCTGCACTTAGTTCGTCAATCATTAAAAAAACAAACAATTAAAAATAAAGATTAATTTAAAATTCCCTTCAAATATAAACACGAAAACAAATATACAGTACACTATATAATAAGTTATGTTTCAGAAAAATATTTCGTAGCTTTATTTACAGATTATAACTGTCTTAATTAGACAATATGTCAACAAATCTGAAAACCTGATCTAAAGATGTTTTGCCTTTTTGAATAGCTGCCAAATTATATTTCGATTAATGCTATAAAGAAAAAAACAATAAATATAAATTATCGTGTACATAATTTAAAATTGTTATGGTTCAAATAAAATATCTTTAGTTTAGGGATATATTTTTATTTATTAACACGTTTAAAAGTCATTCATCATGAAATTAAAAGCATTACATGTCAAAATGGTCATTTCTTTTTTAATACACTGCTCAAAACAATTAAAGGATATTGCAGTTTTAGGTGGATTTTGTATCTGGGAAACTTTTTAGCTGATTGATACATGGTCGACAGACATAGTAGGTTATATGAGAATAAATTACACATGTTTGGCAGAAAAAATGCATTTTATTGCGCATTTGTGTACAAAAGGAAAAAAACACAATTTGTGCATATGAGAAAAAAGAATAAGAAAAGATGTTTTCTTCAAAGAAAATCATTTTCAGTAGGGGGTCTGGTTTCCACGGGCGGCCAGCAACGTTGAACACCTTTGAGGCATGGACTCAACGAGGCTATTAATGACGAGTTGGGGTATTCTGCCCTATTCTTCCAGAAGAGCTCTTTCCATTTCTTGGAGAGTTTGTGGGGGTTGTTGGCGGCCAGAAATTCGTCTTCCTAGAGCGTCCCAAACGTGCTCGATTGGATTCATGTCTGGAGAACACGCTGGCCATTCTATTCGAACGATTCCTTCCTCGAAAAGGAAATACTCCACGAAGTTTGCACGATGTGGCCTGCAGTTATCGTCCATTAAAATGAAGTTATCTCCGATTGCTGCAGCGTAAGGGACTACAATGGGTCTGAGGATCTCATCCCTATATCGGCGACCAGTCAGAGCTCCATCTCGAATGATGCAGAGGTCAGTGCGCCTTTCAATGGAGATGCCACCATACACCAACACTTCTCCACCGCCAAATCTGACACTTTCGTGCACGAACACAGGATTATTCCTGCTGCCACGGTCCCTCCAGATGAAAATACGCCTATTATGCGGATGCACAGAAAAACGGGACTCGTCAGAAAACAGAATATTGCTCCATTCATTTCTCCTCCAGTTGACATGCTCGGTTGCCCACTCCCTGCGGTCGCGACGATGCCTTGATGTTAATCTAACACATACTATCGGTCGGCGAGCATACAGACCTACAGCATGGAGCCGGTTTCCGACAGTCTGAGTTGAAATCGTGGTGCCTGTAGCCGATCGAAGGTGTTGTTGGAGAAGAGTAGCGTTCATGTTTCGGTTTCTCCGAGCTGTTAACGCTAAATAGAGATCTTCATTGGGTGTTGTTGCCCGTCTACGACCTTGCCCTGGTCTTCGGCCTGCACATCCACTCTCCAAAAAACGGTTCCAGATCCTGGAAATGACACTTTGTGACACTTCAATGGCTTGCGCTACTTCGGCTTGAGTTTGGCCCCCTTCTAACCTACCAACAATTCTCCAAGCTTCTGAATCTGTCAAATGACTTCGCTGAGACATCGTACTCATCGAAACAAAGCAATCACTGAATGCCGATCATCCTTGTCTTCATTCTCTTTTATTCAGTTGAAAGTCAAATTTCATTCGCTGCCGCTGAAGCGGCGTTTTTGACGTCGAACTCAAAATTTGCATACCCCACAGTTTGAAAACCAGAAAAATTTGCATTTGTGATTCTCTTCTTCTATTTTCGGCAAAAAAAAATTCGTTTATATCTTTATTTTATATAAAACTTCAAATATCCTTTAATTGTTTTGAGCAGTGTATATTAAGGTAAAATTTTCATGCTGCTTTAAGAGTTATTTTTTTAAGTTTTCACCTTGATCAAACAAACAGAATAGACAAACATATAGCGGCAGAAAAGAGAAACCAAAATTATATCGGATTAAAACTTGTCGAGTTGGAATACTTTGAATTTTTTAAATTTCAAGATCAACAAGTATTAAAAATTGAAAAAGAATGTGATTAATTCCAAGAAATATTGAAATGTGAAGTATTAGTGTATGAATAATTTTATTTTAAGTGCAACATGCTGCAAAACAAGGAATAATAAAAAAAAAGTTTATATTTCATACAAAGAAATACACATAATAGTTTGGCTACGTAATTTAAAAATATAATTTCTTTTTATATCAGGGAGAACATTATTTGATTAATTTTTTTCAATATGCAGAGCATTTGATGCATCCTTTTACGCGAGATACTAATAGTCAGAAACAATCATGTAACGCATACAAAGGGTCAATGCATTCAGGACGAGCAACTTTTATCGAAATTTTAATCTTTTACCATTGGTGTTTTAAAGTAGATTTTTTGGCTAGTTGCGAAAAGGATTGGCTTAAATAAAGTAAAATTTATAGCAAAAAATACTGTTGAGAATAATAAAGGATTCTGAGCAAATTATGCGGCACGTATACCGGTCCCTCGTCCTTAAAAGGTTAATAGGATTGAGCAATACAGTATATCACTGGTTTTTTAAGTGTTGAAAGCTCCGCCCTCTTATGAAAGTAATCTATAAAATGCTTCCTTAATACTATTAATAACTGCTTAAAAAGAAAGAAACCACGAACATACTATGTACGCCATTATGTAAATGGGTTAACCATTTATCCCATTCAATAACCTTCTTGGAAAGTGATTGTTGACTTTATTCATTATGTTGACAAATCTCAATATACGGACGAAAGCCTCAAATATCTCGATAAAAGCATAATCGTAGAAAGAAAAATTTTATCGAAATTTCCGTCTTAGTTCAAAGTAAAAAAAATCGCTGTGTCAAACTGTGAAATGTAATGTTATTTTTAAAAATATCTGCTTGTTTTATTTGTAGATTACTTCCTTAATTAGTCAGCATGTCAAAAGTTGAAAAATATCTACATATCCATTTAGTTCAGTGTAAAAGCGGTAGATATTTCAATACATTAATATAGTTTTCCATTATACATGTTATTAACAAGACGCTCTTTACGCAATTATTTATAACGGAGAAATTATATATTTATTCATGAAAGTTATTCCAAATATTTAACAATTTATGATTCGAACCTTGTACTGCATATAGTCAGTCAATCTTTAAAGAAATAGATAAACAGAAATAAAGGTTAACTTAAAATTCCCTACAAATATAAAACATAAAAATCAATATATAGTACTCCATAAAACAACTTTGGTTTCAGAAAAATATCTCATCGCTTTGTTTACTAATTATAACTGCCTTAATTTGAAAATATGTCGATAATTTGAAAACCTGAACAAGATATTTTTTCACTTTTTGAGTAGCTGCCAAATTACATCCCGATTAAAGTTATAAATAAAACTATAATAAATATGAATTATGGTGTTTCAGAACTTAAATTTGTTATGGTCCAGATAAAATATCTTTATTTAAAGAATATATTTCCCTTTCTTAAAGTGTTTGAAAGCCATTTACTATTAGATTAAAAAGCGTTACTAGTCAAATGGATATTATTATTATTTTTTTTAATATACTAACCTATATTTTTCATGCGGATTTATGAGTAATTGTTTATTTTTTTTCTGTAGTCAAACAAGTTATAGATCCTAAAATTATGAAAAGATGGAAGGTTGGGAGGAGAGAAACGTGAAGGTTAAACTATGAATCAACAACAAAAAAAAAAGAGTTTTTATGTGTTTGCCATCAAGATATGACTTGACAGACAGATTGCGTTTTAATATGCGAATGGAGATTTAGTTAAACCTCGATTTTCTTCCGTGAACACGATGAAAAGATTTTCTGTGTTGCCGCCTCAGGTCTATATACAGACAATTCTCAATATATCGATAAAATCTCCAAATAAATCGATTTAAATAAAAACAAAAAAGTAGAAAAGAAATATTTATCGAAAATTTAAATTCAATACAAAGTAAAATATCGACATATTACACTGTGAAATGTAATTTTTCTTTTTAAAAAATATCTGCTTGTTTTAATTATTGTTTACTTTTTAATTTGTCAGCATGTCAAAAGTTGAAAAATATCTACAAATCTATATTCACTGCAATAACGTTACCAGTCTCCATACGTTAATATTGTTTTCCATTATACATGTTATTAACAAGAATCACTTCACGCAATTATTTTTAAGAGAAATTATATATTTATTTATGTAAGTCATTTCAAAATATTTAAAAATTTATGATTTGAAGTTTTTTCTGGCATAGTTAGTGAATCAATCTTTAAACTCTTCAGACCCGAGGTGCACATTTGTGTACCTCTGATTTGAACTGCGTATCTCACTTAATATTTGGAATTTTTTTATTGAGACGAGTGGGTGTTATTTGTGTACGTTAGCTTTTTCTAGTTTCAGCAAGAAATGGCGCTAGCAGTCTTAATTCATATGATTTTGGAGGAAAGAAACGAGCAATGGCGAAAAATATAAAATGTCGAAAAAATAAGTACATTTTTATAATTAGAAAATTAATATTTATTCATAATAATTTTTAAGAATGCTTATAAACTCTTCAGTATTGCATAGATCATTTAAAAATTTTAGCTAGATTATAATATCTGTTTAAATTAGTTGTAATTTATAAGGTACACATATGTGCACCTCCGGTTTCAATTCTGTGTTTTTGGAAAGAAGTCATCTCACTCAAAAAAATTGTACTGAATGATATCTAATTGGTGCAGTGCTAAAGTTCTGGAATTATTAAAAATTATACTTAATTATAAATAAGAATTCATTTTGTTGATGTTTTTAATTAAACATAAATTTTTAAAAATAATAATTATTATATCTTTGTAAGAGTAAATAAACTGATGAGGCCAATGGTGATGGTGAGTCTTCTGGCAATAAAAATTTAGATGACACAGATATAACTATTGAAGATATTGCTCCAGTATCTATCCCGATTCCATGTAGCAATAAAGTTTAACCTAAAAAGCCTTTGTTATGGAAAGCTGAAAATAAGTAAATTTTTAAAACTTGTGTTACAGCACAGTAGAATAATAATGCTGAGAATAAAACTTTATCTTTTCGCAAACATTTATTTAATCTTCTTTTTCTTCTAATAGTATTTCGAGGATCATTGATTGATGAGGATTATCTAAAAGCTGATTTTCCAGCATCGTAAATCCTTTTGAATCATTTCTAGATTAGTTAAATGAAGATTTTGGGGAAAAAGTTTCATGTGAAACCAATTCCGTTCAAAAAATTCCAATTCCCTTATATTCTGTTCAAACACGAAACCGTCGTTCAATAAATGCATCTAAATATGAAATTATAAAAGTTGCAGGCGTACACATACACATGGGAACTTTAACACTAGAACGCCCGCTACACTTTCCCCCCTAGAACGCCCGCGGGAGTCGCTTCGACTCCTGTCTGTTTTAGAAGAGATAAATATATATACAAAACACATGAAAATGAGTATAAGCGCATAATATAACACTTACATTTGTATTTGAGATTCATATATATACATTATATATATATATATATATATATATTACAAATGGAAGAATAATATTAATATGCACAGTTTTAAGAAATTAGTAATTTTTATCAAAACAAATATACTCACATAATCTTTTGAAATTAATTATCTGACAAGCATGATTTACAAGTATAGTTTGTTTTAGATAAGCATTTTCCGCAAACTATTTTCTTACATGTTATGCAATCTTTGAAAGTCATATTGCCTTTACACAGTTTTACTTCGCATTTTCTTCTCTTTGGGGATCTTGTTTCTGATGACTCATCCGTGAAACATTTTCGTGCGTTTTTATTTTTAGCAGATATATAATTTTGACGCAATTCATCTGCTAATAACTGAATAAATGCTTGTCTGCTTAGCTTTGTTTTCCCAGTAACTTCTTTGTTAATGATCCATGCATTTATTGCAGCCAAATCCAAGACGTTGTAAAAAGTATGCACAGGCCATCTTCTTGAAGGTGCCTTCACCGAATACTTCCTATCCATTTGATCAATAATGTCAACCCCACATTTAGTTTCATTATAATATCTAACAGTTTCTGGGGTCTTCTTTGCGTTATTTTCAATATTAATGGATGGGTGCATCATGCTGAGAATGATAACATTTTTATTTCTCTTCCCTTGATACACAGTAAGAGTAGCATCTGTTTCTTCATGTTTTAGAAATTTTGTCTCGTACAATTTATCTTTCAAAACTTTCAGTGATTTTGGAATTTCTCTCCTACTTTTTTTCACAGTACCTACCAAACTAGTTCCTTTCTTTTTCAGTTATTCAGCCAAACGCAGTGAAGTGAAATAATTATCCATTGTGACATTTATTCCTTTGTTTAGAAACGGCTGCATCAATCGCATCACTACATATTCCGATAAACTTTGGTCCGACGGCCGTTCTTCACTTCTGCCTAAAAAAGGGAAACCATTCAACAAGTACTTCGTTCTAAGATCTACTGCAAGCCAAAACTTTTGTCCATATTTATCCGGTTTAGTAGGTATGAATTGCGTAAAAGGACAGCATGTTTTGCTTGGGAATAACTGTTCATCTATTGTTACATGTTCACCAGGCTTGAGCAAGCAATACAGTTTTCGATGAACCTATTTCATATATCAGATATCATTCCAAATTTATCCGATTTTAATCTCATAGATCTCGTAGATTTCAAATCAAATCTCAGAAATCGTAGAATTTCACAAAATCTATTTCTTCCCATAGTTTCAATGCAAAAATTTAAACCCCATGTGTTTGACCACAACGAATGAATATCAATTCCATTTGCGCCACATGCACCTCGAGCATATAAAATTCCAATAAAGGCATAGAGCTCATCTAAAGTAACTGTCCAATTATCGGTTTCACGAACACGTCTTGCTTCTGCTTCTGTGCAATTTTTGATCTGTTGTAACATTTTGTTAACTACAAATAATAACCAGACACTCAAAACACTTTCAGATTTTACGTTTTTTTTAGAATAAATAGTGGGCCAGTGGACTGACACATGACATTTTGCTTTGAATATCGTCCAGGACTTTTCTTATTTACAAACATTTTCCATTGCGTACCATCTGGAGCAAAATGAATTCCATCTTTATAAGATGCAGTATTTTCTAGATCTTCACTTTCATCGGAATCCGATAAAGAAATATTATCAATATTATTTTTATCAATTTCTTCTTCATATTCGGATAACTCACCGCCTTCAGATTCGTTATCTGAAAGCTCTCATAATAAAGCAGCTATTTCATCCGGTGTTAAACCTTTTTTCCGCTACATTTTGCCGTTAATTCTTCTAGAAAAGAGCTATGCAGAGTCACTCAATTATAAAACGTAAAATGATAAAACTTTACACGAAAAGACAGTCGAATAATGACACACAAAGAATTTCGCAAGCAGCAGGCAATTCTTTCCGCAGGTGCACGGCACTGACCATTTTTCTAAATAAAAGGGGTGGAAAGAAGGGAGGAACAAAAACATTTACACATCTGGTAACCGAGAAAATATTATAAATCCCAAGGTCATGAGACGCGAAAATAACGAGGGAATGTTACTTATCTTACGCTGGAGTCGTTTCGACTCCGTTGGGCGTTCTAGGGGTAGTAGCCTACTAACAATTTAGAAAATGTGATTATATTTTATAATTTTGTAAATAAATAGAGATTATAAAAATAATAAAAGTCACGAAAGGAAAAAATATGAATCAAAATTTGTATGAGATATGTGCATTTAAGAGGCATTTGGAGTCGAAAGGACTCCATCGGGCGTTCTAGTGTTAATATATCTCCAAGCAAGCTTCTATTGGCAAAAAGACTTGTCAGTACTTAGAATTGCAGCTACTATGTCCCGTGTTCGATTTTTTGAGATTAGAAAATTTCTTCATTTTGCAGATAAATCAAATGATCTTTAAGCAGATGACAAATTATGGAAAATAAATTCTATCTTGAATGTAGTAAGAATTAAATGTTTGTCCTTGCCCAAGCCAAAACCTTTATCACTAGATGAACAGAGATCACTAGATGAATAGATCACTAGATCCCATTTGCTGCACGTTGTGGATCTAGACATTATGTGCCGTTAAAACCTAATCCGTTGAGATTAAAAACTATATTTTATCCTCCAGGGATGATCATGCCCTTCACTGCCAAATATATCATGAAAAAAGAATTCTACCAGCTGATGATTCAAAATAATTATGATTAGGTATAGGTGGAGGCTTTGTCAAATTGTTTTTTTTTTTAATTTATACCAAAAGACAACACACGGATGATTTACTAGGACAGTATTTTACTAGTGTAAAATGTGTCGACTTTTTATTGAGGAACAATATCTAAAAACTGGAATTATTATGAACTAAAGACTTGGAGGAACAGATAAAAAAATCAATGATCGAGATTTGTAACGCGGAGAGTGGGATGAGAGACTAAGGGAGGGGAAAGATATGTGTATACTAAACTAGAAAGATAGCAAATGAGTAACTTTGCATTCGACTTGCATCGATATCAATCCCGAGAGGAATTGTGTTAGGTGGTCTAAAGATCAAAAATGTAAAATTCATGTAACACAACCTGCAATTGTGAATACAAAACGTGTATGGGGGGTGCAGAATAAGTGATTAAAGTATAAGTGTTTAGCTTACTACCGTTGTTCTATTCACACAAAAAAGTAGTCAACAAGAGTTTTTATACATTTTATAGATTTGGTTATTTCCATTTCTCGGATAATGTAAATCAGAAATTGCAAAACAGGTGAAGTTCCTCGAAAAGACAGATTGTCTCTCCTGCGGTATTTTTAGAGATTGCATAAGTATTGGTGAAATATAAGAGCAAAGTAAGTGAAGAACGACGACCATGGAGACCACGCAAAATGTATTCAAACGATTTCGAAGACGATTCCGCAAATAAACCACAGTGAAAACAACGTAAGGGTATTTGAAAAGCCAATTTTCTACATTCGATATGACAAAATTGAACAGTTTCCTCGTTCAACAAATGATAACTTTGCTTCAAAACGTAAGTATAAAGGCTGCAAATCAAACAATGGTTATTTGTACAAAATGCAATATATATGTCTATATAAAAAAAATCGAAAATAGCACGTAAAATAAGCTTATATGTATCAATTGTCCACCAAATTTCTCGTTTAAATAAATTTTTGAAAAATGAAGTGTTTTTTGCAGTATGAACCCGAGGTGCACATATGTGTACCTGCTAGTAAATATAAACTAATTATAATATTTTACTTTTTATTACAAAATTATGTTTCTATACGTATAAATAGATGGAACAAAGTGTTAAATAATTTTTACGATGGCTTAAAATGTGTCAGGTCTGAAGAGGTTAAAGAAACAGATAATTAGAAATAAAGGTTAATTTAAAATTCCCGTCAAATATAATACAGAAAAATCAATAAATAGTACTCCATAAAATAAGTTTGGTTTCTGAAAAAATATCATTTTATTTACTAATTATAGATGTCTGAATTAGACAATATGTCAATAATTTCAAAACCTGAACAAATTAGTTTTTTGCCTTTCACTTACCCATCATACGTAGTATACTTGCAATCGTTTTGAAAATCGAAAAAAAATTTTTGACGGATTTACACGTTTTAGATAGTAAAGATTCCGCAAAAACATATTTTTAGAAAAACAAATTGCCGTCCGTCTGTCTCTAAACGCTCTATCTCCCGAACAAATTGAGATAGAGACTTCAAATTGTGTATGTAGTTAGTATGAAAGAATGGGACGAAGCCTATTTAATATCAGCAACCTCGATTATCCGGAACTATTTTTTTCGAACTTTCGAAAAATTCGTTCTGATGAAAGGTATATAAAAATTTTCAAATTTTTTTGTTCTAAGGCATGGAAGTAAAAAGAAATAAAATAACACACATTTTGCATATAGAATGAAGTCAATCGGATTATTAGTTGCCGAGATATTTGTAATCCTGTTTTCCACATTCTTCGATTTTTCATGACCCTGTATTTCATTCAAATTTCAATTCAGAGGTATATTTTAATTGAAAATGAGACGCTTAATCCGACGCAGTTAATTGTTAGTTAAAAGAATTATTAGTTTTGGAGTTATAAGGATGTTTCTTTTACGCAGTTCGGTACTACTTGAGTAGTTTGGCGTTTTATATAATTTGTCGAAATCGGTAATCAGAAGTTCTTTAATATAGCATTCTATGTATATTAACAATACTTAAATTTTGTTTATGAATTGCAATGCATTGTATAAATAGTTTTCACAAATAGTTTTATTTTCATATACATGATGGGTAAGTATTACGGTGGTCCCCAATGACTAGTTTGAGTAGCTGCCAAATTATATTCCGATTAAAGTTATAAATAAAAGAGTAATAAAATTAAATCATGGTGTTCCAAAATTTAAAGTAGTTACGACTCAAATAAAATATGTGTAGTTGAGGAAAATAGTTCCGTTTATTAAAATGTTTGAAAGTTATTCGTCATCGTATTAAAAGCAATCATTTCAAAATGTTTATTTATTTATTTATTTATTTATTTGTTGATATATTGAACTAAAATTTTCATGCGGCTTTATGAGTTGTCTTTTTAAAGTTTTTTCAATGATCAAACAAACAAAATAGACAAACATATAGCAGCAAAAAACAAAAACCAGAATTATGTCCAACTAAAACTTGTCGAGTTGGCGTACTTTAAATTTTATAATTTTAAGATCAACAAGTATTAAAAATGGAAAAAAAAATTAGTACTAAAAAGATGATAAATTATCTAATATTAGTGTATGGAGCATTTTATTTTAAGTATAACATGCAGCAAAACAAGGTATAATATAAGAAATTTTGTATTTTTTACAAAAAAATGCACATAATGGTTTAATTATGTAATTTAATAAAATAATGCCTTCTTATATTAGGCAGAACATTATTTGATTATATATTTTTTTTCAATATGCAGAGCATTTGAAGCATCTTTTTACGCACTATACTAATAGTCACAGACAATCATGTAACGCGTACAAAGGGTTAACACATTCGGGACGAGCAACTTTTATCGAAATTTTAATCTTTTATCACCGGTGTTTTAATTAGAATTTTTGGCTAATTGCGATAGTGTCTGGCTGAAATAAAGTAAATTTTATAACAAAAAAACTGGTGAGAATAATGAAGGATTCTGAGCACGTTATGCGGCACGTATATCGGTCGCTCATATCCAAGGATTTAATAGTTTCATGGACAAATACTCTACATCACTGGTTTTTTGAAAACTCCGCCCCCTTTTGAATACCATTCATAATTTGCTTCCTTTATACTATTAATAACTGCTTGAATAGAAAAAAACTACACACATACTATATGCGCTATTATGTAAATAGATTGATCTTGGAAAGGTCTTTGTTGATTTTATTCATTACATAGACAATTCTCAATATAACAATTAAAACCTTAAATAAACCGATCTCAATAAAAGCATAAACGTAGAAACAAATTTTTTATCGAAAATTCCATACAAATTTCTATACAAAGTAAAAAAATCGATATATCCCATTGTGAAATGTTATGTTGATTTAAAAAGTATCTACTTGTTTCATTTATTGATTACTTCCTTAATTAATCAGCATGTCAAAAGTTGAAAGATCTCAACGAGTTTATTTGATTTAGTACAATAGCGTTACAGGTCTAAATACGTTAATATTGTTTTCCATTATACGTGTTATTAACAAGAAGAACTTTATACAATTATTTTTAACGGGAAAATTACATATTTATTTACATAAGTTATTTTAAATGTTTAAAAATTTATGATTTAATCCTTATTCGGCACATAGTTAGTCAATCATTAAAGAAACAGATAATTAGATATAAAGGTTAATTTAACCGTTTAAATGCCAATGTTCCCAAATGGGAAGCTTGCATTATTTGTAATACAAAACATATATTTTCCAACATAATAACGATGTCCTTTTTTGCCTATAAAATATAAGGATGCTTTCAACTTTTGAAAAAAAAAAATTATTTTTAAGCTTTTATCACAGGTATAAGGCAAATGTAAAATCATTAATTTTCATAAAAATATATTATTTGCTTTTATCGTTTTCTCTATATTACTTACATTTGACCACTAGGAATGTAAATGTTTTTCAAATTCGACAAAATAGTCAAGAACAATATACAATAGCATACAGCGGAAAATAATTTGTTATATTTTCATAGGTTGTCAATCAAGAATCATGTTCTAAAATGCGAATTTTAATATGAACAGCCAAAAAAACTGTAGAAATATGTTTTTTTTGTTTTTTTTCTAAATTTGTATGCATAAATTAAAACATTTGAAGCTGTAATATAGAAAAGCAAAATTATTATTACATTGCGATATTAATTCGGCATGTAAACGGTTTACATTCCCTTCAAATATAAAACACAAAAATCAATATATAATACTCCATATAAGTTTTGTTTCAGAAAAATATCTCATCGCTTTATTTACTAATTATAGCGGTCTTAATTAGATAAAGTGTCAATAATCTGAAAACCTAAACAAAAGTTTTTTGTCTTTTTGATTCGCTGCCAAAGTATATTCCGATTAAAGTTATAAATAAAAGAATCATAAATATAAATTATGGTGTTTCAGAGTTTAAAGTTGTTACGGCTCAAATAAAATATCTTTAGTTAAGGAACATAGTACAATTTCTTAAAGTGTTTGAAAGCCATTTATAATCATAATAATTATTTGTTTTTTTATCATATTAAACTAAAATTTCCATTGTTATCATCGAAATAAAGCAAACATATAGAGTAGGATGCTGATTACATTATGCGCCACATATACAGCTCGCTCGTCAACAAGAGGCTAACAAGAATTTATTTTATTTGTGTTTAAGTGTACTTCTGTAAAAATATTTGGAAATTCTTTTTTAAGGGGTCTTAAGTGTCTGGCATTTTACCTTGCGATGCAATTTTAGCAACATGCTACATAAAAAAATTTTCAGCCCCCATAAAACATAAATTCATACAATTTTTAATATCGCTTCAGTTTAATTTTTTTTAATATTCTACATCGATTTTATTTTATTTGTTTTATGTTTAATTTTGATTTTAAAAAATTAAATTGTTTTTTGGCTTGCATCCACTGCGCGCAAGAATTTATCAAAACTGTTATTTCAACAACACCAAAAATATTTATAATGATGCAAAACTAATATATCTTGAACGTATATCTAATATAAATATAGTTACATCAGAGTTACATCAATAGTTTTACATCATTATATCTAATTTTTAAGCAGTTTAATAATTTAAAATTGACATATTTTTAATAATTTTTTTTCTTAAATGTATAATTAAATTTAAAATAATTAAATAAATTGCTTATAAATAAAGTAAACGTTAAAGATACATTAGTTTTACATCATTATATATTTATTTATGTGAGTTATGTCAAATATTTAAAAATTTTCTCTTTCACCTTTGTTCTGCATATAGTTCGTCAATCATTGAAGAAAGAGATAATTAGAAATAAACGTTAACTTATAATTCCCTTCAAATATAAAATAAAAAAATCAATATATAAAATATCAAGTACTCCAGAAAATAAGTTCCGTTTCATAAAAATATCTTATCACTTTATTTACAAATTATAGCTGTCTTAATTGGACAATATGTCAATAATTCGAAAACTTAACAAAAGATTTTTTATCTTTTTGAGTAGCTGCCAAATTATATTCCGATTAAAGTCATAAATAAAATAATAATAAATAAAATTTATGGTGTTCCAGAACTTAAATTTGTTACGTCTCAAATAAAATATCTTTATTTAAAGGATATATTTACATTTCTTAAAGTGTTTGACAATCATTCATTATATAGACAATTCTCAATATAACGATTAAATCCTCAAATAAACCGATCTCAATAAAAGCATAAACGCTGAATAAAATGTTTTTTTTGAAAATTCTATTTAAATACAAAATAAAATAATCGATATACTATACTGTAAATTAACATGTTGTTTAAAAAAATACATGGTTGTTTTATTTATTGAATAATTCCTTAATTAGTCAGCTTGTCAAAAGTAGAAAAATATCTAAAAGTCCATTTAATTACAAAAGCGTTAGAAGTCTCAATACGTCAATATTGTTTCCCCATTATATATGTTCTTGATAAGAAGCATTTCAAGCAGTTTTTTTAAACTGGGAAAATATTTATTTATGTAAACCATTTCAAATATTTAAAAATGTATGATTTGAAACTTGTTCTGTACTTACTTCGTCAATCATTAAAAAAATAAATAATTAAAAATAAAGGTTAATTTAAAATTCCCTTCAAATATAAAACACACAAATCAATATATAGTACACCATACAATAAGTTTCGTTTTAGAAAATATCTCATCACATTATTTACTAATTATAGTTGTCTTAATTTGACAGTATGTCAATAATTTGAAAACCTGAGCAAAGGAATTTTTTATCTTTTTGAGTAACTTCCAAATTATATTCCGATTAATGTCATAAACAAAATAATAATAAATATAAATTATTCCAGAATTTAAAATTGTTAGGTCTCGAATAAAATACCTTTAGTTAATGGATTTAGTTCAATTTCTTTTAGTATTTGAAAATCATTCATATTCATATTCATAACATTCCATGTCAAAATGGTTAATTGGTTTTTTTTAATTAGTTGAAATAAAATTTTAATTAGGCTTTATTATTATAACTTTTTTTGAGTTTTCATCGTCATTATACAAATAATACAGACAAACATACAACGGCAGGATGCTGAACATTTTATGTGTCACGGGTACAAGTCGTTCGACCCCAAGCGGTTAATTAGAATTTACTTTATTTGAATGTAAATGTACTTCTGTTAAAAAAAAAAAAAAAAAAAAAAAAATTAATGTGTTTTAAGTGTTTTACTTTTTACCTTGCGATGGAATTTAGCAACATGCCACTTTTAAATTTTTTTCAGTCGCTTTAAAATATAAATGCATACAATTTTTAATATTGACAACTTAAAAACTCTTCATTTCATTTTTCTTTTTAAATATTCTACATTGAAATTTTATTTCATTTCGTTTACGTTTAATTTTGATTAAAAAAAAATTAAATTGTTTTTTGACTTGCATCCATTGCGCAAAAGAATGTATCAAAGCTATTATTTCAAGAGCCCTAAAAATATTTATAATCAATATTTAAGTTGGATATTTGTTTTTTTTAATATATAAAATTAAAATTTTTATGCGAATTCATGAATTTCTATTTGTTTTTAATTTTTGCTCCGTTATCAAACGAACAAAACAGACTAACGTACAACGGCTGAAAATCAAATCTAGAATTAAGTCCGACAAAATTTGCCGAGTTATAGTACTTTGAATTTTATGAATTTTAAAATCAAAAAGCATTACAAATGGAAACGAAATATATTTCGCACCATGAAGCGATAAAATGTTTAAGGTTAGTTTAAATAGAATTTTAAGTTTAACATGAGGGAAAACCAGGAACCCAGTTGTAATATAAAATATCTCATCGCTTTATTTACTAATTATAGCTGTCTTAATTAGACAAGATGTCAATAATTTGAAACTCTGAACAAGAGATTTTTTCTGTTTTTGAGTAGCTGCCAAATTATATTCTGATTAAAGTTATAAATAAAACAATAATAAATATGAATTATGGTGTTTCAGAACTTAAACTTGTTATGGTTCAGATAAAATATCTTTATTTAAAGAATATATTTCCATTTCTTAAAATGTCTGAAAGACATTTATTACCGTAATTTCGCGCGTAAACGCCGCACCTTGGATAATTCAATTTCCTACCAGAATTATCTTTTTTTAAACATTACTTGTTTGTGCTTAGCACTTATTTGACTTTTTATTTTCAACAAATTTTCTGGTTTGAAAAAGTCTTTACTAAGCCGCGGCGTGTACGCCGGGAATTACAGTATCATATTAAAAGTTTTACTTGTCAAATGGATATTATTATTATTATTTTAATATATTAATCTAAACTTTTCATGCGGCTTTATGAGTTAGTGTTTTAAACAATTTCTCCGGGGTCAAACAAAGTAAGTATGAAAAGATGGAGGGTTGGGAGGTAGGAAACCCAATGGTTAAACTAAGAATAAAGAGCGAAAAACAAGTTTTAACGTGTTTGCCACCACGAATGACTTTGCAGACAGATTGCATTTTAATATGCGAATCGATATTTAACTAAACCTACATTTTCTTCCGTGAACTCGATGACCTCCAGGTCTATGTATAGAAAATTCTCAATATATCGATAAAAACATCAAATAAACAGATCTCAATAAGAGCATAAATGTAGTAAAAAAATGTTGATAAGTAGTAAAAAAAACGATGAAAAACACTGTGAAATGTAATGTTGCTTTAAAAACTATATTCACTTATTTTATTTATTGATTACATCCTTAACCACTTAATGGTCCCATTAAGGTTTAAAAATTCACATTCATTATCGCCACCACATTTTTGAACAAGAAATATTCATCTTATTTAATGTCAAGTAAAATGATACCAGAATAAAACCAAATACTGTATTTTATAAAACAGGTGGGAACCAAACAATTCTGAATAAAATCCGTGAAGTTTGAAGTCCGTGAATATCTCGGGCGCGACGATTAAGTGGTTAATTAGTCAACATGTCAAAAGTTGAAAAGTATCTACAAGTTCATTTAATTCAGTGCATTGCCCTTACAAATCTCAATACTTTAATATTGTTTTCCATTATATATGTTATTAACCCATTAACGCCCAAATTATTTTCTTCGTTAAAATTTAAATTTTGCATTTCCCACCACTTTTAAAATCAAATTAACTTTAATCTAAATTTATCAAGGATTCTGTCTCGTGAAAAAACATATATATTTATCTTTCTCTTTACTGGTGGGAAAACCGCTTTCTTGCTTTTTTTGTAACCGTCCTCAAAAGAGGACGCTGGGCGTTAATGGGTTAACAAGACGAACTTCGTGCAATTGTTTTTAACGGAGAAATTATATATTTATTCATGAAAGTTATTCCAAATATTTAAAAAATTGTGATTCGAACCCTGTACTGCACATAGTTATTCAATAACTTAAGAACCAGATAATTAGAAATAAAGGTTAAACTTCAAATTCCCTTTAAACATAAAACACAAAAATCAATAT
The DNA here is from genome assembly GCA_964019185.1 of Maratus speculifer. NCBI lineage: Eukaryota > Metazoa > Arthropoda > Arachnida > Araneae > Salticidae > Maratus > Maratus speculifer. Next base: position 237,993,098 of record OZ025300.1, read on the forward strand.
TACTCCATAAAATAAGTATGGTTTAAGAAAAATATCTCATCGGTTTATTTACTAATTATAGCTGTCTTAATTAGACAACATGTCAGTAATTTGAAAACCTGAACGAAAGATTTTTTTTTTGTCTTTTTGAATAGCTGCCAAATGACATTCCGATTGAAACTATAAATAATATAATAATAAATATAAAATATGGTGCTGCAGAATTTAAAGTTTTTACGTGTTAAATAAAGTAGCTTTAGTTAAGGGATGTAATTCCATCACTTAAAATGGTTAAAAGTCAATCATCATCATATTAAAAGCATTATGTGTCAAAATGTTTTTTTAAGGATCGTAAGATAAAATTTTCATCCGGCTTTATGAGTTATTTTTGAAAAAGATTCCTCTGTGATCAAACAAACAAAACAGGCAAACATATAGCAACAGAAAATAAATATCAGAATTACGCCGCCTAAACCTTGCCGAGTTGTAATAATTTGAATTTTATAGATTTCAAGATCAACAAGCATAAATAATGAAAAAAAGGTTTAGTAACGGGAGTATTGAAATATTAAGCATTAGTGTATTGATAATATTATTTTAATTGTAACATGCAGCGCAAACAGGAATAATGTAAAATTTTGTATTTTTTACGAAAAATTCCTATTTTGATTTAATTATGAAATTTAATAACGTTTTGTATCAGGCAGAACATTGTTTGATTAATTTTTTTTCAATATATACATGTATTTTTAATTTTATGTTTTATATTATATTATGTTATACTTTTATATATTTTATATTTTTCGTTTCACTACATTTAACTTTTGCATTTTTATATTTTTCTTTTCGTCATATTTCTTTCATATTTTTATATCTTTTATATTTTCCATTACATTATGTTTATTTCATATTTTACATTTTTATCATTAGGTAGATTTTACATTTACATTTTACATTTTATGTTTATATAATTATATTTTATTTTTATTTTAATATCTCATATTTTATATTATTTTGTAATTTTTTTATATATCAGTTCATCGAGTATGAAACTTGTGATTACAAAAGGCCCAGATTATCAACAGCTCAAACTTCACTAGTAAAACAGAAAAAAAGATATGTGTTATTCATGACAATAATTTTTATGAACGTGACATTTATATTCTATGGAAATTTCACGGAAGGCAGTTTTAGGGCCTTTTTTTATTCCAGTAGTTCAATGTAAAAAAAAAATGTTATACTAAATCGAAACATTTGGACGATTTAGAAAAATCAGTCTTTCTTTAAGATAAAACTAGTGTTAAAAAATTGAGACTTGGCAACTGGGAATTTTTTATTAAAATTTACTGGTGAAACATTGCCCTGTCGGTAAACTGGCCAATTTGTAATCACAAGTTTCATACTTATATTATATAATCTTTTATTTTGATATTTCATTATTATTTTTATTATTTTTTATATTATTTTTAATTTCATCTAATGTAATTGCTATTATATCATAAGTTTTTTTTTGTAAATATTTAATTTCTCAAATATTTTTTTTAAATTTTAGTAGTTGAGCAGAAAGAAACCTTTATAAAGACAAATAAATAAACAAAAAATTTTCGTATTGGGTTATGCATAGGTGTGAATTTGCACGGATTTTTCCCACTTCAAAAACTTAACACAAAATTTTACGTATAACAATCGCCAAAATCTAACTATTACCTACGATGATATTTATCGTTGAGGATCGATTATTTTAGATGATATTGAAATAACCTTTTAATTTTAGTGGTGGGAAAAATCCGTAAACGTTGCACATATTTTATTGTTGGTGAATTCTAAGTGTAACAGAGGGGAAATTACACAAATATTTTACCATTTAAATGCATACTAAATTTTCCAAAGTTTAAAATTTTACAAGACTATGTTTATTAGTGGAGCAGTGCTTAGTTAATTAATTATAAACGATGGAAAACTTTAATTATTTAGTGATAAATTAATAAAAATTGTATGTAACAGAGGGGACAAAAAAAGCCTCTACATTTTTGACACGCATTACAATTTATATAAAACTCTGTGATTTGAAAATTGCAAAAAAGAAATTAAATGTATTTTTTTTGTAAAGACATATCAAGATAAAATAATTACCTGTCAGATTGTTTAAATTGATAACACATTTTATTTAAATGAAATTAATAGAACGTAACAGAGAGGACATGGAATGTAACAGACGGGGCATCTTACAATTCAGTGATCATATTTTCAATACAATATCATTGTTGAAGGTGACATTTCGATTATTTAATGTAGAAATTGGTAATATTTGTTTAATTTCAGACATGTGAGTCTATGCTACATCTTTATAATTATATTTAAATGTTTTCAATCCACTACACCAACTTAAAAATACAACATGAACATTGTCAGTTTCATTGTCGATTTCAGTTATTTGGGCAACAAATCTCACCATCATATTCTTTCCTTAAACTCTAATAATTTCAAAATTGCCAACATTAACATCAGGAGTCAACAAATTGTTATTTTGTGTAGATTTATCCAAAGCATTTTTGAAGCAAAACTATAGCTTTTATGTCTGAAACTCTTTCATTAAACGCAGCAATGTCCCTTTCTACATCGTCTTTTGCACAATAAATAACTTTTACTCCATTGCAAATGGTATTTGCACATTCAGCAAATGATTTATCATCAGATGGCGAAGGAGTCCATTTTTCCGACATAATTCCTTGGTACACAGCCCTCCTCACAGTACCTCCCGCTCCATCAACTGCACCCTTTTCATGACTATTAGCAAAGTAATACCAATTGATTTTAAAGGGTGAGAAAGTAACATTGCAAAGAGTGTATTTCTCTTTATTGGGATGATGGCCCATCACTAAAAATGTCAATCTCTTTGTACCCAGGGGATTCCTTTTTTAATTCATCAAAGAGGATTTCATTGAAAGTGTGGATTGCATATTTGGCATGCTGCATATAGTCACTGGCTATGACGTAACTCATAATTTCTTTTTCTTCCAAGAGATCGCCTTTTGGGAGCAAAGAAACAGCAGTATACAAAAAAAAACTGTTTGTGAGTCCAATGTGCTTATTGTATCTCATTTTGTGTGACAAAAGTAAAGTTTTCGCTAAAATCTACTTGTAACGCTCACTTGGCTGGATTCTGTCTAAACTGCTTAAAATAATTAGATTGTGCTGACATTCTAATCTGATTGGTTGTGAGCAAACCAATCAGATTTGTTTACAACCATGTGTAACAGAGGGGACATTTAACTCTGTCTCCTCTGTTACATCCCCTCTGTTACTCATGTATCTAAAAAAGTTTTGAATATATTTTCAAAATTATTATATAATATGATTACACAAATAATAATTATTGTAAACACGTTTTATTAAATTTAAAACTTTTTTACATAATGAATAAAATAAACTTAAAAAAAACTGTAACAGAAAGGACAAATAATAATTGTAAATAACTTTATTTTAAAGAAGTAAGAAAAAGTTTGTATATGAAGATTAGTACTGTAAAATTATGATTAGGAAACTTTTAACTTATTATATAAATGAAAAAATATACATAATCAGCATATTTTTAATGATCAATTCACCTTTTAAAAAGTCATATTTTTAACATTATAAATCTCAATCATCAAACACCAAGGTTCGCACACTCCTTGGAATTTCCAAGGACTCTGGCACCACTATTAAAAATAAGAAAAATTACATTTAATTTTAAACCACAATATTCGTAATCCCCGCCTTCATTCACAGATTTTACGATATTTTTCTGCAGTGAAATACTTTGAAAATATTCTTAAAATTCAGTGGTAGAACTGTGCGAACCCTGAATACCTAATATTTATCATAAATTTTAAATATAACCATGCATATTTTTAATAATTAACTATTAAATCCATTAACTGTAATAAATTGCCTTTAAAATGACACCAAATACTTGAAGATAACATAAAGTTGAAAAATTCACTACTGGTTTCAGTTGGCATGGAATTCCTCTGTTATGAATAGGGGTGTAAAAATCTAAACACCAGTAGTCAGTTTCTCACCACTAAATTTATTCTGTTTCCTTTCGTCTAATATTTCGTGTAAAATTATTGCTAGAGTGCTGCTAAATTTTCTGTGAAGAAAACTTTTAAATTTAATTGGTGATTAAGTGGCGCCTACATTTTTTGCACTACTGGTTATGATTTATGAGCAGCAGCATAGTTTGAATTCGGACAGAATGTGAAAAATTTCACCAATAAAAAAATATAGACAATTTTAACCTTATTTATTTATATACTATTAACTTAATTTTCTTTCTTTACTGATAGTGATTTGCACATTTTGAACATGTTCAAAATATGGGAATTTATTATGGCTAATTCCATGGGTTCTGTAGTGTAAGTCACATAACTTATTAATTGCTATACTTGTTAGCCACCGTTATTTTCGAAAAGTCTGCTTGGCCTTATTCAATTAATGAGAATGTGCCAATAAAATTAATCACATTTTTTTTTTGTTCTATAATACTGGTAGCCAAAAATCGTAGCCTGTGACTTACACTACAAGTACTCATGGAAATACACTTATATATATTAAATTTAATTGTGAATATTTACGTAATTCACGGTGGCGACAAATGTGTGTAAAAATCTAGAAATATGGAGAATATTATTTGGAAAAATTTGTGGAAGAAAAAGCATTTTCTGGCAGAAGAACGACGAACTCAAAAAATATTGAATATCTCGAAACAAGGCAACTTGTTGCTGCCTTATGATCGGGAGAAAACATTTTATAATTATTAGAAATATTTTACAGGGCAAGATAATTACACTAAACTAAAAAAATCCACACTTTTTTATGTTTAACCTTTGAACTCTTTTGTTGCGTCTGACTTACATCGTTTTTCTTTGCATAATTTGTCTTGACAGAAGTAATGAAGGAAAATACAACTTGCCTTAATTTATTAAAGCATTTTATAATATAAATTAATGCTAGGTAACTTTTTTAAAAAATAGAACTGATCGAATGAAATTTATGTAAGGAATGGGGGTGTCGAAAGGCTGTATTTAATTGATCCAATTTCACATCGAGTGTGGTTATTTTAGCATGCCTTGTTTAATGCATAATTAACACCTTTTTTCTTGTAATTTGTATGCAATTTTAACTAAAAAGAATACCTGTCGATTTATCTGAATCTGCCTTAAAATAGTTTCCTTTAACTAAGTTCTAAAATATTAAAATGCTGTTATTTCCTTAGAAACGCATTTGTGTATATTTATTTTTATAAATCTAGAATTCAAACAACGACAAAAAATTATTACAAAGTTCCATCATTGATTACATAAACGCAGTTAGATTAAGAAAAAGAAAATGTAAAAATGTTTTATTTTGTAAAACAATTACATGTAATGTTTCTTTTTTTCTGTAAAACATTGCGTTATAATAATGTTTTTTTTTTCTTTCCTAGGTAAGTGACAATAACATCGTTCGATTTGTACAATAACGCAGATAGAATGGTCATATTATTTGTAAGTAATATAAATTCAATATTATGTATTTATTGCATAAATTTACAAGTATTTGCTTTGTTAGACATTGTCTAGTATACCAAAAAATAAGCAAATAAATTTGCAAAAAATCCAACTATTATAACCAAAAACACCGATAATTTTATAGACTACAGATTCGTTATCTTAATGTGTATATTATCGTAATACCAGGTATAATTTAGGAAAGTGAAATCGAAATCACCTTTTCTTTGAAAACATACTACAAATATTGATGTCTCGACTAGTGAAGCAGTTTAATGAAAACTCATCATCTTTACAAAATGATACTTTGCAATAAAAATATTTTCCAAAAGTTCCTTTGATATAGTTTCAGTAATATGATATAACCCGCATTTTTCCAATAAAACGATTATTTTCTTTTCTTTAGGTTAAGTAAAAAAGAAAAAATAATAATAATATGACTATCTATTATTTTTATTAATATTTGTAAAAACTCAAATAAAGACTATTTATAAAGAAACGAAGTATGATAAAAACGCTATTATTTTTTATAAAAGAATAATTCGAATCGTTTTCATAAATAAATGAATAACATGCATAACAAATATAACTTTCGTATATGCGAACACCTATTCAAAATATAAAATAATAATAATAATAATAATAATAATAATAATAATAATAATAATAATAATAATAATAATAATAATAATAATAATAATAATAATAATAATAATAATAATAATAATGATGATGATGATGATGATGATTTTGTAAATATTTTTGAAAAAAAAAGTTCATTCTCTTAGAAAATAATTCAAGCCTTTTTTTTTATATAAAAAAAGTATTTATTCCATATGCCACAAATAAGAAATAAACATAAAAAAGTCAATTTACTTTATTACTTATTTATAGATATTATTATTTTCCCCGTTATATTGTTGCAAATAAATTATGAGGCGAGATAAATTTTAGAACGAATTAAGCACTTTTTATTTATTTATTTTGAAAAAATAGATAGAGAAAAAAAATATCAAAAATGAAAATATAGAGACCTATCAAAGTCTGCATCTTAGCAATCGCGATATTTTGGTGTAATTTAAATTTACACATAAATTAAATTAAATTAAAAATTACAAAATTACAAAAAATTCAACTGATGTAACAAAACAGATCGATAAATTTACGAAGTACTGATACATTATCTTAAAGTGCATATTATCATAATACCAAGTATATTTTAGCAAAATGAATAAGAAAAATAAACGCCCGTATATTCAAACATCTTATCAAAGTGTAAGAAATTGACGAATTCAGAAATACTTTTTGAAAATATTTCATTTTCTTATAAATAATTTGAAAACTATTCATTATAATAAATTATTTCCTCTCATATGAAACACGTTAGAAATAAATATAAAAAAAGTTATTTTATTTTATTACTGATTTATAATTCTTATTACATTTCTCGTTATAAAGTTACACATACAATTAGAAACGAGAAAAATTTTAGAAGGTTTTAAACAAAAATTTTCTTGGAGAAATAGAAAAGAAAGTTTATCAAAAACGGAAATATAGGGATTTTTAAAAAGTCTCCATCTTAGAAGTCGCGATATATCAGTGTAATACTAAAATTAACAGTAAATAAATAAATCAAAAAATACGAAAAATTCAACTAATGGGCATTTCCATGCGAACTTGTTTGTCTGTTACATACTACGATTTATTAAATACCAGTATTTTAAAGCGAGGAAATGCGACTTAGTTTTTGAAGATATATCGTCCATTGAATAAGGCGAAGCAAACTTTTTTGAAAATAACGGTGGCCAACAAGCATTAGCGATTTTCAGTTGTGTAACAGACAAACAAGTTCGTATGGAAATGCCCTAATGTACCAAACACGCCGATAATTTTTACTACTACAGATACGTTATCTTAATGTGCATGTTATCATAATACCAGGTATAATTTAGGAAAGTGAATTCGAAATCATCTTTTTTTAAAAACATGCTGGAAATATTGAATTCTCAACTAGTGCAGCAGTTTAATGAAAACTCATCATCTTCACAAAAATGATGCTTTGTAATGAAAATACTTTCTAAAAGTTACTTAGCCCCTTAATTGGTCGCATTAAATTACGGTTTAAAAATTCAAATTCACTATTGACACCATTTCTTGAAAAAAATATATTCTTCTTATTTAATGCCAAGTAAAATGAAACCAGATTAAAACCAATTACACTATTTTATAAAACTGGTGGGAATCGAACAATTCTGAATAAAAGCAGTAAAGCTTGCAGCGAGTGTATGCACTTAATCTCGGGCACGACGATTAAGTGCTTAGGAGCATTGAAAAAAAATTAATTGAAAAAGCATTTTATTTTTTTTATTATTATTTTCAGATTTTTCTTGAAAACTTAACCCCTTGAAGGCGAGGGTATATATTTTGTCCCACCTAAGTTTAATTATGATTAGCACTAGAAAATTATAATTAGCCCATTAGTTGCTAGTGTCCCTTTTTAGGGACGCTTCAAAAGGTGCATTCAGCACTGTTTTTGACACCGGTAAAAAAGAAAAGCATTAATTATTTTATTTAAATGATGCATTTCCGTAATTAATGAACTAAACTTAAATCTTCTGAAAATAGTGGTGCCAACCAAATAAAATTTACGCAAAAGATTCTGGGCACGAATGGGTTAAGTTTTGTTTCTATATGTTTATGGAAATAGGAGGAAAAAAACTGCTTTTAATTATTTTGAAATATATTTTTTTCTCAATTTCTAGTGGAAGTTCCGCATTTTAACGACTGATTTGCTTTACCCTCAAGTGGTTAAAAAACGGTGATGAAGTCATATCCCATCTCATAATTTTAATCCCTAATTTCCACATTAGCATAAAAATTTTATAACTTCTCAGCATTTATTTCTATATTTTATCGAATTTTAGTCATAAATTTATATTTGCAAACTGATAACTAAGATAGGTGATAAGATAGCGAAAAGAAAGAAAATTTATTTTGTATACATAAAATTTAATGAATCATGGGAACTGGATAATAAATTTTTTTGTCAATTGTTTACGATTTTTCAATTTAATTTTCCATTCTTTTTTTCTTGCATTGCAAAACAGAAAATAAATATTTATTTAATATTTTTTATTACGAATGGACTAAACTCCATTAGTAGTTCGTGTTTTCTTCGTCCATTAGTAGTATCCATTAGTAATGTCTATTATCAAGACTGCCACAGGCGACTATTTTTTTATTCTAACTGGTACCACGTTCTTTAAACAGTAATTCGTAACACACTCTTTGACAACATTTTATACATAAACATATACTTAAAAATTTATGAAAAATAATGGTGATAACAAAATATAAAAATAGTCGCCTGTGGCAGTCTTGATTATCCATTAGTATTATACTAATAGTATAGTATTAGTAGTTTTTTTTTCGTACATTAGTAGTATCCACTTGGGACTTAGTAATCCGAAGTGGTATTTTAACGCACTGTATTTTTTTTTTTTTTCGTTTTCGTTTATATACACTTCATACATTGTTGCTGCAAGACCATTTTTATGTAACATGTAATTCTCTAAAAACATCTATAAGAAACAATTTGCTATCTTGTTTAGTTCTGCTATCTATTCGTTTCAATTCGCACCAATTTCTCTTTTTCCAACATGATTTATATACCGTATTTTCTCGTGTATACCGCGCACACATGTATAACGCGCACCTCGCACTTTAAAAAATGGCAATTTTTTTAAATTTCGTATGTAACGCGTTCAGTTAATTTTATATGCAAGTGGATGAATGACCAAACGAATTTCAATAAAGAAAGTCGAAACAAGCATTACACCAGGTCATAAAACATGGCGGAATAAATTTTTAGACTTCGAGTAAGAAATGAATGACGTTGGGACATCAATGAGAATTGCTAATTTGCGTTTAAATAATGTTAATAGCCCTGTTGTATATACCGGGTGTCCCAAAAATGACTGATGGATTTTAAAATTCAATAACTTGCAAACGGTCACAGCTATTTAAACATTTTTTGCAGGAGGGTTATGCATAATGTCAGGAATTTTTTTTACCATAATTTTTTATTTTAGTTCGCATCTCAAACAATAGGTGGCGCTGACGGCGATTGAAAGCCAGGTGATCAGTGCTGAGTGAAGCGTCGACCTGGCTTTCAATCGCCGTCAGCGCCATCTATTGTTTTAGATGGGAACTAAAATAAAAAATTACGGTAAAAAAAAACTCCTGACATTATACATAACCCTCCTGCAAAAATTTTTTAAATAGCTGTCACCGTTTGCAAGTTATTGAATTTTAAAATCCATCAGTCATTTTTGGGACACCCGGTAAAAAAAGTGCGTGGAGTGAGATAAAGATGTAGAAATAGTTCAATTTCAATTAATAAAATTTTCCGAGTTTTAATGTCTTCTTTGAATTCATTTCTTCATTCTTACGTACATCGTGTAATTATATTCAGCAGTGAGAAAAAATATTCCGTGTATAACGCACACGTAGGAGATTTGTCCAAATTTTTTGAAAAAAAAAAAAAAGTGCGCGTTATACATGAGTAAATACGGTACCTGAAAATACGTGTATCATATAGAATACATCGGATATGTTGAGGATAAGGACAATTTTTTTTTAAATTAAATACGTGAACATATACTTTTCTTGCTTATACATAAATTCTCTTTTGATGTTAATACATAAATTCTGTTTTGATGTTAATACATAAATTCTCTTTTGATGTTAATACATTATTTCAACATTTTGCAAATACAAATAACTTGCCTCTGAAAGAGTTAAAGTTAAAATTAATCTTCAAAAAGTTGCGGTGCGAAGTCAAATTTACGGCATAGAAATGGAGGCCAAAATCGCAACCTTGTATATTCTTTGGAACATTTTTATATTTTATCCTCTTTCCGAATAAAAATAATTCAAAAGAACGTTTATTTTACTCATAACTCACCTTGAGTTTTTCAACAACAAGAATTCAAGGTGTTTTTAGAGAAAAATATTTCATTTATGATGTACAAAGAAATGTGCCAAAATAAAATATTAAAATCGGTAAGTTTTTTATTACTAGTGACTTTTTTCTGATTTTGAATGTATTCTCATTGTTATTTTTGAAAAGATATCAAAATTATAGTCTCATCTAAAAATGTATTATATATCATAATTTACTTTGATATTGTAAAACTCGAGAAATGGGATATTTTATTATCTAAAAAAGAAATGTAAATCTTCGACATATTGTGTGTTGTTAATTTATTTTTAGAATTGAAAATGCATTTTATGTTTGCTAACAAGAAATGTATGAGGATGAAGCATCAAACATTATTCATCACTGATGTAATATAAAACTTGTTTTAAAAATTTTCGGAATAAAATATTTTGCTTTTGTATTTTGTGGTGAAATAGAAGTTCTTTTTTTATTTACAGCATTTACACTACATAATAAATACCAGATTCAAAATACTATTTTAATGTTTTTACTTCATATTTTTGTTGTTTTATTTCATACCTATTTTCTCTTGTTTATCTCTCATTTTTTTTTTCATGTTTCGTTTTTTCACTATTTGCAAAATTAACAAACCTAAAAATTAACCAAAAATTTGTCTTTGTGAAAAAAACATTTTATTAGTAGTTTTCTCTTAATTATTTTAAAGGCATTAATATTTAAAGACTTTGTACATTACGTTTATGAATTGATGTTGATATAGAAGTTATTGCTTATCTACTGCTGCCAAATAGCTATTATACGCCAGACTGTCGTATTTTAACATATCAGTTAAACAAAAAGATAATTTGTACGTTAATGGTTGCATGCTTAAATAGTCATAACTAATATTAACCCTTTGAAGGGTGGTGAGATAAAATTTATCGAAAAAATAAAATCTAGTCCAGTTGTGTATCGTCCTCAGCTATCCTAAGCAAAAAAAAAAGTCAAAATATTAAAATTTGAGCGAGATGTTTGAAAAGAACGCGCCCATAGAGTTTACATTATGAGCCGGGTCTTTTTCAATCAGTAGTGTGGGGTCTTAAGGCACAACTCTAAGGACATAAAAAGACCCGGATGATATTTGTAAAGTCTATGGGGGCGTTCTTTTCAAGTATTTCGCCCAAATTTTAATATTTTTACATGATTTTTTTGCACAAGATAGTTGAGGACGATCCGCAACCAGCCTAGTTTTTACTTTTTCAGTTTTGGTTTCAGATTTTTTTAAAAATTACTTTAACTTTTAAAACCGGTTTAAACCGGTTGTGAAATTGAAACTATCGTAATATAAAAAATATATAAGCAAAATCGAAAAAGTAAAAACTAGGCAGGTTGTGGATCGTCCTCAGCTACAATATGCAAAAAATCATGCAAAAATATTAAAATTTGAGCGAGAAATTTTTGAAAGGAACGCCCCCATAGATTTTACATTATCATCCGGGTCTTTTTCTGTGCCTAGTGTGGGGCCTAAAGTGTGTTTTATAGTTTCTCCTAGAAGCGACATCAGAACTGATGAGATCAATGCTCGCACATTTATCGTAGAATCGCTCCAAGTCATATTTTCTTTTAACCCTTTCAGAGCGAAGGCATTTCTGGTCAAAAATTATTCAAATAATTAATTCACACCGCAATTTACGAACAAATTTATTAGCAAATAATCGAAAGCATTTCATTTCGGATATTACAATTATTAGATATTACAATTTCTATTGTAAAAATACTGGTGCGATTTGGGAATTTGGGCATAAAAAGTTGCCGTTGCAAAATGAAAATGGCGCCCCTGATAGAGTTAACCCCTTAACTGACTCCTTTTTTTACATACACATAGGTGCCGACCTGACATCGATTATCCGTAATACATGTGTTAATTTGACCCTGGTTTAATGAGTTTCGAGCCAGAATTTTTTCAAAGAAATGAAATTAAGTATGTTCCAGTAACAATCCTGGAATTAAATAAATAAAGATTCATGAAATATATTCTCTGGTTTGAAATGACGTTAACCTAGATCAAATTAATCCAGGTATTACGGAAGATTAGTTGAAAGTTGGCAGCTATGCATACAATAAATTGAAAATGTGGGTTAATACAAATTTTTTAAGCTTAAATATTCGTAATATTTAATCTGAGCATTTCTGAAATTAAATAGTATGAAATCGTACTTAAAAAATAGTGGCATAAAAAGGCTTTAAATGATGAGTTAAACAAATTCGTCTTGCCCGAACGGCGTACGGGCAGATCAGTTAGGGAGATAAATAAAACTAGATGCAATTATTTTTTTCCCAGATCTTACAAACGTTATTTATGTGAGTTTTTTCTCATCACTTGACATCTTGATTGGGAAAAATAAACCTTATTAAGTTAAAAATAAATCCATATTATCTTTAAAATAACATTTCTGCATAATAAGAAAAATAAACCTTATTATTAACCGGTATCTACCTGACAAGCTTTTGAAAACGTATTTAAACTTACATTCTAGCATTCGTTAGAGTTCCAAAACCTTATAGAATTTTAGTTTTCTGTATTCACTATAATTTTTTTTCATTCAATTTAAATGTCTTGAAATTTAATTCAAACAATTCGTAACTACAGGGAATTCATTTTAAAATCAAATCGATTGTTACAATACTATTTATTTGTCCGTCACTGTTGATTTAATGATAAATTTTTCCTTGCGTTTTTTCAGTCGTTTTAATATTTTGATTTTTTTAATAGATCTTCATAAAACTACATATTTTTTTATTAATCAGTATCTTTAGAAAAACATGGAGAAAATTATCAAAGAATATATGTATTTTGAATTTAAAATTTGTTCAGTTATATGAAACATTTATTTTAATCAATATTTTTATAAATAAAAATTATTGGCAAACAAACTTTTTTCTATGTTATATTTATGCATATCTTTGACTCTATTACATAAATTTTATTCAGTTGGCCACATTTTTTAAAAAGAAGTTTCCTATAAGTAAACTATTTTAAAAATGCTCTGGTTAAAAAAAGTAAATTTTGTTTTCCATTGTTAGTGGTGCCAAAAAAAGAAGTTTTGCAAGACAGGCGGATCGAAACTGCAAAGCCCCCCCCCCCCTCCTATGGAGATATACTACGAATGCTCATTTAGTGTCGGTTTATTAGGGATGAGATTTTCGCGATTTTGCACGCCAGTATTTTGTTTCCGAAAATATTATTCTGTGAAATCGCGAAAATGTTCCGATTAAATTAAATATTTTCTCTAACAAAATTATGGAGCAGAAAACCTCGGAAATGTTTAGGGAAAGATGGGGATACTTGAACCATTTTTTAAATTTTATTTTTTTTAAATTTTTTATAATTTTTCAGAACAAAATAAAATATTTAAAATGAAAATTTGATATTTTTTCTTCAATTGAAAGCCACTTTCAATTAATTTTGAACCATTTTTCTATGTCTAAATTTTTTTTTCTTTTTCTTTTACATCGTGGCTCAAGTATCCCTATGGAGGGGATACTTCAGCCAGATGTCACATTCGCACCAGTATTTCGCAAAGAAAAAAACCGATTTACAATATACTCGAAAAAATGCATTAAACTTTTTCAAATAAATTGGGTCGAATTTTCTGGTGTCGTTGTGACATTTCGGAATTAAAATTATGTGGTAGAAAATTCTACCAGCAGAGCTCAAAGGGTTAATCACCATACTTTCAAAATGGTACCAAGGTATGTTATTTCTTTTTTACATGTTCAGAACTATAAATATGTTACCATGTTGCCAGTTTTAGAGAGAAAAATTGACCAAATGTAGAGATAATAGGGGTGGCTCAAGTATCCCCTATGCTCAAGTATCCCCACTCTCTCCTACTGGGAGTCATCATCAAAGGGTGGGCACACAGACGAGTTTATTCCAAAAGTTTCCCTACAACTTTAAAACCTTACGCTGTTCTGATGAGCGATGGGTCGTTTATGCCCTACCTAGAAAAATTTAAGTGTATCTCTTTCAACTTACGAGAGTGTGGTGAAGTGGGTATGGCAAGCTGTGGCTATTTCCATTGTGAGCTTACGAGACGCTGGCACTTAACCAATTAATGCCTGAATTATTTTCTCCGTTACAATTCAAATTTTTCATTTTCTCACCACTTTTATAGCAAGAATAACTTTTATCTTAATTTATCGAGGATTTTGTCTCGAGAAAGAAAGTATTTATTTATCCTCTTTTTCATTGGTGTGAAATGCACTTACTTGAATTTTTTAAAACTGCCCCAAAAATGGGACGCCAGGCACTGGTGTGTTAAAACGCCCAGCTATTCCACCAGAAGTCTAGCTCCATAATATAATTGCATGCACCCTCTTACTAAACAAAATAAAAAGCATTCAAAACCACCTATTCCAAATCTTATTTCAAACAACGTAGCCTGGGAGTTAATTTTGACGCACATACAACCACCCATTGTCTCTTAAAAGATCTGTTCACCGGTGGACAGTTTCCCATTTTGTTATTTCTACTGTTTTTTATTCCTTTTGTCCTTTTTTTTCTTATCTGCCCTCTGTCGCGTTAGGTTCTTTTGCACCTGGCATGTTCGGCCCTGTTACGAGTTTGTATTAACACCGCCCACTATCGCGATTCTGGCGGTCGCAGCTTTAGCTGATTTTTTTTTTATTATTATTTAATGAAGGCGACCGAGAGAAACAGCATGCTCTACATACCTGGTTTCCTGTCTGATCTGTCCCTCTTAGGCAAACTACTTATATGTATTTTTACTGGTGGAGGTTTGCTTCTGCGATAGTTGATCCGGGATACTGTGACAACCAGGACTACCTCCTACCAGTGTCCATGGAAATACTATAATACCTGGGGAAACGGACACCAGTAAAAAGAAATAGAAAATTTGATCATTATTTGTAACAGAACTTTCCCATCGATAAGATGTTTATATAAAACGAAATTTTCTATTAAATATAATGATTACAGTTTTCACCGGCGGTAATAAGAAACTGTTGATCCAATTAAAGAACACAATTATCACCTTGTGACAACCCTTTTTGTTACTTCATTTACAATTACTAGACAATGCACTATATGTCTGCATCTCTTTAGAGATAACTCAATTTCTGCATACTTACCAGTTAAATCTAACTAGCATGCAGTTAAAGTGAAAACTTCTAAACACATATTTTTAAGAGCCACCAACCAGAGTTGCCATGTCTTCGGCTTTTTGCCCGCCACTATTATCTTAGAATGAATGCTGTTCTTTTATACGCCGAAATGTTCCAACTAAACAAAATAACATTTTCTGCGTTAAAATATTGGTATCCAAAGAGCGTTTTGGTAGGTATGCGCAAACATACTTTAGAATATTAAAATAAAAAGAAGTATAGAAGTCAGTTTTAAGCCCAAACATTAATGTCGGCAGAACGTTCAACTCAAAAAAACCAGATTTCTTTTATAAAAGCTATTATTCTATAATTGTTCACCAATAATTTCTTTATTTTCTTATTTCAACGCAAATGAATAAATACTTTTGTTGCGGCCTTTTGAACAATCATGATTAACAAGAAAAAATTCATTTGAAAAATTTAACAAAAGAATGTATATTTCTCCGTTCTAATTATTGAAAATCGTTAAAATTATTTTTCACTGTTTATTTTCACTTGCATTTATTTGTATCGTATTTATGCAAGCGTCAAAGAAGCAGATAATTAGAAAGTAAAGGTTTTTTTAAATTTTCTTTTAAATATTGTGCAGGTAAAAATCGATAAATTGAACTCGATTGTGTTTTGATAAACATTTTCTGCCCCGGTATTTATCGATCTCCTTTAACTAGCCATCGTTTTAAATATAAATGGAATATGTCTACTTGGATAACCTATCCAATTATATTCGCATATTTTATGTTATTTTATTTATTAAGATTATTTAAGTGTTATTGCTAGTCTGTTTTGAAATAACATGTTTAGGAAATTTTAGCAATTTTTAATGCACTGTTTGATGCTTAATTTAAAAAATCATAATAAAAATTTTGTATCACGAATCCTTTCCGCACAAGCTTCACATTTATGAAATGTAATTGAAGTTAGAGTTTCTTATTGAAATAAAAATATCTAATTCAATAAAATGTAAATAAATATTTTTTAAGAAAAAATTGTAATCCCATTAAATTAAATCTCTGTGTTGTTATATATTTCGCATGGTAAAAGGTCTGCTATAATAAATACTCATAAATGGTCCGATTTTAAATAAATGATTTTTCTTTTCGATTTTTTTAGTTTTTCAAAAAATTTTAAAGGAAGAAGCCTTAAACTTTATTTGTGCATACATATCGACTCTTACACTTTTTGTGACAGAAAAAAGAGATATTTTTGCCCTATTAGATCGATAAAATAAGGCGAATAGTAATACAGTCAATTCTTCAAAATAAGGGACATTCCGAATAAAGGACACCACAAATAAGGGATACCTCTATTTAAAGGACAAAAGTTCTGGTCCCAGTCCTTTAGTTTAACCCTTTAACGATCATAGCATTTTCATTGCTAAGATGTTGAAATAAATGAATGACACCGGTGTTAAAGAACAAATATATTTCTAAATAAGAAAACGTGATTTTTCACATACAAAATAAAAAGGATATTTTTAGATAAAAATACCGGTGTCAGTGTTCCGTATCGGAATTAAAATTTTGTGGTTTCGTGGCGAAACCAATGAACGTTGAAGGGTTAAGATCTGTCTCTGAATAAGGAACACACGATTTAAGGGACACCTGAAAATGAAATTAAAGAGCCTGGTTTTTGTATTTCAGATAATGAAATAGTCTATGGTGAAAATTGAATCACAGATTTTTGTGAAATCATCATTGAGACAGGTAGTTATGTAGATGCAGAGGCATACAACACAATTGAGGAACATTTCTTCACCCATAATTAACATAAAGATATCAGTGCGTTAATCCCTGTTGCTGAAAATTGTGAGGATGGCTCTACATGGCTCTAGATGATGTAAGATGCATAAAACAGTTGAATATTTTTTTTTTTTTTTTTTTTTTTTTTTTTTGTAAATACTGCTTATAATGAAAGACTAAAATTTGTAAGTAATGTAAATGAACACTTGAGAGGTTTGTAGTGAAAAATTGAAATCTGAAAACAATTACTTTTGATCGATTAGTACATCCAGTAAGATGCTTTTAAATGTTATTATAATTTTTTGCATGTACACAAATACTTATATAAAAAATATAAATCAATAACTCTACAAATCATTTAATATAGTAACTGAATAAAAATTTAAATTAAGTAATTCTATTTTAATTTTGTGTCTGATTAACGTAATTAACCCCTTAACGGTCACATTAAATTACGGTTTAAAAATTCAGATTGATTATTGCCACCACTTTTTTGAAAAAAAAATCATCTTATTTAACCCTTTCCGGCGCACTACTCTTTAAAGTTGGAAATTAAAGAAAAAAAAATAGGCAATCTATTTAGGCCTAGAGGAGTACACAGGTATTATTTTGTAAAGATTGCACTAACCATTTTAATTATACAGCTGTTGCCGAAGTGGTAACCTCCCATAAGTAAAGCATTGATAAGCGCAGTGAGAAGAGCATTGCTGTGAAGCGCGTATTACAGTAAAACGTTTTACCTATTATTTAAAAACAGTAGAGTTTGATCTCTGTGGTGCTTCCGTCTAGAACTCATTAGAAAGATTTAAAGTAGCCATTAGAGTAGTTTTTGAAATATTCACGGTGTTTTTGTGCCTCTAAACAGGGGGATCTTTGGGTGTTGCCGACCCGGCAACACTGCGCGTTAAGGGGTTAATGGCAAATAAAATAATACCAGAATAAAATCAATTTCACTATTTTATAAAACTGGTGGGAATCAAATAATTCTGAATAAAAGCTGTGAAGCTTGAAGCCCGAGAATGTCTCGGGCACGGCAGTTAAGAGATTAACGGCTTATTGGATGCATTTAAACTTCACCTATAATCTTTGGTTATTTTTATGTGTTTTATAAACAATAAAATTCTAAAAAATTAAAAACTTCAAATAAGGAACACCTCTATTTAAGGAACAAAAATCCCGGTCACATGGATGTCCCTTATTTGGAAGTTTCAGTGTATTAAATTCAATATTAAATGTTTGTGGTACAAAAAAGTGTAAGGGATGGCAGCTATGGTTTTGTTCCAAATATTGAAAAACTTAGATTACACACAATGTTCGCTATGTATGGAATTTAATAATGTTTTTTAAATTTTAAAAAACTTCACATTTGTTAACCATTTAATATGATGTGATTTAAAAACCATATTTATGCAAAATCACAAATTAAATACATAAAATCCCTCTGATATTTTTATTTGTTTCTTCTGATGAGGCATGCGATTAAGTAATTAATTGGATTTGAAACTTCAAATATAAATTACAATGCATTGTAGCCGTGCAAATTTATTGATGTAGGCAAAATTTTATTTCAGTTTTTGTCAAAATTTGTTAGACTATTTAACAGCTTGATCTTCATTTTTAACAGGAAATTTTGAGCTCATATCAGGTACAAAGAATAATATCATATTCTTTATTTAATGTCCGATCAGTGTTGCCAGATGGGCTACTTTTTTTCAAATTCAGATTCTTGATTGGCATCACTTTTAAAAATGATAAAATGTGGCTTATCCATTAACATGATAATTAAGGAGAAAACAAAAGGTAATTTCCTAATTCAAAAAAGTGGTGCCAATCAAGAATCTGAATTTGAAAAAAAGTAGCCCACTGGCAACACTGTGTCCGATATTTAACGATTATACAGTGTAAAGTTTCTTCTTTTGAAATGACTAGTATGAAAGAGAAATTTCTGATTAAAATTGGATGTCAATCTGGCAACCATAGTGATGGCAACTCTTTTGTTGTTCAAGAATAATGATAGATTTATTTTTATAAATAAACACCACATTGCCGATTATTAAGAAGTATTTTAGTTATTAACCAAGCTTAAAACAAAATAGTATTTTCAAAAGCATTTTTCCCATGATTTATTTAGGAAATGAAAGCCAAAAAATATTTTAAAATTTAATATTGAAAAATCAGATTTTTGTGGGTTAATTATTAAAAAAGTTTAATGGAAAATCTATAGTGTAAAGGGACTTCAAACCTCTTCCACCGCCCTTGGAGAAATTTGAATATTAATAGCAACTCAATTTCTCTACGTCTAACTTGGAAAGAAGCATCAAAATAATAGTAGGAAGTGTTTAACCATCGAAAAATATCTAGCCTTTCAAACAGTAAAACATCTCGGAACATTAAGGTTATTGGTTCTTAAATATTCCGTCATATTTTATTTTATTGTTAACTTTAATGTTATAAAATCGGAGCATTTGTTTATTTTACTTAAACCACTATTTTTATGCTACTTAGTTTATACTATTTTAAATGGCATGCTACGTACTTCAAATTATAAAATCACAAATTAATTCAAGAAAACACTCAGTGGGTTACTGTGTGTGAAATGTAAATAGAAAAATCGTAAAGGAGCTGGAATAGCAGAACATAAATAGCTGAACTTTAGACTATGTTTTAACCACTTTTGACCTGTTGTATCTTACGGGAGAGGGATATAAAAATCTAGCCGCCAGCAAGCAGTCTCTCACCACTAAATTTTAATAGTCATTTTTTCGTATAATATGTCATGTATCTATAGTGCAAAGGGATATCAATTTCTTCTATCATCTATGAAGAAATTCGGATATTAATAGCTAATCCTTATCCCTACGTCTAACTTGAAACGAATTATCAAAATAACACTCTGAAGAAATTTCATCTATCGAAAAATATCTAGACTTTCAAACATTAGAACATCTTGGAACATTAAGGTTATTTGCCCCTAAAATTTCTGTTACAGTAGAACCCCGCTAATTTGGACCCCGATAATCCGGATCTCCGGATAATTCGGATCGGTTTGGTCATTTTTTTTCAAGTTTGAGAAGCGGTTGGCTAATTTCCATAACATTAACTTGTTTCATCGTCGTATTCTAAATAAAAAAACATTTTCTGAGATGTTTTCGGAATATTTAAGCAAAGTTAACATTATTACTGTCTGCAAATATTCAATAAGTTTAACATAACGACGATTTTCTGTTAGTATGTTATATTTTATTTCATTTTTTTCTAATTCTCCGGATAATCCGGATAGGGTCCGGTCCCAATTGATCCGAATTATCGGGGTTTTACAGTATATTGTATTTTATCGTAAATTTTTATATTATAAAATCGGATTATTCAATTATTTTACCGAAACCACTTTTTTGCATAACTTTATTTATATTAATTTAAATGGCATGCTGAGTACTTCGATTTATAAAGATGCGTTACTAATGCAAGAATACACTCAGTGAATTGTTGTGTGTGAATTGTAAATAAAAAAATTATAAAAGCAGCTAGAATAACAGAACAGAAATAGCTGAACTTTAGAATATGTTTTAACCTCTTCTGACCTGGAGTATCTTACAGTACAGAAATGTAAAAATCTAGCCGCCAGCGAGCAGTCTCTCACCACTAAATGTTAATAGTCATTTTTCGTCTACTATGTCATTTATTTATAATGTAAAGGGACTTCAATTCCTTCTACCGCCCTTGAAGGAATTCAGATGTTAATAGCTACTCATTACTCCAACTTCTAACTTGGAAAGAAGCATCAAAATGACAGTCGGAAGGTTTTTTAGCTATGAAGAAATAGATATTTTCAAACATTAAAACATCTTGGAACATTAAGGATATTGGCTCGTAAATATTCTGTCATATTGTATTTTATTGCTAACTTTTACTCTATAAAATCGTAGTATTTGTTTATTTTACTCAAACCACTATTTATATAACACTTTATTTACACTTTTTTAAATTTCAAGTTTATTCACGTTCACGGGGCATATGAAAATTAAATGGCTGTTCAAGAAGACACTCACTGGGTTGCCAGTTTGGCCTCTATTTTCAATTTAAAACTTCGATTTCACAGAAAAAATTCTGAAGGAAAAATTTTTACTTTTGGTGATCACGAAATGTCTGTCATTAAACAAAGAAGACAAATCCATAAACAATTTCTGGTGTGAACGTTAAATTTCAGATTTAAAAGATTTAAAAAAGAGAGGCCAAATCTGGCAACCCAGGACACTCAGTGTATTGCTGAGTGTGATTTTTAATTTTAGAAAAATGTTTAATTCGGGCTAGAATTATAGAATAAAAAAAGCTTAACTCTAGAATGTGTTTTAAAGTCTTTTTGGCTGATTAATGTTACAGGACAGTTGAAGCAATTAAGGAAGAGGAACTCACATATATTTTAATATGCTGAGCTTCAAATGTAACTGCATTCTTACAGATCCATTACCACCACGGAAAACTTCCACGAGTAAATTTAAGTGGAAAGTTTCTCATATTTTAAAAGCCTTATTAATAGAAAATTTTAATCAAAAATAATAGCAAAAATTGATATTCTTTTTACTTGAATAAGTTAACTTCCGCGGTAGCTGTTCCACTTCATTCTGACATCTAAGACAACCTGCTGTATGTGAAAGTAACATGGTTATAATAGCTGCGCAATCTGACACCAATAAAAATAAATAGAACTTTTTTGCCAAATTCGTGACTGAAATTTCCCATCAATATGGTGCTTAAATTCGGCGAAACTTAAATACTCATGTTTACTGGGGAAGTTTTATTCGACGGTAATCAGAAATTCCTAACATGGTTAACCCCTTGGGGGACGAGCGACGCGTTTACGTGTCGCGAAAAAGGGTTAAGAACACTTGTTTATCCCCACCAGTAAAATATAACTGCAAAATTTGCCATATATAATCGGAGCATTTTCTCGATTTAAAAAAGTACAAATTTCTGTTTTTAAAATCCGGTTACAAAACGTTAAAAAATTTCGTAAAAGGGTCCCGTCGCGAAGGAGTTTAAAGAAACAGCCGTCATTCTTTGACAACATCCCTCAGTCACTTCACACGAAAGTGCGAGACAATACACTGTATGACTCCCACTCTTTATTCATAAATCCCTTAAAGGTCTGGGCGCCAGCAAGTAGCATAACACCACTAAATTTTAATAGTTATTTTTCGTCAAATATTTCATCATCATAATGTTTTTTTTTTAAGCAATGCTAGTAAAATTTAAACGAAGAAAATTAATAAAATTAAATTGTATGATTCTACCCGCTGCTGGTGCCTGGATTTTCACGTCCCTACTTTTTCAAGTATGTAAATAATTATTAATTATATATATATATATATATATATATATATATATATATATATATACATAATTTGGTTTTGATGGAACCTAACACATAGCAGAACTATAGAAAATAGCAATTTTTTCTCACAGCGCTTTTTAGAGAGCTACGTGTTACATAGAAGCTGCTTGCAGCAGAAAAGAATGATGCAAAAATGAAAACATAAATTTTTCACTATGTTTTAAGATATATTTTATGGATTCCATTAATAATAAAAATTAGTAAAATCATATTTATTGTATATTTTTCAATGGTTTTGTAAAATAAGAATGTAAAATAGGCATTCTAAAAAAAATTAGAAATTGTCAAAAAGTGTACTTTTTGAGTTCTCACATATGAAATTTTATTCACAAATATATATATATATATATTTTAATCGCTATTCAATATTTCTTACTTAACACTTTGTTAATATTAGATCAACCAGAAAGCTTCGTCGTATAACGTTATTCCACGCCCACTTTTTTAAAACTCAGATTTCTTCCCATTAGACTCAGATTCTTTCCCCCCATTGTTTTCAAAATAATGTAAAATGTGATACAAGATTTTTTTTTATACAATGTTTTCTTCAAAAGTATTATATTTTTCTCTTATTAGAACAACACAAGAATAAAAATCCTACTGTTTAAACAATGCACTCCCTTAAACATATCTTGGCACGAGATTTCTCTCTTGATTTTAAAAATACTCCAAAATGTTACGCTAATAGTTGTCATGATTGCAGAAATATTTTGAATTTTGACAGAAAGTAGATTATCTCTATAAAGTACTTATTTACTAGATTGCGTGTGTAAGGTGTATTAAAATTTGTTTCTATTAACAGTTATTTAAGACCAGTGTTACCAATTATTTTCTTGATATAATACCCAATGCAATATATACCGGGGGTGTCCCAAAAATGACTGATGGGTTTTAAAATTCAATAACTTGCAAACGGTGGCAGCTATTTAAAAAAAATTGCAGGAGGGTTATGTATAATGTCAGGAGTTTTTTTACCGTAAATTTTTATTTTAGTTCGCATCTCAAACAATAGGTGGAGCTGACGGCGATTGAAGGCTAGGTGATCAGTGCTGAGTGAAGAGTTGACCTGGCTTTCAATCGCCGTCAGTGCCACCTATTGTTTGAGATGCGAACTAAAATAAAAAATTGCGGTAAGAACACTCCTGACATTATACATAACCCTCCTGCAAAAAATTTTTAAATAGCTGTCACCGTTTGCAAGTTATTGAATTTTAAAATCCATCAGTCATTTTTGGGACACCCGGTACATATGTATATATATATATTCACAACATTAATAATATTCAGCAATAGCGAATCACAGCATGCGGATTTAATATTGACAGACTTAATGTCTGCTTTCACATACTCCTAATTTAAATAAACGGTTTCGAAAGTATGCTAATTAGTAAGAGACAACAAAGAAGATTATTAGTGCTTCTGATAAATCTATTTTGGAAATTCCCTTAGCTACTTATATCTTTTTAAAATATGATTTCACTTTTCATGTACAAATACCCAACATTATGAAATTCTGAAAGATAAAGATAAAAACGGAAGGATATATATATTTAGAAATTGTATAGATATAGGTAATGCAGATTAAATTTATGTTTAATCAACTAGGGGTCGCAAAAAGAATCCTTGTCTACAGCCACCAATAAAATTTTGCTATAAAATTTGCCTTATTTAAAACGGAGCATTTTCTCGATTTAAAAAGGTACAAATTTCTGTTTTTAAAAACCGGTGACAATACATTAAAAATTTCGGAAAATGTCACCCGTCACAATGGGGTTAATGATAGATATTTTTAAATATCGATTAAAATTGATTCATTTTAAAATGCTATGAATAGGGTCAGTTTGTTTAACCCTTTGTGGCGCAGGGCAAAATCATTGCTTAAATGTTGAAAAAAGCGACTGACACCGGAATTTGAAAACATTTTTATTCGTAAATAAGAAAACGCTATATATCAAGCATTCAATAAACAGTAATTTTTTTAAACAAAATTCCGGTGCCAATGTGGCGTTTGGGAATTAAAATTAAGTGGTATATCTATGAAACCACTGAGCCTCAAAGGGTTAAACAAGCAGCCATATCACATTTTAAAATCCATACACATGAATAATAAAAAAAAATTGTGCGTATATTTCTTTCTTAAATACATTTAAAATATACGTCATGTTATAACTCTTTAAATTTATTAATCGATAATTTTTGGAAAACTTGGATCATATCTTCTCCACGTTTTAAAAAATGTATTAAAATATTATTAAATGATCTTTAACTATAAAAAATGACTACAATACAAATGGAGCAAAAAATTGAGTATTTAGATAAATTTTTAATAATTTTCTATTCAGTGTCTTTGTTTTAATATACTCTCTATATTAGTGTTTCTATTTTTTTTTCTATGACTTTAGTATCCAAGAAAGGACACAATGTTACATAAGTAAGGACATCTAGTATCCCATAATTAGCAATAAAATAAATATAAAATTATTTAAATTATGCATAGTGAAAACAAACAAGCATTTAAATTTTTTACCAGGAATGCATTAAAAAATTTTGCTTCAACATTTTACTTTCTTATCCGTTATTAGAACAACACATGATTTCATCTATTTCACTCCTGTGGCTTACTGCTTTAACCCTATCCGGGACAAGGTATTAGTATTCATAAAATTTTGAAACAATTGAATGACACCAGCGTTTGCACGAAATCTTATTTGTAAAGTAATAAAAGTGCACTTTTGCATATATAATAAACTAGAAAATTTCATAGAAAATTTCTGATGCCTGTGTAGCAATTTAGACAAGATTAGATGTTGTCATTTGCCAACACTGTACTTCAAGGAGTTAAATGTGTTTCCACGTGTTATTTTACTTTTGATTTTTATAATGCAAAATGTGTCACTTATTATAATCATAATTACAGAAGTATTTTAACCACTTGAGGGGCGGTGGTTTCATAGATATACCACTTAATTTTAATTCCCAAATGCCACATTCGCACCGAAATTTTGTTAAAGAAAATTACAGTTTATTGAATGCGTGAAGTATAGCTTTTTCTTATTTACAAATAAAGTCGTTTTCAAATTCCGGTGTCAGTCATTAATTTCAATACTTAAGCAATGAATTTGCCCTGCCCCGCAAAGGGTTAAATCCTTGTGAGAGGGTAATTAATTCCCCTCGATTTCATGCGTAGAATGCATTATGATGTAAATTCTCGTTATAATTATGTAAGATCACTGTTACGTATTATGTCCCTGATATATTATTCAACGTAAACAAAAATAGCGGCAACAGTAAAAAGTGTGCAGCAATAACGACTCAATACACGAGGATTTTATGTGACAAACTTAATGTCTATTTTCATACAGTCCTAATTTAAATAAAGGGTTTCGGAAGTATGCTAATTATGAAAGAGTCAACAGACAGGGTTATTAGTTACTGTAATGAATCTCTTTTGGAAATTCTCTGGATCATTTATTTTACTTTTTTATGACTTTTCTTTTCTAGTAAAGATATTGAGCATAATGATAATATGAAACGTAGAGATATGAAACAGAATGAAGTATACAAAACTAATAAGATAGACAATATAGATTAAATATAGAATAATGAAGGATTTTCAAACATAGATATGTAATTTATCCACTTTAAAATATTCAGAAAATTAATGGATTTTTTCGGAAACGTGTTCTATATTTTCTTTGTATTTTTAAAGTAACACATAAATACTATTAAAAGTTTTTTTATTGTCAATATATGTAAATATATATATGAAAGTTTAAATATTTTTAAAATTTAAATATAACTTTCTTATTAGTGGTACTATTTTACTATAGTCTCTATATTAGTATTTTTTCCTTTTTGCTACACCTTTTTTATAGAAGAAAGGAGATACTTTGACATAACATAAAAGAATACTATTTTTGTAAGAAATTTTTTTTGATAAATTTTGCTTCAACGTTTTACTTTACACAGGAGTTAATTTATTTCAGTCCTTCCGTTTATAACTCCTTAAATGTGTTTTGACATGTTATTTTACTTTTGATTTTTATAATACTCCAAAATGTGTCACTGATTATTATCATAATTACAGAAGTATTTTGAATCCTTTTGAGAGAGTAATTTATTCCCCTAGATTGTCTGTGTATAATGCATTATGATGTATATTCTAGTTATAATTATGTAAGACCATTGTTGCGTATCATTTCTCTGATATATTTGTCAATGTAAACAAATTTGCAACAGTAAAATGTGTGTAGCAATAACGACTCACAGCATGAAGATTTAATGTGACAAACATAATGTCTGTTTTCAATTTGTCTTAATTTAAATAACGGGTTTCGGAAGTATGCTAATTATGAAAGAGTCAACAGACAGGATTATTAGTTGCTGTAATGAATCTCTTTTGGAAATTCCCTGGATCATTTATTTTACTTTTTTTATGACTTTTCTTTTCTAGTAAAGATATTGAGCATAATGATAATATGAAACGTAGAGATATGAAACAGAATGAAGTATATAAAGATAATATGATAGACAACATAGATTAAATATAGAATAATGAAGGATTTTCAAACATAGATATTTAATTTATCCAGTTTAAAATATTCAGAAAATTAATGGATTTTTTCGGAAAACGTGTACTATATTTTCTTTGTATTTTTAAAATAACACATAAATACTATTAAAAGTTTTTTCTTTTGCTTGTCAATATATGTATATATATATACGAAAATTTAAATATTTTTAAAAATTAAATATAACTTTCTTATCAGTGGTACTATTTTACTATAATCTCTACATTAGTATTTCTTCCTTTTTTCTACACCTTTTTTTATAGAAGAAAGGAGATACTTTGACATAACATAAAAGAATAATATTTTTACAAGAAATTTTTTTTGATAAATTTTGCTTCAACGTTTTACTTTACACAGGAGTTAATTTATTTCAGTCCTTCCGTTTATAACTCCTTAAATGTATTTTGACATGTTACCGTATTTACTCGTATATAATGCGCCCTTTTTTCCAAAAAATTAAGGCAAAACTCCTAGGTGCGTTTTATACACGGAATAATTTTTTACTGTTGGATGCAGTTAAACGATATACATATGAAATTATTCAAAGGAGATATTAAAACTCGGAAAATGTTACTTAATTGAAGTATTACTGCATATTTATTTCATTCCATGTAGTTGTTTATACAACAGAGCTAATGACATTATATAAACGCTAATTAGCAATTCTCTTTACCGTCACTCATTTCTTTTTCCCGTCATTCTCTTACAACCCGAAGTCTAAAAATGCATTTTTGTCTTGTTTTCTGGTCTGGTGTAATGTTTGTTTCGACTTTCTTTTTACTGAAATACATTTGGTCATTCTTCGTTAGCGTATGAAATTTATGGTGCGCCTTATATACGAGATTTTAAGAAATCGCCATTTTTACTTGTAAAGTAGGGGTGCGCCAAAATGTGTCACTGATTATTATCATAATTACAGAAGTATTTTGAATTCTTTTGAGAGAGTAATTTATTTCCCTAGGATTGTATGTGTATAATGCATTATGATGTATATTCTAGTTATAATTATGTAAGACCATTGTTGCGTATCATTTCCCTGATATATTTGGCAATGTAAACAAATTTGCAACATTATCATAATTACAGAAGTATTTTGAATTCTTTTGAGAGAGTAATTTATTTCCCTAGGATTGTATGTGTATAATGCATTATGATGTATATTCTAGTTATAATTATGTAAGACCATTGTTGCGTATCATTTCCCTGATATATTTGGCAATGTAAACAAATTTGCAACATTATCATAATTACAGAAGTATTTTGAATTCTTTTGAGAGAGTAATTTATTTCCCTAGGATTTTATGTGTATAATGCATTATGATGTATATTCTAGTTATAATTATGTAAGACCATTGTTGCGTATCATTTCCCTGATATATTTGGCAATGTTATCAAATTTGCAACAGTAAAAAGCGTGATATAATGTCTGTTTTCAATTTGTCTTAATTTAAATAAAGAGTTTCGAAAGTATGCTAATTATGAAAGAGACAACAGAGAAGATTATTATTTGCTGTAATGAATCTATTTTAGAAATTCCCTGTATCATTCATTTTTACTTCACTTTTAAAGTAGAAGTACTGAGTATAATCAGTTTATAAAAATCGGATACATGAATCATAATAAATTATATTTAGAGATAATAAGAAACATAAAGTAGATTAAATATAAAATAAAGATAAATCTTTAAATTTAGGTTTAAAAGTTACTCATTTTTTAAATGTTAAGAATACATTTACGTAAGGCTGTTTACAAATTCAGCCACATTTTATTTTAAAATGCATACGTTTCATAAATAATAAAATCATGAGAAAAGGTTTTTATTAATAAATAATTTTAAAGAACACCATGCTGTAATTGATTAAATTTATTAACAGAAAAGGCCGGGAGTTTTCATCAAGTTTTATAAAAATATTTACCTCTAGATATTTCTTTTAAAACAGTTTGACTTTTTTATTTAAGTTTTTTTCATCTTTGTGTCTTTCAAATTTATTTTATAGTGAAATTTCTGGTTTGAACCGAAATATATTCATCAGGTGGCGGTCAAAATGACCGCTCACGGCCATTCAAGTGCTAATAAATTCTTTTTCTGAAAACTTTTATTATCAGCGTCTCTCTGCAATAAAAAAGTACATTTAAATAATATTAAACGATTTTTATCTTGGAAAATAAAATCACAAAACGAACGTAAATAAAAAAAAATTGAAAACATTTTAATATTTAAATGAAATATCTAATAATTTTCTATCTATTATCTCTATGTTACTATAGTCTCTATATTATTGTTTTTATAACTGTCATCCCAAACAATATTAAAATACTACCTTGTTTTTTTTACAACATTTTTGTTATAATTTTCAATTTTAATATATTCTGAAACATTTTGAATATGAAAGAGGGTGATTTCTTTTACTGTATTTTATAAGAAGGGAATTTTCCAACATACTTCTGGTCATGGTAATTTATGTATTTCTTACAATCCTTCACTGACAAGTAACTGGTTGTAAGCAGACAATCAGAAGGTAAACGCAAGCAGTGAAAAGATTTCTGAACGATACGTAATGATCTTCCTGCTGAGGATAACAATATCTGTATTAATGTTTTCAAGATAAAGTGAACTTACGTTCCAAAGTATGATAATTAGAGGAAAGCATCAAATATCCATGTTTAATGTTTTATGAAATGAGAATTTTTAGAAATTCATAATATTTTTAAATTTTAACTCTGTCAATTAAAACACGAACAATGTACACAATGTTCAATGGACACATGTAACTCCTGATATTTTTCTCAGCACTGTAAAAAATATTCCTATTCTTAAAATTATAGTACTATGCTTATAAATATTTTGATTTGAAGCAAGGGATGACAAGGGATGTGTCGAAAAGATTAATTTATATGAAGAAGTTTATAAACCACACTAAAAAATGTTAATCATTTTGTTAGAAAAATATTTTACATCTTTATAACGATATCATGAGAAATAACTATTTTGCTGCATTATTATTCAAAAGAATCATCTGTCAAACGACCAATACCTGATTTCAGGATTTCGTTAAGATCTTTAAAGCTGTTTTTTCTCCAAATATGCCAAATACGGTTCATATACCTTGTTTCCCCGTAATCTTCAATTTATGGTTATTAGAAGTAAGTAGTTTGAGAATTCATGTTTATTTTCTTTCGAAATAAAAATTTCTTAAAATTGTGAATATTTTTCCGTTTTTCAATATTTTGCATTATTAGAAAAATATCGATCTAAAACCTAAAAGAATCTTGTACTTTGATGATACAAGTATGCAACAAGTATGTACACATGTATGCAACAAGTTGATACAAGTATGTACAACACATATATACTTAAACTATGCATGCTCTGTGCTCATGGAGACTTAAGATTTTCGTCCTAAATTTCGATAACTTACATCCATTATTTTACTTTTAGCACAAATATTAACCTTTTGCGGCACAGAGTGCATTCATTGCTCATGTATAGAAAGCAAAGACTGGCATCGGAATTTGAAAACGATTCTATTTGTTAATAAGAAAAAGCTATATTTCACGCAGTGAATAAACCGAAGTCTTTTTAATCAAAATTGTTCTGTCAACGTGGTGTTTGGGAATTAAAATTAAATGGTTCCATCAATGGTCGCAGCGTCCCTAAAATTTTCACACGTTCCTACTACAATTTTAAATCAATAATATTTATTGTAGAAATTCATTGTAGATGTTAAAGGAATCTGACACGAAGATTTTTGATTAAAAATACTGGTAGAAAAGTGCGAATGTTTTAGGTACGCTGCGACCCCTGTTCCATAGATATACCATCGCCCCTTAACCCTTTCAGGGGCGGTGTTTGCAGTCTGCAAACACATAATATTACTGTTCCAATTTCGAACTGGCACCAGTATAATTTTAGTGCAATTTCGATTTTATAATATTCGCGAAAAACAGCTCTTGATTATTTTCAAATAAATCTGTTCTTTTATTGTGGTGTGAATCAATTATTTGAACACTTTCGGAGCAGAAATACCTTGCCCCTGAAAGGGTTAAGGCATAGCTGCCAGCATCTTCCGCTTTTTTGGCCCGGAAAAATTTTACAGTAAATTTTCCTATTTCAAATCGTCGTAATCTACCTATTAAATAAGACAAAAATTTCAATTAATTTTTTCCGGGCTGAAAAGTTGGCAGCTATGCCTTAACGTGTTAACTCGAATCAAACTTGCCAATTATCTGCTGTTTACAAATAAAGAAAAACTACACTGAACCAGAAAAATGTTAAATTCAGTTCGCATTTGCAATCTACTTAATTCAGTTTTTTAAAAACTTTTCCGGTTCGAAAAATGTTTCTTCGATATAAAAAGATGCTGGAGGTTTGCAGTTATACTCGAATATTAAATTTCACAAAAACATTTCGATTAAAAATTAATTATCCAATTAAACTTACATTATAATTATAAAAAATTTTCTAGCATATTTTTATTTAAATGTCAGTAACAATTTGCTTATTACTTTTAACCTTATACTAATACAATACCAATAACTAATATACTAATATAATACCAATTTAGCGGTTCCCTGCCTTATTTCACTTTTAAGAAAAAAAAAAGAACTTTTATTAACATTTATCGAAAATATACATTTATTATTTATTAACATTTATCGAAAAATCAATCTATGCGAATTATTACAAAGCATTGACAATAATATTTTGAGCGTTGCCTTCGTTTGTTTTATACTTATATAAACATCAATGAAAAGAAGTAATTGTGAAAAACTTTCTTTTAAACAGTAAAAATCAATACATTGAATTAACAGATAAAATTATGCTTTGAGAAAAAACACCCCACCATTGTTTTTATCTATTGTTTGTAGTCGATCACTGTTTAAAGTTAGATTGAATGTCAATATTTTTAAATAAAAGGGGAAAAAATGCTTTTCTTTTGACAAAATTATATTCTCATTAATGTTTTTTTAAATATAACGATAAAAGGTTTATTATATTGAATTATAAATGAACTTAACAAAATATTGTACTCTGTATTACCTAATATTTAGTGGTGTATTTTAGAACAAAAGTCTTTTTACATTTGCTTTAAAACTTTTATACGCAGTTTGTTGCTATCATAACCTACGTCAAATCTAAATTATATACAGTACTTTTATGCTGCAAGCTCATATGAACCATTCCCGGAACAGTTTGCAAACTCTGGGCAAACCTAACTTTAATTCCATTCTTGCAAACGACAATTAACAATTCGGAAATTGCACGTTAGACATAGCAAATGAAGTTCGTTCGTGCTATAGCGATGTTTTTAGCCCATTCGTGCCCAGAATCTTTTACGTAAATTTTATTTGATTGGCACCACTATTTTTGGAAGATTTAAGTTTAGTTTATTTATCACGAAAATGCATCATTTAAATAAAATAATTATTGCTTTTATTTTTCACCGGTGTCAAAAACAGTGCGGAATGCACCTTTTGAAGCGTCCCTAAAAAGGGACGCTAGGCACTAATGGGTTAAAATATACAATACTTCAGATGAAATGCAGTATCCGAAAACCTCAACAACGTAAATCAATTTCATAAAATGCAACATAGTTTAGTATAATTAAAACGCACCCCAAACAATGTTTTATCCTATACCAGTATGTAATGAAATACAATGGTGTGGCCTGTACATTAATTAAAAAAATATATATTACTTGCACCACATTTTGTACAGAATGTATATTTTAGTACAGTAGAAGTCCGATATAACTCGTTTGTTGGGAGACTTGTTTCATACCCCCGTTATAGCAACCCTTTCTGGCGCATTGTGACTTGTCTGGACACACCTAATTGTAATTCAAAACTGGCAATTGGCACCAATAATATTTTAATAAAATCTTGCTTTTACACTTAAAGCTTAAATTAAGGAGTTCTTGATTTCTTAAAAAGTCGTTTGTAAATTCCGATGTCAGTCGATAATTTTTCATTTTACTAACAGAATTTAGTCCGCGCCAGAACGGATTAACCGCGGTATATCGGTAAGGTGTCAAAGAAATGATACAAAATGGTGAAAACTCTTAACCACTTGCTGAAATTTAATTAACTTTATCATTCATTGAACACAGACGTAATCTTATATTTTCCTAAAGAAGTCCATAATTGTTGTTTTGCGAACTGAGGCATTTCGCGTCTTGTCGGCATATTTCTTCCAGGGTTCGCACACTTTTACCACTAAATTTTAAGAATAATTTCAAAGTGTTTCACTGCAGAAAAACATCGTAAAATCTGTGAATGATGGTGGGGTTTACGAATGCTTTGGTTCAAAAATTAAATGTATTTTTTTTTTTTTTAATAGTGGTGCCGGAGTCCTTGGAAATTTTAAGGAGTGCGCGAAACTTGATTGCTTCACATAGGAACATGGATTAGATGAACACAATCTCAAACGTCTTGCCTCTCTATCCATGAAATTACCTTCGTTAAGTATGAAATGACTTCTCTAACATGTAGAATGTCGTATTTCATTACCATTTCATCAGCATGATCTCGCTTATTGCTATTTTTATGGGTTACAGCTTCAATGATATCATGATCTATTATGATCTCTGAAACTGGATCCAAACTTATCAATTTCTATCCAGACATTTAAATCGTCAACAGAGATTTGCGAGATGCATAGCACTAACCATAGACTGCAAGTTCCCCGTTGTATTTCACTGATATTTCAAACGCAAAATTTATCCTAAAATTGATGCATTTTTTCGGGGGACATACCTTTCCCGCGTTAACCTGAAAGTTAGTTCAGAACATTTTAATTGCTAAGATAATGAAAAAAGATTAAAACCGGTAACTGCGTACAAATATTTTTGTAAACAAGAAAATGTGATTTTTCACATGTATAATAAAATGAATTTTTCTTTATTTAAATTCCCGTGTCGATGTTGCATATCGGAATTGAAATTTTGTAGTTTCGTAGAGAAACCAAGGGTTAAATCCAAATTTGTGGTATATCGCACCATGATATTTCGGGCTTCTACTGTATATATTTCATAGATGAATATGGTTTGTATTACGGAAAGAATTTAATTAAATTGTACTTGAAAATATTTTTAACCAGGGACTGTAATGTAACGGAATGCTTTTGTCTCTTCTGTAATTGAACTATACTTTCGATTTTCATAAATTTTGGAATTACTCAACAAAACTGTGTTATAGTTACATACAGGGTGGTTAGTTATTAACGTCAGGTTTTCAGAGCCCTCTAGCGAGTAAAGTGTTGGTCAAAACATAACCAAATTTGATCAGCATACATAGTTGACCATGGGATTTCGAATTCTTAAAAAAATAAAATTAAAAGATAAAATTAAAATCGCCACTAGGGGAAATTTTAGCTTTGTTTACCGACTAAAATGCATTAATTTGCATAAAATCAGTTGTGTATAGCAATTATGAGTATAAAAGGAAAGACTGGGAGAGTTCTCATCATTATCAACTCTCACCATACTTTGCTAGTCAAGCTGTGTTGTCAGCAGAACGAGAATTGCAATGATGCTCATCCTGAATTTCACCAACTGCAGAATTTCCCAAAAGAACCGATGAGCATAACAAATTTACAAAAGATGACTCATCGATTTGAAACTATGCAGCAACAAGGCCTAGGACGCAATAACAAGTTGACGAAGTTGTAATTGCTACTGTCGAACAAGAGATGAAAAATGTGCAGGTACCATCAGCGCTGGGGCAGTATTCTAGCAGTATAAAATTGATCTGTACTGTATTTTTTGCCATTTAATTATTTAACATTTACACTAGTACACTTTTGGTGCGCCAAAATTGCTGATTTTATGCAAATTAAATGCATTTTAGTCGCCTTTTAGCTAAAATGCCCTAGTGGCGATTTTTTAAACTTTTTATTTTCTTTAATTTTTTTTTTTTTAAGAATTCGAAATCCCATGGTCTACTATGCATGCGTATCAAATTTGGTTATGTTTCGCCCAAAACTTTACTCGCTAGAGGGCTCTGAACACCTGACGTTAATAACTAACCACCCTGTATTTTAAACTTCAAACAATTCGATCGAGTAGTTTTTGTTCTGTTATATATGGACTGTAGGACAGAGGATGAGATTGAACGACGATATAGGTGTTGCGTATTTAAATAATTACGAACGCAACTAAAAAGTTGCCCGTCTGGCCACACTGATATCAAGCATGAAGATCTTTTGAATCCTGGTTAAAAGTATTTTTTGCTTTCAGCAATTCAGAAACTGCTATCGATAAATAAAGAAAAAAAATTATTGAAAAACTCAGGTATGTATTCGGTATTTTTAATTTAAAAAAAAAGAATGAATTGAAAAGCACTTGCATATGTGTGCTGATGATGCATATATGAAAGACACGTGTTTCTCATACTACATTAAATTTCTTCTTTTTGAATTTCAGTATTTCATATCTTTAAAATATCAATGAATTTTTAAATTCCGATATCTGCTTCACAATCCAATTATTATATATTACGAAAACATACTCCTGTAAATTTAATGTTATCAATACGCTTTCCCTTAAACATTCATTCAATTGCCTTTTTCTCAAGAGTAAAACCGAATTTAAATAACTTGAAACAAATTTGATCAAAAGAATTCACTCAATATGAATAAGAAAATTAATGCCAATTTAATCAAAGTTATTTCTAGGATTTCAGATTTTTAGGTTTCCCATTAAATTCATTATCGAGGTAATTTGTTCTTGCAGTAATTATATATTTTTAGTAATTGTTTGAAAATATAAAACTTACAATTAAATTTGTAAAAAAAGTTATTCAAGCAAATATGATGAAAATGAACACATTTAAATAAAATAAAAATATAGTTATGTGTTTTTAAAAATACAAAATAATTTAAAAATTGGTAATTTATTTTATTGTAACGGCTTCTTGTATCCAACCTACATAAAACTGTCACAGAGGACTATCTTTCAATTCTATCTGGTACGATTTTTTTTAAACAAAAAATTTCGCATATTGTTTGACACCATCTTAATGTTAAATATACTAAAAAATTTATTTTCTTAACCTTCCTACCCTGTTCAAATTTTACTCAATCTTGATTAAAAACATTTCACACCAGAATTGTTATTTAAAACATTTTAATATATTTTATTGACTTGTTAAGTCAAGTCTTTTATTTAATTTTCTTTTAACCCTTTCATGGGCGGTGTTTGCAGTCTGCAAACACTTAATATTACTGTTTCAATTTCGAACTGGCACCAGTAAAATTTTAGTACAATATCGATTTTATAATATTCGCGAAAAACAGCTCTTGATTATTTTCAAATAAATCTGTTCTTAAATTGTGGTGTGAATCAATTATTTGAACATTTTCGGAGCAGAAATACCTTGCCCCTGAAAGGGTTAAAAAAGAGTTTTGGTTCGAATCGTATAAAACAAATTATACTTATGGGTCGGTTAGACCCATTCAGGGTAGGAAAGTTAAAATAGTGGTAAGAAAATACGGTATAAAAATACCGTATTTACTCGTGTATAGGCGCACGCGTGTATAAGGCGCACCCCTACTTTACAAGTAAAAATGGCGATTTCTTAAAATCTCGTATATAATGTGCACCATTAATTTGATACGCTAATAAAGAATAACCAAATGAATTTCAGTTAAAAAAAAAAGTCGAAACAAACATTACACCAGACCAGAAAACAAGACGAAAATGTATTTTTAGACTTCGGGTTGTAAGAGAATGACGGGAAATAAGAATGAGTGACGGTAAACAGAATTGCTAATTAGCGTTTAAATAATGTCTGTTGTATAAAAAAACTGCAAGGAATGAAATAAATATGCAGTAATACTTCAATTAAGTAAAATTTTCTGAGTTTTAATATCTTCTTTGAATACTTTCTTTTTCCATGTGTATATCGTTCGACTGCATCCAACAGTAAAAAATTATTCCGTGTATAAGGCGCACCTAGGAGTTTTGCCCAAATTTTTTCGAAAAAAAAAGGTGCGCCTTATACACGAGTAAATACGGTAGTCGTTTATTGCACCTTGCTGCAGGAAAAATAAATAACGTAATAAACTTGTGTGTCACCTATCCAGTGATGGAAATCTCGTATTAAAGTGGAGCCTATTGACACACCTATATTTTTTTATTTGTAATCTTCATCTTAATAAAAACTGAGAAATTCTGTCATGAGATAAGCGGAACAATACTTCTAAATTTTATTGATGACAATAGGCTCCAACTCTGCCTCAGGTTTCCATCACTGCCTACTGTTTAACCCCTTGCGGGGCGGTGGTTTCATAGATATACCACTTAATTTTAATTCCCAAACGCCACATTGGCACTGGAATTTTGTTAAAGAAAATTACGGTTTTATTGGATGCGTGAAGTATAGCGTATTCTTATTTACAAATAAAGTTGTTTTCAAATTCCGGTGTCAGCCATTAATTTCAGTACTTAAGCAATGAATGTGCCCTGCCCCGCAAAGGGTTAAAATATACAGTTTTTCCAATAGGCTATTTCCATGAGTACTTGTGGTGTAAGGCACAGGCTACTATTTTTGGCTACCAGTATTATAGAACGAAAAAAATGTGATTAATTTTATTGGCACATTCTCATTAATTGAATAAGGCCAAGCAGACTTTTCGAAAATAACGGTGGCTAACAAGCATAGCAATTAATAAGTTATGTGACTTACACTACAGAACCCATGGAATTAGCCAATACTAAGTATTTTAGACGTGTAGTTTATGGATAAAACAAATGAGTAACTGCCCTAATATTAGATAATATATCTCAATAGACATTTATAGAAATTAATTCACATTACAGATAAATAATTAAATTAGCTTGGTATACTGTTGCTCTTCATATTCCATGTAAATATATAGGATATAGAAGTGGACGAAAATTTATCCCTTGTTTACAGGCAAAATCCAACTATTTATAAAAAATATCAGTAAGGATTACATGGGAAAAAAATTAAATATTCTTTGAAGTAAAAATCTTTTTCAAAATGTCTTCTCTTTATTAAGTTTTAAATTTATTTAAAATTTTGTACGTAGAATTTTTATGAATCACAAAGACAAAATAACGAGAAATTTTCTTTGCACATAATAGGGAAAAAAATTAATGAAATTGAACTAGTGGTTCATGAGTTACATCAAAAATAAAATAAGCACAAAATTTTTAATGAATTTTTTAACAGTGTCTCAATATTTAAATAAAATATCATAAATATTTTTTAGACACATCTATTGCAGATAAAAGGCATTAAAATTATTCTATAAAAATGAAAATTAAATTTTTACCAATTTGACGCTTTAAATGAGTCTGGTATATTTGATTAACCCTTTGAGGACGAACGACCGGTGTAGGTGACGTATAAGGTGATCAGAATCCTTGATTATTTTCACCAGTAAACTCTTATTGCAAATTTTACCGTGTTTAACCCATTAATGCCCAAATTATTTTCTGCATTAAAAATGAAATTTTTTGTTTCCCACCACTTTTAAAAAACGAATAACTTTTATCTCAATTTATTGAGGAGTTTGTCTCTTGAATAATAGTGCTTATTTATCTTTCTGTTTACTGGTGTGAAAAGAGCTTTATTGCCTTTATTTAAATCGTCCCTGAAAAGGGACGCTAGGCACTAATGGATTAACCCTTTGCGGCGCAGTGGTTTCATAGACATACCACTTAATTTTAATTCCCAAACGCCACATTCGCACCGGAATTTTGTTTAAAAAAATTACTGTTTATTGAATGCTTGAAATATAACGTTTTCTTATTTAAAAATAAAGTTGTTTTCAAATTCCGGTGTCAGTCAATAATTTCTACACTTAAACAATTAATATGCCCTGCGCCGCAAAGGGTTAATCCGAACATTATACCCGATTAAAAGAATTCCATTTTGAAAAACAGCTGATAAAAAATTAAAAATTACGCAAAAGGATTTCGGCTCGAAATGGTAACCCCTTGGGGACGAGCGACACGTATACGTGCCGAAAAAAGGCCTAAGAATCCTTGTTTATCATAAACAGTAAAATTATACTGTAACATTTGCCTTATTTAATCGAAGCATTTTCCTGATTTAATGAGAAACAAATTTCTGTTTTTTTTTTTCTTTTTTTTTAACCAGTGACAAAACATTAAAAATTTCGTAAAAGGCTCCTGTCGGGAAGGTGTTTATGGTTTCACATGCTGCGCTTCTGTTCCATTCATATTTTAATAAAAGTCCTTCCGGCAATGCCGGGAGGAAGAGGTAGCTTTCATATACTTATATATTTGTTTATTTATTTTAAAGTAAGTTACATTGTTCAAAAATACTAAGCTCAAATTAGTGGAAATAATCTTATAAAATTAGTGATTTTATAAGATTGAATACTAGTTTTGTCAAGACTGAATATTAATAGGAATTTTTAGAAATTAGTCATCTTTTATTCAACCTGGTTTTATTTTAAGCGATTTAGAGAGTCACTTAGAGAGTAATTTTAAATTTTAAATTTTTAAAAAGATTTAAAATAGCCACCATTTTTAAACAAAATGTTGGATGATGCTGGCCAACGAACTCGGTCGAGACATTTGTATGTACTATGTACATACCAAGTTTCATTGATATCGGTTCATAAATACGCGTGTTATCACGTGACAAAAATCAGATCGTTTCAAAATGTCATCCATAAGAAAAATTCAAAGTTCTATAACTCAATCATTTTTTAAGATATAGACAAAATAAAAAGTGTTATGGAATCTTTGTTTTACGTTCTAACACGTAAAAGAAAAATATTTTTCAAATTTTGATTTTTTCGCATTTAATTTTAAATTTTAAATTTTTAAAAAAATTTAAATGGCCACCATTTTGAATCAAAACAGCGGATGATGCTGGCCAACGAACTCGGTTGAGACGTTTGTATGTACTATCTACATACCAAGTTTAATTGAAATCGGTTCATAAATACGCGTGTTATCACGTGACAAAAATCAGATCGTTTCAAAATGTCAGCCATAAGAAAAATTCAAAGTTCTATAACTCAATCATTTTTTAAGATATAAACAAAATAAAAAGTGTTATGGAATCTTTGTTTTAAGTTCTAACACGTAAAAGAAAAATATTTTTCAAATTTTGATTTTTTCGCATTTAATTTTAAATTTTAAATTTTTAAAAAAATTTAAATGGCCACCATTTTGAAACAAAACAGCGGATGATGCTGGCCAACGAACTCGGTCGAGACGTTTGTATGTACTATCTACATACCAAGTTTCATTGAAATCGGTTCATAAATACGCGTGTTATCACGTGACAAAAATCAGATCGTTTCAAAATGTCAGCCATAAGAAAAATTCAAAGTTCTATAACTCAATCATTTTTTAAGATATAAATAAAATAAAAAGTGTTCTGGAATCTTTGTTTTAAGTTCTAACACGTAAAAGAAAAATATTTTTCAACTTTTAATTTTTTCGCATTTAATTTTAAATTTTAATTTTTTTTTAAATTTTAAAATGGCCGCCATTTTGAAACAAAATGGCGGATGATGCTGACCAACGAACTCGGTCGAAACATTTGTATGTACTATGTACATACCAAGTTTCACTCAAATCGGTTCATAATTACATTAGTTATCGTATGACAAAAATCAGATAGATATATATATATATATGGTTATATATATATATATATGTCAACATTTGAACGGAGGGTGGTTTTGGGGTCTGGGGGTCATGATCGGTGAAAATATACCAAAATTTTCCGGAAGTGCTTTCCACCGGACGGCTGCAATAGGTAGCTTTTTACTTTTTGTAATGAAAGCTACCTAAAATAACGATTATCTGAAAAGACAAAAAACAAAAATGACTAGTAATAGAATATTTTCAACAGAAGATTTTCTTACTGCCCGAGCGAGACTGATAACATTAGGGATTGAATCTGCAGAACATCTCTTATGGTCCCCTTTATTCAGAATAAAAAACAATTACGAATTTTAGTCGAAGCTGATCCAGCGAATACCCACAACAGAGGGCGGAGTGATGCATCAACTTTTTAATCATACCTAAAACAGATACAGAGTGATCAAGTTCAGATTTAAAAAAAAATGAAAGCGAGAAGGAAGTACATCACGATATGTCGAACACTCATTATTTATGAGGCCTTACTTCGATGTAAGAGTAAGATATATGATTTCTCCTAGTTTTGTACTGAACGAAGGTAAATTTTGGATCGTCTGAAATATGAAATTATTCTTTATATAAAATAGGTGTGACGACAACGGTATAGCATTCCTCTAAGTGCAGAAAAAAAAATTTAATACCAATAAATCAAAAACACACTTTTTATCTGCCTTACTGTTGCTCTGAACTGACGATATCATACCAAAGCACTGCAGATATTACAGGAATATCTTTATTTTATATCCATGATAGAAACTATTTGAATTACCCTAATATATTCAGGGGCGAATACAGGATGGGTGTCAAGAGATCTGAATATCGATATTTTTTTAGAAATATGTTCGCCTTGTCTAACCAGAAAAATTTTTGTGTTGGATAAAGGAGAAGAAAACTTTAGAGGTTTATAGGTTTTTGGCACCCATCCTGGATACGCCACTGAAATTTCAGGTAAAATAATTTCTATATTTTTCGCTTAAAAATATACAATAACTAGAGCTAATTTAGCCAGTTGATATGCATACAAATGAAAGATGATTTTTTAATTAAAAAATACCGAGTTCATATCAAATTTTGCTAAAGAAAAATTCTCATTGTAAGTAGTCACGAAATTAAAGACATTAACACTAGAACGCCGGGAAGGTGTCAATTTGACACTGATCACTAGACTAATTGTTGATTTGAACCAGAAAAATCTTAAAAATATAAGTCATATATCTGTTGCTATGAAATTAGCTAAACAAATAAACTCAATAATTTCAAATTATTTTTCTGGTTTGAAATATATTTTATAAAACGTGCGTAAAATTTCCCGGCGCTCTAGTGTTAAATAATTCTGAAATCTCTATTCAAAATCAATTGCACATATTCGTGGTTTTAAATTGCGCTTTTTGAAATACACGCATTTGTACATTAATTATGATGATGTCTTAAACACTGGTATCGCGTTCTACTGTTTCTCCTTTTTTAGAATTCAGTACTTCAACGAATATTAAAACTGAGGTTTCCATTTCACAATTCAATTATCACATGTTACATAAACTTATTTCTATAAATTTCACGTTATTGATTACTTTTCCTAAAACATTCATTTAATTACTTTTCCTCGAGAGTAAAATTGAATTTAAATAACATGGAACAAATTCCGTTTAAGAAATTTATTTAATATTGTTAAGGAAATCAATACGAATTTAATCAAAGTCGTTTCCAGGATTTTAGATTTTTATATTTCCTCTTAAACTCATTGTCGAACTCATTTGTTATGAATGTAATTTTATAAAAATTTGTTTAGTAATTCTTTCAATAAATGAAACATATTAAATTTGGGGGAAGATTTATTTAAAAAATATATGAAATAACATTCATTTTAACACTAGAACCGCCATTAGGGGGTCAAAATGACACCCGCCAGATTGCTAATAGTCGATTCGAACTAGAATTTTCTTCATAAGGTAGATTAAATGTATGCAGCAGAAAAATAGGCCGATTAAATAAATTAAATAGTTTAAAATTAAAATTCTGGTGAGAAACACTTTTTATACAACTCGAGTAAAGTACTCGGCGGTTCTAGTGTTTAAAGAAAATCAATACAGATATATGTTTTTAACCCTTAAATGCATATTATATCATTTTCGATACCATAAGTGTTTCCGATTTATTCGGGGTTTTATTCACATATTCCGTATTCTCACCAGAAATTTAAAAGAGCAATTTTCACTTTACTTAATGACAGACCATTCGTAATAAAGAAAAAATTACTATTTAGATTTTTCTGGTATGAATTCTGATTCTTTGCATTGCGCATTTTTTGGAACGCATGAAATCCTATGCATTTAAGGGTTAAATGATGGGATAGTTCTAAAATTGAGAATTTATTTTGAAACGGTAACATTTCTGAAATTTTATCATTTCCCTTGTTTTCACCTTAACCCCCTGAGGACGAGTGATCGGTATATGTTTTGCATAAAATGGTCAGATCCTTGCATATTATGCTTAAAAAAACCAATGATAAAAGATTAAAAATTCTGTTAAAAATTCTAAGACATTCGACCAGAAGAGGTTAATTAATATATCATAAAATAATGTGAAATAATAAGAATTTTATTTTTTCAAAGATGTAGTGCCGCACAAAATGTCCAAATTAAAAAAAAGTAGCATATTGGTAACACTGTTTTCATTTAGGGTAATTTTAACATAATACCGGCGATTTATCCGTTTGTCTTTTGGGTCGAATGTTGGTTGCTACACAAAATAAATCTGATCGAGCCCTGGATCAAGAATGGATATTTTGTAGTGTGTAGAATTTAGTGTTGCAAGGTGTTCCACGCAAATTAGGGTGAAAAATGCTGTGGACACCCCTAATATCTTTATTTTAATCGCAGATAATTCTAGTATTAGATAAGACGAAGGAAATTACTTTTAAAATACTAGTGGGAAGAGTATTTTGGGCTCTAGTTTTCGCTAGACACCTGACAGCAACAGTAGTTATCCACTTTAAACACTGTAAAAACAAAATACTCAAATTGGGTTGAAAGATTTTTGGATACAGCATTGTTCCAATTTGGAAAGTTCAGTTTGTAGCACAAAATCGTTTTAAATAAGTCTGATTTTTAATGACATTAAAACAATTAAAATATCTTAGATAGTATATACATTATACCTCAGAATTTTGATTAATTTAATGTCAATAAAGATCTGCTCTGTTTTGAAGCATTTTGGGTTATCTATTTTGGGAACAATAGTCTACCATTTTGGAATCCTTACTGTACCATTTCAGGAAAATTACTATACCCAGAAATCTTTCAACCCAATTTGGGTCTTCAATTTTTACTGTGAACGCAGGTCAAGGTTTGTTGAAAAAAAAACAATATTAAAAGATTAAAAATTCTGCAGAAGACATTCGTCCAGAAGAGGTTAATTAATATACCATAAAATTATGTTGGTGTATTGGCGTATTGGTGTATTTTTGTCGGCCGATTATCTACGCTATGGGATATAGGCCCTATGGGGTGGGTTGCCCTCCGTGGGGGTCTTTCTAAGGGAACCTAACCCGTATTTACGAAAGGTTCGAAGAAAACCACGGAAAACTTCGAACGGTTAGGCCGACGGTCGCGATTGGGTTCGAACCCAGCACCTACCGTCTACCAGTTTGGAGGTCAGAACCTCGCGGCCACTGGTGGGGCAAAATTATGTTGAATAATGAGAATTTTACTTTTCAAAAATGTAGTGCCA
Organism: Maratus speculifer; assembly: GCA_964019185.1. Taxonomy (NCBI): domain Eukaryota; kingdom Metazoa; phylum Arthropoda; class Arachnida; order Araneae; family Salticidae; genus Maratus; species Maratus speculifer. Next base: position 238,037,823 of record OZ025300.1, read on the forward strand.
CTCAAAAAGAATAAATTTAAGAAAATTGCATACTGTCAACACTTTTTTCTTATTGGGTGGTTCCACATGGTACCGGCGCTATATCAGCTTCTCTAGTGATTCGAGTTTCCGCTACTACGCAAAAAAATATCGGATCGAACGCTGCCTCAGACATGGGCATTTTGTAATAGCTAGAATTTTGTGTTGCCATGTGTTCTATGTAAATTAGGGCTCCAAATGCTGTTGACACTCAGAGCCTGATTACTAACGGGGCACTCTCTCCCCAGTAAAATTACATAGAAATTTTCGCCTTGTTTAAACGCTCTTTTCAGTCAAAATTACTATCATGAATAAGGAAAAAATTTCTATTTATTTTTTCTGGTGGGAGAGTGCCCCGTTGATAATCAAGCCCTGTTGACACTACTATTATTTTCAGTTTATTTCCTCATTTTAATCGCAGATAATTCTAGTATTAGATAAGGCTAAGGAAATTACTTTTAAAATACTGGTAAGACGAGTATTTTGAGCTCTGGTTTTCCCGATACACCTGGTAGAAACAATAGTTTTCACTTTTAATGCAGTTCAAGGTTTCTTTATCCCCTCGTGTACAAAATATGATTTTAACGTTCACAACCAACCTTAAATCATCATAAAAAATTAAGAAGAACAGAATAGTTACATTAAATAGCTTACACTAACCACGTCAACCATGAAACAGCTCACGTAAACATGTATTTTATATACATAATATAAAATAACTTAAACTTTTCTAACCCATTCCGGAAGAGTTGCTCAATCTGGGAACAGTAAGTTTTAATGCCAAACTTCTAAACGGCAATAAGAATATTTCACCAAAATTTTGTTTTTATAAAGAAAGTTTCCATTAAGGCTGTCTTTCATTTCTAAACAAGATAGAAATTGCACGTGCAGCGTAGAAAATGAGATACGTTCATACTATAACGAAGTTTTAAAAATATTCAATCTTGCTGTTGTAGTAAGTCGGATAAAGCATAGTGGTAGAAATCTTTTGTGTGTTCCTGCAAATGCTATCTGCTTTCTACTATGCAGGCCAAAACTTGCATTATAGCTCAGTAACATATACTAATTTCTTAAAATGCGAAATAGTTTAATATAAGTAAAACATGCCCCCAAACCTAATACTTTTAATGGTCCCTGTAGTTAAACTATACATCCGATTTTCATAAAATTTGAAATGAATCGACAAAATTATGCAGCAGTTATATATTTTAAATCTCAAACGACTTGGTTTTGTAGAATTTGCTGTATTATATGCGCACAGACAGAGGGACGGAAGGATGGATAGACAGAATGATGTCTACAGATGCTACATATTTATATACAGGGGTGCAAAAATCTAGGCGCCAGCAGGCAGTTTCTCACCACAAAATTTATTTCGTTTTTCTTCGTCTAATATTTCGTGTAAAATTCATGCTAGAATGCTATTAAATTTTGAGCGAAAAAAACTTTAAAATTTTAGTGGTGAGAGACTACCTTCTGGCGCCTAGATTTTTGCATCCCTGTTTATATAATTACGAATGCACAAAAAAAAATATTCAGATATTGGTGTAAAGAATTCAGAGCTTCGGATGAAGTATAGTAGCTGAAACCTTTTGCGTGTCCCTGTAAATACTATCTGTTTTCTATACTATATGAAATCGTAATAATCATAAACTACTTATATGAGTTTCATAAAATGTTCAATGGTTTAGTGCAGTTAAAACGCGCATCAAACAATGTTTTCCCTATAACATTATGTAACGGAGTACTTTTGTTTGACCCCGTAAATTAATACAAATATTATTTGCGCCACAGATTATACAGAATGTATATTTTTTATGTACTTCACAAATGCATATCAATATATTATGTTAGAAAGAGTCTAACACCATTAAAATGCATTTCAATTTTTTTTTTCAATGACCGTAATGTAAAGGAATAATTTTGATTGTCCCTGAAATTGAACTATTCATCCGATTTTCACAAAATTTGCGACGACTAGACAAAATTATGTAATAGTTATGTAATTTAAATTTAAAATGAATGGTTCGGTATTTTTGCATTATTTTAGACATTATTAAGACAGCCAGACGGACTGAACGACAAATATAGGTGCTACGTATTTACATAATGACGAACGCACCTAAAAACTCGTTTGTAAATTCCAGTGTCAATCAATAATTTCTCATTTTAAGAATAAAATGTGCCTTTTGGAAAGTGTTAAAATAATTTGTTAAAAAAATAATGAATATTACCGATAAAGTACTAATCTTCCTGTAGAATAATCCATGTATGCAGTTTTCGTTAAATATCCATTCAATGTATTCTCTTTCAGCGAAATAAGAATTTAAAATTTTCTAGAAAAACTTCCCGGAAAATTGATTTATTTAATCTGCATATGAAAGTGTATAAACATTTAATCAAAGTCATTTCCAGACTTTAAACACTTTTAAATATTCTATCGAGCTCTTTGTCGCTATAAATCAATCTGTTATGAAACTTATTTTATCAAAATTGTTAAATAAATGTTTAGATGGAAGAGGTGTGTAGAATAATTTTTAAATAAAGTATAATAATATTCTTTTGACTGGAAAATCAATCTTTTCATTTCTTTAGGAAAGGATGGATATGATTTGCTTTAGAAATTTGTATTTATTTTTATAAAATAATGCAATTGACTATATCAAGTTATAGAAATGTAAGTAAATAAAATAATGTAAATAAATAAAATAATGGTATTTTCGTGTAATTGTTGTATAATTACTATTTAAGAATGGAAATGTAATATTTCACAAAATTAAATTGCATAAGAAACTGAATTTGAGTAAATACTTAATATTTTTACAGTTTAACCCTTTAACGTTCATTGGTTTCTGTACGAAACCACAAAATTTTAATTCCGATATGCAACAACGACACCGGAATTTTAATTTTAAAAAATCCATTTTACTATGTATGTAAAAAATCACTTTTTCTTATTTGCAAATATAATTGATCGCAGTTACCGGGGTCATTCATTCATTTCAACCACATAGCAATAAAAATGCTTTGTCCGTTAAAGGGTTAACTACTTGTTTTACGTTAATAAAATGATTTGTAAACAAAAAATGATCCAAACATATTTGAAATTTTAGCGGTAGAAGTTTATTTTGCTGATAGTTTGTTTGCATTTGGTCCGTAATCTGACAACCAGAACAATCTCCTGTTAGTGTCAGCGAGAAAGATTATAATCAAAAGAGCTCATTCGATTAACCCCTTCGCGATAGGAAACTTTTACGTATGTTTTGTCTCCGGTTTTAAAAACAGAAATTCTAGTTTTTTTAAATCGAGAAAATGCTCCGATTCAATAAGAAAATTATACACTTAAATCTACTGGTGAGATTAAACAAGGATTCTGAAGCCTTTTTGTGGCACATATAAGTGTCGCTCATTCCCAAAGGGTTAAAAAATATCAGCCGTCATTTTAAGAATATCTGTTTAGTTACTTCAGTTGCAACTGGTAGAGAATTCATTATACAGGGTGATTCTAATTTTTTTTTACAATAAAAGAGGGGTGATAGTACACATCAAGACAAACAGTATTAAATAGGAGACCAAGGGTCCAAAACGTTTTCCAAAGGAGATAACCGCCCTTTAAGTTTAGGGACCAAAATTTCAAATAAACATAGAAAACGGAAAAATTGGTAGATTGATTCGCAATTTTCACTAAAATTATTCTTTATATCGGCATTTCATCAAAAAATGCCGATAAAGGGCGCTTTAGATTTTGAAGTAACGAACAACTATTTTTTGCGGGTATTTTTTGCATTTCATTAAATGTTTCGTAAGCTTAGACTCAAACATAAATTTTGAGCTCAAAATTTTGAATAGTTGGGAGTGGTTAAGTAACACAAACTGTGCTGTGTTCAGAGGGTTCAAATTTCAAATGATTATAAAAAACGGAAAATTTAGTCGATTGATTTGCGGTTTTCTCTAAAACTATTCTTTATTTATGTATTTTCGGGAAAAAAATTATAAAGATAAATTTCAAAAAATGTCGATAGAGGGCGCTTTAGACTTTGGAGTAACGAACAATTCTTTTTGGCGCTAATTTTTGCATCTTATTAAATACTTTCGTAAGCTTAGTCTTGAACTTAAATTTTGAGCTCAAAATCTGAATAGCTGAGAGTGATTAAGTAGGCAAACTTAGCTGTGTTCAGAGGGTTCAAATTTCAAGTGATTGTAAAAAACGGAAAAACTGGTCGATTCGTTTGCGGTTTTCGCTAAAACTAATTTTTAAATCAGCAATTTTTTTCAAAATAAATTTTAAAGATAAGTCTCACAAAATGCCGATAGAGGGCGCCTTAGACTTTGGAGTATCTTACAACTATTTTTAACTGTTATTTTTTTAATCTCATTAAATGCTTTCAAATGCATAGACTTAAACAGGGTACGCAGTCTGGAAGGACCTTGTAAGTACGTTTTACCAGAATTTTTATAATGTAATATTTGTTTTACTTAACGAAAATAAATCTTTTTTCGGATCTAACAAAGAGTACTTTAAAGAATTTCTGATACTAAAAGAATTAAAATCCTCAGAGTTTCTTGATGACTACGCACCCTGTTAAATTTTGGGCTCAAATTCTGAATCGTTGGGAGTGTTTAAGTAGTGAAAAAATGAATTGTGTTCGAGGAAGAAGGAGGGTTAAATTGGAATTCCTGAACACATTTCAGTTTGCGCTTCTTAACCCCTCATAACTATTCAGAATTTGAGCTCAAAATTTAAGTTTAAATATAAGCTTCCGAAAACTTTTAAAAGCTTTTGCAAGCATTTAATTAGAACCAAAAAAATAATGGTTCAATGAATTGTTGGTTACTCTGAAGTTTAAGGCGCCCTCTGACGGAATTTTTTTTTAATTTATCTTTAAAATTTATTTTCAAGAAGATACTGACTTAAAGAATATTTTTATTTTAAACCGCAAACGAATCGACCAATTTTTCCATTTTCTATAATTATTTTAAATTTGAACCCCCCCTCCCCCTTAAACACAGTTCAGTTTGAGCTACTTAACCACTTCCTACTGTTCAGATTTTGAGCTCAAAATTTAAGTCTAAGTTTCCGAAAACATTTAATGAGATGCAAAAAATAACGGCAAAAAATAGTTGTTCGTTACTCCACAGCCCTCTACCGTTATGCCCTCTATCGACATTTTTTGAAATTTATCTTGATAATTTATTTCTAAGAAAATACCAACATAAAGAATAGTTTTAGTGAAAACCACAAATCAGTGAACCAATTTTTCCGTTTTTTTAAATCATTTGAAATTTGAACCCTCTGAACACAGTTCAATTAGTGCTATTTAACTACTCCCAGCTTTCAGATTTTGAGCTCAAAATTTAAGTTTGAGAAGAGAGTGAGAGTTTGAGAAGTTTGAGATTTGAGTTTTGTTAAGTTTTTTGCTTACGAAAACATTTAATGACATGCAAAAAATACCGGCAAAAAATAGTTGTTTGTTACTCCAAACTTTAAGCGCCCTCTATCGGCATTTTTTGAAATTTATCTTTATAATTTAATTTCAAGAAAATGCCGGCATAAAGAATAATTTTAGTGAAAACCGCAAATCAATCGACCGATTTTTCCGTTTTACTTACCCATCATACGTAGTATAGGGTAAGTTTTGCAATCGTTTTGAAAATCGAAAAAAAATTTTTAACGGATTTACACGTTTTAGATACTGGAGATTCCAAAAAACATATTTTTAGAAAAAAAAAATGTTCCGTCCGTCCGTTTGTGTGTCTGTCTGTCTGTCTGTCTGTAACCGCTCTATCTCCCGAACAAATTGAGATAGAGACTTGAAATTTTGTATGTACTTAGTATGTAAGAATGGGACGAAGCCTATTTAATACCAATAACCTCGATTATCCGGAACTATTTTTTTCGGACTCTCGAAAAATTCATTCTGATGAAACGTATATAAAAATTTTCGAAATATTTTATTTTAAGGAGTGGGTATAAAAGGCAATAAAATAACACAAATTTTGCATAAAGAACAAAGTCGATCGGATTATTAGTTGCTGAGATGCGTGTAATCCTATTTTTCACATTCTTTGATTTTTCATGACCCTGTATTTCATTCAAATTTGAATTCAAAGATATATTTTAATTGGAAATGAGACACTTCATCCGACGCAGTAAATTGCTAGTTAATATGATTAGTATTTTTGGAGTTATAAGGATGTTTTTTTTACGCAATCCGGTATTACTTGAGTATTTTGGCGTTTTATATAATTTGTCGAAATTCGCTCATCTGCAATTCATTAATAAATCATTACTATGTGTATTAAAACTATTTAAATATGCGTTAAAATTTTATTTTGGAATTGCAATGCATTTTATAAATAAGTTACACTTGTTTTATTTTCATATTTTATATTATGCATATGTATGATGGGTAAGTATTACGGTGGCCTCCAACGACTAGTTTTTATGTTTATTTGAAGTTTTGGTCCTTAAACTTTAATGGCGGCTATCTCGTTTCGAAAACGTTTTGGACCCTTGGTTTCCTATTTAATATTGTGTGTCTTGATGTTTACTATCACCACTATTTTATTGTAAAAAAAAAATTTGGAATCACCTTGTATGTCACCACCTCCTTTTTAATAGCTTCATTTAATTCATTAATGCTCTACAGTACCATATGAACTAGCATATACGCAAGCATTTTTTTGTTAATACCAGTATTTTTTAACGAAAATATTTTCGTTATTTCATGAATTAAACTTCAGAATACATTCAGGCAAAAATTTCGATTAAAAACAATGGTGTGAAATACTTGTTTAGCATTTTAAAAGAAAAATACGTACTGCATTAATGGTTTAAATTACGGAACTTTAAGTATTAAAAATAATAGAATAAAAGTACTCTCAAGTACTGGCATACTTTAATTTTCAATAGCTAATCACATAATATATATTTAATGCTAAAATAATGAAAAATATGTAACACAAATACTTACATTTTACACTTGACGTTTTGTTTTTCTCATGTTCTCATTAAAATTTACATTTATATTACTACCACTAAAACAACACAAGATCACTCTTACATCACTCATACTGGCTAAATAATACACTTCTTCAGAAATGTTTTGAAGTACGATTAACTTTTGACTTTAATAATACTATAAAATATGTCATTTATTTGCATAATTACAGACATTTTTCGAATCATTGACAATAAGTAGTTTATTCCACTACACCGAATCTGAAGCGCAATCCTAATTTATTTCACTCCATTCTAATGCATGCTCATTATTACATGCAATTATATTGAAATTTTTTCAACATTTATTTTATTTATTTATTTTATTTTTACAACAATAGTAGTTTATAGAGAGCATTCATATCTAAACATTCTTCAGGTATTCTTTTCATTTTGTTTTTTTAATTTACGTACGGATTTGTGGAAAATACACTATTGATGAAGAAATATCAAAACTAGATCATTTATTAGTATAATAAAATAAACAATTTAGAAACTGTCTTTTCATAAACGTAAGTCTGATAAAACTTATTATTTTATTTATGTATGAGATAATTTTGCAGGTTGAGTATAAATAAATATACAAACTTTACAGAGTCATTTAACCCTTTAACGATCAAAGCATTTTCATTGTTAAGATGTCGAAATAAATGAATGACACCGGTAATTAAGAACAAATATATTTCTAAATAAGAAAACGTGATTTTTCACATACAAAATAAAAGGGATATTTTTGGATAAAAATACCGGTGTCAGTGTTGCATATCGGAATTAAAATTTTGCGGTTTCGTGGCGAAACCAATGAACGTTAAAGGGTTAAAGAAAGCAAAATATATAAAACTTGTTGTTAGTCAGAATTCAGAAATAACATTTGAAAATTTAAATTCTACACAGTTAGTGTTCAATATCAATCCCTCCTCAGACAGGAACGAAACTAAGGTGATATCTCATTCCACATTTTTCTCAGCATACTTTTTTTGTGTATGTGTTTAGTTGACAACTACCAACCGTCGCGTCGTTGATGAACTTAAGACTCGCATATCTCAAAGAATTACACCAGACATGTAAAAACAAGCTGGGAATAGAACTTTAAGCATAGAAAATAGAGTTCTCTTATAATACATCGAAGTTTTTAAAATATTCCGAGCTTGGAAAAACAGTATACAGTACTTCGAATATTATATAGTAGCCGACTACTTTTCTGCTTCCCAGTAAATACTATCTCATTTCTATTTAACAAGAAATAACTTGTAATAAAACTCAGCAATGTATATATATTTCCTAAAATGTGAAATGTTAAGTAGAATTAAAAGAATGCCCAGAATAATTTCCACCCTGTACCATTATATAATGAAATACTGTTGTATGACCCTGTAAATGAATAAAATTTTTTTTTTTACACTAAAGACTGTACAGAATGTATATTGCAGTACATACTTCATAGATGCATATCAATTTTATTATGTTCGAAAGAGTGTAATACCTTTTTTTTTTTTCAACATCTTATTTCTTCACTGCATCACATCTGGCACATGCCGGGTGTCTCAAAAATGACTGATGGATTTTAAAATTCAATAACTTGCAAATGGTGACAGCTATTTAAAAAAAAATCTGAAGGGTTATGCATAATGTCAGTTTTTTTTACCGTAATTTTTTATTTTAGTTCGAATCTCAAACAATTGGTGGCGCTGATGGCGATTGAAGGCCAGGTCGATGCTTCACTCAGCACTTATCACCTGGCCTTCAATCGCCGTCAGCGCCACCTATTCTTTGAGATGCGAACTAAAATAAAAAATTACGGTAAAAAAACTCCTGACATTATACATAACCCTCCTGCAAAAATATTTTAAATAGCTGTCACCGTCTGCAAGTTATTGAATTTTAAAATCCATCAGTCATTTTTGGGACACCTGGTATCTGAGGACACTATATTTCTCAATATGTGTCATGAATTTGACCAATATGTTCGCTTTAAGTCTGTAACCATAAGGTCGCAGCGTCTCTAAAATTTTCGCTGTTTCCTACCACAATTTTAAAACGATAATATTTATTGTAGAATTTCATTGTAAATGTTAAAGGAATCTGGTAGAAAGATTTTTGATTTAAAATACTGGTAGAAAAGTGCGAACATTTTAGGGACGCCGCGACCCCTGTGTAACTGATCAAGAACAGTTCAAAGAATGGAATAACACATGGTTCGTCCATTTCAGATGGCTGTATTTGACAATAAATGAGATTTTTCTTCTTCGGAGACAAAATCAAATTTAATGAAGATATTAGCATAGCGTGTACGGATTTTTAATACCACTAAAATTTTCTGGAAAAGATTCTTACCATTCACAAGCAAGGTCTCCATACGGGCATACCCCGAAAAATCTGAAAAAATTACAGAATGTTCTTCTCGTGTGGATATATACGTTTATAAAAAAATTTCGGCGGAACCCCTATGTAGTAACCGTAAAAAAATAATGAAAATTTCGTTATTTGGCAATTTATCGCAGGTTGGCAATGGAATGTAATTAAAAAAAAATACTTTATGTCAAATACACGTCAAGGAAAAAAATTTCATGTTAAACTTGTTTTGAAAAATTTAATTTAACCCCCTGACTGCCCAGCCAAGGGTAATATTTTAATGTTGTTTTCTCTGTAATTTACTAAAAATATTTAAAAAAAGATGTTCTTTCCAACCTGATACAAAATATGTTATTAGTATCGGTGTATAATGTTTGATAACATCAATCCTAACTTAATTTTTCAAAACTGGGTTTTATTTGTGGAATTATACAAATTTAAATATTGCTTATGTTGCAGTGAAACCTGCAGCTTATTGTGTGAAAAAATCAGCCGGCGGTAGTCAGGAGGTTAAATAACTTTTTTTTTTCAGTTTAAGTATAATTTTGTTATATCGAAATTTATATGTACTTATATTCAAATTTAATCATCAAAATTTGAGATTTAAAACGAAATTCATAATTTAATTAAATTTGTTTCAAGCTCAAAGTCCAATTGAAAATTGTCGATTTGATTTTTTTGCTATGGAAACATATCGCTTTTATTTTTGAATAGGCTTAAATGTATGAAGGTAATTTTTCCCAATATGATTTTTTTAGCTATTAAAATATTTTTTCCAGTGATTAATTAAATAACTTCTTTAACAAGTAATATATATATGTGTAATACAATATGTATATATATGTATATATTATATTGAAGTCTCTCATTGTTTATGTTTAAATTCATTAAATACCATTTACACGCAAAACTAAATATCCAACAATTTTGAGTTGCATTATAATCGTTTGTTTTTGGCGAGGAAAAGGTTTGGCGAGGTTCGCCAAATAGAGTGACTCTTTCGTCTTTTCACGCGAAATATTCGAAAATATTTTATTTTTTTACACAATATCTAATTTGATTCCGCCGCTAATTTTGACTGATCCTTTATTACGTACATAAGTACTTTAATTAGTATTTTTTTTCATAAAATTCTGGGTATGCCCAGTATGGAGACCTTCCTTATAAGATTATAGCTAATTGATTCACCGAAATCCCAAAGTCACTCGAAGAAATGTATTCGAATACGTTAATGGTTAACTTTACGACTTAACATTGTTTACATTTTTAATTCATATTGATAATCAGTGTTCGTACGGGTACCGTTGGTTTCCCAGGTCAAATACCAGTATTGTTTCATTTAACCCTTTGAGGGGCAAGCAATTGCGTTCGTGTAATTCTGAACTCCCACCGGAAATTCGTAAAGAAGTTATATCAAAAAGAGGAAAAGCAATTTCACGATTGTTTTCCACTAAATTTAAAAAAGTGAAATTTAATAACATTTTTCTGGTGTAAATCTTCATCAATCGTAGGTGGTATATAATATATACCACCGCCCCTCAAGGGGTTTAAAAAAATCACTAGCGTCTAGCGACAGCAGGATTCCTAATGGTAGGAGGATTTAGAATGATATTTGCAAATCTTGAACTTTCAGATTTATCCCTAGAGAGGGATATTTTCCTCTTTAAGACTATTGTATTGCGCTGCCATCTATTAAAAGAAAATTAAAGCCTTTGTACTTACAGTTATTTAAGATTATTACTACATTGAATACTGTGACAGACAAAACTGAAATAAATTATCAATGGAGTTTAAGTTAATATTGCTCTTAATTCAACTATTTCTTGAATTTATGTAATAATTATATTTTAATATTTCCAAATCACATACATACTTTCATGTATGATAAGCTAAACAAAAACATGCTAATTTATTATTTCATATTTATCATATAAATTACAATTTAAATTAAAATAATTAACATAAAAAATGTCTCCCCCCCCCCCACAAAAAAAGTTACATCTTAAGATAGTAATCAGGCATTCCCAGGAACAGTTTTCTTAGGGACTGATGAAAACACTTACTTTAAGTTTTGGCATTTAAATTATTTATAGAGCTTATATTGTTCTCTATTAAAGCGATTCTTGAATTTATGTGGTAATTACATTGCGGAATTTTCAAAATATAGCTACAGTTTTATAACAACATAAACTAAGCATGCTAATTTATTATTATATATATTGAATTGAAATAATTGGCATAAGTAATTTAACCCCCCCCCCCCACGAAAAAAAACTTTCATTACAGTTTATTTTAAGAGTGTAAACAAGCAAATATTCCCAGAAATTCTTTTCGTAGCAAAACTTTAAAATTCTTCGACTTTCTAATCAGTGTCAATAAATATTAAGTAACAAATTTCATTTCAGAAGCAATGTTAAAGATAATAAAAAAAACGAAAAGCTGGGTTATCGCTGGTTATGATAGAAAAACCTTGATTATCGCATTTTCAATAACCCGCATTATCAGATCGCTATCGATAATTTCCCTAAGTATTTGAGGAAAGAGGGGGAAAATATACCTCTTTAGGGATAAATCCCAAGTTTCAAGCTTTGCACATTTTATTGTAAGTCCTACCATTAGGAATCCTGCTGTTGCTAGACGCTAGTAAAAAAAATCTTGTTCAAACACGCATAAATTCACCTTATTAAAAGGGAAATTTTCTCTTAGAAAACACTGGTACCGATGACATTCTAAGTTTGTAAATCCCAAGACCCGTACGAACCTTCATAATAAACCACTGCTAACAACAAAAAAAAATTGCCATGTCTTCCGATAGAATGTACATACGTAAAACATTTTTCTTATTTTTCGGAATGGATTAGTGCGTAAAATTTTCGAATTTGTCGGCTTAAAATAAAAGGTCTAATTTAATTTACATATGCTTTAAACACCATTTAACACATACTTTCTTTTCTTTATAACATATAATTATCGTTGCAATATTAGTATTATTATATTGCTCAAAAAGTTTTAAAAATCTATTTCATTATTCAAAAAAAGTATACTGCATACAATATAACCTTATAAACCCAAATTTGATGATAAAATATCTTTACTATAAGACTCTATTTATAAACATTTGTTATTTTTATTTTCACATGGTACATGTCTTTTATATATTTCACAAAATAACGCTAATATTTATTTTATTTATTTATTTATTTTACTCGTAAAGTATCATTTTAAAATCGCATTAGCACAATGAAAACCGCATCAGTACTTAAATAATTGAATTATTTTAAGAGAAGTAAACCAAAAACAAATAGAATGTTAAAGATCTCATTTAAGATTTAACAAATCTCATTTTATTTGGAACAAAGAAAATGTAAGCCAGACAGTTTAAATTTCAGATTAATTAATTTCTTTTTTAATTACTAGTCATTAAAAGGAAGAAAAAAAAAACAAATTTGGAACTGGAAGAGATTTCTTTTCAAATGTTTCGGGCATTAGTGTTAATCACCTCTTTAAATTATAACTCCAGTGTTAATAAAAAAAATAATGTTCTTTAAAAAATGGCTAAAATATAATAAGTAAAATACGCTGTAAAAACTGTAAATTTTACTCAAGTTTTATAAAAATATTTCACCGCACTGGAATCAAATTTGTTTCAGATATAAATTGTACTTATTATTGTATAGTATCTATATAATTAATTTTTTAAAGTAATCTTTGATTTGAATGTAGGTTTATTTCTCCGCAGTTAAACTTATTGCTGTTGCTGGTTGGTCTAGTGTTAAAGAAATTAAGTGATTTATTCCTTCAACATTGACCGTGAAAAGAATTAAAACGATTCAATTTATTTGTTTTAGTGAATTTAAACACCCTTCTTCCATTTTTTGTCAATAGCAATATCCAATTACTGCAAGATATTTTAAATCTTCCGTTCAGACTACTGCTAGACACCAAATTTTAAGTCATTTCAATGAGAAGTGTTTGAATTCTAAATATTTAGAATTTAGAGCTTATAATGTTAAATTACATTTTATTTTTTTTTAATATCTCCTGAAATTATACTCTTAACACTAGAACCGCGGCGACGGGTCATTTTGACCCGTATTATTTGCAGATATGTTGATTCGAACCAGAAATTTTTTTATAAAATTAGCTAAACATAAGCTGGGCAAAAATAATTTCAATATATAATTTAAACAGTTTTAAACGAAAATTCCGGTGAGAAATATTTTTATAAAACTTTAATGAATTTTCCCGCGGTTCTAGTGTTAACGTGCTATTTTTTATGTAGCAGTAATACTAAAATACCCAAACATAAATACATTAAATTAGGAATTTTTATAATTTTATTATAGGAATTTTAAAATTAATACTCGAAAAAATAAATTAATTGCAACATACAATAGAACTTTTCATGGATTTAGATTTATTAAGTTCTGCTTTATTCTAATCAAAAATTTCATAATTTTGTAGTAGTTTTCAAATTATGTTTTTAAAATAGCAAAATAATGGTTTAAGTCTATGATAGAAGTGATTAGATATTTTGAAAATATCCTGTAATCTAGCAGTCTTTAATGACTGCCAGGTATGCTTTCATCAAGAAGAGAGCTCTTACAGCCAACAATCGAGTACCGATCTTCAATTTAGATGCAGACCCTAAAATAACCTCGTTTTAAAATAACTAATTTCTCGAAAACTAATCGTGCGAATTGCATGGAATGTTTTTAGTCTAATTCAAGTGTGTACAGTTCATTAATGGTGTCGAACTTGGGCACTACTATTGAAAGAAGAAATTTAGGGTTCGTTTTAATGTGTATATGCTCCCCCCCCCAAGGAAGTTTTGTATACATTATTTAAAAGTAGATCTTATTTCCAATCGTTTGGTACTAACTCCTTTCTTCTGCGATAATTTTTACAGATTTAATCCTCTGAGGGTCATGCAAAAATGTTTCTGTAATACTGAATTCTCACCGGTAAAATGGAAAATTTTTACTTTAAAAAACTACAAAAGTTAGTTTTTAATCGTTACGATGCTTCCAAAAATTGAAAAATATAAAATCTCTTTGAAAGTTTCTGGTATGAATCTCATTTAAATTAGGGGGCATAAAATATATTCCACCACCCCTCGAGGGACTAATAGGGGATGTTTACCTTTTTTTCCACCTCTGTACAAGTGTATAGTCATATATAGATATTATATACTTTTTACATCTGCGACACACGTACCGCAAAGATACCACCATTTATCTACAGAAAAACTACCTTGTTAAGTGACAGAAGTTCTCGATTTAAAAAAGATAAAATTATAATTCTTAACACCTAGAGGGGCGCTGGGATAAATTTTATCCAACCTGATTTAACGCTTTCCTGCACACTGCGGCCGGTCTGGGATACCTAAATTTAATTCAAATCTTGCAACCGGCACCAATAATATTTTAATAATATTTTGCTTTTACAATAAAATCTTAAATTAAAGAATTCAAAATATCTAAAAAATTCGTTTTTGAATTCCGGTGTCAGTCGATATTTTCTCATTTCACTAACAATTTTGCAAGTGCCGAAAAGGGTTAAAAGAGATTCTCGCCAAAAACTTTTAACGAAATTTTATATTTTTAATTCTGGTGTCAAAATATTGATAAATTGCCTTTTTCATATTTTAAAACTAGTCGTTGGGGACCACCGTAATACTTACCCATCATGGATATGTATAAAAAAATAAAACATGTGAAAACTATTTATACAATGCATTGCAATTCATAAACAAAATTTAAATATTGTTAATATACATAGTAATGCTTTATTAAAGAACTGCTGATGTACCAATTTCGACAAATTATATAAAACGCCAAACTACTCAAGTAGTACCGAACTGCGTAAAAGAAACATCCTTATAACTCCAAAAATAATAATTCTATTAACTAACAATTAACTGTGTCGGATTAAGAGTCTCATTTCCAATTAAAATATACCTCTGAATTGATATTTGAATGAAATACAGGGTCATGAAAAATCGAAGAATGTGGAAAACAGGATTACAAATATCTCGGCAACTAATAATCCGATTGATTTCGTTTTATATGCAAAGTGTGTGTTATTTTATTGCCTTTTACGTCCATTTCTTAAAACAAAAAAATTCGAAAATTTTTGTATACCTTTCATCAGAACGGATTTTTCGAGGGTCCGAAAAAAATAATTCCGGATAATCGAGGTTGCTGATATTAAATAGGCTTCGTCCCATTCTTACATACTAACTACATACAAAATTTCAAGTCTCTATCTCAATTTCTTCGGGAGATAGAGCGTTTACAGACAGACAGTAAGACAGACGGACGGCAAACTTTTTTTTCTAAAAATATGTTCTTCGGAATCTCCACTATCTAAAACGTGTAAATCTGTCAAAAAAAAAATTTTCGATTTTCAAAACGATTGCAAGACTTACCCTATACTACGTATGATGTGTAAGTAATAAAAATTTTCGAGTTTTCTGTTGATAATTCGATATTGCAGAGAATCTATTGTTTACTCCACAAAGGGTTAAGGAGTAGCGGTAAGTGAATTTTAGACAAAATGTTTGCCCCCCCCCCTCCTCTCTGTTTTATGTACTCACACAATAAATTTTGATTTATTTAACAAAAGCAAAAAACAAAAAAGTAGATTTACCTAAAAAAGTATAAATTTTAAATAGCATTAAGATAACTTTTATCAAATCTCATTTTAAATAAATTGATTGCCTTAAGAAAAAGAATTCGTGGACAAATGGAATGTTAAATATTTTATTTCGTATTTCAGAAATTCATTATATTTTATCTAAATATAAAACAACCAGATAATTTAAACTTTTGATTAATTGAAATATTTTTCGTTAAATATAACATATTAAAACAAACTGAGGCTAAAACCCTATTTGGTTGAATTAAACACGTTTAGATTTCAAATATAATATAGTACTGATCAAAACCTATTAATTTAATTATACTGACATTCTGTATTTTAATAAAAGATCATTTTTCTTTTTTAGACACTTAAATCCCATTATGAAATAAATAAAATACATAAATGGGGAATAATCATTAATTTAACAGCCACAGGAAATTCTATCTCGCGATTTCTTTTAAAAAAATGTAATAAATTTTTATTATTTTGAGCATGGTATTGTATTTATTTAATCAAAAATGGAAGATTGTATCAATTAAATAAATTATTATTTGGCAGAAAAATCTGCAAATCTATTTAAAATAAAAATTTAACATTAAGGGGTCAGGTACTTTTTGAAGAATCCAAAAATCGATTTTTATAAAAATAGCTTATAATTAAATGTGATTCTTTAGAAACATTTAAAAACAAACCGCATTCAAAAATGCGCATTAGAAAAAAAGTTATGTCTAAACACTTTGCGCTTTTCCTATACGACCAATGGTAAATTTAAACTTTGACGTCTCAAAACAGCGAATTTGATCATTGCGCGCACGATTTCTCAAAAACGGTTGCGTAGAATTTAACAAAATTCTCACTGAATATATTAAACGTACACAGGCACAAAATGACCTACTATTATGTTCCTCAAATTAGAAGTTTAGAATTTTCGACTACTTTTTTGTAAAAAAAATCTCAATATTTCGAATTTCTTTAAAAAATAATTTTTTTCTCGGGAACTATAAGTTTTATTTTTTTCATCGTAGGTCATTTTGAAAACACATTATTTCTTTACTCAGAAAAAAAAAATCATGATTTGTTTTAGCAATTCAAATTTGAAAAATCGTGCGCGCAAGGCATGCAAGATTTATTCTTCCGTGAAAATTTTATTATCTTTAAAAATAATTAAAAAAGCATTGCATGCGTGTATAATTTTTTTAACAACTTTAACAAATAAAAAAAATCCTTCTTAATATGAGTTTTCAAATTTATAGTCAAAAGTCAATTAGATATAGAGTGACTGCAGTAATTACAGAGGTCACTTTTTCACGTATTTTGTTAGTTCGAAAGGTACCTGACCCCTTAATTTAGGAACACACATACACAATATAACTTTCGAATATATGCATTTTGATTAAATGGAAAATATAAATGACAATTGAGGACCCCCAGCAGGTAAGGGATAAAAGTGACAAAATTAAGATTTTGAGTAAATTGAATTTAAAGTTGACTAGATTAAAATATGAAACTGTTGCTCTTTTCAAAGCTGTCTTTAAACTCTTATTTCAATAACTGCTAACCCCTTATCGAAGGGAGTCTTTTACGAAATATTTAATGTTCTGTCACCGGTAATGAAAAATAGAAATTAGTGGCTCATTAAAAGGCGCAAGTGCTTCTAATACATAATTAACCCATTCGTGCCCAGCATCTTTTGCTTAAATTTTATTTGGTTGGCACCACTATTATTAGAAGATTTAAGTTTAGTTTATTAATCACGAAAATGCATCCTTTAAATAAAATATTTATTGCTTTTTTTTCTACCGATTTCAAAAACAGTGCTGAATGCACCTTTCAAAGCGTCCCTAAAAAGGGACGCTAGGCACTAATGGGCTAAAATTTCACAATAAAATGTTGCTGTTGGGTTAATACAAAGATTATGAGCAATGAAACTGGTCGTACCCCTCCAGGAAGTTACGGGGATGGGGTACCTTGAAATTGGTCATAATCTCGATTTTCTTTTCTTAACATTAAATCTGAGAGCTTCTTTAGTTGTGAAAATTTTGACACCTCATCATTACTTAGACGACAATTATAACTATAATTAAATATTGTGAGTTTGTTTAATAGATCCGCGCAATTACCCACACAAATGAAAACTTTAAAATGATTCTTCTCCATGTTCATATTTTTATAACTTGCTTGTTCGATAAATACTAAGGATTTTTTTTTTTTTTTTTTTTTTTTTTTTTTTGCTAATTTAGATATAAACTGATTTTTGTTTTCTATGATGTATTTAGTATTTTTGTTCCTGGATCCAACATTCAAGTTTATAGTTATAAAAAAAATCTTAAATGAAGAGTTTTTTTTTTTCCTTCTTTCCTTTTTACCTAATTTCCTTCTTTTTAATACACAAGCTGCAGCGTAACCAGGGTGGGTGCGCGAAATCAATATTGTAAGGTTTTCTTCTCCTTCATTCATATCAGGAAATTTTCTGATTAGATTAGGAACTTTTAAAAAATTGCCGGTATTCAGATTAATTAGGCCACTGACAAGTGAAAGAAAATAAAATCATGTTAAATGGAAGATCCCATATATCTAAAAATCCATGCACTGTTTTGTGCAATATATTCCAAAAAGTGTGGAAAAAAGCCGAAGAAAAAGCATTCATATTTATCGTATTCATCTAAAAGCATTCATATTTAAAAAAAGTTGTATAGTTTAAAAAAAGTTTTATTTTTTAAAAATAATTTTAGTAAAACAGACTATTTTACAAGAATTTGTTTGGATTATTTTATTTCATTTTTTAGGTGCGTTCGTAATTATGTAAATACGTAGCACCTATTGCTTTCGTTCAGTCCGTCCGCATATAACAACGCAAAAACTAATCAACTGAATCGTTTGAAATTTAAAATACATAATTATTACTTAATTTTGTCGAGTCATTTCAAGTTCTATGAAAATCGGATGCATAGATCAATTACAGGGACAATCAAAAGGATTCCGTTACATTACGGTCAATGGGGAAAAAAGTTTCAAATGCATTTTAATCGTTTGAAATTTTAAATACATAATTATTACATAATTTTGTCGAGTTATTTCAAATTTTATAAAAATCGGATGCATAGTTCAACTACAGGGACAATCAAAAGTGTTCCGTTACATTACGGTTAATGGAGGGAAATGTTTCAAATACATTTTAATGGTGTTATTTTAAAAATGCCAAATTATGCCAAAATTTAATGGCATTCGAACGTAATAAAATTTATATGCATCTATAAAGTACATATTATAATATACATTTTGCATAATCTGTAAAGAATTTTTGTTAAAGTTTTCAGGTAAAATTTGTGTGAGTTGTCTTGCAAATAATATTTGTTATTGATTTACAAGGCCACACAAAATTATTCCATTGCATAATGGTATAGGGAGAACATTGTTTGGTGCGCATTTTAATTGTAATTATTTACAATTTTATGAGATTGTTATATGAGAGTGATATTTTTAAAACTTCGTTATCGTACGAACGCAACTCATTTGCTACGCTTCACGTGCAATTTCCAACTTGTTATATTAAGTATTGTGCCACAACAAATGTTTCAGTAATATTGAAAATTGACTAGATGGTTTCAAAGGTACTGTGTACCCTTAAAGAAAAATGAAGTACAATACATTTTTTTCTTAATTTAAGTTTAACCCTTGGCACTCCGTTGTCTCCGCTGCGGAGACATCATCTTTCCTTCCAAAATTCGTTTTTGGCACAAGTAATAAAGGAAAATAAAGTTTTCCTTATTTAACCCATTAGTGCCCAGTGCCCTTTTTAGGGACGCTTCAAAAGGTGTATTCAGCACTGTTTTCGACACCGGTAAAAAAGAAAAGCAATAATTATTTTATTTAAATGATGCATTTTCGTGAATGAACTAAATTTAAATCTTCTAAAAATAGTGGTGCGAACCAAATAAAATTTACGCAAAAGACGCTGAGCACGAATGGTTTAATCAGAGAATTTTTGAAATTGTCTACTTCAAGGTAAGGTCTTTTAAAAAAGTGGTGCTAATCGAATAAAATTTGTGTGAGAGGCACCGGAGTCTGAAGGGTTAAATTAAAGATTTAACCCCTTGAAGGGCACCGGTTCATATTATATACCACTTAATTTTAATTCCCAAATGCCGCATTGACACCAAAATTTAAGAATCAGCTTTTGTTTCATATGATATATTCGAAGAAAAGCTTTTACTTTGTTTCATGTAAAATTGTTTATAAATACCGTTGTCAATCAATCATTTCAACATTTTAGTAGCAGAAGAGCTTTGCCCCTCCAAGGGGTTAAGGAGTTAAGTAGTTTAAAAAGCTTAAATAGTTAACCTATAAAACGGAACACCTAAAAAGAAATCGGATTATATTTATCCAAACAAATTGCAAAAATTACAACAAACAAATTGCCGTATTTTCAAATAACCTGTATGTTTAGCGCAGATTTTTTTTCAATATTCTAACTTCTACAACTTGCCTTCATTTGCCCTCAGTTATGATGAGGATGAAAATGAATAAAGAAAATGAAAACAGATGCAAGTTTCGTTGTATGCAGTGGAATAATAGCAAGTCCTCGTTAAGTAATACACTTGAGTCTCTATATAACGAAATCCAGCGTTCCAGTAAAAATTCGTTATATGGAGAAATTCGATGTATAGAAAATGATGTTAAAAATCGTATTTAAAGTGTGAAATTCGAACAAATATTATTTTTGATCTTTTAAATTAAGAATTTAATATGTTTAAAAGTATATATTAACCTAACATTTTATTTCTTAATTATTTAAGCTGTTTCAAAAAAGAGACCATTTATTTGAAAGCTTAATGAAAATCAAATAAGGAAGACTTGCATTAATTTCAGGCGAAGAAATTTGTATTTTTTTTTTGTTGTTTTGAATTTAAATTGTTACGCTCTCAAAAAATATGCTCAAATTTTAGCAAGGAATGAAAAAATGTAGTTAACATTTTCCTCTATTTGTGCCTCTCTTATATGCCTCTCATTGATTCCTCTCTTATATATGTATCAATCCAATTGACTCTGTTTTCAGAAGGATGTGGAAAGGTGTGTGGGAGGTGGGGTGAATTCGTTGGATTTAAAGAACAAGGTGAGAAGTAACATATAAAAAGCCTCAGCACTGATGATAAATCAAAAATAAGAGATAGAAAATTGATTCCTTATGATTTCGAAGCTTTTTAAAACTGAATAAATTAAGACCAATTTATGAAAAAATTCGTTATATGGAGATAGATATTTTGCTATATAGAGACTGTTTTTAAAGTAATCATGCGAGAAGGACACCGTTCCTACTAAAAATTCGTTATATAGAGAAATTCGATGTATGGAGTTTCGTTATAGAGAGAGACTCGACTGTATTTCAAATTTCAACGCTAAATGATCTACAGTTTTATTCAGCACTGTCGACTGTGCCAATATACACTCAGACTTTCATATCATCGAAATCGATGGCATGAATACCAAGCTTGTTTGGGACTTAAACATCGTGTGTCTTTCCATTTGGCTGAATATCTCGCTGAGTTAAATACTTGTCAGGTGTCCCGCGTAAATCAGGATGTCAAATTATGTGGACCTCCACTAATTCCTTACAGTTTATTTCGCCATCTTTAACTGCAGATAATTCTGCCATTAGATAAAGCGAAGAAAATTACTTTAAAATAGTGAATTATAGAGATTTTAGAACCCCGATTTTTCCGAAACACCTGGAAACATCAGGTGTATAGCACAACAGGACTTAATTTTAACAAAAGCAAAAAAAAAAAAAAAGTATGAAAAGCAAGGTTCTTTTTTTTCTTTAACCCTTCCCGGCTTGGGCAAAATCTGTCAGTAGAATGGGAAATTATCGGCTGACACCGGAATTCACAAACGAATTTTTCAGATATTTTGAAATTCTTTATTTAAGCTTTTATTGTAAAGGCAAAATTTTACTAAAACATTACTGGTGCCGGGTGCAAGTTTGGAATAAAAAATAGGCATCCCAGACCGGGCACAGTGTTCCGGAAAGGGTTCAGAGGAAAATTTAATACATCAGGTTTAATGTGTTAACTATTATTTTCCCACATTCATAAATAGGTATTTCTAAACACTCTATTAATTCAATCATCTTTTTGCTCATTATTAATCGATTAAACATTCTTATTCATTCTATTATACTTGTTACTATTAATTAACCATTATTTTTCGATATATATG
Organism: Maratus speculifer; assembly: GCA_964019185.1. Lineage (NCBI taxonomy): Eukaryota > Metazoa > Arthropoda > Arachnida > Araneae > Salticidae > Maratus > Maratus speculifer. Next base: position 238,060,054 of record OZ025300.1, read on the forward strand.
AGAAGATTTTTTATAAAGTCACTATTTTTTTTAGTATACATAAATTCGATCTATTTATACTATGTGATTATTTGTATATAATGATGTTAAAGTTCGTAGATGTTAATAATGATAAAATTAATTTTAAAATAAAACATATTTTCATTAAGTTCTCAAACGTTATTTTTAGAATTTGTGATATCCGTTTTCTTAATATATATTGCATATTGCCATATGTAATTTGCTTGAATGTTACCATATATAAAGCAAAAATTTATAATTTAATTATTTGTAAGCTGCCTAAATTTATCGGAACACAACTTTACACTAGTATTTATATCTCGCTCTGTTTAAATATTTTTTTCATTTAATTTTAGTATTTATTATGAATTTTAATGAATATATTGTTCATTACGTGGTATACAAAACTACCCTTCTTTAAATTTGTGGAATATAGTTACACACGGATTTTCATTTATGCTGTGGAATCCCACGTAGTTCAATTATAAACATAAAATATTAAGATACATTTGGGAATTTATTACCTATCTAAACTCAAAATGAGAGATTATATATATAAAAATTTTATTCGATATTTGTGAAACATTTCATTTGAAAATTCAATTCATATTTTCTTTTGTGCATATTCTATGCATTTGAAATGATACGCATATATATTTCTCTGAAATCAAAATTCATATTTCTTTTATGCTGTCCGTTTCACATACATCCATTGTTAGTGATAATGCACGACAGTATTAATAAAAGATGGTATAAAGGTACAATGTTTCATAAAACATGCATTCTATATGAAAAATAGCTTCAGATATATTTTTAATAATATTATTTTTATATGTTTAAGCAGAAATGTACATGAATAGTCTTTAGTAAATTTGTGAAACATTTCATTTGAAAATTCAATTCATATTTTCAATATATATATTTCATTCATATATATTCATATTATATTTCATTTCAATATATGTATATTTATAGTCAAAAATTGTGCATGAAAAAAAATATTTATACCAGAATCGTATGCTTTAAACCCTTGGGGACGAGCGACACGTATACGTGCTGCAAAAAGGCTTAAGAATCCTTGTTTATTCCTACCGGTAAAATTATACTGTAAAATTTGCTTTACTCAATCAGAGCATTTTCTCGATTTAAAAAGGAACATATTTCTGTTTTTTAAAACCAGTGACTAAACATTAAAAATTTCGTAAAAGTCTCTCGTCGCGAAGGGGTTAATGACTTTCAAGGACACATAACGAGAATTTTTGTAAAATAATACTTGCTTTATTTAATGAAAAAATATTCTGTTTTCATATATAGCTACAGTACTTTCGAAGTTTTGTGGAGCTAAATAATCAAAATCCCCTGAATTCCTTGATGTGTACGAACGCTGCTCAGGATGCTAGTTTAACCCTTTGCAGCACAGTATGCCCCGTCTGGGATTTTTAATTTTAATTCCAAACTTCAAAACGGCATCGGTAATATTTTAGTAAAATTTTACTTTTACAACGACAGCTAAAATTATGGAATTTTTAATTTCTCAAAAAGTTTTTTTCTAAATTCCTATGCGACTCGATAGTTTCTTATTTTACTAACAGAATTTGTCTGTGCCTGAACGGTTACGAAAGGTTAAAAAATCCCTTTAACACTTTAACGTTCATTGGTTTCTCTACGAAACCACAAAATTTTAATTCCGATATGCAACACTGACACCGGAATTTTTATCTAAAAAAATCCATTTTATTATGTATGTGATAAATCACCCTTTCTTATTTACAAATGTATTTGTTTTCACAATTACCGGTGTCATTCATTTATTTCAACATCTTAGCAATGAAAGTGCTTTGATCGTTAAACGGTTAACGTTCATTAGTTTCCACACGAAACCACAAAATTTTAATTCCGATATGAAACAATTTTTCTTAGTTAAAAATATGTTTGTTTGCAATTACCGGTGCCATTTATTTATTTCAAAATCTTAGCAATGAAAATGCTTTGGCCGTTAAAGTGTTAAACCTTTACGGCGAAGAGGGGCCTCCGTGGCTGAGTGGTTAAGACATCACGCCGCTAATCGTGAGGTTGTGGGTTCGAATCCCACTGGCTCCATTGCACACACTCTTTGTGTGGAGCTGCTAGTTGTACTTCTCTTGTGTTGCAATATTTCCTTGTGTGCTATCTCGTCCCTGTATACTGATGATGGCTTATAAGCAGGCTTCATGTCGAGCACACAAGTCAGATGTGTGTTGTTCAATAAACAACAAAGGCGAAGAGTATTTCCATTGCGAAAATGTTGAAATGTATGTCAACACCGGTATTTATTACAAATTTATTACAAATAATAAAAATCTATTTTTCATATATATAATAAACGGAACATATTTATATGGGAATGTTGATGAAATTAAATTTCGTATTCTATGAACACTGTAACAAGAAAGAATAACACTTTCTGGTACTGACATTTTTTTTTCATAAAATGAGAAATTATTGACTTACACCGATTGAAACGATATCTTTAGATATTAAAAAGTAAAATTATTGATATTTTATAATTTATATTTCATATTTTCCAAAATAAAAAGCTTTTCTATGTTAAAAAATGTTACTTTCTCCACACAGTTTAGAATTTTATTTATGTACCCTGCATAAATTAATGGTTATTTAACCCATTCATGCCCAGCATCTTTTGCGTAAATTTTATTTAGTTGGCACCACTATTTTTAGAAGATTTAAGTTTAGTTCATTAATCGAGAAAATGCATCATTTAAATAAAATAATTATTGCTTTTCTTTTTTACCGGTGTCAAAAACAGTGCTGAATGCACCTTTTGACGCGCCCCTAAAAAGGGACGCTAGGCACTAATGGGTTAATGAGACTTAGATAATTTAAAAGTGTTCAAACCAGTATATCGATATTCGATATTAATGTTTTAAAACCGTAATTCCTATTTCCATTTTATTAAATTTTCTCTAATTTCAAATGAATGTTTCTTAATTATATTAACTGCACAAATCGCTTTAGGAAATTTCATCAGTAAATAAGTTATGCAAACAAAACGAGATTTTAATGATTTCTTTAACACATAACATCACGAACATTCCGAATTGCTCTTTTCACTGTAATTATAAATACAGAAAGTTTGTAAATATTTCTAAGTATTTGACAGAAATTAATTAATCCGATGTATTGAACAGGAAAGGAACATATTAATGTGTAACATTTTCTTGTTGTGTAAATATGCAATAAATTTCTCTGATGACAACACTTGCTTTAGAAATAAGATACCGCAGGAAAAGCAAAGATATGTAGCGGTTTTCTTTAAGCGACCGAAATATAAATATATTTAATATCACATTTGACAAATTACACTATATAAAAAATATGTTTTGTGTGTGAGTGCATGCTTAACTCCTTAACTGCGGAAGCTTTAAGAAAAGAATCTAACTCTTTTGCTAAAAAAAAAAAAAAAAAATCACAAACTTTAGAAAATATTTTTTTTCTTATTTAATGGTAAAGAATTTTTTTTTTTTTTTTTTTTTTTTTTTTTTTTTTTTTTTGTTTATAAAGTAAACTTTTTTTCACAAAAAAAGTGGTTGCTCAATAGTTAATTTCAGAAATATACATTTATTTGTGCGAGACGTATATGTACGTCCGGGGCAGTTAAGGAGTTAATAAACAATGATATAAGATGTACGTAAACAATTATTACATTATGTACCAGAATTCATAGTCTTCATGACTTTCAAGTATTTTTTACTAGAAGTTTTGTAATGTAATATCTGGGCTATTTAATTTTTTTTAAATTCGTCTTCAAATATCGCAGCCTGTGTTTTATGTAATATATGTAATTAAAACACCAAAATCAACCAATACGCCATAAACGCACAATGAGGAAAAGCAGCGTGATACAAAAATAAAGTTATGAATAAAAAACTGGAGATAAATAGTGTATTGTCCATTAGTTTTGAGTGAGTAAATACTGTTTATGAGTAAGTTTTGTGTTGGTTACATAAATTACATAAAATAGAGGTTGCCATATTTGAAGACGGAATTGTTTTTTTTTTATTAAATAAGGCAGTTATTACATTATAAAAATTCTCGTAAAAGGTACGTGAAAGTCATTGAAAAGTTTTGAGATTTAAGTTTTGTTTGTGAGTAATTATTCCGGCGTATTTACATGAAGGGAACATAGTAATGTGTTATATTTTCTTGTTGTGTAAATATGCAATAAATTTCTGTAGTGACAACACTCGCTTTATAAACAAAATATCGACAGCAAAAGCAAAGATATGTAGTGGTTTTCTTTACGTGATCGAAATATAAATACATTTAATACCACATTTGACGAATTAAATGATATAAAAAATATTTTTGTGTGTAAATGCATTCTTAACCCCTTAAAAAAAGCCATCATAAGTTTTGGAAAATAATATTCCCTCTACTTAAAGGTAAAAGCTTATTTTTGTTAATAAAGCAAAATTTTTAACTCAAAAAAAGTAGTTGTTCGATAGTTAATTTCAGAAATATGTATTTATTTAAGCGATAGGTATATATACGCCCGCGGATATTGAGGAATTAATAAATAATGATATTAAGATGTACGTACACAATTATTACATTATGTTCCATAATTCATATTTTTCAATGACTTTCAAGTACATTTTACTAGATTTTTTGCAAAGTAATATCTGCCTTATTGAATTAAAAAAAATCCGTCTTCAAATATCGCAACTTGTATTTTATGTAATTTATGTAACTAAAATACCACAATCCCCCAATGCGCTAGAAACAACCAGTGAGGAAAAGCAGCGTGAATCAACAATAGAGTTATGAGTAAAAACGCGGAGACATACAATGTATTTGTCCATTAGTTGCGAGTAAAGTAACTGAAGAGGTTGTCATAAGTTGGGAGATCTTTCTCTTGATAGGTTCAACAGTTTCCTATTATCGCCAGTGAAAACTTTCACCATTAAATTTGAAAAGAATAATTCATATTATTTTAGCTCTTTATTGCTGGAAATTTTCTCTCAGAATTATATTAAAATATTTCTGTTTCTTTTTACTGGTGTCAGTTTGCCCAGACATTATTATGTTTTCCCTGACATCGATAGGAGATTGCTTTGGTTGTCATACTGTGACGGAGTGACTACCGACGAAGTAAACTTCCAAAAGTACAATTAATACAGTTTTTGTCATTATTCTTTTATTGAAATTACCGGTTAACGAAGCAATCAAATAGAGAAAAATTTCTACGTAAGTTTCCTGATGTAAGTTTACCGTGGTAATAATTATCTCCTGCTATAGCTGTTACAGTTGAAGATCACTTTTTTTAACCCCTCAATTGTTAATTCTTTTCCGTTCAATAACTTGAAAGTAATGGATTCACCCCACTACTATTTAAATAAAATATTCGTAAAATTTATTTTAAACATATCCGCCTTTCAATAGTATGAAACTTTTCTTAAAAATAATAATGGTGTCAAAAAGTTTTAAATGATGCAATAAGCAAATTCGTCTTACTGGAACGCCGTTCGGGCAAACCAGTTAAGGCGTTAAGGTGATGTCTGTTCCTCTTTCTTAGTACTTCCATGGAAACAACTGAGTGAACATTCAGCGACATCCACGGAGAACAAGTGAAAAAAAATCATTCATTCCAAATACTTTTAAAATCAGGAATACTAGATAAATCCTTGACTAAATAGCGAGAACATTTAATGATGTGATATTATTACTGCATTAATAGTTTAGTTAACCGGAGTATTTACCAAGTCTCTTAACAGTGTTATCTTGTGTTGTCCAGAGTAAACGTGCTCTTAGATTTCATTTAAAAGAGCATGAGGGTTATGTTAAAATCAAGATCTTAAGCATTTTTATAGCTCAAAACATTGTCAGTCTTTTCAACATATATTAAATTTTTCCTCAGTCATCATTATGCAAAAATGTTCTTGTAATCTATATCTTGATTTTTGTGAAGCTTACCACATCATTAAACATTCTCAAAATTTAGTCAATGACTTATCAAAATTTACCGATTTTACAAATATTCAGAAATCATTAATTTAAATTTCCATTTTTGGGTTACTTCTTTCTTTCGTTCTTTTGTAAATGCGTCGGAACTTGTCCACCCAGTCATTTCAAGTTGCCTTTCTCTCATTTGTCATTTTTTGGCGCATTCGCACCCTTTTCTGACATATAAGCAGGTGCCTTTCAGTTGTTTTCACTTTCCTTTCAGCCTTGCTTTTTCGAGCACACTTGCTCTATTTTGTGCTGAAGAAGTATCTCGCTTGTAGATTCAAAAAAGTTGTTTGCTGCTTTTTGTGCATTTTTAAACGTTGGTTTTCTGCGTTTTAGTATTTATTGCGCAAGATATTTATTTGTTAATTTTATTGGAAATAATTAATTCAGAACATCAAGGGAACATTTTAATCTGTAATATTTTCTTGGTGCATAGATATGCAATGTATTCCTCTGGTGACAACATGCTGTTTATAAATAAAATATTGATAGCAAAAGCGAACATCAATAATAACATTAATTACTTCATTGAAATATACATAAATATTTTACATCAATTTTTATGTATTTTAATATGTATGAAATTTTTTCTCAGTTTATACAGTAAAACCTCCATAACGGACACTCCCGAATAGCGGACACCTCTATTTAACGGACGGTTTTACAATCCCCACTCCCAAAATCTAAATTTTTGTATGTTTAACCTCTGAATAACGGACATTCCGAATAGCGGACAGTAATTTTGGTGATAAATGATAAAAAATTATTTTTTAATGAGAAAAAAAAAAGAAAAAAAAAGTAAAAAACTTCGAAATTTAATAGAGCAATGTGTCACAGATTTTGTGATCACACATAAATGTGGAGGATAGACTAAGGGAAAATGCCCCACTAACTCCAGAATTCAGGAGGTAGCCCGGGAGGGAAATTCCTGAAGAGCTATGAAAATCCTCCCACCGAAGATTTCAGATTTTATGCGTTTAGTGGTCAAATGTGCAATTTCTCCCAGGAACTCTAACATTTCTCCTCCCCCAGAGCCACCGAAATTTCTCCTACAGAAAAATATCTTAATTCAACATTGCACACATCCTAGAAAGATTTAAGAATTTTTGCTCATTAATCTCTAGAAGCAAATTTTTTTTCATCTGAGCATTCCATAATACATACACAACTTTCTCTTTCGTTTCAAATTCGCGTAAAATAACTTCGATTTTTTTTTCGTAAGAATGTAATAAGCAGTGGATAAAGGTACACAAAATTTTAATTCAATTTCATTGCTTAAAAAATAATTTTAATTTGATTAATCATATAATAGAGATTTTAGGACATATAAAGTTGATTAATGAAACTTTGAGCATTTCTTAGTAGTTTTTCAATCTCTGAGGTTTTCCCAATAACGGACAGTTTCCGTGCTCCCGAGGTGTCCGTTATTTAGAGGTTTTACTGTACTTAACCCCTTCGTGATGGGTGTTTTTATGAAATTTTTAATGTTTTGTCACCGGTTTTTAAAAACAGAAATTCGTATCTTATTAAAATGAGATAATGCTCCAATTAAATATCGCAAATTTGCAGTAAAACTTTACTGGTGAGGATAAATATTGATTCTTAAGACTTTTTGCGGCTTGTATGCGTGTCGCCCGTCCCCAAGGGGTTAATATGAATATTTATGTTGATGTATGTAAATAATTTTTATCTAGTTTAAATTACAGCAGAAATTATTCGTACTCCAAAATGGTTTTAACCGCATAGATGCCAACTTATACGCATTTTTGCTACCACTAAAATTGTACAGAGATTTTCCCTTTGTTTGATCACAAGATTTCGACGATTGAATAAGACAATATAACTACTACTATGTAATTTTTGTGGTAGGAAAAATGCGTAAAAGTTTGCAGCTATTTTAACACCCTTCGGAACAAGAAACACTTGCATGCACCGCATAAAGTTTAATCCATTCGTGCCCAGCATCTTTTGCGGAAATTTTATTTGGTTGGCACCACTATTTTTAGAAGATTTAAGTTTATTTCATTAATCACGAAAATGCATCATTTAAATAAAATAATTATTGCTTTTCTTTTTTACCGGTATCAAAATCAGTGCTGAACGCTCCTTTCGAAGCGTCCCTAAAAAGGGACGCTAGGCACAAATGGGTTAAGAATCCTTGTTTATCTCCACCAGTAAAATTTTAGTGTAAAATTTGCCTTATTTAATTGGAACATTCTCTCGATTTAATAAGGCACAAATTTCTGCTTTTTAAAAGCCGGTAACAGAAAATTAAATATTTCGTAAACGATTCCCATTGCGAAGGGGACGTGTGTAACCTAGTGGTAATTAAAAAAATCGATTTCCACTTTTGGCATAATATTATTCTGCACTGTGTACGACAGATGTATACCCTCATGGCTAAGTTATATTAAAATCAAAACCGTTTTCTTAAAATAATAATAATAATAATAATAATAATAATAATAAAGCTTTAACAATTTTTCTTTTTCTTCAAGTTCTTTTTTTCTTTTTAAAATGACGTTTCAATCGCCTTGCTATGTTAACTGGAAAAGAAAGTATTAATTTTTTAGTTTTGATTTATTTTCAAAATCTAATTTTCAATTAATGCTTTTCATGAAAATGACTTTTCAGATTTTTGGAAAACATCTTAATCCATTAAAAATATTAATTATTTTTTCTGCTTTAAATGATATTTAAATGATGTTTAAATCATGGTTTTATCTTAATTAGGACAGGTAATATTAATATTTATGTTCTGGTTAATTTTAAAAATTTAGAATTTAGCAATAGTTGTTATATAAACGACATTTTGAAAATGCGTTTTTCTTCATACTTTTTTTAAAACTATTTCTGGTATATGAATTGTTATAGGTGAAGGACGGTTAAATGTAAATTGTTTGCACTTCGACCACAATTTTTTTAATAATCTTACATAAATTTTGATTCCTCAAATTTAAAAAAAAATATACTGTAGAAAATATTAGTTACATCATGATTTATAATTATTTAAATATTTAAAATTGTTACTTTGATTATTATAATTATAATTATTATTATTTTTTTTTTTTGAAATGATGAATCAAAATTAAAACTTGTACATTTTTGCTAATTAAATGAAAAAAAAATGAAATTCGACAAGTAATATTTCGAGTTATAACGATTTTATAATACTTTTATTTTTTAATAAATTTCAATTAAAAACAGCTGCTGTTCGAAGATTTATTATTTGATTTTGTTTGCAAATAATGTAGTTAACCATAAAAAAATTCAAGATTTCATCTCAATAAATAAAAAATATATTTCAATGTGTCTCCAGCAACATAAAATTTAAGTATAAAAGTTTATCGAAAATTTCAGTTGTTGAATCATTTTATTTGGCTTCATTAACCCTTTCGCACGCACTACTCTTTAAAGTTGGAATTTAAAGAAAAAAAATTGGCAATCTATTTAGGCCTAGAGAAGTTCACAGGTATTGTTTTGTAAAGATTGCACTAACCATTTTAATTATACAGCTGTTGCCGAAGTGGTAACCTCCCATAAGTAAAGCATTCATAAGCGCAGGGAGAAGAGCATTGCTGTGAAGCGCGTATTGCAGTAAAACATTTTACCTATTATTTATAAACAGTAGAGTTTGATCTCTGTGGTGCTGCCATCTAGAACTCATAAGAAATATTTAAAGTAGCCATTAGAGTAGTTTTTGAAATATTCACGGAGTTTTTGTGTCTCTAAACAGGGGGAACTTTAGGTGTTGCCGACCTGGCAACACTGCGCGTTGAAAGGTTAAATGATTTTCTGATTTCAATCTACAAACAGTTTATTAAATAAAGTTCATATATATCTGTGGGGAAATTTTACAGTAAATATTGAAAGCAGAATAAATAACATTTTAAACATTCCTTAACTTTAACTTCACTGACTTTCAAAATGAAAACTCTCCTTGTAATCACAATAACAAAAGGTTATAACACACTAATTAATAGATTAGTAGATTAATTACATAAAATAATTAATCTTTGGAATTGTACGCAGGCAAATATTTTAATTTGTTATGTTACTACATAGTACATATGTGTAATATATTTTAATCTGTTGACATTTTTCTTCTTATAAACACTATCAGGATAGGGAATGTGAACATAAATAATTATAGCATTTCCAACTGAAAACGTATTTAATTTATTTACGTATAACTGCCAACTTTTACGCATTTTTTTCCCACTAAAATTGTACAGAGATTTTCCACTTATTTAATAATAGGATTTCGACGATTAAATAATATTTACTATAAAATTTTTGTGGTGGGAAAAATGCATAAAAGTTGGTAGCTATGTTTATGCATAAATAGTATGACTTTCAAAGAAGTTAGTTCTTCATACTGGACATATTCAAAATATTTTGAAAAAAAAATACTACTTAAACACTTATGTAGATGCATACATCTCTTAATTCTTCAGTAGTCTGATTCAAAAGTTGCATGGTCAAATCGGGAAAAATGTATAATAAAATTTCTCTTCTATCTAAGATGTTCAGTTTCTATATTATTTTGAAATTTTTAGTTAAATAAAATTTCCGTTGGAAAACAATCTTAGATTAGACTGCGGAATAATTAAGATAGGTTGGCATCGCATATTCACCGTATCCGTAAAGAAACTCTTCGGGAGGGTTGAATTCTGATAGGGATTGGCCGACGCGTTTTCACGTAACTTAGCGATAATTATACTTGGCGTAGCGATAGACGCTTTCGTCGAGTTTGATTTCCTTCGGAGCCGAGTACAAAGTAAACCGGGTACAAAGTAAAAATTTGTGTTTAAAAACTTTTAAAGAGTACAGCTTTCAGTAAGACACGTTCCATCTAATGCAATGCAGCAAGAGAAATGTTACTTTGTACTCGGTTCGGAAGGAAATCAAACTCTTCGACGAAGCATCTATCGCTCGCCAAGTATAATTATCGCCAAGTTACGTGAAAACGCGTCGGCTAATCCCTATCAGAATTCAACCCTCTCGAAGAGTTTCTTTGCGAATACTGTGAATATGCGTTGGCATCTATATGTATGTTATTATCTGAGCTACCGCATAAACGTACCTCTCGGTATTGCGCTATCACTCTAAAGCATCCCGAGGTGGTCATCACCGTGGCGTATGCACGGAAAATTACGGTAATCTGATTTGTTCTTTCTACATATGAAAAAGAAGAAAAATTCAGTCAGTCTTTTTCAGTTTGTTAACACTTTTTAATATCATGCCCAGTTATATATTTTTTTCGGAAAATAATTGATAATACTAAAATAAAATATTGTGTACAAAATTTATTTTATTTTAATCCTTAAAAATAAAAAAACTATATTGTACGTATACAAACATTAATGAAATATCTTGATATGAAATAAGCTATGCGTTCTACGCAATCAAATTAGATAAATTGTATGTTTAAAAAAATACTGATGTATCTCTTCCCTCTATAATGAAATGGTACTATATAAAAATAATCATTTTATAAAAGCATTTGCTTAAAGCTCTATAGTCAATAATGAACTATCTTAAGGTACTATAAAAGAAATGTCATACAAAATTATTGTTTCACATGCACCTAAGTACAAAACTGTAATAGAAATCACTTAATCGTTTCCCTGATTTACTCGTACGTCATACGATCAACATGTTTTAGTGAATCATGATTTCCCCGTACCGCAAATCATAATTTATTATTTTCACCAGTAATTTTTTATTGTAAATTTTGCATCATTTAACCCTTTCCGGCGCAGGCAAATTCTGTTCGTAAAATGAGAAATTGTTGACTGACACTGGAATTTACAAAATACTTTTTTAGAAATTAAGAATTCCCTGATTTAAGCTGCCATTGTAAAAGTAAAATTTTACTAAAATATTATTGGAGCCGCTTGTAAGTTTTGAATTAAAATTAGGTGTTGCCGGAATGGTAACACTGCGCCGGAAAGGGATAATCCGAACCTTGTTTTGATTCAATTGATCAAAAAAATTATGTTTGAAAAACCGGTGATAAAAGATTAAAATTCTGTATAACACGCCGAACATAGGCATTATTTGAAAGCTTTGTTACTAAATTACTGATCAGTTAAGTGGTTAAATAGTTTAACCCCTTAACCCATTAGTGCCTAGCGTCCCTTTTTAGGGACGCCTCAAAAGGTGCATTCAGCACTGTTTTTGACACCGGTAAAAAAGAAAAGCAATAATTATTTTATTTAAATGATGCATTTTCGTGATTAATGAACTAAACTTAAATCTTCTAAAAATAGTGGTGCCAACCTAATAAAATTTACGCAAAAGATGCTGGTCACGAATGGGTTAATGGTCGCACTAAATTGCGGTTTAAAAATTCAAATTCATTATTGCCCTTTTTTTTCAAGAAAAAAATATTCATCTATTTAATGGCAAATAAATTGATACCAAAATAAAACTAATTACACTATTTTATAAAACTGGTGGGAATCAAACCATTTTGAGTAAAAGCCGTGAAATTTGCAGCCCGTCAATGTCTAAGACGCGACGATTAAGTGGTTAAACAGTCGCTAAATGTGCATTCAGATCGCATTCTATTTTACTCAGTACTTACATAAAATAACCTTTAATGTACAAATGTCTGTTATCGCATATACTATTAGCTAATTTTTATTTTCACAACCTTCATTGTGAATATAATTTATTTCAAACAGTTATTCAAATCCTTCTTTTTAAAAGCAAAAACGATTTCAAATTTAATCCGAAAAAACTTCAGGTAAAATGATTTATTCAATTTGCATATTGAAGGAGAATAAAATTTATTCCAAGTTATTATCAAGCTTTTGCATATTTAAAAATATTATTGTACTATCTTCAGAAGCGCATTTGATATGAAGTTAGTTTTAACAAAACTGTTTCAGAAATGTTTCAATGAAAAATACCGCTAATCAATTCTGGAGAAATTTTCATGGAACTAAAGGATAACATAGTGTGGATATTTCTTTTTATTAGAATATCAATTTTATTATCTGATTTAGAAAGGATGTGGATAATTTTAGAATTTGCTTTTAAAAGACAGTGTTATAATGTACAATTAAAGAAGTATAGAAAAATGATTAAATAAAAAACGAGACGATAAAAGAAACAATTTAATTTACCGAAACCATAAAATTTAATAGTACGTTTTGGAAAATTTAGAATTCAATATATATTTATTATTGGTATGGCAAAATAAAATTAAATGCTATATATACCGAAACTAAAAGCTTTAACTGTGTACTTTTGAAACTTTAGAATTCAATAGATATTTCTTATCGTTATTTTAAGAGAAGTTACAATTTATCAATATTATAAAAAGCAAGGCGTAACTATGTCGTCATTTTACTAATGGCAACGGCAGAGTATTAAATTTTAATATTTATTAACTCTCATAGCCATTTTATAAATTTCTCAACACTGCAGATTTTTAATTTTTACAATGTCGAATAGAGAACTAAATGTACTTTCAAATGAAATTTGTTAAAAAATTATATCTCATTTTTTTTTAAACTGCATCGCAATTTACTCAAATTTTATTGTTTTAGAAAGCAACTTTCAAGCATGATTTTTTAAGCAGACAAACGATTAAAAAAACCTAGTTACACAAAAATTATTACTATAAACATACTAAAGAGGCATTAAATGAAATTGCAAAATATTAATTGTGAAAAATTTGGCCTCTACGCCAAATTCGCATGTTAGGTTTAAAACTCAATTTCAATGAAATTGAATGGGTGATATAAAATATATATATACCGGGTGTCCCAAAAATGACTGATGGATTTTAAAATTCAATAACTTGCAAACGGTGACAGCTATTTAAAAAATTTTTGCAAACGGGTTATGTTTAATGTCAGGAGTTTTTTTTTTACCGTAATATTTTATATTAGTTCGCATCTCAAACAATAGGTGGCGCTGACGGCGATTGCAAGCCAGGTGATCAGTGCTCAGTGAAACGTTGACCTGGCCTTCAACCGCCGTTAGCGCCGCCTATTGTTTGAGATGCGAACTAAAATAAAAAATTGCGGTAAAAAAACTCCTGACATTATACATAACCCTCCTGCAAAAATGTTTTAAATAGCTGTCACCGTTTGCAAGTTATTGAATTTTAAAATCCAACAGTCATTTTTGGGACACCCGGCACACATATATATATATATATATATATATATATATATATATATATCTCGGTTGTAGTCTTACACCGGCCCTTGGATGCTAGGCCAGAAGGCTGACAGAAAAATGGTGGAATGGTAAGCAAAATTTTTTCTGGCATTTAAACACTGTATTAAATTTAAATGCCAACATATTTTAAAGTTTCTTCCACCTTTTCTTTTTTTAAACTAAATAAAACGAAAAAAACTTCATAAAAGCGATATAATAGATGTTTACTTTAGTTTTTTAGATTTTCTAACAACTACACCCAAAAAAATCTCTTATTCCATGTATGAAAATACTGTGCCACAACTGACCGATTGTTACTGCTAACTTTTAATAAAAATTTACCGCACTTTCAATACGAGAGCTGGGCGTAGACATAAACATGGGGGCTGACGAAAGTGGATTTATTGCAGCGCGTGTGCGGTGCGTTGAATTTTGGTATCAATAATGTTTAACAGTCCCCCTCCTCTCGTCTGCGAATTTAATTAAGTCAAATAAATCTTTTATGAAATACTGGTATCCAAATTCATTGAACGTACGAACGATTAATAAAACCCGCTTACGAAAGCCTCCATTTTTATGTAAGTTTTCCTGCTTGTTATTGAGAGGGTGGTGGGCTTTACAGAAATAACTGATAAACAGGCTTATAAAGTACAAGCACTTTTTCTTTTAGAATATTATTTTTTAATAACGATTGAGAGCAAAATGACGCTTGTGTATTTAAAAGTATATACATATATATAGTGTCATATTTCCTGAATATTACGCGCTCGAAAAAAATGACAATTGTAAAACGCAAAGGTTTTTTTTTTTTTTTTTTTTTTTTTTTTTTTTTTTTTTTTTTTTTTGTCGCGCATGTCATGATTTCCTAAAATAATGCCCCCGTCTATTTATAACCATTTTAAAATTTATCGTTTCTGTCGGTCGAGAATAAAGACATCTAAAGCATATCTGAAATCTTATGACGTCCGCATTTTATTCATTTTCTCATCGGTCATTTTCAAAGTCCAAAAATGGTATACTGCTGTTGCCATGCTGACAAAAAAGTAATAAAAATTGCACAAAATTAATAACTCAAAAATCATTTGACATGCAGCTTTCAAACAAATTGTATTTAAAAGTACTGTCTTTTCCCTATACAACGGTGTAAATATTGAAAATGTGCGATGTTTAGAAGTTTAAAAATTCGCAGTAAAGAAAACTGTAAAACTGAAATTTCATTTTTAATTTGTGCTTGGCTTAGTATTCACAGAGCAAAAGTAGTGCATACGATCTAAGATAGAAGCGTTTAGATGTTATACTAATCAGTATAGTTTACTTAATACCTTTACTATCAAAGATAGAATTTGGTCTAGAAATTCTCTATTTGAAATAATCTTAACCCATTAATGCCCAGCGTCCTTTTTTGAGGACGGTTACAAAAACAGCAAGAAAGCGGTTTTCCCACCAGTAAAGAGGAAGTTAAACATATACTTTATTTCACGAGACAGAATCCTCGATAAATTTAGATAAAAGTTAACTTGCTTTTAAAAGTGGTGGGAAATACAAAATTTACATTTTAGCAAATAAAATAATTCGGTCATTAATGGGTTAACAATAGAAAATTTCAAGAAAGTTCGGTTTGTTTAATGATGGTGTTTATGTTAATCATGAACGCCAATATTTCTATTTTAATTTTTCTTGTACGAATTTTCAATACCTGAGTTTAAAAAGTTTACTAAATTTGAAATATTTTGTTAGTATGTCATGCTATCATGAACATTAGAGGTTAGTCATTTCAGGGACTAAGTACTTCTTTTCACAAAAT
This sequence comes from Maratus speculifer, assembly GCA_964019185.1. Classification (NCBI taxonomy): domain Eukaryota; kingdom Metazoa; phylum Arthropoda; class Arachnida; order Araneae; family Salticidae; genus Maratus; species Maratus speculifer. Next base: position 238,076,048 of record OZ025300.1, read on the forward strand.
GCTGAAATTCTGAAGAATTACATCATAATATACAAATAAATTTATTCCAAAATAAGTAAAAGCTGGATCAACGGTTCGCTGTTAGCATGTCATTTGCCACATACATGTGTCGCATCTGGTAGATTTTATTGTTTTCCCAAATTTTGATTTTACAAAGAAAAGTTCATTGGTAATTTCCTTTTATTTTATTTACGGGAAAAGTAAGCATCATATGAAGATTAAATAAAAAAAAGTAGAAAACATTCTGATGAGAATTTTGAATGTACAATTAAAAAATCATCCAGACGTCGCGACGCATGTTGCGTACGCTATTGTCGGAAATGAACAAAATTGATGAGTACGTCACTGAGCCGAAATGTTTAACATCCAATTTAAAAGTAGTTGGAAAAGATAAGGCATAAATTGCCATGATGATTAAATGTGGTTATGCCTCATTAAAAAGAAGAAAAAACGATAGCGACTAAAATAGAATTGATAATAAATGAAATACTTTAAAGTTAAACCCTTAATTCCAACGGTAGAGAATATTCTAGAAATTTTCGTAGCTCAATAGAACCTGATTTCACACACACATGCAAAATCATTAATGAATTTTACTTTACTTAGATATTCAATGTTAGTTATTAAATAGTTAGTTGAATTTCAAACACCCGAATTATTATATATATACAGGGTGATTATAATTAAAGTTACCCTGCTTGGACCTACGTAGAGTCCGCCCTGGTTGACCGATATCGCTGAAACTTGAAATATAAGTTATATAGACCATGGGGAAACGAAATCTGCAATAAAAAAAATAGTTGAAATTGCGACCACCAGGTGACAAAAAGGCTCTTTAAGGCCATAAGTCTCAAACTGGAAACAGAAATATTTTTTTTTTATTTACAGGACATGTTCAATGTGCATTCCATTTGCATCAAGCACATGTTCAAAACGCATTATCGCGTGTTCAACAGTAGCTCGAAGGGTTTCTCGATCAATTGTAGACACATGACGTGTTATGCTTGCTTTTATATCAGATTGCTTTTATATCAGATAATGCCCGTATGCTTCCTTCATACACACGATCTTTCAGGAATTCCCACAACCAGAAGTCACAGGGATTCTAGTCCAGGGATCGAAGAGGCCATGTTGCCCGAAAATTTCTCGAAATTACCCGATCATCTCCAAACTGGACACGAAGTAATATTGTCACTGCTCGGGCTATATGAGGAGAGGCACCATGCTACATGAATACGGTAGTCTCTAAACACTCCCGTTCTTGTAAAGATGGAATGACCTGCTGCTGAAGGAGATTGCAATAACGGGTACCCGTAATGGAACACCTTTTAGGACCCTGAGAAGTGTTCTCCTCCAAAAAATAGGGACCATGAATAAAATCAGCCTTAAAGCCATGCTAAAGAGTTACGTAAGCAGGATGTAAAGACTGTTTATGGAGAACATTAGGGCTTGCAGTACCCCATATGCGGCGGTTCTGAGTATTCACTGCTCCATCTAGGGTAAAATGCGCCGCGTGCGACCATAAAATGTTCCACGGCCATGCATTACGGAGATTCTAGCCACAAACAACCTCGCAAATTGAGTTCGTGCGTCCGGGTCTGCAGGTTTCAGCGCTTGCACAACGTGAATCTTGTATGGATACCACTTTATAATTTATCGTAGAGCCTTCCGTACTGTAGACCAAGGGAGATACAAATCACGTGACACAGCTCGAGCACTTGTCGAAGAATATTGGGAACCCGATGCTCTTTAGACCACAACAAGAGCAACTTCTTCGGCAGTTTCATTTGAAATTCTTTTCCGCCCTCTTCCTTGCTGCACAACCAACTCCCCAGTCTTTTCAAATTTAGACATCATTTTCAAGGCTTGTCACGTCATTGGTCCTTTTCGCAAGCCTTTCAAGCATCGGTATTCTCGCAATGCAATTGACAAATTACTGCTGTTCTGATAAAGCAACTTTACCAGTAACGCTCGTTCCTTCTTTTCTAACGGCATGATGCAGAATGAATGTACGGGAAAGAGTTCTGGCTTTTTAAAACGCTCCAAATTTGCAAAAAGTCCTTTCTCGCAGGTGAAAACCGCCATCCATCGGTCAAAATTTGAAAGATTTCTGTTTCCAGTTTGAGATTTGTGGTTTTAAAGCGCCTTTTTTCACCTGGTGGTTGAAATGTGAACTATTTTTTTATTGCAGATTTCATTTCCCCATGGTCTATACAAATTATATTCCAAGTTTCAGCGATATCGGTCAACCAGGGCGGACTCTACGTATTTCCAAACAGAGTAAATTTAATTATAACCATCCTGCATACATATCCGATGAACTTGAAACACTGAGCCTACCATAAGATTTAAAGATTGTACAATGTATAAATTTAGAGAATAAAAAAAGATAAATCATTCCAATTACATCCGTAAAAAGTAGAAAAAAAGTAAAAGACGTACTTAAAAAAAAGAAATATTTTCATTACAAAAGTTTGATGTCGATGTGGGTTTTAGCAATTAAAATTAAGTTAAAAAAATTGAACTATTAACCCCACGTACTTTATATACAATACCAAACATACCTAAGGAATCATAAATAAGGTTTCCCAATTTCATGAAAATTCGAGTATATTGACGAGAGTTAGAGCGTGGCCAGACGGACAAACAAACCTAATGCATAAACATTTTTCAACATTTTTGAAAGTGTAAAAAATGATCCAAGACAAATAAAAAGTTTAAATTACTTATAACTTAGTACTTAATTATTCGTATATTACACATGTGTATTAATTCCATATTATACATCCTGTTTAACACTAGAAAGGCCAGAAGTTTAAACAAGTTTTATAAAAATATTTCTACCCAGAATTTATTTTTAAGGCAGTTTAACTTTTTTATTTAATGTTTCATCTTCGTTTCTTTTAAACTTATGTAAAAATGAAATTTCTGGTTTGAACAGAAATATATTCGTATGATAGTAGTCAAAATGACCGATTTTTGCCGTTATAATGTTAACCCCTTAACTGATTTGCCCGTACGTCGTTCGGGCAAGACGAATTTGCTTATGTCATCATTGAAAGCTTTTTTTGAACCACAATTTTTTTTAAACGGAATAGCATTCTATTCAAGGGTAGAAATGCTTAGTATAAATATTACGAATATTTTAGCTTAAAAAAAGTGGTATAAACTAATATTTTCAATTTATTGCACGTAAAAAAGAAACCAGTTAAAGTAAGTAAAGATAGAAACTATTGTTTTATACTTACGATTACACGAATTTGATTGTAAAATTATTTTTAAATTAGTCTAGTCAATAATATTTATGGAAATGCATGCCGAAATAAATAAGAATTTAAAGAAACTCATTTGCAGTCTGTGAACATATTTCAATTTTCTTCATCGCTCTTTTAAACTTATTTGCTGCAATTTTAGCTGCTGGAAAAGAACATTATTTAACAAATGTGTTTTGAATAAAATAAATTATTGAATTTCGAGAAAAATAAATGAAGGAAACTCCATAAAATAGAATCGATTTGCTTTATAACTACAAGATAAGTCCTATAATATGTTTTGAAAGAATGAAATTAAGAGTTTAGTTTAATTTTAAAGCATATGATCAGGTATTCTATAAATATGATAACGGTAATATAAGGAAAATAATATTAATAGAAAGGAGAGAAGGGATACTTACAAAATACAAAACGATGCAGAAGAAAATACAATTGAAAAATTGTAAGAGATTCATTTTCAGTATCTAAAAAATTTAATTACCGTAATTCCGCGAGTACATACGCCGCGGCTTAGTTAAGTCTTTTTTCAGACTGGTAATTTTATTCAACTGGTAAGTTTATTTCTCTTTAAAAAAGAACTCTGATAAATGCTAAGCAAAAGTAAGTCGCATTTTATTTAAAATAAATTCTGGGAGGAAATATACTTATCTGAGTTGTGACGGAATTGCACGAAATTACGGTAAATTGTGATTATTGTGGGAATAAAAAAATAATTCCGATTTAAAGAATTTGATTGTAAAAACAGTTAGACATTTTTCTCGTAAAAATATTTATGCAAACGCATACGCCTAATTCATTAGTACTTATTATGTATGTCCATAGATAAATACACCATATATATAATTATTTCGATTACACGAATTTGATTGTAAAAAAACAAAAAATTAATCTTGTTCATAATATTTAGGGAAATGCATGCCGGAATAAATAAGAATTTAAATAAACTGAGTTAGTCTGTGAACATATTTCAATTTTTTTCATCGTTCCTCTGAATTTACTTGCTGTAATTTAACTTGCAGCAAAAGACAATTATTTAACAAATGTGTTTTGAATCAAATAAATTATTGAATTTCGAGAAAATAATATGATGGAAAGTTGATAAAATAGAATTGATTTGTTTTATAACTAGGAGATAAATTTTATAATATGTTTTTGAAACAATGGAATTAAGAGTTTAATTTAACTTTAAAACATATGATAAGATATCCTATAAATGTGATAACTATAATCTAAGGAAAATAACTAAATAAATTGAAAAGAGAGATTGGGCAGCTACAAAATGAAAAACGATACAGAAGGAGATTATATTGAAAAGTTGTACACATTCGCAGAGATTTATTTTCTGTATCTGAAAATTTAATTACCGCAATTTCGGTCAGTTAAGTCTTTTTCAGACCGGAAATTCCATTGTAAAAAAGAATTCAGATAAGTGCTAAGCAAAAGAAAGTCACATTTTATTAAAAATAAATACTGGGAGGAAATCGACTTATCGGAGGTGCGGCGGATGCGTATGGAATTACGGTAAATTATGATTCTTTGAGAATAAAAAAAATAATTCCGATTGTATGAATTTGATTGTGAAAACTGTTAGACATTTTTCTCGCCAAAATACTTATGCAAACGCATACGGCTATTTCATCAGTACTGTTAATCCATAGATAGATAGACTTTAGATATAATTGTTCCAGAGTCCAATCCAAAACAAGCATGATTTAACCTCTTTAGCCCTGATGTTGCCTGTAACAGATTCTAAAGAACAGCCTTTAAATTAATTTGAATCTTTCCAGAATTGTTACAATTATTTCTAGATATTTTTAATAAATGCTTATGTATTATAAGCATCGATATAGAGGTTTCTATATTTTTTGAGATGTTTAATAATAATTTTAAACTAGTTTTTGTGGTTCCTTGCAGTATTTGTCTCAAGACAGAGTTAAAATACATAAGGAATTGTAGTTTCTTTAGATAAGGTGTATTTTAGATTTCAGTTTGAAATTTTAAATGAAACAAACTTTTTGGTTGAAATTATTTTCATCTTCGAATATTCGTCTCTATACTCGACTTTGGAATAATTAAGAGATATTGGCATCTATAATTAAGACTGAATTTTATTATTTTTGGCTACCATTATATTAAGAAGGAAAAATGGGTTTTATTTTGTCCGAGATATCTCATGAATTGTATAAGACGAGGCAAACATATAAAGAATAACGGTGTTCACATGAAAATCAGTCCCATTACGAAAACTCACGGAACTTGTCAAATGAATCACTTGGAAATAAATAGCAATTTAAAGAACTCATTTGCAGTCTAAGAACATATCTTCGGTATCATGTCAAAGTAGTCGTTCTGAAAACTGTGTTGCCAGTAATGTAAGCCTGTAATGCCAGTATTTTTTTTTTTTTTTTTTTTTTTTTTTTTTTTTTTTTTTTTTTTTTTTTTTGGCCACCGATGCTGTTTTTTCATACAAGCTAAAAAGTGTCGTGTCAAAAATGTGGCCCACTTTTACTTACCTGTCATACGTAGTATACGTAGGGTAATTCTTGCAATCGTTTTGAAAATCGAAAAAAAAATTGACGGATTTACACGTTTCAGATACTGGAGATTCCGAAAAATATATTTTTAGAAAAAAAATTGCCGTCCGTCTGTCTGTTTTTCTGTAAATGATCTATCTCACGAACAAATGGAGATAGAGACTTAAAATTTTGTATGTACTTAGTAAGTAAGAATAGGACGAAGCCTATTTAATATCAGTAAACTCTATTGTCTGGAACTATTTTTTTCGGACTCTCGAAACATTCGTTCGGATGAAATGTATATTTTTCGATTGTTTTTATTTTAAGGAAAGGACGTAAAAGGCAATAAAATAATACAAATTTTGCATCAAGATCGAAGTCGGTCGGATTAATAGTTGCCGAGATATTTGTAATAATGTTGCTGATTGGCATGTAAGCGTGGGGTGTCTTTGTCGCCAAGGCGATGTTACAAGGTTGCAATACAGATGAGGAACATCCCGCCCGGCGTTGAAATATTTTTATATTTCAAGATATAAATGAAATACAAATAATAACATGATACAGATTATAAGGAAAAAAACACAAATAATACATGAACAATTAATACATAATAAAGCACATTTAAGGTTTAGGATCTATAACGTTGTCCGCAATGGGTAATGTACTTATTTTTGAAATAGGTCGTTTAAAATTACCCTTAGCAATGAGAACTTCAACTACCGTGACTATCCCGTCTGCACCTGGGACTACCTTATTAATGCGGCCTAGTGACCAAGTGCAAATGGCCAGTTGTGAGTCCTTAAGCAAAACTAGCATTCCTGGCAGAATATTAGGATTTTTAAATAGCCACTTATTTCTTTCTTGTAACTGGCTCAGATAATTATTCTGCCAACGTTTCCATATTAACTGCGTTAATTTTTGAGCCCTTTGCCATTTATTTAGCAAATTATCTTTTACCTCGCTTAAATTGGGTTCTGGAATTAAATTAAGAGGCTTTCCTATGAGGAAGTGACCAGGAGTCAACACTTGAAGATCGTCAGGATCTGTTGACAAAGGACAAAGTGGTCACGAATTTAAAATACCCTCTATCTGTGTGATAACTGTCAGGAATTCCTCGATCGTGAGATGATGCTGAGTTGCAGCTCTTTTTAAGTAGTATTTGAAAGATTTTACTCCTGTCTCCCAAAGGTGCCACCACAACTGGTTAGAAGAAAGGTTTTCCACTCTAGCACTTCTTTATATCAAATCAGCAGGATTGTGTTCTGACGGAATATGAAACCATGGAAAGTTTTTAGTTTGTTCCTTAATTTACACAACGCGGTTTCCCACAAACGTTTTCTGGAGGTGAGGAGCAGTGTCTTTCCAAGCTAAAGCAATGGTTGAATCAGAAAATAAATTTACTGAAGCTACCTGTTTGTCTAATGAATTTAAGACCTTGTTAGTGAGTTTAGCCAGAAGAAGACATGCTGACAGTTCGAGACGTGGCACCGTAATTAGTTTGGTTGGTCACACGCGAGATTTACTACATAATAAATGACTGATGGTTTCTTTTGAATTAGATGTTTGCATGTATATCACTGCGTCATGAGCCTTAGAAGACGCATCTGCGAAACCATTTAGCACCACCGATTGGTTCACAGCTAGGAAGCATCTTGGTACTTCAATGGATTCCAGTTCTTTAAGACTTTCGAGGAAGGTTTCCCATTGTTTGGAAACATGAGAGGGCAGCTTCTCACTCCACTCTAGTTTAAGAAGCCACAACTCCTGCATGAATTTTTTTGCTTTCGCAATCACTGGCTCTAAGAGACCGAGAGGTTCATAAATGCGGACAATTTGCGAAAGTACATCTCTTTTTGTGAAATCACTTTTTCTGTTAATATTAACTTTATACCTAAAGGTATCATTGAAACTGTTCCACAACATGCCTAATGTTTTAACTGTTATTTCTTCAGAATTTCTGTCCAAGGGAAACATGAGATTATCAGTAGATTGAACCTCATTGGTACACCATTTGTGTAAAACTATCCCTCCCTTTAGGAGGAGTTGTATTAATTGTGATTTCATTAATCTGAATTCTTCTAAATTGGACGAGCCCGATAGGCAATCATCCATATAAAAGTCTTTCAAAACAATTTTCGATGCTAACGGGAATTCCTTTTTCTCATCTAGAGCTAATTGTTGTAATATTTTGGTGGCTAAGTAGGGAGCACAATGTGTTCCATACGAAACTGTTGTTAGCTGAAATACCTTAACCGGGGATGACATACTGTCTTTCCACAAAATTTTTAAATATTTGTACTGGGATGGATTTATTTCTATCATCCTAAACATTTGTTTAATATCCGCATTGTTTAATAACGCATAAATATGCTTTCTAAATCTAATTAATATCGAAAAAAGATCATCTTGCAGAACTCCACCCTTACATAATAAGTCGTTCAAAGATTTCCCGTTGGTTGACTTGGCACTAGCGTCAAAACGACGCGTAGTTTTGGGGTTTTACTAGAGGGTCGTAAAACGCCGTGATGTGGTAAGTAATAACCATCATTAAAGTTCGTGTTTTCTTTTATTTCATGCATGTGATTTAAATCTCTATATTTATTAACAAATTCTGTGTATAAGCTCTGTGTATAAGGTAAACAAGATCTCGATCTAAACGTTGCCATAGAGAATTTAATCTTTTCAAAGCAAGATTTTTGAAATTTCCCAAATCGGGTTCTAAAACCTGTGGTTTAAACGGCATCGTGACCACAAACCTACCATCCGGTTTTCTGAAGTGCGTTTTATCGAAGCGATCATTACAATATTCTAATTCTTCACAGTTACAAGGTTTTAAATTTTGTACTTCTTCAATTTCCCGGAAAGACTTCAAAGTGTCATTAAGTATTTCAAGATTTTTTGTTAAGAAACGATAATTATTATTATTATTATTATTTACTGTTTTGTCATAAATACAAGCAGATACAATATAACAGGAAATACTTGATTGCAAATATAAATTATTGTCTAACCTTATTTTTTCTTCATTTAAAAGAGAGTATACAGTTATACAGTTCAGCACTGATAATTATCACCACATTGCTTGGAATGTTAAATTTTTTATCCGCTAAACAAATATTTGCTGGAATTTTTAAATCTGATATGTTTATCTTTTTCGAGGGCGTGAAGTCACAGATGTTTAGAACGATTAATAACTCAATATCATAACTGGTACTATTCATTTTATTTGACAGCTTTGATTTAATTCTAGATTTAATGTAAACAGGCAATTTATTTATTCCACTTATAGGAATATTTATTTTCTCTTTTTTCAAGCCTAGTATTTGTGTTGCTTTAATGTACAAAAACAAACTGTGACGCCGAATCCAATATTGCTCTGAAAGGAGTTTTAATGCCATTTACATCTGTCAAATAAATTATTGCAGTGCTAATTAAGACAGATTTATTATTATCATTTTCATACGAAAAAAATGAATGAGCAATAGTTTCGTTTTGTGATAAATCTTCCGAAACAAAATTGCTATTTATTGTTTCCTCTATTGGGAAATTGTTTATAGGATTGTTCACTGGTGTTGTATAATTATGTAATGATGAATGATGGTTTGCGCTCTTGCAAACATGACAAGTACTTTTTGAATTACAAGAATTAATGAGGTGGGCTGAACTTAAACAATTGAAGCAAAGTTTATTTTTCTTAACGAGGTTAATTCGCTCACTTAACTTCAAGTTTTTATAGTTAACACAATGAAATAAGGGGTGGTTTTCGGTTTTACAAATTACGCAACATTTACTTTGAGGTTTGTTTGTTTTTATGAATAAGGATTTTGTAGTATATTTAGAGGATACGTTGAACTTATACTATTTAAGATTTGACATCTTCGCTCAAGAATTTCTAAAAATTCATCAAAATTAGGCACTTCATTATTCTTTAATGTTAGTTCGTATTGTTTACGAGTTTCATTATCTAGTTTATTTATAATAATATTCAGCAAAATTGCGTTGGAGAAAGTATCTCTATCATATTTTAAAATCTTTAGAGCCCTTAAATTTTTTTTTACATCTTGTAATAAAATGTGGAGATCCTTAGCGGATTCCTGTTTAATTAGATAAAGATTTAAAATATTTTTTATATGACAATCCACTATAATTCTTTTATTCTCGTATCTTTGTTCTAACGCATTGAAAAGTGAAACATAATTTTCATCCGGAGTAAGCAAACTCCTCGCTTCACCAGTCAAAGCAGACCGTAGATAAAAATACTTTTCATTGTGTTTAAAATTTGTATTTTCATTAATAAGCTCATTAAAGGTACTTTTAAATATGGACCATTCTTCTATTTTGCCACTAAAAACCTGTAATGTGACCCTAGGGAGCTTAAAGCTAGATGTTTTTGTTTGGTCCTGTTCAATGGATTTCTTATTCGAATCATTACTACTTTCATAATAAGCATTAATAGAGGATTTTAGCCCCTTGAGCTCTGATGGTAGAAATTTCTACCACATAATTTTAATTCCGAAATGTTACAATGGCACCAGGAAATTCGACCAAATTTATTTGAAAAAGGTTTGATGCATTTTTTTTTCCATGTTTATCGTTAACCGGTGTTTTTCTTTGCAAAATACTGGTGCCAATGTGACATTTGGAATTTGGAAGAAATTTACACCACAGAGCTCAAAGGGTTAAGCTTACCTCTACTTTTAGAATATCCTCGTCCAGTTGACAGAGTATTCTTTCAGATTCTTCCAACTTTTCTTTCTCTATTATTATGTAATATTCGAGCTTAACAGCTTCAATCTTTTCTTCGGTTTTCGACAGTAAGTCCAGGAGGGCTTTCTATTCAAATGAATTGAAGGTTTTTCCATCCGTAGCGTTAAATATTCTAGTGACTTGGTACTTGATATTCCCTCGCCTTCAGTTCAGCGCTGTTATCTCTGTTTCCGACATTATTCCTCTTGTTGACAAAATTCAATAAATTCAATTTTTTAACTCAATAGCAATGACATGCTGGCTCGGTCATACCTCCGGGTCACTAGGACCAAAATGTACGGAGGGGTACTAAAATAGAATTATATAGCAAGTAGACTGTGAATTAAAAAAATATTTTATTTTGTTAGAGTCGCAGCTTGTTGCTGCGTAGAGATCGTTTCTCCAGCAACCAACTACGTCACACAACACGTGAGCAGGGTTACACTAAATTGCCGATTGGCATATAAGCGTGGGGTGTGTTTGTCGCCAAGGCGATGTTACAAGGTTACAATACAGATGCGGAACACCGTGTATAAGGCGCACCTACGAGTTATGCCCTATGTTTTTGAACAAAAGTGCGCCTTATACACGAGTAATATGAATATTGTTTAATACGGTAATATGAATATTGTTTTTGGAGTTACAAGTATGTTTCTTTTACGCAATCCGGTACTACTTGTGTAGTTTGGTATTTTACATAGTTTGTCGAAATGGGTTCATCAGAAATTCATTAAAGGAACATTACTATGTATATTAAGAATATTTAAATATACGTGTAAATTTTGTTTTGGAATTGCAATGCATTTTATAAAAAGTCTTCAAATATTTTATTTTCATATATTATATAATGCATATCCATGATGGGTAAGTATTACGGTGTCCTCCAAAGACTAGTTTCGTAATCTGGCCGTTAAAACGAGACATTCATACAATTGTATTGTTAAAATGCATTTCCTTTTTCTCAGAGTCTATAAAAAAACGTTTAAACTAAAGAAAAAATCCGTTTTTGATGAATCTGGTCAATGAAGGAGTAGCACGTGAAATTGTATCTCTTTATTATTCAGCAATTCCAACGTTTCAGAGAGAAATTGCTAATCAGTTGGGTATTTCACGCCGTTCTATTTGCTATTATATTGATAAACACAAGAAAAATGAAGTTAGTTCATTGCATTCTAAACGGGGTCACCCTTCAAAAAGACCTCAATCGATTTTTTTTTAATCGGAGGCGAAACTGAATTCTGCAGTGGCAAAATCTACATTCATTTTTTTTTTTTTTTCAAATTTAGATTTTTTGATTCTTACCTCTTTTTTGTATTTTTTAAACTTTCCTTGTTTCGCCTTTACCCCTTGTCGACAATCGACATGTATGAGTGCCGCGAAAAAGATTAAGAATCCTTGTTTATCCCCACCAGTAAGATTTTACTGTAAAATTTATCCTATTTAATCGGAGCATTTTCTCGATTTAATAAGGCACAAATTTCTGTTTTTAAAAATTGGTGACAATCCATTAAAAATTTCGCAAAACGATTGCGTCGCGAAAAGTTTAACTAAAGTATCATTAAAAATACTAAATAAGGTAATTTTTTTGGTTAAAATAAGTAGTGCTAATAAAAAAATCTGAATTAAAAAAAGTAGTCTACTACTAACACTGTTTTCATATTAAATAGTTCGAATTAAACGACACCGTTTAAGCAAAACGACAATATTTTAATTTTCTCCCTCGTTCCTTTGCCGAAAATGAAGGTGCTGAAATTAAAATTATTTAACAAACATGTTTTGAATAAAACAAATTGGAAAAAATTCAATGATCCCACTCGATAAAACTGATGTGATTTATTTTATAATTAGAAGATATAGTACGCTTTTCAAAGAATGGAATTAAGATTTTAATTTACTTTTGAAACATATCTTAGAATATTCTATGAATGCGATAATAATAATCGAAGGAAAATAATTAAATAAATAGAATTTAAAAAAGGTATACGTAGAAAATAAAAAAGATACTGAGGAAAAAATTTGAAATTTTTACAATTTCAAAGATATACTTTTTCACTGTCTGAAAATTTAATTAAATTGCGATTATTTCGGGGTTAAAAAATATATTCAATATTTACGATTGATGGAAATTATGAAGGAAATAATGAAAATCCAAGTTGTGAATAATAAATTACGCTTGTAGATAGATTAGAAAGAATATATACTAATTAACACTTTCAGAGGCAAGTGATTGGTTTTTTTCTGATATTGAATTTATTCCAGAATTTTCGAAAAGGAGTGTTTGAAAATAAGGAAAAACAGTTTTTTTTAATCGAAGATAGAAAATTAAAATTTACTTAACCCCTTGAGGGGCAAAGCACTTCTGCTACTAAAATGTTAAAATGATTGATTGACACCGGTATTTATAAACAATTTTATATGGAACAAAGTAAAAGCTTTTCTTCGAGTATATCCTATGAAGCAAAAGTTGATTCTTAAATTTTGGTGTCAATGCGGCATTTGGGAATTAAAATTAAGTGGTATATAACATATACCGGTGCCCTTCAAGGGGTTAAAAGTTTTTGAGGCCAATGATATCCCGTGTCGTATCATCCGGGTATCGTTGTGAATATGCGACTAATTGTAAATCATTGCTATTCACACTTCGAAATGAGCGCTGAGTGATAGCAAAACAAACTTGTAATGCTTCTTTTAACTTTCATATATCATGTATAATAATATATGTTAAAGTTTAGAAAGCATAAATTTTAAAAATCCAGGCACTTATTTATGCTAACAATATATAATGAAAGAACCATGAGCAAAACAATAACATTAAATGGGTATTTCCATGAACACATGTCGTGAGTCCAATAATACTCAGTGGAAGATAATTCTTAGATTATAAATTCCAGGTAATAGGAAATATGATCTCCTATAAATCACATAAAAATGTAATAAAATATACTAGGGTAATTCCATGAACAAATGTCGTGTAAGTCACATACTACGATTTTGGATACCAGTATTTTAGAACGGAAAAATTTGATTTATTTTATCAGAGATATTTCATTAACTGGATACAGCCATGCAAACCTTTCGAAAATAACGGCGGCCAAAAACTTACAGTTACTAATAATGTGACTTACGCGACAAGTGCTCTTGGAAATACCCAAATACAGAATTTTTTTTTAAAATAAAATTCATTTTACTGTTCTATTGCAATAATTTTTTATCCGTTTCTCATTTATTAGAATAATATGAAATGATATTTATAATGATCATGTTCGTTGAAATAAGATTTTTTATAAAAATGTGGAGGTATCGCCAATTTTCAATTACAGGCGAAAATTTTTAATGCTTCCTCACACCACCTTTTCAAAGCAAAAACCTTTTACAACATTTGAGAACATTTTAGAGGATTTGGGAATAATTGCAAGATAAATATATTATGAAATGTATTCTTTTAAAATAGTGGTGCGATTAATGTAGAGATGCTGTAACTGAAACGTTGCGATATCCCAACGTATGTTATAAAACATGATTTTATTTTTCTTAGAATATTGTAATTAGAGCATTGTTATTATTTAAATTATAATTATTTGTGTTTAACTGTGATTTATAATTTAAGAAAACTATGTCTGCTTCTTATTTGTCATTAATAATTTAGAAATGCATATTGTTTCGCTTTTAATATTTAGTTGTCGTAATTCTTATAAATATGTAACTTAATTCTTCGGCTTTGTTAAGTACACAACGTACATCATTCTATTTTGGTCATGTCCAACTGTGACATACGCAATCGTACTTTTTAATAAAAAATTTCGAAATTCACCCCGAAACATTAATTTTTGAGCTTTATACGACAAACATAACACAAATAAAATAAAATAAAATTACCATTTAAACTTTTGTGGTGTGAATTTAAAATTTTAAAATTACAAAAACTAACAAAATTTTGCCAAATCCGTTAACATTAATAGCTAAAGGTGTACAGACGCGCTAACAACACTGGAATACACCGAGTAAATACTCAGTTCATTCCAGCTGCTTCCTTTTTATCTCTTTATTTATTTTCAACAGTTTTTGACAAGATTAATACATTCAAACGTCCCACTTATTGTTTTCGTAATTACAAAAATATTTGGGATTCTAGAAACCGAAAGTAATTTATTCCACTAGTCTGCATATGAAGAGTATTTTCTGATTTGTATCACTGCATGCTAAGGTATGTTTGCTGTTATAAATTATTTTATTGACACGTTTCGCAAAGTAAAATTCACTTCCAGGAATAAGATGTTTACCATAACTCCTGTTCTCATCATGCGGGCTGTATGTTGATATATCATATGTACGTTATTATAAAACACTCTATTTACAGAAAGGGGGGTTGCTAATTAGAAAGGAGCATCAAACACAGATAACTAATTAGTTGTTCCAATGAATTTCTTCAGAAATGCACTAAAATTTCTATTTTTATTTGCTTATCTTAGAAGAGTTTCACTTTCATCCAAAAATCCGGAATGTATCAAGCATGAAGACATAATATAGAGTCCTTTATGTTTCAGTGAAAGATATTACATAGCGTATTCAAATGTAAATTTTAAGAAATTTAAAACACTGTTTTTTATGTAAGTTTGTTTGTATATGAATAAATTAGCTTGAACACTAATATCCAGAAAATATTTTCCTTCGTACTTTTGTTGGATTATGTTTTGAGGTATTAACAAAAATGTAACTTTAAACTTTTCTAAGTATAATAAATATATTTTCTAATTTTATTGTGAGCAGTATTTTGTAGACCATTTTGATTAAAGAAAGCATACCAGATTTTTCAAAAATAAAGATAAAATTTAGTGTAACTTCTAAGCATAAATGCAAATATACATTTCCTCACTGTAAAAAAAGACTATTTTACGGGGATATTACAAGGAGTCGTCACGCCAGTACAATTCATTGTTTTTCAATAGAAAACTTCCGGTAATTACTTTACGGGAATTTTTCTTGTAAAAACAGTGAATTCTACTGGCGTCTCGATTACTCGTGCAATCTCCGTAAAACCGTCCGTTTTTTTACAGTGTACGTTGTCTTACTAAAATTTACTAGAACGGCATTATAAACACCAGAGGCTTTGTGAACAGACAAAAAGAAGCATCACAAGATCTTCATTAGAGAATCGTCCCGTGATAGTAGGAAACCAAAGCAATTGGAGCAATATGTAAGTGCATAAATATTGCTACGTCCGAAGAGCTTTGCATGAAAATATGTTCTATTGTTTGTTCACATTCAATGACCAAAGCTTCATTTTGAATGGTACTAAATAAATATGTTTTCTTTCGATTGAAAAATTGATTTATAAAATGTCTTAAATATATACCAATCAGATAGACATGCTCTAAATAAAATTCTGATGTATATTTTTATTTTTTATTTTATAACACTTGAATAGCATTTTCTATTCCTCTAATGAAAAATGATATTAGTTTGTATTTAGTTACATAAAGTGCCCGTTCCTAATCACATAAGACTAATATCTAATATCTAATATCGTCATAGATAACAAATTTAATTGTTCCTTTTAAAATTTGGAATCCATTTGAAATTCGGAACTGTTTTCCATATATATAATTTACGACGTCTGTCTGTTAAGTATTCGAGTGTTACTTTTTCCGCGCGAAATAATTATTCTGAGGCAGCCAAAATTTGCACATTGGAAAGTCTAGAGCTTAATGCACATGTTCGGTTTTTTTCCACGATTTTTTGACGGTCGTTGCCCGCTGGTCACGGTATATGATGCTGTCATACGCGTTCGTCAAATTGTGATTTCTCTTAACCATTTCCGGCACATTGTGCCCCGTCTGGGACACCTAATTTTAATTCCAAACTTACAAACGACAACAATAATATTTTATTAAAATATTGCTTTCACAATAAAGGCCTAAATTAAGGATTTCAAAATATCTAAAAAAATTGTTTATGAATTCCGGTGTCAGTCGATAATTTCTCATTTAACTAACGGACTTTGCTCGTGTCAGAAAAGATTAACCCCTTCGCGACGAGAGCCTTTTACGAAATTTTTAAAGTTTTGTCACCGGTTTTAAAAAACAGAAATTTGTTCCTTCTTAAATCGAGAAAATGTTCCAATTGAATAAGGAAAATTTTACAGTATAATTTTACCGGTGGGAATAAACAAAGATTCTTAAGCCTTTTTGCGGCACGTATACGTGTCGCTCGCCCCAAGGGGTTAATAGGACTGAGCTCAAGATGACTTAACGGGATAGCCCTTTGAAGGGTAGCAATTGCGTTTGTGTAATTCTGAACTCTGAATGGAAATTCGGAAAAAAATATACTACAATAAGCTAAAGCAATTTCACGGACTTTTTTCCTCACCTCTAAATTTAGAAAAGAGAAATTTACTAATATTTTTTCTGGTTCAAATCTTTATTTATCGTAAGTGGATATATTATATTCCACAGGCCCTCAAAGGGTTAAGCAAATGTACTGCATTTATTTTTGTAAAGCCTGCTGATTCTTAAAGTAAAACAATTCATGAGTTTAATCAGGTTTCGATCCAATTTCTTTAATTCTCTATCTTATTCATTGCATTTATTTCAGATTTTTTTCAAACATGACATTTCAATCGTTCGACAACTTCGATACTAATAAGACATGGCTACTTACAACTTTGTTCTTTTACAAAATTGAAGGCGCCATTGAAAGGATCTCGTTTTGAGAGTAGAGATGAGCTATGCCGAATGCGATGGTGGACTTGAAATTCATCCCATAAAGTCCCTGCACAAGTATTTTCAACAGTAAAAGGAATGATAGACTGTGTATTTGGCAGCTTTTTTACCTACCTTTAACACTAAAACCGCATCGCATTTTACTCAAATTTTATAAAAAAGTATTTATCACCAGAATTTTAATTTTAAACTATTCAGCTTATTTAATTAGTCTATTTTTCTGCTGGATGCATTTAACATACATTACGAAGAAAATTACCGTTCGAATCGATAATCATCTATCTGGCAAGGATCATTTTGACCCATAACGGGGGTTCTAGTGATAAAGGAATTAGATTCCCGATCCCGCCAGGTAACTGATACATTTTTTTCGTAGAAAGTACGGATACTTTTCAGACAGGCCGCCCAATTGTATGATGGGGAAGAATTAATCCCTTAACCCTTTACGGCACGGGCAAAATCTGTAGTAAAATGAGAAATTATCGACTGACACCAAAATTCACAAACGAATTTTTTAGATATTTTGAAATCCTTAATTTAAGCATTTATTGTAAAAGCAAAATTTTACTAAAATATTACTGGTGTCTTTTGCAAGTTTTGAATTAAAATTAAGTATCCCAGACCGGCCACAATGTGCCGGAAAGGATTAACTGGTTCATTTTTTTACGTGCAATGAATTGAAAATATAGGTTTACACCACTTTTTTTAAGGCTTAAGTATTCGTAATATTTATTCTAAACATTTCTACCTTCTATGCCATTCCATTTTTAAAAAAATCAGTGGTGCCAAAAATCTTTAAACGATGAATTAAGCAAATTTTTCTTCCCGAACAGCGTACGGGCATATCAGTTAAGTGGTTCTCCTATTCAAACTAGATATACTTCTTCTCATCCAGGGTTCGTAGAGGTCTTGGAATTTCTTGGCCAGAAAATTCGTCGGTATCAGTATTTTGTTTTTAAAAAATCTGCCCTCAAATAAGGGGGAATCATATGCGTTTGAAACAGATTTATACTTCTATTTAAAAAATACTGCTATTTCACATGGAAAATAACGGGATCCGTACGAAACCTGTCATCAGTAATTTCTAGTATAAGTTCTTAAGACGCCACGTTCTTTTAAATATCTCGCTCAAAATTTTATTTTATTAATTTAATAATTTATTTCTTTATTTCTTTTATTTTATTTATTTATTTATTTATTTATTTTTTCGCATAGCATAGCTGAGGACGATCCACAAACGGCCTAGTTTTTATTTATTCGATTTCGGTGTCAGATAAAAAAAAAAACCTTAACTTTCAGAACCGGTTTGAACCGGATTTTAAAATGAAAGTATCCTAATATAAAAAGTATATGGCCAAAATCAAAAAAGTAAAAACTAGGCCGGTTGTGGATCGCCCTGAGCTATCCTATCCAAAAAAATCACGCCAAAATATTAAAATTTGAGCGTTATATTTAAAAAGAATGCCCCATAGACTTTACATTTTCATCGGGTCTTTTTCAATCAGTAGTGTGGGCTCTTAACCCGTTGGGGACGAGCGACACGAATACGTGCCGCGAAAAGGCTTAAGGATCCATATTTATCCCCACCAGTAAAATTTTACTGAAAAATTTGCCTTCTTTAACCGGAGCATTTAATCGATTTAATAATGCACGAATTTCTGTTTTTTTAAACCGGTGACAAAACGTTAAAAATTTCGTAAAACGCTCCCGTCTTGAAGGGGTTAATAAGTTATGTCGAAACATTTTTTGATTAAATACTATACAGAAAAACTGAAAGAAAAGAACGTGCTGAGAAAAGCTTTCATGATCCACCACTGATACATGCATACAAAAATAAATACAAAGTGTTTCAGAAATTATGGGTAAAACTAAAAGAATTGATAGTGCACATTCATCTGCCCTTCACAAAAATCTGCCCTCAAATAAGTCGGAATCATATGCGTTTGAAACAGATTTATTCTTCTATTTAAAAAATACTGATATTTCTACATGGAAAAAAACGGGATCCGTACGAAAAATGTCATCAGTAATTTCTAGTATAAGTTCTTAAGACGCCACGTTCTTTTAAATATCTCGCGCAAATTTTTGTTTTATTTATTTATTTATTTCGCATAGCATAGCTGAGGACGATCCACAAACGGCCTAGTTTTTACTTATTCGATTTCGGTGTCAGATTAAAAAAAAACCTTAACTTTCAGAACCGGTTTGAACCGAATTTTAAAATGAAACTATCCTAATATAAAAAAGATATAACCAAAATCAAAAAAAGTAAAAACTAGGCCGGTTGTGGATCGCCCTGAGCTATCCTATGCAAAAAAATAAAAATAAAAATAAAAATAAAAATAAAATAAAAAAATCACGTAACCCGTTAGGGACGAGCGACACGAATACGTGCCGCGAAAAAGCTTAAGGATCCATGTTTATCCCCACCAGTAAAATTTTACTGAAAAATTTGCCTTCTTTTATCGGAGCATTTTCTCAATTTAATAATACACAAATTTCTGTTTTTTTAAACCGGAGACAAAGCATTAAAAATTTCGTAAAACGCTCCCGTCTTCAAAGGGGTTAATAAGTTATCTCGAAACATTTTTTTATTATATACTATACAGAAAAACTGATAGAAAAGAACGTGCTGAGAAAAGCTTTCATGATCCACCACTGATACACGCATACAGAAATAAATACAAGGTGTTTCAGAAAATATGAGTAAAACTAAAAGAGTTGATAGTGCATATTCACTCAATCAACTCTCATCCAAGTATGCAGGATCAGGAAAAAAAAAAAACGCAAAAGTATTAGAGAGTGCCGAAGATAGCTCGGCGTTGTTACATAAGGAAAAACATACAATGAAGTGGCAAAAATAAATAAGTGGCAATAGTAAAACGCTCCCCATACAGTCGTCGAGTCTCTAAATATTTTTCACTGACAGTTATATAGAGAAAATAAATATCAATCTTACCGTTAGTAGAGAAGGGCAATATTTTCCGATACATCCGATACATCAATGTGAGTAATTGTTGTACACTCTAGCAAGGGGACCTTTTTCAGTGTTGCTTGCACCTAGCACCTAGAGCTTGCTTGTACCTAGAGATTTGGTTCATTTTGTAGCACTATACATAAAAGTTAGAGAACCTATAAAAATTTTCTCTTAAAATTACATTTTATATGATATTTTATGCTTTAAGTTTTTCATTAATGGCTTTTTAATTCTTTATTTCATGCCAAAAATGAATTAAGTCGCAAAAATATGGCGCCAGGAATTTTTCATTTGCTATATTTTGTTGCTTCGACATTCAGCTAGGATTGCAAGAAAACTCTTCTTTTAAAATACGCCAACTTCCCCCCCCCCGCTATAAATGAGGATATAATCTCGTAAATTTTCAAAACCCAATTCGTAAATTTTTTAAAGAAATTTTATTATTTTTTCTAATATTTCATATTTATTATTAACTAATTTATATTTTTAAACGCTTATCTTAAAATAATTGTTTATAGTGCGATAACTGACCTCCAAATTAGCAATTTAGCATTAGCAAAAAAAAAAAAAAAAAAAAAAAAAAAAAAAAAAAAAAAGCTATACCAGAAAAAAAAAATTCAATACTCAACATTCCTAATATAGGACTTTAAAGTGCATCAAGTCTCAATGCTAAGTACGAGCAACCCCAAAAAATGTTCACTGGTCGGATTTGAATGCTCTTAAATGTCATTTTTTTCCCGATAAGGCCCGATGCACACGACCGGTTTTTTCAAGTTCCGGCGCCGTGCGTGCCCGCAACATGTGATGCACATGTCCGATTTTTCCAGCTGCGGCAGTAAGAATCAGACCGTCGACAACGATGGACGTGTATTCTAGAAAGCGGATTATTCCCCAATGAAAAGTTCAATATCAACGTTTTCTACGTCCGCCATCCTTGCCGTATTTACTTATTTTACCGGACGTGTGTAGCGCTCAGTAGGCAACAAGGTACTCAGGAACCGGAATTGCGTGTGCGGCGCCGCTGCGGTGTGGTGGGGAAAAGCTTGGAAAAACGACCGCACGGTGGACGTACGTCGCCGCAACGGCGCCGGAGGTATACGTGCATGCCATACCTGTTTCCTTTGTATTCTACGCCGTAATTGCGGCACCGCAGCTTGAAAAACCGGACGTGTGCACCGTGCCTAATTCGAAACAGGAACGGAGTTTTAAAGACGCATTAACAAATTAAAAATGCGCCAGTACTTTTGCGTAATTCTTCTATCCATGCTTTATTGAAGAAAATTGTTAATTTGGATGGGTACTACCACCTCTTAGTGTTTTATTTTCCGTTTATGAAACCTCTTGTACAGGGGGACGCGTGGTCAGGGATAATAGAAAAAGAGGAAACTTCCAAAATATTCTTATAGAAAATACATAAAATAATATAAAGAGACTGAAGATGGCGAATTTCTCTTTAACTAAATGCTGGTATTTAACACTTTTTTTGTTTGTGTTTTCCTAACCCTTCGCGATCTTGTTGTATACACTATCTGCCAAAAAGTATTTGTACACTTTCAGTTTTTGACATTTTGTAAAATATTTAAAAATATACTGGTCGGATTCTTCTGGAACTTCAGAAATACAAAGATTATGTTTCACTTTATATTTATTTACATTCATTTGTTAAGCGGGTAATTAGGGGGCCGGCAAAAAAATAAAGAATAATAGAAATATTTGGGATCGCCCTGTACATGAAAATGCACGCAACGACTTATCGCTTTAGAATACAAATATATGAATACAGTAGAATATGTACACTAATTTTTGTGAGAATAGCATGTATATTTATGGCGATAGAGCGATTTTTTTGAAAAATTCAAAAAATTCTGGTATGTTTTTTGTTTATATCATGCTGGGTTTTTGACCAAGTTTAACGCAAATTTCAGAAAAATTGGCAAAATGCAGTAGAAAAAATGTAGCGCAATTGGAATATAAATATATTAAATATTTTATGAAATATGAGTAGTTGTATAAAATAATTTTTATCTGCGCATGCGCGAACTAGAAAAACATTTTTTTACATCATTTAATAGTCAATTCTATGGAGTGACTTATAAAAAAAATCCAATCAAATATCGTGAAAATTCAAAAAGATATCATTATTTTAGTGAGATGTTTTTACTCTGCTCTCTAAAAACGGCTGAATCTTAAGGGATTCTCCACAAATTGACATTTTTTAATAACTGACTTTAAAAAAAAACTAGTATTGAATTAATACAATATCTAATACAATATTGCTGCTAATAAGTACTTGACAATTGTGATAGAAAAGAAAAAGAGCTTTATTCGCATTCAGGGCCAAAACTAAGAGAGGGGGGGAGGAGAAGGGCATGTGCTCCGGGATGAAAGTGTTCCAAATGTATCTTTCGTTTGGCGATTTTTTTCATGGCTATGTTTAGCATAATATTGTTAAAATTATTATATATGGGCTATGCTAAAGCATAAAAAAATCTAATGATTTAGCTTGGGATTTAGCTTTTTTAGATAGGGGCTTAAGGTCCCTGCCCCTACCCGCGAAGATGCTCACGAGCTAATGCTATTCCTATGGGGATGCATTTTTCTAACTCTTTTGCATTTGGACATTTTTAAATAATATGTTTTGCATTGGATAGCGGAAGTTCTTTTCAAGATCGCTCCGTGATTACTTTTTCAATTTTGGCGTAGATATTTTTATAATGTTTCTTTCACTTCCAAAAGCGGTTCTGAAAGTGAAACTAACTTTATAAAAAATTTCTATGACTCAAATCGAAAAAGTAGTCAAGGAGTGATTTTGAGAGGGACTTCCGCTATCCAATGCAAAAAAAAAAAAAAAAAAAAAAAAAAAAAAAAAAAAATTGAAAATTTCAAAATGCGAAAGAGTTATTAGAAAAATGCCTCCCCACAGGAATAGCATTAGCTCAGCAGTGTCTTCGCGGGCAGGGACAAGGGCCTTAAAGATCCTGTTGAAAGTAGAATTTTTTTGATTCGGTTTAAAGTATCAAATTGGAGTATTTTAATAAAGCAGAATACGTTATTTTATATTACATATTTTAAGTTTTAAAATAAGTCGGCTATTAATAAATTGGAGAAATTTTCTTTGTAAATATGCTTTGCGAAGGAGGGGAAAGGGGTACCTTCAAAATCCACGTTTGCCTCGGGAAAAAAAGACTGGTTTTGGCCCTGTTCACATTTAATAATTTGTAGATCTTCCTCGAGAGGCAATTACAGCTGCGACTCTCCTGGGCATGCTCTCAACTAGTCCTTGTATTACATTTAATGGTATTTTATTCCACTCTGTTTGCACAAGGCAGGTAAGCTCTTTTACTGATTTTGGGCGTGTGTCACACGCCTTAATTCGACGATCCAACTCGTCCCAGAGGTTCTCTATTGGGTTCAGGTCTGGGCTCTGGCCAGGCCACTCGAGTCGATGCACTCCATTATCAGCATACCAATCCATGCTGGACCTCGCTACATGGCAGCTTGCGTTGTCATCCTGAAAATAACATGGGTCCAATCCATAGTATTGCCACAACGTAGGAAGTACACTGTTGTCCAGTATATTACAGTAGGCATCGGCATTGAGCTTACCATGAATTGGGACCAAGGGTCCTAGTCCGAACCAGGAAAAACAACCCCAGAACATAATTCCCCCTCCGCCAAATTTAACTGTGGGCACAATACATTCTGGTAGGAGGCGTTCTCCAGGCAGACGCCAGACCCAGACCCTACCATCAGAACGGTAGAGGGTGAACCTTGATTCATCACTCCAGAGAACCTGTTTCCATTGCTGTACAGTCCATTGCTGGCGTGTTTTGCACCAACTTAACCGAGCTGCGCGGTTGGACTTGGTGATTAAAGGCTTATGAGCGGCAGCACGGCCATAAAAATTAAGCAGATGAGCTTCCTTACGGATGGTATTCATGGAAACAACACATCCTGAAGCTTGTTGAAATCCTTGGCGTATGTGTAACATTGGTTGGTTGCGGTTCTTCCGAATTTCTCTAGACAGAACCCGTCGGTCTCTATCTCCCAGTTTCGTCGGTCTGCCTACTCTGGCCACATTCTGACAATCACCATTCAGCTTCCATTTTCTAATCACATAAGCCATAGTCGTTTTGGGGTAATTAAGCTCGCTAGATATGTCGATAAAGATCGGCCATTTCGGTGGTACCCGATGATCACACCTTTCTCAAAATCAGACATCTCTGTTCTTCTTGGCATCATGCATGCGATTGATGTCAGTGTTGTTTTCGACACCACATTTAACAGTGGAGAACTTGACGTATTTCAGGATCGCAGATATCGGCATTTGCATAAGAGCCATTATCAATTATGTATCAATGGGTAGATTTGACACAAATGCTTCGATTTTTTATAATTATTTTTATCCTGAAATAGGTTCGTTCTGGTAATTATGTAAGAAAAGAAGTAAATCACCAGTAAAAAACGTAAATGGAGATTTGGCAATTTGCGTAAAATCTGACGTCATTCAACTGCTTTAAGAGACCAATTGAAAATCAGTTCACTCCTATCCACAACAACTTTCTGAATTTCCATGAAATTAGATCGGATTTTTTTATGGGTAGCTCCATAGAGTTGAATATTAAATTATGTAAAATGATAAATTTTATCTTTCACGCATACGCTGATTAAAAAATATTTCATACAAATACTCATATTTTAGAAAACTTTTAATAAGGTACCCTGGGGTAATAATGCCAGGCGGGGTAATAACGCCAAGTGCTTATATTTTGCATAATTATGAAATAATCAGGTAAATGACACCCATGTGCTCTGCGCAGATGTGTTTTGAGTCATATAAATCGCAAAAAACAGCTTCAAGTTAATTTGTTTCATTTTTAGGTCTTATTGTTTTTACAAACAACTAAAATTAACGCTTGATCGAAAATTTGCGAGATACGTTTTGTGATGTGAAGACTATCTTTTTATCCGGAAATACTTTGTTAATTACATAAATTTGTAGTGCATTTCATGTACTTTTAAAATGTTGTTGAAGATTTTGGATATCTTCTCGAGATAATTTGTAATTTAAAATGTACTGCGCAATAACTATACCGGGGTAATAACGCCAATCCTATATTTTAGTACCCCAGTTGATTCCCTACAGTGGCCGAGCTACATCCTAAATACTGATTCAAATAAACACAGTTAAAACTGTCCAATGTTTCTCATATTTCTATTTAAGCGGTCCTTTTTAAGCAAAAAGAAGCTCACGGTCTGATATTCTTTTGCCTCATCTCCTCCTCCCACACCACACCTTTATTTTTCTTACACTTTCACAAAAAATTGAACATTTTCAATTGCTTAGAATACAATTTGTCAATTTCTAAGTTTGTAGAGTTTGTATTTTTAGAATTGGGCTATCTACATGCAATTATTCCATGTTATTTCATAGTTTTGTTTGCATGGCGTTATTACCCATATAGGTGGGTAATAATGCCAAATAGCATTGGTCAAGAAAAAACGCCATTACATTTTATGAATACATATCTGTTAAATTATTTTATTTTATATAGATGCTGTATCAGATAGTATATTTGTTTGAAAAATACAATCTAAAACTAAGCCGTGAAAATTGGTAGAACCTTAACGTGGCGTTATTATCCCAGGGTACCTTATATTTATATTTCAATAGCACCTTATTCTTTCTACTACATTTTGCGAATTTTTCTGAATGTGGCTTTATATTTGGTTGAAAATATTGCATGACATAGAACATTTTAGAAATTATTTAATATATTTATATTTCAATGAATTTTGGTGAACTCCCCCCCCCTCCTCCCTTTTCTTCTTTGCAAAGCATCTGCAAAAGTATTTGCAAAGAAAAATTTTCTAATTTATTAATAGCCGACTTATTTTAAAACTTAAAATATGTAATATTGATTAAAGTAGTCTGCTTTGTTTAAAAAAAAATGATACCTTAAAATCGTGAAACCGAATCAAAACGAAAAAAAAAAATCTGCTTTATGCGGGATCTTTATGCCATCATCATTAGATTCTTCTATGCTTTGGTATAGGAGAAATGCTTTGAATGGGACGATTTTGACAATATCATGCTAAACATAGACATGGAAAAAATCGCCAAACAAAATGTACATTTGGGACGCTTTCATCGTAGTGCCGGGGGCACATGCCCTTTTCCCTCAACCCTCTCTTAGTTTTGGCCCTGAATGTGAATAAAGCTCTTTTTCTTTTCTATCACAATTGTCAAGTACTTATTAGCAGCAATATTGTATTAGATATTGTATTAATTCAATACTAGTTTTTTTTTAAAGTCAGTTATTAAAAAATGTCAATTTGTGGAGAATCCCTTAAGATTCAGCCGTTTTTAGAGAGCAGAGTAAAAACATCTCACTAAAATAATGATATCTTTTTGAATTTTCACGATATTTGATTGGATTTTTTTTATAAGTCACTCCATAGAATTGACTATTAAATGATGTAAAAAAATGTTTTTCTAGTTCGCGCATGCGCAGATAAAAATTATTTTATACAACTACTCATATTTCATAAAATATTTAATATATTTATATTCCAATTGCGCTACATTTTTTCTACTGCATTTTGCCAATTTTTCTGAAATTTGCGTTAAACTTGGTCAAAAACCCAGCATGATATAAACAAAAAACATACCAGAATTTTTTGAATTTTTCAAAAAAATCGCTCTGTCGCCATAAATATACATGCTAGTCTCACAAAAATTAGTGTACATATTCTACTGTATTCATATATTTGTATTCTAAAGCGATAAGTCGTTGCGTGCATTTTCATGTACAGGGCGATCCCAAATATTTCTATTATTCTTTGTTTTTTTGCCGGCCCCCTAATTACCCGCTTAACAAATGAATGTAAATAAATATAAAGTGAAACATAATCTTTATATTTCTGAAGTTCCAGAAGAATCCGACCAGTATATTTTTAAATATTTGACAAAATGTCAAAAACTGAAAGTGTACAAATACTTTTTGGTAGATAGTGTATGAGGACCCCAGAAGCCAAGCGGTATAAGTGACAAAATTGAAAAAAATTAAGTTAAGTGCACAGGGTATCTGGAAATATGCTTTTTTCATTTCAGGTAAAGAAATATAGGTCATTTTCTGATTATTTGGGGAGTTACAGAGATAAACCACTTTTTTCGTAAAACAAACAATATTGATAATTATACATTTAAACAATTATACATTTAAAGAAAATTGTACTCTATTTTTTTAACAGTTTTTGAAATGAGAGTTCAAAGATTAGAATGCAACAAGCAGATGTTTCCTATTTCAATTTAGTCAATTGTTATTAATGTTCCAATTTAACATCAATTATCTTTAAACTCAATTTACTCCAAATCGACATTTTGTCACTTGTACCCCTTGGCTTCTGGGCTCCTCATATATAAATTCTATTAGAGATTGTGATATGGGTATGGAAAGCGTATATAAAATTATCGATTTTGTATAACCAATTATTTATAATTGTAAAGGGAGTCTTAATGAATTGAAATCTGCTTCAATTAAGCTGATTCTTGTGGCCAACATTCAAAATTTATAAAAAAAAAAATTAAATTGAGGATTTTTTTAATAATGTTTGCAGCTATGTATTTTTATTACATAAATATATTTTACTTCTTTTATAACTTTTACTTAACTTATTTACTACTTATAAATATCTTTTACAAGCAGCATGTCTAAGTTTTGCAACATTCGCACAAGAAGAAAAGAATGTATACAATAAACTTGCTCTGAAAAATACTTGTATAGTACTGATTTTTAAAATATACTGAACTCGACCCTTTAATTTTATTTATAATTAGAGAAATGTTTGGAATACTTGACAGAATGTAATCTATTCTTCTAGATTGCCATAGAACTGGAAATTTCAAATATGCATCACAGGATGGAAATTTATGTATGTCATGCAATAATTTTGTAAGAAACTACTTTGTGTAAACAATTTTTGAAAATGAAAAGAGAAATAACCTGTTCTCATCTCGTTGCTTTACAGTTGACATATTTGATGTTTCGATTTAAATTTCCTACATTTACATAAACTTGTTTTCAAAGTATATTAGAAAAGAAACTCGATTATGCACGGTTCGATAGATTCAAGAAAGAACATTTTAAAAATTCAGAAACTTTATAAGTGTATGAAGATTTTGCATATCAGAGAAGATGCAGATATTATAAATTCGAAATTTTAAAACAAAGAACTTCGAATATATCCCATTGAAATTTAAAGAAGGTATACAAATTGAAAATGACGGAGTAATACATGAGTAAATGTATGAATGACGTCGTGTCTATTAATGATAGTTATACTACTAGTTTATTTGTTCTACATATTTTATTCTACAAATTTATTATCGAATGTACTTTCGGAAAAATATACAATACATGAGACAATTTGCATGTCATGTTAATAAAAGATAGTGAATTCGATTTGATACAGTAAAATTTTTATTATGGCGTTTTATTAAGAAAAATATTAGACCGTATGTGATTTTAAAGTTATTTCTTCTTTTAACCCTTTAACGTTCATTGGTTTCGCCACGAAACCACAAAATTTTAATTCCGATACGCAACACTGACATCGGTATTTTTATCTAAAAATATCCCTTTTATTTTGTATGTGAAAAATCACGTTTTCTTACTTAGAAATATATTTGTTCTTTATTATCGGTGTCAATCATTTATTTCGATAGCTTAGCAATGAAAATGCTATGATCGTTAAAGGGTCCATGAATGAAAAATTTATAATTAAAGTATGTTATTTTTTAATAAACAATTTATATTACAGAGAAAGGTGTTACAAAATACAATTAAAACAAATAGCTTTCACATGTTTCGGATCCAATTCTGGTAATAACTATAATCATTATAAAAAAAATCGTCGCTCGGTCAGTACAAATGACACGCAAACAAAACCTGTGTGATTTACAACAGGAGCTCGTGGTTTTGTTTACATCCCACTGCCACGCGTCATTTGTATTGATAGTGAAACAATTTGTATTTTTATTGTACAGTGAAACTCCGTTATAGCGAACCCGGTTTATAACGAAACCCTGGATATAACGAACGAAAATCTTGGTTCCGCCGTTTTCCTATTGTATTTAATGCTATTTTATCCTTTTATAGCGAACCTTCGGAATCTTAAGAATCGGTTATAACGAATTTTTTTACTAGTCGACCATAATTTTTTTTTCTCTTTTTACTTTTCAGCTGATGTGAAAAAAATGTTTTCGACTCTAATTTTATAAGAAAATGCATGCCGGCTAGTAAAACATGATGTAAATTAACGATAAGTATTTTTATTAAGGAGTAGTAAGACCTGAATTCTTTCTCTTTTATGGTAGCCATTCTACAGGTGTGATCACGCCCAGCCGACAGTTATTTTCTATTACTCCTGTCATAGAAATTCAGTAACGCATTTAACTTATTTAAATGATGTATTTAAGAATAATTCGAGATATGGTAGCATTGAAAAAAGTCTTCTTTGAAGCAAGAAAAAGTCAAAAGTTTTTCTCCTTAAATTATACTTTCTGGAGTTCACAAGATGATGAAGAAAGGAAAATTTAAATGATAAAAAAATAAACAAAAATAAAATTAAAACGATTTTTAACGCGCCAACAATTAGTGTTATTCATCCTAAGCCTGGATAAAGTGTAAAGATTTTTGTATAATCAAGATCATTCCTTAAATTTTTTGCTCATTTATCCTAACATTTATCCGAACTATGGCTAGTGTCGAATGTTTAGATAGCCGGTGCTTTATTGTATTTATATTTGTCTTCCTTTTTAGTTAAGTTATTTAGCACTGTGCCAGTTTAAGTAATCAATTTTAGTCGATTTAATTCATTAATGATCTTATGTAATATAATTTACGTTTTTTTCTTAATAAATCATTATTAAACATATAGGTACCATGTAATTATATACATATTTTCTAAATTCTAACATTTTTTAACTGTTTGGATATAGCGAACAAAAACTTCGGTCCCTTGAAGTTCGTTATAAAGGGGTTCGACTGTATTATGATTATGATTCGTATCAGAGTTGGAACCGAAACATGTGAATATTGTGTGTTTTTAATATTTTTAACACGTCTCTTAAGTAATATAAATTGCTCATTAGAATTTATAAAAAAGGTGAAGTTGTTAAAATCTTAATAAATCTTATGGATTTAATAGATTTTTTGTAAAGCATGCTATCTTTTTGAACAATATAGGGAATATATTTTGTTTACTTATGAAACCATTGATAACAATGCATTAAAAATTATTATTATTATTATTATTAATTCAATCGAACATATTCAAACAACCCCATCATATTACGAGACTCGAAAAAATAATTTTAGAATACAAAAGATCGTAATTCCAAATTTGTTCTACATATTTTTCAAACAAACTACGTAAAAGTTGCCTTTCGTTCAGATTTTAGGAAAAAAACACTTTTTTTGCTTTAACAAGTCCAGGGGCGCCGTTTGATGTCTGCAAATACTTATTATTAATGCTCAAACTAACGAATGACACAAGTTAGTTTTTAGTACTGTGATGATCTCATAATATGAATTAAGAAAAGTTTTTTTGATTAATTTAAAATAAATCCGTAAATTGCTAAGCGAATTAATTATTTGAACATCTTTCGAGCAGAAATGCCTTGCCCCTAAAAAAGTTAACTGAGCTGTAAATCAATCCTAATAATATTCGTGTAATAAAATTGCATTCTGTGTTTTTTCAAGTATTAAAGCTGAGTAATAAAAAGAAATTTTGTGTGTTACTCAAAATAGTTACAGTCAATCCGTGTAACTATCAGTGACCTACCTGAGTAACTTCGATCAAGAGAGCAAAAAGATTATATCTGCTATATCACTTGAGTTAACCCTTTCCGGCGCAGTGCTACCACTCCGGCAATACCTAATTTTAATTCCAAACCTACAAACGGCACCAATATTATTTTAGTAAAATTTTACTTTTACAATGACAGCTTAAATCAGGGAATTCTTAATTTCTAAAAAAGTCTTTTGTAAATTCCAGTGTCAGTCAACAATTTCTCATTTTACGAATAGAATCGCTCTGCGCCGGAAAGAGTTAATGGTAAAGTTTTGGTCTAAAAATATTTGTAGCAGAACTAGTGTGAGTTTGGCTGTACATTGCAAATAGTTCGTCAAAATTCCATCGTGGCAGAATGATCAAAGTTTCGTAAAAATGCAGCAAAATTACCCTGATTGACTGTACTAAAAATCTTTATTTAACGTAAAGAAAATAATTTAAAAAATACGTAGCAAATATCCATAAATGTTTCTATCGCAATTATTTTATCATAACTATATATTTGTGATCTAGGCAACAAAGTATACAATACCTTGCGATATATTTGTCGTAACTCAGGTGTCGAAATATTCACAATTAAATAAACTTCACTTTAGTACTTTAGAAAGAAAATCGATATTCTGACTGATTTTGAGTCCTCTTGTCTTCATAAAATAATGAAAAAGAAACTAAGCGCTTCTTTACAAAATGATACGTAATTTAAAATGCCATTAGTGTATTTAATATAGAACTTAATAAAAAATGAAGTTATCTGTTTAAAGTGGTGCAGTGTAGCAATTCAATTGCGAAATAAATTGTCGAAATATTTTAAGCACATTGTGTATTATCTCTCGAAGCATGATCCACCTCGTCTGTGTTCAGGTGCAGAAAATTGTCATCAGCCATATAATTCAAAATTTTATAATTAGGTCAGTCTTAATAGTATTAGAATGGATTGTTATTTTTGTTTGTCTCACTAGTGTAAAAAGAAATTTAAATTAAAAATCACATATGAGAAGGGGGACCGTATAAAAATGTTAATTTCTATTTTTAAGGAATAATTTAAGAATCTTTTCGTAATTTTTTAATCAACAAAACGATGTTTAAAATAATTGTTTATCTCATTTAAAATATTTTTGTAATTGGACTACATATCTATAACTAATTTTTTTGAAGTTAACTGTTGTACACCGTTGAATGTAGACACCCTGTATATTGTCGTTTTTTCCATTGAGAATACTTTATGTGAATTCTTCAGACTACTAATCTGATAAATTTGTGGTTTACTAGAAACTGACTATTAAAAAAAGAAAGACAAAAAAAAAAAAAAAAAAAAAAAAAAAGACAAAAACGGAATAAAAAGCAGAATATTGTTTTGCATTAAAAGTTTGTTTAACAGAATGAAATATGTAGAAAAAAAAAATTGTCAGATTATTACGTTAGATTGAGAAATCAAAAAAAAAAATATTATATAAAAAGAAAAACTATCTATTTCATTTTTTGAAACAGAAAAAGAATGTTTAAAGCATTGAATGAAGCGTAAGTACTTTGTCAATAAACAAGACATAAAGAAAAAAATTCTTTTTGCAGTAAATTTTATGTAAAGATTTACTTTCAGAATTTTTTTTTCATTTTTTAAAGATAAAAGATGTGGTGCATATTCCAAAACCATAAGAATTTTTATTTTCTGTGATATTATTTTAACTGAAAATCATTGAAAAACTAAACCATTGAAATAAATTTCGGAATGAAAAGAAAAAGTTTCAGTTACTTTTGCAAAAATAATTCGGGAAAAATCATAGAAAGAAATAAAAATTAAATATGTAGTAAGTAAAATCGTCTACAGTGTTTTATTTTCTTTCTTTTTTTTATCTTTCCATTATGTATTATACCATTTCATATTTATTTATTTATTTTTTCTTATATTAATATGTATTCGTTTAATGGAGAATCAATAACTAAAAGCTACATGTTAAATAAAAGTAAAAGAAATAAATTATTAGAAAAAACAAAACCGAATACGTTAAACAATTGAAACAAAATCTCAAATGGAATTCTTTAAAAATTTGAAAATTGAATCTGCCCATAAAAAAATTCTGGTAAATGAGTATATTTTAAAAGTCGGTTGTATTTAACCGCTTGAGAGGCGGTGGACTATGTTTTATTAGTAAAAAACTTAGTTTATGTCAAATCTACGAAATCTATTCAATATATTTCGCCTTATCCCCCTGTATCTTAGCAACCCTCTTACTTGTTTTATGCAGTAAAAAATTTGCAATACATATAAAATTAACTAATATATGCAAAATGTATACAAAACATGATTTTTAAAAATGTGTATATTTAAATAAAAGTAGCTCATAAAATAATGCATTCAAGCTTAAAACCTATATTTCGTTTCATAATTTACCAATAGATAAGCAGAACTTTGTAAAACAATTTCAATATTTTAAAAACTTTATTTAAATTTCAGTAGACGTAATGTTTCTCGTAAACACAAATTTTCCAGGAAATGCGAATTAAGATATACACAAAAATATCTGTCAAGTTTACAATTTTAAAATCAACCTTATCGGTAGGTGTTTATATTATATATTACACATTTGTGTATTTTAATGTGCAGATGTATTCTTTACCTTTATGTGGCTGTTTAAATTGTCACTTGAGATTTCAAAAAGTTCAATTCCAGATTACACTTTTGGGCTATATCTTTGTTTTCTTTATGGTCGCTTCCAAGAATTAACACCTGGCGATTACGATCTTCATGAAACATTCGTTTTGACGTTCTTGGCAAAGATGGAGGGGGTTAAGAATTGACTGTGGAACACCCTATACACAGCTTCCAACATCTTCTGCTTTTTTGGATCGGAAAAATTGTAATGAAAATTTTACCATTTCAAATTGCCGTAATCAGCCGTTAAATAATCCAAAAATTTCTATTTTTTTCCGTGGGCTAATTCCATGGGTTCTGTAGTGTAAGTCACATAACTTATTAATTGCTATGCTTGTCAGACATCGTTATTTTCGAAAAGTCTGCGTGGCCTTATTCAATTAATGAGAATGTGCCAATAAAATTAATTAAATTTGTTTTGTTCTATAATACTGGTAGCCAAAAATCGTAGCCTGCGACTTACACTACAAGTACTCATAGAAATAGCCCCGTGCCAAAAAATCGGAAGAGTTGGCAGCTATGTCTATGGTCCGATATGAGGCTCACTTTTACATGCGAGGAACAGAGAATACAGAAAACTATCGTATCTGGCTACTCAGAGTCGTCACCATATCCAACAACTACCCCTGCATTCTCCACATATTATTGTTTGGATCATTGTGACCTCATTGACTAGGGCCTTTTTCTTTGAGAAAAACATTCCTCAGGACCAAAAACCTGTTCCGTAACTGTAGCACGCTATCGGGACATGTTGCAAAGTGTGGTCATTCCAGAGGTGCAGCAGCTTGGGTGCCTCGCTACAACAATATTCCGAAAAGATGATGTGCCACCTCACATTGGACGTGAAGTGCAAAAATTGCTGCGATGCTATTTTACGGAGGATGGCACTATCAGCCTTGCATTTCTTACAAAATGACCTCCTTGTTCACCTGACTTGTGGTTTTTGCCTTTGGGGTTACCTCAAAGATAAAATTTATCGTGCAAACAGGAAATATGGCTGATTTGAAGAAACAGATCCTATTCCAAGTACGCAACATCGGTCGGGATCTGTTACACGCCGCTGCTGTGGATCATGCGGTGACAGGGTAACACGTTTTGGCGCTGAAGCAAAATTGGCATATTGATTCCGACCTGTAAAAATTTACTGCTCTTTGTGTTACAACGCATGTGTCTTTCGACTGTGCTTTCGCTAACAGTATTTCAGAATCGTCAGTTTGTGTGTAGAAAAATGTAATTATAAAATTAATTACTGACTCCTCGTATTCTATTCTTTATTGGTTGCGTAATATTAAAGTGTGTTAAAATCGATGAAAAATGGCCCAAATCTCGAGCGCTAATTTTTTTTAAATATTGTTTGACTAATAAGAATACTAATAAAATTAATCGTAGCATATACTAATAAAATCCAACCGAATAACACTATTAAAAGTTATTGGTGGAAGTAAGCCAATTGTCACCAGTCCTTTGTCATGTGATATTTTTCTTATCTTAAACACATCGCAGCACCTTATAATCCCCTGGTGGCCCTTATTTGAACTTTTTTTTTTTTTTTTTTTTTTTTTTTTTTTTGTACCAATTAATTTTCTATGCTCTGATATGTACATCTTCCAAATATGAAGACGTTACATCCATTGCTTCTCTGGCCAGGGCGTCGCAAACAGGAATACTTTAATTTTAACCACCCTGTATATATATTAATATCGCAAAAGCTACTGGAAGTTCCAAGAAGTATGTGAACATTGTACGCATTTTTTGGCAACAATTGTGTGTAATCAGGAATATCTACTAATTGCTACATCATTTGAAGGATATGTTTAGGGTCTTGTATGTTTACCCTATTCTTCTTATTTTATTCTTTTTCTAATGATTTTTTAAGGTTTATCCACTTTATTACATTTTATGTGTGTTGGTAACCCCAAATTTGTATTATTTTGCTTTTTCATGGTTGATACGAAGATGGAACCACACACTGTATTTGTAGTTCCAAAATATTGTCTGGTGAATCTACTTTGATTCAACAAAGTTGGATGATATTCCTTTTCAATTCTTTTTTCTTGTTTTAATGATGTGTACTGTGTTTTAATAAATGATTTTGTATGCATATATATATATTCATTTTATGTTAATTTTTTTCTTTCTTTTTTTCTAGGTGAGTGATATTAAATAACAATGTGGTGTGTAGGTTAGAAGTAAGTAATGTCATCTTCTCATAAAAAAAATACTTTTAATTATTCTTTTTTATGAAATGTATTTTGCTTATTTGTGGTAAACGTTAGATCTATCTATCTATCTATCTATCTATCTATCTATATATATATATATATAATAAAATTTCTGAAATAAAGTATGTTTATTTTACTAAAATAGTTACTCAATAAATCATTTGTAATTTATAAAATAAAGTTGCTACTCACTGATGTCTAACACATACATTTAAAAGAGGAAAAAAAAAACCTTTTTTATTATTAATTATATGTTACAAATGATGATTAATTTTATTAGAAGAAGTTATTACTGTAAAAATTCTTATAAAATCATTTTTTATTTTTGATTGTAATAGAAATCTTTTTCTATAATTTATTTGCACATTGATATATCTGCTTATCATGAGATAATTTACACTTTTTTTCATATTACTGTATTGAGACAGGTATGGAACGTATGAAAAATATGGCATAAAATATCTCTTCTTTTATTATTCTAATATTCGCATTCTTATGCTATTAGTAGCTTTGAAGATAAATTTTCAAAACATAGTAATGACAAGAAAAATATAAATATTATGAAAAAGTATCATTTCACTGCATTAAGGGAACACTTTATTTTTGCTCCTCTACAAGCCCGGGATTCTACTCTGGTTTCAGAAACGTTCATTGAATATTCTATGCCTGTATAATTAATAAAATATCTATAAAGTTTAGCAAGGTTGAAATCTCTTTTTAGACAGATCACAATAAACATGTTATTTATGAAAGAAATCCAGTAATTCTAATTGAAAAAAAAAGAAGAGAAAAGAAAAAGAAAAAAAAAGAAAAAAATATTGACATATTTTTCAAAGAAAATGCCGCACATTATTTCTCTTATGAAAATATTTTAGTTGGTAAAACTCACTAAATTGATTCTATTACAAATTACCTTA
The DNA here is from genome assembly GCA_964019185.1 of Maratus speculifer. Lineage (NCBI taxonomy): Eukaryota > Metazoa > Arthropoda > Arachnida > Araneae > Salticidae > Maratus > Maratus speculifer. Next base: position 238,112,924 of record OZ025300.1, read on the forward strand.
TTCGATATAATTATGGTTTGTTTATGTCATATCCATATATATATTATGCGATTAATGCTCTGATTGAAATTCTGTTAAATCTTTTAAAAAAATTAATAACAGTAAACTATTTTATTAAAGTATCTTGTGGGAAAAATGTGGCTTGGAACTAATTAGTTATTAAAATATACTAACACATAGCTTTAATGTAAATTCCAAAGCTCTTATTTTTTAAATTTATTTTTTTGTGTCAATTATATAGTATTTAACTGACAAAGTAAAAACAAAAATGTCCTTTACGTTAAAATATCGTTTTAAAAACCCATTAACGTCATTAACATTGCATTAGTATTTAGAGAGTTCGATTTCCTTTTAGATTTTACGAAATCAATTTATTTACTGTAATAAAAAAAATAGCGAAAAAGGTTAAAAATCAAGTTAACCCGCGAGTAGTCGCGACTTTTTTCACAACGTCATTAGTCGCGCTCGGTCTTTTCGCCGCTGGCCCCCCCGCATACCAAATATGTAAAATAAGAAATATTTTTCATCTAATATGCGAAAATAACATTACAAAGAAGATATAAATTCGCAGTTTTCTTAAATTATGCATTTTATTCATGAGATCTGGAGTCATTGGAAAAAGTAAAAATAAACTCACATTAGTGAATTTTACGTAGACTTTTTCGCCAATTTCAACTTTGTTTCAAAAAATGTACCTGAAATAAAAACAGAGGTGTCCTGTTACTTCACTAAGGTATTCGAGAAAGCTTCAAAGTCAGCTACGTGGTAGATCTCCGTTGTATTTGTAATGTAATATAAGTTAGGAGAAGATAAGTTATACGGGCGGCGAAAAGACCGACACGCGACTACTGACGGGTTAATTCAGTTTTTCTTTAAATTGATGTCTACTTGAATGTAACTGGATAAAGGAAAACACTTTTCTTGTACTGAGAGTAGTTATGTATATTTTTAAAAATATTATAGAACTAATTTTAAACACCTTCTTACTTGTAATTTGAAAATTGAGATAATAAAACCTTTTATTCGTGAAATGCTGTTCAAATTCAATAATAATAATAATAAGAGGAATTTAAAAAACAAAAAAAAGTAAGTATGATATGTCTTCAAGTTTGACATGGTGAAAAGTAAACAGGATTCATATGCTCTTATAAATAGGATGCACAATTCATTCTATTAATTAGGATAATCTTTGATATTGTTTAAAATGTTATATACCAGTGATGCACAACCTTTTTACCAAAAAATCGTTTCCACCAGAATATTTGAAAAGTGTAGTTTCTTTTATTGAACGGCAAATTTTCTGTCTTTACTATAAGGAAAATTATTCTGCATAAAAATAGTGGTATCATTTTGGCCCGCGGGCCAGAGGTTGTGCACCCCTGTATACTGATAAGATATAAAGTTAAAATTAATATTTTTTTTTATTCTTTAGCATTTTAACTATTTTAATTAGAAAAATTGTCTGTACTCATTTACGGAATACTTTATTAAAAATATATAGCCTCCAAGATTTAAAATCTTCAGTTAGCACTGAAACAGGTCTGCCAACGGGTGAATATTTTTTAATTCTACTTCGCACCTTTTTTTCCAAACAAAAATCGTTTGCATACTTTTTTTTTCCTGCAAAGGAAATGTACCACAAAATTTTATTGTTTATTTGTTATTATTCTAATAGTGACAGAAATTAAAATTAGTCGATAGGATCATTCCTGATAAAACCACCATGAGGGGTAGTTTTGATACATACCATATGAATACTACTTGAACCAAAAATTACTTAATAACGAAAATTTTAAAAGATAGAAAATAAATGAAAGAAATTGAAAGAACGTTAAATAAATAAGTTAAACCGTTCGCAATAAAAAATCTGATGCAAAATTAGTTTATAAAAATTTAATAAAATTTCTTGCTTTAACCCCTTGGGGACGAGCGATATGTATCGGTGCCGAAAAAAAAAAAAAAGGCTTAAGAATCCTTGTTTATCTCTATCGGTAAAATTTTACTGTAAAATTTGCCTTATTTAATCGGAGCATTTTCAGGGATGATATTTCCGCTTTTTTGCACACCAGTATAATCGTAGAGAAAATATTGGCCTGATAAATCGCAAAAATGTTCCGATTAAATAATATAGCATTTTCTCTAAAATTTTACTGGTATTCAAAAAAGCGGAAATCTCATCCCTACATTTTCTCGATTTAATAGGGCACAAATTTCTCTTTTTAAAAACCGGTGACAAAACATAAAAAAATTTCGTAAATTGCTCCCGTCGCGAAGGGGTTAAACTTATCCGGTGCGGAGTAAATCTCTTTGAAGTAATTACCTTACGCCTTAATTCATAAACGAATTCATTAGCGATACGAACTTGCTTATTCCCAAGTACTATATAAAAGGAAAATTTATATAAATATTCTGGGTGATAGAAAAATAAAAAAAATGTGTCCTTTTTTAAGGAACCGTCAAAGGGTTAAAGTGTTAAATTTGTTTTTAAATATATACTAGTATAAACGAGTCTCACAAATACCGCCATGCACAGTTATATGGTATTGCATAAAAAAAAATGATTAACCAAAACTTCTTATAAAACTAGTTATAACATTCCAAATGTAATTGTGTGGGAATTATTAGACTATGACCGCACTAATTTAAAGGCTTTAACACTAAAACAGCCGGGTATTTTACTAAAGTTTTATAAAAAGTGTCTCGCACCACAATTTTAATTTTAAACTATTTAACTTGTTTAATTAGTCTATTTTTGTGCTGCACGTATTTAACATATCTTATGAAGAAAATTCTGGTTCGAATTCACTATTATTCTGGCAGGGGTCATTTTGACCCCTATTTGCGGTTCTAGTGTTAATATGCCCTTTTAGATGATGACAAAGAATGACATTTCTTTACTATTGTACGATACTTAAAATTTGTTTTGTTCTTGCTTGTTTCAAATATATATAATATATATATATATTATATATATATATAATATATATATATAATATAATATATATATATTCACATATATATATATATATTATTTGTCTGCTATTTAAAGGAATTTCTATAATTTCTTAAATTTAAATAACTGTTAAGAGGTACTTTTCTATGTGTTTTTCCTCAATTTTTTTCGTGTATTTATTAAAAAAAAATAGTGAATTTACATTTTTCTTTTTCTCATTGTTATATTTAAACTTTTAAATAATAAAATTCGAAAAATCTACATTACAAACAGCTAATTTTTATTTTTTAAGGTAATAAATATCGCATCAATATTTATAAATATAATATTAGCATTAATTTGATTATCTAAAAAACTACAGAAGAGAAAATTATATACCTTTGAGATTCCAGTAATCCATTTGCGATTATGGAAAAAGTAAATAAAAACAAACTTAAATTTTATGGTGTGTTTTTTTTATTTCCTAATTTTATTAATGAAGTATGACAAAGATTATTTTTTTCTGAATTGATCGCATTTTTGTTTCAAAATATATAATAATAGTATAAATAGTAACAATGTTTTTGAATGATAAAATACCTGTAAATAATTTTGCAATTTTTTAAAGTTATTTTTAATTACTTTATAAATAAAAAATGCATTCAATACATTCTTGTATGGATGTTCATTAGAAAATTATTTCCACAAAATAAAATACACTCTTTTGATTTAAAAACAATTCATAAGTTCAGGATATCTAAGGTAAAGCTGCCATATGTGACTACCCTAATAGCATGCATGGTCACAGTGACGTCACTGTGATTCACTTTGGTCACATCACATCTGTGACCAAAATGCCACCACTCAGTGATGTCACATTATGACTTAGATGTGACTTTCTTAAAAATCTTTAGAAATTTATAAATATCCTTCAAAACATATCATTTACTTTAAAAAACATGTTTCTGGCTTTTTATGTCTCGTCGCTTTTGTCACAGTTTCGTCACAATGTTAATGTCAAATTAGTCACAAATGACACATTTTTCATAAATTTATCACATTGTGACCACTTTGTGAAACGTCACAAAACAGCTCTAAAACGGCCATAACGACTTCACATTTTAGTCACTGTGACTTCACATCGACGTCACGTGACGTCACATCGACAATCGATGGTCACAAAGTCACAATGTGACTTCACAACGACGTTGCAGTGACGTCACCATGCTTTACGGTTATATTTATGTTCTGTTCTCGCTACTATTTTTTAAAGATACACATTTCAGTACATTTCTTTTACAAATGTCAAAAGATGTCAAAATGTCTTTTTTTTCTTTTTTTAAGTTTTAAGTGGTGTAAAATTAAATGATAGTTGCCTGTGGCAGCCTTTTTTATAGAGAATCTTCACTTAAATAAGGTGGCATTTCACAATTAGCATTTTCATAAAAATAGCGGTATATTTCCCGTGGGAAATAAATGGACCTGTACTAACTCTGCTTTAGCTTTATGCTTTTTTTTCGCTGTTATATACTATAGATCAGTCACCGTTTTCTCAATACTAGGACATAACATAGATTGCAGTTGCCGAAGGAGGACATTTTCTTTTCTTTCAGCTTATGCACAGTCTCTTGAATTTTGGTAACAAAATTTTTAAAAATAGTTTTCTATTTTTATATGAGATTAAACAAATCAAAGAAATCTTTTATAATATACTGGTATCTGTACATATTTTTTAAAAAATCCTATTACGATGGCCGCCATTTTCGTATCATCACCCAGGCCTTGAATTCAAAGGCAGTACATTGGTTTCAACTGACGTCATGCCCTAATAACCAATTTGACTACCTTTTGGACATTTTGTGTCTGCATTGTTTATTCCTGTTTTAATTCATTTTAATTAATTGAGCAGTAATATCAAATAAAAATACAATGATTTTGTTTATATTGTGTAACATAGGGGAGCACGTGGTCACGTGATAGAAACTGATCTATAGGATTGTTTTAATTTGCATAATTATTAAGGTTAATTAATTTCATTCAAATATAAAACAAATGAAAACAAATGTAACACTAACAATTTTGTTTGAATCCTCCGAAATCTATTTCGTTTGATTTAACAGCAAATATTTAGATATTTTAAATTACAAACAACCAGTTTTTTTTAAAGCTTTCGCGCTCTATGTCAAACGCAGCTTACGTCATACTCAACTTACGTAATGTATTGAGTTGTTCGAAAAGTCGTGTCCATTTGTGATAATTAATTCGTACCGAAAAAGTCTATCGTTTAATTATTAGATATTGTTTCTGATCTCTAATGCCTAGTAATTAACCCCTTGGAAACGATCGACACGAATACGTGCCTCAAATCACAGAGTAGTAACAGAGCCTCAACTCGGCTTGAAAAGAGCGCCCTCAGTGGATCACTTAAAAACTAAACCATCGCGTTGGCGATTTTTATCCTCGTGATTTCTGTTTAACTGTAACCTTATTCTGCTTGGCGCGTCTTGCTGAATGCTGATTTGATTATCTTTGCACATGTGCTTATGCTATTTGATCTTAGATTTCCGCGCTTATATTGATTCGTACTTATTACTGTTATTATTCTTGAATTTTCAAGTTTAAATTATTAGATCGTTATGTTACGAAAAGACACATGCATTGTTTGCAAGACGAATACGACAAAGTTATTTCATAATTCTTTCATAAATTTCAAAACAAGAAGCAGCATGCCGTCGCTGTATTTTTTTCTTTTTTCCCTTATCATTTGTCGCCAAGGAAGCGATGTTTCGCCGAATTAGCAACCTCTCTTATGTTATGATCGTAGTTTCAGAGTGGTCCGCTCGTGTCGCTACTGTCTATGCGTAATCCCATGTTAAACAAGTTGCCATTACAGTGTATGAAAGTTGATTCTCTGTTCCGTACTCTGTGTCTCAAATAGGCTTAAGAATCTTTGTTTATCCCCACCAGTAAAATTTTACCGTAAAAGTAAGCTTTTTAATCGGAGCATTTTCTCGATTTAATAAACCACAAATTTCTGATTTTAAAAACCGGGTACAAAACATTAAAAATTTCGTAAAAGGCCCCCACTGAAAAGGCGTTCATGAGCAGAATGTTACTGTACGAATTGATTTAACTGAACGACATAATAATTTTGGTCATTTTCGAAAATGATGTACGCAGCACACTTTATGATTATGGATCGTTCTTTAATTAGGCATTACGATTTCTCACCATTAATATTTAATTCCTATTTTCACTTTAAAGTTGATGAATTTTCTATAACTAAAGTAAACGAAAATTACAAATTAATTTTTTGTTGTGTAAATTAGAAATTACTGAGGGGAAAAAAACAGTTGATGCATTTGCCAACAACACCAGAATGCATTGGATTAATTATTATTTATTAAATTGAAAAGAAGCAAAAAATCCCATTTTTTTTATCCAAAAGATTTTTACAATTCAAATTTATATTAGCATTAATTCTAACCGTTTCCGTATAGTACAGCTAAAACGAAATATCAATAAAAATGTTTTTCCCATAGAAAAGGTTAACGTAAAACAGTAAAAATAATAAATTAAAATAAGTTAAATAACTGTGGGTCCGTATATCTCCTAGAATTTTGTAGACCATAAACTTCATATATACCTGTATGTTCTCAAAGAAAATCTTTCATTAACCCCTTGAGGGGCGGTGGTATATATTGTATACCACCAACGATTAATGAAGATTTGCACCAGAAAAATGTCATTAAATTTCACTTTTCTAACTTTGGTGGAAAACAGTCGTGAAATTGCTTTTCCTCTTTTTGATATAAGTTTTTTACAAATTTCCGGTGGGAGTTCAGAATTACACGAACGCAATTGCTTGCCCCTCAAAGGGTTAACCCTTTCCGGCACACTGTGCCCGGTCTGGGATACCTAATTTTAATTCCAAACTTGCAAACGGCACCAGTAATATTTTAGTAAAATTTTGCTCTTATATTAAAAGCGTAAATTAATTAATTCAAGATATTTTAAAAATTCATTTCTGAATTCCCATGTCAGTCGATTATTTCTATTTTATTAACAGTTTTTGCCCGTGCCGGAAAAGGGTTAAAAGAAGGTAAAACTTTACCCGTTTAGACCTTTGTATTAGTCCCCGTTGAGCCCCCTCAATTTTCGATCACATGGAACACCCAACATGATTCCCAAAAACTACAATGACACCAATATTCTAGTATAAATATTTTCCATTTATTATATGTAAAGAAAATAGCTTTTTCTATGTTCAAATAAATTTTTACGTAAATAAAGTTGTCGATTATTTCTTTCAATATTTTCGCTACTGAAGTACTCTGGGTTTAATCTAAATTTCTTTTCTACATAAAATAAATAAAAAAATAATCTTATCTGTCCTGCAAAAACGACTGAGCCGTACGAACCCTGATAACTGCAAGCAAGAAATTCTCCTTTCTATTCATTGCCAAAGGAAACATGAATAAAATCAATTTAATCGATTTAAATGGAATCTAGGTAACGATTTTTTTTAATTCATCACAAACCTTATACTTTCAGAGTTATGAAGAAAAGCTATATTTAAATAATAATAATACATTGAATGCATTTAAAGAATAATATAAAATTTTAGGTGCAAAAAAGAAAAAATATATATATTTCTTCATACACATTTTTAGCTATTTACAATGCTTGTTTTTAATATTTCCAGTGAAATAAATATATAAATAAATGAATAATAATAATAATAATAAACGTCATTGACATATGTACAAACCAATTTTATTTTCTGTGGTTTCCTAAGTACATCACTCAAAAAATACAAGTTATGTTTATTATTAACCCTTAAATGCATAGGATAGAACGCATTCCAAAAAATGCTCAATTCAAAGAATCATAATTCATATCAGAAAAATGTAAATAGTAAATTTTTCTTTATTTAATTACAAATAGTCTGTCATTTAGTAAAGTGAAAATTGCTCTTTTAAATTTCTGGTGAGAATACGGGATATGTGAATGAACCCCCCAATCAATCGGGAACACTTATGGTATCGAAAATGATACAATATGCATTTAAGGGGAAGAAGCGTCAGAAAGACGACTTCCTTTCACGATTTTTTATGCATAAATTCACTATTCGTGTTATAGAAGATAAGACATTTATTTAAAAAAATCTTCTAATAAACTATTCTGGTGTCAAATTGATAAATATATATTCTTCATTTTTTTCACTAGATTAAAACTTACCACTATTTTTATAAGCATATTTTTATTTTATTTCTATTTACTATTTTTTTATATTTAATTTAATCCTTTGGATGAACAACCGGTATACATGTGCATGTTTCTCAGAATCCTTAATTATTCTCACCAGTAAAATTTTACAGTAAATTTGGCCCCACTTCAGCTGCGAGTTTACCCGATTCATTTAAGGTAAATTCAATGAAATTTTATGTCTGTCACACAGCTAAAATTCACCATGCGTGTTCGCCACCGTTTTTTTTTTTTCGAAAGTTTCGAAGTTTCCATCGCCTTATTCACCTGATTAAATATATTCGATAAAATAAGTCACATTTTCCGTTCTAAAATACTGGTAGCATACAATCGTTGTATGTGACAGACATGAAAAGTTTTCATGGAATTAGCCTTAACTAAGTATTTCTATTTTTAACCCCCTGACTGCCCGGCAAAAGGGTAAAATTGTAATGTTGTTTTCTCTGTAATTTATTAAAAATAATAAAAAAAAGATTTTTTTTCCAACCTGATTCAAAATATGTTATTATGTATAGGTGTATAATCTTTGAGAGTATTAATCCTAACTTAATTTTTCAAAACTGGGTTTTATTTGTAGAATTATATTAATTTAAATATTGCTTATGCTGCAGTGAAACTTGCAGGTTAGTGTGCGAAAAAATCAGCCAGCGGCAGTCAGGAGGTTAAAAAAAACGGTAATAAATGATTAAAAATTCTGTAAAAGACACTTGCCCCGTAGAGGTTGTGAGGGAGTGACCTTTCCATAAAGGCACTCTAGTGTTTCTGAGATCGTGACGTCAATAAGTTAACATGTGTAAGCGTAAAAGCGACATCTATCCTCTCTTTTACTTTAACTTTCTAGAGTGTGTGTGCTCATTCGGATTTTACAGTTAGCTTGCGGTTATTAGTAATATGTTAATGTGAAGTATCTCAGTTTCCAGCGTATAAAAGCTTGGGTTTGAGTGAATGGAGTGTGTCTCTGGCATTAGCCAGCAGCCAGCGAGTGAGGTTCTCTGCCATTAGACAAGCGAAGTGAATTAGTGTTCAGCGAAGTGCTAGCCGATTGAAAAGTAGCAACGAAGCCTCCAGTGAGTGGAAAGAAGTCCCGACAGTTGACTTGAGAGTTGGCCGGGGTAAGAAACCTCTTAGTTTCATTTGGATTGTTTGTGAATAAAGGATTACCCACAGCCACGGGCTGTTTAATTAAGCTTTATCTAGCAGATCAGCCAAGAGACAGCGGAAGGTATTAGTAGGTGCCCCGACTGAGCTAGGCCGAAGCTTGTGAGTATGTGTTTAGTTTTTTTCATAGTCTTCTCAGTTGTGTAAAATTACGACTTGCTCCACTTCCCTTCAGCCTTTATCGTTTCAATAAACGTTGTTGTTTTATCTTAATCACTGAGTATGTCTACATTTAACCTGCACCTGGACCAACCTAACGTTACAAATGGCACTCAGCATGCATGTAACGTTACAAATGGCGCCCAACGAAACATCGGACATTGTGAGATTGAGCCACATGTGTATTTTACCGGTGAAGGTGATATTAGTGAATTTTTAGTAAATTAGATGATTATATTTTGTTCAATAATATACCTGAAAAAAGTAGATACGTAGTGCTTAAATGCTCGTTGAAGGGCGAAGCACTTTTGTGGTTGGAAAATATAGGAAAGTTTTTGATTACTGATGAAGCGAAAAGATTTGAACAAACTGTGATTGAGTTAAAGAAGGCATTTCCTCCCGTTAAAGATAAAAGTATTTTGAGAAAAGAGTTCTATTGTAATAAGCAGAATATTTATGAGTCGGCGTCAAAATTTTATCTTCGTAAGCTGGAACTAAAAAATAAATTAGATTTAGATATCACATTTGAGGAATTGTTGGACATTGTTTTTCCTCTTTTTAATCCAAGTATACAGGACTTTATTAAAGTTAGAGCACCGAAGAATTTTGCAGAAATGCATCAGATATTATCGAAGTATCAGACTCGGCATAGCTCGGATCAACGGGATTTGCGTAACCCTCGTCAGAGACCGGTCACAGATAGTACTTTGAGAAATGAGGGGGAACGTAATTTTGTGAGAGGGGGGCAGCGATTTCCGGATAGTAATTTGCGTAATAGAAATGATGGATTTGGTCGTAATATGTCGAATACGAGTAATGGTAACAGGAATGGTGGTGGTGCTAATAATTTTAGAAGTGGTGAGAGAAATATGTATGGAAATAGACAGAATAGTGGTTATAATCGTAGTGGGGGAAGACGGGACAGGAATGTTTCTTCGCAAGTAAGGAGATTAACTTCGGATGAGAATTTGGGAAATAGGTCAATGCAAAAGAGATGTGTTCAGAGGTCGGGTCAGTTAAACTGGTAGGTGACTGTATTTCGGAAGGTATGCAGTCACAGATTAAATCGGAAAAGCCTTCTGTGAGTTTGAATAAAATTACTATTAATCCGGTTGAGTTACCTGAAGTGTTAATTGTGTTAGATGATATTGTCGTTAAAAGTGTCTTCGATACAGGGGCAGATAAGTCGTTCATTTCTTTTGATTGTTATCGGAAATATTTTTCGTATAAGAAGTTGAAGAGGTTAAGTCTGGTGGTTCAGTCGGCACAGGGAGTAGCTTGCGATAATAAAGGTTCAGTAGAATTGGAAGTTGAAATTCGTTCGGTTAAGACATGTTGGGAGTTTTGTGTGTTAGATGGATTAACAGTGCATTGTATAGTTGGTGTGGATTATATGAAGGATAGAGGAATTAGTTTGGATTTCTTTAAAAAGTCGTTAATCGTGAATAATGATGAGAATGTGAGTAAGAAAGAGCATGTTTCAGTGTCAGTTAATTTGGAGGAGTCGGGGTTAAGTGAAATTGAGAAGGAGGAATTTAATAAGTTTTTGAATGAATTTGGAGAGGTTTTTTCTGATAAACCGGGTTTAACGCATGTTGCGTGGCATGAGATTGATACTGGTTTGAAAGCACCTGTTGCTAGTAAACCATATCGTTATGATAAAGTTAAACAAGGTATAATTGATTATCATATTCAAAAAATGCTAGCGGACGATATTATAATGCCGATTGAGTCTTCTTTTGCATCGCCAGTAGTGTTATGTCGTAAAAATAATGGGAAAAGTTTAGATAATCCAGAGGCATATAGGTTTGCAGTAGATTATAGAAAGTTAAATGCGATACCGCAATACCCTCAGTATCCTATTCCAGTTATTGATGACATTTTGGCTAATATAACGAGTACGAATTATATGTCAACGTTAGATATTTCGTCAGGTTATTTTCAGATTGCAATGAAGCCGGAGGACATACCTAAGACTGCGTTTATTACTCGGGACGGTTGTTTTGCTTTTAAGAGAATGAGTTTTGGTTTATCGGGAGCGCCGGCAACGTTCCAGAAGGCTATGAATAATATCCTTAAACCTTTGCTTGGTAAGGGTGTCTTGGTCTACCTGGACGACATAATTATAATGGCAGCTACTTTTGAAGAGCATTTAAGATTATTGAGGGAAGTATTTACGTTGTTAAGAGATGCTGGGTTAACAGTTAAGTTAGAAAAATGTAAATTTTTGAGAAAAGAGATAAAGTATTTAGGAGTTAAAATTACGCGTGATGGTATTAATATAGATAATGAGAAAATTGAGGCAATTACGTCAATGATTCCCCCCAAAAATAGTAAGGAAGTGGCGACATTTTTAGGGATGGTGGCTTGGTTTGCCAAGTTCATTCCACGTTTTTCGGAGTTATGTGAACCGTTGTATAATTTAAAAAGGAAAAGGGTGAAGTTTGTATGGTCATCAGCGGCTCAGAGATCGTTTGAATTATTAAAAGAGGCAGTAGTTTCCCCTCCTGTTTTGGCTCACCCCGATTATTCATCTCAGTTCGAAGTGTATTGTGATGCGAGTGCTGTGGGGGTTGGAGCGATGTTAGCACAAAAAGGTCGGCCTATAGCGTTTGCGTCGAGAATTTTAAATGCAGCGGAAAGGAATTATTCAATTACGGAAAGGTAGTGTCTTGCAGTAATTTGGGCTTTGAATAAATTTCGTTGTTTTTTCACTAATATACCGGTTAAAGTCATTACGGATCATTCAGCTTTGACAAAGTTAACTAATGGAAAGGGTTTGTCGTCTCGTATGGTCAGATGGTGTTTGAAGTTAGCAGAGTATAATGTGGTTATAGAACATAGGGCTGGCAAGGAGAATGCGGTAGCGGACGCTTTGTCACGAAACCCGCATGGTGGTTTAGAGGTCACGGAGGAAGTTAAGTGTTGTGCATTGTCTTCATTGGTGTTAAGGTCGCGAGAGCAGTTGATAAGGGAACAGAAGCAAGATGAAGAGTTTGGTAGTTTATATCGTTACTTGGAAAATCCTGATGATGTCCCGAGCGCAGATGTGCCTATGTTTGAGAAATGGTCCCAATCTTTTAAGCTTATCGATGGTCTTCATTTTTATTTTAAAATTGTAAATTCACGTGGTGAATTAAGAGTTTTTATTCCGGCTAGTCTTCATAAGGCCATCTTGAAAGAATTTCATGATAATCCATTAGCAGGTCACTTAGGAATCAGGAAAACTTATGCTCGAATTTGTGAATCCTGCTACTTCCCTAAAATGCGGGAAGCAGTGCACGCTTATGTCTCCAGCTGTAGCACATGCCAACGTTATAATTATAAAAATGTAAGTCCAGCTGGCAAATTAATTCCTATTAAAGTAAATTTTCCTAATGAATGTGTAGGTGTAGATTTAATCGGTCCTTATCCATTGTCTAATCCTAAAAGATATAGATTTGTGCTAGTTATAGTTGATTATTTTAGTAAATGGGTAGAGTTAGTCCCCCTCAGGAAGGCTTCTGCACCTGCAGTTGCCGATGCATTTTTCGATAATTATATTTCTAAATATGGTGCACCAATTAGGGTAGTGAGCGATCATGGCCCTTGTTTTATTTCTGATATATTTAACACTACACTCTCAGAAAAAACTGTAAATTTATGAGCATTTGCCCTTCAATTTTCACGGGCAATAGCCTTATTTGAAGAAAAACGGTCTGATCCACTAAATAAACGGTCTTATCCCTTAGATACTCAAAAAGTTAAGGGTAATCCACATGTTTTTACAGCCCTGTCTCATCATTAGCAAAAACACGGTACGTCGCCGTTAATTTTCCTCCGCTAGGATGCGCCCCGTAATTTAGTCATATTTCGACCGCAACCGTAACATGTTTTTCAACCCGCCAAAAAGGAAAAAGCATGGAAGATTGTTCCATGGGAAAAAGCGATTCTATGATCGTGTGGTGTTATGAACGAGTTACGAAAGAACGAGTAAGTAAAATATGTTATTATTATTGTTTTTAAAAGTGTATTATATCTTTTTTTTAAGATAAAGGACGCATATAAACGCATAGTTTTATGTAATTTATGTTTTGCATTTGCAATTGTAACAAAACAATCATTAATCGCGGTATATATACCGCGAGTGCAACTTTAAATATTATGTTTTAAAATATCCTTTTAATAAGAGTAAATTTTACAAAAACGGTAAGATTTAATCATTTTGTAATTATTATGTGTCAGTTTTCTGAGATTATAAATAATCACAGATAACGTTAGTTGCAAAAACATTAATTATGCCATTTATTCCCAGTATATATATTAGTTATCAAAAATTTACGTTGAAAGAATAGATATTACAATAATGCTTAAAAAAAATAAATGCACTATAACGATATCACTCTTATAATATGCAGAATAACTTTTTATTTATATTTTGTTACCTTCTTAATGATTGATTACATTAATTTTGTTTTGTTTTCTCATTTAAACATGAAAAATACAAGGTTTATGCTGGCACAAAAAATTCCTGCAGCAAAATGACAGAAAATGTTAATTAATTTTTTTAATTCATTAATAAATCTAAAATTTTTTAATTGTTTATTTTCGAATGTTTTCTATTTGACATATACGTGCAAGTTAAGAGTATTTAAATAGGGTAGATGTGCCAGTTGCCACTAATACACACTCTTAAGGGACGTTTTTTTTATTCATTTTTTTAAAATTATTTTTAATAGTTAAGCTATTTTATTTCAATTTTTTGCAATATTATGTTAATCTATCAACAATATTTAACCATTCCCATTCTTAGTTTTTTTTTTTCTCAATATGAATAGAATTTAATTTTAACTAATATAAATATATCAAAACCCTCCCGAGTCCAGTAATGGACATCATATTTATGATTGCATTAAGAACCAGAATTTAATGAAACAAGTAAATTTAACAACTAGGATACTAATAATTAATAAAATATTTGTGATAATCGTGTACTGTTTGCATCACTTATAATTAATAGAAGATCGATATTTTAATTTGTTTAGATGGTTTAAAATATTAAACACTTAGGTAATTGAATTGAAACAATCAAACTATTAAACACTAGGTAATTGAATTGAAACAATCAAACTATTAAGACAGTGAGGGATTTTTTGAATATTAGTGTACAGTTTAGACAACTAATCTTCCAGAGGCTGTTTGATATATCATTTATAATAGTTAGTATTACAAATATGATATAAATGATATTGCAAGTTGAATATTTTAATTTTATTTTAAATCCAAATAAAATTGCAGAACTTATGTTTGAGGCCACCAATTTGCAGATTTACTAGATTCATATTTACTAACTTTGGTACTACAGTAAAACCCCGATAATTCGAATTAATTGGGACCGGACCCAATCCGGATTATCGAAAATCTGGATTATCCGGAGAATTAGAAAAAAAGAAAATATAACGTACTAACAGAAAATCACCTTTATGTTAAACTTATTGAATATTTGCAGACAGTAATAATGTTTACTTTGCTTAATTATTCCGAAAACATGTCAGAAAAACTTTTTTTATTTAGAATACCCGAATTATCCAGAGATCCGGATTATCGGAGTCCGAATTAGCGGGGTTCAACTGTACTAGGTTATCCCGTCGACAAAAAATTATCGCCAAACTGTAAGATTAAATGCCAATAATGGTTGATCGTGAATGTCACATTCAATGACATTAAAAACGATTTACGTGTTTAAAATGTCATTAAGTGATTTTTATTTCGACTTTTTATTTGTATTTTTATTAATATTCTACTAATTATTTGTTTTTTCGTTTTTCAAAATAAAAATTATGTCAATTTGTATCATTTGGCTATTAGTTTGGTGATTTGTATAATTTGGCGAAACTGGTCGACGGGATAACATAGTACCCTAACTTTAATATATGGAGAATGTGTGTATTTCCTGATCAGCGTTTTTTCAGGGTAATTGGTGGCCCCCACCTTATATCATAATTAAGGATGCATTGACTAGTGATTTTGGCTGAATATTTGGCCGACAGGTGAATTTTGTCGAAAAAGATTGAGAAAAATAATTAATTTCGCTAATAGATCATGGATAAATGCAAATTTCAATGAAAAGACTGGAAAAAGTGCACTTTTTGTCAAATGATCAAGGGAAAATGTTAATTTCTTTAAAAAATTGCAGAAAAACGTGAATTTTGTCAAAATGCTGCAAGAAGATACAAATTTCATCAAAAGTCCGTGAGGCCGTGAAAGTTCAGTTTTTTTCTTGCTGAGCCTGTAGCAAGTCTGAATAATGACTTTTCTTTAATAAGAAAGGGCTCAAAAAAGACCTGTCAGATTTACCTGAGAAGGTTGCTGTAGCTTTGTTTTATTTCTCTAAAAGCATGGAGGATTGTTTGAGACTATTCAAGGTAAAATGTATTAACTTTTTTCTAAATTTGCATAATTAGTTTTTATATTTTATGTATTAATCAACTCCTAATATTCACAATTTCGACAAGAAAATGTGCTGATTATAGGTTATTTGATTATATTTTTCTTTTTCACGTATAAATTGAGTTACTATGTTAATTTATTAATGAATACAGGAATGTTAAAAATGAAACAAGCTTCTTTTTACAATAAAATATTTATAAACTTATCCATTTTATAAAGTAAATAATGTAAGTAAAATCATCAGGGTTGGCATTTTTATGACAGTGTGACGGTTTTATCCAATTTTAAAAGTCATGTCGAAAACCTAAAATTGAGTCAAAACTGTTTAAAATTATTTTTAAGACAATATTAAATTAAAAAATTTTTATTTTTAAAAACTTGCATAATTTTTTTGACAATTTTAGACCTTATAAACCATTAATCCTGATTGAACTCAAAACATATTTTTGTTCAACACGTTACTTTATATTTATTCTATATTTTCTATTTTTAAATATAGATATGGTAAGCTGTAAATATGGAATAAACAATAATTAAAAGTATCTTTATATTAAAAATATTTTTAAAAAATCAAATGAAATATTTTAATTTTTAAAAATGAAAGTTCATGGTGAAAATACTTGTATAATTTAATGTGTAAAATTACATATGAATGATATACATATATTTATATAATTTTTAAATGTTAGTCTCATTCTAAGATTTTATCACACATAAAATGATTAAGCTAAACTTACAGCTAAAAACTTGAAATAGCGTGCTGGGAAAAAAAGACTATTTTATAATTTACAAAAAATAAAATTTAACGTAAACAAATTTTTCTTAATAATAAAACTAAAACCAACATAATAAAATGAAGATATATATGAATGAATATTGAATTTAACAAACTATCTTCTTTTAAATTATTGATTTAAAAAAAATTTAATTATATTCATTTCATATTATAATTCATTTAAATACTCAGAGAGCATTTTGTATTCAAAGTATGAGCATTGAGCATCATCATCAGATGCGAGCAATCTTTCTTTTTTTAATGTTTTATTACAAAAAATTTTGTTTTATACTATTTTACAATTTTCTGCTTTTTAACCCTCATGTTTTTGCAATTTCATTTTTACAGGAGGAAGTAAGTTTGGAAGAAGTTCTGGGAGATGAAGATATACCTTTATCGCCATGTATTGCTTCTTTTGGTGAGTGTGGGGTTTCATTTCTGTTACCTAATGTTTAAATTTGAATATTATGTTGCTTACATAATTTTTTTATAGTCATATGTAATCGCTATTTTTACTTTCTTTGATAGAGGAAAATATTGTAATCAAAAGTGGTTAGATATTTTGGGTGTTTTTTTTTTTTTTTTTTTTTTTTTGCTTTGTTTTTTAAGTCATGAAGACAGCGGAAATTCTTTATTTCTAGAAAGCATGTATTAAATACAAAAATCTTATACTTTTATTAATTAATTTAAGATGCAAGTAATTTTCATTGACATTTATGTCAATGAATCAATGCAAAAATCTGTATTTTTACTTCTGAGATCATATTATGTAAACCATGTATCCCATATTTAAAAGTAACTTTAATAAATTGTTTTTTATCTATATTCCCCACTAAGAACACATTTTTTTAAACAAATCTTTTACTAATCAAAGGATGCTGGATAACATTTTCAAGATAGCTATGAATCACTGTATAGAACATTTTATTCTTTGAACACTATACTACTACTGTTGCTAAAAATATTTAGCAAATGATTTCAATTATCTACATAACCAATTGTAATTATGTAATTTGAATATTTTGAAATGATGAAGTTAAAATACAAATATGATATCCAATAACGTTTATTTTTATACACAAACATGCATAGTAAATATGTAATAGAATATGATAATTAAGGAAAAAAAGAAAAAAAAACCTGGTTTAAAGAAAGAAAAATAAATGTTTTATTTGTGTATTTTAGAAAAAGGGCTCCCCCCCCCCTTTTTTTTTCTTTTTTAATCAACTCTGGCAAAAATACATATTTGCATCATGTTAGGAACTTACATTTAGCATTTTATATTGTTAAACCTTGGTATAAAAGCAGGGTTGGAAAAAAACCAGGTTTTTTTTAAAAAACCCAAAAAAACTGGTTTTTTGGTTTAAACCAGGTTTTTTTTGGTTTAAACTGGGTTTTTTTAAAACATCCTTTTTTATTACAAATACATGCATATTTATTGATAAAAATAGACATTGTTGAATTATAAGTAGTATAAAATCATTTAAAAATAATTTAAATTAAATATTTATAGTTAATTATGTAGAAAATTTTAAAAAATCATATTTTAATTTAAATAGATATTAGTAAAGTTCAAACAATAAGCTACTTTACACAGTGAAACATTGATGTTTTGAAAATGTTTATATATAATCTTTTTATTACTTATAATAAACATTTGATGTAGTTTGATGAATATAATTCTTTTCTACAATTAAAAAAAATAATAAATTTGAGATTGTTCTTGGGGGTTTTGTGTTTTGAGAGACAATTTGAAATCAACATTTATGGTCATTGGATTTAGCAGATAACAGAGGGGAAAAAATAATTTGGTATTATTAAAATACTATAACTAGCCCCCAATTTTTGAATACTCATTCAACTTCATATTTTAATTTTAATTCTTAAAGATAATCTGCCCGATAGAAAAAAAAAATTCTTTTATACTTTCACCCAAATCTTAAAGATTATCCAGTTATGTAGCTCCATACTCAAAAGCATTGTGCATGTTATGATAGATTGCTTTAAATAATCTGCATTTTTTAATGAAAATATTTTATACTAAATATGGAATATTTTTAATCCATTTTATCTTTGATCAGTTCACATATTCAAAGATTTTTCTTTAGAGCAATGGAATATGTTCACCAATGCATACTGAATTTCATCCTATACATAAAAAATAACCTAGAATCACTATATTTAATACTTTTTACTGAAATAAAGTGTTAAACGTAGAAAATATTTATATCCAATAATTTGTAAGTCTTAAATTGCAAAGAAAAACGAGAAAATATCATTAGATTTTTTTGAAAAAAGCCAAACCGTGGTTTAAACCATGGTTAAAACCAATTGGTTTAAACCGTGCCAACCCTGTAAGGTCTTGTCATTCTTCATGTATTTGAAAATGCTACAATTAGCAACATCAGATTATTCTGCATTTTTTACATTCTTTTTTATATTTGCTTGAATGATTTTTTTTATGTTCATTTCTTTCAACAGTTTCAATGATTAAATCCTCATCATTTTGACTCTGTAGTTATTTCATTATGTCATTGTCATTTATTATAAGTATAGAACATCTGTCATTTATCAAGTTAACACAGAGAATAAACAAGGTAAATTGTAAACATGAAACTTGTTGCTAGTTTCTAAAAATACAGTAAAAATGTTTACGACAATCTGTACATATGTCACTAAAAAGAAATTGACTAAATATCTTAATTTAAAAAGAAAAAATGTGTTTTTCAATGTAACATCACTTTACCCCATAGGCCCACTTTCCCACATCTCACCTTATTAACCAGATGTAAATTATGTATGTGTATATCAGGGATGGCTTTTAGCCGGAAGAAAATGGTTTCTGCCATGCCAGTGGCAAAAAGTGGTTGTAACCAGCAGAAACTGGCAACAACTGGCATAAACTCATTTTATGACATAATCTGAGATTTTTTTAGTGATATTAAAATGCTAATATATAATTTATTCGGGATAAATAATAAATAAAATATTGGGAAAAGTTTTAATTTTAAAAATATATTAATTAGTATTAGAATTTAATAGTTCTGAATCTTTCAAGAAGAATGATCCATGTTATTTGCAGATAATTGAAAATTATGAAAATGATATTAAGGATATAGCAGTTGTTAAAATTATAAATAAATATCATGATTTATAAAGAGTTAAATACTTGTTGCAACTGTTAAAATCTATTGTTGTTGCTTTAAATAAAACTAAAAAACATGAGTGTTCTGTTGCAGCTGCTCATAAAATTTACTCAATGATGGAAATATTATGGAAACACACAAATGCAAGATTCAAATCTCATTTAATTAGCTTATTCAATTCATCTTAAGTATATGGAATCAAAATTGACATTTGAGCATAAAGAAAGAGAAAGAAAATTGCTTTTTGATATTCATCTAAATTTTGTGCTGTATACAATAACCCCTTAGAAAAATAAGCTCCTTTCTCAGAATTATATATATTTTATGATGTTATGTACTTATATGATCCTTTTGAAACTTTTTGCTATTTTAAATAACATTCATAATCTTTATTTTAACTAAATTCTTTATACATTAAATACATGTGTGAATTATGAATCACTGCAGGTTAAAGTTCTTAGTTTCTGCCATGCCAATTTTTACCGGTTATAACCGCTGGTTTAAACCATCCCGGCAGAAACTTGCCAGCCCTGGTGTATATACACACATGTGGCAGTTAACCTAAGCTAACTTCATGTGCAAATTTGTTATTCTTTCTTACACACAAGTATTTGGTATCCGTACTTGACCAAAGTAGTACGACTCGGTGCAAAATCAGTATATTTTACTTGTTTAACAACTTTGTCTCACATATAATTCATGTTTAAAATTTAATTTTTTTGTTTCAGGTGACCCTTATCAAAATAAAAGAAATTGTATAAAATAGTGTTGCTATACCAGAATTTACGAATGTGAAAAGAGTCAACACTTTTTGTATTTGGATTGCAGTACTCAAGTGGTTGTCCTGCCACATTAGAATTTACGCAAAGGTAACTTATGTTTAAATTTTATTTATAAAGTCCATTATTTTAAAATTGTATTATGTATATGTGTATGCATGTGTATACATACATAAACATACATTGTAGGATTGCACAACCTTTTTAAGAGAAAGGCCTCTTTCAAAAATTTCTGGGTGTTCGAAGGCCACATCAGTAACAACCTGAAAATTCTATCTCTGGGAGGTAGTCTTTAACCTATAATTATATTTTTTAAAATGTGCTTTCAGATTGGTGTGTGTGTGGGGGGGTGCCCTTGGTTCTCCTATCCAATCAACAAATTCAATTCAGTTGGCAAAGATGTATCAACAGTTTACACTTGTACATATAACAGTGATACAGCAAGATTTATTCAGAAGGAATGATAATATTGTGACTTTGTTTACTAAAACAAAATAAGCATGAAAGTGGCTAGTGTAAAAAAAAAAAAAAAAGTTAACTTTTATGAATAGAAAGGGTAGGAGGAGCTGATCAACAAAATTTGAGATTTTTCAAAGATTTTTAACAAAGTTCAAGAGCCACAGCACCATTCCTAATACATAGTATACATTTTTATTTATAGGCTACACGCTTAAAATATCCGATTAGCATTTTTTGTTAATTTCCATTCTCTAAAGAACAAAATTAAATGGAGTGGGTGAATTTCACATGAACTGCCAGTTTGATGTCCTGATGTTTAAATCTAAATTTCATATTAATAAATTTATTTTTTGATATTCTAAAATCAGGTAGTAGCACATCTTTTTATGCTTAATTCAATGCATTCATTATATTTTTTCAGAGTTGTTAAATAGTGATCTTTTTTTTGTACTTTAGTTAGCAAGTAATGGGAATTTACTTGTCCTGAATAAAAAAACTCGCAAAATTTCAATCTTTTTTTATGCTTCCAAACATTTTAAAAATTTTATATATGAATTGAAAGTAAAATATCCTGTGTTAATTAAACAAATAGATAGTTTATATATTTAAAATTAGTATCTAAGAGTTAAAAATTTAAATGTATTTTGTGTCCGCATATGCAGAACATGAGTGTTACTTTAGGGATGTTAATATTATTTGTTTTCAAAATATTTGTATATTGCAGTTGGCAACGGTAGTGAAAAAACGATGTTGTTTCTTCTTCACAGTGCGCTTATTTAGAACGCGATAACTTTGTTTTATAATTGCTATTTATCAGAATGTTCATTTCAACATGGTGAGTATTTTTATTTTCTTACAGGAGTGTTACCCATTTATTTATTATTATTTTTTAACGTATAAAAATTTTAAGTTAGGGAATGCTGTATTTTTTGTTCAGGAATCGATAGGCCCAACTAAAATTTCAATAAAACAATTAGAATTTATTTTAGTAAAGAATTCCTTAATAAATGTCATGAGTGTTACCTTACATGAGTGTTACTTGGAAAAAGTAACACTCACGAGAAAAGAAGTTAAGTAATTCTAAAACTATAAATCATGTGTAAGATTTAAGTTATTATTATAATAGATTCATGATTCAGGGATATATTTTGTCATATTATATATATTTATAATTATTTAAAAATTGTGTGCACATGTGTTTTGTAAGTGCTCTTTAAGATTCAAATTTTTAATTTTTAATAAATAATTTCCAAATGACTATATATTTTACACAAATCATAGTTTAAACTTTTAAAAATCTTTTTTTTATATATATTGTTACAAAAAAGCTGTTTGCTGCAAGATGAGTCTTATCGCTTGTCATGAGTGTTACCACTTTTCATGAACGTTACTGTAACTAAGAATCAGAATTTTATTAATGCATTTGTTACTTCACTTAAATTGTTTTGTCTATTAAAACTTTCTACTTCTTTATTATAACTGCAATGAAAATAATTAATTTTTAATTAAATTTGTTTTTAAACAGAAGTTATACCTTTTATTTAAGAAGCAAAGTAACACTCATGGCATAAACAACTATTAAAATGCTTTAAATTTATGAAATAAATAAATACTAATACAATTTTGATTTATTAATACGTATGTAAGAACCTTAAGAAATTTTTTAATTAATTATTGATACAAAAAAAAATCAGAATGTTTTATAGAGGTCACACTATGAGAAAAATAGTGACTGGGGAAGACATTTCTTGAAATTTCTGAAATATAAATAAAAAAACTCGCAAATAATCTACTGCTTAGAATGTTGTAAACTATAAGCAACTCATACCTGAGTAAATTTTTATATTTAAACCAAATTATTTTTTCAAATTTTGTTTCACCTAATACGGCAATACATTTGAAAAACACCCGAGTATCAAAAATGTGCATAGCTTGGGGCCAAAGGTTGTGCAGATTTTAGAATTTTGCAAGTTTTAGAGTTTTGTAAATTTTGATTGTTTTTTTTTCCAACTTCTTCTTTTTAACACTTTCGAACAAAATTGAAAATTGTTTGCGATTTTGGTTTGTCTGTCCAATTTTCCTTGCTCTAACTCTCATAAATATGTTCATACTATCCTGAAAATTTTAAAAATTTATTAATGTTTACCCTAGCACTAAGACTAACCCTATTTTTAGGGATGCACAACATGTGGCCCGCAGGCCAAAATTGGCCCTCGATGGGTTAATGTGTGACCCGCAAACTTCATCAATTTACAACTGGAAAAAATTGCAATTTTTGTGCATAGGTCGCAGAAAAAAATCCTAAATTTCGTTAAATTGCCGCGGTAAAATACAAAATTTCGTCAGTCACTCAAGAATCTCAAGTTTTGGTGATTGAGCACAGAAAAATCATCAATTTCATTGATCAATTGCGGAAAAATAGCGAATTTCGTTGGTGAGGCTAGTAAAAATTGCTGATTTTGTCCATAAGGCTCGGAAAAAATAGCATATTTCGTCGTCAGGCACGAAAAAAAATTGCAAGTTTTGTCGATCAGGCACTGAAAAATCGCGAATTTTGCCGATCGCGGATCGAATGCGAAAAGTCGCACATTCAATTGATCGAGTAAGAAAAAATCGTCAGCATAGGTAATAACCTGCATTAAATTTATCGGCTGCGGAAAAATCTCATGTTTTCTTTTCTCGGGTTATCGGTTGAAAAATACACAAATTTCGTTGAACGGGCTCAAAAAAAGTCATGAATTTTGTCGATCGGGAACAAAAACATTGCAAATTTAGTTGATAAGGCATGGGGAAAATGTAATGCGATGATGTAAAGAAAAATTAAAAATTTCTACATCGGCTGCGAAACAATCGTGAGTTTCGATTTATCAAGAGAAAAAATTCATGACTTCCATCTTGTTGCATAAAAAAGGGCAGAATTCATCAAAATTAGTTCAAGGTTGCGAATTTAGTTGCTTGGGTGCGGAAAAATACTTATTTCGTCAATTATTGCCGAAAAAATGTAAATGTCGACGATCGGACATGGAAAAATCACTATTTTTAGTCAACGGGGTCACGAAAAATTGCAAATTTCGTTGGTCAGATAGAGGAATATCGAATATTTTGTCAATCAGGCTCAAATAAAATCGCGAATTTCCCCAATCGACTTTGTAGAAACTGAGAATTTCATCAATGACTTTCGTAAAATTCTCAAATTTTGTCAATCGGATTTATAATAATCATAAATTTAGTCGATAAGGCTCATAAAAATAGCGAATTTTGTTGATAAGGTACAGAAAAATCATGCATTTCATCAATCTGGTCCTGAAGGAATGTGAATTTTATCGGTCTTGCGAGGAAGAATCGTGAATTTCGTCAATCAGTTATACAAAAATCGCAAATTTCAGCGATCGGCTTAGTAAAAATCGCAAATTTTGTTGATCGGGGGCAGAAAAATCGTAAATTTTCTCAATGTTTTTCATAAAAATCATGATTTTTCTCTATTAGCTTCATAAAAATCTA
This sequence comes from Maratus speculifer, assembly GCA_964019185.1. NCBI lineage: Eukaryota > Metazoa > Arthropoda > Arachnida > Araneae > Salticidae > Maratus > Maratus speculifer. The sequence continues at coordinate 238,137,530 of OZ025300.1, forward strand.
AATTTTTTTTTGATTGGATTCAGAAAATGGTGAATTACGTCCATCAATGTCGGAAAAATCGCGAGTTTCGTCCATCAGAGTCAGAAAAATCGCAAGTTTTTTTCGACCAGACTCAGAAAATTGTCAATTTTGTTGACAAGCTCGAAAAAAGCGTGCATTTTGTCGATCAGGCAATTAGAAATCATGAATTTTGTCAATCAGATTTCTAAACTTCGTGAATTTCATTGATTGGCTTTGTAAAAATCGAGAATTTTGTTGATCAGGCAAGGAAAAAAATCTCAAATTACGTCGATCAAGAGTGAGAAGATTGCAAATTTTATTGAGCATGTGAGGAAAATTTGCAAACACTTTCATCGATCAGGTTTGTAAAAATCGAGATTTTCATCGATCGGCTTTGTAAAATTTGTGAATATCGTCGATGAGTTTCGTAAAAGTTAGATTGATTGATTTTGTAAAAAGTGCAAATTTGGTCAATCAAGCGTCAATAAATTGCAAATTTCGTTGATCAGGTGCAGAAAAATCGGAACTTCATTGATCATCTACTTCCTTCTCCTTCATTGATAAAATTCATATTTTTTTCGGCACCAACCACTTTTGTTTTTTTTTTTTTTAGCAATTTTAATAAAACAAAATTTACTCTCCTGAATAAAACCGAGGAATACCATTACATCTAGAAAATAATCCTTGCTGTATGTGTTATATATACAAACATAAAAACTGCTGATACATCCTTACAGATTGAATTGGATTTTTTGATTGGGGTAATGAACTTAAAGGAATAACTTCCCCACTTTCCTCTGAAACCATATTTATCAGATTATAGGCCACAGATAACCTCATCAAAATATCTCCATGTTATTGCTGTGGCCCTCGACGACCTTTCATATTTGTAAGTGGCCCGTCTCTTGAAAAGGTTGTGCACCCCTACTATTTTTAAATGAAGTTTCTAGCATGATTTGTTTATTTACATCCACAGTGAAAAGTTTTCCTCTACATTATGTCTGATGGGGAAAAAATGTTTCAAATAAATTTTAAGTATGTTACACCCTGTCAAACATTAAAATTTATCATTTACGAAGTGCACTAAAATATGCATTATGTTAAATGTGCGGTGAAAATAGTTATTCATTTACAGGGCCGCCCAAAACAATTCCTTTACATAATGGGTAAAGGGGAGAGGAATTGTATGTGACATATTTTTATTATATTGAACTATTTCATGTATAATAAAATTTATATATCTTACTGAGGCTTAATATAAGTTATTTCATGCATAATACAAAGTGCATGGCATTTAGAAAGACATACATAACATTTTAAAATAGAATATTCTATCTGAAGTATTCTGTATCTTATTTAAATGGCTGATGGATGGATGAAATGCATTTATCTTTTATGATATGCGCTTTTAAGTTAAACTAAATTTATCCATATTATATGGTGCATAAATGCTATATTTGATATACAGGGCTATACAAAATAGCTCATAAAGCTTACTGAATGTGAGCGTGAAATAAGTTATGCATTTTTACATTAAAAATAATCAGTTTACCAAGAAATTTTTTCTAGAAAATAGGTAAATATATACAAGGTCATGCAAATAATTTGATACATGGTTGCCTATGGATAATAATTTCTAAAAAGGGTTATTTTAGTACTTTTAGAAGTGTTTTAGTTTGGATAAAATTTTAGCTAAATATAGTGTGTAATAAAGGTACTAAGTAAACTACATGGTTGAACAAAAGTATTAAAGTATCTTTTCCATCTATTAGTATAAAGTGCTGAAAGAGAAATTTTAACCTGTTAGACAATTTCTTGCTAAATTAAATTTCCTCATTATATAGTATGCATATCAACAGAGAGATCAAATACAGGGCTGTTCTAAAATATTGGAATTCATATTTGATTATGGGCAGTAAATTATTTGTCTAAATAATGACGTTTTGCTCTGTTTTCCTATCAGTTTGTGTTAAAAATGATCTTATTTTCAATAACTACTTTTTAATTGCCGATTTCATTGTTTACATTTTGAAATGCACGCAGATTTCCTAAGATACTGAATTTTTGAAGTGTCGAATTTAAAGACTGTACTGTAATATGCATTCAACTGGACCCCCCCCTTTTTTTTTTTAGAATTAAATATATTTTTATGTCATAATTTTTTATCAAGCTATTTATCTTTTTAAGCTCTGTCTTCACTATAAAAAAATAAAATTTTATTTTGCAACTATGACCAAGTGCATGATAGAAAATTATTTGAATTTGGCATGAAAATATGTATGTATACAGCTTATTCATATATTTTATTTTGGAATAATTAGCTGTTCCATTTAGAGAGAAAGTAGATTTTACACATATTTACATTGAATAAATTTAAAAATGTGTGAACTAGAGCTTCTATAAGAATAGTCTTAATTTATAAAAGGAAGCTTGTGAAGAAACTTTGAACATGCTTTTTTAAGATGCATGAGACTACATTTGATTATATACACTGGATTTTAATTTTTTTGTATTTTAATTGTTTTGGCCTTTTCAAATCTGTGATTTTTAAAAAATTGTAAATATTGTTTGATGTTTTACAAAGAGAAGGTACAGATTTTTTTAATTTTTGGTACCTTTTATTTGTAAACATCAGAAAATATTTACAAAGTGGAATTTTTTAAATTTATACATATTTGAAATTCCCAGAACACTAAATTTTTTTAATATTTTTTGAATTATACATATGTTTTCCCCATAAAAAATTCTTAGTTTCACAAAAAGTTAAAGAATAAAATTTTATTTATAAGTTTTTTGTGTTCTTGAAAATATATAAATGAGTTTCTATTATCAATAAAGAAACAAGCTTGTGAAAACAGTAAAGTATTAATTTTTGAACACGTGGTTATTAATAGTGAAAAAAATTAACAGATGTTGATGAAAATGCAAGGTACTACCGTTCATCATTTCTTTAATTATTTAAAAATTTATAAAGGGATGATTAAGTCAGACTATGAAAAAATATTTTTCAAATACACATTAAGAATGGATTAATAATGAGAAATGTTCATGTGAAACATTTCACAATATTAAGGCTCGACATTAGGCACAGAAAAAGACCCGGATGATAATGTAAAGTCTATGGGGGTGTTTTTTTTTTTTTTCAAATATTTTGCTCAAATTTTAATATTTTTACATGATTTTTTTGCACAAGATAGCTGATGACGATCCACAACTGACCTAGTTTTTACTTTTTCAGTTTTAGTTTGATTTTTTTTTAATTACTTTAACTTTCGAAACCGGTTCTGAAATTGAAAGTATCGTAATATAAAAAATATAAAAGCAAAATCGAAAAAGTAAAAACTAGGGCAGTTTTGGATCGTACTCAGCTATCTCATGCAAAAAAATCATGTAAAAGTATTAAAATTTGAGCGAGATATTTGAAAAGAACGCTCCCATAGACTTTACATTATCATCCGGGTCTTTTTCTGTGCCTAATGTGGGGCCTTAAGCCATTCTAATATATAATAAAATATATTGAAACATTAAACAGGGAAGAAATCTAATTCAAGATGTCATATTAATAGAAAATGTTTAAATCTTACTGATTTAATTATGTGTTAGAACAAAATTACTTTTTTGCACTTGCATAATTATTTTTAATATGTTTGTTTTGTATTTTTAATAGGGCTTTCTTTGGAATCAATCCAGAAAATGGATCGAAAAGCCAGATCTCATGAAAATGTTATATGTGTGATGATTTTTAAGTGACTTGTTTTTATATTCTATATGTATTCAGTTGTTAATTGTAAATTCATAAAAATAAAATTTATGTTTATTGATAAATTTTGTAGTTATTGTAAGCAGATTATTCATTTAATCTTAAGTTCCAATTTCAGTTCCTAAAGTCAGAGAATTCAGCATAAATTTAAAAAAATGGGCAATTAATATGAAAGGTACTAAAAGTTATAGAATTTATAATAAGGTAGGAAAATGTCAGAGAAAATGCAACTGTCTAATTTTTACTGGTCAAATGGCCAGTCAATCTACTCCAAAACTGCATTATGATAGTATAATATTAACAAAATGATGTGATGCAAGGTAAGGGAATTCATTTAGGAAAAGAAATGGAGATTTTTAACTGCAGTATTGGCTTCCCAAATATGAATTGGTAATTGTTGTCTAATTTTACTAAATGACACATAGACACAGGGGTGCAAAAATTTCTTCAAAATTTAAGAGCCAGCTCAAAAATCTAGGAGCCAGTTACTATCGATAACCCCGGTAGCAGAAAGTTTGAGATGGGAGACAGACGTTGCAGTACCTTAAATTCGTACCATTCATCAAGAACAAGACTTTCAGCTGTTTCCAAATCAATATTCGACAAAAAAATTTCCAAATTTTTTGTCGGCACTTCATTTTTTTGCAGCGTATAGCTATTTTCCGATATTACCTTTTCTGGAACAGAATCAGTTTGTTTATCAAATCTACCACTTGAAAAAAAAATTGGTTAAACGCATTTGTTTAACAATTTTAGCTGCATTGCTTGTTGATTCTCCTGAACGCTTCATTTTCTATCAATAATACGAAACATGCAGCACATGGTTTTACCTCTAAGCATCCAAACATGCCTGTGTTCCGGAGATTAGCGCCCGAATGCAGTTGCACATTACTACCTTCAACGTACGAACAGGATGCTTCAACTTATTTCCCCGGCAGAGCGAAGCAAGCCTCCATCCGACCAATCATGGCGGAAGCCGTGTTGTTGGTAAATAACGTTATGCAATCCTCCCGATAGCGATTTGCAATGTCGTAATTTTCCCAACATTTCTGTAAATATCGGTCCAATTCAGTAAAAGAGAACTTTTTTTTTTTTCCTTTCCACATGGGGAAAAAAAATAACTATTTAAGATTATAAATACGAATTATTTTTTCTGTCAGAAATATCTAGGTGCCAGAGTCGAAAATTTAGTCGCCCGGGCGACCTGGCGTCCGGTATTTTTGCACCCCTACCAATATATATATATATATATTATAAGCACGCATTGATAACTTATTGCAAATAACTGACTGTATTAAAGTATATTTTAATTGAAGCATTTATGTCTAATGATTTTGATAATTTTGATAATAGCGTAATAATTTGTCACTTTTATTGATGGTGAACATTTTTTGTCCCTTAAAAAAACTATTGTACTTTTTTTAATGAATTGTTTAAAATACTTTGCAATATCTTACTTGCATAGTATAGCCAGCATCAAATTAAGGTTACAATTGAACAAAAGAAATATTTAGTATCATTTGTATTATTATAAAATGTAGCACATTGCATTTTATTTTAATCATGTTAGAAGTATGTAGATGCTTAATTTTTTTTAATGAAATTTCAGGAAATTTGCTAACATTTGGTTAAAAAAAATCTGAATTTAAATTGAATGCTACATTATTTATTTTCAAGTGAGCTAAATTTATATTTTAGAAATATCTCAGATTTATGCTATATAGAACTGCAAACTATTATAAAGATTTGTTTTATTATTTCAAATTTCTTTTTAAGTTTTCTAAATAGCTTGAAATACATTTGAAATTGTTTTGATTCTAAAAATTAGGCATACTTTTCTCAGAATCAATATTCACAGTATTAATGAAAATATTCTAATCAATGTGTAAAATTAAGTTTTTGCAATGAAGCTTTTTCCACAACACTAATGTATTGAAAGGCCTGTTTTTTAGATTTTTATTATGTTCAAAATAAAATACAAAGTAACATTTGACTACATGTCTGTTGATTATGGAAAATAACTCATTTTGAAAACATTAAGTGAATCATTTCTGATTTTGATATGCTTATTTTCTATTTATTATTGTTATATTGGGTTAATTGAATGACTCTTTGCTTAATAACCGGAAAATGTTTTCAACAACTCTTGTGTATTTTATAGTCCAAGAGCCGACAGCAGTAAAACCTATGTTATCGAGCACAAGAAAAAAAAAACCTTTATTTTATAGAAGAATGGTAATAGGGGAATGAAATGATCCATGCCTGCTGGAAATAGGAGGTGCTTAAGCCAAAAATTAATGCCACTAGTGGCTCATTCGTATATTTATTATTGTGTTTTATTGCTCCCAGTTTTCCATGTTTTCATACGGCAAACCCAATGTTAAACCTTTGAGTAAACCTCTAATATTAATTTTTGGCTTATGCACCTTTTCAATTCCGGCAGACATGGATCATTCCATTCCCCTATTAAACTGCTAAAAATTTGACCTTTTTTGCTGCATCGTCACTCCCCCACTTTTATAGAATATATTTTGATCCATGAGAATGCGCCATAATATGGTTAAGTAATAGTTTTCTATAAAAGTGGTGGAGTGACGATGCATTAAAAGGGTCATATTTTCAACAGTACTTCTCTTCGATAAAATAAAGGATTTTTTTCTTGTGCTCGATAATATATGTTTTTGAACTGTCAGCTCTTGGATTATTAGAAGTGTGTGCTTCTTATGAACTTTTGATACGAACATTTTAGCTGGATGCCTGAAATACAAAACATCCATGAATAAATGTTCACTTGTGTTGAGAACACAGTATATTTTGAACAGTAGTGTGCAGTATTTTAAAATTATGCACCTTTAAGTTGTTACAGAAATGTAAGTTATCCCTTGCTTCTTTTTCATAATAACCATGTCTGACAAGTTTATCAAATTACATTGCTTTAAATTTAAAATTAAATAAAAATTAAATCTATAAATTCACAATGAATGACTTTTATATTTTACTGTTAAACTGCCCAATTATATATTGTTTAAAAAAGAAAAAAAAATGCTCGAAGGCTTTTATAAAGTGTAAATGAATTTCTATTATAACATTCCTCCAATATTTTAAAATATTTGGTTGAACTCTTATTATGTAAGTTCATTTTCATGTGAAATTTCCTGCTGTAAAGTCATGCTGCTTTTACCAAGAATATTTTTTTTGTAAATATATGGCCAGTCCATTAAATGCATGCTAACATATCATCAAATTATGTGCCAAGACCGTAAGATTATGGTTAAACATATACGATCACTCACTGTTAAATTGGTCTTTTTTACGCCCTAACCGTAATAGCACAGACCATAAAATTACATTCATGGACCGTAAGATTATGGTTAAACATATACGATCACGCACTGTTAATTTACAGTATTTTTTACGCCTTGACCGTAAAAAGGCAAACCATAAAATAACATTTAAGGACCGTAATTATACAGTTAATGCCGTATTACTTAGCCCCGTAAATTTACGGGCTGCATAAAATGATGGGCATGGAATTTTTTTTTACGGTGTATGGCTGGAATCTCTGCTGCCGGTCTCTGCCCGTAATTTTACAGGGATATTTTTAACAGTGTAGAATTACCGCGTTTCTTGTATACCTAGAACTACCAGGCTGGGTCACCTCTGACCCATGGCTTTCAAAGACGCTTTTATTGTTTTATTTGGAAGATAAACAGGAGCAATAAGTATTCACGAGGAATACAATGATTTTTAATTAATAATTAATAAAATTTAGCTCTTATACTATTACGTAATATGAAATTTTGAGAATAGATACCACTAAGGGAATTTTTAATTTCTAATTTTAGAACAAATGTTTTGAGATTTTGATACTTCCTTTAAATAATATATATATATATATATGATTGATTAGGCGATTTAAATTGTGTAATAACCTACAGATTAATTAGATATTCAAATACAATAAATGTAATTATTTTTCCATATCCGTGATTTTTTACTTTACTTACACTTTTACTTTTTATAGAGTTTACCGTACAGTCAATTCACACAAAATGCCTCGGTCTTTTTTTTTTCTTTTATTCTGTGCATAATGCACACACAAGTTATAAATAATTTCCACAAAAAGTATTAGTTTTATTGTCTTAGCATTGCTTTATTTGGCAATATTTTTCAATCATGTGAAATTTCAAAGCTGGTCAGTGGACGAATATCTTCACGTTCTTTTTCATTGTATTTATCTATTATCTTAGCAAGAAAATTCTTCAGCTTATATTAAAATCTGTTGTATCTTTAAAAACTGCCCTAACATTTCTGACCATTAAATCTAGAATCAATAGATATTTCATAAGTCAGAAAATATTGAACACTGCGGCTTTACCTTCCATAAAGTTTAATGTTTCAAATCGCTTCGAAGAGTGGTTTATTTTGTATCTTTCTCACTTTTAAAGATTATTTCTTTTTTTATTATTATTCTCTTCAAAATACTATATGGTTTATTCATGTTTCATGCCTTTCTCCACAGCATTTACACGCTATTTTCATTCAGCTTACAACTACTTGTTCTGGATTCGAGCGATGAAATTTTATAGTCATTTTTAAGAAAAATTGTTTCGTCATTCACGCCAAGAATGACAGCATTATCAAATGATGACAATATTGAATTCGTCACTAAATTTTGTCACTAAAATAATTAAAAGAGAATCACAATTTAAAAATTTTCTTATTCGAAAAACCTATGTCATGACGCCATCACTATAAATGTGCGAAACTGGAATGCCACAAACCGTCTTTTTTATTTCTGTGCGTCGTTTATGAGAGGCAAAATATTCTTTTTAGTTACTTACTAAGGTGTAACCTTAATAAAAACTTTCTACAACATTCTAAAAATAGTTTGAAATGCGATAAAAACACGCACATTTGATTTTCAAATGCATAACATATGTGATCATGCCCCCCCCCCCTGCCCAATCGCGCCTGTACATATGTACATTTCTTTCTCTCTTTTTTGAAAAGGAAGTTCGGATCATATTCATACAGTATTCTTATGTTATTATAAAATATAGAGTTAAAATTCTTGTTCAAATTAATGAAAAATGCAATTATTTTGTTTGGGTCAGCGATGACCCAGCATGGTAATTCTAGGTATAAAGATGTGTATACAAAAAAGTTTTAGTTCGATTTCAATTAAATTCGTGCTAAGGCATTGTACTAAATATTCAGGAAAAGTCAATCAGTTTTAAAGTTTTACTTTGAAAAGCAACGGTGATACGAGCGAAAAACCACGTCTTGGGTCACAGATGACCCGCCTCGGTAATTCTAGTGTTAAGGCCCTGTGTGAGAAGCTGGAGATCGATCATTCTTTTACTGTTCCGTATCGTCCTCAGTCTAATATGGCTGAACGTGTAAATCGTACATTAATTCAAATGATTTCTTCATATGTTGGTTCTCATCATGCAAATTGGGACCAGTTTCTTCAGCATTTTGCGTACGCACTTCGTACAGCAGTTCACGAGTCGACGGGGAAAACGCCAGCTGAATTGTTTTTGGGTAGAAAAGTCATTACTCCATTCCAAAGGTTAGTTATGGTGTCAGATGCGGAAAGTCAGTACATGTGCCAGGATATTGAGAGGTTGGTTAAGGAAGCTCAAGTTCAGATGGGAAAAGCGCAAGAAAAGCAAGCTCAGTATTATAATATGCGTAGAAGGGAGTTAGAAGTGAAAGTTGGAGATTTTGTGTTAGTAGAAAAGCATTGGTTAAGTTCAAGTCGTCAAAAGAGAGTAGCTAAGTTTGGTCCGAAGTTTGTAGGTCCGTTCGAGGTTTTAGAAGTTCGAAATAATAATTTGGTTGTTGATGTCTATAGTGAAAGAATGACGGTTGATTTGGATCAGGTTAGAGTTTATAAGTTTAGAGAAAATGGTAGTGAAGGTTCTCATGTGTCGAGTGGTGTTTCGCGAAATTCCCGATCCAATGAGTGTCCCGAGTCCAGCACTTCTTCATCTAATTCTTTTCATCAATATTCAAGAAGAAAAGTTGGTCAAACAGCTCCAAAAACTGTTATTGAGAGTCGAAAGCCTAGCAATCCGAGAGCAAAGTATGATAATAAAAATACGAGAGCTGTGTCAAATACATCAGAGTCTGTGTGCCATAAAAGGAAAAAAATTATAAACTATCCCGTTCCTCCACCAATGAGACAGCAACCTCACAAACATACATTATCTAATAGTTCACCATCTTCGGTACTTAATCCCCGGAAAAGATTTCAGATGGACACTCGGCAAACTGTTAAACGAACTTTAAATTCCGAATTTTTGCCTAATAAGAAACAACATAGATCCGGAAAGAAACGTGGCCTAGGATCTTCAGTAACTTCGGGTGCGTCTAGAAAGAGGAGACAACTCTCAGATTACCGGCATCAACAGTGTGAATCTCGCCATGGAGTGACCCCAGCGAACCGGCCAGAGCAGAGTCGTCGAGCGGAACCTACAAGTATCCCACGGCATCCGTTCAGAACCAGGCTGCAGGCACGACAGTCAACTGTGGCGTCACCGTACAGTTCTGATGACGAAAGATCCTTCGTACAAGGTTTCTGGGACAAGAGGAGAAAAACATCCTGTAGTATGAAGCCAGCCAGCAGCGAATCATCTCTATGATTGGGTGATAATGTTCTTTATTAAATTTCTGTTAGAGTGCATATATGTGGTAGCAATATGAAGGAATAGAAAGCAGAAAGACTGTTTTGTATTTTTGGCCAATTTTGGAATTTTTTGACGGACTCACGATTAGTGCTTAATTGTGTTCAAAATTTGTTTGCAAAATTGTCAGTTTTATGTATGTTTGAGATTTTGGTCTTAACTGCTTTTAAAAATTCTGGATCTATTGTTAAATTGTTATGTTATCTGTTAAAATGTTATTATATTGTTATATTGTTCATGTGTTATAAAATGTATGTTAATATATGTTTAAATTTTCAGAAAGTACAGATAGTAATTTGGGTTATTTTGTATACGCGCCGCGGTTCAGGCGCGCACGTGTTTTGCGGTCAAGAGGTCCTTGACACGCGTTTCTATCTCTTATACTAACATTTAATGAATTAACTTTCTCCTTATCGTTCGTGTTTTTTGTGTTGCGTTTGTACTTTAGTTGGGAATGGTTTCCGCAAGTTGCGAGTTTTTAAGCTGCGTTTGAATTTGAAATTGTATTGTATTAAAATTGAATGTTAATGTGATTTTCTTGCAGGGAAGTATACATGTGTTATGTATTGATTCTGCTATTTTTCTTTTAGTTAATACAGATGAAGAGCATGATGACGTCATTTTGTAAATTTTTGATATTTTTTTTTATTGTTGCATAAGCACAGCGATATGACGCTGTACGTATGTTCCCCAATTATTGTTAAAGTGGAGTTAAGTTCTGAAGAATTTTGGGAGTTGGTTCATTGGCTAATGGGTATGTAGGTATTACGTAATAGCAGAGTTATTTTAGTATGAAGTAAAATTTAATTTTAGATGAGTTCGGTATTTGGATGAGGAAAATTTTTGCGCATTGGGTTTTTTGGACTTGGTGCGAATTTTAGTATTAGGAAAGTTATGGAGAGAAATTTTTGGTAATGTTATAGTTGTATTGCAATATTGAGGAAAATTTCGGAAGTTTAGTGTTTTGAGAAATTTTAGCACTCCCAGTGGAGTGGGCTGTTTTGAAAGAAGAAGTAATTAGTTTTGAAAGTTTTACGAGTTTTTGGGAGTTTTACGGAGGCTATTTGTAAGATAGAAGAATAATTGAATTGAATATGTGAATATTTGAGGCAAACTGAGGTTTTTTTTTGGTTGTGATGGGTTAAAGTTAATATTTAAAAAGTTATGTTTCGGCGCTAAATTTCACCCATCACTGTGTTTATTACGGCTCGAAATTTATAACAAGAAAAAGTTCTGGGCATGCATTTGGCCCAGCCCTTTTTCTCTGTAAAATCTGAGGGGGGGTTGTGAGGGAGTGACCTTTCCATAAAGGCACTCTAGTGTTTCTGAGATCGTGATGTCAATAAATTAACATGTGTAAGCGTAAAAGCGACATCTATCCTCTCTTTTACTTTAATTTTCTAGAGTGTATGTGCTCTTTCGGATTTTACAGTTAGCTTGCGGTTATTAGTAATATGTTAATGTGAAGTATCTCAGTTTGCAGCATATAAAAGCTTGGGTTTGAGTGAATGGAGTGTGTCTCTGGCATTAGCCAGCAGCCAGCGAGTGAGGTTCTCTGCCATTAGACAAGCGAAGTGAATTAGTGTTCAGCGAAGTGCTAGCCGATTGAAAAGTAGCAACGAAACCTCCAGTGAGTGGAAAGAAGTCCCGACAGTTGACTTGAGAGTTGGCCGGGGTAAGAAACCTCTTAGTTTCATTTGGATTGTTTGTGAATAAAGGATTACCCACAGCCACGGGCTGTTTAATTAAGCTTTATCTAGCAGATCAGCCAAGAGACAGCGGAAGGTATTAGTAGGTGCCCCGACTGAGCTAGGCCGAAGCTTGTGAGTATGTGTTTAGTTTTTTTCATAGTCTTCTCAGTTGTGTAAAATTACGACTTGCTCCACTTCCCTTCAGCCTTTATCGTTTCAATAAACGTTGTTGTTTTATCTTAATCACTGAGTATGTCTACATTTAACCTGCACCTGGACCAACCTAACGTTACAAATGGCACTCAGCATGCATGTAACGTTACAAGGTTAATAAAGTATCTTATTTCGCATTTTCATGTACAATTACTCTAATGAAATAAGAGATGTAATACAAACTACAATTTGTCGATAACAGAGTAATTTATTCCATTTTTCAATATTGGGTGAAAAAAGTCCGGGCCAGGATTCGAACCAGGGATGTATTGGCTGAAGCCGCCAATGCTCTACCAACTGAGCTATCCCGGACACGAACACTGGAGGACTATTTCACCCAATTAACATCAACGATTACTTTATCTGGTCTGATACTCTGGATCAGCACAACAGAATAATTCGAAGGATTCAAATATAATCCTGCTGATCCAGAGTATCAGACCAGATAAAGTAATCGTTGAGGTTGATTGGGTGAAATAGTCCTCCAGTGTTTGTGTCCGGGACAGCTCAGTTGGTAGAGCATTGGCGGCTTCAGCCAATACATACCTGGTTCGAATCCTGGCCCGGACATTTTTCACCCAATATTGAAAAATGGAAAAAATTACTCTGTTATAATTAATTTACCAATTGAATAATCGTGTTTAAAAATTAATCTAATACAATTTGCCTATTTTCGAAAAATAATTTTTTCGATAATAACCATATAATTGGTGATTTCCTATTCTATTTGACTAAATAATTCTTAAGACTAAAATTGTAGAACATACATAAATAGACACATTCTCTTAAAAAAATAAAATAAAACAAAAACTACGTTGAGCTTAAAATAAAGAGAATATATTTCTGAGACCGGAAAAAGCAGTTAAGAATCACACTGCGCAATCACAATACCTGCAGTTAAACCTTTAACGTTCATTGATTTCTCTAGGAAACCACAAAATTTTAATTCCGATATGCAACAATTGCACCGGAATTTTAATTTAAAAAAATCCATTTTATTGAATATACGAAAAATCGCTTTTTCCTATTTACAAATATATCTGTTCACAATTACCGGTATTATTTATTATTATATGACACCGGTATTTTTATCTAAAAATATCCCTTTTGTTTTGTATGTTAAAAATCACGTTTTCTTATCTAGAAATATATTTATTCTTAATTGCCGGTGTCATTCATTTATATCTACATCTTAGCAATGAAAATCCTTTGATGGTTAAAGGGTTAAACTGCAATTGTTGAATTTTTCTTTTAGAAATATTCATTCCAGACTAAACATTTTTGAAAAGCAATTATCTGTAATTTTATTTATAGGTCATTTAATGCCTTATAAAGCAAAATTAACTCTTTAAAATATTGGTGAGAATTTAGAATGCCTAAGTAAAAAAAAATCAACCAGACGCTTTATCGCTGAATTAATGTTCAAATTATTGCTGAAAGGGAGCAAACGCAGTGTCGCCACACTTCAAGGAATTTTCAGATCAGAAAGTTCTTCAGCACCAGTACCAGTACTTCCTTACAGAAAATCTCTCTTTAAATAAACCAAAATTTCGTGCGTTTAACCTAGATATGTTTTTCTATAAGAAAATACTGATACATGAACTGGAAAATTCCCTTAACCCCTTGGGGACGAATGGCATCTATACGTACCGCAAAAAAAGACTTAAGAATCCTTATTTATCCCTACCAGTAATATTTAGCTGTAAAATTTACTTTATTTAATCTGAGCATTTTCTCGATTTAACCGTTTCCGGCGCAGACAAGTTCTGTTCGTAAAATGAGAAATTGCTGACCTACACCGGAATTTACAAAAGACCTTTATAGAAAATAAGAATTCCCTGATTTAAGCTGTCATTGTAAAAGTAAAATTTTACTAAAATATTATTGGTGCCGCTTTTATGTTTGGAATTATAATTAGGTGTTGCCTGAGTGGTAACACTGCGCCGGAAAGGGTTAATAAGGCAAATATTTTTGTTTTTAAAAACCGATGACAAAACAATAAAGATTTCGTAAAAGGCTCCCGTCGCGAAAGAGTTAAGTATATGTTGACATTAATGTAGTCAAAGAATATACAGTAAATGATCAAATTATTACCGCAATTTCCAGCGTATAATACGGGGATCAAACAATCATTTTTGGAACCAGAAATTTTTTTAAATGAAATGTAACTTTCAGATCAGGGTAAATATTTGGCTCCGATTACAAAATAAAATTTCTGGGTCGAAAAAGAATTGTTTCATCCGCGGATTATACGCCGAAAATTACGGTAATTTTTTGGACACGCATACCTGCTGCAAAAAGAGCGTAAGCCTCCTTGTTTATCTTCACCAATAAAATTGTACTTTAAAATTTGTTCTATTTAATGGGAGCATTTTATCGATTCAATAAGACACAAATTTCTGTTTTTAAAAAGCAGTGGCAAAACATTAAAATTACACAAAAGTCTCTCGTCACGAAGGGGTTAATCCATAGCTGCCAACTCTTCCGATTTTTTGGCCCGGAAAAAATTAACCGAAATCTTTGCATTATTTAATCGGCGGCTTTCAGCGATTCGAAATGGTAAAATTTACTAAAAAATTTTTCCGGGCTAAAAAAGCGGAAGATGTTGGCAGCTATGGGTTAATCTGATTAAACTCTACATTGCAAAAAATATGAAGCTTTGTTTTGTTGTTGTATGCTGGTGGATTGTTAAATTACTTTTGGAGTACATGAACAGAATACATATGATTTCGTATATAAAAACTAACTTTTGTGAATAAAGTAGATAATTATTGTGAAACAAACTCAACGCAAGTGTTCTAAGATACATTCCTCAGTATTTTGTCGATCCTGTATTTACGGATTGTTGTAGACCACTGAACCTGCTATCTATACATTTTTTTACGATTTCTCTTTAACCCTTTCAAGGATGGTGGCTGGAGGGTCTAGCCTATTAATTTTAATTCCAAAACTGACAAATAACACAAAGAATATTTTAAAGAAGGTTTTCATTTCTTATGAATTTGAAAAGTATTCGTCTTTTAATTTTCTAAGAAATTCGTTTGAATAGTTTGGTGTCAGCCAATTATTTCATCGTTGTCCAAACAAAATTCGTCTGCCCCTGAAGGAGTTAATTAATCATTATGATGCCAAACAATTATCAAGGCATCTGTCATATTTTTGGCTTGTCGTGCTTTCTGTTGACGCAATTAGCAGAGACTAGAATTCCCCATAAACAACTGAAAACATTTAAATCACCAAATGTTCCCATAACATCTCTGACACATGTTACGCACTAAAAGTCCCTTATCGGTTGACGTCACTCGTCGGTGTTGTCAGTAAAAGAAAAGAAATCAACATTAATTATAAAAAAAATTTTGTGTAACTAATAATTTGACCACCGACTGTACTTATCATTTATTTGTTAAATGAAAGGAATGTATGTACGCACAGTTGATGATTTTAGGATGAGAAAGTAGATTTGTTTATGTTTATTTATATTAACACTTTGAGTGAGACTGGAAATATTAACCCCTTCGCGACGGGAGCCTTTTACGAAATTCTTAATCTTTTGTTACCGGTTATAAATAACAGAAATTTTTGTCTTATTTAATCGAGAAAATGCTCCAATTAAATAAGGTAAATTTTACAGTGAAATTTTACTGGTGGGAATAAACGATGATTCTTAAGCCTTTTTACGGCATGTATACGTGTCACTCGTCCCCAAGGGGTTAAGAGACTGTAATTTATTATGAGCAAAAGAGAATAAAAATAGATATGTATTCTAGAAAGGAAACTAACACTTTTATTTAATTAAAAAAGGTAAAATGATAACTTTATTTTTAAAGTAGATGTAAACAATGATATGTGTTACTTTTATTACCACAGGTGCCAATCGAATAATTTTGTTTAACTCTTTGCGGCGCTGGACAAATTCACTGCTTAAGTGTTGAAATTAATGACTGACATTTGAAAACAACTTTACTTCTAAATAAGACAAAGCTATATCTCATGCATTCAGTAAATCGTAATTTTTCTACTAAAATTCCGGTGCAAATGGGGCATTTGTGAATTAAAATAAGGTGTGTCATAGATATATCACCGTGCCGCAAAGGGTTAAGAGATGCCTGTGCCTGAGAGGAGCACTTCGACTGGAAAAGGACTGTTGTAAAAATAATGTGTGATGACCCCAAAAACCAAGGAATATAAGTGATACAATTAAGATTTGGAGTGAACTCATTTCAAAGTTGAATATTAGTAGTAAAACACGGTGTTGCCAATAAGCTATTTTTTCCTTTAAATTCATATTTCTTTAATCACACTACCTGTTTTAAGTGGTAAAGTACCTTTTGTTTTTGGTCTTGATTAATTTATTATTAAATAAGGCGAATTATTCGTCGGAAAATGTGGTGCTGGTATTGACGTTAAAAAAAAACACACTAGCAACATTGGTAAGTGATTGAACTATAATATGTATTTTTGCTTTTATCATAGCGGTTTTTGAACTTTTATTTAAATAACTATGAAATAAAAAAATGGAAGAAAACATTTTTTTTTTAATTTAAGTATAAATTAAAGAAAATAAGTAGTTAAGTAATTTTAACAGTTTAAATGATTGACCTATAAAACGCAGCATAAAATTAGAAAATCAATTTTACTTGAAAGAAATAACCTCATTTCCTGTCCACTTAGCTCGGATTTTTTAATTTTGTCAGTTATACCCTTTGACTTCTGGAATCATACATATACAAAGTTTTAGTCAGCTAACTTTAACCCTTTCTGGCGCAGCGCATTTCCATAGCGGAAATGATTATGTGAATAAATGGCACCGGAATTCGCTTGAAAATTTATATTTAAAAAAAAAAATATTTTTTTTTATGCTTAATAAACGGAAAAAATTGACACTAGAATTCTGGTGTCATTTGGGAATCATGCGATGGAATACTGAAATAAAAAGTGTTAATGAACACAAATTTATTTTCTGATGTGCATCCTTAATGTATAACAAAATTTAATGTACCCAAAGATCTTACGCATCAAAGTTTTTCAGGTATCTTAGGTATTTTATTACTAGAAATTTCATAAAACATTGGTCGCTACAGCTGTACATAGAATTTCTTTTCATGAAATAAAACAAATATTATTTTGCAAAAATTCCAGAACAAGATATTTGAAAGCCCTTTAAACGTATGGACACTAATACTTATTCTTTGTAGAAAATTTTCAGTTAACTTTAATTATATTTATTTCTTCTATCAAATCTAGAAATTTATATCTATTAAAAGACTACGTTTCTTGATAGAAAAAAGCCATAAAATGTAGTTTTTATGAATTTTCAATTTCAATTCCCTTTAAGATAATGGATTTTATAGTAGTATTTAAACTGGTTAATTACCTTTTTAAAAAGGCGAAAAAAAAAACCACCGGGATACTAAATATTTCATTTGGGATTTTACAAGTTTATTTTATTTGAAATAATCTAAAAATATAGCCAGACAATTTCAACTTTAGATTGGTCAGATTTTTTTCCCCTCAGTTATAGCCCATTAAAGTGAATGAGGCTTAAAAACTATTTTCTTGATATAGTGAGATTTATTTTTCAAATATTTAATAACATTAATTCTAACTGCTTTATTGAATAATAGCCGAAGTGTGAAGGTAATAAAATACATTTTCCCCCCAAAAAGTTTATTAGGATTCCAGAAAAACGAAAGAATACATAAATAAGTTCAAGTAATACAGTTGGCCTAAAATCGTCAGTATTTAACTGAAAATTAAAATAATATGGGATCATTCTTATTGTTTTCTAAAATTTTACTTTCCTTTTAATTTTCGTTTTGAATTGAATGTAAAAATGGCAACATTTTACTTTCTAGAGTTAGACGTACTTTTCATTAAATTTTTCCGGCACAAAAATGACCCTTTCTGGACGTAAAATTATGTAAAGTCTGACAGACAACAAAATTTTCAAAGCACTTATTTATAACTTAAAAACTTGTTGCTTCAAACTGTCACTGTAAAAGCAAAATTTATTTAATATATTCTTACTGCGGATTTTAGGTTTGTAATTGCAATGAGGTTGTTTCGCTTTGATACCACTTCGTCCGATGTGAATAATGCAGAGAAAAGAGCATCTGACGCTTTTTTATACCCAACATAATTTACAGTTAATTATACATTTTTAAATCGTCAAAATCTGCCGATTATATAAGGCAAAACTTTCTGATAATTTTTGTAGTACAACAAAGTGACTGAGTTATCAGCTATGTTAATGTATAACAATATTTAGTATACTTATTTTTTACAGACTCTTTTCACTTAAATTTAATTATATTTATTTCTTCTATCAAACCTAGAAATTTATACATGCTAAAAGTCTTGGCGTTTTTTGATAGAAAAAAGCCATAAAATGTATTTTTTATGAAATTCCTATTTGAATTTACTTTAAGATAATGGACTTCAAATTAGTATTTAAACTGTTTAATTACCTTTTTAAAAAGGAGAAAAAATACCGGAATACTAAGTATTTCATTTGGGATTTTACAAGTTTATTTTATTTGCAGTAATCGAAAGAGATAGCAAGACAGTTTCAACTTTAGATTAATTAGATTTTTTCCCTCAATTATAGCCCATTAAGGTGAATGAAGCAAAAAAGCTATTTTCTTGATATAATGAGATTTATTTTTCAAATGTTTAATAGCAGTAATTCTAACTACTTTACTAAATAATAGCCAAAGTGTTGGGATAATAAAAGACCTTTTTCTTTTACAGAAGATGGTTAGAATTCTCTAAAAACGAAGGAAGACATAAATAAGTTCTATTAATACAGTTGCCGGAAAATTTGTCGGTGTTAAAATTTAAATGGAAAATTTTTTGTTTAATTCCAAAATTGTACTTTCATTTTCTTTTTTGATTTGAATTGAATGAAAAAAGGGAACGTTTTTAAAATGATCTACGAATTACAATTAGTATTTTGCTTTCTAGCGTTTGACATACTTTTCATTAACTTTTTTCCGACACAAAAAAGATCCTTTGTGTACGTAAAAGGACCAACTGATTGGCTGACTCCGGTATTAACAAACGATTTCTTTAATTAAAAACTTGTTACTTCAAACATTCACTGTAAAAGCAAAGTTTTACTAATATATTTTTGCTGCTGGTTTTAGGTTTCTAATTAAAATTAGCTGTTTCCGACGTGGTACCATTGCGACGAATTTTGATAATGCAGAGCTGTGAACATCTTACACTTCTTTGCCTCACAAATAATTTACAGTATATTTTATGTTTTTAAATCGTCGAAATCTGATGATTAAATAAAGTAATAATATCTGACAATATTTTGTAGTAGGCTAATTCCATGGGTTCTGTAGTGTAAGTCACATAACTTATTAATTGCTATGCTTGTTAGCCACAGTTAACCCTTTAACGTTCATTGGTTTCGCCACGAAACCACAAAATTTTAATTCCGATATGCAACACTGACACCGGTATTTTTATCTAAAAATATCCCTTTTATTATGTATGTGAAAAATCACGTTTTCTTATTTAGAAATATATTTGTTCTTAATTACCGGTGTCAATCATTTATTTCGACATCTTAGCAATGAAAATGCTTTGATCGTTAAAGGGTTATTTTAGAAAAATCTGCTTGGCCTTATTCAATTAATGAGAATGTGCCAATAAAATTAATCACATTTTTTTTCTATAATACTGGTAGCCAAAAATCGTAGCCTGTGACTTACACTACAAGTACTCATGGAAATAGCCAGTACAAAAAGCGGAAAAGTTGGAAGCAATGTTAATGTATAACGAAATTTAGCATACTTATTTTTTTTTATAAAAATATTTCATTTAACATCAATTACATTTAATAATCTTATTAAACTTAGAATTTTATATATGTTGAAAGAGAGAGATAGAAATTTTAAGCTTCTTCATCGAAAAAAGCCATTAAATGCACCGGAAAAAAAATCCACTGGAATACTAAGTATTTCATTTGAGGTTTTATAGTTTCATTTTATTTTCAGTAATAAAAAAAAATAGCAAGACAGTTTTAACTTTAGATCAATCACATTTTGACCCTCAATTATAGTCCATTAAGGTTGATGAGGCGAAAAAGCTATTTCCTTGGTATAATGATATCTATTTTTCAATTGTTTAATAGCATTAATTCTAAATACTTTACTAAATAAAAGCCAAAATGCTGAAATAGTAAAGTACCTTTTTTTCACAGAAAATGGTTAAAATTCTCACCTCCCCAAAAAACGAAGCATTCTTAAATAACTTTACATAAGGCAGTTGCCCCACTAATCATTGCAATAAAAATTTAAATGTGTTTATTTTTTATGAAATTTATATAGAAATTTCGTTATGTTATTAGTTAATTTTACTTGAATTTTAATTTTTGATTCGAATTGTTTGATTAAAATTCTATAAAAACGAAGCAATTTTAAATATATGAAAAAAATTTATTTATTCTTTATGAAATTTATATGTAGTCCTTGTTATTTTATTTCACAATTGAACATGTATTTTGATTTTCGATTGGCATTGTATGATTAAAATTCATTAATACGAAGCAAACTTAATTATGTTTATGTAAAGCAGTTGTGCAATTTTTCCTGAGTGATTAAAAATAAATAAATAAATAAATTTATTAATTTTTTATGCAATTTATTTGGAAACTTTATTATTTTCGTAATTATTTTTATTTGTATTTTGATTTTCGATTGCAATTGTAATTTTAAATTCCGTAAAAATGAAGCAAACAGAAATAAGTTCACGTAAGGCAGTTGACAACTATTCAACGGTGATATACAGAAAAATTATTTTTTTTTCTATATGAAACTGAAATGGAATAATTTTTATTTTATAATGTAATTTGGCTTCAGGCAATACATCCCTGGTTCGAATCCTGGCCCGGACTTTTTTCACCCAATATTGAACTAGTTGGATGTGTCAATCCCGAAACTTTCTTCTATCTCATAAATACATTTTAATATATATATATATATATATATATATATATATATATATATATATAAAAGTGGTGACTTCAAAGTTACCCACTATCAAATTTCCTCGAACATCTGACCTAGCCTAATGAGATTCTGGTATCCGAAAAGCCTAAAACGCAAAATTTAATTAATATTCTGAGAAAATGAGCTTAGTAGTGCCTCATGTTGGATTATTTATACTAAAACCTAATAAGCATCTATTGATGTCAAGACCTAACAGAATCTGAAATTTGATGGAATTTCGTCCATTAGTTCTTGAGATATAACAAAAAATTTGCAAAACGTAGCACAGCAACAGCATATCTTGGACAATTTATGCCAAAATGTAAAAAAAGTCTAATTATGTTATGGTGTAAAAGAATCTGAAGTTTGATGAAATTCTGTGCATTAGTTCTTGAGATATAGCTAGTTTAAAAAAAACATGTAAAATATAGCACAGCAGCACGATCAATTGAAGGATTTATAACAAAACGTAATCATCGTGTAATTATGTTATACGTCATTTTGTAACAAAATCTGAAGTTTGATGAAATTCTGTGCGTTGGTTGTTGAGATATAGCTATCGGAAAAATCGTGCAAAATGCAGCATAGCTGCACCACCTGTTGCAAGGTTAATACCAAAATGTAATCAGCGTCTAATTATGTTATATATTCTAGTGTAACAGAATCTAAAATTTGATGAAGTTCTCTGCATTAGTTCTTGAGATATAGCAATCGCAAAAATCGTGCAAAATGTAGCATAGCAGCGCCACCTATAGGGCAGTTCACACCAAAACCTTATCAGCGGCTATGTATCTCAAGGTATCGCGAAATCTCAAGTTTGGTGAAATTCTGTGCATTAGTTCTTGAGATATAGCTCTCATGAAAATCAAGAAAAACGTGGCATAGCAGCGCCACCTGCTGGCCAATTTACACCAAAACTTAATCAGCGTCTATGTATATCAAGGAGTCACAGAATCTGAAGTTTGGTGAAATTCTATCCATTAGTTCTTGAGATATAGCAATCTTGAAAATCATGAAAAACGTAGTACAGCAGCGCCACCTGCTGGCCAATTTTCACCAAAAACCAATAGGCACTAATTCATATCAAGGTCTAACTGAATATAAAATTTTATTAAATTTCGAGCATTAGTTCTTGAGATAGAGCGCCCACAAATTTTTTGTCACATACAGACAGACAGACTCACAGACAGACACACAGACTCACAGACAGACGGACAGACTCACAGACAGACATTTTCTAAAAATAGTCAAAACGTGTTCAGGACCTTCTAAAACGTATAAATCCGTCGAAAACCGGAAGTCGAAAATTTTCATGAATCCAATACTTTCTTCTTGTAAAGATAGAAGAAAGTAAAAATGGAATAAATTACATCTGTTAACAATAAATTTACCGATTGAATAACCGTGTTTAAAAATTAATCTAATTTGACAAACTTTTTATTTAAAACAATGTGCTAATATTAGCTGCTATTTTCTACTGAATTATAGTACGTTTTATAAAATTAGAAAATGGTTTACCAAATTTTTTCACATTAAATATGACTGAAAAATGGTTTACAAATTAGTTCCACACTAAAACGGATTGCAGAAATGATATTAATCGTGATCGACATTAGATTTAATGTGGCATAAATCGACTCTGTGGGTTATGGATATTTCTTTTCTTACATAATTTTCAATGTAACTGTAATAAAGCGAGTAAGAAAGAATTAAAAAAGACTTTGCAAAAATTATAGTATAAAATGCTTGAAATTCCTTGAAAGGTACGAATCCTGTTATTTATTTTTTATAAAAAAATTTCATTTAACTTTTACTGTATATATATATATATATATATATATATATATATATATATATATATATAATCAAGAATAGGTAATTATGCGTGATAAAAGACTTTGTTTCATGATAGAAAAACAAACATAAAATGTATTTTTTTTTATGAATTTTCAATTTCAATTCACTTTAAGATAATGGACTTTAAAATAGCATATAAACTGTTTAATTGCCTTTTTAAAAAGGAAAAAAACCCACCGGAAAACTAAGTATTTCATTTGAGATTTTACAAATTCATTTTATTTGAAGTAATCGAAAAAGATTACTTCAAATAACAAATATTCAAGATTACTTAGATATCCAAGCAGTTTCAACTTTAGATTATTAGATTTTTTTCCCTTAATTATAGGCTATTAACCCTTTGAGGGGCAAGCAATTGCGTTCGAGTAATTCTGAACTCCCACCGGAAATTTGTAAAAAAGTTACATCAAAAAGAGGAAAAGCAATTTCACGACTGTTTTCCACCAAAGTTAGAAAAAGTGAAATTTAATAAAATTTTTCTGGTGTGAATCTTCATCAATCGTAGGTGGTATATAATATATACCGCCGCCCCTCAAGGGGTTAAGGTGAATGAGCCGAAAAAGCTATTTTCTTGATATAACGAGATTTATTTTTCATATATTTAATGACATTAATTCAAACTACTTTATTAAATAATAGCCAAAGTGTTGAGATAATAAAAAAAACCTCTTTCTTTCCAGAAAATGGTTAAAATTTCGTAAAAACGAAATAAACCTAAATAAGTTCACGTAAGATAGTTGTTCGAGAGTTCAGAAAATGTATTTATAACTATCTTTGCTGTTTTATTATTAAATTTTGTAGGTATTTTAATTTTCGATTGGAATTGGATGGAAAAAGAGTAAGTTTTTAAAATGGTCTACGATTTACAGTTATTGTTGTTTTCTAGCATTTGACATAGTTTTTATGTAAAAGAATGTGCTAAGATTAGCTACAAATCTCTACTATACGCCTTATAAAATTTTAATTTTTTTTAAAATTTATCGTACATTAAAAATGACTGAAAAAAATATTTTACAAATTAATTCTACACTAAAACTGATTTCAGAAATGATATTAATATTAGACATGTAAATGGTTTAATGCGACATGAATCGGCTCTGTAGTTTATGGATATTTCTACTTTAACTTACAATTTGTATATATTTGTCATAAAACAAATTAAAAAAAATAGCATCATTCAGTTTATTAAGTATTGTGTATTGTTAGCATGGGCAGTATAACTAACTGACTGTTTTCTCTAGCTCTGAAAGAACAACTGACTTGGTTGGTAGGAACAACTGTGCTTTTTTTTCGTGCGACGCCCCTAAGTGCAATCGGTATTAATGAAACTTTAAAAGTAAGAAAAGGAAAAATTAAAAAGTTAATACCGGAAAAATGTAATAGGAAAATTCTATATTAGAAAGACACCAACAAATATTTTATTAAACTAGCGTCTCATTTCTAGATGGTTCCCTACGGCAGAACGAAAACTGGGTTATTCCACTTTTTAGGTGGGGGTGATACGCTGTAGTGTAGCAGAGCCTTTGAGATTTGTTTTTATATTTTGTTCTAACCTAAAGAGTATTGTCTGACCGTGGTGTTGAGGTACGGCGTTTGTCTAGCACGCGGGAATTTTTCGTTCGAATCCAAGCAAGCGAATGCTTGTGATTAGCCTTTCACTTTTTTATGTTTGATGATTTTTTAAGTACGATTCAAAATATAAATTACAAAGTTTCTATTAAAAAATTAATTAACGCAGCATTTTAAAGTTTTAAAAATTATTGAGAACGATTTATAAGAACGATTCAGAAATACTTTATTTTATTTATAAAAGAATGTTTGGATGAAAAAATACATAGTTTCTATTTTTATAAATTTAATTACGTTTAAAAAATAAATTTAATTTAAAAAGTGATTTTTAATCACTGAGCACGGAAGAATTGTGTAGCTTTAGCATATTATTCGAAGTTTTGGAAAAATAGTGAATCTCTCTTTTGACAGAAATAATAACCATGTTGTTTTTACTTAGACTTTAAATTATATAAATGCCACACATTTTTTTTAATAATAATAATTCTTGCAAAAAAAAAAAAAAATACCTAAATGTTATGCTGTAATTTAAAAATATAAGAAATAAATGAACAGTTAAAAAATTAACTATATGTATTTTTATTGTAATAATTATATGGTATTAATTTGAATTTTATACAATATTTTAATTATGTTCTTATGTAATTTCTCAACTTTTATTAAAAATTCTGTAAAATTAAAACTTTTTTTCTTTCCTTTTTTTTTTAATGGAATTAAAACTCTGTCTTCCAGTTACTTAAGAGGCTATTTCTCTGAACAGAAAAATCAAAATTGCTAATTAGATAAAGGTGGAATAGATGATAAATGGAGATAGATGCTGAATACCTTCTGGATTTTTTATTTTTAAATTTCGGTATACCCCCTGTTTGTTTAGTTTTTTTTCCAAATAATCTATTTACTGCATTTAATGCAGATAATTGGCTCCGAAAAGAGCTGTTTTTTATTTCTCATCTGAAGATTTTGATTACTCATAATGCGATATGAACATAATCAAAATTCGAATTCCATTGCAAAAGTAATCAATTCTGTCAATAGATGGCTCCACTACACAGCTGCGTATCACCCCTACTTAAAAAGTTAAATAATCCAGTTTTCGTCCAAAATTTAATTTTGCTTTGAGGACCTTTAAAAATTTTGCAGAATTATGGAATTGTAACTAAAATAAGTTTTTTATCACTCACACATCTTCTCTGCACATATGAAACTAACATGATGTTTAATATTGCATCAGTTATACAATCAAACTTCATCATCATGCATTTTTCTTCATATAAAATGAAGTTATTTATTACAACAGTTGAATAAGAAAGTTTATTTGTTCCTACAATGTGTCTTTCTGCGTCTGGGAGAAGAATAAAAAAAAAAATCCCCCCCCCCCTCGCTTTTATTGTTCACTTCTAGCTACGGCCCTGATTGTTTCTATTTTTTTGTTCTGTTTAAATCATTACTGCCAGTATGTATAAATACCCAAATTCGAAGTACTTAACAATGAAGAACATAGAAAATCATGGTTGCAATAATATTTTCACACTAATCTTTGATTTAAATAGTAGCACACACAGCTAGATCATTATACAGATACAAAATCTGATTGAGATATATTAAATAAGAGCCCTTTGTTATAATGTAAACAAAAAAAACTAAATCAAGAATAAGTGCAAATTTTTATCTCGAAACAAACATAGATTCAGAAGATAAGGGTTTTAAGTTTACATTTATTTGTTTTTCATGTGGTGATAGACAATTCCAGCTCCCCGCTCATTTTTTAATTTGATTAAAAGCTTCAAGAGGAAATTAATATTCAATTCATAAATAATAATTTCCTCGTAACTAACATAATAACTAGTTATGATTGAAATCTAATTCATTCAGACACATCAATAGATTACATAAGATTATATGTTATACCTTTATGCAA
This sequence comes from Maratus speculifer, assembly GCA_964019185.1. Classification (NCBI taxonomy): domain Eukaryota; kingdom Metazoa; phylum Arthropoda; class Arachnida; order Araneae; family Salticidae; genus Maratus; species Maratus speculifer. Next base: position 238,164,229 of record OZ025300.1, read on the forward strand.
TCTCCCTCAAATCTTTTTACTTATTTATTTATTTTGTAAACTTTTATTAAGCAACAGACCAAACTTTATAATGGCAGTGAGTCTTAAAAGTAAATACAGCAAGTTTTTTGTAAATACTGTATATATACATACAGATATATATATAAAAATGCTGAGAAAAACTATCAAAAACATTTTATTCAAACTTTATTGAATTCATAATATTATCTATCAACATTTTATTATAGCACAGTAGCACAGAGAATCATCGCATTAAGTTCATGGCTGAAATTCCACAAGTAGTTAAAACTTGATTTGAATATTAAAATGAAATTGGTCTGCCAAGTCGCATCATGGAAATCACCTAAAAACCTGATTTTAGCGGTTCACAAATTTTCCACCAAGATATGACTTGTCAGACAGATTGTGTTTTAATATGTGAATCAAGTTTTAATTAATTCTAGAATTTCAGCTGTGAGTTCAATGAAATGATTGCTTGTGTTGCTACCTCTTAATCTGTTAACAATTATCTTAATATTTGTGAAATGAGTAAAATACAAATAAATGAATAAAATACAAATTAGGACTCACTCAACTATAATTATGCACATGACATTTGCATTTGATGTGGTAAGCTGCTTTTAATGCAGTAGTGCAAATTTTGAATATGAAAAATAATTATTTTTTTGATTGTTTTTTAATATTAAATTTTCTTTGCTTTTCTACTTTTTTGTTTACAGGTGCTGTTGCCAATTTTGGAATTTTTGTCAAATTTTTAGGAGCAACATTAGCTACATCTAAATATGAATTAGCCGCATTTATAAGCTGTTGTACATGTTTTATTTGTGATGATTCTTTAATACTAAGAACTCTGTTTTGCAACTACTGGATGGAATGTAATAGTGTGTTTTTTAGAGTTGGTTGATCTGAAATAGTAGCAGATTGTTTTTGTAAAGCTGATACAATTATATCTTTTTCAAACATCTGACGTTCTTTTTGCTCATCTGTATCTATGATTAAACTCTCACTGTCCATCTCATGTTCATTAGATTCCAAAATGGGTGAATTTAAGGATAATTTTTTGATAACGTAATGAATATGTTTACAGATAACAAACTGAATAGCATAAACTACACATGTGCAAGAAAAGGAATGAATGCAAATATTGCATTCATCACATTTTATCCTGCAATTGCACACTTCTTTTGACTTTTGAACATCATACGTAATCACACTTGAATTTTCTATCTTTGAAACTATATATTTGTCATTACATTCAATGACATCATACTTTTCTTCCATCTCTAAACTAAGTTTATGCTTTTTTCTAATGAGGGCAACTCGAGAGGTAAGTTTACCTCTTTCCATGTTTATTACTCTTGAAAGAAGTTTTTTTGCTACCGCATTATTGACAATGTAAATAGCCTTATCGAGTCTTTTCATCACTGTTCCACCAGCCTCTTCAAATTTTAATTGGCGATGCCATCTTTCAAGCTTCATGTTTGTATTGATTCCAAGTCCTAATCTGTAACAATAAGCCCATTTCTCTGCTCTTTCTTCATAAGTATTTCGAAAATAATTAACAAAGAGTTCCTCATCCTTTTCATACTTATTTATGAAACTAGCCATTTTTGTTTTGAAAGTAATTAAGTCGACTTCAGTTAAAATGCTTTTTAAGTCAGCCTTTATTTCTTCTCGTTTGGTCACATCTTTCACTTTTGTTTGTACATTTTTATTCCAATTTTTAATAATGTGCCAGGTGCATAATAAGTGCCTAGCGTCATCTCTAAATGTTTCTTGCCAAGCATTGTAAAATGAGTTGGTATCATCACTCATGAAAACTTTTGTTTTAAAGTTTGGTAAGCGTTTCTTAATTTCTGCAAAAAATGGTTGTAACGCTTCTGCAGACGTTCTCAACGAAAATAAAGTTGCAACAGGTAATCCTTCATGTAGATCATCATTAACTAAAATTGTAGTTAATTGGAATCCGTATTGGTTTGTTCCATGCGTGGAATCAATCATTATGCAACTACCATATAAATCAAGAAGTTTTTCTTGTGCTTCATTCATAATTCCAAGCAAAAAATCATCATTTTCAATACTAGGATAGTTTGGCATCAATTCTCCAAGTGGCTTATAAAGCAATACAGGATTTGTGTTCTCTTCATTTTGCATTTTTCTAACGAGAATATCAACAGATGTGCTGTCATCGGGATGCAAAAGTACTCCTCTTTCTATCTGAAAGTCTCTTGCAATGTTATGCAGATCCTTTCGTGTAGTATAGCCTAATCTTTTAGTAGGTGAGAATTGTTGCCTTGTTTCGTCCAATATTCTTGGCATAGGTACACCTAAATTTAGGGATGATGCAAGGGCTGTCCTTTCATCCTTTGACAATTTTAATTTGCCAACTTCAAGGTTATGGCCAACATGCACCGATTGATAGCTAACTTTCATCTCACTCACATCGTCTACTGTTTGTGTGTAAACTTTAATAACTGCAGGACAACTACAGCCGGATTTTATGGATCCCAACTCTTTTGTAAATCTATCCTTATCTTTCACAGTGTTTGAATGTCCACTTCGATGACATTTATAATGAGTCACTTTTTCACCAGAACTAAGTTCATAACGTTTTACTAATACAAAGGATGACTGATTATCCTTCTCAATTCTTTGTTTCCATTCTAGGAAATCCCCTTCCGTATAAAATGTCTCATTTATAAAATTCAAACGCACACTGTGCTCATTTTCTATGTGTTTATGTAATTCAGACATAAACGAAAAAGAAGCGCTACACATACCACATTTTTGGTGTTTTCTGGTATCATCAAGCTTATCATATGGATGGAATTTCCTGCAATGCTTGTTCAGATTTTTCTTTTCTGAAAACGATCTATTGCATTTAATGCAGATAATTGGCTCTGAAAAGAGCCGTTTTTTATTTTTGATCTCAAGATTTGGATTACTCATAATGCGATATAAACAACAACAAAAATCTAATGTGAATGCGAAATTAACCAATTCTGTCAATAGATGGCTCCACTACACTGTTGCGCATCACCCCCACCTAAAAAGTGGAATAACCCAGTTTTCGTTTTTCCGTAGGGAACCATCTAGAAATGAGACGCTAGTTTTTATTAAGGGCTAAAAATCCTAAACCTTCAAAAAGTTATTGTGTTGGATATAATGTCGTGTCGCTTCATTGAATCCTATTCGTATCGGAAATTTCTGCCAATTTATTATTATACAGTAATTCGGAGAGTTATGAGTTATAACTAACAAGAAGAAATTTCTGGTGCAAATTGATTTCTCCGACGCGAGTTTCCGATCGGCCCAATACTTCGATCTTATTATTAGTGTAGGTCGGATGAGCGACCATTTTCCTTACGTTTTTATTATAATATAGAGTTGGATAACAATTTTAAACATAAAATTTCGGCTATTACTTTAAGACCAAAGCTGACAGACAATTCTTGAACATCTTGGTTTAGTTAAACTTTTGACAGTGTTATATCAAGGTATTCTTAGAACATATGATTATCAATAAGAAATAATATATATATATATATATAAATTTATAATAAATTTTCATTTTATAAAAAATCAAAATGTGAATACAATACGGAGGCATAGGAAATGAAAATTATTTTATTAATCTGAAAGGTACCAAATATTGTTTTAGTATGGTTCCTTTTAACAAATAGAAATGCATTTTTTTAAATAATGCAAAAATGCACATTATGTTAAATCATCATAAATATTCATAGCTGTTATTCTAATTATATGAACTGGTAATTCATAAAAGAGTGAAAACTGTAAATGCGAGTAAGTTAATTTTAAAATAAAAAGGACCCTCCAATGATATACACCATTTCTAAATATCAAATAAATACTGCATTTAGAAAAAAAGAAACAAAAAACAATCACACAAACTGTAATTACACAAAAATATGTATCCTAAAAAATAATAATGCGAAAGATATTGCTAATTAAACCGTAGCCACTTCCATAATTTAAAAGACTGCATTTAAAACTTTTTAGAATATTTTCTTTTTCATGTTAATTTAAATATATAGATATGTTGGAAAAGCAAAGAAAGTTTTTATAACAAATTTAAACGCATTTTAATTTTAAAAATTCCAACAATCTAGATTTTACTAGTTTATTACTCGTATGCTTAAATGATGAGATAATAAAGGGAATTAAACTCAACTGAAAGATAGTAAAAATGCTATAAAAATAAGAAAAACGAATCTAAAGAATTTTACCCATCTATTCGTGGGCAAATGTTCACCATTTGCTGTTCAATCAAATGGTGAACATCATTTCCAAATAATTAATAAATAATTTCCATCATTTTCCAAATGTTCATCATACGTTATTAATTTATTTAAATTCCAAAGAATGCTGTAATAACGTATGGATTTTTTAAGATTAAGTTAGATAAAAGAGTAGCTTGCGGTTTTAAAATTTCAATGGTATTGATCTATAAGGATTAAAAATGAGCTGATTTAGTACTAAACTGGATGATTAATTATATTTTAAAAGAAAAAGCAGTGAAATTAATTATAGTTGAATATTTCATACTTTCCACGCAAGTGAATTTTAATGAATGTTTTGTATTTTTAAATTCAGATAATTTTACTCGAGTTATATAAAAATATCATATACTAGAATTTTTGCATGAATCTATAAAATTCCTTTATTTTACTTATTAGTATGTTGCACATTTAAGTTAAAAAAATTACTTATTCGAATAAAAACTTTAAACCTGTACACATATTTATATTTACCTGTTCAAATTTGTATTTACGGGTCCAATCCACGCGTCTACACAACTGTCACTGGTGACTGTTTTTATATTCTTTCCCCAATAGTATTTAAAAAAAAAAGTGCATTTGTTGTTTATTTTGCTTGCAAATGGTGTTAAAGCATATGTGAAATATTTTTTTTTTCTTGGATAAGTGGTGGAAAGAGAAAAGAAAACAAATTGTAATTACTAAAATTATTATGAAAGAAACTATATATCCTTAAAAAAATTTAAAGCGAGGGATTTTTTTTTATAAAACCTTAGCCATTGCATAATTTGAAAGATTGCATTTAAAACTGTTTAGACTATATTTTCGTCATTTCAATTTCGAAAAAAAATATTAGAAAAGGAAAGATATTTTCTTGAGCAAATTTAAAAGAATTTCAGTTTAAAAAAAACCAACAGTCTAAATTGTACTAATTTCTTATCATTATGTTTAACGGATGAGATAATAAATGGAATTTAACTCACCTGAAAAATAGTAAAAATGCTATAAAAAATAAGAAAAAAAATCGAGAGAATTGAACCCGTCTATTCGTGGGCAAATGGAGGATGCATAATACGTTATTGATTTATTTAAATTTTAAAGAATGCTGTATAACATATGGATTTTCTAAGATTAAGTTACATAAAAGAGTAGCTTGGGATTTTAAAATTTCCATCGTATTGATCTATAAGGATTAAAAATGAACTAATTTCGCAGTAAAGTTTAAAATCTTGATGATTAATCATAATTTAAAGGAAAAGGGATAAAAATAATTAATGCAAATACGTTAATTGTGGAATAAAAAACTTCCAATAATATGCACCATTTCTAACTATCAAATGAAAACTGCATTTAGAGAAAAAAAAAAGGTGATACAAATTTTAGTCACAAGAAAATGTATTACTTGAAAATAAAATTTATGCGAGGGATACTTTTTAATCAAACCTTAGCCATTGCCTATAACTTGAAAGTTGCATTTAAAACAGTTTTGATTTTTTTTTTAATTATTATTATATTAGAAAAAAATATTGGAAAAGGAAAGAAATTTTCTTCAACAAATTTAAACGGGTTTTAGTTTAAAAAATTGTTAATCTAAATTTTACTAGTTTCTTTTCCTTATGCTTAACTGATGAGATAATAAAAGGAATTTAACTCACCTGAAAAATCCGAAAGAAAAAAATTAAAGAATTTACCCATATTTTTATGGGCGAATGGAGGCTGCATAGCATGCTATCGATTTATTTAAATTTTAAAAAATGCTGTATAATATAATGTTTTTTCTAATATTAAGTAACATAGTAGCTTTGGGTTTTAAAGTTTATGCGGCATTGAACTAAAAATATGAAAACTAAACTAATATTGTAGCAAACATTAAGAACTATATGGTTATTTATATTTTAAAAGAAAAGAAATAAAAATAATTATCTCTTTTTCTATCTAATTTTAGTTTTAAAAATCACAAGAATCTAGATTTTACTATATTTTACACTTATGCTTAACTGATGAGATAATAGAAGAATGTAACTCATCTGAAACATAGTAAAAATGTTACAAAATTAAGAAAAAAATTGCAGCCGTTTGTCATGGACGAATAGAGGTTACATAATGCGTTATTGATTTGTTTAAATTTTGAAGAATGGTGTATAATACATTGATTTTCTATGATTAAGTTATATAAAAAAGGTACCTTGCGGTTCTAAAATTTATACGGTATTGATCCATAAAGATTAAAAATTAACTAATTTCGTAGTAAACGTTAAGAACTAGATGATTAATTGATAAAAATAATTATATTGAATATTTTATACTTTCCATACAAGTGAATTCAAATAACGATTTTGTATGTTTAATTCTAGAACTATAGGTAATTTTACTCAAGTTATTTAAAAATATCACATATGAGAATTTTTACATCAATCTACTAAATTTCTTTGTTTTACTTATTAGTGTGTTTTATATTTAAGTTTTTACTTTTCTTTTAATTACAAGAAACTTTTTTTACAAGAAATTACTTACTTGAATAAAAACTTAAAACCTGTACACATATTTATTTTTACTTGTTAAATTTATACGTATGGTTCGAATTCAGGCGTCTACAAGAGTGTCACGGGTGACTGTTTTTACATTCTTTTCACATCACTGTTTTTTTTAAGTGCATTTTCTTGTTCATTTTTCTTTCAAATGTAGTGAAAGCCTATGTAAAAGATTTCTGTCTTGAAAAAGTGATGGAAATACAAAAACACAAATTGCAATTAAAATTATAACAAAAATATACATCCTGAATAAATTTAAGGCGAAACATATTTTAAACTATTCCGGCGAAAGCAAATTCTATTAGTAAAATGAGAAATTGTCGATTGACAACCAAATTTATGAAGGACTTGTCTAGATATTACGAATTCCTTAATTTAAGCTTTCAATGTAAAAGCAAAATTATATTAAAATATTACTGGTGACGTTTGCAAGTTTGGAATTAAAATTAGGTGTTGCCGGCCCGGCAACACTGCGCAAGAAAGGATTAATCAAACCGTAGTCATTGCCATACTTTGAAAGATTTGCATTTAAAACTTTTTAGATTATATTTTATTCATATTAATTTAGAAAAAAACATTATAGTCTAAGAGCTAGCAACGTCAAAAATCACGTCATTTTATCAAGGCTCATTTTTTTATATGTTTTTCCCTTTTATGGTAGAATACGTTTGCAATCGGTCTGGCAGTCGGGAGACGTTGCGTATACCTGTGTCAGAAGGGGTTATGCAGGCCAAAAAGCTTCAAAATCACGTCATTTTATCAAGGCTCATTTTTTAACATGTTTTTCCCTTTTATGGTAAAATACGTTTGCAAGCGGTCTGGCAGTCGGGTGACGTTGCGTTTACCTGTGGCAGAAGGGGTTATGCAGGTGAAAAAACTTCAAAAATCCGCCATTTTATAAAGGCTCATTGTCTTATATGTTTTTATGAAGCTTAAAAATTGCAAGATATTACTCTTTGGATAGCAGACAACCTATAATTAATTTTCTAGACGCAAATTCGATTGCACAGTTAATGCCAGACGTCTTTAAATATGGCAACGAAAGTGCCTGTTCCAAGAGTGGTTTATAATTTAAATTTTATAAGACCTCTTTACGTCATTTTATCAAGCTTAAAAATTACAAAATATTCCTCTTTGGATAGCAGACAACCTATAATTAATTTGCCAGACACAAATTCGATTGAAAAATTAATGCCAGACGTCTTTAAATATGGCAACAAAAGTGCCTGTTCCATAAGCGGTTTATAATCAAAAAATTATAAGACCTCTTTCCGTCATTTTTTCATTCTTAAAAATTACAGGATATTACTCTTTGGATAACAGACAACCTATAATTAATTTTCCAGACACAAATTCGGTTGCAAAGTTAATGCCAGACGGCTTTAAATATGGCAACGAAAGTGCCGGTTCCAAGAGTGGTTTATAATTTAAATTTTATAAGACATCTTTACGTCATTTTATCAAGCTTAAAAATCAGAAGATATTACTCTTTGGATAGCAGACAACCTATAATTAATTTGCCAGACACAAATTCGGTTGCAAAGTTAATGCCAGGCGGCTTTAAATATGGCAACGAAAGTGCATGTTCCAAGAGCGGTTTATAATTTTAAATATGGCAACGAAAGTGCCTGTTCCAAGAGTGATTTATAATTTAAATTTTATAAGACCTCGTTACGTCATTTTATCAAGCTTAAAAAATTGTAAGATATTACTTTTTGAATAGAAGACAACCTATAATTAATTTGCCAGACATAAATTCGGTTGCAAAGTTAATGCCAGACGGCTTTAAATATGGCAACGAAAGTGCCTGTTCCAAGAGTTGTTTAAAATTTAAAAATTATAAGACCTCTTTACGTCATTTATCAAGCTTAAAAATTACAAGATATTACTTTATGGATAGAAGACAACCTGTAATTAATTTGCCAGACACATACTCGGTTGCAAAGTTAATGCAAGACGGCTTTAAATATGGCAACGAAAGTGCCTGTTCCAAGAGCGGTTTATAATTCAATTAATTATAAGTTTACGTCATTGAACTGAATTTGAAACCCTGGATTTTTCTGAGTCTTATTGATTAGATTCACTATTTTTCTGCACCTGATTTTTTGCACGACACTTTTTCAGAGCCTGATTGAGTAAATTTGTGATACTTTGTGCTTGATTGACGAAAGTTGCATTTTTTTAAGTCTTACCGACAAGCCTTTTCATGTGATGAAAATTTGTGCACCCTTAGAAAGGTTAAGGTGTAAGAATTCATATAATTTGTTAACATCAACTCACAACTTAAATATTGGACAAATAAATTCCAGTGTGGCCAAAACCGGGCACCCACCCTAATATTTAAAAAAAGAAACTTATATTTTGATAAACAAGAGCTTTTTTTAAGTAAACTTTATATTGAAAAAAAATTGCCGAATTTGCCGAATGCAGCCCAAATTGTGTCTTGCAAATTAATTATAGGTTGTCTGCTATCCAATGTGTAATATCTTGTAATTTTTAAGCTTGATAAAATGACGTAAAGAGATCTTATAATTTTTGAAATATAAACAACTCTTGGAACAGGCATTTTCGTTGCCATATTTAAGGCCGTCTGGCATTAACTTTGCAACCGAATCTGTGTCTGGCAAATTAATTATAGGTTGTCTGCTATCCAATGTGTAATATCTTGCAATTTTTAAGTTTGATAAAATGACGTAAAGAGGTTTTATAAATTTAAAATTATAAACCGCTCTTGGAACATGCACTTTCGTTGCCATATTTAAAGCCTTCTGGCATCAACTTTGCAACCGAATTTGTGTCTGGCAAATTAATTATAGGTTGTCTGCTATCCAAAGAGTAATATCTTGTAGTTTTTAAGCTTGATAAAATGACGTAAAGAGATCTTATAATTTTTTGAAATGTAAACAACTCTTGGAACAGGCACTTTCGTTGCCATATTTAAAGCCGTCTGGCATTAACTTTTCAACCGAATTTGTGTCTGGCAAATTAATTATAGGTTGTCTGCTATCCAAAGAGTAATATCCTGTAATTTTTAAGCTTGATAAAATGACGGAAAGAGGTCTTATAATATTTAGATTATAAACTACTCCAGGAACAGGCACTTTCGTTGCCATATTTAAAGCCATCTGGCTTTAACTTTGCAACCGAATTTGTGTCTGGCAAATTAATTATAGGTTATCTGCCTGCAAAAGACTAATATCGTGTAATTTTTAAGCTTGATAAAATGACGTAAAGAGTTCTTATAATTTTTTGAATTATAAACAACTCTTGGAACAGGCATTTTCGTTGCCATATTTAAGGCCGTCTGGCTTTAACTTTGCAACCGAATTTGTGTCTGGCAAATTCATTATAGGTTGTCTGCCTACAAAAGACTAATATCGTGTAATTTTTAAGCTTGATAAAATGACGGAAAGAGGTCTTATAATTTTTAGATTATAAACTACTCCAGGAACAGGCACTTTCGTTGCCATATTTAAAGCCGTCTGGCATTAACTTTGCAACCGAATTTGTGTCTGGCAAATTAATTATAGGTTGTCTGCTATCCAAAGAGTAATATCTTGTATTTTTTAAGCTTGATAAAATGACGTAAAGAGATCTTATAATTTTTAAATTATAAATCGCTTATGGAACAGGCACTTTCGTTGCCATATTTAAAGACATCTAGCATTATATTTGCAACCGAATTTGTGTCTGGCAAATTAATTATAGGTTGTCTGCCTACAAAAGACTAATATCGTGTAATTTTTTAGTTTGATAAAATGACGTAAAGAGTTCTTATAATTTTTTGAATTATAAACAACTCTTGGAACAGGCATTTTCGTTGCCATATTTAAAGCCGTCTTGCATTAACTTTGCAACCGAGTATGTGTCTGGCAAATTAATTACAGGTTGTCTTCTATCCATAAAGTAATATCTTGTAATTCTTAAGCTTGATAAATGACGTAAAGAGGTCTTATAATTTTTAAATTATAAACAACTCTTAGAACATGCACTTTCGTTGCCATATTTAAAGCCGTCTGGCATTAACTTTGCAACCGAATTTGTGTCTGGCAAATTAATTATAGGTTGTCTGCTATCCAAAGAGTAATATCTTGTAATTTTTAAGCTTGATAAAATGACGTAAAGAGGTCTTATAAAATTTAAATTATAAACCACTCTAGGAACAGGCACTTTCGTTGCCATATTTAAAGCCGTCTGGCATTAACTTTGCAACCGAATTTGTGTCTGGAAAATTAATTACAGGTTGTCTGCTGTCCAAAGAGTAATATCTTGTAATTTTTAAGCTTGATAAAAACGTATAAGAAAATGAGCCTTTATAAAATTGCAGATTTTTGAAGTTTTTTGACCTGCATAACCCCTTTTGCCACAGGTAAACGCAACGTCATCCGACTGCCAGACCGTTTGCAAACGTATTCTACCATAAAAGGGAAAAACATATTAAAAAATGGGCCTTGATAAAATGACGTGATTTTGAAGCTTTTTGACCTGCACAACCCCTTCTGCCACAGGTAAACGCAACGTCTCCCAACTGCCAGACCGCTTGCAAACGTATTCTACCATAAAGGGGAAAAACATATAAGAAAATGAGCCTTGATAAAATGACGTGATTTTGAAGCTTTTTGACCTGCATAACCCCTTCTGCCACAGGTAAATGCAACGTCTCCCGACTGCCAGACCGCTAGCAAACGTATTCTATCATAAAATGGAAAAACATATTAAAAAATGAGCCTTGATAAAATCAGGTGACGAAAACGTTGCTAGCTCTTAGACTATTAGAAAAGGAAAGAATTTTTCCTGAACAATTTTAAAAGCATTATAGTTTTAAAAATTGCAGCAGTCTAAGTTTTGCTAGTTTCTTATGCTTATGCTTAACTGATGGGAAAATAAAAGAATGTAACTCAAGTGAAAGATGGTAAAAAAGCTACAAAATTGAGAAAAAAATTTCAGCCATTTTTCATGAATGAATAGAGGTTACATAATGAGTTATTTATTTATTTAAATTTTGAAGAATGCTGCATAACATATGGATTTTTTTAGATTAAGTTGCATGAAAGATTAGATTGCGGTTCTACAATTTGTATGATATTGATTCATAAGGATTAAAAACTCACAAATTTCGTATTAAATATTAAGAACCGAATGATTAATTTTATTTTAAAAGAAAAAGAGATAAAAATAATTACAGTTGATTTTTTATACTTTCCACGCAAGTGAATTTAAATAATGATTTTGTATGTTTAATTCTAGAACTATAGGTAATTTTACTCAATTATATATAAAAATATCACACATCAGAATTTTTACATCGATCTACCAAATTTCTTTATTTTATTTATCTTATTTTTATATTTACCTGTCTAAATTTATACTTACGGTTTTAATTCGCGCGCCTACAAAACTGTCACAGGTGATTGTTTTTATATTATTTTCGCATCACTGTTTTTTTAAGTGCATTTTGTTGTATATTCCCCTTGCAAATGTTGTGAAAGCGTATGCAAAAGATTTTTGTCTTAAACAGGTAGAAAAAAATTGTAATTAAAATTATCACAAAAAATGTACATCCTGAAAAAAATTTAAAGCGAGAGATATTTTAATCAAACCGTAGTTATTGCCATACTTTGAAAGATTGCATCTAAAACTTTTTAGAATATATTTTTTCATATTACTTAAGAAAAAAAATTGGTTGCCTGTAAAGTCGGTATACGGGCGAAAGTTTTACGTGACAACGACTTTGAGTTGTAAAATAATTTTAATGTGAATATTCATTCGTATAGTAGGAAGAAGGATGAAATAATAGTAACAATTTAAAACATTTATTTATACAAAGAATTATATTTAAAACATTAATTTATACAAAGAATCTCGCACTGAATTTCATATTAACAAAATTTTATTTTTACCTTTACACATACATACGTATTTACATACAAATATACATACAATAACTTGCAATACACTGTGTTTGTTAAACACATTTTACTTCATGTTTATTGATGTCAAATGTTGAATTTTGTAAACAGCATATTAAAGAATTTTTCAATGAGCAGAATATAACTAAAGTAAAATGGCTTTCACTAATCACATATCATTAGTTTTCCATAATATACCACCGAATTACGAAATAAACTACACTTATTTTCTTTGTACTTTATACTAATAACTAATACATAACGTATTTCGTCTTAGTTTGATACTATCTAAAATTCCTATTAAGCACCGCCCCTTCCTTGCAGCGAATTCACATTCACGTTCAGAAAATGGTCCCACAAGTGACCGGAAAAAGTTAAGAGAAAAGTGAGCACGTATCGTGAGCGGAGCGTAACGTAACGTAACGCAGTTTCTTGAAGTGTCTCCCGGCAAACCAATTTACAAGACGTTGTCACTTCAAAAAATATTGGAAAAGGAAAGAAATTTTCTTCAACATATTTAAACGCATTTTAGTTTTAAAAATTTCAACAGTCTAGATTTTACTTGTTTGTTATTTTTATCTTAACTGATGATATAATAAAAGGAATTTAACTCACTTTAAATGTAGTAAAAATGCTATAAAATGAGAGAAATATGCACATCTATTCATGGGCTAATCGAAGTTGGATGCATAATACGTTATTGATTTATTTAAATTTCAAAGAACTCTGTCCAACATATGGATTTTCTAAGATTAAGTTACATGAAAGAGTACCTTAGGGTTTTAAAGTTTATACGCTACTGATCTATAAGGATTAAAAATGAAGTAATTTCGTAGTAAGCATTAAAAACTAGATGATTAATTATACTTTAAAAGAAAATAGATAAAAATAATTATATTTGGATATTTTATATTTTTCACGGCAAGTGAATTTAACCCTTAAATGCATGTTGTGTCATTTTCGATACCATAAGTGTTCCCGATTTATTGGGGGTTTTATTCACATGTTCCATATTCTCACCAGTAATTTAAGAGAGCAATATTCACTTTACTTTGACAGACCATTCGAAATTAAATAAAGAAAAATTTACTATTTAGATTTTTCTGGTATAAATTCTGGTTTTTTGAATTGCGCATTTTTTGGAACGCGTTCTATCCTATGTATTTAAGGGTTAAATAACGATTTTGTATGTTTAGTTCCAAAACTACAAGTAATTTTACTCAAGTTACACAAAAACTAATACCAGAGTTTTTACATAAATTCATCTATCTATATAGCGAAATATCATGTACCCATTTTGAGCACGTGAAGTTCGAAAAAAAGTTTGATAACTTATTTTTTTTTTTTCAGTGAAAGATTTTACCTCTTTTAACCCTTTCCGGCACGGGAAAAATCTGTTAGTAAAATGAGAAATTATCGACTGACATCGGAATTCACAAACGAGTTTTTCAGATATTTTTAATTTCTTAATTCAAGTTTTTATTGTAAAGGCAAATTGTTACTAAAATATTGTTGGTGCCGTTTGCAAGTTTGGAATTAAAATTAGGTATCCCAGACCGGGCATTGTGCCGGAATTAAAAAGCTGTTAGTCCATAAAACCTAAAAATGTGATAAAGGCCTAAAGCAATCGAAAAATGAAAAGTCGTGTTAAAATATACATTACTATATATAATCATTTATTTGTCGATTTAAAAGAGTTAAACAGATACCTGGAATTTTGACTTATTTAGGGACTTTTAACGATTAGATATCCACGATTTAGCAGGCCAGAATATTTTTAGAGAAAATATTGTTCTGTTAAAATGCAAAAATTTTCAGATCAATTGAAATAAATTTTTCTCTAACAAAATACTCGTGGTCAAAAATGCGGAAATCTCATCCCTGGATTTTCATTACTTTATAATGACTCATAAATTTAAAAAAAAAAAAAGATAAAGAAGACCAGTTTACTGAACGAATACATTTTATCCTTTCAACTTAAAAGAGCAATGATTTTGTTACTTTCCTTTTTTTTATGCGTAGCTGGTGCGATAATAAAAGGTTTTTATCTTCTTTAAAAGCTGTAAATTTTCCATAAAAACGGAAAGAATTTTTAAATCAAAATAAAAATGTACGTGACACATCCATTTGCAAGTCATAGAAGAATGAAAGGCGGAGTATTGATTTATCTAAATTTTAAAAGATTATACGTAAATCATGGATTTTTTAAAATAGGATTTATTTAATGCTGATTTTGGGTTACATAATAAAATCGATATTTAGCTGCAGTGATAAAAAGGAACTGATTGGTTCAGTTATTTTATGAACTCAGAGAATAACGATACAGTAACATCTTCCTTTATTATCGCGAGTTATCTCGGCTTCATATATCTCATATTGAATTATTATCCTCAATAAACTCGGCGCATGAAAGCCACTGGCTATTACTGTCATATTGTATCTGCAACGATATTTCTTAAAAGATAATTTTGAAAATTTTAACTTGAAAATTTTAAAAATTAAAAATGTCTCATGTACATGTTGCTAGGGTATATGTGAAACATTTTCGTTTTGAAAAAGTGGTATGAGTAAAAATAAAAATAAACAGTATCTAGCGATATAGTAAACTGGTGATAAAACTAAATATTTTATCACCTATAAAAAAAATTAAAAAGTCAACTAAAAACCTGCAATTCAGAACGATAAGGAAGGTCAATTTATTGAACGATTATATTTTATGCTTGGAACTTAAAACAGGAATGATTTTTTTTACTTTCCTTCGTTTACGAGTAACTTAAGCCATAATAAAAGTTTTTATTATTTTTTAAAGATGTTACTGTCCCATAAAAAAATATAAAATAAAATAAATCAACATAAAGATATACGTCACACATGTATTCACAGTCACAAAAGGATGAAAGTCGCAGAATTGATATACTTAAGTTTTTAAATACTCCAGGTAAGTCATGGATATTTTTACATAATTTCAATCGAGTAATTCAATCGAGTAATTCAATCGATTAAATCAATCGAATAGTTTTAAATGTTCAATTGATTGAACATAATCTTAATTGTTGTATTGAATCGAATTTCATTGATTTAATTGAAATGTTAGACTCTGTAAATTTAGATTTATTTTGAGGTTTTCCTTACTTTATAAAAATTGTCACCAAAAATTACATAAAAAGACAGAAATGATCAATTTATTAAAAAATTACATTTTTTGCAGTAAACTTAAAGAAGCAAAGATTTTCTGACTTTCTTTCTTTCATGAGCAACTTTTACGATAATAAAAAGTTTATAGCTTCTTTCAAAAGCTGTTGTTATTCTATAATTTAAAAAAAAATATTGCTCAGTTAACCTTTGTGGGGCAAGCAATAATGTATCTGTAATACTAAATTCTCACCGGGAAAATTGAAAATTCTTATTTTAAAATAAGTAAAGGCAATTTTTCAACATTTTCCAGCCAAAGTAAAAAATATAAAATTTCGTTAAAAGTTTCTGTGAGAATTTCGTCTAAAATATGTGGGATAAAATATATCCCACCACCCCTAAAGGGGTTTATCTGAGGGCATTGAGCTCTCAGGCTATACAGTCTAATTGTATAATACAGCTTTATATAATAATGCCCTTCAAAAAAAAAAAATAAATAAAGGAGGAATATATTCCCCCATTCCCTTTCTTTATATTTAATTATTAAACCCCTAAAACTAATCAGATATACGCCTTATAGTATAATAAACCTGTAACCCAACTTCGAAGCAAGTCGGATAATTATTCATAAAAACGAATTTATGTCATTTAAGAAAAGTTCTTATCCCACGTTCCCTCCTTTACACTTAAAAATTAAACCTCCAGAACTATTCAGAAATTTAAATTATGAGAAAGAAAATACATCCAAAATTTAAGGCAAATCGGATAATTTTGTATAAAACATTTAGTGTTGGGAAAAGTGGAGTAATCGCCCATACCCACGTGTATACTTAACAAAAGAACTCCACGGCTAATCTGGGAAGCACATTATCACTATGAACCCGTATCCAAAAATTGAAGCTAGTCGGTTAATTCTGCAATAGAAAAACATTTATCTAAATTAAGAGGGATAGTCTCCGTGATCCCTCCTTCCTCTGTATACTTATGCAATGAATTCCCAAAATAAATCAGGGAAACGACTTATCGGAATGAACCTATATAAAAAAATTGAAGCAAATCGTGTGAAAAACTCACTAACCTAAATTAAACGGGGTACATTACCCCTTTATATTTATCCATTGAACACCCAATACTAATCACAGAGGCATCTCATCAAAAAGATCCCATAGCTAAAATTTCGAAGAAATCTGATATTTCTGTATGAAAAACCTATTTATCTAAATTAAGGGGAGAGTTAGCCCTTAATTTAGCCGCCTGTAATACTTATTCTTTGAACTCCCTAAATTAATCATGGAGCTGTCCTCATCGGAATGATCCTATGCAGAGCTGTCAAGTCTCCGGATTTTTGGATACCAGTATTTTAATATGGAAAATGTTGTTTTCTTTAAACGGAAAATTCTGACAATTTAAAAGAACGACATTTTCTCTAAGATAATAGTGGTGTACAACGCGCTGGAGACTTGGCAATTCTTTCCTGTGTCTAAAACTTTACTTAAATCTAATAATCATGCATGAAAAACCTCTTTGTATAATTTAAAGAGAGGGTTAGTCCTCATTCCCTCCTCCTTATACTTATCGAATGAACTCCCAAAACTAATCAGGGAAGTGCCTTATAATAAACGTATATCTAAAAATTCAAGTAAATCGGGCATTTTTATCATGAGTTTATACACATTTTTATACACGTACATACAGAACATGCGGACACATAAGCTCTCAGGGCTTTCATAGCTTGTGAGCTAAAAAAAAGAAAAGAAATTTAAATCAAAGTAAAGATGTATGTCATACGTCTATTCGCACTTTACAAAAAGGTGAAAGTCGCAGAATTGATTTATATAAATTTTAAAAGATTATATGCAAGTCATGTATTAAAGAAAAATGTTTTATAGAATAATGAGTTTTGCTCGCATACTCAAATCGACATTTAGCTGCAATGATAAAAAGGGAACTGAATGGTTAGAATAATTTATTCTGGTATTAACTCTAAGAATATCAATATTTTAAGAATATTTTAAAGAAAATGAATATAAAATCTTTATTATACTGTTTGCTTGGTATAAAAAGCTTTTGACGCATAATACTAGTATATATGCTAATTTGTATGTTTTAACCCTTTAGCGTTCATTGGTTTCTCTACGAAACCACAAAATTTTAATTCCGATATGCAACAGTGACACCGGAATTTCAAACTAAAAAAATCCATTTTATTAGGTATGTGAAAAATCACTTTTTCTTATTTACGAATATATTTGTTCACTTTTACCGGTGTCATTCATTTATTTCAACATCCTAGCAATGAAAATGCTCTGATCGTTAAAGGGTTAATATGTATATTTACATAAAGACGACAATTATAGAGCCCACATATTTATATCATTAAAATCGAACCAAAAAATTAAAAAAAAAAATCAAAAGTCATGTTGAAATATGCATTGTATAATGATGTAATAATATGTAATAATATATGTAATAACTTATTTTTCGATTTCATTAAAAATTTAAACGGATACCTGCAATTTTGAATTATTTAGAGATTTTCCTTGCTTTATAATGGCTTATAAATGAAAAAAAAAAACCTATATGAAAAACCAATTTACTGAACGGTTACATTTTATGTTTGAAACTTAAAACAGCATTGATTTTGTTACCTTCCTCCTTAAATGTGAAACTTTAATGTGTAATTAAAGTTTCACATTCCTTCTTTAATGTGTAAAAGATTTTTATTTTCTTTAAAAAGCTGCTACTATTCTATAAAAACGAAAAGAATTAAAAGAAAAAGTAAAGATTTACGTCACACATCCAATCATACATTATACAATGAAGAAGATGAAGTATTGATTATATTAAGTTTTAAAAGATTGTGCGTAAACTGTGGATTTTTAAAAAATAATATTTATATAATGGTGATGTTTGATTAGATAAACAAATCGATATTTAGCTGCAGTGATAAAATGTGTACTAAATGTTTCAGGTATTTTATTAGCTTAAACACTATCGATATTTTTTTTCATCTTTACTTATTAACACGAGTTATTTTTGGTCCATACATTTTGCAATTGATTATTATCCCTAGGAAACTCGAGCGCACACAGCTGCCACTGTATATTATATTTTTATTATTAGCAGAAAAATAAATTTTTAAAAATAAATTTGGTAGAATATCTCTGCTGCACAGGTTATCAAAATATGTGTGAAAGATTTCTGTGTTTAGAAAGTGGTGCGAGTAAGAATTAAAAAATTGTCATCAGTAAGGATAGTGAACAATAAAACTATTAACCCTTTCCGGCACTCGGTGCCCGGTCTGGGGTACATAATTTTAATTCCAAACTTGCAAACGGCACCAAAAATATTTTAGTAAAATTTTGCTTTTACAATGTAAGCTTAATTTAAGGAGTTTATAATATTTAAAAAAGTCATTCGGAAATACCGGTGCCAGTCGATAATTGCTTATTTTACTACAAAATTTGCCCGTGCCGGAAAGGATTAAAAGAAATAGCTGTCAAATGTGATAACCTCCTTAGTTATTTTCTTCGTTACTGATAGACAATACACTATATATCTCCTATTCTTTATCTATAACTCCATTTAGTAAACTAATGATAAAACTAAATGTTTTAACTCGTGTAAAAAATTAAAATTTCAACTTAGCATTAAAATACATTTATAATTTATTTTTAATTTATTTTATTAAAAAAAATTCTGGTTCGAATCGAATAGAGGTCCATTGGTCGGTGTTAAATTATCCATTCCCAGCGTTGTAGTGTTAAAACCTGCATATTATCGTTGATTCATATTCTTATATCGAAAATAGAATAAGAAATGATTTATGACAGAATTTTTATTTTCAAATAAATTGGTAAGGGAAATAAATAGTTTGAGAAAATTTAAATGAAAAATCACTGTGTTAACTTCATTTTATTGTATGCTTGGTATAAAATATTACTGACACAGAATACAGATGCTAAAGACGTTTTCTTTACTTTATATTTTATCATAAATAAATTTAAAAAAAAAAGCGACAGAGAAGACCAAATTATTTAACGAATGCATTTTTTATTCTTCGAAATTCAAGCAGCAATAATTTTCTTATTTTCCTTTTTTATGACTAAGGTAAGTGATGATAAAAGTTTCTTATCTTCTTTAAAAAGCTGTTACTTTTCCATAAAAACGAAAAGAAATTTAAATGAAAGTAAAGATGTATGTCACACATTTATTCACTCGTCATAGTGAGATGAAAGGTGTAGCATGAATTTATTTAAATTCTAAAACATTACACGGAAGTAATCAATTTAAAAAAAAAAAAAATCCAATCGAGTAATTTAATCGAGTAAAACAATCGAATATTTGTGAAATTTCAATCGATTGAATATAATTAAAAAAGATACATTCAATCGAGTTCTACCGATTAAATGATTTAAAAAAAAAAAAGACAGAGAAGACAAATTTATTTAACTAATAAAGTATATGCTTGAAAATTCAATCTGCAATGTTCTTGTTACTTTCCTTCTTTTATGACTAACCACTGCGATAATAAAATGCTTTTTTCTTCTTTAAAAAGCTGTTACTTTTCCATAAAAAAAGAAAATAAATTTAACCCATTAGTGCCTAGCGTCCCTTTTTAGGGACGCTTCAAAAGGTGCTTTCAGCACTGTTTTTGACACCGGTAAATAAGAAAAGCAATAATTATTTTATTTAATTGATGCATTTTCGTGATTAATCAACTACATTTAAATCTTCTAAAAATAGTGGTGCGAACCAAATAAAATTTACGCAAAAGATGCTGGGCACGAATGGGTTAAATAAAAATAAAGATGTAAGTCACACTTCTATTCACATGTCATAGAAGGAAGAAAGGCGAAGAATTGATTTATTTAAAATTTAAAAGATAATATGTAACACATGAATCATTTAAAATAGGATTTTTATAATGATGATTTTGGATTAAATAATTAAATCGATATTTAGCTGTAGTTATAAAATGTGAACGATAAATTTCAGTCAGTTTATAAACGCTAAAACTATCGATATTGAAAATATATTTAAAATAATTAATATGAAATGTTTTCGCTTGAACGAAACTAAAAACAGAGAAAAAATAAAAAGCAGTGTTGAAATATACATAGTTATATTTAATCAATTTGTATCGGTTTAATCAAAATGTTAAACACATTCTTGTAATTTTAAATTACTTAGATATATTTCTTATTTTATAAAAACTCATTTAAAATTAAAAAATATATACGATAAGGAAGGCTACATGTCTTTTTTTTTAACGAATATACAGGGTTCGCACAATTCTACCACTAAATTTTAAGAAATTTTTCAAAGTGTTTCACTGCAGAAAAATGTCGCAAAATCTGTGAATGAAGGTGGGGCTTGCGAATGTTGTGGTTTAAAAATTAAGTGTAAATTTTCTTATTTTTAATAGTGGTGCGAGAGTCCTTGGAAATTCCAAGGAGTCTGCGAACCTTGATATATCTTAAGCTTTTTTGCTTGAAACTTAAAACAGCAATTATTTTGTTACTTCTCACATAACTGCCAACTTTTACACATTTTTCCTACTACAAAAACTTTATAGTAAATATTGTCTTATTTAATCTTCGAAGTATTACGATTAAACAAATGGAAAAACTCTGTACACTTTTAGTGGTAGCAAAAATGCGTAAAAGTTGGCCGCTATGTTTACTTCTTTTATGAGTAACCTATGCGATAATAAAATGCTTTTATTTACTTTAAAAAGATATTACTTTTCCATAAAATCAAAAAAAAAAAAAAAAAAAAAAAAAAATTAAATGAAAGTAAAGATTTACGTCACACTTCTGTTCACACGTCATAGAAGGATGAAAGGCGAAGTATTGATTTATTCAAATTTTAAAAGATTATACGTAAGTCATGGATTTTTTAAAATTGTATTTATATGATGGTAATTCTGGATTACATAAGGTAATCTACATTTAGCTGCAATGATAAAAGTTAACGATAGAGAAAAGTTTTTTATGAACTCTATAAATATTGGTATTTAACAAAAACACGTTAAAGATTTTTTTTTATTTATTTATTTTCTCGAACGAATTTAAAAAATGGCAAAAATTCAAAAGCAGTGTTAAAATATACGTAATTATAGTCAATGCAGTTTTATCGATTTAATCAAAATGTTACACAGATACCTGGAATTTTAATTCATTTACATGTTTTCCTTACTTTATAATAACACATTAATGAAAAAAAAAGGATATTGAACAAACACGTTTTGTGCTTGAAAACTTAAAAAAGCAATAATTTTGTTATACTTCCTCTCTTTTAAGAGCACCTTATGCGATAATAAAAGGGTTTTTAACTGCTTTAAGAAGCAGTTACTATTCCATATACTAAAAAAAGAAAAAAAAGAAAGAAAGAAAGAAAGAAAAAGAAAGTAAAGATGTACGTCACACATTTATTTGCACGTCAAAGAAGTATGAAAGGCGACGTATTGATTTATTTAAATTTGAAAATATTATATGTAAGTCATGGATTTATTTCAAATCGGATTTATATGATCATGATTCTGGGTTGCATAATGTAATCGATATTAAGCTGCAATGATAATAGTTAACGATAGAAATAAGTTATTTTATGAACTCTATGAATATCGGTATTAAAAAAAAAAAAAAAAAAAAAAAAAAAAAAAAAAAAAAAAACACGTTAAAGATTAATATATATATATATATATATATATATTTGCTCGGACTAACATAAAACAGTCAAAAATTCAAAAGCAGTTTTAAAATATACGTAATTATAGTCAACCCAGTTTTATCGATTTAATCAAAATGTTACACAGATACCTAGAATTTTAATTCACTTACATGTTTTTCTCACTTTATAATAATTCATTAATTAGAAAAAAATGTATTGAACGAATACATTCTACGCTTGAAACTTAAAATAGCAATAATTTTGTTATTTTCTTCCTCTTATGCGTAACTTATGCGATAATAAAAGGTTTTTTATCAACTTAAAATCCTTAACTGGTTTGCCCGAACGCCGTTTGGGCAAGACGAATCTGCTTATTGCATCATTTAAAGCTTTTTGACACCACTATTATTTTTTTTAAAAAATTTCATACTGTTGAAAGGCAGTTTACATTAAATTTTACAAATATTTTATTTAAATAATAGTGGTGTGAATCCGCTATTTTCAATTTATTCTACGGAAAAAATTAACCGTTAAGGGGTTAACCTTTAGATTACGAGGTTGGGATCTATATCGTCCCGTAGATGATTTCTTTATAATATTCGCACCACTTTTTAAAAACTGCCTTACACTTGCACCAGGAATAACTTCAAGAAAAATCTGTCGCAAACAGTTTTCTTTTTTGTAAAATGTGGTACAAATAAATAAAAAAAATCACCATTTCTACCCAGTAATCAAAAGATTAAAAAGGAGTTACTATTCCATATATACTAGAAAAAATTAAATGAAAGTAAAGATGCACGTAACACATCTATTTGCACATCATAGAAAGATGAAAGGCGCAGTATTGATTTATTTAATTTTTAAAAGATTGTATGTAAGTCATGGACTTTTTAAAATACATTTTATTTAAAAGTGGTTTTGGGTAACATAAACAAATCGATATTTATCTGCAGTGATAAAATGTGATTTGAATTTCTCAGGTACTTTATGAACTCCAAAAATGTCGATATTTTAAGAATATTTTAAAGAAAATTAAAATAAAAAGTCATTGCTATTAATTTTTATCATTATATACAGTTGGTGTAAAATGTTATTGACACACAATACATACATTTTTAAATTCAGTAAATGTTCAGTTTCTTTGACCTATAATATAAATGAATTCATATTTACATAAATAATTACTTATTAATATATTATTTTGTTTAATATTAGTTTTCTTAACATAATAATTTTGTCCGGGGTCTCACAAAATGTTATTTCTATTTATGTTATATGTTTTCTTATTTAACTTATTTACTCAATTTTATTTATGAGTTAATATTAAATTTAAATTTTTTTTTATAAATACTTTTCTTCATTTTATTAATGTAAAATTAAGCTTATGTATATCATGATTAAAACAAACTTTCTGAATTTATATTTTTGTCCGGGAGTATATGTTTATTTCATTTGTTTTACACTTGCTGCAACACTGTGGCATTTCGCATCTGGTTGAATTTTTATTTTGCGGCTCACAGCAAATTCATCGTTTAAGTGTTGAAATTAATGACTGACAACGGAAATTGATAACAACATTATGTGTAAATAAGAAAAAAAAAATATTTAAACTATTCAATAAGTCGAAATATTTTTTACCAAAATTCCGGTGCCATTGTGTAGTTTGGGTGTTAAAATTAAGTGGTTTCATAGATATACCACCGCGCCGCAAGGGGTTAAGGGAATCCGAATTCTCACATGTAAATTTAAATAGTTATTGTTTTAGAAGACGAAGGAAATTCCAAAAATAAAATAAAAAGAAATTGCCGTTTAAAATTTCCTGTGTATTTCCCAACACTAGTAAAAGCACGGCCCATTAGTTATGACGTCACGTCAACTATTCATAGGCCTTGAGGGTTTCGGTGGCAGAGGCGTCATGGCTCACAAATCGAACCCATTCCGTCGAATTTGTTATGGAAGTTTTCGGATAATCAGCTCAGCTGACACCGAGAGATTGTGACATTTCTATCCCCTTAACTAATTCCCCTTTTCAAGTAGCCGTAATTAGCCAATATCAAATGATAATTGCACTTTTAAATTCTGCAGACAATCATCTATTAACCCTTTAACTGATTCCTTTTTCTACGTACAATAAATTGAAAATGTGGGTTAACACCAGCTTTTTTAAGTTTAAATATTCGTAATATTTAGTCTAAACATTTTTGAAAGTAAGTAGTATGAAATCGTACTTTAAAAAAATAGGTGGTGTCAAAAAGCTTTAAATGATGAATCAAGCCGATGAATCTTGTCCGAACGGCGTACGGGCAAATCAGTTAAGTGATAAGTAGCTGAATATAGGTCTGGGACGAAAGCACTCCATTCCACTTCCAATTCAACAAAATCTGCAAAAAGTCTTGTACTTTCTTCAGAGTATAAAAAAATTATAAGTCATTCTATTTTATGGCCCATGAGATGTTGAAAAGAAAAATCAGCTCTAGTATAAGGTATTGATTACTCCCTCTGTCCCAAATTAGTTGCGACATTTAGGTTGAAAATTTTGTCCCAAATTAGTTGCGATATTTCAAGTAGGTGGAGTCATAAGTAACTTCTGATGCAGTTTAGTACATCGACACCAGTAAAATTATACTAGAATGACCATTACGTTGTATACTAGGTGTTCGAAGTAATACGGTGTCAGGATTCACGATTGATTAGCTTGAAGACAGTTTTATGTTATTATTATTTAAAAAAAAAAAAAAAAAATCTTTTAAAATGGGGCGTGGCTTAAGAGCGTGTGAACCGGGATTTGTTAGACTAATTAATTATTTATTTATGGAATTATGAAGGGAATGTTAAGTACGTTAAGTTAAGTTAAATATTGTTGATTGATAGTATAGCTCTCTGAAAAATGTTCAAGCAAAATCATAAAGCCATAAATATCAATAATCAGTGCAAAAGTATTCAAATGTCGCAACTGTTTTTGGACAGAGTGAGTACTATGAAATTTTAGTGATATCCGTTGGACCACAGTTTGACACCTCTGCTCTATGGAATTATTCTCCTTTTTAGCCACTTAACCCTTTGAGGGGCAAAGGACTTCTATTCATAAAATGTTAAAATGACTGAATGACACCAGAATTTAAAAGCAAATTTATTTCAAAATAGGTAAAAGCTTTCGTTCACGTACTTGATGAAATCAAAATTTTCATTTCAAAATTCTGGTGTCCATGTGATGTTTCTCAATTAAAATTGAGTAGTATATATTTTATACCACCGCCCTTAAAGGGTTAATCGTTGCGCCCGAGACATTCACGGTCTGCAAACTTCACCCCTTTTATTCAGAATTGTTTCATTCCAACCAGTTTTATAAAATAGTGTAATTGGTGTAATTGGTGTAATAGTGTAATTCTGGTGTCATTTCACTTGCCATTAAATAAGATGAATATTTTTTTTTTTTCAAAAAAGTTCTGCCAATAATGTAATTGATTTTTTAAACCGTAATTTAATGCGACCGTTAAGGGCTTAACATATTGAAAATATTTTCGTAGAAAATTTCTAGTTCTAATTTTTTTTCCCTTCAATACATTTATTTTTCATTATTAATATTTTACAGAGAGAACAGTAATTTGAAATAGAATATGTCTTTGTTTTTTTTATTAAATATTTCCGATCTGCATAACTTTTTTCCAAATATTTTCAGTGCATTATTTTGGAATAATATTTAAAATCAGGTAGATAGGAATAAAAAATAACTGGGATAGTTAATAAATATATTTTTGTTTGACGCAAGTTCCAAATACCAATCCTTCTGAACAAATAAATACCAAAAAGTACAAAAATAATATAAATAAATTATAGAAATAATATATTTAATAATTAGAATTTAAAAAAAGTTCAAATGAAGAATCATCTCGAATAATTCAAACAGAACTTTTGAAAAATATTTCCGTTTTAATAAAATATTTTGATACATTCCATTAAACTTTTGTCTTTAATTTATAGAAAATGCTTTTGCAAATATAGTCAAATTAATAATATTTCTTAGAATATGATTAGTTTGCTTAGTTGATATTTTAACGAGAGGAAAATAATTCATTGATATGAAACTGAAGTATTTGATATGGAATATTTCTTTTGTTGTTGTTGTTTTTCTTTTAAAATAATAGTTTCTCTCTGTATAATTTTTTCAAAAGCTTTCAGTGCACCAGTCGTACTAGTATAGGGCAAGGTCTTGCAATTGTTTTGAAAATCGAAAAAAGTTTTTTGACGGATTTACACTTTTCATATACCGGAGATTACGAAAGACATTTTTAGAAAAAAAATTGCCGTCCGTCTGTTTGTTTGTCTGTCTATCTATGTGTATGCAAACGCTCTATATATCGAACAAACTGAGATGCAAACATGAAATTTGGTGTGTACTTACAAGGAAGGTCTCGATACGGGCATACTCCGAAAAATCTTAAAAAAATTACAGAATGTTCTTCTCATGAGGATATATACGTTTATAAAAAAAAAAAAAAAAAAAAAAAAAAAAAAATCGGCGGAACCTCCGTACCCTGACAGTAAAAAAATAATGAAAATTTCGTTATTTGGCGATTTATCATCAGTTGGCGATGAAAAGAAATTCAAAAAATGTTTTACGTCAAATGTATTTTAAAGGAAAAAAGTTTCATGTTCAACATATTTAGATAAATTAAATAACTTTTGTTTTGTCAACTTTAGTTTGTTTTAAGTATAATTTCGTTATATTAATATTTATATGTATTTATATTCAAATTTAACCATCAAAATTTGAGATTTAAAACGAATTCCAAATTTAAATTCATTAAAATTGTTTCAAATTCAAAGTCCAGTTGAGCATTGTCAATTCGATTTTGTTGCTATGGAAACATATAACTTTTATTTTTGAATACGCTTAAATGTATGAAAATAATTTTATTGAATAAGAATTTTTTATATATGAAAATATTTTTTCCAGAGGTAAATTAAATAACAACAGCAACAAATAATATATATATGTGCAATTTAATATACATGTGTAAATATTATATTAAACTCACTCATTGTTTATGCTTAAATTCATTAATGTTTGAATTACACGGATTCTAAAAATCCAAAAGTTTTCAATCGTATTAAAATCGTTTGCTTTTGGCGGACAAAAATACTGCTCACCAAATCGTGTGACACTTTCGTCTTTTCACGCCAAATGTTCGAAAGTATTTTATTTTTTTACATATTTCCTATTGTAATTCCACCGCTAAATTTTACTTATCCTTTATTGCCTACATGAGTAGTTTAAATAGTATTTTTTTTTCAAAAAAATCTGGGTATGCCCAGTATGGAGACCTTCCTTGTTAATATGTCATAATGGAAAGAACCCTATTGTGTATCAAAAGCCTCGAATGCCCGGAACTAGTTTTTAGGACACTCAAAGTAATCGTTCGGATGAAAAATATATTAATATTTTTTGTTATTATTTTTTAAGTGTGAATGCAAAAGACAATAAAAAAACATAAATTTTGCATAAAGAATGAAGTCGATTGGATAATTAGTTGCCGAGATATTTGCAATCCTATTTCCCATACTTTTCATTTTTTAATAACCCTATATTTCATTCAAATTTCAATTCAAATATGTATTCTAACAGAAAATGAGTCACTTCATCCGAGGCAGTAAACTGTTAGTTTATCATTTTTGTAGTTTTAAGGATGTATCTTTTACTACTTGATTAATCCTTAGACCAAAAAAACTATCGCCGAAAGATAGGGTTAAATGCCAATAATGGCTTATCGTAAATGTCACATTAACTTGACATGAAACACGTTACAGGTGTTTGTTACATCAAGTGATTTTAATTCGACGTTTTATTTGTATTTTTGTTAAGGTACCTGCCTACCTTTAAAAGGCAATTTTTTGTCAAAAATCCTATTTTCTATATTTGGTTTAATATTAAACTTTGATATTTTAGCTTTCTAAATCAGTTTGAATTGTGTTTCTATTTTGTTTAGAACTCGAGTTACACGCATTTTAATATTAGTCATTTAATAGGTAAAATCTGGTTTATAATTATATTTTGTGCTTTTTCTCAACATGAGATTTTGCACATTTTGCTTTATCGCAAAACATCATAACTCGAAAAATCATGACTGTAACATTATGAAACTTTGCAAAAATACTCTTAAGGAGTTTATTTAGGTTTTGTGCCTCTACTATTATGATAGTTAATTATTTTTTCATATTTTAGCTGATACAAGTTATGAATTGTCATATAAATTCTTGATTTTTCTGTGTGTAAAAACTTCAACTTCTATAATTTTTAAATAACATAGTTATAGTTATGAAAATGCTTCAGTACCTCAAGAAAGTTTCATTAATCATAATAAAATTTACAGAATAAAAATATCTTCATTTAAACTTGAGTTTTGATGTTTTTCAGAAATGCCATTTTATAGCAATTTTTATGCATGTTTTGAGCCTAAAAATCAAAATATTTAATAATATAAATATTTTTTACATGTTATTCATAATTTTTAGCTATATTCTGTAATATAATGCACAGAAGTAGGCAATTTTTCAAATATTAAAAAAATGCCTTCTGAAGGTAGGCAGGCACCTTAAAATTTACTAATTTAGAGTTGCCAAGCAGTAGCGACTCGTCAGGGAGTGAGTGCTGCAGCAGATTTTTCTTACCAGTAAAATTTAACAGAATCTTTTCCATTATTTATTCCACAAATGTTTTTTATTAAATAAAACTGAAAAAACATACAATTTTAGTGGTGTAAATAAATTGATGCAACACCGCCAGACGAGCCGCTACTGTTATCAAGGCTTCGGCTTTTTCCGCACCAGTAATATTTTAGAGAAAATCATGTTGTTTTAAATCGTCCAAATATTTCAATTTTTTTTACTTTCTTCTATCTTTACAAGAAGAAAATATTGTATTCATGAAAATTTTCGACTTCCGGTTTTCGACGGATCTATACGTTTTAGAAGGTCCTGAACACGTTTTGACTATTTTTAGAAAATGTCTGTCTGTGAGTCTGTCTGTCTGTATGTGACAAAAAATTTGTGGGCGCTCTATCTCAAGAACTAATGCTCGAAATTTAATAAAATTTTATATTCAGTTAGACCTTGATATGAATTAGTGCCTATTGGTTTTTGGTGAAAATTGGCCTGCAGGTGGCGCTGCTATACTACGTTTTTCAGGATTTTCAAGATTGCTATATCTAAAGAACTAATGCACAGAATTTCACCAAACTTCAGATTATGTGATCCCTTGATATACGTAGACGCTGATTAAGTTTTGGTGTAAATTGGCCAGCAGGTGGCGCTGCTATGCCACGTTTTTCATGCTTTTCATGATAGCTATATCTCAAGAACTAATGCACAGAATTTCACCAAACGTCAGATTCCGCGATACCTTGAGATACATAGCTGCTGATAAGGTTTTGGTGTGATATGCCCCATAGGTGGCGCTGCTATGCTACATTTTGCACGATATTTGCGATAGCTATATCTCAAGAACTAATGCAGAGAACTTCATGAAATTTTAGATTCTGTTACACTAGAATATATAACATAATTAGACGCTGATTACATTTTGGTATTAACCGTGCAACAGGTGGTGCAGCTATGCTGCATTTTGCACGATTTTTCCGATAGCTATCTCAACAACCAATGCACAGAATTTCATCAAACTTCAGATTTTGTTACAAAATGATATGTAACATAATTACACGATGATTACGTTTTGTTATAAATCCTTCAACTCATGGTGATGTGTGCTATATTTTACACGTTTTTTTTTTTAACTAGCTATATCTCAAGAACTAATGCACAGAATTTCATCAAACTTCAGATTCTTTTACATCATAACATAATTAGACGCTTTTTTACGTTTCGGCATAAATTGTCCAAGATATGGTGTTGCTGTGCTACGTTTTGCAAATTTTTTGTTATAACTATATCTCAAGAACTAATGGACGAAATTCCATCAAATTTCAGATTCTGTTAGGTCTTGACATCAATAGATGCTTATTAGGTTTTAGTATAAATTACCCAACATGAGGCACTACTAAGCTCATTTTCTCAGAATATTAATTAAATTTTGCGTTTTAGGCTTTTCGGATACCAAAATCTCATTAGGCTAGGTCAAATGTTCGAGGAAATTCGATAGTGGGTAACTTTAGGGTCACCACGTTTTTTTTTTTTTTTTTTTTTTTTTTTTTTTTTTTTTTTTTAATATTAAAATGTACTTATGAGATAGAAGAAAGTTTCGGGATTGACACATCCAACTAGTTTTTTTTTAAACTTCATCTTTTGTATAATAATACTGGTATCGAAAAAGCCGGAGACTTGGCAGTTCTGCCAATTTATTTCTATTTTCGTTATTTATAAAAAAGAAAAAAAAATATCTCATTTTTGTATAATTTACGCATAGTTTGTATAAATTACTATAAATAACAAGGCCGCAAATATGATGTAAATAAATCATTGAAATGATGTATTTAAATTTTTAGAACTAAAAAAAGGAAGAAAGGATTAAAAAAATAGTTCACTTCTAGAATTATCTCGAGTAAAGCAAACAGAACTTTTGAAAACTGTTTATTTTTTAATAAATCTATCATTCATTCCATTCAACATATTTTCAATATATTGAACAAAAATTACAATACACTAATTTAGACACACTACATTTTTAGACATTATTACACACGACAATATTTTCTTACAAATATTGTAGTTGGTATCCCCCTTCCCTCTCAGAATATGTTTATTTTTTTCTATCAAATATTTTAAGAGAGAAAAAAAATCCTTTATTTCAAGCCAATTTTATTTCTTTATTTCTATCTAAGAAGTAGGATACTTTTTGTAATTGTTATTTAGATAATATTTTCTCTTTGTATAATGTTAAAAAACGAAAAAAAAAAAACTTTTAGTACATTATTTTGGAATTATATTTAAAATACATAAATAAAAAACAACCGGAATAGTTAATAATATTTTTGAAGAACGCTATTTCTGAATAGCAATCTTTAAAGGGGAAATAAATTCCAAAATTACAAAAATGGTATGAATATATTTTAGAAATGACATACTAAAACTTTTAGAAAAAATAATAATGAAGAATCATACCAAGTAAATCAAACAGAACTTTTGAAAATTATTGCTTTTTTAATAAATCTATCGTTCATTCCATTCTACATTTTTGTTTAATATATTAAAAACATTTTCGTAGAAATATTCTAGTTAGTTACCCTCACCACACACGAGAATATGTTCATTTTTTCCTAATTAATATTTTTAGAGAGAAAAAAATCCTTTATTTCAATCTGAAGTATTTTGAAATATGATATTTTTTGTTTTTGTTATCTAAATAATAATTTATCTTTGCATATATATTTTTTTTTCCAAAAAACTTTGAGTGTAATTTTTTGGAATAATACTTAAAATGGGATGAAAATGAATAAAAAACTGGGATAGTTAATAACTATATTTTTGAAGGACACTATTTCCGAATATCAATCTTTGAGGCGCAATCAATACCAAAAATACAAAATTGGTATGAATAAGTTATAGAAATAGTATATTAAACTTTTAGAAATAGAAATAAAAATAAAATAAAAATAAGTTCTAATAAAGAATCATTCCGAGTAACGCAAGCAGAATTTTTTGAAATTTATTTTTTTTTAATAAAACTATCGTGCATTAAATTTAAATCATTTTTGTAATATATTAAAAATACTTTCATAAAAATAATCTAATTGGTATCCCCGAACCTACTAGATTACGTATATTGTTTCCTAATTAATATCTTCTAAAGAGGAAAAAAATTCCTTTATTTAGATCTGAGGTATTTGGAATAGTATATTTTTTTGTTATTTAAATAGTATTTTATCTCTGCTTAGTATTTACTAAAAAAATTCTGTGCATTATTTTGGAATGATAATTAAAATTAGGAAAAAATGAATAAAAGAGTAACTGAAATAGTTAATTATATTCTTAATATAACTATCTTATTATAACTATATTCTTGAAGGATGCTATTTCCGAATAGAAATCTTTGAGGAGTAACGAATACAAAAACTATACAAAAGTGGTATTTATAAATTATAGAAATGGTATATTTGATAATGGTAAACTTTTGGCAAATGATAAACTTTTTGAACTAAAAATAAAAAAGAATCTAGCATGAATTCTAATAAAGTATCATACTGAGAGCGGCAAACAGAACTTTTGGGAATTTTTTTTTTTCGTTATAGAAGTATCGTACATTTCATTTATTTTTTTGTTTAATCATTTAACTTTGTGGCTCCATTTAACCCCTTGAGGGTCAAGCAATATTGTTCCTATAATATTGAATTTTCTCCGAAATATATATATATATATATATATATATATATATATATCTTAAACTAAGCAAAAGTAATATTTGAACTTTATGCTTCCCCCAAGTTATAATACAAAATTTAATTAAAAGTTTTTGAAGTGAATTTTGTTTGAATTAGGTGGGATAGAATAGGGGAGAGTGGGGATACTTGAGCAAAGGGGATACTTGAGCTATTATCTCTACAGTTGTTCAATTTTTCTTTCTAAAACTGGCAACATGGTGACATATTTATAGTTCTGAACATGTAAAAAAGAAATCACATACCTTGGTACCATTTTGAAATTATGGTGATTAACCCTTTGAGCTCTGCTGGTAGAATTTTCTACCACATAATTTTAATTCTGAAATGTCACAACGACACCAGAAAATTCGACCAAATTTATTTGAAAAAGGTTTAATGCATTTTTTCGCATATATTGTAAATCGTTTTTTTTCTTTGCAAAATACTGGTGCGAATGTGACATCTGGCTCAAGTATCCCCTCCATGGAGATACTTGAGCCACGATGTAAAAGAAAAAGTAAAAATTTATTAACCATAGAAAAATAGTTCAAAATTAATTTAAAGTTATTTTCAATTGAAGAAAAAATATCAAATTTTCATTTTAAATATTTTATTTTGTTCTAAGAAATTATAAAAGTTTAAAAAATTTGAAATTTGAAAAATGGCTCAAGTATCCCCATTTTCCCCTATATCGAACCACCTCTGAATGGGTTAATTTTGTGGATTAGCGTTCCATCATATGGAACTTGATTCCAAAATGCCACATTCACACCTAAATTTTAGTATATATATTTTCTATACATAAGGTATTATGGTGTGTGGGAAAAAATCTTTTTCTTATTTTCAAATATTTTTTTAAATAAATTCTAGTGTTAATCAGACATTTCAATATTTTAGTAATGGAAGGGCTATACGCTTTAAAGTGTTAATGTATTGAAAATATTTTCATAGCAATATTTTTCGTTGGTATTTTTTTCCCTCTTATATGTTTGTTTTTCATAAATAATATTTCTAAACAGTAGAAAAGTTAATTTTTTATCTGCTGAAGTATCAGCAATAAGATACTTTTTTTTAACTATTTGAGAGGCAGCCGTCTGTCTATGAAACCATTTAATTTTAATTCCAAAATGCCACATTTGCACTAGAATTTTGTTAGAAATTATCGTTTGATTATGTGCGTGAAATATAACTTTTTTTGTTATTTATCAATAAAGTTAACTTCAAATTCCGGTGTCAGTCGTGAATTTCAACACTTAAGCAATGAAAGTGCTCTGCACCACAAAAGGTTAAATATATAGTTGCCGTCCTCTCGATTTTTTAATGCAGTAAATTCTTACAAATATATATGCTTTAATAGCAGAAATTATGCTATTTTACAAAAGTAGTACTCTTTTTTAAAAGTATTGATGCTATAAAAATCGAGAGGCTATATACTATGTAAATAACAATTTCCCTTTGCATATTTTTTTATTAAAAAAATTAATGCAATATTTTAAAATCAATAAAACTACTCAAAAATGAATTTATCAAATAACAATTAAAAATAACTGGGATAGTTTATGGCTATATTTTTGATTGGAGCTATTTCCAAAGAGAATAATCATTAAACAGCAATAAATACCAGAGGTGCAAAAATGATATGATAAATTATATAAATGATGTGTGTAAAGTTCTTTAACAAAAAGAAATGAAAAAAAAAAAAAAGAAAAAAATGAAAATAGAGAAATTTTCCATTTATATGAAGAATCGTCGCAGTGGAAGCCAAACAGAATTTTTAAAAAATATTTCTCTTTTATAAAACTTTCATACATTCCATTCAACTTTTTTTGTTTAATATATTGAAAATATTTTCGTAGAAATATTCCAGTAATTCGTTTTTTCTATAAAATATGTTTATTTTACCTAATTAATATTTTCTAGAGAGAAAAGGAATTCCTTTATTTGAATTTGAGATATTTTAAATAGGGTACGTTTTATTATAAACATATATCTAATATACTCTCTTTTTTTTTAAACATTTCCAATGCATATTTTTGGATAATATTTAAGCCTTTCCGGCACGGTCAAAATTTGTACTAAATTGAGAAATTATCGACTGACACTGGAATTCACAAACGAATTTCTTAGGTATTTTGAATTCCTTAATTTAACCATTTATTGTAAAAGAAAAAAAAATACTAAAATATTACTGGTGCCGTTTGCAAGTTTGGAATTAAAATTAGGTATCCGAGACCGGGCACAGTATGCTGGAAAGGGTTAAAATCAAATAAAAAAGAAGATAAAAATAGCTGTGATAGTTATTAATTATGTTTTTAATGACACTATATCGGAACAGAAATATTTGCGGGGGAACAATACAAAAAGTTCAAAAATTTTACGAATAAATTATACAAATGATATAATTAACTACTGCCTTGAATTTGCCTGAATGATTGATGCGGCAGACTGGCAACATGTTTTTGCCAATAAAGTTTTGCCCGTGCCAGTTACGGGAGAATGATTTTAAATCACGATTTATTACTCTCGCCAATAAATTTTTATTGTAATTTTTTATCGTTTAATTCCTTTTTTTTATTGTTTATTTAGTCAATTAAGCAAAAATTTCTATTTTAAAAAACCGGTGTTAAAAGTTGAAAAAATTTATTTAAAAAATGTTCATTAGTTGAGTAGTTAAAGAAATTTATATAATAATCCTAAGTATAACAATATTAAGCAATACATTCGTAAATCTGAAATTAATTACGTGTTTAATTAATAATTAATTATTTATTAATTATTAATTAAACACGCAATTAATTAACTAATTATTAATTATTTTTATTCACATTATTAACAAGGCCTAAAACTGGCAGAGTGAAAAGTATCCAGTCCAAATTTCGAACCTGAGTGTTTGGTTCAGCCGCTGCCATTGAAATAATCAAAGGCGTATTGTGATGTAATCACAATAATTGATAAATTATATAGGGGAGAGTGGGGATACTTGAGCATAGAAGATACTTGAGCCACCCCTATTATCTCTACAGTCTAATTAGTTTTTCTTTCTAAAACTGGCAACATGGTAACATATTTATAGTTCTGAACATGTAAAAAAGAAATCACATACCTTGGTACCATTTTGAAAAGTATGGTGATTAAACCCTTTCAGCTCTGCTGGTAGAATTTTCTACCACATAATTTTAATTCTGAAATGTCACAACGACACCAGAAAATTCTACCAAATTTATTTAAAAAAGGTTTAATGCATTTTTTCGCGTATATTGTAAATCGGTTTTTTTCTTTGCAAAATACTGGTGCGAATGTGACATCTGGCTCAAGTATCCCCTCTATGGATATACTTAAGCCACGATGTAAAAGGAAAATTAAAAACTTATTAGACATAGAAAAATAGTTCAAAATTAATTGAAAGTGGTTTTAAATTGAAGAAAAAATATCAAATTTTCATTTTCAATATTT
Organism: Maratus speculifer; assembly: GCA_964019185.1. Taxonomy (NCBI): domain Eukaryota; kingdom Metazoa; phylum Arthropoda; class Arachnida; order Araneae; family Salticidae; genus Maratus; species Maratus speculifer. Next base: position 238,200,576 of record OZ025300.1, read on the forward strand.
TATTTTGCTCTAAGAAATTATAATAAAAAAAAAAAAAATTAAAAATGGCTCAAGTAATCTTCACTTAAATGATACATGTAATGTTTTTAAACAAAAAGAAAATAAAAAAAATGTAAAAAAAAAGGATAAAAAGAAAAGAGAGAAATTTTACATTCATATGAAGAAAGGTCGCGGCGGAAGTCAAATAGAATTTTTAAAAATATTTCTCTTACAAAACTTTCATAATTCCATTCAATTTTTTTTAAATATATTGAAAATATTTTCACAGAAATATTCCAGTTATTAGTTTTTTTTTTTTTTTTTTTTTTTTTTTTTTTTTTAATCTAATTAATATTTTGAAGAGGGCAAAGGAATTTCTTTATTTGAATTTGAGATATTTTAAATAGGATATTTTTAAATATATACATATTTAATATATTCTCTTTCTCTCTCTTTTTTAAACATTTCTGTGATTCTTTTGGTATAAGTTTTAAAAACAAATATAAATGAAAAAAAAAATACCCGCAGTAGTTATTATCTATTTTTTTAATGGCATAACCACCAATGAATTTTTTTTAAATTTTTATTATTTCCGAACTTTTTTTTTCAATTACGCAAAAAAAAAAAAAAAAAAAAAAAAAAATTAAAAAGTTTATTTCAATAATGTTCTTTAGTTAAGTGATTAAATAAATACAAATAATAGTCCTAAAAAATAAGATTAAGCAATAAATTTGTTAGTCTGAATATGCATTTTATTCACATTGCAAAAAAGGCGTAAAATCAACAGAATGAAAAGTATCTAGTCCAAATGTTGAGCCTGAGTCTTTGTTTAAAGACAGAAAACCAGCGATTATAAAAGCACAAATAAAGTATGAGAAGGTAGAAAATAGCTATTTCGAATCTACTATCGAGATTCTTCATCAGTGCAAAACTCAACGAGCTAAAAAATAGCAAAACTGAGCAAAGAGATAGAGAGACGCAGGCTTATATACCCGCTAGGGGAACAATCCCGTCTAAAGAAAAGCAACCAATGAGAAGAAAGCAGCCAAAACAACTGGGTGGACAAGTAGCGACATCTATCGGGGAACAAGCAAAACAAAAACTAAAAAGGAGTGAAAAAAAGTATTAAATTAAAGATTTCCAAATACTTGGAAAATAAGGAGTACTAGATAAGTCATTGACTAAGGAGTGAGAATTTTTTATGATGTGGTAAGCTTCCCAAAAATCAAGATCAAGAATAGAAGGACATTTATGGATGATGGTGGCTGAAGAAAAGTTAAACTTATGTTGTGAAGACCAACAATGTTGAGCAATAGAGGAACGTTTAAGCTCTTGATTTTTGACATACCTTTTATGTTCCATTAAACGAAATCTGAGAGCATGTTTAGTCTGACCAGTATAAGAAAGACCACATTGGCAAGAAATTTGGTAAATACCCCAGTTATCTAAGCGATTAATGGGGTGCTTACGATTTGAAAAAGCAATTTTATTAACAGGAGAAAAAATAACATTGAAATCGAACCTTTTCAAAATTTTAGCAACTTGCTGACTGATTTTGGGGGAAAAAAAGCAAAACAACCAAAGCATTGGAGTTCGAATTAAAGTTTTTTGGATTGGGTGGATTTTGTCAATTTTCTATGAATTGAATTTATAATATTAGGGGAATAACCACGATCAATAGCAATAGCTTTTAGATAATTAAGTTCATCACCGAGTAACTGAGGAGTTGAACAAATATTGGAAGCCCGAAAAACAAAAGTTTTAAAAGCCGCAACTTTCTGGTTAGGAGGATGAGAAGAATATCTGTGAAGTGGAAGACTGACCGCAAAAGGTTTGCGAAAGACAGCAGTCTGAAAATTATCTTCATTGCGAATAACAAGAACATCCAGAAAAGAAAGGCAATTGTTCGATTCAGTTTGAGTCTTTGGTTCAGTCGCAGGCACCGAAATACTTAACCTCTTAACTGATTTTTTCTTTTCTATTGAATAAATTGAAAGTAACGGATTCACACCATTATTTTTTAAATAAAATATTCCTAAAATATAGTCCAAACATTTCCGCCTTTAAATAGTATGAAATTATTATTTTTTAAATAGTAGTGTAAAAAAACTTTAAATGATGAATTAAGCAATTCGACTTGCTCGAAAGGCGTACGGGTAAATCAGTTAAGGGGTTAAATCCAGGACACAATTTGTTATGTAATCTCTAATCCGCCGACTTCTGACCATTGGAATCTGTTGGAATCCACACCAAAAATTATTGAATAGCAATTTTCTTTTATTTTCTTTGTCGATTTTCTTTGTAAAACAATAAGAAATATTTAAACTTACCGGTGAGAATTCTGAATCCCTAAATAAAAAATTCAGCCAGATAAGTAAAGCTACACTGTTGCCGCGTCCCGCTGATTTTCTATTGGGGAGTTCCAAATTCTCACCAGTATGTTTAACCTTCCTACCCCGTTGAAATTTGACTAAAATTTGATTAAAATATTTCACACCAGAATTTTTATTTAAATACATTTAACATACTTATTTAACTTAAATCTTTGTGTTATTTATATAATCTACTTTATGAAAAAATTTCTGGTTTGAATCGAATGAAACGCATTATAGGACTTGGTCGATTAGACCCATTCAGGGTAGAAACATTAAATAGTTATTGTTGTTTTACAAGATTATAGTTATTCTATAAATAAAAAAACACAAAAATTGGTTTTCAAAATGGTCCGGTGTAAATTGCAACACTAACGAAAAGTTGGTTGATTAGTGATTATGTCATAATTCGCGTCCTATGACCTTGAGTATTTCGATGGCAGCGGTCCAGCGTACCAACCCAGGGTTGGGACGCTGAACCGCTGCACGAAGTCCCCTTGGCGACATAGATAGCTTGGAATCATTCATATTTGTTTGTTGGAAACGCTGCAGCCGTATATTTATATGGGGGTGTATTTGCGATCTACAATCCTGAGGCAAACACAAGACAAAATTAACGCTCTCAAAGAAATTGTCTTCTCGAAATAGGTTAAAAAATTACGCATTTAACTCTTGCGTAACGAGACACTTTTACAGAATTTTTAATCATTTATCACTGGTTTTTCAAAACATTTTCTTTTACCTAATCTAATAGGGGAAGTGCCCTGTTTAAATAAGGTGAAATTTATAAAAAAGCAAAAGAACTGTCTACTACATAAAACAAGTTTTCAATGGTTTTGGTTTTGATTTATTTTATGTCGGCCGATTATCTACTCGAGGGAAATAGCTCCAGGGGAAGTGCCCTTGTGGGGGTCTTTCTAAGGGAACTTAACCGGTATTTACGCAAGATTCGAAGAAAACTCCAAACGGTTATGCCGGTTGCCGCGATTGGGTTCGAACCCAGTACCGTCTATCAGTTGAGTGGTCAGAACCTCTCGGCCACTGGTGGGGCAGTTTACAAATGAAACAATTATTTTCTTGGTAATTAGTTTTACTTATACAAAATATATTTTTAAAAATATAATATTTCAATCTATTTCGTTATTCATCATAAAATAATTCTATCACGAGGAGGTTTATTTGAAATTTCTGCAAGTCTAATTTATTTGATAGCACATTTTAAATAATAATTCAAAAAAAACTTTTTTAATTTCAACGCATTTAGTAAATACGTCGTTATTTTAAGAATATGAAAAAATCAATATGGTTCAGCTTTATATATCGTGTTTATTATTTGCAAAATCTTCAACTCAAACCAAATTAAATAGCTAACAGAAAGAAAAAGAATTCTTCGAAGCAGAAAACATTGTCCAGGGATGACAAAGTGTAAGATTACTTCTCTATAATTGTACTTAAATCCATTAAAAGAATGTTTTGAGGAGGAAAAAAAAAACATTAATAAGATTTCATTCTTTTTTATCACGAAAACATCCATTACTTAAAGAATATAAATTTTTCAATCAAAAATCACTCGAAAAACTGTATCCATAAAAAAGTTGTTTCAATTATTTTTTTTTCAAGACTTATAATGTGAGTAAGCATGTTATTACGTCTATTTAAGATATTTTTTTTATTTTAAATTAAACAGTAAACTATGATAATGAAAAAATATTGAAACAATGATAATGTTGATACATTAAAAAAGAAACTTTTTCAAGTAAACTGTTTTTTTTTTTTTTTAATTATAGTATATATTTTATTTATAAAATGAAACAGTAGCAATTCGTCAAATATTAAACCCTTGTGATTGCAAAAAGGTAATATTATCAACGAGATCATTTTCCATGCATCCATTTTAACAGAAACTTTCATTTTATAAAAAACGCGCTTATCCGCGAAAAAGAATTGTCGTGAATAAAGCAAAAATCTTTATTATATTTTACTGATGAAAGTTTACCCTATTGATAATTCGGCTCTTTTGTAGTCATCTACAAGTATCATATCTGGCAATCCAATGGTATGATTTTAATTGAAGTACATTATTGCATACAATAATTGTGCATTGTATACAATATATTGGATACAATACATGTGCATAATACTATTTATGTAGAATTTTGTGACTGGTGTTGCCAGATGTGTGGCTTAAATCCGGACATAAGCCAATGTCTTACAGTTTATTTCGTCATCATTAATCGCAAATAATTCTGCCATTACAAAAGCGAAGAAAAGTGTTTTAAAATACCGATTTCGGGAGCATTTGTAGCCCCAATTTACGTGGTATACCTGGCACTACTTTATGTGACATAAATCAAATAAGTAGGAAATTGCACGTCATATGTAGCACAAGACGTGCATTTGTACTATTACAAAGTTTTAAAAATTTTTAGAATTTGGAGGATTAGTATACAGTGCTTCAGTTGTAGAATATTCTACTTATAATAAAATGCGAATGAAGTAAAATGTAGGGAACGATTCCGGTTTGCACCATTCTTATCTGCGAATCGACCGGTAGCTATACGCCACGTTAGGCTTAATTAAAAAACAGATGCTAAAATTTGACAGCTAAATGGTAATTTCTTTCACTTGAAATAATGTTTGTTCAGCGTATTTTTATATAAACATGTATATTTAACCCAATTATGATACATAAAGATAACTGCAAAAGAGTAAACTAATAAGGTTTTTATCGTCCAAGAGTATTGAAATTTATCGCTTTGCAGCGCCGTCTCATTCTCATTCCACTACTTTGTGCTGCCATCTATGAACTATTTTTGAGAATATTATAAAAGATTAAGCATTCGCCCTTCCGGAAAATTGATCCTGTGAAACAGAATCGGCATAACGGATAAACGGATTAGAATTTAAGTTTAGTTTTATTAATTATTTAAGATGTTAGTATTTATCCCTTTACTTTTTTTTTGTTGTTGTTTACCATTATAAATAAAATAAGCTTTTTTTCCCAAGTTGTAATCGATATATAAGATATCATAACTGCATCAGTAAAGCTGAAAATTACTTTTCACATTCTCCCAAATAAAAATTATTACTAATTGGCACATTTTTCTTTTGTGAAGCTTTGATTTGTTTCTGCGGTTATGTAGACTTTTAACACAAAAAACTATTTTGGACATTCTTTTAAAAAATTGGGTTAACCCGAATCCGACACACAAGAGTAAAAGAACCAAACCAAAACCGACCCAAACCCGAAATAACAAAAGCCAATCCGACCCGTAAGAAAAAAGTGAAGTCAACCCGACCCGGGTAGTATCAAAGGCGGGTAACCCGACTCAATGCAGCACTCTAGCCACTAACCACAAACTCCAAGTACAGAAATGACGACACTAAGTGATCCATAAAGGAAAAAAAAAAGAAAAAGAAAAGAAAAGAAAAGAGAAAGAAAAAAAAGGACTAAAATCCGATTCTCCTTTTAAACTAAAAATCGTATTAAAGCCTTTAAATATTTTCAAATACGTCATTCACTTTAGTTTATTGCCATCAATATAAACGAAAAAGTTTTCGATTACAATTAATGTTGAAATAAATAAACAAAAACTGTCGGAAGTATTAATGTAATTAGAGATCATTTTTAAAACGTTTCCGTTATATAATTTTAAAATATCATTTAACAGGTATAAATAGAAGAAATATTTTTATTGCGATTTCCTTGCTAGAATTTAAATTTAGTTTTATTAGTTTTTTAAGATGTTAACATTTATCCGCTTAATTTTTAAAAAAGTTGTTTTATATTTTAAGTAAAGTTATTTTTTCAAAGTGTAATGGATATATGAGATGTTATCATGATTACATTAGTAAGACTGAAAATTACTATTTTTTAAATTTTAATGTTTTGAGAAATCTTCAGAAATTGCGTTTTGCTTTGCTAATTTTTGTTGTTGTGATAAGTACTGCAGTTTGTTTTGTCCAATTGTTGAGCTGTTTCAGAAGTTAAATATTAAGTTAAAAAGAAAAAGAAAAGAAAGAAAGAAAAAGAAAAGAAAAGAAAAACCTCAGCAATTGTATTTGGAGAGATCTATTGTTATTTTAAAATGTGCTTTTGTACAATACAAACACTTCAATAATAAAATCTTCATTCTGTTTGTATGAAATCTTATGAAAATGAAACGCAGGTCAAAATTTCGTCATTTTTGACGGAGGTTATATACTAGTATCCAAAATATTTTGTGTGTCCCTGAAAATACGATATGCTTTCTACAGTAAGCAACTTCTAGTACACCTCAGCAATGTATATCAATTTCATAAAATGTGAAGTAGTTTAATTCTTTGCATTTGAGAGGTGACTCTAACTCACCACCAATGTTGTCAGGTGTCCCTCAAAAATCAGACCGCCTAATGCTTTGACATCACTAATATGTTACAGTTTATTTCAACATGATTAATAACAGATTATTCGGTCTTTAGTTAAAGAGAAGAAAAATACAGTGGAGCATCGTTTATACGACGCCGAAGGGACTACCGAAAAACGTCGTATAAACGATAACGACGTATAATCGACTTTCACTTCCAAAACTAGAATTAATTTTGTTTTCAAGTAATTTTAATGTTTAACGTGATGATTTGCATGAATTTGTAAATTAAACAAACCAAAATAAAAAAAAATTCCATAAAAATGGGGGGGGGTTAGTAAGCAATTCAAATATGCGTACCTTTATTTATGTTTCGCCGAAAGGTTCCTCATTTGCAGTACATCATTTCCTTTCCATTTAAAGTCAAAGATCAAAAACCCTGCATGGCCAACTAAAAGTCAAAAATACTGATAACAGTTAGAAGGATAGTCTATTTGCAACTTAAAACAGGTCGGGAAAGCTGACTATCCCCGAAAAAAGAAGTCACCCCCCCCCCCCCCCAGTGTAATCTGTTACACGTAAGCTGATTTTTCAGACTAATCGAACACCAGCCCACATTTTTATAATGTGGAGTGCATTTAAACGCGCTCTTTGGTGTCATTCATAGCTGCCAACTTCCGCTCGTTCGTAAAATATACAAGAAAAATAAGCAAAGATAATTCTATACAAAATCGAAAAATCGACGTACAAACGATTTTGGGCGTCGTATAAAAGATATATTTTTACATTGAAATGAATAGGAATGAATCGGGACCACATTAAAACGTCGTATAAATGTAAACGTCGTATAAGTGATCGTCGTATAAACGATGCTTTACTGTAGTTCAAAATACTGGTGTGCAAAAGCACCCACTTACACCGGACACTTGTGAGCAGTGAGAATCACCTGTCGAGTGTAATGATTTAATATAATTAAATCGCATTCCAAACAATGTTTCCCCCTATACTATTATGTAATGGAATTCATTTGTGAGGCCCTGTAAATAATTAAAAAAATTCTTTGCATCACAGACTGTGCAGAAGATATATTTTAGTATAAACTTCAAAGATGCAAATGAATTTTATTATGTTCGAAAGGGTTTAACATCATTAAAATGCATTTGAAACTATTTCTCCCACAGGCCGTAATGTAACGTAATAATTTTGATTGTCCCTGTAATTGAACTATAGGAGTGGTTTTCATAAATTTTTATACTCGACAAATTTATGCAACAATAATGCATTTTAAGTTTCAAATGATTCATCTGGGTAGTTTTTTCTTTTCTCTATATGCGGAAGGATACACAGACGGATGGACAGATGAAAGAATTGAACGACGATAATACGTGCTACGTATTTACATAAGTAGGCACGCACCCAAAAGGGATTTGAATCAGAATGTTGCATCATAATTCTCACAAAACTTCGTAATAATATTTGACTTTATGAATGAAATTCCGTATGTTTCTATACATTTTTATAGATTTATGAATATTAAATTATATATTTTTTATTTTATTTATATAAAACATAAATGATCTAGGTTCTAAGTATAAAATAACGAAAATTCCAAATTAATCTCTAAATAAAGAAAAAACAAATATGAATTACGTGTAAGGATCAGCATTTTTAAAGGTCAAAGTAAAAATGACTTTCAATAAAAACTTCCTCTAAATTTTTTCTTCTTTAAATTCTAAAAATATGTTCGTTCAAATATTTAAGTTATTCCTTTTTCCTTATGTATGATATCACTAATTAAAATGCTGAACACATGAAAGAGATTTTATATTTTTCTTAAAGTTTGAAAATATATATTTTTTAATATATAAGTACTTTTTTACCTTTGAGTTCATCAGCGCAATATTTAGAAATTATATTTTTGTGTTTTTTTTTTTTTTCAAATTCATATTCATTACAAAAATATATAGATAATTTAACATGAATGCGCATGTTTAATATTTTCTTATTAAAATTTAATTTCCTTTCATAAAAAAAGATTTAAAACTCTTATTAAAGATTCAAAGTCCTTCGCTTTTTGCATACAAATCTTATTTTAAACGAAATATTGTTAATTTAAATCTTCCAAAAGTTTAAACCAAATACAAGAATATTTTCTGCAAAATACTGGTATTAAAAAACAAGTTAGAAATTGCACGTGAAGCGTAGCAAATAATTCGCCTTCGTACGATAACGAAGTTTTAAAAATATCTCGATCTTGCTGATCTATATCAGTACTTCGGATACAGTGTCTTTGTGTTCATGTAAATATACAGGAAGTAATTTTTATTACACCTCAGCAACTTATAAGATATTCATAAAATGTGAAATAGTTTAATATAATTAAAACACGCCCCAAATAATGTTTCCCCGTATAGCATTAAGTAGTGGAATACTTTTGTGTGGCCCTGTAATTTAATAATAAATATTCTTTGTATCACAGACTGTACAGAATTTATATTTTAATATATATATACTTGATAGGTTCATGTCAATTTTATTATGTTCAAATGCATTAAAATGCATTTGAAACTTTCATTGACCTTAACGTAACGGAATGCTTTTGATTGTTCCTGTAATTGATCTATGCATCCGATTTTCATAAAATTTGAAATAACTCGACAAAATTATGTAATAATTATATGTTTTAAATTTCAAACGATTAAAATGCATTTGAAACTTTTCTCCCCATTAACCGTAATGTAACGGAATAATTTTGATTGTCCCTGTAATTGATCTATGCATCCGATTTTTATAAAATTTGAAATGACTCGACAAAATTATGTAGTAATTATGTATTTTAAATTTCAAACGATTCGGTTCGGTAGTTTTTGCGTTGTTACATGAGGACAGACAGGCGGACAGACAGACGGGCAGACAGACGGACTGAACGACAACTATAGGTGCTACGTATTTAAATAATTACGAACGCACCTAAAAACGGTGATTTAGTACATAGGTGCCAACCTGACATCGATTATCCGTAATACATCCGTTAATTTGACCCTGGTTTAATGAGTTTCGAACAATAATTTTTTCAAAGAGGTGAAATGACCTCCAGTAACAATCCTGAAATTAAATACCAAGATTACGTGAAATATATTTTCTGGTTAGAAATGACGTTAACCTGGATCAAACTAATCTAGGCATTACGGAAGATTAGTTGAAAGTTCGCAGCTATGCTTAGTAGCGTTGTTCTATAAATCTTAATTACAAGATATCCTGCTTAGGCATATTCAACATTCATATTACAGAACAAAGTCAATAGTTATGACACTTAAAGTTATGACTTTCCAGTGGCATTATTCAAGAAAGGAGAAAAAGTAAAATTGTTGAAATAAACAAGCAAATACCGCCAAGAGCAATTCTTCTTTGATACTAAATATCAATTCATGTCTGTAAACAGTATAAAACAATGATAAACTAAATTAATAAAACAATGTACATTAAATGAAATGTTCAATAGTTAAGAAAGTTAAAATATGTTTTTATATTGTATGTTCTCGTAAATCTTGGGGAACAAGCGAAAGGGTTTACGTGCCACCTAAGGTGTTCAGGATATTCTTGAATATACTCACCAGTAAAATTATATTATAAATTTTGATTTATTTAATACGTGAGTTTATATGATCCAATCTAGCTGAAGTTTCTGTTTTAAAAAACTGATGATAATATAGTCGAGTCTCTCTATAACGAAACTTCATACATCGAATTTCTCTATATAACGGATTTTTAGTAGGAACGTTCCCCTTTTCCATGGCTACATTAAAAACAGTGTCTATATATCGAATAATCTATCTCCATATAACGAATATTTTCATAAAATGTTCTTTATTCAGTCGTAAAAAAGCTTCGAAATCGCATGAAGTCAATTTTCCATCACTTATTCCTAATTTATTGTTCAGTGCTGAGTTTTTTTTTTTTTATATTACTTCTCTGCTTGAATCTCTTTGTTCTTTAAGTCCAACGAATTCATTCCTCCCCCCCCCCTCCCATACATCTTTCAATATCTTTCTCTGTCAAAATAGTGTCAAATGGACAGTTATACATATAAGAACGGGATCAATGGGGGTAATTAAAGAAAAAATAGCTTACAAATATTTCAAAAAGGCCGAATTTTATATACTAGAGGATAATATGGATTCTGAGGATGGAAAAAATGCGACTTGTGCAGACTTAAAAAAAAAATAAGAAATAAATGAAGGAATGTAGAGATGTCAATAATATCTCTCTGATTTTTTTGGAAGTAGATTACAATCTCACTATTGCACAGTACTGATAGTGATATTTTAAGCAGAGTTATGAACAATTTCAAATTCTTAATTAAACACATCAAAAATAACAATTGTTCAAAATTTACACATTAAATAAGAATTTTAACGTTATTCTCCATACAACGAATTGCTCTATATAACGAATTTTTTACTCGAACAATGGATTTCATTATATAGAGACTCGACTATATATTAAAATTTCTGTAAAAAGCACTCGTCCCGCAGGGGTTAATCCTTTGATGGCATTAGTAAACCATGAAACCAATTAATTTTAATTCTTGCAGGCCACCTACGTACCAGAATTTTACCTTGAGTATTTCGATGGCAGCGTTACCGATAAATCTCTCTGTATTTGTGATTGAATAAATGTTTTGTGGTCCCAGGCTCTATGAGGACGATTTCAACATTGTATAGGAAGTTTGCGTTGTTAAATCGTAGTTGTAGTTTCAATCCCAAGTTCGTAGATAATCCATGAATATTGAGAAAGGCAACACAGGAGGCTATTTACTAAAGACAAGTTTTTATTACTTTCACAGTTCCAAGAATGTTGCCGTGCCAGAGAGGGACCATCGGAAAGATAGATCCGAACGCTAGTAGTTACAGAGAAGGAGTGCCACAAATACATTTTTCACATCGTCAAGTGTTGGCGCGATATATGTACATAAAAATAGCCAAAAACGACTGATACGCACAAATTGCGATGAGAGAAGGCACGTGGAGAGTTTCCGTTACATAGAGTTTCAATGATAGAAACCAAAGGACATGATTTGAAATAATTAACGCCAAATGATAAAAGATAGCATATGGCCCGGAAAACCATTGAATTCTTTACATAGGGTTAACAAAAGTCTCACGGGTTCAGAAAGGAAATTAATTCTAATGAAATAAAATAAAAGACAAACTTAGCACATCTGGTTCTTAAGTGAATAGCGTTTAAGTATGCTTAACAACAGCCGAGAAATAACTCTTTAAAAGGTTGTTGCTATGGGAAAATACTTACAGTTACATGAACAAACGGATATATGTTATGTCTTTAAAGAAAGAATTAGAGATAAGTGAAATTATATTTTAAAGGAAAAATGGCCGTTAGTACTTGAATAGAATTAAAGGGATTAAAAATCTAGCTTATTAAATAAAGTTACAAATTAACGGAATATTGTAATTTTAACTAAGGGGGGGAAACAATTATTAACTAATATGTAAAGGAAACGCCTTTACAGGCTCTGCAACAGTTTTTCAACTTCTCGATGTTTACTGTCAGACTTCTGTAATTATCGGTCCCATTCATATACAATTAACCCTTTCCCGCGAAGACAAATATTTTTCGTAAAATGAGAAATTGTTTACTGACACCATAATTTACAAAAGACTTTTTTAGAAATTAAGAACTCCCTGATTTAAGTTATCATTTTAAAAGTAAATTTTCACTAAAATATTATTGGTGCCGTTCGCAAGTTTGGAATTAAAATTAGGTGTGTCCGGAGTGGACACACTGCACCGGAAAGGGTTAACTTCATTCTTTAAGGGGGCTCAGGGGTTGATCGATACGGAAAAATATGTAAACAGAGCTCTCGTTTCGAGTCCATATAAAAACAGAAGTATTCGATGTAGTTAATTTAAACTTTCTAATATTTTAAAGGTATGTTTGTAGTCTTATAAAATTATAAAATGAAGTACTTCAATGCAATATAATAAGAAATGGAACAAAATTTATGTAACACAATTTTCGAAAAAATAATTATGTGTTATATCACCAACACCAAAATATCTTAGCGTTGAATTGACATAAGAACCTAATTTTTGCTTTAAAATGATCCGGAAACTTTACTCTATAAAATGAATTAAGGATATAACTATCACTCAAAAACAACATTATTAAAAAAACTCTCAAATTGGAAAATTAAAAAACTCCTAAAGAATACAACTTTTTCTTCATTAAAAATACTCAAAATATTAAACTATCTAAACTATATTAATTCATTATATAGATAATGATGTTATATACATGCAAAGAAAAATTTAAATCATTCCATCGAATAGTTTTTTAAAAATCTTGGTGTTAGTCGTCAAAAGTCATGTTTTGAAAAAACGCGAATTAAAGTTGAAATTATATGAGTGCGGCTATGAAAGTGTTGATGCGTAAATGCTTATAACTCCGTTAAAAATGCAAATATTTTTATGCAGTTTTTTGCATTGAGTTAAGAATTAATTGAATAATCAAACTAGATCATAAAAAAATCGATTTTTTGAAAAGTTTTCGACCCCTGAGCCCTCTTAATTTGATGTCATTTAGAGTAAATTAAAAAAATTCCCTTGTAAAAGAGAAAAAAATGTTGTTTCATTTTTACAAGGATTTAATGCCTTCTACTGAAAAATCGAAACATAAAACAAAAATATAATAAATAATGGTCCTTTCTCGACATTTCAAGTTCTAAAATTACTTCGCTATTATTGTTCTTTAGTGAATTAAAATATCATTACTGGAAGAAAAGCTTTGATAAGGTTTCTTTCAGCGAACTAAACAAACAACTTATTTTTCCGTTCCAATTTTTAAAGGACAGCGTTTTCGTGAAAATATTTTTACTATTGAATTTCGATATTTAATATAGCTTTGGAAGAGCGTATTATGGAAGTAATCTGTTTTGGTATATTTTCTCTTTCATCAGAAAATTTTGTGTGGAAAATTAACCAAAATCTTTTAAAGTGATAAGGAAGAGAAAGAAAATCTTCCGATTCATTTATAGAACATTGCCTCGCTTAGTGATATAAGGCGAATGTTCATTAACCCCTTCGCGACGGGAGCCTTTTACGAAATTTTAATGTTTTGTCACCGGTTTTAAAACACAGAAATTTGAGTCTTGTTAAATCGAGAAAATGCTCCAATTGAATAAGGCAACTTTTTCAGTATAATTTTACCGGTGGGAATAATAAAAAATTCTTAAGCCTTTTAGCGGCACGTATTCGTGTCGCTCGTCTCCAAAGGGTTAAACTATGCTTAAGTAATGCAAATCCTATAATTTCATGTTTGTTTTCATTTTATATTACGCGAATATTTTAAAAATGTTTATTTTATTGCCTTACCCAAGGAGTGTACTCTTACCGAAAGCTTAAAGATGATACCACTACTACAGATCAAAAGATTTGTATGTTATAATTAAATATTAGACATTGGATACCCCACCTGTGACTGACATCTTCTTCTCTCAATGCTCGTAGGGCCCGACGGTTCTGACCTCTCAACTGGTAGACGGCAGGTGCTGGGTTCGAACCCAATCGCGACCGTCGAACTAACCGTTCGGAGTGTTCCACGGTTTTCTTCGAATCTTGTATTTCCGTGCGTAAATACGGGTTAGGTTCTCTTGACAAGCACGGACATGCAAAGAGAGCATTCCACCCATTTATGGCCTATATCGCACGTGTTGATAATCGGCCGACATAAAATAAACCAAACCAAACTCAAAGCAGGCAAAGAGGGGGTTCTGGGTTCGAACCCAATCGCGTCCGACGACCTAATCTCTCTGAGATTTTCGTAGTTTTCTTGGAACTTCGGATTCCGTAAATACGGGTTAGATTTCCGTAAAAAAAAACCTCTGCGTAAGATGCACCCAGCTCTTCAGGCTTACACCTCTCGTGTAGAAAATTCGCCGAAATAAATAACAGTATTGTTGTGTCAATCAGTCGTTTCATCAATTTAAAAACTCATTTACTCCACAGTGATAAGATTTAATTAATTTTATATATTTAAAAAAAAATCATAGACATTTTACAGTTTTTTTTTTTTTTTTTTTTTTTTTTTTTTTTTTTTTTTACGTTTATTGATTTTAACCTCTGCAGGGCTGTACAGGCGAATATTCTTATGTTCTGTTCGCACCAAAAATTTTCTAATAAAAACTTGTAAGTATATTTTTCTTGCAAATGTTGGCAAAGTGCTTGTTAAGGATTTCTGTCTACAGAAATTGGTGCCAGTATCAATTAAAAAATAGTCACCAGTCGCATCTCTGCCTCTGATGTGTAACTGAAGTTCTAGCAATTCCCCTGATGACGGTTAATAGTTGAAAGCGCTAGGATTTTTAACATCTTATAACATCAATGTTTTAACATCTTGAAAAGGTTCAAAGTTTTAAAATTTCTACTCGTTTGCGCCTATTAAATAAAAAAAAAAATTGTGATTTATGTATTCTTTTTTTTATTTATTTATTTCATCTTATTTTATTAAGATGAGTACGACATTTCAACCTACGATATGTAATTTCATATTCGCTTTCTTGCCACTAAGTATAGCGATCTAAAAATATGCCAATGGGTGTTAATGGGTCGAACATTAACAAAAAATAGATTTAGGTCAAGCGATTTTTGTATTTATATTTCAGCATATAAACGTTTAAGAGGCGGTGGGATATATTATGTTCCACCTGGGTTGCCAGTTTGGCCTCCACTTTCAATTTAAAAACTCCGAATCAAGAAAAACCAAAAAATTTTAAAAGACGGATATGTAATTTAGGTATGATGATACGTTAGTTATTAAATAAAATATAGGGGAAGATGGGGATACTTAAACCATTTTTTAAATTTTAATTTTTTTAATTTTTTTATAATTTTTTAGAATAAAATAAAATATTAAAAACGAAAATTTGATATTTTTTCTTCAATTGAAAATCACTTTCAACTAATTTTGAACTATTTTTCTATGTCTAATAAATTTTTACTTTTTCTTTTACATCGTGGCTCAAGTATCCCCATGGAGGGGATATTTGAGCCAGATGTCACATTCGCACCAGTATTTTGCAAAGAAAAAAACCAATTTACAATATACGCGAAAAAATGCATTAAACCTTTTTCAAATAAATTTGGTCGAATTTTCTGGTGTCGTTGTGACATTTCAGAATTAAAATTATGTGGTACAAAATTCTACCAGCAGAGCTCAAAGGGTCAATCACTATACTTTCAAAATGGTACCCAAGGTATGTGATTTCTTTTTTACATGTTCAGAACTATAAATATGTTACCATGTTGCCAGTTTTAGAAAGAAAAATTGACCAAGTCTAGAGATAATAGGGGTGACTCAAGTATCCCCTATGCTCAAGTATCCCCACTCTCCCCTATACTATAGGCTATTTCCATGAGTGGCGATTTATTACGATTTTTGGCTACCAGTATTATAGAACGAAAAAATGTAATTAATTTTATTGACACATTCTCATTAATTGAATAAGGCCAAGCAGACTTTTCGAAAATAACGGTGGCTAACAAGCATAGCAATTAATAAGTTATGTGACTTACACTACAGAACCCATGGAATTAGCCTATATAGAATTTATTAAATGTAAAATTTCAGAATTAAACGAATTTAAAAAAATGGCCAAATCTCACAACTCAGTATCCCACCTACGGTTAATGAAGATTCGCATCGGAAACATTTTAATAATTTTTACTTTTCTAACTTTGGGAGAGGAAAAATCGTAATTTTGCTTTTAATGATGTTGCAGTTTTTTTTTTTTTTTTTTTTTAATTTTCTGGTGTAAATTTGACATTGAAAAAAAATAGACTTGCCCCTCAAAGAATTAAAGGGTTAGGTAAAGAAAAATCTGGAAGCATGTTTTTAAAAGACTTTAGATAAATTTTCGGTAGCTATAGGTTTAATAATATTGTTTATAATTTCATGTAAAAAAAATCAAGCTGATTTCATTTGTGTTATTTATGTTTCTTTTACGCCAAAGTGAACAACACTTTAATCAGTATCATCTGCAAACTTTAGTTATTTTACGCATTGACAACTTTTTACATTTACCCTTCATTAATCCCTCTCTACAGCTGTTTGTCGGAGATAAAAGAAGTTTAACCAAAAATCCTTGTATAAAGGTTTTGCTGGGATAAAACCGACAATTAATTCTATGAGACAATCGCATTAAACAAACTCAGTATAATTTGATAGGTTCGGCCCTTGTATGAAAAATCAGTGTTATTACTATAAGTATTTGATGAGAAAAAAATGATTTAGGAATAAGTATGTTGATAAATATTGTAAATTATACTATATCATTGTGCTGTATCATTATATTTAAGCAAAGAGCAAACAGAGCAGTATTTACAATTTTAATAATACAAATTTTTTAACAGATTAACCCTTTAACGTTCATTGGTTTCTCTACGAAACCACCAAATTTTAATTCCAGTATACAACAACGACATCGATGTATTAATTTAAAAATATCCAATTTATCATGTATGTGAAAAATCACTTTTTCTTATTTATAAATAAATGTGTTCGCAGTTACCGGTGTCATTCATTTATTTCAGCATCTTAACAATGAAAATATTTTGTTTGTTAACCACTTGGGGATGGGAACACGTATACGTGGCGCAAATGCTTAAGAATCCTTGTTTACCCCCACCAGTATAATTGTACTTTAAAATTTGCTTTATTTATTCGGCGCATTTTCTCGATTTATTAAGATAAAAAATTTTTTTTTTTAACTGGCGAGAAGTAGCTTTACGTATTAGGAAGTAGCTTCCGGTAGCTTTAGGTTCAATGTTATTGTGTAATAATTTCATGTAAAAAATATTTAAAGATGATTTCCTTTGTATTCTGTAAGTTTCTATTACGCAAAATTGAACGACACGTAAATCAGTATCATCTACAAAGATTACACATTTTACGCATTGTCAACTTCTTATATTTACCCTTCATTAATTCTTCTCTACAGCTGTTCGTATGAGATAAAAGAAGTTTAACCAAAAATCCTTGTATAAATGTTTGTTGGGATAAAACCGACGATTAATTCTGTGAGGAAATCGCATTAAACAAACTCAATATAATTGGACGGCTTGTGACTTCGAATGAAGAATCAATATTATTACCATAAGCATTTAGTGAGGAACAATTGATTTTGAAATAAGTATGTTGATAAATATTATAAATTATACAATGTCATTCAGTTATAAGATTACATTTAAAAGAACAGCAAAAAGCACGGTATTCGTAATTTTTAATGCACTTTATTACCAGAGTGAAAGATTACAAAAATTTCAATTATTACATTTTTCAATTTTCCAGTTTTGCAACATTGTATTTTTCTGTTTCTGTAAAAATATTTTAATTGTTATTTAATCCTTTCCAGCCCCACCGTCTTTTACACAAACTCTATTTGATCACCGCTACTTTTTCAAAAGAAATTAAGTTTAATTACTTAATATCAAAAATGCTCTAATAAAATAAGATTATATAAGATATATTATTATAAGAGATATAATAAGATATATTATTTCCCTTTATTACTATTTAATTTCATTTATTTTCGATTCAATTAGGCAAAAATTTCTGTTTTCAAAAACCAGCGATAAATGATTAAAAATTCTGTAAAGGACGCAAAAAAGCATTACAGTAGAACCCCGCTAATTCGGACCCCGTTAATCCGGAACTCCGGATAATTCGGATCGGTTTGGTCATTTGTTTTCAAGTTTAAGAAGTGATTGGCTAATTTCCATAGCATTAATTTGTTTCATCGTCGTATTCAAAATAAAAAAAAACTTTTTTCTGAAATCTTTTCAGAAGAATTAAGCAAAGTGAACATTTTTGTCGTCAGTAAATATTCATTAAGTTTAACATAAAAATGATTTTCTGTAAGTATGTTTTGTTTTATTTCATTTTTTTCTAATTCTCCGAATAATCCGGATTTTCGATAATCCGGAATGGGTCCAGTCCCAATTAATCCGAATTATTGGGGGTTTACTGTATTTGAAAGTTTTTTTGAAAAATATTGATCCGTTAAGTGTTAATCAACATAACTGGCAGTTGAGCTATTGTAGAAATTGTAAATAATGCTACATAGCGGCGCCACCTGTTGAGAGATATGCACCAAACATTAATGAGGTTTAGTTTATAGTAATGTGTAACAGACTCTAAAGTTTTGTGAAATTTCGTGCATTTCACGGGGTCTCTGTAACCGGGAAATTAGTTTTTCTAATTCTGTTAATATTTAAGTAAACATTTATTGTTGCATAACTGAATTTCAGCGCGCATTTGCAATAAAATAAAATTATTTTTCATATTAATGTTAATACTGTTAATATTTTATGTTTCTGCTAAACATGTTTTCTAAATATCAATATACTTACACGAATATGGATAGCATTCGAAAAAGTGACATTCCAATAAAAAAAAAAAAAAAAGGATTTATGCTCTAGTAAAAAATGAACAGAAACGTTTCTGAAAACGACAGGTAGCTAATAAAAATTTACTTTTATAAATTATTCTTTAAATTTTGAAAATAAGTAGTTTTTAGAGATTTTTTAAAGGTGAAGTAACGCATTTTGGAACCTTCGGATATGCAACACAATTCTGAAATTGGCTTACAATTTTTATAATTTTATTCTCCAATTTGAATCGAAACTTAATTTTAAATAAAAGAAATGTATCAAAACACAAGACCAGTTATTCACATTCTCTGGCCTAGCAATGGATACCCTACGTTCCAGTAATGGTCACCTTATAAAAAGTAATAAATATAATTGTTTTTATGACTGTATTTAGAACCAGAATTTCATTGCAACATACTAATGAAACAAAACAGTTATTTTCAAATAAATTTAAGAATTAGGATACCAGAAATTAAAACACTATTTGTGATAATCATTCACTGTTTTCATGAATCTATATTATAAAGGCCAAACGTATCTGTGCGTAACGCATACGTCATTTTGCGAATGGCAACACTTTCACATGCAATTCGGTTTTGCAATTTTCGGCACTGAAAATTTTATGCAGCTAAACATCGCACATTTTAAATTTTTACACCATCGTATAGAGAAAAATGTGTACTTTTAAATTCAATTTGTTTGAAAGCTGTATCTCAATTTATTTTTGACATATTAATTTTGTTATAGTTTTTAGTACAAATTTTGTAATTGTGGCAATAAAAATACGCCTTTTTTTTTTTTTTTTTTTTTTTTTTTTTTTTTATTGATAAAATTTGAAATGTGTGCATGTAAATTTTGAGAAGATGAAAATGATGATGGGTTTAGATTTCTCGTGAAATTCTAAGATCGTGTCAATTTGATTTTGTTTTCTTAATTTATACCAAAAATAAGAGCCTCAATTGATTACTTCATCTTAATAACTGATATTTACTATATTTTGGTTTGTTATTATATTTTTACCTATGCGATTTAAGTTTAATTTTAAAAATTTGGACAGCTGAGTTTTATAGAAATAGTATTTTTTTCTTCTTAAATTTATCTTTAAGTAATATTTGTTTGAGAGTTAGACTGACCAAGTAAGATGCATTTTTCACTGCAGCTAATTTTGTAGGTTTATTATAAATCAATGAAACACTTCCTTCTTAAGCATTTACTTTCGAAGAAATTCGACGGGTTCCACCTTGTTATTATAATTATTAGAAGATAGATAGATAAATTTTAATTATTTTAGATCGATCGTTTAAAATACTAAATAGCACCAAATACAGCTATCAAACTATTAAGATAGTGGGAGATTTAAAATGCAATAAAAATCACACAAAAAAAAAACAGTTTTGAAATATATGCGTGTAGTTTTGTTCGGCTATTTTTAACAATTAAACTCTCAGAGACTACTTGATGTACCACTTATAATAATTAATATAACAAATATGAAAGAAATGATACTATGATTTGGATATTTTAAATAATGATTTCAGAATAAAACTGTTTGAGGCCGCTGATCTGCAGATTTACTAGTTTCATGATTTCAATAATATTCATTAATATCCCCCCCACACACACACACACTTTTTATGATGTTGTTGGGGGTGGTTGGGGGTGGGGTGCTCAGAGCTGAATAAACAAATATTTAAGAAAGAAATTAGATTTTTAATAGCTTCAGTAGCTTAAGTGTTTTTATTTAACCCCTTGAGTCTCAGTATTCTTTAAAGTTGGAATTTAACTAAAAAAAATAGGCAATCTATTTAGGCCTAGAGGAGTACACAGGTATTGTTTTGTAAAGATTACACTAACCATTTTAATTATACAGCTGTTGCCGAAGCGGTAAACTTTCATAAGTAAAGCATAGATAAGCGCAGTGAGAAGAGCATTGCTGTGAAGCGCGTATTACAGTAAAACATTTTACCTATTATTTAAAAACAGTAGAATTTGATCTCTGTGTTGCTGCCATCTAGAACTCATAAGAAAGATTTAAAGTAGCCATTAGAGTAGTTTTTGAAATATTCACGGAGTTTTTGTGTCTCTAAACATGGGGAACTTTAATTGTTGCCGACCCGGCAACACTGCGCGTTAATGGGTTAAATGAGGAGAGATTAATACCTATGAGTCCCTCCTTGACTGTGCCCTTAAACAATAATTTAGGCCTCCTGACTAATTTGATTGTAAGATTATAAAATTCGCAAGGCAGAGTTATATACATTACAAAATAACAATAAAATATTGAAAGCTTAATGACCACATAATATAACTAAAAAGCTGCTATTTATAAAAGTTTTGATGTTATTATATTTTGGTGAGTACAATTAAAAAAATAAGTTTGAATCTTTATGTTTTCAATTAAGTCAAAATATTTTAAGAGCTATAAACATTACTGAAATTGCTTTTTTAGCGATGCCTACATGGGGTGCCCATTACTGGAAAATGACTAATTAACCATCCCAGTAACGAACACCCCCCCCCCACCCACTTAAAATATAAAAAATAAAGTAAATTTTGCAAATGTCCATTAGTATATAAAATTGAAAGTTTTCTAATGCTACTCAAGCCCCACCAGTGGCTGTAAGATTGGGGTATTGAAGCTGGTAAACGAGAGGAGCTGCTTTCGAATGCAAATGCGCCCGTCAGCCTAACAGTTCAGAGTTAACTGCGGTTTTCTTCGAACTTTGGATGTCGTTGCGTAAAAACGAGTAAGAGACAATTAGAAAGACCCCCGATTAAGGGCACTCATCGTAGGGCTTATATCCCTCGTGCAAGTAATCGGCCGTGATAAAATAACGCATAACTATTGCTACTCAAACAAAATCATTCAGATTTTGTAAGAAAATATACAATATATAAATCTCATAGCATCTACGTTAAGATCTTCTCAAAAAAAAAAAAAAAAAAAAAAAAAACAGCAGAATTTTGAAACATTAATTTTTTTCCTTCCTGATTGATTTAATTAAAAATGTCAACAATACGCCAAAAGAAAAAAAAGCAAGGGGGATAATAAAATTAATAATCAAAGCTAAATATGTAATAGTTACTTTTAATCAATAAAAAACATCAAGGGCTGTCCATTACTGGCACAGCTAACCTATTTTGGTTCAAACCGAATAATTCATTATGAAATGAGCTTAAAAGGGAAAAAAAGTTAAATTACAAATTTAAACTGTTTAAATCAAAATTATAGTGCAAAATATTTTTTTACAAAACTTGACTAAAATTCCTGGCCAGTTAAATTCAAATTCCTTCTAAAAATTTTCGTTATACACATTATTTATCATGTAACAAAAAAGTTTCAAAGTATTACTGTATGGCAGGAAATTTCAACGCAAACATGTCCCAAAATGTCTGTAAATGATGGATGATATTGTAGTACATGTCATAAAGCACTTTACGTTGTTTATTTTGGACCATACTCAGGGTTAGGACTTGCATTTTAAATGGTCTTCCCTTATTTCTTAATTACAATGCATTAGTATACATGCACTAAGAATATTTAAAAGAAATAGCAGAATAGGCATGATTTGGAATAAAGAAATTAAAGCTTTGATGAAAATAACTTTGAAAATAACTTTTATATAATTTTTAATTTTCAAATTTAATCACTTAATCCCTTGCGGCGCTGTGGTATGTCTATGAAACCACTTAATTTTAATTCCCAAATGCCACATTGGCACCGAAATTTTGGTTAAAAAAATAATTTGGTTTATTGCATGCTAGAAATACAGGTTTTTCTAATTTAAAAATAAAGCTGTTTTCAAATTTCGGTGTCAGTCATTAATTTCAACATTTAACCCATTAGTGCCTAGCGTCCCTTTTTAGGGACGCTTCAAAAGGTGCATTCAGCACTGTTTTTGACACCGGTAAAAAAGAAAAGCAATAATTATTTTATTTAAATGATGCATTTTCGTGATTAATGAAATAAACTTAAATCTTCTGAAAATAGTTGTGCCAACCAAATAAAATTTACGCAAAAGATGCTGGGCACGAATGGGTTAAGCAATGCATTTGCACAGGTGCCAACCTGACATAGATTATCCGTAATACGTGCGTTAATTTGACCCTGGTTTAATGAGTCCGAACCAGAAATTTTTCAAAGAAATGAAATTAAGTATGTTCCACTAACAAACTTGAAATTAAATAAATAAAAATTCATGAAATATATATTCTGGTTTGAAATGACGTTAACCTGGATCAAACTAAAACAGGTATTACGGAAGATTAGTTGACAGTTGGCAACTATGCATTTGCTCTGCGTTGCAAAGGGTTAACTGATTTGTCGTACGCCGTACGGGCAAAAGAGTATGCTTCATCCAACACTTAATCTTTTTTTTACTCCACTAATTTTTTAAATTACAATTTCATATTGTATAATGGCAGAAACGTTTACACTTAATATTAAGAATATTTTTGCTTCTAAACAATCTTGTGCTGTTCATATTTTAAAATTATTTTATGTAAATAATCAGTTAAGTGGTTAAATTTGACGTATTTGTATGTGAAATGCATCAAATTAGTTAGATATATTACGTAGGTTGATCCAAAAAAAAATTTACAAGCAGAAGCATTTGAAACGTAATAATTGTGGAGCAAATATTTTCACCCAGGGTGGTTGACAGATGGCGCTAGTTGTCCTACATCGGTTCTACGAGTAAGTAGGGTCAGTACTTAAGAGCGACAGTAATGGCACGATGCCTAGAAAAGTGGTCTCGCATAGAGGTGCGAGCCGTAATTACATTATTATGGCCCAAGGATGTCGCCACACCCGAAATTCACAGACAAATTCACAACCATTCTTCTGCGTGGCAATTCCAGGCCCCATACAGCTCGCCAGACTCAGGAATTGCTGCCAAGATTCAAGTGGGAGGTCTGGAATCACCACCCATACAGTCCCGATTTGGCTCCAAATGACATTTCCTTTTTCCGGCGTTGAAACGAAACTTATCCGGAACACGGTTCATCTCAGACGATGATGCAGTGAAAACAACTGCCGAGAAATGGCTCAATGAGCAGGGCCCTGATTGCTACCAAGACGGGATAAATAAGTTGGTCGAACGTTCTGACAAATGCCTAAACAGGTTTGGCGAATATGTGGAAAAGTGAAGGCCAGATGTGTCTCTTGATTGCCATTTATATCTTGTTTCTATTGTTAATAAATACTTTTTCGTTTGCCTTGTAAACTTTTTTTTTTTTTTGGATCACCCCTCGTAAATTAAAATTTTTAGTTTTTCAACAAAAACAAATTTTTTTCATTTGATCCTGAAATAATATATAATATTATTTTTTTCTGTAAAAAAAAGAAAAAGAAAAAGAAACAGTCATCATTAACAAAACAAGCTGTAAAAATTTAAAATACATATTAAACTCGCATAAAAAATATTTATTCTTTAAAAACAAAAACAACAGCAACACATTTTCATTTAATCTTTTGAACTCCCACGTATCTTATAGAAACTTTATTCAGCCGGCACCACTTTTTGAAAAGAAGTATACTTTAACCCATCAGGGACGTGCGGCACGTGTACGTGCCGCATATTTCAGATGTGTATATTGCTGGGACGATTACTGTTTCTAAACCAATAGGAGACCGTCATTATCACGGTCAAGTACACGCCCACACAGTTTGATTGACAGGAACTCGTGGACAATTGATCGTGTGTGTTTATTATTGATTTGTACTCGGATTGTTTGAATTTGTACTCGGTAATTAAAAATTAAAGGTACGAAAGAATTTTTTTTTTTTTCAAAATGACTGAATTTTATTTACTTCAATTAGAAATTATACTTCCTCTGATCCTGAAATAAATAAATAAATAAATAAATAAAAATTAAAGTAAGAATTTTGCTTATACGGATATTTTCGCAGAATACTTTTTTCCCATTTGTTTAATATATATATAAATCATTTTGGAACGATATTTAGAATATTAAAAGGGTTTGAAATATTTTTTTTAAATGTTTTATTTATTAATAAAAGACAGCCTCCAATAATTTTTAAAAAAAATCACCAACGGACTCTCGGCCCGCGATGGACTCGAACCCATATCCTCCGGTTTTAAGCTCCACGCCCTAACCATTCAGCCAGTCAGCTCACTTTCATCCGCAACAGATTATCGTTATAATTAGCACCGTCAATTGTCCACGAGTTCCTGTCAATCAAACTGTGTGGGCGTGTACTGGACCGTGATAATGACGCTCTCCTATTGGTTTAGAAACAGTAATCGTGCCAGTAATATACACATCTGAAATATGCGTACGTGCCGCAAAAAGGGTGTGGAATCCTTGTTTATCTCCACGAGTAAAATTTGCCTTATTTAACCGAAGCATTCTACTCGATTCAATTATACAAAAAAATTCTGTTTTTAAATTCCGGTGACAAAATATGAGAAATTTCGTAAAAAAAAACTCCTGTCACGAAGGGGTTAAGTACATAATTTCAAAAATTCTCTGATTAAGTACACCAATTTTCATTTTCTTTTATTACTGGTGCCAAAAACAAATTTTACAAGGAAACATGATGCCACAGCAGTGGCGACAGCGGAATGCAAATGGTTACACTAAATTTTTGATACTCATTTTAAAGACAAACTATGCAAAGTGTATTTTTTTTAGTTTTTTTTATTATTATTTTAAATATTTTTCAGTCCAAATATTCACATTTAGTTTTTTCTCACTTTGAAACATCATTTTTCTTATGTCCTGAATTTTAGAATAAATTAAATTTCCGTGTTTTCCTTTTATTTGGTAATTTCTTAGAAACAAATCACATAAAGCATATGTTGGAGGGAAACCAATAATTTCAAATAAAACCATTCAATACTTCAAATGAAAGCCAGTTTTTGCTCATATTTAAATGAAAACAACATTAAAAACGAACTCAAAACAAGCACAAAAATACCGCCTGCTGAAAATGGTAGTGATAAGAAGTAGAGAATTCACATTAAGGTCTCTTTTATTTACTTGTGTGATACAAAGTAGCATAGCAGAAATGGAAACTTCCTTTGGCTCTTTTCCAAAAACACATCCTTAGATATTGAAGTGTATATTCAAACAGCTTTTAAAAATGAAATAAAGAATAGATACTTTGGCGACAAAGAAAATGTCGTTTTCTAAGTTTGTTGAATGCTTATGTAAGGAGTACATATTTCTTTTGGCTTTTATACACATTTTGTTGTTGACATAATGGATTGACATTAATTTTTATTTGTATCGTCTTCGAAAGTTCTCCTTTTATTAGACATTTTAATATATTATTCTATATTTCAAATGTATTATTGGTTTGCATTATATATATAAATATATACCGGGTGTCCCAAAAATGACTGATGGATTTTAAAATTTAATAACTTGCGAACGGTGACAGCTATTTAAAAAAATTTTTGCAGGAGGGTTATGTATAATGTCAGGAGTTTTTTACCGTAATTTTTATTTTAGTTTGAATTTCAAACAATAGGTTGCGCTGACGGCGATTGAAGGCCAGGTGATCAGTGCTGAGTGAAGCGTCGACCTGGCCTTCAATCGCCGTCAGCGCCACCTATTGTTTGAAATTCGAACTAAAATAAAAAATTACGGTAAAAAACTCCTGACATTATACATAACCCTCCTGCAAAATTTTTTTAAATAGCTGTCACTTTTTGCAAGTTATTCAATTTTAAACTCCATCAGTCAGTTTTGGGCACTCGGTATATATATATATATATATATGTTTATCATTAGCAAATTGTTTAATTTTTATACACAATGTCTAATGCTGCTGTGCGCATTATCATTGTGTATTATTTGGATTTCTACTTTGTAGTCATTTGATACCCTTCTTTAAGAATTTCCATTTGATGGCTACTTGTTTTTCATCACTGTGATTCATGTTGTATTATAGTAATCGGGCAATATGGAAATTATTTTTAGGTCTATCCTGATTTCCATTCAGAATTTATTCGCAATTAATGTGGCTATTTAGTATTGCCCTTGATAACGAGCTAAATACCACATTTCCAATTTTATTTCTAATTCTGACAACTCCTCTGTATGTTATAATTTGGCATTAACAAATTTTTACAGTAATTGATGTTGATTTGTAGTTTTATCTAATGGTTCTATATATATATATATATATATATATATATATAGATGTGTGTGTGTATTCTGAACAGCATAAATGTGATATATATAAATATAATTTTTGGAAAATTTTCTTTAACCACTTAATTGATCAATATTATCGATAATAATAATAAAAAACTTTTAAAAAATGCCTAATTTTTACGTGTTTTTTGCAGAATTTTTAATGTTTTGTAACTGGTTTTACAAAACAAAATTTTCGCCTAACAGATTCAGAAAACCGCTCGAATTAAATAACACAGAATTCACAATAAAGATTTACTGGTGAGAATAATAAATCATGATTGTAAATGGATGCATATTATTATGAGCTTCATATTTTGAGCAGATTTTTCTTGAATTCTCATTATATATATTTTTTTCATTTACTGTATCAAAACAAAACAAAATTTGTTTATTTAAAGAAAAGTTATTTACATTAAATGTAATTTTAATGGCCCATCATTCCAAAAAATATGTCATTGATTATAAAAATGGTTATAGAAATATTTCATAATGCAGCAAAAAGTAATGTCTAAATACATCAAATTCATATTTTCTGCTATATAGAACTCTACCATCATACTTTTCAAATTATATAAAATTTAGGTTATATACTCAATTACAGAATAACAAGTTTATTTTGTTTAATAATTGTTCTAAAAGCAAATTGCATATAAGAACATACTTTATCCATATTATCACAGCATTTCTAAAATTTGATTGAAATTTTCGAAATTGATTGAAATTACAAATAAAGTAAAATTTTGCAACATGTTAGAAAGTAATTTAGACTGCTGATAGCATATAGCATAGCTGCCAACTCTTCTGATTTTTCAGCCCGGAAAAATTTAACAGAAATTTTTATCTTATTTAATTGGCAGATTCCCGCGATTCGAAATGCTAAAATTTACTATAAAAATTTTCCGGGCCGAAAAAGCGGAAGATGTTGGCAGCTATGATATAGCAGAAATATTTTAATTTGTTACATTTATTTGAAATATACAGATGCACTGTTTTCCTCAGTGGATAACTTTATCCTTGCAAACAAAATCCAGACAGGAAAAACAAACATTAATATGGATTAAGTTTACTTGAATAAATATTCCTTTCACAATTACGCAGAAATATTTTGAATACATAAAGAACAATTAGTAATTATGCAGTCGATATTAGAAATTTCCGACCTTTTTAAATAAATAAATAAATAAACAAATAAATAAATATGCAATATTAATATTTATTTAATTCATTCTATTTCTTAAATATTTTTGTAATCAAGACGATATCGTACCTTTATTAATTCTCTTTGGGTGGGGATATCACTGTGCACTAAAATAATTTATAAATACTATTGCGGGCTCTCATCTCTGACGCATGGAAGATTTTATATTGTGGAAAATACCAGGCCCGTCCTGGACTTCTTCAGCTGCTGCCACGAAACTTGACACAAGTTCTTCAGCATAATTTCCATTTTTTTTTTCAGTTGTAAAATTAATAAACACATTTTCTCACCCTCCATTGTTGTGTCTTGAATCATTACTAGTGTCGCCAAGTGTCTCACGTAAATCAGGATCCCATTACTAATTTCTTAGTTTCTTTCGCTGCCTTTAATCGCAGATAATTTTTATTAGATATGGTGAAGAAAATTATTTTAAAATACTGATGTCCATATACTGATGTCCATATGATGTCCATACTGATAGCCGCGATTTACGCAGGCCATCTGGCAATTTTAACCCATTCGAGCCCAGCGCCTTTTGCGTAAATTTTATTTGGTTGGCACCACTATTTTTAGAAGATTTAAGTTTAGCTCATAAATCACGAAAATGCATCATTTAAATAAAATAATTATTGCTTTTCTTTTTTTACCGGTGTCAAAAACAGTGCTGAATGCACCTTTTGAAGCGTCCCTAAAAAGGGACGCTAGGCACTAATGGGTTAATTACCACCTGGTAGCTACAGCGCCAGGATATCGTTTCCGAAGATACATTGCTATGATATTTTCCATCGTCTACATGTACTCACAAGGAAGGTCTCCATACGGGCATACTCAGAAAAATCTGAAAAAATTACAGAATGTTCTTCTCATATAGTTATATATGTTTATAAAAAAAATTTCGGCGGAACCTCCTTATAACGTCCGTAAAAAAATAATAAAAATTTCGTTTATTTGGCGGTTTATCTCCGGTTGGCGAAAAAACGAAATTTTGAAAAATACGCTTTTACGCTTCGAATACTTTTTAAAGAAAAAAGAATATTTCTATGTTCAATTTATTTAAATAAGTTTAGTTTAAGTAATTTTAGTTTTGCATTTTTACTTTACTTTAAGTGTAATTTTGTCATATACGTTTATATGTACTTATAACAAAATGAAATTAATATATTTTATCATTTAAAACACAATTTAAATTGATTAAAATTGTTCCAAATTGAAAAATACACTGTTAAAAATCTGCTGCATTTTGTTGCAACGCACTCCCTTGCTTGTATAGAAAACGGTTACTTGGCCGTGAAATGGAGCTTTCTCATTGGTTGAAATTGAGATATTATATACAAGCGGTGGAGTGCGTTGCAACAAAATGCAGCAGATTTTTAACAGTGTATGACACGGTCAATTCGCCGTGCTATGGAGCATTCTCATTGGTCAGAAGAGCGATATTCTATAAAAGTAGTGGAGTGACGTTGCAGTAAATGCTGCAGATTTTTTACAGTGAAGTCAATTAAAATCAATTTTCAGATTCGTTAAAATCGTCTGCTTTTGGCGAGGAAATGCACTGCTAGCCAAATCCCGCGTCGCTTTCAGCTTTTCACGCCAATTATTCCAAACTATTTTATTTTTTTACATATCTAATGATGTAATTCCGCCGCTAATTTTCACTGATCCTTTATTACCTACATGAGTAGTTTAATTCATATTTTTTTCAAAAAATTTTGAGTATGCCCCCAATGGAGACCTTCCTTGTCAGTCTCTCCTGAAACATTATGCTGAATCATCTTGTATATAAACGTGATATTATAAGTATTTTTAGAAGCAAAAATTATGGTTCTTCAGATGTTGAATGCATTTTAAGCTAGGGAATACGTTATTCCGTACACAATGAAAGTTGCGTCATAACAAACATAGCAGCCAATTATTACGGATTTTCAATACCAGTATATATTAAACCCTTTTGATCTAGTCCTCTGACAGTCTTGCAAAAGGGCAAAATTGTAATGTTGTTTTCTCGTGTTTTAATTGCTAAAAAATAGGATTTTTTCAAAATTATAGAAAAAACATATTTACGAATGGGTAATTCCACGAAAGCATGTCGTGTAAGTCACATACTACGATTCCAGATACCAGTATTTTAGAATGGAAAAATGTGAGTTATTTTATCCGAGATTTTTCATTAACTGAATAAGGATATGCAAACCTTTCGAAAATGACGGTGGCCAACAAATTAGCAGTTACAAATAATGTGACTTACACGACAAGTGTTCATGGAAATACCCGAATATGAATGTTATCCTTGAGTGTGTTAATCATTGAACAGTGTATTAAAAATCACTTAAATGAACTGAGTTATATCATTTTAATTATTGTTTGCACTGCAGTGAAAACTGGAGCTTAGGGAACGTCTATAGAGGAGCTTGTCAGTGACAGGGCTAGCGCTCTTAACCGATGTATATCACTAAACAGCAACGTTGCATTTTTTTGTGTGTGTGTGTTTACACCACAAAAATTCAATTGGCAAGTTTATCTTCTTCGTTTATAGAGAAAAACATAAGAGACAAAATTCTCTGATGGAATTTCAAATTGTCTAATTAAATAATCAGCCAGGTTTTAGAACATACAGCCTCGCTGGTAAAGACCAAAGTAGGATGTCGTTTGCTGCGTACGTCATAGGGCGCAAGAGGTTTATAATATAATTTGCCTTATTTATGCTTAAAATTTCTTACGATTAAAAATATAAAAATTTGTTCTTCAATGATAATGAAAAAAATGCTCTTAGCGGTTATCATGTATTTTAAATATATTTTAAATCTATAGATATTTTAAATCTATATGTAAGATATTTTTGTGTGCCAGTTTTTAATTTTTTTCGCAGGAGTATCTGAAAACAATTAAAGTAGATGTTTTTTTTTTAAAAAATCTAGACTTTTTAGTCGTAAAGATTTAATAATTCATAATAATTTTATGTAACCCTAAAAAATTAATTAATAAAACAAAAATATTTGAACATTCAGAAGAATAATACTGCTTGTTCTGTAAATTAACCACAATTAATAAGTTATTTCGAAAATGGGTAATTTTTATTAGCCTTATGTAATACACTTAACTTTCGAAACTTTTTTTTTTGAGTTACCTTTTTCAGCTATTTTGTGTGTTATTTCTCTTATTTTTTATAGTCTTTTTTTATTTAGGATGCTATTAATCATTTATCTTGATAGCAAACATTTTTTTTTTTTTTTTTTGCAAACACTCAACGCAGAAAGTAATGAAAAAATAAAGAATAAAATTATAATACTTCCTGTTCATTAGCAATTGTTTACAGGCTTAAAGTTGAGACCTTTTTTCTCACTAATCGATCATTTTCTTTCTTT
This sequence comes from Maratus speculifer, assembly GCA_964019185.1. Taxonomy (NCBI): domain Eukaryota; kingdom Metazoa; phylum Arthropoda; class Arachnida; order Araneae; family Salticidae; genus Maratus; species Maratus speculifer. Next base: position 238,232,448 of record OZ025300.1, read on the forward strand.
ATCTTCTTACTTTTTTATTTCAAATATTTTTAAAGAGAAATTATTTACTTATTTTTTTACCAGCGTGATGTGTTTTTTCTTTTTGTTTTGGAGTGCTTGATGCCATATTAAAGTAAATCGTTAAAAATTTTTTATACATGTTTACAAATATAAAGAAATCACCTATATTTTGATCGTTTGACACTTTAAAACCTTCTAATTTAGTTTTGATTGGTTTTATTTCAATCGGAATTGAATCTAAAAATTTGAAAACCTTTGTTTTGAAAAATGCTGTGAAAAACATATTTGATCTGAGATTATTTTACGTAAATATAGGTTACTACATAAGTGTGTTGGACTTTTTTATAGTGGATATTTTATTATACATACAGGGTGTATCAGCAGAGTGGTTACAACCTTTTACGAGAGATGATGTAATGCAGACGATGACAAATTACATGGCAATACATGTTCACAAATGGTTTCCAGGCATGTTAGTGATGACATGCAATGGCCGCAATGTATAGGGATTTTTTCTTCTTGTTGTCGTTTCTACAATAGCACTTATTAAATATTCTTTATCATCATCATATTTACAATTTTCTATAGCAAGGTACGATGAAGATATTATTTACAAAATACTGAAAAGAACAATAAAAACCTTTCTATAGAATACGATCTCTTGTCTCAAAACAGAAGAAAAGAAGCAATTTTATTGTTCCTACCACTATTTTCAAAATAATATCTTTTCTAATTGTTCCTTTCTACATCATATTTTAAATAAATTAACATGAAGATCGCGAATTTAGAATTCCGGTAGAAACAAAATTTTTTTTTTGTACTATACGACACCTAAGTGGAGTGACTGCGGCGCCAGGAGAGAGTTTCTGACCATTCATTCCTCTCTGATTTCTCATCGTCTATGTATACTCTATTCTGCTTAAAATTTCTAAGCACGATGTTGATCAACCTGTATTTAAAATAAATAAATAAGTTAAATTTAGTCTTTCTTATAAATTTAATCTTAACCTAAACATACCCATATGAATAGTAGGCCTAAATACTGTTACAAAAAATAGCATCTGAGGTTCCAGCGAACTTTTCTTCAGCCTTTGTAAAGATACTATAAGTAACTATTTTTAAATTATATTTCGCATTACTTTTACAATTTTTATGCTAATAGAATATTAACCCTTTTCAGTTGAGAGGTTCTCTCCGACCACTAGATAACCACAGAAATGGGTGCTGGCCTCAGCACCAGCACCCACACTGAATGGTCTGAACACCAGCATTTAAAACTAACTTTCTACACATTATCCAATGGCGAAATTATTTGTGATAAAAAAAAGACGAAAATAATTGCAAGATATTACTTGCATGCAAAACATTTTGCGTCGCGATTTACGAAGAACACCTGGCAACACTAGTGGTGAGTGACAAACACCACTCAACTGAGAAAGGTTAACCCTTAAATGCATATTGTATCATTTTCGATACCATAAGTGTTCCCGATTTATTGGGGGTTTTATTCACATATTCCGTATTCTCACCAGAAATTTAAAAGAGCGATTTTCACTGTACTTAATGACAGACCATTCGTAATTAAATAAAGAAAAAATTACTATTTAGATTTTTCTGGTATGAATTCTGATTCTTTGAATTGCGCATTTTTTGGAACGCGTTCTATCCTATGCATTTAAGGGTTAAAATAGCCCTCGGTTAAAATAGCTAGTGTTTGGAACGTAATATTCCGTTCACTAAGCTTCAGGTTTCACTGTAATATTTAAGATAATATAATTATGTAGATTTAATGAATTTTCATTACATTTTAGAATGATTAATACTCTTAAGAACCACACTACTGATTGAAAAAAAGCCGGACGACCGGGATCTCGGGAATCGGAATATCGGGACGTTCCTTTGAAATATCTCGCTCAAATTTTAATATTTTTACATGATTTCTTTGCATAGGATAGCTTAGGATGATTTACAAACGGTCTTGTTTCTACTTTTTCGATTTCGGCTAAATATTTTTTTTCTATATCAGGATAGTTTCAATTTCAGAATCGGTTCTAACCGGTTTCGAAAGTTAAATTATTTTTTTAAATCTGAATCCAAATTCGAAAAAGTAAAAATTAGCCCGGTTGTAGATCGTTCTCATATATGCTTGGCAAAAAAAAAAAAAAAAAAAAAAACTATGTAAAAATATTAAAATTTGAGCGAGATATTTGAAAAGCCCGCCCCCATAGATTTAACACTACATTCCGAGTCTTTTTGTGACTAGTGTGGGGTCTTAAGGATTACATTCATGTTTGTAATAAAATGTTTTTTTTTATATCGTATTTTCTAAGCATTTAAAAGAAAATGCAGAAAAAAACATTACAATTTTACGTAATTAATTATCGTATTAACGACATTTTCCAAACGTCTCCAAAAAAATTTCTGAAGCAAATATCATATAAAGATGACATGAATAGTACAAAAAATAAGTACATTCGTTAAGTTTCAGACAATGAGATGATCGCGAAACTACAACAAATTTTATTGAATTGGCGCCACTTTTTCTTAAGTTAGCTTTAATTAAACAATATCAAAAATGCTCTAATTAAATTAGTTTAATTTCACTTTTCTGTATTGGTGGTGCTACAATCAAATTTTGCAAAATAAAGTGATCCCGAGATTGATTCGGACTTCGATCGAAAAGTGTTTATTAGTTAGATGTGTGCCAGGCAGGGGTGCAAGAATCTAGACACCATCAGCTATTTCCTAACCATTATTTTTTCTTTCTTTCTTTTTTTTCCTTTTCTTCTTTTTTTTAATCTCCTGTCTAATAATTCTTTTAAGTTTCGTGCTAGAATGCTATAAAAGTTTCAGAGAAGAGAACAATTAGAAGTTAGTGGTGAGAAATTACCTAGATTTTTGCATTTCTGGTGCTCGGTTTGATCGTTTAAACACAGGGCTAGTATATCGTATATCAGAGAAATTATACTTTATTTAATTCGTATCACTTAAAAAATCTCTGAACTACATTTATAACTAGAAAATGTCAAAAGAAATGTACATAAAAGATTTTCCTTTTGTAAATTGTGGTGCTATTGAATATAAAAATCTCCATTATTTGTATTCCGTAATTAAAATGTTGAATAATATATTGTAAACTGTCTGATGTATATCCAGAACATCAAAATTACTGCAGATAAAAAAAAATATATATATTTAACGCTTTGAGCTCTAGTGTTTAAATTTCTTATTTTCATCATCAAATTTTTTATTGGCACCGGAATATTAGACCAAATATATTTGGATGTTAATTAATGCATTTCTTTCTTGTCGTGTATATGATAAAGCGAAATTTTTTGATGCAAATTTTTGGTGTCTGTGTGACATTTGGATATTTTGAAGAAATTCACCCGTTAGAGCTTGACAGGCGAAACATAAATCAGAACATGGAAGCACCTTATCATTAAAATGAAGATAAGATCAAATTATAAGATCTCATTATAAAGAAATTCTAAATTCCTTGCTTTAGATTTCGAATAAATCATGCACAACATCCAACAAGAAGTAAAAGTAACGAAGGAAAATCATTTTGAAAATTCAGCAAGATATTCCCCGCATCATTAAAAAAGTTTCTTTCACATTAAAAAAGTTTCTTTTACATTAAAAAAGTTTCATTTACATAAAAAAAAAAAAAAAACAAATCAATTCTGTACCCATATTCTCTTACTCGTGCATTTTAATTAGCAAAGATAGGCATATAATGGAAACAGAAAATGTTTTCCTCTATATGCATAAATTATACTTTCAAGTTTAGAAAATAATTGAAAAGAAAAGTATTTTCAAGATAAATGTACTTTTTAAGATTCCTTAATTAAATTGAGTGAAAAAAATTCCGTTTCTTTTCATTCAATTTTTGTTTAATTCTCTGGCATTTTAATTATAGCAGAAATTTCAGAGAGCATTTGGTAAATATTGTGGACGGGCGCTGGGGTTAACCACTTGACCGGGATATATTTTATCCCATGTACGATTAATGAAGATTTGTACCAGAAAAAAAAAAAAAAAATTTTTAGTTTTCTAAATATGGTGGGAAAACAACACGAAGTTGCTTCTACTTATTTTGAAATATTTTCTTTCCAAAAGTTCAGCGTGAGCTCACAGCTATGCAAACGCAATTGCTTGTTTCTGAAAGGGTTAACTCTTTGCGGCGCAGTGGTTTCATAGATATACCACTTAATTTTAACTCCCAAACGCCACATTGGCACCGGAATTTTGTTAGAGAAAATTACGATTTATTGAATGCGTGAAATATAGCCTTTTCTTATTTAAAAATAAAGTTGTTTTCAAATTCCAGTGTCAGTCATTAATTTCAATATTTAAGCAATGAATTTGCCCTTCGCCACAAAGGGTTAACCCTTTGAGGGGCGGTGGTATATATTATATACCACCTACGATTGATGAAGATTTACACCAGAAAAATGTTATTAAATTTCGCTTTTTTAAATTTGGTGGAAAACAGTCGTGAAATTGCTTTTCATCTTTTTGGTATAACTTTTTTACAAATTTCCGGTGGGAGTTCAGAATTACCCGAACGCAATTGCTTGCCCCTCAAAGGGTTAAATTGTCAATTGTTATCATTCTTATGTAGACTCCACATGCTAATATTATCCTCAGTAGAAAAGGGAACCTGAAATTTTAACCCTTCGCTGCTCGAAATTTTCTATTTTTGTATACAATTTTAAATCTATAATTCAGTCTAATAATAGAATTAAACTAAATTAAAAAAACAAATCAGCTAAAATTTTAAATTTTCTGGCATGACGTTCAGGGTTTTTTAATATTTTTTTGCTATATTTTGCAATTGCACGAGCTTAAATTAATTAATTTTATCTCCTTAACACTCTGTAACTTCCTCTATTATAATATTTTTAAGTATTCTGTAAAAGCAATAAAAATAAATGTTGCGTTAATAGCTAGATCTATTTTGTTTTACTCAAATGCAGCCATCTGACAAAATAATTGTTGTTCCTTTCTTTACGCTATTTTTGATCATTTACAGCTATGATATTGGCCAGAGTCCTGAAACACAATTAGAATTATTTTGTTTGAGGTATATATATACCAGATCTGGCACACAGCGAAGCGAAGGCTTAACATTTTACGGCACGGGCCAAATATGCTAGTAAAATGAGAAATTATCGACTGACACCGGAATTCACAAACAGTTTTTTTAGATATTTTGAAATCCTTAATTTAAGCTTTTAATTTAACAGCGAAATTTTACCAAAATATTATTGGTGCCGTTTGCAAGTTTGGAATTAAAATTAGGTATTCCAGACAGCGCACAGTGTGTCGGAAAGGATTAATACCAGTTAATTTGTAATGAATCTTTTATTCAAAATAAATATAACACCACATTATTAATAACCTGAATTTTTTTATATTAGTTGCTTTAATCGTTGTGTAAGTCACACATAAAACCCAAAATGAAGAAACAATAGCGAAGGAAAATTGTTTTGAAAGTTCAGCAGCATATTTTCCATTTCATTAAAGAACATATTTTATTATAAAAAAAATTATAGTGTAACTTAAAAAATATAACATAATTTTGTGCACATGCATATTTTACATATGCATTTTAATTAGTAAATATAAATAAAAATTGAAATATGAACTATTTTACCATATTAAAAAATCGTCATTTTTATTTTTATTTTTTATTTTTTTTTTAGTTGTTCATGATTATATGTAGAGAATGGAATTATTTTATATGTCAGATATTTTAATTAAAACAGATTTTCATAGCCAAAAGGAGTAAAAAACAAGTATTTTATGCAACATCTTTTTGCTCAAAAGGGGAAAAACACACACACACACATATATATATATATATATATATATATATATATATATATATTCCTGTTTTGAGCAAAAAAAATCTTAAGTTACATTCAAGATACTTTTTTGCAATAAATATTGTAAAAAATATGAAATTTTTGTTTTTCACAAAATACATTTCAACTTAGAATTAAATTTCAGATTAAAAATATGGGCATTAGCATACTTTTTTTACACTAAAGAAACAAGTTAGCAAAATAATTAAAGTACTGTTTTTCAATAATAAAAAGTGTTAAAAAACTAGAACGGTATAAAAAATAGAATATTTTGAAATAGTTAACTATTGAAAGTGTCAATATAATACATAGCTGCAAACTCTTCCGACTTTTTACCCGGAAAAATTTAATAGAAATTTTTTCCTTATTTAATCGGCAGAAGATGGCGATTTGATATGGTAAAATTTACTTTAACCATTTAATATTCGCTCCCAAGACATACACGGGCTGAAAGCTTCACGGCTTTTATTCAGAATTGTTTGATTCCCACCAGTTTTATAAAATAGTGTAATTGGTTTTATTCTGGTATCGTTTTACTTGTCATTAAATAAGAGAATTTTTTTTTCCAAAAATTGGTGGGAGTAATGTATTTGAATTTTTAAACCGTAATTTAATGCGACCATTAAGTGGTTAAAATTTTTCCGGGCCAAAAAAGTGGAAGATGTTGGCAGCTATGATATTATAAAAATGGAGAAAAATTGAAATATATACACTGCTATGGCTGATAATTGAAATCATCTTTGAAGCAGATAAGTTAATTTTAAAACAAATAAAGCTTTATATTTAATTTATTTTTTGTATGCATTTTGAACGCCTGATCCTTGCTTTGTTTATACTCGATATTTAATGTTGGTCAACCTTTCTTCATCTTCTTTTTTTTTGGGGGGGGGGGGGCTGAAAATTATCACTACAGGGGTGACGTTGAACTTTAAAATTCTGAGCAAACTCATCTGCGTTTTATATTTGGTGGATAAACTTTTGAAGATTAAATATTGAAAGTATAAAGTACTTACTACTAAAAGCGTTATTTTCAGCCGATTTTACTGTTACCATGTACAATGGAGTTACTAGAAGCGTTAACATCAATCAGCGTTTCTGTTACCATGTACAATGGAGTTACAATAAGCGTTAACTTCGGTCAATGTTACTGTTACCATGTACAATGGAGTTACGATAAGCTTTAACTTCGGTTAATTTTACTGTTACCATGTACAATAGAGTTACTAAAAGCATTAACTTCAGTGAATTTACTGTTACCATGTACAAGGTAGTTACTAAAAGCATTAACTACAGTCAATGTTATTGTTATATGTAGAATGGAGTCAGTAGAAGCTTTAACTTCGATCAATTTTATTGTTACCATGTACAATGGAGTTACTTGAAGCATTAACTTCAGTCAATTTTACTGTTACCATGTAGAATACATGGTTATATAGTTACTACAGGCTTTAACACTAGAACCGCCGGCTATTTTATGCAAGTTTTATAAAAATTGTTTGACACCTGAATTTTTATTTAAAACTATTTTACTTGTATAATTAGCCAATTTTTGTGCTGCACATATTTAACAAATCTTGCCAGGAAATTTCTAGTTCGAATCGGGTATTTTCAATTTGTCAGGTGTCAAAATGACCCCTAATGGCGATTCTAGTGTTAACTTCAGTCAATTTTACTGTTACCATGTAAAATAGAGCTACTAGAAGCGTTAATTACGGTCAATTTTACTGTGACCATGTAAAATGGAGTCACTAGAAACATTAACTTCAGTCAATTTTATTATTACCTTGTACAATGAAGTTATTAATAAAAATGGGGGGGGGGGCATATAGTGTATGCCTAGGAGTTACCAATGAAGTAACTGAGCAGGTAGTCGCAAGACGACAACAGTTTTTAATAACCGCCCGCAGAAACCTACATACCTATATACTACATAAACTTGAATAGAAAATTTCATCTAAATTAAGCGCGTTACTGTTGAACAAAAAAATTCACTCACACATAAAGGTAAAAATTCATATTTTTTTATGGGTGTCAGTTTGCACGGATATCATAATCTTGCCACTGACTTTTCACTGGCGGAAGTAATATATCTTGGGTGTCACAATGTGTCACAAAATTAATGTGTACCAGTAAAAATGAAAATCAGTTTTTGGCGTTATTTTTGATTGAAATGTTCTATTAATGAAAAGCAAAGAAAAACATTCTATATGAATTATCACGGGATTTTTAAAACAGAATTTCTTTGGCTTATTGAATCAGAAAAATGCTCGCATTAAATAATGCAAAATTTACAATAAACATTTACTGATATGCATAACAAATTACGATTTGATTCCCCCTTAAATGCATAGGATAGAACGCGTTCCAAAAAATGCGCAATTCAAAGAATCCGAATTCATACCAGAAAAATCTAAATAGTAAATTTTTCTTTATTTATTTACGAATGGGCTGTCATTAAGTAAAGTGAAAATTGCTCTTTTAAATTTCTGATGAGAATACGGAATATAAGAATAAAACCCCCAATAAATCGAGAACACTTATGGTATCGAAAATGGTACAATATACATTTAAGGGTTAAGGATGCCCGTAAGACGTACGAGCGAAACAGGAAAGCAATTAATATGGCATTCCGACATTCCAAATTTTTGCCATATATATTTAACTACTACTTTTGATTTATAGGGTAACAGATTTTTCCAGGAATATAATAAATTACCAATAGTATTTTTATGGCGTGAACTCAAAAATTTAAAAAAATAATAATCAAGAGAAGTAGACATCTAGTGCATCATATACTAAATGTGAGTGAACTAACTGAAGAGGTTTTCACAAGATGATGGCTGATTTTTGACATCGGATCGCATATTCACAGTATCCGCAAAGAAACTCTTCGGGAGAATTGAATTCTGATAGGGATTGGCCGACGCGTTTTCACGTAACTTGGCGATAATTATACTTGGCGTAGCGATAGACGTTTCCGTCGAGTTTGATTTCCTTCGGAGCCGAGGACAAAGTAAACCGAGTACAAAGTAAACCGAGTACAAAGCAAAAACTTGTGTTTAAAAACTTTTAAAGAGTCCAGCTTTCAGTAAGACACGTTCCATCCAATGCAATGCTGCAACAGAAAAGTTACTTTGTACTCGATTTGGAAGGAAATCAAACTCCTCAACGGAAACATCTATCGCTCGCCAAGTATAATTATCGCCAAGTTACGTGAAAACGTGTCGGCCAATCCCTATCAGAATTCAACCCTCTCGAAGAGTTTCTTTGCGGATACTGTGAATATGCCATCGGATCAACACTTTTTGATTACCGCTGGAGTAAACAGCTATCAGAAAATGTTGCCTCATTTGAATGGTCCGTTTTATGAAAAATATCTCTTATAAATATTGTAAAAATTTCTATTTGTTTTTAGTACTGGCGTTTTCCCACATATTATATATTTTTTCACTGTCACTAGCTGGAGGTTCTCTAGGTTCTCACTAAATAGCGGAAACACAAGCCTGACTACCTACGAATTAAATCCCATCAGTAAAAGTTAAAACTGGTTTTTGCCATTATTTATAATTAAAATTTCACATGTTCAAATAAAGAAAAACTTTCTTAGTAAATTTAGTGGCGTAACTTTGCCCCGGCGGCAATTAATCCATGCAAAAGCGGTTATAGTTAAAGCTTTAACATGTTAGGGAAATCTGATTTTTTTTTTTTTTTTTTTTTTTTTTTTTTGCAATTCATGGATACAGCAATATTTGCGGTTAGTGACATAGATCCTCTAACAACACCGGAGCACAAGGAGTTAATAAAAATATTCAAATTATTACTACACTTGCGACAAAAATCTGACAAACGCGTCCCAGAATTTAATAATAATGACATATGACACCTTTTGATTTGCTGGTTTCAAGTTGTTTGCACAAAATATATTGAAATATATTGAAATTTAAGCATTCCAGTGTTTTAAACAAATTTCTAATGTTATCATGCATTAATATGAAATACTTAACAAGTACAAATAATAACCATGACTTTCTATAGGTTAAGGTAGAGAGCAGTTTTTTACAGCCGTTATTATTCACATTTTATTCATTTATTCTAAAGCGAATTGAGTTGATCATAAATAGAATAATAAGCTATATTTGTACTTAATTTTATAAAATAAGGATGCTAAAAATATAAAAGGTCTTTTATTTTGCTAATTCATTTCAAATATTACTGATTGTTTTCTATTTTGTTTAGTTGTTATTTATTAAGAATATTAGGAAATATTGATTGTTTAAAACAATAAGACAAATATAAAGATTAAGCTACTGAATAGTGCACTACATATGAATAAAATCAAATGTGAAGTGTTATAAATAATACCTGTTAAAAATTTGACAATTAAGAATGCATGAATTGAATTTGGTACAATTTATTTTGACAATTTTGAATACCAATTTTGAAAAACATATTTGAATAATATTAGTAACATTAACTTTCATCATGATGAATCAAATATACTTCGATTTAAAATAATAAAATAAGTCAAAATATATTTTACATCCAACGTAAATTAATTTCTCAAATGTGACACAAAATTTAACACTAATTACAAGAGACGTTAAAATTTCTGACATAAAGCATTTTATCCTGAGGGTTTCCTGTCATTTTCAGGAGAGAAAAGTTTTAAAATTTGTTTATCTAAATGACTAATATATCTTGTTACCGACATGAAACAAGTTAAAAATAAATAGTGGCTATCACTTCTCTAAATGAGAAATTGAAAAAGACTGCTATAATTCATTGTTTAAAACTTATTTAATTAAATAGAGCTGATTTTCCCCCAATTCTATTATCGATAGTAGCAGGATAACAAATAATATAAAGAATATTGCCCAGTTAAACTGATGGCATTGAGCTCACAGGCTACGCATACTAATTGTACATTACAGCCTTATATTTTCAAGGGTTAATTACGTTCGAAAAAAATATTAAGGAGGGGGGTTCAGTTCTCCCATTTCCCCCTTTTGTACTTAATCATTGAACCCTCTAAACTGATCAGGGACATGCTTTATCACATACAAAATCCATATCCAAAATTTAGAGCAAATCGGAGAATTCTCAATAAAAACCCATTTATATAATTTAAGAAGAGTTATTTTTCTCTTTTATGTACTTAACCATTAAACTTCCAAAACTATTCAGAGATGTGAACGAAATCTGACAATTCTGTGTGAAAAACCCATTTATATAAATTAAGGGGAGGGGCATTTAACCCTCATTTCCCCTGTTTATATTTATTCAATGAACACCTAATACCAATCGCGGAAGTGCTTCATCAGAATGATCCTATGTGTAAATTTTGAACAAAAACTAATATTTCTGCATGAAAAACCCATTCATATCAATTAAGGGGAGGAGCATGAGCCCCCCGTTCCCCCTCTTATACATAACGAATGAACTCCAAAAACTAATCAGGGAAGCGCCTTATCAGGATATACCTATATACAGAATTTCAAGTGGAAGGGATATTTTTATCATGAGTTATCGCGTTACGTACGAACGTACGCACATACATACAGAACGGGCGGGCACATAAGCTCTCAGGCTATGATAGCCTGTGAGCTAAAAAATAAATTAGCATTAGTAAAATTAATATTAATAAACCGTACGTAAGGTAAAAAAAAACTATATCAATAAAATTATTTAAGACTTTTCTGGTAGAGGATGCGAAATTTGCTTAAAATGAGAAAAGTATTATACTTTCATCAATACTTATAACATTTTATAACATGAATTGCTTTTATAGAGAAACCAAATAAATTCTTCATTCCAATAAATTAAAACATTTATATTACTTCGTGAGGGAGTGCCCCTTTATAATAAAGGCACTCTGGTGTTTTGAGTGAGACCGTGATGTCAAGGTTCTAACATGTGTGGCGCAAAAGCGACATCTATCCTTTATGCAACTCTAATTTTCCGGAGTGTGTGTGCGGCCCCCTCGGTCTACAGTTAACTGCGGTTATGGGTTTTATGCAAATTTCTAGCTCCGTCTTCAGTTTGCAAAGCATAAAAGCTGTGAGTTGGTGTGTGGTGTTGTGTTTTACGGCGTGATAAGCTAGGATAGAATCCAGCAAAGAATTACAGAGCTGCCGTGTGAAGGTAGAGGAGTCTCAGCAATCAAGTCGGGTAAGAATTAGATAGCACTGTGAGTGTTTGAGAATAAAAGATTTTTGTGCAGCCACATGCTATTTTCTTACAAGTTAACCCATTCGTGCCCAGCATCTTTTACGTAAATTTTATTTGGTTGGCACCACTATTTTTAGAAGATTTAAGTTTAGTTCATTAATCACGAAAATGCATCATTTAAATAAAATAATTATTGTTTTTCTTTTTTACCGGTGTCCAAAACAGTGCTGAATGCACTTTTTGAAGCGTCCCTAAAAAGGGACGCTAGGCACTAATGGGTTAAAGTAAGATTAGACCGCGACCTCAAAAGAAGAGCCGGGGTTAGTGCTCTGAGCCGCTCTAAACGTGAGTATGACGTCGTAAACGTGAGTATGAGTTACAGTTTAAACTCAGAGTATTATGTTTAGTTGTCAGAAATATTGAACTATGGCTCCACTCCCCATTTTCCCAACTACAGTAAATAAAAGTGTTGAATTTTAACTTTACTTAGACTATGTCCTCATTTGACCGACACGTCACCGGCGACACTCATCGTCAAGTCACAACTTTTGTCCGACCAGAATTTTAACGAAGAAATACAACTCAATATCCATTATTCATATTTTATTTAACCTCTCACTGCACGAATGTTCTATTTGTATGAAAAAAAAATTAAATTATATATCAGTCTAATAATGGGAAGAATAGAAAAAAATAATTAAAAATAAAGCTAAAATTTGATATTTTATGGCATGTACTCTGTATACTCAATTATTATCTTGAGTATTGTATTGCTATATTTTGTAATTAAATGAGCTTAAATTAATTGATTTTACCTGTTTAACATGCTTCAACAATCTTTATATTAATATATGTAAGTATTCAGTAAAAATAATAAAAGTAAATTTTGCCTTCACGGTTTGATCGACATAGGTGCCAACCTGACATCGATTATCCGTAATACATGCGTTAATTTGACCCTGGTTTAATGAGTTTCCAACCAGATTTTTTTTCAAAGTAATGAAATTAAGTATGTTCCAGTAATAAACCTGCAATTAAATAAATAAATATTCATGAAATATATTTTCTGGTTTGAAATGTCGTAAACCTGGATCAAACTAATCCAGGTATTACAGAAGATTAGTTAAAAGTTGGCAGCTATGGATCGAAAACATTTTTTTCCGAAGAACAAATTAAAACATTTTGTCAAGACCAGTCATCTGGCAATGACAAAATCAGTGTTATTTCATTCTTCGCCTGTTTTTGATCACTTACAGCGATCATATTGTCCAAATTCATGGGACATGAGAATGATATTTTTTAGGTATGTTTCAAATGTGGCACACACTGCAGTAAAGGGTTAATTTCATTATTTTATTAATTATAAAAGACTATTTTATATTATTATTTTAAGTCTATTTAACTACTGGCCATTTCCATGAGTACTTGTAGTGTAAGTCACAGGCTACGATTTTTGGCTACCAGTATTCTAGTACGAAAAAATATCATTTATTTTATCGGCACATTCTCATTATTTGAATAAAGCCAAGCAGACTTTTCGAAAATAACTGTGGCTAACAAGCATAGCAATTATAAGGTAGTGTCTATTAAGGTATTTTATCTTGCGGTTTCGCGTTATTTTCAAGCGGTAAAATTTTATTTCAAAAAGTTTGGACACATATTAAGATAAATGTCTATTGCACCCCCTTTCTGACAGGAAGCATGTTAAATTGCCTCAACCGCTTCTATTAAAGTAACTGTAATGAAGGGATGTTTAACCGCTGTATTCCAATCTTTATTAAATTAATCTTAAACCTCGTAATTAGCACCCACCACGTGACTTCACATTTACATATGGTTTTAAAGAAAGAGTAATTAGATACATTAATAGAATAATTTAAAAAGTTAAAAATATGTATCCATTTTTATGTAATTAATGGAATATTTATTAAAATTGTGATTTTACTACCATTAGCAATATTAAGTCTTGAAATAAACATAAGCATATAATGGGAAACGCAAGTTTAACCAATTGAAATTTAAACAATTGATTAACTATTATTATTTCTTTTATTTATTTTTTATGGTACAATAAATATTGGAACAAATGAATTTTTAAATAATTTCTTCGATATGGTAGATAATGAGTTTTTCTAATAAACACCTACAAATATAAATTTTAAAATAATCATTAATTTATATCTATATATATATAAGCCATTTTTATGCAGTTAATGGGAAATTATTTAACCCTTTTAAGGGCGGTGGCTAGAGGATCTAGCCACCTATTTTTAATTCCAAAATTGACAAATGGCACCAGTAATATTTGAATAAAATTTTGCTTTTGTAATGAAAGTGCAAAATATCGGATTTTTATTTTCTAACAAATTCGTTTGAATATTCTGGTGTCAGTCTGTTAATTCATCTTTTTACGAACAGAATTCTTTTGCCCCTGAAAAGGTTAATTTGTGATTTTCCTATGCGTTGTTAATCGTGTAATTTAAATTAATATATCGTATTTTTTTAAAATAAAGAAGATTATAATTGTAAACGCATTCGATATGAAATTAAACGATTATTTAACTATTAACTTTTAATTTTTTTATTTTTATGAAACAATAAATATCGAAATAATTGATTTTTTTAAAGAAATTCTTGAATATAACTACCAATAAATAAGTTTTTCTTACAAACACTTACAAATATAAACATTAAAATATGTATCACCTTGAAAAAACTCCAAACAAAATACGTGGAATTTATATATCAATTAAAGTTAAACATTTGTCACTGCAAAACTTTGGATTGCATATTAACTAAAAATTTCAAAATAATATTTCATTTCTGATATGAATATTCCGACAAATGTTTCAGAAATTGTAATAATAATGACATATAACTTTTAAATTCTCGACGTAAAGTATTTGATTTTGAGGAATTTATGTCATTTACAGGAGGAGAAAGTCATATTCTGGAAAGTAGTTGATCAAATGTATTATGAATTCATTTTCCAATTTAAAATGTGTTAAAAAGATCCAATGTCTATATTCATGACCAGGGCCTGATTATCAACGGGGCACTCTCCCACCAGAAAAAGTAAATAGAAAATTTTTCCTTACTCATGATAGTAATTTTGACTGAAAAGGGCGTTTAAACAAGGCGAAAATTTCTATATAATTTTACTGGGGAGAGAGTGCCCCGTTAGTAATCAGGCTCTGTTCATGACATACATAACGAAATTTTCAGACAATTTTGCATTCAATAGGTTAGAAAATGTGCTAAAATAAATAATATACAAAATAATAAATTATATTTTGTGTCATTTAGTTTATAAATCAGACAAAAGAGCAAAACAACTATGTTGTTTTGTGCACATCAAAATTATTACAATGGTATTTATTAAAAAATATATACGACGATAGCAAGGGTACAAAAATCTAGGCGCCAGGAGACAGTCTCTAACTACAAAATTTAATTAGTTTTTTCCCCCGTCTAATATTTTGTGCAAAATTCTTGCAAAAATGCTATTAAATTTTTACAGATGAAAATTTTAATTTTTAGTGGTGATAGACTAACCGCTGGAGAATAGACTTTTGCACACCTGGATATTAGTAATAAATGTTAAACGTAAATATTCCATAGGGAGAAAAAATGAAGTGTTATTTTAATTAGGTATGAGACAAAGAAGTATTTTTTCTAAGGCACCCGCCTTAGAAAAGACTAAGACCCGCTAAGACCGAACTTAGCTTTTTATTCAAAGCGATATGATAATACAATCTCCCTGTATTATTTACCCTCTAGTTACGGTAGTCTTCCGTTATTAACACAATACTGCTTTGCATGCTTCTGTAAATTCTGCAGACGCGTGGAATGATCTTCCGACACATTTGTTTTTCTTCTTTTTCAGACTAAAAAACGCGTTTTTTTTAGCATTCCCTGATATTGAAAATTATTCACTTTTTTAATAGCTTCAAATGTTTTTTTTCCACGATTCTTTCTCTGATTGTTGGAATTGGCCTTGTATATGTTGAAGACTCATCTTGATAATCTTCCGGTTTTTCAGTAGACAATCCCTTTCTTCCTTGTCACTGTAAGTTAAACTTTTTCGCTTCAGAATGTGTCTAGAGCACATTGCTCGCGCAGTGGGGAGCACTCGTGTGTTTAAAACAAGAATTAACCCCTAGGGGACGAGCGACACGTATACATGCCGCAAAAAAGCGAAAGAATCCTCGTTTATCAGCACCAGTAAAAATTTACTGTAAAATTTCCTTTATTTAATCGGAGCGTTGTCTAGATTCAAGAAAATGCAATTTTCTATATTTTTTAAACCGGTGACAAAACATTAAAAATTTAGTAAAAAGCTCCCGTCGCGAAAGTGTTAAGACAATTCTCGTAGCTTAGAATAATCTGCACTGAACAGTGCCTTGCCTCTGTAGTAACTCTGTTATCTTATTAACCCATTGATTATACGGTTGAGACATACGTCTTCACAGACACTATTACTTTATTCTAATAGCATCATTTTTTAGAATCTATTATATTTTATAAACATATACGAGAAAAATTTTTAGATAATAATATTTTTAAAAAATCTCTGCAAATTTTGGTTCGAATAAATTTAAAAATCGTCGTCATTCTAGCCCAAAACTGCATATGTTTCAAGCGTTCCAACTCCTATGGAAGAGGTGTCCGCAAGATTAAAGGCGGGGTCAAGGCATATGCCATCTAGCGGCAGGGGTTCATAACTAGAGGATTATTAAGTGATTGCAGTTTCTTTTGTGTGAATGGTAACAAAACTTTTTTGTTTGTATAAAATGTTACTTTAAAATATTGCGTAGAATAAGTTTTATGTTTGAAATGTTGTAAATAAATATAGAATAAATAAGTGTAATACGACTAAATATTAACATAAAATATCATTTAACTGTGCGATACAAATATCACTGATTAAAATATGTTCGATTTTAATTATGTTTTTAATGTAATGAATGATGACTCATTAAACTTAGTAAGTAGTAATTAGTAAGTAGAATTAAGTAGTAATTAAATAAATAGTAATAATAAATAGTAATAATTAATAGTATAAATAGTAATAATTAGTAAGTAGAATTTTGAAATAGTTTCACATATTACTAAATTCTTGATAAGCGAAATTATACAAACTGGTATACACCATAGTACGATAATATAATGTTTATTTATATTTAGAAATGAATAGAATTTAATACTAAATAAAACATTCAACTTTAGCTCCATTTTTCATTTATCAATTGCAGACGATAAAAATTAAATGTTTTCTTGGTCGTATAGACTTTTATTATTTAACTTGCAAACATTTAATTTTTTAAAATTAAAAACCTATTTCATTATACCTACATTTGGAATAATTTTAATTTTAAATGCATATATTAAATGTTGTTTTGTTAAACAAAGAAATATTGTTAATTTTTTTGTTTAAATATTTAACGTTCTAGACAATAATCTTCCTAAAATCGTACATTAGATTCTCTCTCTCTATTTTTTTCTTTTTTTAACAGACAAAGCTATTTCGAGAATTCATATTAAAAATTCAATCATAAATTTCAAGCTATTCTCTCAATCATGACAGATTAATTAAGTCTACGAGATTGATTGCAAAATATTTTTGTTTTAGTTTGTTTCAATAAAATCATGTACATAAAAAAAAAAAAATAGTCACAATATCATTTTAATTTCGGGAGAAAATGTACTAATTAGTACTCATAAGTACCATATAATGCTACGAAAAATATTGACTTTTACCCTAAAATAATAATATGTGTATTTAAAAAAGTCGCATTGTTATTTTAGGGTAAAAGTCAATATTTTTCGTGGCGTTATATGGTACTTATGAGTACTAGTTAGCACTTTTTCTCCCAAAACTTAAATGATATTGTGACTATTTTGTTAAATGTACATTATTTTATCAAAACAAACTGTAACAAAAATATTTTGCAATAAATCTCGTAGACTTGATTAATTAGTCATGATTGAGAGAAAATTATGAAAATATGCGCAAGAGATGCGGAGAAAATAAGCATCTGCGTATATTTGACGTCAAAACCGGGCATTCATTTGCACCCCTGTCACTAGCTGGCGCAGCATGTTAATTTACGACAGATTCCAGCATTATCTTGGAACGCTTAATATATATGCAGTTTTGCCCCGTAATCAAAAGATTAATCCTCTCGCTGATTATCCGGTGATTTCCGCGGGGATTTATTTTTCATTCTAATTATTCGTCGATGATTATTACCACCAATAATTTTTTACTGTAAATTTCATCTTGTTTAGTCAAAGCCTTTTCCCGAATAAATTACAAAAATTTATTATGTTGAAAATCCGATGATAAAAAAAAAAAAAAAAAAAAAAAAAAAAAAAAAAAAACTGTCAGTGCTCAATTTTTGATAAAATACTTAATCAGTGAGAGGGCTAACCACTTAACTGTTGCATTTTTCTTTTGACAACATACAGTGGAGCATCGTTTATACGACGCCAAAGGGACTACGGAAAAACGTCGTATATACGATAACGACGTATAATCGATTTTCACTTCCAAAACTAGAATTAATTTTGTTTTCACTTAATTTTAATGTTTAACGGAATGGTATGTATGAATTTTTAAATTAAACAAAACCAAAATAAACAAATAATTTTAAAAACAAGGGGGGGGGGGGATAAGAAATAATTTAAATATGCGAACCTTTATTCATGTTTCACCGAAAGGTTCCTCATTTGCAGTACGTCATTTTCTTTCAATTTAAACTTAAAGATCAAAAACCCGCGTGGCCAACAAAAATTCGCCAATACTGATAACAGTTAGAAGGATAGCCTATTTGCAACTTTAAACAGGTCGGGAAAGCTGACCATCTCCGAAAAAAGAATGACCCCTCCCAGTGTAATCTGTTACACGTAAGCTGATCTTTCAGACTAATCGACCACCAGCCCACATTTTTATAATGTGGAGTGCATTTAAACACGCTCTTTGGTGTCATTCATAGCTGCCAACTTCATCTCGTTCGTAAAATACACAAGAAAAATAAACAAAAATAAACTTATGCAAAATCGAAAAATCGATGTATAATCGAATTTGAGCGTCGTATAAAAGATATATTTTTACATTAAAATGAATAAGAATGAATCGGGACCACATTAAATTGTCGTATAAATGTAAACGTCGTATAAGTGATCGTCGTATAAACGATGCTTTACTCTAAATTATAAATAGGTACTTAACACCACATTTCCATACTAAAATATTTCTCTTATTTATTAAAAAAATATCTGCCAGTTGAAAAAGATAAATTCATAGCTAAAAATTAGTGGTATCAAAAAGCTTTTAGTAACAAAGCAAACAAAATATTCTTGCCCAAATCCAGATCGGGCAGCACAGTTAAGGGGTTAATAACATTAATTCGAATTACAGATAATTGAACTATAATTTAAATCCCCAAAACACATACGAAATTTTTATTACATACATAAATTTTACACTTATGTAAATTTAGTTCTGAAGTATAACATAAAAATTAATACTAATAATATAAAAGCTACTTCAGTTCCTGATATAAAGTACTTCACTCTGAGAATTTTATGTCACTTTCAGGAGAGAAAAGTTTCAAAATTTGTTTATCCAAATGTCTAGTACATTCGTATTCTGACATGAAACACATTACAAATAAATAACCGTAATCTCTTCTCGAAACTTGACGATAATGGACTACGTTTAACTGGAAACATTATTCATCGTTAAGTTAATTATTTTAAATCGTCTTAATTAACACCCGTGGAGAGATCCCATAGTTATAAGCTAATTAGCAGAGACTAATTACTTACATTAGTATTCTATTTGATTATATATGATGAAAAAAAAAATGATTTTCCTTGGGGCTAATGTCGCAGTTATTTTTTTAAAAAGGAAAAATTAAAATGACTTATCTAGATTATTACTTGTAAGTATTGCATTATAAAATATTTTGAATATTGATTAACCTCTTAATTCTCGCTCCCGTAATATTCACGTTCCGTGATTTTCACAGCTTTTATTCAGAACTTGCGGCCTTCGCCCTCTACGCTGTCGGTTTAGACGGAGAGACGGGCATTAAATAGTTTAATTGTTTATTACACGGGCATTAAATTGTTTAATTGTTAGTATTAAATAGTTTAATACAGGGGTACAAAAATCTAGGCGACAGCAGGCAGATTCTCACCACTAAAATTATTTCGTTAATTGTCGTATTATATTTCGTATAAAACTCTTGTAAGAATGCTATTAAATTTTAAGCGAAGAAAACTTTAAAATTTCAGTGGTGAGAGACTGCTAGCTGGCGCCTAGATTTTTGCACCCCTGGTTTAATACTATTAATTTGCATACCAAACAATATCTCAATGCATAAGTATGCAATGGAATACTTTTATGTGGTCCTGTAAATCAATAAGAAATATTATTTGCACCACAGATTATACAGAATGTATATTATAGTATATACTTCATAGATGCATATCAACTTTATTATGCTCGAAATAGTGTAAGACCATTAAAGTGCACTTGAAACTTTTTTCCCCATTGACCGTAATGTATCGGAATCCGTTTGATTGTCCCTGTAATTGAACTATTCAATCGATTTTTATGAAATTTGAAATGACTCGACAAAAATATATAATAATTATACATTTTAAATTTCGAACGATTCGGTTGCGTAGTTTTTGAGTTACATGCGGACAAACGGACGGACGGACAAACGAATGGGCAACTCGGAATCCCAGGATTTTCCCCCTTCAGTTCAAAACAAACGCGACGCTTCTCCATTTCCGGGATCGGAAGATATAGCGTCACAGACATACATACATATACAAGGTTCGCACACTCCTTGGAATTTCCAAGGTCTCAGGATTCACTAATAAAAATAAGAAAATTTACATTTAATTTTTAAACCAGAACATTCGCAAACCCCGCCTTCATTCACAGATTTTACGATATCTTTCCGCTGTGAAACACATTGAAAATATTCTTAAAATTTAGTGGTAGAACTGTGCGAACCCTGATATATATATATATATATATACATACATACATACGGTCAGATTTTAATAGTGTAGATTGTTTGATTTTCACCAGTTTTATAAAATAGTGTTATTATCTTTATTCTGATATCATTACTTGTCACTAAATAAGGTAAATTACTTTTTCAAAAAAGGGATGGCAGTAATCAATTTTCAAAGCGTAATTTAATCCGACCGTTAAGGGGTTAATCTAAAATGGTGAACCTTTTAGATGTAAACCTAAAGCAGAGATAAAAGTGCTATAAACATAACACATAATAAGAAAAAGCTGGTAAATTTAAAATAAAATAAAATCATAAGATGGAATGACATATTCCAGCTTGATCCATACACAAATGACACCATATGAATAAAAAAATAGTTTACTTAACCTGTTTGCGACGGAAGCCTTTTACGAAATTTTTTATGTTTTGTTACCAGTTTTTGAAAACAAAATTTTCTGCTTTATTAAATCGAAAAAATGATCCGATTAAATAAGGAAAATTTTGAAGTAAATTTTTACTGGTGGGGATAAACAAGGATTCTTAATCCTTTCCGGCGCAGGGCAGATTCTCTGCTTAAGTGTTGAAATTAATGTCTGACACCGGAATTTGAAAACAACTTTATTTATAAATAAGAAAAAAATCTGTATTTCATGCATTCATTAAAGCGAAATTTTTTAAATCAAATTTCCGATGCCAATGTGGCGTTTGAGAATTAAAATTAACCCATTAGTGCCTAGCGTCCCTTTTTAGGGAAGCTTCAAAAGGTGCATTCAGCACTGTTTTTGACACCGGTAAAAAAGAAAAGCAATAATTATTTTATTTAAATGATGCATTTTCGTGATTAATGAACTAAACTTAAATTTTCTAAAAATAGTGGTGCCAACCAAATAAAATTTACGCAAAAGATGCTGGGCACGAATGGGTTAAGTGGTTTCATAAATATACCACCTCGCCGCAAGGGGTTAAGCCTTTTTTCGGAATGTATACGTGTCACTTGTCCCCAATGTGTCCCCTTTGAGCTCTGATGGTAGAACTTTCTACCGCATAATTTTAATTCCGAAATGTCACATCGACACCAGAAAATTCGACCAAATTTACTTGAAAAATGTTAATGCATTGTTTCGTGTATATTACAAACCGGTTTTTTTCTTTGCAAAATACTGGTGCCAATATGACATTTAGTATTTTCAAGAAATTTACCCATCAAAGGTCAAAGGGTTAAAAGGTGACACAAAATAATATTATAGATGTTGTAAGTTAAAATATTGTTTAATTTAATACATTTCATGTAAACTTCAGAATATTTTCAATTGAGTTATAGATAAAGAGGAAAAGACGGATAGTAGATTTTATACCAGTTGCGAGTGAGGTAATTGAGGAGATTGTCACAAGATGATCGTCGATTTTTTACATGGGATTAATTGTTTCCGATTACAGATTGAGTAAAGTTCCAAAAATAAATTTCGAAATTTTTGAATGATTTTATACATTTTCATGACAAACATGTTGCCAGAATTTTTGCCTTATTTAATATGTTTATTTATTTATTTTTTCACATTTTTTGCTTCAGAGACCAATGTTTGAAGAAATTTCTGGTACTAATACAAATAAAATCCTCTGAATCCTTTGATGCTTACGGACCCTGAATATACAATATGAAACCTAATGACGTTCTTTAACCCTTTCAGGGACATCTTTTGCAGTCTGCAAACGGTTAATTTTAACGCCACGAATTGCAAAAGGCCACTAATAAATTTTTTGCACAGTTTCAATCTCATTATGCTTGGTAAAACGAGCTTTGGATTATTTTCAAATAAATCTGTTGGTAAATTGCGATGCCAATTAATTATATGAACATTTTTAGGGCAGAAATTTATTGACCCTAAATGAGTTAAGCATAATTTAGGCACGTCATTTAAAAAAAGTACTAATAAATTCTTTTACCGGAAAGATATGTCTTATAATGCTGTTTCAAGCCTACCTTTAAAAAACATTCATATATCTTAATAATTCTTCAGAAGTACCACTATTTTGAAATGGTAAAATTCCGACAGTTTTTACGTTTCACATTAAGGTGAAAACAATGGAAATTTTATTTTTTCAAAAACAGTGGTGCTGATGAAGAAATCTGAATTTTAAAAAATTAAGCGTGAAACAACATTATGCGATAGAACTTTCCGGTTGACCTTATAGAATAAATTTCACCAGTATATTTTTAAAACATAAAAACCATCGTCTGCGAGATATTTTATCTATTTATTCAAAATTGTTTCTGTACCTTGCTTTAGTAATTTGAAACCGTTAGTATTAACTTATTAACCGTTAGTATTTTTTAAAGATATTTTAATCGTAACATGCTAAAGCACTTAAAACATTTATTAACATTAAAATTGTGTAATTTTTTTTCTTTAGCTTTAAGTGCCACCTCTGAAAAAAACTGCCTTATGTCAAGTAATTTATTTTTTTTAATGGGCAATGTCAAATATAAAAATTGACGGCCGTTACAATTTAACATTGCAATTCATGCGCTATAAAGAATATTTGTGTAAAAAAAAATTTTATTTGTACAATTTTAAACAAACTCAAACGCACATATTTTATTTTTTTTCTAAAACTAACAAGGCATGAATTTAATAAAATAAATATAACTGCGACTTTTTAGATTTTTTACCAGAAAATTCACACTCCAGAAGTATTTCACTATATTATTTCAAGAAATAATGTAGTAAAATATCAATAAATATAAAATCACAGCGGGTTGTTCAAGAATGCAGAAAAACCCAAAATATTCTGAAAGTGTATTTCTTTTTTCTGTTCATCTTTTATAATGATTTGTAATGAAAACAAAAACCTTCTTCGAACATTGTAATGATCCATAGATTTTTAGAAAAGCATGCTTAGTTTTTAATTTTTTTTAAATATATTTAATTTAAAACAAATTTGATTTTAATAGAATTTGTTACTTACTTTTTAAAATATCCATTACGCTTCTATTTGTGCATTTTATAGTCTCAATTTTCACGAAAAATAGATTTAACTGAAATCATGGAGTTGTTACTTCAGAGAACACTCGTTAATTATTTTCTCCAATACTATTTTTTAACTTAATTTTCAAGCAGAGCTGTGATGTCTTCGGCTTTTTGAATACCAGTGTTTACACCCCGAAAATTTCGATTTATTAAATAAGATTAGTCTTTCATTTAAGTTAACAATATTTTCTGTAAGAAAATATTGGTATTGAGATGGAAGGTTTGGTATTGCTGATTATGTTTAGCTCTTTAATTCTTGCTACTATGATTTTTAAATGGAACTGTAAATAAAAAGGAATTGTCATATCCTCAAAATAGTGAACTTCCATTGTGACCATTTTCAAAGTTATTGCTTAATTGATACATTTTTGAAGTAAGTTTAAAATTTCGCCTGTAAAAAAAAGCACCAGTAAATTTCATTTAAAAAATACTTCTTAATTAAACGTTTTATTAATGCAGAATTCCAGTAGTAATTATGATCAAAAACACATATTTGTTTTACAGGCTGGAATTTATTTCAGCTATAGTCAATCCAGCGTTTCTATCATGTATTGCCAATCTTGGTTTGGCTGCGTTGAAATGCATGGTAAAGAAAAGTACCATGAAATGAATATTATCAAAATAGTAAAAGAAAAAATAAAAATTTCGCTATTGACTCCAGTGCCTGAGTATTTTAATAATGCAATTTTTATATTCTCTCGCTTAGCTTTATCTCAGTATTGCCAGATTTAGTCCGGGAGCCGACCGTCGATTTACCTATGTCTCGAGTAAAAGGTCCGGACATACATCAAAATGTAGGTCTCAATGTGCACATTAAGAATATCACTGTCTGCCAGGTCCTATCCTGCCGGAACGCAAGGCAGCCGCACTTTTATGACGTCAATTTTGAGTGTTTACCTATGTATCGAGTAAGAGGACCAGACATACATCAAAATGTAGGTTTCAATGTGCACATTAAGGATATCACTGGCTGCCACAAACATCAAAATGTAGGTTTCAATGTGTACATTAAGAATATCACTGGCTGCCAGGTCCTATCCTGCCGGAACCCGGTGGCAGCCACACTTTTATGACGTCAATTTTGAGTGTCTGCCTATGTATCGAGTACAAGGACCCGACATACATAAAAATGTAGGTCTCAATGTGCACATTAAGAATATCACTGGCAGCCAGGTCCTATCCTGCCAGAACCCGGTGGCAGCCGTGCATTTATGACGTCAACTTTGAGTGTTTGCCTGCGTATCGAATACAAGGACCGGACATAAATCAAAATGTAGATCTCAATGTGCACATTAAGAATATCACTCGCTGCCAGGTCCTATCCTGCCAGAACCCGGTGGCAGCCGCGCATTTATGACGTCAACTTTGAGTGTTTGCCTATGTATCGAGTACAAGGACCGGACATACATCAAAATGTAGGTCTCAATGTGCACATTAAGAAAATTACTCGCTGCCAGGTCCTATCCTGCCGGAACCCGGTGGCAGCCGCACTTTTATGACGTCAATTTTGAGTGTCTACCTATGTATCGAATTCAAGGTCCGAACATACATCAAAATGTAGGTTTGAAAATGCATATTAATAATATAAGGGTCTACTTTGTTCAATTTTACCGGAATCAGGTGGCAGCAACATTTTTATGACATCAGTTTTGAATGTCTACCTATATGTCGAATTTAAGGACCATATATAAATAAATATGAAGGTTTAAAAGTGCACATTAATAATATCATGGTCTGCCATGTCTAATTCTGCCGGAACCAGGTGGCAGACTCATTTTTTTCGTCAATTTTGAGTGTTTACCTATCTATCGCACCTGGCAGACAGTGATATTATTTATATGCGCATTGAAACCTACATTTTGATGTATGTGGCAGCCAGTGATATTCTTAATGTGCACATTGAAGCCTACATTTCAATGTATGTCCGGTCCTTGTACTCGATACATACGCAAACACTCAAAATTAACATCATAAAATTGCGTCTGCCACTAGGTTACGGCAAGATAGGACCTGGCAGCCAGTGATATTCTTAATGTGCACATTGAATCCTACATTTCAATGAATGTCCAGTCCTTGTACTCGATACATAGGTAAACATTTAAAATTGACGTATAAAATGTGCGGCTGCCACCGGGTTCCGACAGGATAGGACCTGGCAGCCAGTGATATTCTTAATGTGCACATTGAAACCTACATTTTGATGTATGTCCGGTCCTTGTACTCGATACATAGGTAAACACTCAAAATTGACGTCATAAAAGTGCGGCTGCCAGTGGGTTCCGGCAGGATAGGACCTGGCAGCCAGTGATTTTCTTAATGTGCACATTGAGACCTACATTTTGATGTATGGCTTGGCCTTGTACTCGATAGATAGGTAAACACTCAAAATTCACGTTATAAATGTGCGGCTGCCACCGGGTTCCGACAGGATAGGACCTGGCTGCCAGTGATATTCTTAATGTGCACATTGAGACCTACATTTTTATGTATGTCTGGTCCTTTTACTCGATACATAGGTAAACACTCAAAATTGACGTCATAAAAGTGCGGCTGCCACCGGGTTCCGGCAGGATAGGACCTGGCAGCGAGTGATATTCTTAATGTGCACATTGAAACCTACATTTTGATGTATGTGGCAGCCAGTTATATTCTTAATGTGCACATTGAGACCTACGTTTTGATGTATGACTGGTCCTTGTACTCGATACATAGGTAAACAATCAAAATTGACGCCATAAAAGTGCGGCTGCCTTGCGTTCCGGCAGGATAGGACCTGGCAGACAGTGATATTCTTAATGTGCACATTGAGACCTACATTTTGATGTATGTCCGGTCCTTTTACTCGATACATAGGTAAATCGACGGTCGGCTCCCGGACTAATTGTCGAAAGCCAGTTTCCCCAAAATTTCTGAAATTTTCCCCAAATCAAGGATTTTTTCAGAAAAAGTCCCCAATGAAATTTATACTTTAAAAGGTAAATTTTCAATATTCAATTTTTCGTTATAAAATTTTTTTAACAAATTAAATTCAAATTTTCCCCCAAATCAAGTATTATTTTGAAAAAAATCCCCATTAACAAAAAGAAACACCAGAGACAGAAAAGAACACCATTTAAAGCTGCAGATTTTTCATTCAAATTTTCTATAAAAAGAACTAGAACTGCTGCATTCATTGAGCAATTTTCAATCATAAACATAACAATGTGATTGTAGCATGTAATTGTAGAACTGGCAATTGCAAATATCTCTACTGACATTCCATGAAACACAAATTAACCATCATTAAACAACAAAAAATGTAATATTGTTTTTATTTTTGTTGAAATGTATTTCTGTGCTTGTGTGTCTTTCCGCGATGACAGAAAAATCTGCTTCACTTACTCATCTGAAAATCCAAGTTAGGGATAGTCCAAGGCAAGACGTGTTCAATCTGAGTGCATGTAAAAGATGAGCACGACCAACGGAGGTGGGGGGGGGGACCACGAGAATAATGATTTATATCTATCATTTCTGTATTTTACTATCATTTTCCAAATGAAAATCGAATTCGAAACAGATTCAGTATTGGCAAATGTCTGAAAGTAAAAAATGAAATTGCGAAAATAATTCCCCACGTTTTTCCCCAAAAATATTCCTAGTCCCCAAACATGTTCCCAAGAATTTCTTGTCCCCAAAACATTCCCCTAGAGTTTCAAAATTCCCCAAAATGGGGACAAAATCCCCAATCTGGCAGCACTGCTTTATCTGCCACTAATTGAAAGAAATATTTCTCATTCAAGAAAGTGATAGCAAAATATTTTTGGTGCCGTTTATAAATTTGGAATTAAAATTAAATATGCCTAAAGTGGAACCACATCGCCAGAAAGGGTTAAATGTTTATAAATCTTAAGTCAGCATTAAGGTGTTAAATCCTTATCTCTCAATCATTCTGTTATTGCTAATCTTTAATAATGCAGTGCTCGATTTATTATCCTTTATTATGCCTTATTTATAGACTTAAATTTAAAACTTAAACTTGGTGCGTTATGCAAGCCAATATAAATTTCATATTTTTGATTATCTTGAAATATAATATAATTTTTAAAGTTTAAATACATTAAAAATAACAATTATCCTTATATTTCCGAAAACATCTTAAATATTTATGTGTTTAAATTACAAAAGTTTTCTTTTTTAAAAATGGAAATAATCAACATTGTAGTCTTTGTAATTATTCACAGTACCTTTTATAACAATGCATTTCTGAAGATAGTTTTAAATGGTTATCATCATTAATCTGTATGGAGATACTTTGGTATTAAATTGTTATCACAATGTAACATGGTACTAATAAATATAACTTTTGAGTAGTAGTATAAAAAAGAAGACATAAAAAATATCTTATTTATGTACCTTGCACATAAAAACGAAAAGGGAATTAATCAGTATTCTATGCACGTTCCTTAAATGTTTATATTTCTTATTCATTAATTCATCTGTGCTACCTGAATATAGAAGATAAAAGAATTATAACCAAAATTCTTTTGTAAATGTTTGCACCAATGAAACCAATCATTAATGATACCGAAAAACTTGGTTAATGAAAATTTATTTATCAGTATTGATCGTGACTTCGAAGAAATGTTAATAGTACGATCTGCTTTTAATGAATCATATAATGTATGAATTATAGGTGTATAATACAGATCAGAAGTTTCGCGGTGCCCTTGGGGTTCCGCATCGTTTCAGAAAAATAAACAAAATGTGAAAGAAATAAGCGAATTGCAAAAATAATATTTTCAAAAGTATTTAATCATTTGTGTGCGCGCGTGTATGTGTCATAAATAAATATATCTATAACTGTTTTGACTGTGTTATCTATAACTGTGATACATTAATAAAACTTAAAAACCACATATATTTGCATTATACATGTACCTATTTTCTGCGTAATATTTTTGGTTGTTCCCTTGTTACTAAAAGCTTTCAGGAATAAAAAAAAATATATCTTTTGCAGTAATTGAAGGAAATATCTGATAAAACAAAAAGAAAAAAGGTTTTAATCTTTATTTAATTTTATTGTGTCCCATAATAGAAATATTAAATAAATCTGTTAAAGGGTTATATAAAAGAAAGTTTGATTTTTAAAATTTCTAGTATAAAATTAAAAATTTTTGTATCAGGAAAGTACTAAACTGAGAATCTTGTTCGAATGTTGGAAATTAATGTCTCGGATTTTATCCAGCAGATTTTGCTCTGCTCCATAGACATAAAATACTTTTATAAACCATAGAATATCGTTGGGTTCAGGGGCTTTGCCTTAGAAATTCTTCCCAAAAAGGGCTCCGCGATCACAAAAGTGCTGATATAGATGATAATTTTAGAATAAATTAGATCTCGATATAAGGTACCCTGGGGTAATAACGCCACGTTAAGGTTCTACCAATATTCACGGCTTAGTTTTAGATTGTATTTTTCAAACAAATATAGGATCTGATACAGCAACTCATTGACTATCTATATAAAATAAAATAATTTAACAGATATGTATTCATAAAATGTAATGGCGTTTTTTCTTGACCAATGCTATTTGGCGTTATTACCCACCTATATGGGTAATAACGCCATGCAAACAAAACTATGAAATAAGATGGAATAATTGCATGTAGATAGCCCAATTCTAAAAATACAAACTCTACAAACTTAGAAATTGACAAATTGCATTCTAATCTATTGAAAATGTTCAATTTTTTGTGAAAGTGTAAGAAAAATAAAGGTGTGGTGTGGGAGGGGGGGATGAGGTAAAAGAATATCAGACCGTGAGCTTCTTTTTGCTTAAAAAGGACCACTTAAATAGAAATATGAGAAACATTGGACAGTTTTAACTGTGTTTATTTGAATCAATATTTAGGATGTAGCTCGGCCACTGTAGGGAATCAACCGGGGTACTAAAGTCAAGGATTGGCGTTATTACCCCGGTATAGTTATTGCGCAGTACATTTTAAATTACAAATTATCTCGAGAAGATATCCAAAATCTTCAACAACATTTTAAAAGTACATGAAATGCACTACAAATTTATGTAATTAACAAAGTATTTCCGGATAAAAAAAATAATCTTCACATCGCAAAACGTATCTCGCAAATTTTAAATCAAGCGTTAATTTTAGTTGCTTGTAAAAACAATAAGACCTAAAAATGAAACAAATTAACTTGAAGCTGTATTTTGCGATTTATATGACTCAAAACCCTTCTGCGCAGAGCACATGGGTGTCATTTACCTGATTATTTCATAATTATGCAAAATATAAGTACTTGGCGTTATTACCCCGCTTGGCGTTATTACCCCAGGGTACCTTATTTGGAAAAATGTTAAAGGGATAAAAAAAATGGAATAATTTTTTTAACTAGAAATAAGCATTTCAATCTTTATAATTATTTACATTAACCCTTTCCGACACGGCCAAATTAGGGCAAAACTCCTAGGTGCGCCTTATACACGGGATAATTTTTTACTGTTGGATGCAGTCGAACTATATGCATATGAAACCAGAAATTATTCAAAGAAGATATTAAATGTTACTTAACCCTTTCCGGCACAGGCAAAATCTGTTAGTAAAAGGAAAAATTATCGACTGTCACCGGAATTCACAAACGAATTTCTTAGATATGTTGAAACTCCTGATTTAAGGGGTCTCAGGAGTCTTACATTTCCCTGGTAGTGCAACTTAGCAACATGTCACATTTGATTTTTTTTCTCAGTCCCTATAAGACATAAATGCATAAAATTTTTAATATAGACAACTGAATATCTCTTCTATTAAAAATAATTTTTTAAATATTCTACATTGATATTCTATTTTATTTTTTTAATGTTTAATTTTGATTAAAAAAGTTAGACTTGTATCCATTGCGCGCAGGATTCTAGCAAAACTATTAGTTCAAGAACCGCTAAAAAAGTTTATATTGGTGTAAAATTAATGTATCTTGAACTTATACCTCATTTTAAAGCAATTTATGCATTTATTTATTTAAAATTGAAATTGAAATTGAAAAAATTTAAAAAAAAAATCATTTTTTATAAAAAAAATTGCCAATTATCAATAATTAATGTAATTAAAATTCTAAATTTGAGGTATAAGTTGTTCTTAAACTTAAAATGAAGATATTTACCAAGTTTCATACAAATTGCTTTATTATTTTTTGAGAAATGTTGCGCGCAGTCAAAGAACAATCTAAATTTTAAATCAAAATTAAACATAAAAAATATATAATAAAAATTCAATGTAGAATGTTAAAAAAATTATTTTAAATAGAAGAGATATTAAGTTGTCTATGTTAAAAATTTTATGCATTTAAGTTTAATAGGGACTGAGAAAAAAAATCAAATGTATATGTTGCTAAATCGCACTACCAGGTAAAAAGTAAGACTCCTGAGACCCCTTAAGTTTCTATTGTAAAAACAAAATTTTCCTTAAATATTATTGGTGCCATTTGCAAGTTTGGAATTAAAATTAGGTATCCCAGACCGGGCACAGTGTGCCGGAAAGGGTTAAGCATATTTCGCAACATTGCATTTTTGAAAACAATTTTAAAAGTTTATCATTATAATTATTCTGGTATTAAACGCGATATCACAAAATTACTTGTTATTTCTAAAAATAAATTTTGAAAAGCAGTAGAAGAAATATTCTATCTATTTTTTTTTTTTAATCTCACATATGCACTTTGCATATAGAAATGAAACAGGACATTAATCAGAATTCTATGCACATTCCCTAAATGCTTATGTTTACTTTTCTTTAATTTCTCTGCTAATGATTACAAAAAATAAAAGAATATTAACCAGGCTAATTCCATGGGTTCTGTAGTGTAAGTCACATAACTTATTAATTGCTATGCTTGTTAGCCACCGTTATTTTCGAAAAGTCTGCTTGGCCTTACTCAATTAATGAGAATGTGCCAATAAAATTAATCACATTTTTTTTTTGTTCTATAATACTGGTAGACAAAAATCGTAGCCTGTGACTTACACTACAAGTACTCATGGAAATAGCCCCATAATTCTTTTGCAATTTTTTACAAGAATAAAACCAGTCGGTAATACTAGCGAAATATTTGGTTAGTGAAATTTCATATTTCAGTACTGATCGTGACTTCGAAGAAATGTTAACTGTCCTATCTGTTTTTAATGAATTATAGGCACATAAAGTAGATGATACTATCTAGGATAAAATGTATCCCAATATATATTCAACATTATGTTAAAGATTTATAAAAGTTGACTTAAACTGAAAAAAGAGAACTAATGAAATTAATGATTGTATATTCTGTCCATTATCCTAAAAAATATCATTGCGATTCTAAGTAAAAAAAATATATACATGAAAAATATATTTAGAAACATACATAAAAGAAATTAGGAAATAAAATTAAACGGATTTTATCAACAAACTTTACATTAAATGTATACCCAGATAGCATGCACAATAGCAGAAAGTTCATTTTTTTCAGGCGTGAAATCCAGGCATGACTACCACCGAATTAATCTCCGACTAGTAACAATTAAAACTAATTTTTTCAATTATTTATAATTAATATTTTACATGTTCAAATGAAGAAAAACTCTCTTAGTAAAGTAGTGGTGGAAGTTTTCCCAGGCGGCAATTAACACATGTGAGATCGGTTACAATTAAAGCTTCATCACGTTAACACTAGAACCGTCATTTGGGATCAAAATGACCCCTGCCAGAATGATAGTAGTCGATTTGAACCAGAATTTTCTTCATAAGATATGTTAAATATATGCAGCGCAAAAAATAGACTAATTAAATAAGTTAAATAGTTTAAAATTAAAATTCTGGTGTGAAACACTTTTTATAAAACTTTAGTAAATAACCCGGCTGTTTTAGTGTTAAGAAAATCTGATTTGATTTTTATTTGCAGTTCATGGATGCAACAATACTTGTGGCTGGTGGCATAGATCCTCTAACAAAACCAGAGCACAAAGAGTTAAAAAAAAATCAAATTATGACTACATTTGCGACATAAATCTGACAAATGCATCCCAGATTTTTAATAATAATGACATATAACAACTTTTGATTTGCTGGTTTCATGTTGTTTGCACAAAATATATTGAAATTTATTGAAATTTAAGCATTCCATTATTTTAAAGATATTTCTAATGTTTTCATGCATTAATATGAAATACGTAACAAGCACAAATAATAACAATGGCTTTCAAAAGGCTATGATAAAGAACAATTTTTTACAGCCGCTATTATTTACATTTTTTTCATTTATTCTAAAGCGAGTTCGGTTGATCATAAATAGAATAAAAAACTATATTTGTACTTAATTTTATAAAATAAGGATGCTAAAAATGTAAAAAATCTTTTATTTTGCTATAGTCTAATTTATTTCAAATTAAACTCATTGTTTGTCTAATTTGTTTAATTATTGTTCATCAAGAATATTATAATATATTGATTGTTTAAAATAATAAGACAAAAATGAACATTAACCCTTTAACGTTCATTGGTTTCTCTAGGAAACCACAAAATTTTAATTCCGATATGCAACAATGGTACCGGAATTTTAATTTTAAAAAATCCATTTTATTGAATATACGAAATATCGCTTTTTTATATTTACGAATATATCTGTTCACAATTACCGGTGTCATTCATTTATTTCTACATCTTAGCAATGAAAATCCTTTGATCGTTAAAGGGTTAAGCTACTGAATAGTCTACTGCATATGAATAAAATCAAATGTGAAGTTTTACAAATGATGCCTGTTAAAATTTTGACAATTTAGAATGTATGGATTGAATTTGGTACAATTTATTTTGACAATTTTGAATATCTCTTTACATCTGTTACAATACTTTTTTATGTAAACTTATTATATTTTAATGGAATGTCTGTTCAGCTATTATTGCAATCGTAATCTAATTAAATGTTATACACTTGAAAAATATATTTGAATAATATTAGTAACTTTAACTTTAATCAACATGAATCATTTCTATTTTTATTTAAAATAATCAAATAAGTCAAAATATATTTTACAACTAACATAAATTAATTTCTCAAATGTGACACAAAATTTAACACTAATTACAAGAGACGTTAAAATTTCTGACATAAAGCATTTTATCCTGAGGGTTTCCTGTCATGTTCAGGAGAGAAAAGTTTTAAAATTTGTTTATCTAAATGACTAATATGTCTTGTTACCGACATGAAACAAGTTAAAAATAAATAGTGACAATCACTTTTCTAAATAAGAAAATGAAAAATCAAGCTATAGTTCATTGATTAAAATTTATTTATTTAAATAGAGCCGATTTTGCCTCAATTCTGTTTTCGATATTTGCAAGCTAGCAAATAAAAAAAATACGCATTAGTATTAATAAAATTAATTTTAGCCAAATATATGTAGCTTAAATGTATTATAATAATAAAAGCATTTTAAGACTTTTCTTGTAACGAATGCGAAATTAGTTTAAAACGCGAATAGTATTATGATTTGTATAGCAGAATAATATCTTCTATTATATCAGAAAGGGTTTAAAAAATATATAAATATATAAATTATAAAACAGGGTATTGTCAAAATTTCGGATGTAGAAAATCAATTAATTCAATGCAAGTTATAATTAATTTTTATAGGAAATATGAATGTGAGTAACCATTTTTTAACACTTTACAACAGGGATGCACAACCTTTTTACCAGAAAATCGGTTGACACCAGAATATTTGAAAAGTGTAGTTTCTTTTCTTTAATAGCAAAGTTTCTGTCATTACTATAAGGAAAATTATTCCGCATAAAAATAGTGGTATAATTGTGGCCCGCGGGCCAAAGGTTGTGCACCCCTGCTTTACAACATGTATGAAAAGTGTTTATGATTCCCGTTTGTTTGAACATACCATACTCAATCTATCCTACACAGAGTTGCCAAGTCTACGGATTTTTCCTCCCCGGTATTATCTTAGAGAAAATCTGGTTACATTAAATCGTCTAAATGTTC
This sequence comes from Maratus speculifer, assembly GCA_964019185.1. Taxonomy (NCBI): domain Eukaryota; kingdom Metazoa; phylum Arthropoda; class Arachnida; order Araneae; family Salticidae; genus Maratus; species Maratus speculifer. The sequence continues at coordinate 238,267,578 of OZ025300.1, forward strand.
AAATATATATATATATATATATATCAGGGATGAGATTTCCGCTTTTTTGGACACCAGTATAATCTTAGAAAGAAAGTTGTTCTGTTAAATCACAGAAATGTTCCGATTAAACAGTATAGCATTTTCTCTAAGTTTTTACTGGTGTCCAAAAAAGCGGAAATCTCCTCCCTGATATATATATATACATATATAAATTCTGTATTATAATACTGGTATCCAAAAAAGCCGGAGATTCGGCAGCTCTGCTTACATATACCGGGTTAGTACTGGTCCCATTAATTTTTTAGATTTTCCAGGTCAAATACCAATATTATTTTTTTTATATAAAAAAATAAATCTAGTTCAAACATGCACAATTTTTCCTTATTTAAAGAGATCATTTCTTTAAGAAAATACTGGTATCGAAGAACTTGCTGGTCTTGAAATTCCAGGATCCGTACCAACCCTGATATACTCACTTGGGAAAGTCCCCAATTGGCAGATCGGGATTTCGTCGAGAGTGGTATCGTTTGAAACTTTTTACTATGCGCGTCAAAGAAATTTTTTCACTATTTCTCGGGTTGCAACGTATGAATAGTTATAGGTCGATGTATTTTTATCCTTTATTGATTTCGCCAGGTCTCTAGCTATGCTTAAAAGATACTCTGCATAGCCATAATGACAGCTTACAGTGTATTTATGTAACCTGTTGTTATTGTCAGTGCGTAGTTAGCGAAATTCCCCTAATAAGAGCAGACAATTGTGACTACGTTTTCACAATCATATGTGAATAATTAGACTGCACTGTCTTGGAATACGCTTTAACCCTTTCACGATCAAAGCATTTTCATTGCTAAGATGTCGAAATAAATGAATGACACCGGTAATTAAGAACAAATATATTTCTAAATAAGAAAATGTGATTTTTCACATACATAATAAAAGGGATATTTTTAGATAAAAATACCGGTGTCAGTGTTGCATATCGGAATTAAATTTTTGTGGTTTCGTGGCGAAACCAATGAACGTTAAAGGGTTAAAGAACATCAAGAATTAATCATATATAGCACAATAGTCAACAGAATTCATACACATCGGAGAACTTAGGGGATTTTAATGGTTTTGTACCAGAAATTTCATAAAATACTCTGTTGTATGATTTAAGAAAGAATTTACTACATTAAAAATGGCAAATATTACTTTGCCAAAAATCTGATCAAATATCACTGAAAATCCTTGAAACGCACGAATTCTGCTAAATACCCGTTCGTGAGCATGGGTGCATATATGCACCCACAGAAGGTGCTTAAAACGCTTGAACTTGATACAAGGAAAAAATAATAAAATTGATTTTATTTAATTACGACATGCCCGTGATTTATAAAGTGAAGTCAAATAATTAACAAACATTGGTGCTAAACGAATTAAATTCGTGTAAAAAAAAATGTTGATCCTGAATGCGTTAAAAATAATAATGCTATTTACAAAAACATTTTCGACTATTACTTCTGTTATTAAGTTACTAGTCTATGCTGAAACCATTTATTTGTTTAACTGGCATACCGCACTTGCAAAAAGAGTTTGCTTGCTTCGTTTAAAAATGTTTTGAACGCCACTAATTGAAAATTTTATTTTTGCCTTATATAATATTCAGACATTTTTTCAGCTATATAATGCAAATAGTAAAGTACTGAAAAGAAGCGTTGTTCGGGGTTAATTTTTAGTTTATTGTTTAGAAAATAAGCTGGAAAGTGATTAATACTCACTGCAATTTTAATGCATTAATGGATTTCATAGAGAAAGCGAGTAAAATGTGCATTAGAATAAATTAAAGCATAAATATAACTTTTGTTGCAATAAAATTTAACCTAACAAATGTGGCAATAATATTCATATTTTATTTTAAATCATTATTAGATTAATTATAAATGAATTTTCTCCCAATATTTTACAACTGTAATTTTGTCAATTTAATATTCCCAGTATATATACATGTATATATGTTTTGTACAAATAATTTAAAATGAATTAAGTTTATAAATAAATAATTAAATTATGTTGTCGATTACAATAATTAAAATATTCATATTCTTTTAATTCTAATATGATTTATTCTAGCAAATATGACACAATATTTAACATTAACGGCTAGGCCTTTTCAATTCTTGACGGAAGCATTTTATCTTGAGATTCTCTATGATTCTCAGACACTAAAATTTTATTTTAGAAAGTTTGGACATATGTTTAGATAAATGTTTATCGAACCCCCTTTCCGACAGAAAGCACGTTAAATTCCCAAAACCGCTTCTGTTAAAGTAACTGCAATCAGGGGATGTTTCACCACTGTATTCTTTATTAAATTAATCCACCATTCTTTATTAAATTAATCTTAAGCCTAGTAATTAGCACCCACCACGTGATTTCCACGTTATGGTTATTAGACCCTGATTTCAAAATTAAATTTCTCAAAAACAAAGATCGATAGTAATTGCGGTAAACGGTTTTTTCATTAGGTAAGCTGTAAAAATCTTATAAAAAATTTCAAACAGTGAATATTTTGAAAAAATTGCATTCTGATTGCATAGAATGCTTTTATTTGACATTTTTCTTGTTTTAGATTGCCTGCAGAGAAATAATTTTTCAGCTTACAGTGCAATATTTTAAAGATTTTTCGAAGTAAATTTTTAGAATTTCGAAATTTCAAAAATTTAATTTAAAAAAAACTATGAAATATGACACTTTAAGCCGAAAAACACATTCTCTGGAAGCAATCTAAAGCAAGAAAAATGTCAAATCAAAGCATATTTTGCAATCAGAACATAAAATATATTTACCGTTCGATAAAATAAAACATTTTAAAATATTACCGTCCGATTAAAAATTACGAAATTAATGTAATTTCGTATGCAGCGATTTTCTGCAGTTCCATATACTGACCTTCGAATTATTTGTTGTGCTGATCCAGAGTATCAGACCAGATGAAGTAATCGTTGAGGTTAATTGGATGAAATAGTCCTCCAGTGCTCATGTCCGGGATAGCTCAGTTGGTAGAGCATTGGCGTCTTCAGCCAATACATCCCTGGTTCGAATCCTGGCCCGGACTTTTTTCACCCAATATTGAAAAATGGAATAAATTACTCTGTTATAATTAATTTACCGATTGAATAATCGTGTTTAAAAAATAATCTAATTGTGAGAAAGTCTGAATTTGATTGATTGAATACTGTTTTCGAGAATCTACTATGGACTCGGACTGTTTGGATCATATATACTCGGCTCCTATTGGGAATTTGTAGAAAATGCCTTCAGATTCAGATTAAGAAAAACATATTAAAAAAATATTCTTCCCTTTATTTATGATAGTGATTGAATAGTAGAAAAATAAGTTAAAATTGGTTGTAGACGTATGACTGATTGCGATTTTCGCCCACCTGAATTAAATATCTTTCATTAGAGGCTAATTTAACCTCTTCAGTGTCTGAGTACCCATATGGGTACATCAGTTTTGTCCCATTTTATTAAAGATACACTAATATACAGGGATGAGATATCCGCTTTTTTGGTCACCAGTATAATCATAGAGAAAATGTTCTTCTCTTAAATCACAAAAGTGTTCCGATTAAATAATAGAGCATTTTCTCTAAGATTTTACTGGTGTGCAAAAAAGCGGAAATCTCATCCCTGAATATAAATGAAATTTCGATGTAAGAATAATATTTTTCGAATTCTAAGATTCGAGCTAAAGAAAATAAAACAAAAATCTCGCTCTGAAAACAAACGAGAGAAGAAATAATTCAGTAATAATTAAAAATACTGTAATAATCGCCAGTAGCGAAGAGGTTAATAGATTTTGATGCGCCGTACTCCTGAAGATTTTTTCGCAAAATATCGTGAAATCTGTCGGCATTCATTCATTTGGCTTTAACCATGTATCTTGACATTGGTAATTATAAAAATAGATTTTATCACACGAAATTCGTGTTCAATGTTTCGCCAAATATTGCAGCATAAACGTATAATAATTGAAGGTATGTTGGCAGCTTTGTGATATCGCGCAATGTCAACTTCTCAACATCATAACTATTTCATCCTTCATTCTCATTGAGAGACTTAATCAGCAGTGACTACAAAATGACCTACTGATCAAATTTTCTCAAACACCCCATCCAACCCATTGATCGTGTACCTTAAAAAGTTAAACTACAAAGTTTACACATAGTAATAATCAAAATATTTATAGCCGATTTTAGATACAATTTACATACACACACTCACAAAATTTGTTCATATTGTAATATATGATGTCTTTTCAGACGTTTTGAGAATCACATTTTAGTTAACCCATTCGTGCCCAGCATCTTTTGCGTAAATTTTATTTGGTTAGCACCTTTATTTTTAGAAGATTAAAGTTTAGTTCATTAATCACGAAAATGCATCATTTAAATAAAACTATTATTGCTTTTCTTTTTTACCGGTGTCAAAAACAGTGCTGAATGCACCTTTTGAAGCGTCCTTAAAAAGGGACGCTAGGCACTAATGGGTTAACTATCTTGTATTGAAAAATTCAAGTGAACTTCGGTCAGTTTCCAGGCATCATAAACCCTCAATTTTTCACGATGCAGTAAAATTCTTTTCATAAAATGATTTACTGACACCGAAACTCAAGTTAAAACGTTAAAAAACTATGTTTTCATTATAAAAGTAAAATGTTATTAAACGTTCTTGGTATGTTTGTTAAATTAGGAATTGAAATTGATTCCAACGTGAGGCAACTATGCCGGGAGAGCGTTAATTTTCCCTCTAATCAAAGGTGCGATTTAAGGCGGGCGAAAAACGCAATCAGTGATATTTGTACTAACAATTTTAACTTATTTTGTCCAATTCAATCACTGTGAGTAATAAATAAAATATGAACTTTTAAAATTATTTCGCTTCATTTGCCCTGTCGTGTTCTTGTGAAATCGTGTTTATGACATGTACTTAGGACCATAGCAGGCTCTTTCAATGCATTAAAAATTTATGTTGTCATAGAACTGTTGCCATGTATCTGAAATTTTGATTTCGACAGATATCATACAGGAATATTCATTTTTATTATTCGCATGTTTCTGTAATTAAATAATTCAAAATTGATATGTTTTAAATTAGAGGTAGACCAAAGTTCGAAGATCGAATAACCCTGTCATCTCATTAACCCCTTAACTGTTACATTTATTTACTTATTTGTTTACATTTATTTATTTATTTGTTTATTTAACAATATAAATTTAAAATAGCGTATGAACACCACTTTTGCCATACAAAAATTTTTGTCTGACACAATGGAAAAATATCTGAAAATTAAAAAACATAAATTTACAATTACAAATTAGTGGTAGCAGAAAGCTTTTAGTATCAAATCATACACTGAGATCTAGCCCAAATCCATTTCGAGCAACACAATTATGGGGCAAATAATATTAATTCAAATTTTAGATTAATGAACTACAGTGGAGTCTCTATATAATGAAATCCATCGTTCCATTAAAAAATTCGTTATATAGAGAAATTCGATGTATAGAGAATGAAGTTAAAAATCTTATTTAATGTGTAAATTTTGGACAAATATTATTTTTGTCTTTTTAATTAAGAATTTGAAACGTTTAAAAATAAATATTAACATAACATTTTATTTCTTAAATATTTAAACTGTTTCAAAAAACAAAACAGATATTTATTTGAAAGCTTAATGAAAATCAAATAAGGAAGACTTGCATTAATTTCAGACAAAGATATGTGTAATTTTTTGTTGCTTTGATTTTAAAATTTTTATGCTCTCAATTTTTAGCAAGGAATGAAAAATTGTAGTCAACATTTTCCTCCATTTGAAGGCCTCTCTTATGTGCTTCGCATTGATTCATCTCTTATATGTGCAACAATTCAGTTGACTCTGTTTTGAGAAGGATGTGGAAAGGTGTGTGGGAGGTGGGATGATTTGTTGGATTTAAAGAACAAGGAGAAAAGTAATAATAATAATATAAAAACTTCAAGCACTGAACGTTAAATCAAAAATAAGTGATGGAAAATTGATTCCATATGATTTCAAAGCGTTTTTTAAACTGAATAAATTAAGACCAATTTATGAAAAAATTTGTTATATGGAGATAGATATTTCGCTATATAGAGACTGTTTTTAATGTAATCATGCGAAAAAGGGACGTTCCTACTAAAAATTCGTTATATACAGAAATTCGATGTATGGAGTTTCGATATAGAGAGACTCGACTGTATAACTTAAATCCCCAAAAACACAAATTTTATTACATACATAAATTTTATCATTTATAAATTCGACTCTGAAATATGGCATAAAAATTGATAATAATACTATAAAGGCTGCTTCATTTCCTCATGTAAATATTTCCCTCTGAGCATTTTATGTCACTTTCAGAAGAGAAAAGTTTCAAAATTTGTTTATCCAAATGTCTAGTACATTCGTATTCTGACATGAAACACATTACAAATAAATAACTGTAATCGCTTCTCGAAACTTGACGATAATGGACTACGTTTAACTGCTGCTATTATTCATCGTTAAGTTAATTATTTTAAATCGTCTTAATTAACACCCGTGGAGAGATCCTATAGTTGTAAGCTAATTAGCAGAGACTAATTACTTACATTATTACTTTATTTGATTATATATGATGAAAATAAATATTAATGATTTTCCTTGGTCTAATGTTGCAGTTTTTAAAAAATGTAAATGGTATAATGTTGTCAAGTTTGTTGCTCATAAATATTGCATTATAAAATATTTTGAATATTGATTAACCTCAAATGGTGAACATTTCATATTTATTTAAACTTAAAACAAAGATAAAAGTGACAAAAAAAAACATTACGTATAATAAAAAAGTCAATAAATTTAAAATAAAATATAATCCATAAAATGAAATTAAATATACCAGCTTGATGCAATCGGGAGTTACAAAACATGAATAAAAGTATACTTTACTTAAAAGATGACAAAAAATATTATTGATGTTATATGTTTTACATATTTAATTGAATACATTTTATATAAATTTCCGAATATTTCACTGGTGCTGTGGATAAAGAAGAGAAGGTGTATTGTACATTGTCTACCAGTTGCGAGTGAAATAATTGAGGATGTTGTCACAAGATGACGATTGATTTTTTACATCGGATCTGTTTCCTATTATCGATTGAGCAAACTACCTCTTGTAAAATTTGAAAATTTTGCATGATTTTAGAGACATTCTCATGTTGTATATCTGTTACAGATATGATTATAATTTCTATTTGAATTTACTGGTAGCAATCTGATTAGTTATTATAAATTGTTTCACTGACACGGAGAGGAGATTGTCACAATCACGGAGTACGGACAGAGCCTCAACTCGGCTTGAAAAGAGCGCCCTCAGTGGATCACTTCAAAACTAAACCATGGCGTTGGCGATTTTTATCCTCGTGATTTCTGTTTAACTGTAACCATATTCTGGCTTGGCACTTCTTGCTGAATGCTGATTTGATTATCTTTGCACACGTGCTTATGCTATTTGATCTTAGATTTCCGCGCTTATATTGATTCGTAATTATTACTGTTATTGTTCTTGAATTTTCAAGTTTAAATTATTAGGTCGTTATGTTAAGAAGAGACACACGTATTGTTTGCAAGACGAATACGTCAAAGTTATTTCATATTAAAATAATTCTTTCATAAATTTCAAAACAAGTAGCAGCAAGCCGTCGCTGTATTTTTTTCTTTTTTCTGTTATCATTTGTCGCCAAGGAAGCGATGTTTCGCCGAATTAGCAAACTCTCTTATGTTATGATCGTAGTTTCAGAGTGGTCCGCTCGTGTTGCTGCTGTCTATGCAAAATCCCATGTTAAACAAGTTGCCATTACAGTGTATGAAAGTTGATTCTCTGTTACAATTCCGTACTCTGCGGTCACAATATCAGGGCTCCCAAATGGTCCGCCAACTGAACATCAATATTTTTAACAGAAAATTTCATGATAGGTTTCTGCAGAATTTGCGCAAAAAATAATCTCCAAAGGTGGTTTCCCGGCAATTTGCAAGAAAAATATAAAAAGAAATTTTTTCTAAGAAAATTCTGATGTTCAGTTGGCGGACCATTTGGGAGCCCTGCAATATGGCTTTAATTCAAGGATTGGCTACAGCCGAAATAAACTTTCACCAATGTAAAGTACAGTCGGATCTCGTTAATTCGAATAGTCGGGACCACAAGAAATGTTCGAATTATCCGAAGTTCGAATTATGTAAAATATGAAATAAAAACATGCTTAATATGGTGTTATTACAAAGGAGTTAATTTTATAGTGTTTTTTAATTTATTTAGTCTGTTATCATTAGAATATGACTTAATATTAAGTTAGAATGTATAAATACATAAACTAATTAAAAGGTTAGAATCAAGCATAATGGAAGAAAAACATAGAGTCACTGATGGACAGACGGGACACTAAGAATGTTGATATCAAATGCAATGGATTATATGTATACACGTTCGGAACAATTTTCACAAAAATCAAAGAAAGAAAGTTATTCAAATGATCTGAAATCCGTGAGAAAGAAAAGGAAAATGAAAAATTGGAATTCTAGTTAGTTCGAATTAAACGATGTCAAGAGAAAATGAGTTCGAATTAATAAAAATTTTTAACGTTATTCTACCATTGAAAATTTTGGGACTTCATGTTTAGTTCGAATTAAACGAAGATTCGAATTAACCGATTTCGAATTGACGAGAGTCGACTGTATTACTGTTAAATTTGAATATCTGTTTTAGTCATTATTTATGATGGAAGTCTTTTGTTAGTAAAAAAGTTAAGTAGGGGAAAATTCTGTTTAAACTTACTAGTGTAATTTTGCCTAGTCTTTAATCAATCCCAGCAAAAACGGTTACTGTTGAAGCCTCAATATTTTAAGGATATGTGAGTTACTGTCCACTTTCATGGTATTTTCGGTTTGATGATCGAGCATGAATGGTAGAAGTACAGCAAAAGTTTTGAGATACACTGGTGTAACTAAGCCCATTTTCAGTGCAAAAGAAAAGGGTACAGTCGACTCTCGTTAATTCGAAATCGGATAATTCGAATCTTCGCTTAATTCGAACTAAACATGAAGTCCCGAAATTTTCAATGGCAGAATAACGTTAAACTTTTTCATTAATTCGAACTCATTTTCGCTTGACATCGTTTAATTCGAACTAACGAGAATTCCGATTTTTTATTCATCCTTTCTTTCTCACGGATTTCAGATCATTTGAATAGCTTTCTTTCTTTGATTTTTGTGAAAATTGTTCCGAATGAGTATACATATAATCCCATGCATTTGATATCCACTTTCTAAGTGCCACGTCTGTCCATCAGTGACGCTTCAAGTTTTTCTTCCATTGTGCTTGCTTCTAATATTTTCATTAGTTTATATATTTATACATTCTAATTTAATATTAAGTCATATTCTGATGATAACAGACATAATAAATTTAAAAAACACTATAACATTAATTCCTTTGTAATAGTACCATATTAAGCATGTTCTCATTTCATAATTTCCATAATTCGAACTTCGGATAATTCGAACATTTCTTGTGGTCCCGACGAATTCGAATTAACGAGAGCCGACTGTATCTTGTAAAAACAAAAACAAAAAATTTTTTTTGTCTTTTTATGACCGAAATTCCATATAAAGAATGTGTGTAAGGTGTAGATTTTTATTCAAATTTACAAATGGAAATTTGCCTTGACAATTATCATATGCTGCATATATGGGTTTGTTACTGGTTTTTTTATGCGAGACATTTATCTGTACAGATTGAAATTATAGAAAATATAAATATAAATGTATAGGCATGCGTTGAAGCTAGAAAGCCCAAATTTTGAATGGATTGATATTAAAAATATATATCCTTTCTATTGATACTGAACTCGATGTCTGATTCTAAATTTTCAATATATGTAAGTATTTTCTTGAAAGCGGAAAGTTGCCATTCAATTAAATATCAGGGTTTGTATGCTTGAAGGAAAAAAAAAATTGTTTATTTTAAATAAACATGTTCGTAAAATGTGTGTGAATTAATTATTTGAACTTTTTGGAGTAGAAATGTCTTGACTTTAAAAATGTGAAGCATAAGTTAGACACATCATTTCAAAATAAGTACTGATTAATAGGTCTACCGGAAAGTTATGCGGTATAATGCTATTCCAAGCCTTCTATTAAATGATTCATATTTCTTCACTAGTACCACTTCTTTGAATGGTAAAATTCCCAAAGTTTTGATCTTTCGTTTCACATTAAGGTGAAAACTATGGAAATTTTACTACTTTTAAAAAGTAGGCCTGAAACAGCATCATACGATAGAACTTTTTCCTTGACCAAAATGAATTATTTTTACAAGTATATTTTTTAATGTTAAATACGAACGTATACGAGTTATTTTCGTTTTTTGTCAAAATTTGTTCTTGTTCCTTGCATTAGAACTTTAAAACCGTTCTTTTTAATATTTTTTAAATATATTTTAATCTTAACATGGTAAAGCACTTAAAACATTAAATTCGTGTTACTTTTTTTTTTCTCTAGATACAACCTTTGAAAGAAAACAGAAAAAAAAGCGACATGTTTTAAATAAATTTGATTTTTTTTTAATGGACGATATCAAATGTAAAATTTGACGGTGGTTGCAATTTAACATTGCAATTCATGCGCTATAAAGAATATATATATATATATATATATATATATATATATATATATATATATATATATATATATATATATATATATATATATACATAAATCTGTCACATTTGTACAAATTTCAGAGAAACTCAAACGCATTTATTTCATTTCTTTTATAAAATTAACAAGTCATGAATTTAGTAAAAAAAAATTACATAATTGTGAGATTTTTTAATTTTTAATTGAAAATTCACGCTCGAGAAGTGTTTCCTATATTTTGTTAAGAAATAACCGAGTAAAATAATACTAAATATAAAAAAAGTGCGTTAAATAACGCACAAAAAACAAGAAATGTTCTGAATTTTTTTTTATTTTTATTTTTAATAAGAAATTTTGATGAAAAAAAACCTTCTTCGAACATTGTAATGAATTTACAGATTGTTGGAAACACTTATTTTTCTTCATTTTTTAAAATAAAATGGATTTACAACAAATTTGATTTTATCAGAATTTGTTACCTACTTTTTAAAAAATCCATTACACGATCATTTGTGCAATTTATATTTTTATTATTCGTAAAAAAATAGAAGCAACTAAAAGCATCGAACTGTTATTTCTGAAAATAATTGTTAATTATTTGTTTAAGTATTATTTTTTTTAAGCAGAGCTGCCAAGTCTTCAGTTTTTTAAATTCCTATATTTTTGGCTCGAAATTTTTGTTTTATTAAATTGAATTATTCTTTCAATTAAATGAACAACACTTTCTATATAAAAATTATGGTATGAAAAAGAAGACTTGGCAACGCTGGTTATGATTTGTCCTTTAATTGTTGCTTCTGTGATTTTTACATGGAACTATAAATTAACCCTTTCCGGCGCAGACAAGTTCTGTTCGTAAAATAAGAAAATGGTGACTGGCACCGGAATTTACAAAAGACTTTTGTAGAAATTAAGAACTCCCTCATTTAAGCTGTCGTTGTAAAAGTAAAATTTTACTAAAATATTATTGGTGCCTTTTGTATGTTTGGAATTAAAATTAGGTGATGCCGGAATGGCAACACTGCGCAGGAAAGGGTTAAAAAGTATTGAAATATCCTCAAAATCACAAAGCTTCAATTGCAACCTATATCAAAGATATTCATATCCACCGCGAAACAAATACAACCAATAAATCTGATTATTTTTTTCCTGTTTAAACGTTTTGTTAATGTAGATTTATGCAAATTATAAAATTATAAAAATACTTATTCCTTAAATCATGCCTTAACCCGTAGCTGCCAACATCTTCCGCTTTTTCAGCCCGGAAAAATTTTATAGTAAATTTTACTAATTCAAATCTCCGTAATTTGCCGATTAATTAAGCCAATAATTTCTGCTAAATTTTTCCGAGCCAAAAAATCAGAAGAGTTGGCAGCTATGCTTAACCCTTTCCGGCACACTGTGCCCAGTCTGGGTCACCTAATTTAATTCCAAACTTGCAAACGGCACCAATAATATTTTAATAAAATTTTGCTTTTGCAGTGAAAGTTTAAATCAAGTTCTTAATTTATCAAAAAGTTTATTCTAAATTCCAGTGACAATCGGTAATTTCTCATTTCACTAACTGAATTTGCCCGTGCCGGAAATGGAAAGACCCTTCCCGGCACAGACAAATTATGTTCAAATATGTGAAATGAGTGATTGACGCCGGAATTTACAAACGACTATTTTAGGTAAATTAAGTACTCCCTGTTTTAAGGTTTCATGCTAAAAGCAAGATTTTATTAAAATATTCTTTGTGCCACTGTCAGTTTAAAATAAAAATTGGATAATCCTGAAATTGATCCACTATGCCGGGAAGGGTTAAATATTTATAAATTAACTTCATTCAGCATTAAGGAGTTTGATCCTTATTTCTAAACTATTCTGTCATTACCAATCATTAAAATGTAGTGCTCGATTTATTATCTTTTATTATGTATATCTAAAGACTTAAATTTAAGACAGAGTTGGTGCGTTATGCAAGCAAACATAAATTTGATTTGTTTGATTGTAATGAATTATAATATAATTTAAAGAGTTTAAATGCACAGAACTAAAATAAAAATTATCTTTTTTACCGAAAACATTTGAAATATTTTTATACGAAAATTGCAATTTTTTTCAAACTGAAATAATTAACATTGTAGTGTTTGAAATTATTCTCAGTACATTTCGTAACAATGTATTTCTAAAGAGTGTTTTAAAACGTTATTATTATTATTCTTAAAGGAAATGTTATGCTATTAAATATGTTATCACAATATAACACATTATACCTAAATACAAATTTTGAGTAGTATTAGAAAAAAATGAAACAAAAAAGATATTTAAAAATATTCATTTATGTGCCTTGCTTATAAAAACGAAAAGGGAATTAATCAGAATTCTATGCACGTTCCTTAAATGTTTATCTTTCTTATTCATTAATTCATCTGTGCTACCTGAATATAGAAGATAAAAGAATTTTAACCAATTTTTTTTTTTTGTAAATGTTTGCAAGAATGAAACCAATCATTAATACTAGCGAAAGATTTGGTTAATGAAAATTTATATATCACTATTGATCGTGACCTTGAAGAAATGTTTATTGTCCTATCTGCTTGTGAAACTGATGCAAGGCTGTTTTTAATTCACGAAAATGACAAAAGCAAAAAGTTCCCCTAAAGAGAAATTAGACAATCAGCACATATGCAGAAGTTGGGTGCTACTGAAAGTTATGTATACCACTTTTTTCTCACAAGGAAGGTCTCCATTGGGGGCATACTCAGAATTTTTTGATAAAAATGCGAATTAAACTACTCATGTAGGTAATAAAGAATCAGTGAAAATTAGCGGCGGAATTACATTATTAGATATGTAAAAAAAATAAAATAGTTTGGAATAATTGGCGTGAAAAGCTGAAAGCGACGCGGGATTTGGCGAGCAGTGAATTTCCTCGCCAAAAGCAGACGATTTTAACGAATCTGAAAATTGATTTTAATTGACTTCACTGTTAAAAATCTGCAGCATTTACTGCAACGTCACTCCACTACTTTTATAGAATATCTCTCTTCTGACCAATGAGAATGCTCCATAGCACGGTGAATTGACCGTGTAATACACTGTTAAAAATCTGCTGCATTTTGTTCCAACGCACTCCACCGCTTGTATATAATATCTCTATTCCAACCAATGAGAAAGCTCCATTTCACGGCCAAGTAACCGTTTTCTATACAAGCAAGGGAGTGCGTTGCAACAAAATGCAGCAGATTTTTAACAGTGTATTTTTCAATTCGGAACTATTTTAATCAATTTAAATTGTGTTTTAAATGATAAAATATATTAATTTCATTTTGTTATAAGTACATATAAACGTATATGAAAAAATTACACTTAAAGTAAAGTAAAAATGCAAAACTAAAATTACTTAAACTAAACTTATTTAAATAAATTGAACATAGAAAGTTTTTTCTTTAAAAAGTATTTGAAGCGTAAAAGCGTATTTTTCAAAATTTCCTTTTTTCGCCAACCGGAGATAAATCGCCAAATAAACGAAATTATTATTTTTTTTTACGGACGTTATAAGGAGATTCCGCCGAAATTTTTTTTATAAAGATATATAACTATATGAGAAGAACATTCTGCAATTTTTTCAGATTTTTCTGAGTATGCCCGTATGGAGAACTTCCTTGTCAGTGTAATTTTGAATAACTTAATTGCTCAAATTTTGAGATTAGAAAATGTAAAAACTTTCAAACTAAAATACTGGTATTCAAATTTAAGTTTTGTTTGCCTTACATGGTAAGTTTTCTTGCCGACCATCTTTAACCCATTCGTGCCCAGCATCTTTTGCGTAAATTTTATTTGGCTGGCACCACTATTTTTAGAAGGTTTAAGTTTAGTTCATTAATCACGAAAATGCATCATTTAAATAAAATAATTATTGCTTTTGTTTTTTATCCGTGTCAAAAACATTGCTGAATGCACATTTTGAAGCGTCCCTAAAAAGGGACGCTAGGCACTAATGGGTTAATGAGTTAAGATTGTTTTTACTCTCCTTTAATGTAAACTACTATAAAAACATGGTGAAGCATAATTTAATAATTTTTATCTTTCCTAAAAGTAATAAAATTGTGTGATTCATCTTGTAAATTACCTAAAAAAGTTAAAATATTTCTATTTTTAAGTAGATATAAAATAATGGAGTTATGTACACCAACAACTACCCCAGTAGTTAATAGGGTTGAATTCGGAATTAGAGGAAAGCTGGAAATTGTTTTAATCCCTTCAGTTTTAGACTAGAATATATATGCTATGTTTCCCCCTCTTATAATATATTAATATATTAGTATTTAGTCTCGTATTAGTAGTATTTCATTTCCTGTGAGTACCAAAACAATTAGAAGAGAGCTTCATAAATAGGGAATTGCTGGCCGTTTTGCAATTGAAAAGCCATCCATCAGTAATGCTAATGCCTGTAACAGGAAAGAGTGGTTTTTAAGTCATAAAGCCTAGACTATAGAGCAGTGGAAGAGCGTAATATGGTCTGATGAGTCTTCTTTCACATTGTTCCCCACTTCTGGCCGAGTTTACGTCTGGAGAACGCCATCTCAAACCTATAATACAGACTGCTTTTTGCCAAGAGTGAAACATGGCGGGGGTTCGGTGATGGTTTGGGCAACCATATCGTGGTTCTCTTCTGGCCCCATGATAACTCTGTAAGGGCGTATTACTGCTCAGACTTATGTGAACATTTTGGCCGATCAAGTCCATCCAATGGTATAAGCTTTGTTACCCAATGATGATGGTATCGTCCAAGACGACAGCGCCCCCGTTCACACAGCTCACATTGTCCAACACTGGTTTTCTGAGCACGGGGATGAATTTTCGAATCTCCCCAGGCCAACAAAGTCATCAGACTTGAATATTATCGAACCTTTGTGGCCTACATTGGAGCGGAAAGTGCGTTCTCGCTATCCACCACCAACATCGTTATCTGAACTTGCCACCGTTTTGCAGAAATAATGGTACAATATTCCCTTGGCAAACATACAGAAACTGTATTTATCCATTCCGAGAAGACTGCAAGCTGTTTTGAATAACAATGGGTACCGTACACAGTACTAGGCAAAGAAACGTGTTTTTTTAAGGTGTTTCCATATTTTTGTCCAACCCCTGTAAGTGCATATTAACAGTCGAAATCACGTTTTTTCTCCAATATTCTTAACAGCATCTCAAAACAGCAAACTCTAAAAGCATAGTCGGCATAAACGTTGCAGAGCTTAAAATTTTGAATAAAATGAATACCCACATAAGTACTTTACCTTACTATTAAGGAACTTACTATTAAGGTAGAAATTCTATTTCAATATTTTGCCTTAAGTGCTAGATAAGACCTTGAAGCTTGAAGAGACCAGATTACTTTAACACTAGAACCGCCATTAGGGGTCAAAATGACCCCTGCCAGATTGATAACAGTCGATTCGAACCAGAATTTTCTTCATAAAATATGTTAAATACATGCCACACAAAATTAAAGTAATTAAATAAGTGAAGCAATTTAAAATTAAAATGCTGGTCAGAAACACTTTTTTTAAAAACTTGAGTAAAATTCCTGGCGGTTTTAGTGTTAAAAATATCTCAAAGCAGTTTGCTATGTGAAATATTTGCCATTACAAGTGTTTTAGCACTTTACATTATGAATTTGAGATAATATCAAGGGAAAAAAACTTGATTTTTGACTACGAGTATGTACATATTTCCTAACGCTCTCCTAGTATGAGGGTCACACAGTTAACCTTATATGCAGTAAAACCACAAAGATTACCAATAAAGCACTTACCGTAATTTCGGTACGTTACCGTAATCGCGGATCAAACAATTGTTTTTGGGCCCAGAAATTTTATTTAGTGATTGAAGACAAATATTTACGGCGATCTAAGTAGTTATATTTGTTTCTTAAAAAATTCTGGGTCGAAAAAGAATTGTTTGACCTTCGGCTTATACACCCAAAATTACGGTAATTTAAATAGACGACCTGGGTGCGACTTTAGTGGATCGTCAAAATTCTCATCATATATACTAATGGCTCATGGTGCATGTAAAATCTGTCGTGGGTGCAAAATCCTCCAAGATACCTATGAATTATACCTCCGAAGGTGCCTTACTAGGTGAAGGTCTCGACATTTGATCAAGGTTCTAAATTACGAGACCAACTTGAGTAGTCATTTGCTACAACAACAGGATGTAACGTTAAGCAATCGACAAAACAATGTATGCTCAAAGGAGAAGCAAGTACTGCAGATACGATGACGTGCGAAGCGAAAAGATCAGGTTTATTGCCGCTACGTGGCAATTAGGCAGTCGCCCGCCCCGATACCAGGTGTTTAACCCGTTAATCTGAGGTAACTGGTCATCGGTTAGAAAGAAAGAAAGAATATGTAGTCTATTGATTTAAGACCTAATCTGAAGAAATTAAACAAATGTCAATTTTGTCCTAATTAATTCTGGTATGTTGGTTAGTTGCATAGGGTTTAATGGCACAAAATCCCGTTAGGGACATACCGCGTTATACAAAGGCGAAATATACAAAACGTGGAATTAATTCTGAGTTTAATCCTCTGACTATGGGGCTGACGCTTTGAAGGAGAATTGTGACTTTTATATTCAACAAAAATAAAAACTAAAAGTACTTATTTTATTCAGAATTTTAAACTCTACGTCATTTGTATTGACAATGTTTCTGAAAGTGTTAGTGATTGCGAGATAGTATTATAGTATTTTTAAAAAACTCGTATTTTTCGACAAAAAATCTGTGCATATTTCCTAACGCTTACCTTCTACGAGGGGAAAAAACATATTACACGCATTCTAGACCTGAATAATATGGATTAAAACAATTTTTATCTTTCCATTAATTAATTCCGAATTCGGCCTTTTTTCCTTCCTTTACCACTTGGCTGAACAGATATGTAACAAATTAATAATATAAACAAGATCGTATTATATTACAACGCAAAAATGCTACTTTTAAAAGAAAATATTTTTTTTTTTATAGAAACATAATTTCCGTTATAGATTTTTACTTTCTAAGGTGCTAAATATAGTTTTTTTTTTTTTTTTTTTTTACTTTGATATTATTTTTTATCTTTCCAAAAACTTATAATTTATCTAGTAAGCAAGTATTTTTCTAGTTTCATGGAGATATAAAATTTTTCAAATGTTTAAAACAATTAGAGATACGCTAAAACTCAATAATTTTTAAAAATAAAAATAATAAAATATGATAATATATTTCAAAGAAAAAAACGAGTTTAAAAAGAAAATTATTTTCTTACTAGAAATGCAATTACAGTTATAAATTTTTATTTTCTAAGATGGTATAAATAAATATTATTTTTATTTACTTTTATTATATGTTGTGCTTCTTTTTTTGCCCAATACAAAAAAAAAAAAAAAAAAAAAAAACGAATTTAATCTCTGAAATAACATGAAATGAGGAATGCACAAAAAGTGCATTGCCAAGCTATACCTACATATATCTCCAGGCACTTCAGAAAGAAATTTAAAAATATATGCTAAATACTTAAAAAATACTTTAACTAAACATCTTTTCAAAAAAGTGTCAATAAATATATTTATTTATTTATTTTGGTGCTACCGATACACTCTAATTAAATTTAAGCAGAAATGAAAAGTTAAAATTGAATTGACGATACACATCTCTATATGAAAAAGCAGATGTCAGCTATAAAATACATAATATTAAAGTTTATAATGCTTTAAAATGCTTACAGAGCCTTTTTAAAAATCGTATTTGATTTTTTTAAAAAATTTATATGATCTACTGCAGATATTTCAAAAATGCTGAGAATAAAGTTTTTTCCCCCTTAATTAAGAAAGATATTTGATCAGACAATACCAGTAAAATTTCAGTTATCAACGACTCATCAGTTTCTTGTAAAGGATTTTTGTCAAATAATTAAAATTATTTTCCTTTACAGAAAAACGAAGGCTTCGAATTTCAGTTTGAGCTATATCAAATGTAACAAGTATTTTTTGTTATATTTGAAAGAAAGATTATTTTTTAAAGATTAAAATAACTTTTGACATTTTATTGTTACAGGGTGGTGGCATTGCTTCTTAATTATATACGATTCCTTCTTATATCAACCATTTTATATTATTGATTGATAATTGTTTTTATTAGAAAATTTTGCTCGTGATTAATTTTAGTCCAGTTATTCTAATTGGTTAATAAATTACACGAATTCCAATTAGAATAAGTATTCTAAATTTATTCATGTATCATTACGTATGAAAGGTTCTCGAAGTTTCGTGAATTCCTATTTTTTGTGATGAATTTAATCATGTATCATTATGTATCAACGGTTCTTGAAGTTTCGTGAATTCCTATTTGTTGTGATGAATTTAATCATGTATCATTATGTATCAACGGTTCTTGAAGTTTCGTGAATTCCTATTTGTTGTGATGAATTTAATCATGTATCATTACGTATCAACGGTTCTTGAAATATCGTGAATTCCTATTTGTTGTGATGAATTTAATCATGTATCATTACGTATAAACGGTTCTTGAAGTTTCATGAATTCCCATTTGTTGTGATGAACCTATTCAAATATCAGGACAGATGGTGTAAACAAAAACGTTTCTGGGGAATTATTTATCCACCAGATTTTCCCACTACAGTTTTAGTTGACGAAATATTAATATATTAAACCAAAAGTTTCCTGGGTTGAATCCTAAACTAGTCAGAATATAAGTTATTCTGACTCATTGGAGACAGAGCCTGATTATCAACGGGGCACTCTCCCACCAGAAAAAATAAATAGAAATTTTTTCCTTATTCATGATAGCAATTTTGACTGAAAAGCGCGTTTAAACAAGGCGAAAATTTCTATGTAATTTTACTGGGGAGAGAGTGCCCCGTTAGTAATCAGGCTCTGATTGGAGACATTGCAGGACGTCGCCATACAATCTTAGACGGGATGGTATTATTAATACAATAATAAGCTTTCACTGTCCAATAGAATGTTTATGTAAAATAGTGAAAACGTGTCATTTTGGAAAACGGAAGCCTACAATATACCGGGTGTCCTAAAAATGACTGATGGATTTTAAAATTCAATAACTTGCAAACGGTGACAGCTATTTAAATTTTTTTTGCAGGAGGGTTATGTATAATGTCAGGAGTTTTTTTTACTGTAATTTTTTTTAGTTCGAATTTCAAACGATAGGTGGCGCTGACGGCGATTGATGGCCACGTGATCAGTGCTGAGTGAAGCGTCGACCTGGCCTTCAATCACCGTCAGCGCCACCTATTGTTTCAAATTCGAACTAAAATAAAAAATTAAGGTAAAAAAACTCCTGACATTATAGCTCTCACCGTTTGCAAGTCATTGAATTTTAAAATCCATCAGTCATTTTTGGGATACCCGATATGTTATTTTTATGTATCTGTAAATTTTTTGTATGTTAAAAGGTTATGGTTGTTTTAAAAAAAAGGGTGAACAACCTGTGGCCCGCGGCTCACAAAGCGATCATTTTTTTCATCCAGAATAATTTTCCTCATAATAATGGTAGAAACATTGCTATTAAATTAAACAAAAGTCATTTTTCAAATACTCTAATGGCAAACAATTTTCTGGTAAAAAGGTTTCTGGCATTATTATTTTAAAGGCTGTAAAAAGTTGTTTTAATGCTGTCGAATTGTCAACATTTAGTTTCTCGGCAATTTATTCACTAAAAATATGTTTATTATTATTTGTTTAGTCTCATTAAATCATTATCAATGAAAGAAGGTCACCCACAGCGAATTTTATCGTTTATATAGAATTAAGCACTAGTAAGTAAGAAATTATGGACTGACACCGGAATTAAGTATGACTTTTTTAGAAATTAAGAACTCTTCAATTTAAGCTCTCATTCTAAAATCAAAATTTTATTAAAATATCATCGCTGTCTCTTGAAAGTTTGGAATATATATATCAAGGGGGGGGGGACTGGACACAGTGTGCCAGAAAAGAGTTAACTGTCCTATTAGCAAGCAGCAGGGTTGGTACGCTTTAGGCATAACCACTAGACATTTTTTGTTGGAAAACATGACTAATAAAACCGCGCCTTTGAAAAAGGAAAGTTTTTCGGTTAGAAAATACCGGTGTTAAGTTAGGGAAAATTCAGGTGCTACACTGACCCGTAGCAACCGTGTCGCGGAGCGCATCCGGTGTACGTCTTAAATATCTTTTTGTAAAACGTCTAGCACTCACTCTTTCTTAAAACTCATATAGTATAGGGTCACAAAATTATAAATTTCCATTTCCCATTTACTTTGCACACAAAATTGAAAAAACTATTTTTTAATATTATTTTTAGTCACGATACTTTAGATAGATGTCACTCAATAATGTGGTCATGAAAAAAAAAAACATCAACACATTAAAAACTGAAAATTACTGTCGTATAAGAATTCGAGTATGACATTTTGCAAACACCAAAAGAAAAAAATGCTTGGCAACATCTGAAGATCTGCAAGATAAAGCAGCAATAAAATTATTAAGATAGCAAATAGGAATACATAAATGAACAGAAAACTATTCTTATCTCATACGATTTATCTTTTTATTGATTTCACATTATAATCGAAATTTGACTTTTTAATCAACTTTGAAATCTCATCGCATCACAAAGTATAATCTTAATATCTCAACTCATGTAAAGAGATAAACTGTTTTTATTTTTTTATTTATGTATTTATTTATTTTTACTTTATTCTATCAAAAAACATGTTTTTACAAAATGTCTATATGTGAGTCTGCGGCCTCTGCTTGTCTATCTTTATGTGATATAAAATTTGTAAGCACTGTATCTCAAGAAGTAATACTCGGTATTTGAAGAAAATTTATATTCAGGTAGTCCATGATATAAATTGATGCTGATTAGATTTTAGCGTAAATCGATCAATGGATTGCGCTGCTATGCTTCATTTTTTACGATTTACGCAACAGCTCTAACACTATAACTGATGCACAGATTTTCACCAATTTTCCGATTCAGTAAATCCGTGATGTGAACTATTATTTTTTTATATTTGGGTATCAATAGCTCAAAAAGTGGCGCTGCCATACTGAATTTCTTTTATTCCTGCAATAGAAGAAATTCATATCTTAAGTACTAATGCATGAATTTTTTCATCAAACGTCACATTTAAGTATAGCTTGATAAACAGTATTGCTATTTATGTTTTGAAATATACCGCCAAACAAGTGGCAGTTCTATGTTGTACTTTTCACAATTTTATTCACGATTCATGTAGTTCTATTTCAAAAAATAATTCTCAGAATTTTATGCCTATAGAATATT
Organism: Maratus speculifer; assembly: GCA_964019185.1. Classification (NCBI taxonomy): domain Eukaryota; kingdom Metazoa; phylum Arthropoda; class Arachnida; order Araneae; family Salticidae; genus Maratus; species Maratus speculifer. The sequence goes on from OZ025300.1 coordinate 238,289,642, forward strand.
CACTATGAGCATAGATTGACATATAATTCTGGCACTGAACTAGCGTATTTTGAAGCATTAACATGTATGAAATAGAAGAAAATTTTGGGATTCACACATCCGACTAGTTTTCCGACTTTACTCACATAGCATAGCGTACTGAATTGGTAACTTTTCGTTTTCCATTTTGAATAATGACCCTGCCAACAAATAGCTTTGAAAAACTGTATTCCACATTATTTTCATTCCCGACACTTATGGATAGTATTCAGTTAATAATCTGGTTATGAAAGAAACATAAAAAAATTCAAAATTGCAAACTTCTGCCGTATATGGCTACTGGCATAAAATTTTGCAAACCCTTAATAATAATAAAAAAATACATGACAACAACTGGAAACCTGCAAGATAAATCAGTAATAAAAGTATTGAGATAAATAAAAATATAAAAATGAACAGAAAACTTTTCTTATCTCCCACGATTTATCTTTTTATTGATTTCGCATTATGATCGGAATTCATAAACTGTAATCTACAGAAAATTTATAATTCTAATAAAAAGGAAAAGAAAAATCTGAAATATTCCAGACAGACTTTCCTGCAAAAACGTTATGGAGATATGTAAGATGTAGCTTATTATTAATTCAGACTGTGAGTTTTTATAATGCAAAAGCTAAATATGTCCAATAATCGGAAAAAAAGAAAAATATTTACTTTATATTTCCAACTTTAAAATTTATTTTCTTAGAAAAATCTAATCTTAGTTAGTATATCTCGAAGAAAACTTCGGTATTATTAGTTTTTCTTCAACAGAAAAACAATATTAAAAAAAAACAGTTCAAAATATTAGAAAATTTATACATCGGAAATAGATTAATGAATTTTATACTTTTACAAAATGTGTCCCTGATTTTTTCACGGAAACATAATAAAAAGGTTTGTGAAAAATTGAACAGAAATAAAACAAAAAAAGAAAATAAAACACATATGTCGCTTTCTTTATAAATCCTTTTATTTATTTCACATTAGAATTTAAATTCAGAAAGAGTTATCTATATGAACATTATTAATTCTTGCGAAAAAGAACGATCAAAATATCGGTGGATAGACTTATATAGAAATACAGAAAAGCTGCATGTTAAATGAAACTTATGATTAAATCAAACTGTTAGGCTTTTATCAGACAAGAATTTGAATTTATTTCATACTTAACATCGAAAACAAGGAATATATATATATATATATTTGAACTCTAAAATCTCATCGCATCTCAAAATCTAATCTTAATATCTCAAAGAAATATTTGGCATTCTAAGCTTGATTAAAGAGATAAACTGTTTTATTTTTGTTGTTGTTTTTATAGAGACACTGGAAATATTGTCGAGTAACTGTACTTGAATCAATCAGTTTTCGAATTTTGTCTTTACCTCCATGTAAAGGATTTAAAAAAAAAAAATTATGGTGCATACAGTATGTGGCATACTTTGTTAGTGTTGGGTGCAGTGGGTTGTTTGCAGTGTTCTCGCTGACATTTAACCGACGTCAGTAATTTGGCTAATTAAAAATAAACAAGTTGGAAATTGCACGTGAAGCGTAGCAAATGAGGTGCGTTCGTACGATAACGAATTTTTAAAATATTCTGATCTTGCTGATATAGTAGAGCGTACTTTGGATACAGTATACTAGTCGAAATCTTTGTGTTCCTATAAATATGCAGGGGGTAATATTTAGTATACTTCATTAACGTATATCTTATTCATAAAATGTAAAGTAGTTTAATATAATTAAAATACGCCCCAAACAATGTTTTCCCGTATAATATTATTTAGTGGAATACATTTGCGTGGCCTTGTAATTTAATAATAAATATTCTTTGCATCATAGATTGTACAGAATATATATTTTAGTACATACTTCATAGATTCATATCAATTCCATTATGTTCAAATGAGTGTAACACCATTAAAATGCATGTGAAACTTTTTTCCCATTGATCGTAATGTAACGGAATACTTTTGATTGTCCCTGTAATTGGTCTATGCATCCGATTTTCATAACATTTGAAATGACTCGACAAAATTATGTAATAATTATACGTTTTAAATTTCAAACGATTAAAATGCATTTGAAACTTTTTTACCTCATTGACCGTAATGTAACGGAATCCTTTTGATTGTCCCTGTAATTGATCTATCCATCCGATTTTCATAAAATTTGAAATGACTCGACAAAATTATGTAATAATTATAAGTTTTAAATTTCAAACGATTAAAATGCATTCGAAACTTTTTTCCCCATTGACCGTGATGTAACGGAATCATTTTGATTGTCCCTGTAATTGATCTATCAATCCGATTTTCATAAGATTTGAAATCACTCGACAAAATTATGTAATAATTATGTATTTTTAATTTCAAAAGATTCGGTTGGGTAGTTTTTGCGTTTTTATATGCAGACAGACAGACGGACAGACAGACAGACAGACGGACAGACAGACAGACAGACGGACGGACAGACAGACAGACAGACGGACAGACAGACAGACAGACAGACGGACAGACAGACAGACAGAGGGACAGACGGACGGACTGAGCGACAGTAATAGGTGCTACGTATTTACATAATTACGAACGCACCTAAAAACATTCGCCAAATAAAAAAAGTATTAGCAAAATAGATTCGCCGTGTAGTACTAAAAATATTATCTTTAATCCTTTAATATACCCTTTTTTACTTACCCATCATACTTAGTATAGGGTACGTCTTGCAATCGTTTTTAAAACTGAAAGTTTTTGACGGATTTACACATTTTAGACACTGGAGATTGCGAAAAACATATTTTTAGAAAAAAAAATGCCGTCTGTCTGTCTGTCTGTGTCTGTCTGTCTATAAACGCTCTAGCTCCCGAAAAATTGAGATAGAGACTTGAAATTTTGTATGTACCTATTATGTAAGAATGGGATGAAGCCTATTTAATATCAGTAACATCAATTACCCGGAACTATTTTTTTCGGACTCTCGAAAAATTTGTTCTGGCGAAAGGTATTCAAAAATTTTCGAAAATTTTTATCTTAAGGATTGATCGTGAAAGGCAATAAAATAACACAAATTTTGCATAAAAAACCAGGTCGATCGAATAATTAGTTGCCGAGATATCTGTAATCCTGTTTTCCATATTCTTCGATTTTTCATGACCCTGTATTTCATTCAAATTTCAATTCAAAGATATATTTTAATTGGAAATGAGACGCTTAATCCGACGCAGTAAACTGTTGTTTAATAAGATTATTATTTTGGGAGTTATAAGGATGTTTCTTTTTTGCAATTCAGTACTACTTGAGTAGTTTGGCGTTTTGTATAATTTGTCGAAATATATTCATCAGCAACTCATTAATAGAGCAATACTATGCATAATAAAAAATATTTAAATACACATTTAAATTTTGTTTTGGAATTGCAACGCATTTTATAAATAGTTTATAAATGTTTTATTTTCATATATTATATATGCATTGATGATATGATGGGTAAATATTTCGGTTGCCCCCAACGACTAGTTTTCAATATGTTCTAAAATAACCTAAGTTTTTATAACTGCGGCAACGACTGTTATTAATCTAACTCCTTCAGAGCTCCCACTTGGTCCGTTTTGAATACCACTTTTATTTAGGAAAAAAATTATTTAAAATTTTCGTAGAAACATACCACGGAGAGTTTTTTCTTAGAAATGTTGTAGAAACCTACCATAAATTTCTTTCAGACAAATTACTGGTTTTCAAAAAACGGAGCAGTGTGAGTTCAGATCTTTGTACTCGTCAGTCTAGTCGGACAAATCATCACTTTCTTTGCAAAATTTTATTCATCCATTAGTAAGAAAGAAAATGAAATTTGCTTTAACTAATTATGGCATTTTTAAATTGTGCTCTTTAAGGAAACGTCTTTTAAAAATGTAATGCCAAACGAATAAAATTTGTTTAGGAGAAACCCGAACCAAACGGATTAAAATTCAGACAGATTGAATGACGCTGCTTTTTTAAAAGGGTAAAATTCCTCTTGGTTTCGCTTCGATTACTATGACATCGAAAAAGGTGAATTATACCATATCTAAAAAGAATATGTCAATCAAGAAACCCGAAATAAAAAAAAGTAGCATACCGGTTACACTATAATTCTTGTTGTCACTAACAGTGACTGAAATAAATTAGGCTATTTCCATGAGTACTTGTAGTGTAAGTCAAAGGCTACGATTTTTGGCTACCAGTATTTTAGTACGAAAAAATGTGATTTATTTTATCGGCACATTCTCATTAATTGAATAAGGCCAAGTAGACTTTTCGAAAATAACGGTGGCAAACAAGCATAGCAATTATAAGGTAATGTGACTTACGCTACAAAACCCATGGAAATAGCCATTAAACATAAATGCTAAATTATATAAGAATAAGATTATAGATTAAGAGGAAAGGAGGGATAGTAGAGTTAAACGGCTATAAAAGTATGTCTGTGTACGGCTAAAGAAAACGTCTATTAGCAAATTTAACATGCCTGCGCAAAAAATCGACATTTAAAAAAATGATTAGTAGTTTTTATGGCCCTATACTCACAATGTACAAGCGTAACCCTACAGTTAATAAAAAATAATTATTAGCACCTGCTCAAACTTAATTAATAGTCATTTTGGAGATTTAAAACCGAATTAGTGATCGACATATTAACCTTCCGTCTACCAGACAAAACACCCATTTATCTACGGCAACACCTAATTTTAATTCCAAACTTGCAAATGGCACCAGTAATATTTTAATATAATTTTGCTTTTACAATGAAAGCTTAAATTAAGGAATTCGTAATATCTAGACAAGTCCTTTATAAATTCCGGTGTCAATCGACAATTTCTCATTTTACCATTGACACCAGAAATATTGCTGTCGGGTCCAATGGACCCGTCTGGTAGACGGAAGGTTAAATAATTTTATGTACCTTATCTAAGATCCTAGAATAAATAGATATTTGGAATATATACATCAATTTTATAATTTAGAAGAATATGTCCCTGATGCTTCCAATGGGACATTACTTTAAAGTAAATAAAAAAATCAATAAAAATGGAAAACATAAACATACAAATACTCTTCGTAGATACCTTAATTCATAATTTTATCGATTTCACATTAGAATTGAAATTTAAGAAATGTTATCTACGGGAAATTCATAATTCCAATACAAGAAAAAACGTTCAGATAGACCTCTTTGGAAATAAAGTAACGAGATATGTTAGGTCCAACTTATTATTTATTCAAATTGTTACGCTTTTTCAGAGGAAAATCCGAATATTGCGATAATATATAATGGAAATATTTAAAAAAATTATATTTTCAAAGTTTTTTTTTTTTTTTTTTTTTTTTTTTTTTGAAAAGTATTGTGTTGCATATTTGAAAATAAAATCTATAATTCTTAGTTTTCTCTCACCAAATAGCTATTTTGTGATACATAGCTGCAATAGAATCAATTCCTGGATTTTGTGTATGCATTGCATGTTTTAATTTAACGCGTATAAGTAATGGAAAAATGTAGGATGTAATTGTAATCATTTCATTTTTTGCACTCGAAGGGTGATTTCCACTTTAAAATATTTTTTCTTCGCCTTGCATAATGACTCACTATTCTGTAATAAAATATCACGAAATAAATTATAAGATATTAGTGGTGTCAGAAACATTTGTTGTTCGGATTTACGAAGGACACCTGACAACACTAGTGTTGTGTGACAGTCACCTCTCAAGTGAAAAGGCTTAACCCCTTTCGGCGCGCTGATTTCATAGATTACCACTTAATTTTAATTCCCAAACCCCATATTGGCACCAGAATTTTGTTTAAAAAATTACGGTTTATTGAATGCGTGAAATATAGTGTTTTCTTATTATATAAATAAAGCTGTTTTCGAATTCCGGTGTCAGCCATTTCAATACTTAAACAATGAATTTGCCCTGCGCCGCAAAGGGGTAACTGGCACTTTCATTTCCGTTCAATAAATTGAAAATTACGGATTCACACCACTATTATTTAAATAAAATTTTCGGAACGTTTAGTGTAAACATATCCGCCTTTAAATGGTATGAAATTATTTTTTAAAAAAATGTGGTGTAAAAAGGCTTTAAATGATGAATTACGCAAATTCTTCTTGCCCGAACGGCGTACGGGCAAATCAGTTAAGGGGATAATGTTCTAATTTCTAGGATACATTACGATGAAAGAAATTCCGTAAGTCAGACAATCTGAATTTACACAAGAAAATTTCGTTTTTCAAATAAATTTTACTTTATTTAAATACATGATTCCTGTTACAAAATTAAATAAATATTGATATTTTAAACTTATGTTGTGAATTGGAAATATCCGAAATGAAAAATCAACTGAATTCGAAACACTGTTGGTACCATATACTACTCCATGGGCATTAAAGTGTAATGGTGTATTCACGAAAGTGCAATCTTAAGATAATAAATATATTTCTTTATTCTAAAAAAGAAACAATTTTGAAATTATTATACTCCCTCTGTCCCAAATTAGTTGCAACATTTGAATACTTTTGTACTGATTATTGATATTTATGACCTTATGATTTTGTGTGAACATTTTTCAGAGAGCTATACTATCAGTCAACAATATTTACGTACCTAACATCCCCTCCATAATTCCATAAATATGTAATTAATTAATTCAAGAAATCCCGGTTCACACGCTCTTAAGCCACGCCCCATTAAGATTCTTTTAACAGTAATCACATAAAACTGTTTTCACTCTAATCAATCGTGATTTTATTTAAGTGCATTTTATCCAAACTATTCCTTCTCTTTTTTTTTCTTTTTAGTATAAATTTAAAATTCTAGTATAATTTTACTGGTGTCGATCTACTAAACTGCATCAGAAATTATTTATGATCCCACCTACTTGAAATGTAGCAACTAATTTGGGACAAATTTTTCAACTTAAATGTCGCAACTAATTTGGGACAGAGGGAGTATATGTTTATCTAAATAAATTTAAAAGCTTAGAAAATTGCCATCCCTTTCGTGGGTCGTTTAACCTATCAACTGAATAATATTTTTAAATAAACTTTAAAATAATGACTATTATGTCTTTTACAAAAATTTTAATTTTTTATCATCGGTTTTTCAAAACAGAAATTTTTGCCTAAAGAAATCGGAAAAAAATGCTCAAATAAAATAATGCAAAATTTACAATAAAAAAATATTTGTCAGAATAATAAATCATGATTGAAATATTGATACCCCTCCGAGATACGGACAAATCATGATTGGCAAAAACACTTTGTCCGTTTGACGTACGACCAAATCAAAGAAACATTACCCTTCCGTTTTTCTTTATCATAGCTGCCAACACTTCCGCTTTTTGGGCCAGAAAAAAAAATAATAGAAATTTTTGCTTTATTTAATCGACTGATTTTTGTGATTAAAAAAGGTAATGTTTATTATAGATTTTTTTTTTTTTTTTTTTTTTTTTTTTTTGTACAAAAAAGCGTACTATGTTTGCAAGTATGCATAATCAAATATAAAACTGAAAAAAAAAAATCATTTTAAAATTAAAATTTTCAATATATATTTAAAATGGCCAAAGACGTAAACATAACTTATTAACCCATTCGTGCCCACCACCTTTTGCGAAAATTTTATTCGGTTCGCACCACTGTCTTTAAAAGAATTAAGTTTACTCGATTAATTACGAAAATGTTCCAATTAAATAAAATAAGAATTTCTGTTCTTTTTTACCGGTGTCAAAAACAGTGCTACATACACCTTTTGAAGTGTCCCTAAAAGGGACGCTAGGCACTAATGGGTTAAATGAACTTTTTAATTCGTAAAGAAATTTATATGAAATAAGTTGCAGATTATATACGAAATCATTGATTCCAACGCTATCGATTTTTAGGATCAGAAAAATTTAATAGAAATTTTTGCCTTATTTAATTGGCAGATTACGACAATGCAAAATATTAAAGCCTACTATAAAATTTTTGAGGTATAAAAAAAAGTGGAAGTTGTTGGCAGCCACGGAACAAATGTTACTTTACAAAAAATGCCTACATTTAAGGAGTTAAAGAAAAAAAGTACTTTTTTCTAGTTACCTTAACGCTTAATCTACCGCATTATGAATTCTTGAAAATTTTACATTCTAAAACATTTTATGCAAATTGTTTAAACGGAATTAAAAGATTTACATTATCATTTAATAAATTTTTGAAGGATTTTAAAAGGATTGAATGATTAATTTGAATTTACAGGGATTTTCTGCAATTTTCATAACTCCACTCAAATCTTTTATTTTTAATTATTTTTTTAGTATTTTGTAGAGTTATAACATGTACAAATATGATGTTCTTATAATATAAATATAGAAAAATTTCCGCATTGAAAAATCGTCACCCCCTCTCTCAGCGCCAAGAAAGCTGAAAGATGCAAATGCAAAAGAAATCATCCTTTTAAAAATATTTTTGTTTTGTGTAATCAATAATGCTTCTGGAGCAAGATAAAGTAATGTATCTGCAGCTCATTCTAAACAGTATTACAATTAATAACTTATTATAAAAATCTTTTAATACGTATTAAAAGATTTTTATAATAAGTTATTTTAATGGTACATATAAGTACCGTCTGTAGATAAAAGGTTAACCTTTCACTGCACGGTGTGACATGTATGGAACATACCAATAAAACCCTTCTGTTTTCCTAAGGATCTTAAATTTAGGTTATCTGAGCTTTGTGGCATACGTAAAACATTCAAACAAAGAGTTTTGTACAAATTTTTCTCACTTGATGGCAGTACCTCACTAGTTATTAAGTTTTTATTTAAAAAAAAAAAAAAAAAAAAAAAAAAATTCCAGTCTGCATTGTACACAACAGTATAATTTGCTTCAACTTTTTCACCCAAAAATATTGAAAGTATCGCAAGATACAATTTTAGACATTCAAGTATATCACATATTTGTAATTAAGGTTGCTTAAAACTAAAATATTTCAGTACGTCAGCTTGAAATCTTGTTTTTGTGTTTGTGCCAGATATGGAACATAGAGCATAAAGCTCATAAAACATTCTAATGAAAAGTGGCACTCAAAGGACTAACGCAAGGTTAAATCAATGCAATATTTTTTTCATCTGATAATGATGATTAGTTTTTTGGAGTTTCTGATGACAGGGATGAGATTTCCGCTTTTTTGGATACCAGTATAATCTTAGAGAATTTTTTGTTCTCTTAAATCGCAAAAATGTTCCGATTAAATAATATAGCATTTTCTCTGAGATTTTACGGGTGTGTAAAAAAGCGGAAATCTCATCCCTATGATGATAGTTGGGATGATTTATCGTACATTCCAGCTAAAAATAACTGAAAATACTATTTCTTCAAATCAATCAGACGTTGACTGCAACAAATGTGCTCCAAGAAATTTATTCAATTGCCAAAGGAGATAAATTTTTGAAATTAATATTAAAATAATTTTAAATTTCATTAAAAGAACTATATACAAGTTAAAATCAACAAGTGATATTAGTGATTCAACAATATTGATATTCGCCTTTTTTCCGCTGGACGGGATTGTTATGTGCCGGGAGTGTATGTGTGTGTGGGGGAGGAGGATTGATTTTCTGAATTAAACAAATTTTCAAATTATCTTCGTAGTTACATGTAAATGTTATTGACAAATGCTCCCCCCCTCCCTGACACTCTGAATTCAACACTGAATGTATGTAATGAGAAGCATTAATTTAGAGAAAGGTTGTTTATTCTTTCAGATGCTGCAGATATCCCTGCTGGATCCAGTGTTGATAGAAAGAAATCACAAAGGAAAGAGAAATCCCTGAAAATCAACTAAAATATAGAGGAAGTAATTTCTTAAATGCTGAAATTATAGCTCTGGAGAGTCCCTATCAGTTTTTGCTTTTTTTAAACATTGAACTTTTGAATCTTATTTCAGAAGAGAGACATAGGTACAGCATAGGAAAGGATTCTTCTCAAACTTTACAAGTTTCAATACGGATATTGCTGGAGTGATATTTTAGGTAACTAAGCAATTAAGGATATAGTATCTGTCAATAAATTTGAAAAAAATCCGACAATTTTCACATTTTTATAACAATACTAAAGAATTTCCTAAAGGCATGAAGGGCCATGATAGATTTTTTAAATTAAGGTCTCTAATAGAGTGTATCAAGGCAGTGAGATATATTATATACCAACTCATTTGAATCAAGATTCGCAGCAAAAACTTTTAATTAAATTTTATATTTCTAACTTTGGAGAAAAAAAAAGTTTCAAAATTGGTTTCTTTCTTTCTTTTCTTTTCTTTTTTTTCTGAATATTCCGGTGTGAATTCAACATGATAGAAAAACAATTTCTTACCTCTCAAAGGGTTAAATACCTAAAATAAAATTGTAATACATATTATACTATTTTTATATATATAATACACCAGTATTGTGATCTTCATGCCACATTTAGTACAAAAATGTAGATATCTGATTGTGTGCTTTGGGACACATATGGCACATACCACAAAAATTCATATTAATATATATATATATATTTATATATAAAGGGAGAATTTTTTTTATTTGTGTTTTATTATTTTATTGTTTGTGACTACTTAAAGTAATCAAAATAATTTTTTTCATACAGAAACAAAAAATCCTGCAATGAAGGGTTAACTTAACTAATCTATGGAAATGACATTCTCTAACGTTGACAATGATACGTGTGAACAGACTTCGAGTAGCACCAAATTTCTGCAATTTGAGCTCATACGTCGCTTGTCTAATTCTCTCGACAGAGGCATTTTTCTCTTTTGTCACTTTCGTGAATTAACCCATTCGTGCCCAGCATCTTTTGCATAAATTTTATTTGGTTGGCACCACTATTTTTAGAAGATTTAAGTTTAGTTCATTAATCACGAAAATGCATCATTTAACTAAAATAATTATTGCTTTTCTTTTTTACCGGTGTCAAAAACAGTGCTGAATGCACCTTTTAAAGCGTCCCTAAAAAGGGAAGCTAGGCACTAATGGGTTATAAAATCTTGCATCAGCATTACGATAAACTACTTATGCAAGAGGGTAATGTTCCACCTTGCTGGAGATTCGCAACATATTTGTTAAGTCTAGTTTCTTACAGCAAGATAATATCAGAAAAAAAAATCAAACTGGCTACTAATTTGCTTGTTATCTAGGTATAAGTATTGGTACTCGAACTTTCGCATATATAATACATATTATCAATCCTTCGATGTGATTTGTTGTCAAATCCGTGAACAAGCATTTGAATATTAATAATGTTAATATGCATGTTTAAGGTTTTGGGAATGACCAACTTGTGGCACCACGCCATAAAGATACCAGCATTTATCTATAGAAAAACTTTCTTGTGTAATGACAAGAATTCTTCAATTCACAAAGGACAAAGTTATAGTCCTTAACCTCTAGGGGACGAGTGATACGTATACGTGCCTCAAATAGGCTTACGAATCCTTGATTTCCCCACCAGTAAAATTTTACTACAAAATTTTCCTTATTTAATCGAGGTATTTTCTCGATTAACCCCTTCGCGACGAAAGCCTTTTACGAAAATTTTAATCGATAATCACCGGTTTTTAAAAACAGAAATTTGTGTCTTTTTAAATCGAGAAAATGCTCCGATTAGATAAACCAAATTTCGCAGTAAAAATTTACTGGCGGTTTTAAACAAGGATTCTTAAGCCTTTTTGCGGCACGTGTACATGTCGCTCGTCCCCAATGGGTTAAATAAGACACAAATTTTTGTATTTTTAAATCGGTGACAAAATAATAAAATTTTCGTAAAAGACTCCCGTTGCGAAGGCGTTAAGAAACGGTAGCAAGTGAATTGTAGATGTAAAGGTTGGGCACTCCCGTACTAGAATTTTTTTCATATGGGATATTCAGGAAAGATTGAATTAATTACATATTAATAAAGTAAGTGGATAGAAAGTAAAAGAAAAATAATAGAAATAAAAATAATCTTCGTAGATTTCTTGATTTACAGTTTCATTCATATTCTGAATCATCGGAAATGATATTCTAAAATGTTACATACGGGAAATTTATATTTCCAAAATAAATAAATATATAAATATCCAAATATTCTAGACAGACTCATTTGCAAATAAAGTAAGCAGATATGTGAGTTCCAACTTACTACTAATTCAGATTATTACACTTTTAGAGAGAAAAATTCCGAATTTAACCGATAATGTACAGCGAAAAGAACGAAAATTATTTTGTTTATGTTTTTCAAACTTTATTTCATTTCATCTTTCGGAAATCTAATCTGGTAATGCATATCATGGAATAAAAATCGATTCCTCGTTTTCTTTCAACATAACTACATTTCGCCATACATAATAATTCGAATAGTATTATGCAAAAACACTGCAATTCATTCTGTGTATTTTTCACTCTCTAACGTATTACATATAAATAAGTAACAAAAACAGTAGATTTTTTAATGAAAAAAAAACGTATTCATGAGTAGTATGAGAATAATAATTCTATTTCTTTAGATTAAAAAACAGCATTATGGCGACAAAAAATAATCATCAATAAAGAAAAAAAAATCAAATACAGGATAAATAACAATTGACCCTTAAATGCGTAATTTTTCAAAAATAAAATAAAAAACTATTTTCAGCTTTCATTTTATTAAAAAGTCACAGGAAAAATACTTTAAAAAATCATGTTTTGTCTTTTAAGTATGTTTTATGGCTAAAGAAGAATGTATTACTAATCGGCAATACTGTTTTTTTTTTTTTTTTTTGAAAAAATATTTTTTCTTGATAAAATTCTATAACATTAAACACACATGAATTTTAAGAACTATGATAAATAATACATTTTTCTCACACATTGAAGTTTAAAATATAGTATTTTGCAAACTTGACATTGTAACAATCTCGATCAGTATAAAGCGAGTTACTACCTGCGAGTAACTGGCTTGGCCTTTTGCTCAACGGTTAACGCACTCGCTTCCTGATCACGAGGTCTTCGGATCAAAACCAACCGGCGCCAATCTCCCTCATTGGTGATCCTGGACATGCACGTAACTCTCTCTCTCTCATCATCAACTTCCAGCGCACAACAACCAACTCACCGCATTATCAACAGATGGCAACACCAAACAAAATCTCTCAACGCAAAGCCTGTCCTTGCATCATACTATGCGTACGGCAGCATTCAATCACGAGTGCATATCACTCGTCAGACGTCAGTAATACGTCTTTCTCACTGGGGCCATACTCTGTAACGATCTCGATCAGTATAAAGTGAGTTACTACTTGCGAGTAACTGGCCTGGCCTTTTGCTCAACTGTTAACATACTCGCCTACTGATCGCGAAGTCCTCAGATCAAAACCAACCGGCGACAATCACCTCAACATCAAAACAAAAAGCACACAATAGAAAAAAAATCTTTATTGTTATACTGCACATGTTTTGTCATCTGTATGTTTAAAATTGGTTTAATAATATTTTCAGGGTGTATTTTATATGCAACATTCGGCATTAAGCTTTAATATTATTCCAATATTATTTTAAAAGCCGATATTGGGTATGTTGCCGAAAGACAGCACCCATCTGTCATTTAAGTTTTAAGCACTTAATCGTCGCGCCCGAGACATTCACGGGCTGCAAGCTTCACGACTTTTATTCAGAATTGTTTGATTCCCACCAGTTTTATAAAATAGTGTAATTAATTTTATTCTGATTTTTTTTTTTTTTTTTTTTTTTTTTTGGCGTTAAATAAGAAGAATATTTTTTTCAAAAATGTGGTGGCAGTAAATTTTTAAACCGTAATTTAATGCAACCATTATCCTCTTCTGGCGCAGTTTGTCCACTCCAGGCACACTTAATTTTAATTTCAAACTTACAAACGGCACCAAGAATATTTTACAGAAATTTCGCTATTACAATGAAAGAGTGACTTAATTTCTATAAAAGTTGTTTTAAAATTCCGGTGTCAATTAATAATTTCTCATTTTATGAGCAGAATTTGCCCGCCCCAAAATGGGTTAAGGGGTTAAAATATGTTATTTTTCATCAGTATTTTGATATATTACTCTCTGAAATAAAATAGCAGTGGAAAAGAAGACATCTATAAGAAGACAGCTTATGCGTGATCGTAAATCATCCCCATAGATGTTCATTTTTATAATGTACACGACCTTAACTAGGCATTTGAATAATAATTCGCAATGATGTATTCATTTAATTATGTATCGTATGACATTTCATATCGATATTTCATGATCGCATTTGACATCCGCTGGACATATGGAACGTTACAAAAGTTCGATAGCTTGCTCTAAAATGTCAAAACATGCAAATGTAAATCTTATTCAGTTAATCGTTGCAAACATGTGTTGTACAAATATCATGTCTGTATTGTAATGGGATTTAAAGATACCGAAGAAAGCAATGCGTAATTCAGAAAGAAAAATAATTTAATGAAATATCTGTGATGTTTTACCTTTATCTTAAAATTATGAATTTTTTCGATTATACGGATAAGGTAATTAACCCCTTAACCATTTCCGGCACACTGTGCCCGGTGTGGGATACTTAATTTTAATTCCAAACTTGCAATCTGCACCAGTAATATTTTAGTGAAATTTTGCTTTTACAATAAAAGCTTAAATTAAGGAATTTAAAATATTTAAAAAATTCGTTTGTGAATCCCGGTGTCAGTCGATAATTTCTCATTTTAGTACAGATTTTGCCCGTGCCGGAAAGGGTTAACTGATTTGCTTGTACGCCGTTCGGGCAAGACGAATTTGTTTAAATTCATCATTTACAGCCACCATAATTTTTTTATAAATAATTTCATACTATTTAAAGGCTTATATTTAGACTAAATGTTACGAATATTTTATTTAAAAAATTGTGGTGTGAATCCGTTATTTTCAATTTATTGAACGGAAAAGAATGAACTAGTTAGGAAGTTAATTCTGAAAGCAAAATATTTCAAAAATTTTGCTAATGATCATAGAAGAAATAAGTCTTTTTAGACCGATTTTTAGGTTCGTGTTTATTCAAATTCAAGATAACCACTAAAAAACCCTTTAACATCTTAAAGAGCATACAATTCCGGTAAACACAATTATATTATAAGAGCTTCATTTTTTAAATTAAATCGTCAATACATTTTTACTGGTATAATTTAAAAAAAAATTGTACATTTTCGAACGAATAAATACAAAATAGTGTTAGTTTGTTGTGGGATTTACATTCGAAAATTCCCCTATTTTAATCTGTGCATGGAAAAATAAAAATAACAGTCGCGGTATTGAGTTAACTTTAAATATTAATTCCACAGATTTGCTTCAGTTAGATGAATTTTACCAAAAATACTTTTACAAATATTTACTCTACAAATTACAAATATTACAAATATTTACTATAAATAGTTAAATCCTTGTAAAAAAAATCCTTAAAAGGAATTTATGTATTTGCATGGTGTAAATTTTACAAGCAGATGTCAAACTCACGGATTAAAGAAAATAATTTTTTTTTTTAATTTAAACTACGTCTAGACAAATTTTGGAGAAAGATAATATTAAAATAAATCTAAAATTGCAAATAAATTAATTAAAATTTACATTGTTTCATATCTAAGTTTATATAAGTAAATGACTAAGTCGTTTGTGTTCAGGTAATCCATGGGTTATGAGGATGATTAATTTTGTAAATTAAATTATACATAGATGTATTTTGAAACAGTAAAATTAAATCGAAAATGAAAATTAAATTAAAATAATAAATGGTTTGATCTCATTTTCAACCAGTTAACTTCATCATCATTTTTCTAGAGCATTTACAAGAAAAATATTATAAAATATAAAATATGCTTTAGCGGAATAAATATTATCAAAAGGATTATTTCACCTGGAAAATAACAGTATCATTACGAACCGTGACTAACATTTTATTATGCAAAAATGGATTTTGACATTTTCTGCTGATTTAACAAATCAAAAAGGAAAAACACAAGTAAATTTTCAATGTATGATTTAACTTAGGTAACTTTATTACGGTTATGACTAAAAAATAGCCATAGTGGTCATTTTCGCCGTCCGCATATGAATATATTTCTGTTCAAATCAGAAATTTCATTATAAAATAAAGTTAAAAGAAAGAAAGAAGAAAAAAAATATAAAAGTTTAATTGATTTAAATAAAAATCCTGGTGAGAAATATTTTGCTGTGGGATTAACATTCAAAAATACCTTACTTAAATTTGTTCATGGAAAAGGAAAAATAAGATTCGCCTTCTTTGACAAACTTTAAAAATTAATTCCATAGATTTGCGTCAAGTAGATAAATTTTACCAAAATCCTTTTACAAATATTTACTCTCATAAATAGTTAATTCCTTGTGAAAAACGACGTAAAAATAATCTATGTATCTGCAAGGCATAAAATTTATGAGGAAATGTCAATCCCACTGATAAAGGATTTTTTTAAATTATTTAAATCAAAAATAGACAAAACCTAGGCAAATTTTGGAGAATGAAAAGATTAAAATAAACTTAAACATGAAATAAATTAATGAAAACTCACGAACATACCCCATATCTAAAGTTTAAATAAAGAAATAGCTATGAGGCATTTGTACTCAGGTAATACAAGGATTAGAATGGTACTAAATTTTGCGAGTTAAATTATAGCTGGAAGTATTTTGACAAAAAAGAAATTAAATTAAAAACAAAAATAAAAATGAAAGAATTTGAATTTAATCCAGATGAACTGTTAATAATTCCTTTACAGAAGTTATAAGAAAAATATTGTAAAATATAAATATACTTTAGTAGGAAGAATATATTTTTTAAAAGATTGTTTAAAATATATCTTAGCACAAAATTATTACCTTTTCAAAGAACAAAAATATACATTGTAAAATTTTCTGTTTTTCTGTCTTCTTTTAAAAAATGAAGAAGTAAAAACATAAGTAAATTTTCAATGAATGATTTAGTTTATATAATCTTGTTAAAATTAAGAAAAACTTTTTTTTAATCATCCTTTAGAATAAATTTTAATTTTTATCCAAAAAGTATTTCCGAAGAATGTGATTATATTCTAAAAAATGAATTCCAAAGGGAAAAAATAAAAAGAATACTGACCAGTTAAACTGATGGCATTGAGCTCACAGGCTACAAATACTATTTGTACATTAACCCTTTAACGTTCATTGGTTTTGCCACGAAACCACAAAATTTTAATTCCGACATGCAACAATGATACCGGTATTTTTATCTAAAAATATCCTTTTTAATATGTATGTGAAAAATCCCGTTTTCTTATTTAGAAATATATTTGTTCTTAATTACCGGTGTCACTCATTTATTTCGACATCTTAGCAATGAAAATGCTTTGATCATTAAAGGGTTAAAGCCATATATTTTCAAGGGTTAATTCCGTTCGAGAAAAAAATAAGAAGGGGAAACAGCTCTCCCCTTTCCTCTTTTTTATACTTAATCATTGAACCTCCTATACTATCAAAGACATGCTTTATCATATAAAAAAATCTATATCCAAAATTTAGAGCAAATGAGATAATTCTTAATAAAAACCCATTTAGCATTTATATAATTTAAAAGGAGTTATCCCCCTCTTTTATACTTAACTATTAAACTTCCAAAACTATTCAGAGATTTGAACGAAATCTGAAAATTCTGCTTGAAAAACCCATTTATATAAATTAAGGGGGGGGACATTAGAACCCCTGTTCCCCCTATTTATACTTATTCAATTAACACCTAATAACAGTCACGGAATCGCCTCATCAGAATGATCCTAATCTAAATTTTGAACGAAAACTTAATTCTGCATGAAAATCCCATTAATATCAACTAAGGGGAGGGGCATCAGCCCCCCGTTCCCCCTGTTATACATATCTAATGAAAGCCAAAAACTAATCAGGGAAGCGCCTTGTCAGGATATACCAACATACAAAATTTCAAGTGGATCGGATATTTTTAACATGAGTTATCACGTTACGCACTAACGTACGAACGTACATACAGAATGGACGGGCACATAAGCTCTCAGGCTATGATAGCCTGTGAGCTAAAAACTGATTCATTATTTCTACCTCCGAATAACAATGCAGTATTTATGCAGGCTTTGATATAGTAGATATAGTAGGTCTGTGGGTTTTCCTATAAAAGTCATAAAATTTTTACACAGTTTCCAATACTCGGACTTTTTTAACACCAATATTTTTATCCAAAAAATGTATTATATAATCGCGCTATTTCAAGACTTTAATAAATTAAACATTTTTTGTAAGAATTTAGTGGTAATAATGAAGTTGGAAGTTTGGCAACTATACTATCTGACAATCTCTATACTTTTCTGAACAAATCCAGTTCGAGCAACACAGTAAACGGTCGAATCATTATAAACTTCAGTAAATTGCAGTATGCATTTCAAGCAACTTGTATTTCAAAGAACTTTTTATTACCTGTT
Source organism: Maratus speculifer (assembly GCA_964019185.1). Taxonomy (NCBI): domain Eukaryota; kingdom Metazoa; phylum Arthropoda; class Arachnida; order Araneae; family Salticidae; genus Maratus; species Maratus speculifer. Next base: position 238,308,165 of record OZ025300.1, read on the forward strand.
TGACAATGTGTATGTATAAAGTGATCGATGAAGATCATTTTTTCATATTTCAAAAAGCAAATGAACACGCATATGAATAAATGTTACAAATACATCCTTATATACACTGCTCAAAACAATTAAAGGATATTTGAAGTTTTTTATAAAATAAAGATATAAACGAAATTTTTTTTGCCGAAAATAGAAGAAGAGAATCACAAATGCAAATTTTTCTGGTTTTCAAACTGTAGAGTATGCAAATTTTGAGTTCGACGTCAAAAACGTCGCTTCAGCGGCAGCGAATGAAATTTGACTTTCAACTGGCTAAAAGAGAATAAAGACAAGGATGATCGGCATTCAGTGATTACTTTGTTTCGATGAGTACGATGTCTCAGCGAAGTCATTTGACAGATTCAGAAGCTTGGAGAATTGTTGGTAGATTAGAAGGGGGCCAAACTAAAGCCGAAGTAGCGCAAGCCATTGGAGTGTCACAAAGTGTCATTTCCAGGATCTGGAACCGTTTTTTGGAGAGTGGATGTGCAGGCCGAAGACCAGGGCAAGGTCGTAGACGGGCAACAACGCCCAATGAAGATCGGTATTTAGCGTTACCAGCTCGGAGACACCGAAACATGAACGCTACTCTTCTCCAACAACACCTTCGCTCGGCTACAGGCACCACGATTTCAATTGAGACTGTCCGAAACCGGCTCCATGCTGTAGGTCTGTATGCTCGACGACCGATGGTATGTGTTAGATTAACATCAAGGCATCGTCGCGACCGCAGGGAGTGGGCAACCGAGTATGTCAACTGGAGGAGAAATGAATGGAGCAATATTCTGTTTTCTGACGAGTCCCGTTTTTCTGTGCATACGAATAATAGGCGTATTTTCATCTGGAGGGACAGTGGCAGTAGAAATAGTCCTGCGTTCGTGCACGAAAGTGTCAGATTTTGCGGTGGAGGAGTGTTGGTGTATGGTGGCATCTCCATTGACGGGCGCACTGACCTCTACATCATTCGAGATGGAGCTCTGACTGGTCGGCGATATAGGGATGAGATCCTCAGACCTATTGTAGTCCCTTACGCTGCAGCAATCGGAGATAACTTCATTTTAATGGACGATAACTGCAGGCCACATCGTGCAAACCTGGTGGAGGATTTCCTTTTCGAGGAAGGAATCGTTCGAATGGAATGGCCAGCGTGTTCTACAAACATGAATTCGATCGAGCAAGTTTGGACGTTCTAGGAAGACGAGTTTCTGGCCGCCAACAACCCCCACAAACTCTCCAAGAACTGGAAAGATCTCTTCAGGATGAGTGGGGCAGAATACCCCAACTCGTCATTAATAGCCTCATTGAGTCCATGCCTCAAAGATGTTCAACGTTGCTGGCCGCCCGTGGACCAACCATACCCCTTACTGAAAATGATTTTCTTTGAAGAAAACACCTTTTCTTATTCTTTTTTTCTCATATGCACAAATTGTGTTTTTTTCCTTTTGTACACAAATGCGCAATAAAATGCATTTTTTTCTGCCAAACATGTGTAATTTATTCTCATATAACCTACTATGTCTGTCGACCATGTATCAATCAGCTAAAAAGTTTCCCAGATACAAAATCCACCTAAAACTGCAATATCCTTTAATTGTTTTGAGCAGTGTATATTATAAATGTGAAAGTGTGTCGGAAAGTTGGAATGAAATTGGCTTCAAAACGGATAAATTGATGTATTTGTATTTTTGCATATAGATACATTATAGGCCTGAAATGAACATAGGTAGGGATGAGATTTCCGCTTTTTTGGACACCAGTAAAATCTAAGAGAAAATGTTGTTATTTTAAATCTTAAAAATGTTCCGATTTGAAAATATAGCATTTTCTCTAAGATTTTACTGGTGTGCAAAAAAGCGGAAATCTCATCCCTGCATAGGCTAATTTTTATTTATTTTAATCAAATATTTTTCTTAATATTTCATATTTTTATTATTTTTTTTGATGCATAATAAATTGACAAAATTTCCGAAATATTTAATATTTTTTCTTTTCTTTTTTTTTTCTTTTTTTTTGTTTTTTTCTTTTTTCTTTTTTCTTTTCTTTTTTCTTTTTTCTTTTTTTTCTTTTTCTTTTTTTTTTTTTTTCAAAAAGAAAAAAAAACGGAATAATTATTTCTCTTCAGTAATTCTCTTCTCTTCAGAAAGATTTCCACGTGATAAAACAAAATGAATTAAATAAGTAAAAAATCTAAAAAATATCATTCTGACGTCATATTGGAAACAAAACTTAAGTATTCATTACCAGAGTTTGCACCGTTCCCTAAAATTTTCATACTTTCCTAACACAATTTTAAAACGGTAATATTTATTGTATAATTCTATTGTAGATGTTATAAGAATTTTTCTCGAAGATTTTTATTTTAAAATACTGGTAATAATGTGTGAAAATTTTAGTAACGGTATGAGCCCTGCATTACTAATAACACAAGGTATATGAATTTTGAGTAAGTGCTAAAAGGAGACAAACGTGGCGTCATATATGCAAAAAATAATGGATTTACTTTGATGTTGGAATAAAATGAGATACGGTTATGATGTAAAATATTATTATTTAAAGAAAATTATGTTTATCGTCTGCGAACGGTTAATTTACATATTTAATTTTTAATTTTAAAATAAAATAAGTTAAAAAAGAAAGGTTAAAAAGAAAATAAATAGAAAATATCAATAATTTATGCCGGGAAATTATCTAAGTTATAAATGACGTAGTGATTAACCCTTTCCGGCGCAGCGTTACCACTCCGGCAACACCTAACTTACTACCTTACCTTCCTAACTTACAAATGGCACCAGTAATATTTTAGTAAATTTTTACTTTTACAATGACAGCCTAAATCAGGGAATTCTTAATTTAAAAAAAATATTTTCTAAATTCCAGTGTAAGTCAACAATTTCTCATTTTACGAACAGAATTTGTCTGCGCCGGAAAGGGTTAACGAAAAACAATTTTTATCATTCTTAAAAAGTTTTAAAGTAGCTTAACCAACGAAAACAAGGTTTTTGACAAGTGTTAATTCTTAAAGCTGTTCAGTACAAAATATAAGAATAAAAGAAAACATTAAAAATGCATTTTCTGGTCTAAAACCTAAAGATTTAATATGAATGCGAGAAAATATCATTTCCCTCTGTCAGTATCTCACTTTAACCCTTAAATGCATAGGATAGAACGCGTTCTAAAAAATGCGCAATTCAAAGAATCAGAATTTATACCAGAAAAATTTAAATAGTAAATTTTTCTTTGTTTAATTACGAATGGTCTGTCATTAAGAAAAGTGAAAATTGCTCTTTTAAATTTCTAGTGAGAATACGGAATATGTGAACAAAACCCCCAATAAATCGGGAATACTTATGGTATCGAAAATGATACAATATGCATTTAAGGGTTAAGCATCGGGAGCTCGAAGTGCATTGGAAGCACGTTTGTAAATGGTGATTTGCCACCGGATTTTAATTCCACATTTCTTTTAGCTTAAAGAGTAAAAATATGTTGTCACTTTAAAAAAAAAAATTTCATATATACAACCCAAGTTGCAGATTCTTAACATGTGTAAACACAGTTTTCCTGTAAAATTTCCTAACTTTTTTTTTTTTTTTTTTGTGGTTTTACGAAGATAAATTCCTCGATTTTTATGATCTTATTAAATCATCCTTTTTGACACTTTCTAACATGATTGAAAAATGTTTTCGACTTCGATCTGTATGTATGCCGGATGCCGTCTGTTCATTCGTTAACTTGAGTAAGTATAATCGGATTCCCACGAAATTAATAGATGTTCATGAGATTTATCATAGCATATTCGGCATTGAAAATGAAGCATGTAACAATCATAGCTCAATCACATGAGCATTCAAAAGGAGAAGCATTATTTACTAAGGGAAAAATATTTATGAAACTTTATACAATGAAACTTTTATGCATTTTTGAGGTGCACAAGAACATGATTACTATCGAATATTTTAAGTGTAATATTTAGAGTATGCGTACAGGGAACTCAAAATTATTTCATTATATTATAGTCTATAAAGAAAAATCATTTGCGGGGTATTTAAAGGATGCTACTTTGTTACAAAAATAATGAAATTCATATCAATTTCTGAAATTCACTATAACAGGATTTCTGTAGAAAATGAGGCCAACGCATTTAGCATTCATTTACATGGTCGCAGAAAAAAGGTCGGTAACATATTAGTCTACGAGGAAAAACATTTTCAGCGTATTTTAATTGTTTTGCACTACTTCAAACAAGATGAAATTAATACACGTTATTAAGATTTAGTTCAAAATGATTTGCATCACATTTATTGTTCATTTACAGGGACACATAAAAGATTCCGGATACAATACTGTATCCGAAGTATGGTCCATTAGAAAAAGATTGCTGAAGAGCATTTTCAATTATGGTATAAAGTTTAAGGTTAACTAATCTTTTGCATAATTTTTCGTGTGCTTAAAAAGGATTTTGAAAGAATATAATTTAATTTTAAGTTTTATTTACAAAAAGCATTTTTGAAGCTGTTTTTATTTATAAAATATATTTATTGACAACTGATAATAATATCATAGATAAGAATAAGAAATACGACTGCAATATCGTTGAATAATTTTGACATTAAAAAGATGTTCAGTATATGCCATTACAATTCATAAATTTGAATTAAAATGCCAATTATTATATCAATTGTATATAATAATTTATGTGTTACATGTTGTATACCTAATATTATTAACTTGCTATTAATACATGAATACTGCATGTTATAGTTTAAATATATAGTTCTCGTCAAAATAGTAAAAGTCTGTTGATCGATGCAGTAAATTTATAAAATACTGACACGTAATGCAAAGTCGTATTATTTTTTGACTCGATAAATCCAGTCAATTTACAGGGGATTATTGGTAATGGATGAGATCTAATTCTAATTGAAAATACAAGTATTTCTTTCTGAAGTCGATTTATTAATTTGATGGTTTGAGTTTAAATATCTCAAGGCAAATGGTGATATTCGAAGATCTTCTATTCATCAACACGTAGATATGAAAAACATTTCCAACGTAATGAGATTTTGTACAGGTATCAGATTGGAACGTGAAGAGTTTCATCGTGCTAGAAATTTTAACACTATAACTACCTTAAATTGGAATAAGTTCTATAAAAATATTTCACACCAGGAATTTGAATTAAAACAGTGCAACTATATTATTTAACGAGTCCTTTTTTTTTCTTTGTATCTTTAAAACCTATTTCATAATCAAATTTCTGGTTTGAATCGAAACATAAGCATATGGTTGCCGTCAAAACGGCGGTTTACGGCAGTTCTCGTATTAACCCTTTTACCCCTTGAGACGCAACAAGGTCTCTGTGAATCCTCACCGGAAAAAAAATTATATATATATATTCTTTTTTAAAAAAAAAGAAAGGGCAATTTTTCAACAATATGTGGATGAAGTTAAAAATATATAAATTCGTTAAAAGTTTGTGGTGAGAATTTAATTTAAATTAGGTGGGATGAAATATATCACACCGCTCCTCAATGGGTTATCGGAGAAAGCATTTTCATTTCTAAGATGTTGAAATAAAAGGGTGACACCGGTAATTGCGAAAAAATGTTTTTGTAAATAAGAAAAAAGTGGTACATAATAATAAAATTGATTCACATACATAATAAAATTGATTTTTTTAATTAAAACTCCGTCGTCGTTGTTGCGTATAGGAATTAAAATTTTGCGGTTTCGTAGAAAAACCAATGACCGTTAAAGGGTTAATACTTAGCAGCGCAGGGCAGATTTATTGCGTATGTGTTGAAATTAATGACGGAAACCAGAATTTGAAAACAACTTTATTTGTAAATAAGAAAAAGCAATATTTCACTCATTCAATAAACTGTAAATTTCTTTACTATAATTCTGGGGCCAATGTTTCGTTTGAAAATTAAAATTACGTAGTTTTATAGATATACCACCGCGCCTCAAGAGGTTGATGAGAATTTGAACACTAAAAGACGTGAAGAATACCAGATAACGCTTTTTGAAGCACTAGAAGAACACTAGAAAATTTTGTTTCAAAATAAGAGACCGGGAGACGGCAGCTCAGACAATCACCTTATCGAGTTCACGGATGAAAATTTTGAATTAATTACCATAATTTCGGGTGTATAAGCCGCAGATCAAAGAATTCTTTTTGGACCCAGAAATCTTATTTAGTCATTGAAGACAAATAGTTACGGCGATCTAACTAGTTATATTTGTTTCTTAAAAAATTCTGGATCGAAAAAGAATTATTTGATCCGCGGCTTATACACCCGAAATTACGGTAAATCTCGATTCACATGCTAAAAAGAAATTGTTCTACCAAGTCATATCTTGGTGGAAAACGCCAGAAATTCAATTTTATCGGTTGACTATAGGTTTAACATTGCGCTTTCCTGCACCCAAAAGTTTGAAAACATGACAGATCAGAAACCGGAAAATATAATGGTAAAAATTGAGTCAACCTCTGAAATTTTGTTTTTACGTGTTTTCCACGGAGATATGACTTGGCAGACCGTTTGAATTTTAATATGCAAATCGGGATTCAACTAATTCTAAAATTTGATCCGTGAACTCGATAATCTGTGCTTCCACTTTCCTGTCTATCAGGAAAGGAACCCCCCCCCCCCCAACAAAATTATAAAAGTAAAATTTACTTAAAAGTTTGTAAAGCAAATCTTGATTAAAATTAGGGGAAATATAATATATCCCATCAAGGGATTTAAAGGTAATGGATAGCGATATATATCTTGTATTCGTTTTTTTTTTCATTTATTTACTGACATTTTTTGTTTTATCAATATTTTATCCTTCTTTTTAAAATCTAACTCTAAATGAAACTTAATTTTTCAAAAAAAATCGATGAAAGTGCATGATATTCTCTATTCAGTACGTAACTTACAACTTCCTTAAAAAAATAAATCTAGAAAAATTTTAATAATGAACAGCCTGATTGATATAAATTTTATGTATAATTTGTCAGCAAGCCTCTTAATTTTGAAGAAGGGATATTTAACTGTAACACATGCTCATTAAACGGATATTAAAGATTCAAATAAGCAAATTTACATTACTAATGGTAGAAAGGATATAATGTATAAAAGATTTTACAGTAACTTTGAGACCTCTGATTAATAACATCTAAGAGAAAACTTAAATTACATTTTTTTCGTCTATTACTTTACGTTTCTTCAAAATATTTCTAGTTGCACAGTGCATAAATTATCTTTCATAATTTAGCGTTAGCAAAACACCGGTAACATAAAATACACATGTAAAATATTTATACTCCAATAAAACCTTACTTAAAAGACTCACATGCTCGAAATTTTTCTTGCCCGAATCTAATTAAACAAAGTCCAATAGTTTCTTTTATATGTCTTTTAATTAGAATATGACTTTGAAGATCCTTTAACCCTTTAACGTTCATTGGTTTCTCTAGGAAACCACAAAATTTTAATTGCGATATGCAACAATAGCACCGGAATTTTAATTTTAAAAAATCCATTTTATTGAATATACGAAAAATCGCTTTTTAGTATTTACAAATATATCTGTTCACAATTACCGGTGTCATTCATTTATTTCCACATCTTAGCAATGAAAATCCTTTGATGGTTAAAGGGTTAATGAATAATGAATGATGTATATTCAAAACTCAAAATTTCTTCTTTTCAGTCAATAAATTATGCGTGTATCACTTTTTCGCTTAAAAATGTCTTAGATCAACGAATAATGTATTTAAACTGATTAAAATAAAACTATAAAAACAACCAATTTTTTTTTTTTAATTTTACCACACAATTTTTGTGTGTTACGTTATCTACACGAATTGCTTGATGCCTGCAAAATGTTTATGCTTAACTATTAGAACGGGAGACGACAGCAGAGTTAATTACCTCGTCCAGTTCACGAATGACAATTTAGGATGAGTTAACTCTTGATTTGCATAATAATAGTCAATCGGTCTGCCAAGTCATTTCTCTGTGTAAAACATTTAATAACCCGTTTTAACGGTTTTTTCATATATTTACAATTGTATTTTCCTGCATCCAAAAGCAAAACATGGAGGATTGGGAGAAGAAAACATAATGGTAAACCTATGCGTCAACCGCTAAAATCGAGTTTTTAGGCATATTGCACCAAGATATGACTTAGCAGACCTATTGTGTTTTAGTATGCGAATCAAGATTTAACTAACCCTAGATTCTTATCCATGAACTCAATGAGGTGATTGTCTGTGCTGCTGTCTCCAGGTCTTATTTGTACTAATTCGTATTTTAATATTATGCGTTATCATCCATTCTACGTAAAATGAACTAATTATTTATATCAATATGAAAAAATATCTATTTATTTATAAACATATACATTCTTTTTTTACAATGCGTGAATAATTAAACGATTCTACACAAAGGACAAAATTTCTAATTTAGAGCAGGGATGGCAGGTAGTCCGCTTTCTTTAACACTAGAACGCCAGGATTCTTAAGACTTTTTGCGGCACGTAAAGGGCAAAATTAGCACTAGCCACCGGCCACAGGGCCAGTAAATGAGAAAAAGTGGCTATTGAAAATTTAACTATCAGCGGCCACCTCCCGGCCACTTTTTCATATGGTGAGAATAAAATTTTCTTGCATTTCATCAAGGATTCTGCTTTTTTTTGTACTAATATATTTATATTACCATATTTATTTAAGCTATTTAGTTTTAGATTAATGCTTATAAAACTTTTACTGTTTATTATTTTTAAATAAAAAAGTGGCCACTAGTTTAAAGAAAGTGGCCACTTTAAAAACTAGTCCTACTGGCCAGTGGCCGCTAATGAAATTTCCCAATTTTGCCCTATAGCGGCACGTATACGTGTCGCTCATCCCCAAGGGTTTAAATCAATAATTCCTAATTTGTATCAAAAATTCTAAAAGAAGAATTTCTACATTTTGTAATTCCAAAATGGCTGTAATTAATTTACCTAAAAAGTGCAATTTTTAATTTGTAGCAAACAACCCTAGTTTGAAAATGATGTGTCATGAAACGTTGCCAACTTGGACTTTTTTTTATACAAAATTTTCGAATTCACAACGAAAACCGGTAATTCCGAACTTCATGTAATCACGAAGTACAGTCGACTCTCGTTAATTCGAAATCGGATAATTCGAATCTTCGCTTAATTCGAACTAAAGATGAAGTCCCGAAATTTTCAATGGCAGAATAACGTTAAACTTCTCATTAATTCGAGCTAATTTTCTCTTGACATCGTTTAATTCAAACTAATGACAATTCCGATTTTTCATTCTTCCTTTATTTCTCACGGATCTAAAAAAATGAATAATAATCATTTGATTAACATTTTTTTTGTGTGTGTGAAAATTGTTCCGAACGAGTATACATATAATCGCATGCATTTGACATCCACTTTCTAAGTGACCCGTCATCCCATAGTAACGCTACAAATTTTCTTTCATTGTGCTTGTTTTTAATCTTTTAATTAGTTTATGTATATATACATTCTAATTTAATATTAAGTCATAATCTGATGATAACAGACGTAATAAACTTAAAAAACGCTATAACATTAATTCCTTTGTGATAATACCATATTAAGCATGTTCTCATTCCGAACTTTCCATAATTCGAACTTCGGATAATTCAAACTTGTGGTCCCGACGAGTTCGAATTAACGAGAGCCGACTGTATTTGGCATTAAATTAAACAAAACTACCACTGTTTTTACTTTTCGTAATTTTTGATAAGAATTTAGTTTTTCTGAAAAAAAAAAAGTTTTTTTTATGCAGATTGCGTTATTCCCATCAGTTTTTTAAAGTAAAGTAACTGGTTTTATTACCACATTATTTTCATCTGTTATTAAATAGTAAGTTAAAAATTCTTCTTTCAAAAAAAAAAAAAAAAAAAAAGATTGCAATCAAACAATTTGCATTAAAAGCAAGCTGAAAATTTTATGTATTAAATTACCTGCGTTCGTATTATAAATAAGTTTTATAAATATTCATATCTAGACAGACGAATCAAACGCCCACAGCAGATGGATTACAACACTGCATATATATAATTTTGACGGACCTAAGTAATAATCCTACACTAATCGGGCTTAACCCTTTCCGGCACGGGCAGATTCTGTGAAAAAATGAGAAATAATCGACTGACACCGGAATTTAGAAACAACTTTTTGAAAAATTAAGAATGCCTTAATTTAATCTTTCATAGTAAAAGCAAAATTTTACTAAAATATCATTGGTGCCGTTTGCAAGTTTGGAATTAAAAATAGGTATCCCAGACTGGGCAAAGTGTGCCGGAAAGGGTTAACCTTTAGCTTCCGGGGGGATTACCGTAGTCCCAAGAAAATAAATGTTGAAGAATACGGGGTTGGGATTATCGTTATCCCGAAAACTTCCACCCCTCCAACAGGCGGAAGAAGAAATCATTAAGGTCCTTTCGCTCAATAGGGGTCCGACTGAGTATCGAGCAAGGGAAATTCTGTAGGGAGGATGTTAATTATCCTAGGGAAATGCCGGGAAAAGAACTTGGCAAAAAAATAAACATTGTTTACGCAGACGACGTAAATCTGTTTCTACCCCAGTTGCTGCAAGATTCTTAGATAGTTCTTGCTTGTGAGACATAATAATGAATAGATTATATTCAGCAAGTAGTTTTAGAGATTTAGTGTTGCTAATTTTGACTACACTTTTGCTCTTAGAATGTAAAATGAAGCATTATTATTTTTTTCTTACTAATGCACTAAATATTAGAAATTACGTGCGTAATTTTACACACTGAATTGAAAAAAAAATCAAATGTTTATACTTATTATTATATTTACGGAACTTATGATTGTTCTCAAGCCCAAAGGAGTTAGTTTTTGTGGCTTTTCTGAATTCGTTTTCATTATTCAAAAACATACGAAATTGTTAACATATGAAACATATGAACGAGACGTGAAATTCTTAATAAAAATTATATAATAGAATGGCGTTTTCAATTTATTCAATAAAGGCAAAAACATTTCAGAAAATAATGTTAAAGTTGGCGTTTTGACCAAAATTTCCGAGCGCGAAATTTAGGGAAAGGTGGGAATTTGCTGGTTGTATTTTTGTTGCGGTAATGTCAATAAGTAATTTATTTATAACAAAAGAAAATGGAAAAACTGAATTCGATTCCTAATTCTATCAAAATCCTATCCTGCCAGGTCTGCAATTTTATGCCGACACGTTAAGAATTATTCAGAAAGTTTCACATTAGAAACCAGCTTGATTCTATGGTCGGTAAACGGAAAAAAAGTGACCGGAAAAAAACTTATCGGAAAAAAGTGACATAAACTACAAAAGCGGAAAAAAAGTGACATAGAAAAAAGTGACAAGGAAAAAAAGTTACCGGAAAAAAAGTGACAAGGAATTGATTTTGGGGATTTATTATTGATTTTGCGGATTCATTGGTTAAGTATGAAAGGGGCATCGAGGGGGGGGGGGACTCATAATTTAAGTAAATGGGTTTTTCATGCTGAATTAACTATTTTGGTTCAATTTTTGGATATACGTTCATCCTGAAAAGACGCTTGCCTGATTAGTTTTAGAAAGGGACGATTAACCCAACCCCCATCCGTCCTGAATCAGATGAATGGGTTTTTACGCAGAATTATCCAACATGTATCAAATTTGCATATAGGATCTTTTCCATAAGGCTTATGTATAGTATAAAATGCGTGAAGAGATTCTAGGTGTTTAAGGGTTAAGTATAGAGGGGGAACGGGGGATAACCTTTCTTAAATTAAATTAATGGCTTTTTACGCATAATTATCCGATTTGCTTAAATTTTGGACATAAGTTCATTATGACAAGACGTATCTTAGATTAGTTATGGGTTCTTCTGCTTATAAAGGGGGGGGAACGAGCAATTATCCCCCTCAAACTAGATAAATATGTTTTTATGCAGAATTATCCCGTGTATTTCAATTTTAAATATAGGTTCTTTCTGGTAAGGTGAATTCCGGAAGAATTTTAAGGATTTAATGTCTAAGTATAAAGGGGAGATGGAAAAAACCCCTTTTAAATTAAATAAATGGCTTTTTATGCAGAATTATCTGATTTGCTTTGAATTTTGGACATGGGTTCATTATGATAAGACATATTTCTGATTAGTTATGGGGTTCTATTGGTAATTAAAAAGGAGAGTGGGTGATTACTATACCCACCTTAAATTAGATTTCAAAAAATTATGCACACTTATCCGATGTACTTCAAATTTCGGATATATGATCTTTCTCATAAAGTGAATTCCTGAATAGTTTTATGGGTTTAATGGCTATGTATAGAGGGGGAACGGGGGATAAACCCCCTTAAATTAAATAAATGGCTTTTTACGCAGAATCATCCGATTTGCTTCAAATTTTGGATGTATATTCATTATAAGAAGGCGAATCTCAGATTAATTATGGGGTTCTTTTGATAATTAAATAGGGGAAGCGGGCGATTAATCCTCCACTCTTTAAATAAAATAAATTGTTTTCTTTCTTTCAGAACTATTCAACGTATTTCAAATTTTGTATATAGGTTCTTCCTGATAAAGTGAATCCCTGAATAGTTTTAAGGGTTTAATGGCTAAGTATAGAGCGATGAACGGGGTATAACCCACAATTAATCAGGACTTCGCCTTATCATAATGAACGCCCAATCAAAATTTGAATCAAATCAGATAATTCTGCGTAAAAAGCCATTTATTAATTTAAGGGGGGGGGGGGTCATCCGTTCTCCCAGTGTTTACTTAGCCATTAAACCTTTAAAATTATTCCGGGATTCACTTTATGAGAAAGAAAATATATCCAAAATATGAAATATATTAGATAAGTGAGCATAAAAAACAATTTATCTAATTTAAGGGCGGGGGGGGGGGGGTAATAATCACACGCCACAATTTTTAATTGGCAAAATAACCCCATATGTAATCAGGGATACGCCTTAACATAATGGTTCGATAATCCAAAATTTGAAGCAAATCTGATAACTCTGCGTAAAAAGTAATTTAATTTAAGGTGGGTTATATTCTATTCCCCTTCTATACTTAGATATTAAATCCTTAAAACTATTCAGAGATTCACCTTATCAGAAGGAACCTATATTTAAAATTTGAAATACATGGGATAATTCTGCATAAAAACCTATTTTTCTAGTTTAAGGGGGATATAATTGCTCGCCCCCCTTTATAATAAGCAGAAGAACCCCATAACTAATCAGAAATACGTCTTATCATAATGAGCCTATGTCCAAAATTCTAAGCAAATCGGATAATTATGCGTAAAAAGTTATTAATTTAATTTTAGAAAGGTTATCCCCCGTTCCTCTCTATACTTAATCATTAGAACTCCTAAATCTCTTCAGGCATTATATACAATATATAAGCCTTATCGAAAAGAATCTATATACAAATTTGAGTCACGTTGGACAATTCTGCATAAAAACCCATTCATCTAATTCAGGACGGATGGGGGGGGGGGAGTAATCGTACCTTCCCAAAACTAATCTGGCAAGCGTCGTTTCAGGATGAACGTATATCCAAAAATTGAACCAAAACAGTTAATTCAGCATGAAAAACCCATTTACCTAAACTATGAGCCCCCTCCCCGATCCCCCTTTCATACTTAAGCAATGAATCCCCAAAATCAATAATAAATCCCCAAAATCAATTCTTTGTCACTTTTTTCCCGGTAACTTTTTTTTCCTTGTCACCTTTTTTCCGCGTCACTTTTTTCCGTGTCACTTTTTTCCGCTTTTGTAGTTTATGTCACTTTTTTTCCGATAACTTTTTTTCCGGTCACTTTTTTTCCTAGATTCCTATGGTCACAGCCTACTAAAAAGTAATGCGCAATACCTTTTGCATAAATGAGAATGGAATTATACATTATCTGCTTCAGAAAATTGTCGAATTCTAGAATTATTTATTATTTCTATATAACTTATTCACCGTCTAATTCAAATGAAATAATTTTTATCTATGCAAACCATAATAAAGACTGCATTAATAATTTCTTAGTTATTTTTCATCTGACTCCAAAAAGAAAAAGAAGAAGTTCTCAATTTAGCACCTTTTTGTTGTTGTTATCGTTTTGTACGCTTATCAATTACTTCGAAACTATTCATCTGATTCATGTGCCTTTTTTTTTTTTTTTTTTTTTTTTTGTTTTTTTTTTTTTTTTTTTTTTTTTTTTTTTTTGTTTCATTGAAAGATTATTCTCTGCAATTGGTCAAGGACTGAATTTAAATTTCATGAAAATTGCTGCAGGGCTTTTTTTAGAAATTTAATAACAATACAAATAAATAAATTAAAATAAATAAACTCATTTAAAATATTTAATTTTTAACGATTTTGATCAAATTAAGTAGCTCTATCTTCTTCTTCTTCTTTTTTTTTGTTTGTTTGCTAGAATGTTGCAACCACAAAGTTTTTAATAATTATTATTATTTATATAGCTATTATTCTCGAATAAAACAAGGGAAAACAAAAAATAATGATTTAATTATTAAAAACTTTCATGGCGAAACAATTGTTAAAAAATATAATAAATAATAATATAATTAAATTAAAAGTAAAAGCAAAAAGTATAATTAATAATAATAATAAAGTCTAAAAAATTGGAAAGAGTTTTGAATTTCTTCAAAACTTCTGCGGTACACTTGTTTAATTTAAAAATCATATTTCTATGGTGGTGGGATTGTTACTCTAACACAGAATGGTTCAAAAGTCTGAATTTCATATAAATTAAAATAATTAATGTCTTTTTTTACCTTCATTGGTAAATTTTGTTTAAAAAGCTAACTTTTACAGCTTCTTTCACAGTGTCTTGCCTTTACGGAAAAATAGAAAATACTATACAATCTCTTTGTTTCTAAATAAAAATACCATAAATTTCATAAATATGTATCTATATTATAAAGGCGAAACGTATCTGTGCGTAACGCATACGTAATTTTGCCAATGCCAACACTTTCCCATGCAATTTCGGTTTTGCAATGTTCACTACAACAAATTTTTACACTTCTAACCATCGCACATTTTAAATTTTTATACCGTTGTATAGAAAGAAAAATGTACTTTTAAGTGCAATTTGTTTGAAAACTCTATCTCAATTTATTTTTGAGATATTAATTTTTTTATAGTTTTTAGTACCACTTTTGTAATTGTGGCAAGAGAATCACTCCATTTTCTCTTGAAATTGAAAAAAAAAAAAAGAAAAAAGGAGAGAAAAGAAAAGAAAAGAAATTAAAATGCGCTGCGCTTTTCCATGCAATTTCGGTTTTGCAATTTTCGATTTTGCAAATTTTACACTTCTAAGTATCGCACATTTTAAGTTTTTACACATTGTATAGAGAAAAAAATTTACTTTTAAATTCGTACTTTTTCCCCAGCTCCACACTTAATTCGCAGAAAAAAGGAATTCGTATGGGTGCTTTTTAAATGTAAGAGATTAAAGTAAAATGTTACAGAACTACATACTATATGGCTATTAATGGCCGGACACTTTCAATTATAGACATTTTGTCGAATATAAAATAAAGACATATTTATAGGATTCTTCTGAAAATCCAGGATGACAAAGACGATGTTTGACCTCATATTTATGAATGCCCATTTCATAAGAAGGAAACTTAGGGAGCCGGTAGGAAAAAAAAAAACATAGAAAAACTATAATATTTGGAAACCCTCTTTACATTAAATTATACGAAACGATCTGTCCATGCAGAGTAGAAATATATGGATATTGTACAACATTTCTACTGATTTTTGCATAAATAGAGAGTATAATAAGGGAAATATAGCATTTTTTTTAAGTGCAAAAAAACCATGATAGATTCGGAGTTTTTAGACACTCCGCTCCCCTCACAGAAGAACAAGGGGAAAATAGACAGTTCGTTCAGCTTTTACGTTCAGCTTTTTATGAAATTTGGGGTATTTTTATATAAAATGATAATGTCCCGTTGTACAGTTTTATGAGGAAGATAATCATAGCTTATTTATTCCCCCCTTCTGAAAAGCGGGAGATAAGCAAATTAACAGAAACTCATCTGATCTGTTATTTATAAACTTAGAAAACATTCTGACAATGTTATCTTCTAAAGCCGTGATAGATTTGAAGTTTGAAGACCTCCCCGTCCCCCACCAACATACACAGAAGAACAAGGGAGACTGAATTTAAAATATATATATAGTACCCAGTGTTTATACTCTAATTCTCCATATCTTACAAAAATTGATCATTATGAGAATGAGAGGTTTTGAGATAACTTTTAAAGCCCTTTCTTCTTCCCTCCCTCAGCCTCGGCAGAGCAAGAACGTCAAAATTTCAAAAAATAATCTTCTGCTAGTATTTATATTCTAAGATAAACCAAGTGTATTATTATTGGACTCATTTAAATATGATGTGATTTTAAATATGTTAGCTTTTTTATGGATGCGCTTTAGTCAAAGCGCTTTTTACCGTTTTATTTATTTATTTTTTTTTATTTCTTTATTTTTTTTAAACCACGAAAATACAAACAGAAGCGCCAGATAGCTTTGATTGTCTCTTTTTATAGTAATACAAGAGGACTGTATGTATTTATCAATTTTTAACCCTTTCAGGGGCAAGGTATTTATGTTCAAAAAATGTTTAATTAATTTATTAACTCCGAAATTTACAAATTTATTTGAAAATAACTAAAAGCTCTTTTTCACATATACTATGAAATTCAAACTGTAATAAAAAAAATTACTGGTACCACTTGGTATTTTGGGCATTAAAAGTAACAGTTAGCAGACTGCAAACGGCGGAAGGGTTGAAAGCCATTGAAGAAATTTTAACACCAAAATCTTCTTCTCTGATGTGTTGACAGAATTTTCATATTCAGACTTCATCCAATATTTCTTTATAGTAATATTCGGTTAATTATTTTACAGATTAAATTAAAGTAGTACTATTCGTAAATATTCGTTTTAGTTATAGTTAAAAACGAAGACCTTAATAGGAAACATAAATTACGTTAGATATCTCTTTATTATTTGTTACTATATTGTTTAACGATTCCTTATATGTTAATTTCTAATATTTTCTTATCGTGAAATTTCTTTTTCTGTTTTAATTTAACTCGTTGAAATAATATTAACAATGATTCTTAAGGAAATCACTTATGCGTTATTTAAATATTTGAAAATTTAGCACTTTTTAAAATAATGTATTTTTGTATTACCATATATACTTATAGTAATTTTGCCTATAACAAACCTTCATTTTTAGATTATACCCTTCAAGAAACCAAATGCTATTAAAACATTCAATAAACATCCATCATGTTTTCTAATTATTTTTTAAAAAGACCGCTCAATTACTAGTAATATACGTTTTATTTAATGACACGCACTTCACAGAAAAAGATCATTTTTATCATTATAAATTAGATCTTTTCAACGAATCTAAAGCATTACTTTCGATTCCGACAAGTAAACAAACAACTTTCTCTTAGGGAACAAAATTCCCTTACCGTTTCAGGACGGATAAATCATTAACACATGTTCCAAATGATAACAGCATTTTCTGGTCACCTGCGGTGAAGGGTCATTAAGATAGGGGGATGAAATCGCGTCAGTTCTCCCGTTGTAAAAGGATATTTTAGATTTCACTGTCCCGAAAGCTAAAGGTTAAGTGGTCAAAGTACATCGTCATAATTTCAAATATTGTTTTAACCTAAATCACCCTTCTGTTATTTTTTTAAGTACATAAACATTTAACCCTTTAACGTTCATTGGCTTCGCCACGAAACCACAAAATTTTAATTCCGATACGTAACACTGACACCGGTATTTTTATCCAAAAATATCCCTTTTATTTTGTATGTGAAAAATCACGTTTTTTTTTTTTTATTATTTAGAAATATATTTGTTCTTAATTACCGGTGTCATTCATTTATTTCGACATCTTAGCAATGAAAATGCTATGATCGTTAAAGGGTTAAACAAACAAACTTACTTGCCCATCTACCGCTTTTTTTTAAACGAAGAAACATATTTTCCACCAGAAATTTTATTTAATTAAATGTTTCTTTTTCAGATATGTATGTTATTTGAAACCTGGATGTCTTCATTTATTAAATAAAATTTCCTGTTTTAAAAATATTTTGTTAATTTTTAAAAAGCGGGAGGTTGCCAAATATGCATTTATTTTAACCCTTTCAGAGACAAGGTATTTCTGTTCGTAAAATGCAGAAGTGAGTAAATTATACCAGATTTTACGATAAAACTTATTTTAAAGTAACCAGAAGTTATTGTTCAAGTACTTGATCAACCGACAGGAGCACCAACCAAAAAATGGCATAGGATTGTAACGCTCCGGCGGAAAATCCCCGCAACTATAATTGAAGCTGAAGATAAAGAACTCAGCCAAAAATACAGGCAGAACATAACGCACAGTCAGTTGTGTTTACAGCGGTTAATCAGATTAATGTTGCAAAATAAAGATGTAACTTTCATCATTATAATAAAAATATAAATAAATATAACAATAGTGAGTTAGTGTATAAAGCACAATGTTTAGCTCAGTTATAATGTAATACGAAAAACCCTCAAAACATTTCTAGTAAATAAATTATAAATATTTACATTATGATAGGAAGCAAATATTTGCACGAGTAAAATTATCGAAATATGTACCCACAGTGTACAGTTCCTATTGAAGTTAAATGTAAAAGGCATTAACAAACAATGTCCAAAGAAATAATATTGTGTACTTTTACATCACCAAGGTTGCACCTGTTATTTGCGTGCTTTTTTATTATAAACAGATACTGCAGAAATACTCCGTGTGAAAAAAAAGAAAATATCCTATCATCTGTGAATATTATTCACGTACACATAATTGTTCACGTATTAAAATAATGAAAATTATAATTCCAATTTGCTTGGTATCAATGTGGCATTCACGCATAAATGTTAGCTGGTCCAAAATTGAACCACCGCCCTTGAAAGTGTTAAATAAAGTTTTTCATACAACAAATTCATTTTATGAAAATGTTTATCAATCATATTTCATATTCGAAATAAATCATGTTTACATACCAGTAAAATTATATTGAACATTCCTTAAGTAGGGTAATTTTTTATGACCAGAATTGCTTCCGATAAATGGTGTTGAATATATGTCGTTAAACAGTCCAGCTATATTGAATGGACTGATGCATAGCACTGATAAGGAATTTTTAAATTTTAAGGAATTTGAAAATAGTGTAGTTAAGAAATTTTTTCGACAGCTGGCAGTACTGTAAGCTTTTATTGTAAGGTAGAAACTAGGCTGGTGTGGAAATATTTGAGGGGAAATCGGGTTTACAAGGTTTTAATCACTGGTTGTTTCTCAAGATTCTTCTAAACGGTTTACATTCAACCTTTTTTTCGTTCTATATTATGTTTAGATTTTTTAAAAAAAGTTATGTTTAACTTTTATTTTTATTTTAACCCGTTGAACGTGGCAGTACTCTCTGTATAGGGTATACTCGAGCGCTCGGATATTTAAATTCCATTTTTCATTACTTTTCAAACAATAAAGTTTTTTTAATTGAATTTAAGGACGTTTACAAAAGATATCTGCGGTAAAATGTAATTTTTAAAAATAGTGGTTAAAATAATGTAAAAATAGTTGACTCTGACAGGAAAATACAGTTAAAAAAATAAAATAAAAAAAAATAAAAAAAATAAAAGCGGGAGAACCAGCACATTCTTAGAGAAAATACTGCCCCGCCAGTGGCCGAGAGGTTCTGACCTCCAAACTGGTAGACGGTAGGTGCTGGGTTCGAACCCAATCGCGACTATCGGTCTAACCGTTCGGAGTTTTCCACGGTTTTCTTCAAACCTTGCGTAAATACGGGTTAGGTTCCCTTAGAAAGACCCCCCGCGCAGAGCCTGATTACTAACGGGGCACTCTCTCCCCAGTAAAATTATATAGAAATTTTTGCCTTGTTTAAACGCCCTTTTCAGTCAAAATTACTATCATGAGTAAAAAAAAAATTTCTATTTACTTTTTCTGGTGGGAGAGTGCCCCGTTGATAATCAGGCCCTGCCCCCGCGGAAGGCATCCCACCCCATAGGGGCTATATCCATAGCGTAGATAATTGGCTGACATAAATACAAAAAAAAACTTACAGAAAATACTTGAAATAATATAAAGGGATTGACGAAGGCGAATTTCTAATTACAAAATATTAATATTTGACATTTTTTTATCTGACAACTCGCAATCCTGTATTTATATGTAAAACTTTATTTAACTAATTATCTATCTCCATCTAGCGAAAGAGCTTGCTTTAGATTAAAAGTTTAAAGATATTTTTAATTTTTTCTATTTTTCTTAACCAATAATTATTACATTTCAAGAAATACAGTGGCTACATGGTTAACTATAGATTAGACTTAATTTTATTAGTTTATTTAAATATAACTTCTGATAAATGATCACTAAGAATATATTAGTTTAAACAAATTATCATCTTTATACAACTGATAAATTGCACTTGAACAAAGAAAGATAAGAAAATGTGCATTTTCTAGAAAAGCCTATTTCGTTAAATATATCAAGTTTCGTTATGCAAAATTTTCCATAGAATTAATTATCGGTTTTAACATAGTAAACATTTGTCAAAGGACTTTGTGTTTAAGCTTTTTCATCTTTGATATTCAGCAATTTACTAGCAGATTTTTAAAAAATGAAGCTTTAAATCTTGTGGCACATAAGATTTATCGCAAGATATTTTTCATAAAACATTCACTTTTGTTTGCATAATATAATGTAAAGAGCCCCGAAATGTGCTGTGATAATTTATAAAAGATTTACCCTTAAGATTAAAAATGGAATAACGTTTTAAATGTATTTCGAAAATTGTACTTATATTTACACTTTGGTTTGTTGAAAAAAATCTTTGAAAAAGTTTCTTGTATTCTTAATATTTTGACCTCTATGACGTACTTAACGTACATTATGCTACTTTGGCCATTTCCGAAAATGACGAACGTGAAGAACATTTTGATATATGGCTTATTAGTTTAATTACACATTCCGCATTCTCACCAAAATTTTAATGCTTATTTTTCTTTTACAAGATAATTAACACTAGAACCGCCGGGTATTTTACACAAGTTTTACAAAAAGTGTTTCTCACCAGAATTATAATTTAAAACTATTTAAGTTATTTAATTAATCTATTTTTGTGTTACATGCTTGAAACATATCTTATGAAGAAAAATCTGGTTCGAATCGATTATTATCAATCTGGCAGGGGTCATTTTGACCTCTAATGGCGGTTTTAGTGTTAATTATAAATAATGTAAAAGAAAATTACCAATTAAATTTTTGTAAACTGTTATGAAAATTTCTTAGAAACACCATAAAATATACAAAAATGCGTGAGGCCTTTCAAAAGAACTGTGTCTTTCTTCGTCAAACGTAAAAAAAGTCTGTCTTATATGAATGCAGTGGAAGGACAGTCGTGCCGCTTCATTCATACTTCCTGAACCCCTTTAACCCCTTGAAGGGCACCGGTATATGTTATATGCCACTTAATTTTAATTCCCAAATGCCACATTGACACCGAATTTTAAGAATCAACTTTTTTCATATGATATACTCGAAGAAAAGCTTTTACTTTGTTTCATATAAAATTGTTGATATGAAAATCAATCAATCATTTTAACATTTTAGTAGCAGAAGTGCTTTGCCTCTCAAGGGGTTAACTGGTTAATTCTTTTTCGTTCAATAAATTGAAAATAGCGGATTCACACACTATTATTTAATCCATTCGTGCCGACCACCTTTTGCTCAAATTTTATTCGGTTGGCACCACTATTTTTAAAAGGACTAAGTTTAGTTAATGAATTACGAAAATGTTTCAATTAAATAAAATAAAGATTGCTGTTCTTTTTTACCGGTGTCAAAAACAGTGCTACATGCACCTTTTGAAGCGTCCCTGAAAAGGGACGCTAGGTACTAATGGGTTAAATGAAATATTCGTAAAATTTAGTCTAAACATTTCCGCCTTTCAATAGTATGAAAATTTTCTTAAAAATAATAGTGGTGTCAAAAAGCTTTAAATGATGCAATAAGCAAATTCGTCTGGCCCCGAACAACGTTCGGGTAAACCAGTTAACCCTTTCCGGCACGGGCAAAATCTGCACTAAAATGAGAAGTTATCGACTGACACCGAAATTCACAAACGAATTTTTTAAATATTTTGAATACCTTATTTTAGGCTCTTATTGTAAAAGCAAAATTTTACTAAAATATTACTGGTGCCGTTTGCAAGTTTGGCATTAAAATTAGGTATCCCAGACCGGGCACAGTGTGCCGGAAAGGGTTAAGGAGTTGATGAAGCCCTTTTTTTATCCGAGAGAAAAGCACTAAAATAATCAATTTATAGATACAAAAAGAATTAATTACTTAACTCAGTATCATTTTCATCGTGATAATGAAAAGAAACATAACATACTGTTTCTCTGGTAACACATAATTGACATGCCAAACGTTAACACTTAGTAGAGTAAAATAAATCAATAAATAAAAATAAAATAAAATGAATACATAAAAATAATTAAATATCAAAAATCGTAGGTTAAAGAAGAATATATTTCACAACTTCGTCAATACACAAGGTATAAATCCGTAAAAATTTATTATACATCTTTTTAAAATTATCTACAACTTTAATATTGTCAGGTTTTTGATAAGACTAAATATTACAGCAAAAAAGAAATAAAAAAGAGAGGGTTGCTTAAAAAATAATTATCCTTAATCTGTTAAATTGTTGTTAAAATTAGTACTTACCTAAGAAAACTACTTGTGCCTGTAGGCCAAGCCAACAGAGATTTTCCTATAATTATGAAAGTTATAAATGATTTTGTACAACAGAGTACCTGGTGTAATATAAAGAAGGGCTAAACAATATTAAAATTTCATTTTATAAAGATTAACTAGAATAACCAGGAAATAAAAAGATGAAATAATTCCTTAATTAGATGAATTAATTAAAGATAAATTATTAAAAATAACGTATGGCGTAGCGTATTTTTGTCGGCCGATTATCTGCACTAGGGATATAGGCCCAGTGGGGGAGTGCCCTTCGTGGGGGTCTTTCTAAGGGAACCTAACCCGTATTTACGCAAGGCTCGAAGAAAACCACGAAAACTCCGAACGGTTAGGCCGACGGTCGCGATTGGGTTCGAACCTGCCGTCTACCAGGTGAGAGGTCCAAACCTCTCGGCCACTGGTGGGGCTATTAAAAATAACGATAAATGTTTAATAAATTAATTTATTAAAACTATTAAAATTCAATCTTCTGAAAGTCAAATTCCTGCGAAGAATGTTGGTCTGTCGTGAGAACCAGCTCCGTGCCAGTTTGGCCATCTAACAACATATTGCCATTTTTTATGATTGTAAAGGAATTATTCTAAAAATATTTCAATAAACAAACATGCCCTACAATAACTAAGAATAGTTTTTTTCTGAATACTACATATCGAAATCTAAGATGTAATCTAAAAACAAATTAAAAACGATCATTTATAAGAGAGGAAATTTACTTAGCAAAATTTTGAAAATTATCAAAGGTTCTTTAACCCTTTGCGGCGCTTGACAAATTTATTGCTTAAGTGTTGAAATTAATGACTGACACCGGAACTTTATCTCTAAATAAAAAAAAGCTATATTTCACGCATTCAATAAACCGTAATTTTTTAAAACAAAATTCCGGTGCCAATGTGGCGTTTCGAAATTAAAATTAAATTGTATATCTATGAAACCACCACGCCGCAAGCGGTTAACCCTTTGAGGGGCAAAGCATTTCTATTCTTAAAATACAATTTGACTGAATGATACCAGATTTAAAAACAAGCTTATTTCAAAATAGATAAAAAAATTTCTTCATGTGCTTGCTAAAATTAAAAATTTTATTTCAAAATTGCGTTGGGAATGTGGTATATTGCAATTAGAATTAAATGGGATATATTTTATCCAAAACACTTCAAGTGGTTAATTGGTGTTCCGATTGCAGTGGCGCTGATGTCGGAGGAGGAAAGCGAAGTAAAGTGATACGTACGAGGTTGGACTGCTGGACAGAAAGTGCAATCTAATGGAAGGTTTAACCCTTTCTGGCGCACTACTCTTTAAACCCAGCTAAAAAAAGTTTACACTTTGTTTGCAAAAAAGTTTAGATTGTACACAATTTGTGCACAAAAAGTGACTATTTTTGAATACTCCGAAAAGTATGTACTTTTTGTGAAAAATATTTTCATGTTTTATACATACAAAAAAGTGAACATTATAAGTTATCAAAAACAGTGCACTTCTTTTGCATAAAATAAATAAATATTCCATGTGTGCAAAAATTATGCAATTTTTTTTTTTTTTTTTTTTTTTTTTTTTTTTTTTTTTTTTTTTGAAAAAAAAATTAAAGATTCCAATTTTGCAAATATTATGTACTATTTTTTTATAGATGTAAAAATTAGATTTTTTCATTACAGGGATTATTATTTTCATGCCTGGTGTCTTTTCTAAATTTGTGAAAATTTTCAAAAGTAAACTAATGTTGTATTTAACTTGCATTTAATCGGAAGGAATAAATTGGATTATGTCTTAATAAGCCAAAATAAAATGAGTTAATTAAATTTCAAAATCGTGAGCTTGTGGTCCCTTTCTCAATAAAAGAAAATTCTCAGTTCGATTTTAATTTTAAGGTAAACAAATTAAATACATTTTAGTATGCTTATTTAATTTGAAGAAAAACAAATTTAACTATTTAAATTTCAAAATCCAGAAATACGGGTAATGAACCTCCGCCCCCCCTCGCTTCATTACCGGAAACTTCCTTGAGATTATCTTATATTTTAAGTTGCTTAAAAATAATAAATTCTACTATCTTTTAACACATTCGCTGCCGCTTACTTGAAGATGTGATGATAGCTAATGCCGCACTGTAGAAGTGGGTTTTTCCCAGAAGCCGATTTATTTTTTATAACAAATAATCAGAGAAAGATTTTCCCGTACCAGCGCGTGACTGGCTATTTGACACCACCTCACATCACGCGCTGGCGCGTGAGTGGCCCCTTAACGTTGGCGCCACATCACGCGCTGGCGCGTGATCGGCAGCGAATGTGTTAAAAATAAGGAAAATAGAAATTTTGATTAATTATAAATTTTTAAACTTAAGGGAGGGGTAATGTTTTTAGTAAAACCCTCTAACTTTAGGGAAATATTTAATTTCTCTTTTATTTTAAATTTCTCGAAAAGACATAACTTTACTATGTTTTTCAAAATCATTCAAAAATAAAATTCAATTGTATTTTAGACTAAATAATATTTAAATCAAACTTAAGGGAGAGGCAATGACTCTCATATGACTTCTTCCCATAAAAATCGTTTAATTTTAAATTACTTGAAATAAACATATTTTATTGGGCATTTCAAAACGAAAAAAAAATAAAAAAAGGTAATTAAATTTCAAAATCTTGTTAAGGGCAAAATGTGCCTACTCCTAGAAAGAATTAATTTTGCTGTGTTTTTCAAAATCGTAGAAAAACAAAACTTAGTTAAATTTCAAAATCGAGAGAGGGGCAAAAGCCGTTCTATGCCCTTCCCCCATTGCAAAATTTTTACTTTTTTTTTTAAGTTACTCGAAAATAATAAATTTGACTACGAATTTCAAAAAAAGTGAAAAATAAATTTTAATTAATCAAATTTTAAAAAGAAGGGGGGGCAATTGCTCTCACATGCTTTCATCCCCCTATCAGAAAATGTGTTACTTCCTTTTTTATTTTAAATTTCTCGAAAAGAATAAATTTTATGAAGTTTTTCAAAATAAAAAAAATTAAATAATTAAGTTTCAAAATCGAGGGAAGTGAAGTGGACCCCCCCCCCCCCACACACACACACATGCTCACAACACGCGCGCAAACACTCCACTTTTTCAACGAGCTTACAATTTGCCCTTTTCCTTTATCAGTTATAGCTCTAATTATTATGAAAATCACTTGCGCTTTCAAAAATCAGACGAATCCTTTTTAATAATTATTAATTTATTTATTTTTCTCTCATGTACCGCTGTAGCGATCTTTCCGACTCTAGGAATCAGAAGGATTAATACTTCTCAACACAGAGACTTGGAGCTGGTGTGTTTACATGTGACGTCACTCGACCGCGAAGCGAGAGAATCGAATGGATACTACCGCGTGTTCCGTCGTTTTTTATTTTTATTATTTCTAATTTAAATTATAGCGTTTATACCAAAGTTATTTTTTTACAAGTATCTCTGTGAAAATTTCAGATGACTTAGTCATTTGTAAGCACAGGCAAGCCCTGTGGAATCGATCGGGATCGAAAAAAAATTTCGCCTTTTGCTCCAAGTTTATGAATTTGCAGGGACTTGAAAATCTTTCCGAATTAGCTAGCTCTACAAATATAGCGTTATAGTTTTATGAGAGGAGGGGGAGCTCTGACGAATGATATCGTAAGGTATCTCTAGAGGGAGGAGGTGGTTTGGCTTTTGGAATTAATATCATTTTTTATTCTGAAATTTAACAGTACTAAACAAAATATAAAATTACAGAATCTTGCTTTGATTAAAAAATTGAAAATAGTTGGGGGTGAAATGAAAATTTTACATTACTCATTAATGCATGGTTATTGTTTGTAATAACAACCACACATTATTAATTTAATTGTTGATGTTAATTTATTTATTGATATTGATTTAATCACTGATATTAATTTAATTTGTTGATTATTTGACATTTACTAGATGCTTAGATTGCTTTTCAAAACTAATGGAAATTCTTATGAAAAATAAAAATTAATTCCCCCTTAAATTATAAGTGTTTTGTGAGGTGAAAAAAGACATGAGATGGGCATTGCAATTTTATTTTCTTTTTTGCGGATTCTTTTTCATTAAACCTTTATTTTGCTTCATGTCATGTTTAGTTTTTATTACTTACTATTTGAAAAATTTAGGTTGTTAATAAACATTTAAAAAATAAGACAATACACCACAGGTAAGTGACTGTTTGATTAATTAATGCTTCAATTGTAAAAATATTTTACCTACAGATTATTTTCCGCAGAAACGTGGATTTCTGCTTTTTCGACGATGAATTTCATTATCTCTGGGATTGATGGGAGTATGCATTAAAATTTGTTGTCATTTTTATATGGGGGAGGTAACAGATGAAATACAACAAAAATGCCAGTACAAACCTCACTGTGTTGGGTAAATTTCTTCAAAGGATTGCTGGAAAAGTGTAAATTTCTCCTAATGATCGGGGAAAAAAATTTAATTCGTCAAAAATTACTAATAAAAAGTATCAATCTTTTCTTGTTTGACAACAAAAATAAGATTTTTACAAAATGAATCGATAAAATGTGCGATTTTTATGGAGCTGGTCAACAAAATTATCTATTTTTACATAGCCGTTTAAGAAAATTCACAATTTTTCTGCACCAATCAACAAAATTCATGATTTTTACAAAGATAGTTGCCAAAATTCACAATTTTTTCTGCGTCTGATCAATAAAATTTCTGATTTTCATGAAACCGATTGACGAAAATCATGATTTTTACAAAGCAATCGACAGAATTCGTGATTTTTACAGAGCCAATCAATGGAATTTGCAATTGTTTTCACATGATTGGTAAAATTCACAATTTTTCTAAAGCTGATCACCAAAATTATCGATTTTTTCTTGTTTGACAACAAAAATAAAATTTTTACATAATGAATCGACAAAATGTGCGACTTTCATGAAGCTAATCAATGGAATTTATGATTTTTCAAGTCTGGTCAACAAAATTATTGATTTTTACATGACCGATCGAGAAAATTCACAATTTTTCTATGCCTGATCAAAAAAATTTATGATTTTTTCGAAACCGAACTACGGAAATTAAAATTTTTAGAAGCAATTTACAAAATTCATGACTTTTACAAAGCCAATCGAAGAAATTTGCAATCTTTCTTCACATGATTGGTAAAATACACAATTTTTCCACAGCTGATTGATGAAGTAAACAAAAATTATGATTTTTAAGAAATGGGTTGACAAAATATGCGATTTTTATGAAGCCGATCAATGTAGTTTACGATTTTTCGAGTCTGGTCGACGAAATTATCAATTTTTAAGTAAACGATTGAGAAAATTCACAATTTTTCTGTATTTGATCAATAAAATTTGATTTTTACGAAGCTGATTGACAAAAATCGCAATTGTTTTTCACATGATCGGTAAAATTCACAATTTTTCCACAGCTAATCAACAAAATTATCGATTTTTTCTTGTTTGATAACAAAAATAAGATTTTTACAAAATAAATTGACAAAATGTGTGATTTTTATGAAGCTGATCGATGGAATTTACGATTTTTTGAGTCTGGTCAACAAAATTATTGATTTTTACATAGCCGATTAAGAAAATTCCCAATTTTTCTGCACCAATCAACAAAATTCGTGGTTCTTACAAAGACAGTTGCCAAAATTCACAATTTTTTCTGCGTCTAATCAATAAAATTTCTGATTTTTATGAAACCGATTGACGAAAATCGCCACTTTTACAAAGCAATCGACATAATTTGTGATTTTTACAGAGCCTGTCGACAGAATTTGCAATTTTTTTTCCACATGATCAGTAAAATTCGCAATTTTTCCACAGCTGATCAACAAAATTATCGATTTTTTCTTGTTTGACAACAATTTTTACAAAATAAATTGACAAAATGTGCGATTTTTATGAAGCTGATCGATGGAATTTATGATTTTTTGAGTCTGGTCAGCAAAATTATTGATTTTTACAGAGCCGATTAAGAAAATTTGCAATTTTTCTGCACCAATCAACAAAATTCGTGATTTTTACAAAGACAGTTGCCAAAATTCACAATTTTTTCTGCATCTGATCAATAAAATTTCTGATTTTTATGAAACCGATTGACGAAAATCGACATTTTTACAAAGCAATCCACAGAATTTGTGATTTTTACAGAGCCAATCGGCAGAATTTGCAATTGTTTTTCACATGATCAGTAAAATTCACAATTTTTCCACAGCTGATTAACAAAATTATCAATTTTTTCTTGTTTGACAACAAAAATAAGATTTTTACAAAATGAATCGACAAAATCTGCGATTTTTATGAAGCTGATCGATGGAATTTACGATTTTTCAAGTCTGGTCAACAAAAGTATTGATTTTTACGAAGCCGATTAAGAAAATTTGCAATTTTACTGCATAAATCAACAAAATTCATGATTTTTACAAAGACAGTTGCCAAAATTCACAATTTTTCTTCATCTGATCAATAAAATTTCTGATTTTTATGAAACCGATTGTCGAAAATCATGATTTTTACAAAGCAATCGACAGAATTCGTGATTTTTACAGAGCCAATCGGCAGAATTTGCAATTGTTTATCACATGATCAGTAAAATTCACAATTTTTCCACAGCTGATCAACAAAATTATCGATTTTTTCTTGTTTGACAACAAAAATAAGATTTTTACAAAATGAATCGACAAAATGTGCGATCTTTCGAGTTTGGTCGACAAAACGGTTTCGAACAAAAATATCGCTTTTATAAAGCCAATTCAGAAAATTCACAGTTTTTCTGCACTTATCAACAAAATTTGTGATTTTTACAAAGACAGTTGCCAAAATTTAAAATTTTTCTGCATCTAATCAATAAAATTTATGATTTTTATGAAACCGATTGACGAAAATCGCAAGTTTTACAAAGCTCACAATTTTACACAAATTTTACAAAGCTCACAATCGCAAGTTTTACACATTTCACAATTTTTCCACAGCTGATCAACAAAATTATCGATTTTTTCTTGTTTGACAACAAAAATAAGATTTTTACAAAATGAATCGACAAAATGTGCGATCTTTCGAGTTTGGTCGACAAAACGGTTTCGAACAAAAATATCGCTTTTATAAAGCCAATTCAGAAAATTCACAGTTTTTCTGCACTTATCAACAAAATTCGTGATTTTTACAAAGACAGTTGCCAAATTAAAAAATTTTCTGCATCTAATCAATAAAATTTATGATTTTTATGAAACCGATTGACGGAAATCTCGATTTTTACAAAGCAATCTACAAAATTCGTGATTTTTAAAAAGCCAATGAACGAAATTTGCATTTTTTTTTCACGTGATCAGTAAAATTCGCAATTTTTCCACAGCTGATCCACAAAATTATCGATTTTTTTCTTGTTTGACAACAAAAATAAGATTTTTACAAAATGAATCGACAAAATGTGCGATCTTTCGAGTTTAGTCGACAAAACGGTTTCGAACAAAAATATCGCTTTTATAAAGCCAATTGAGAAAATTCGCAATTTTTCTGCACTTATCAACAAAATTTGTGATTTTTACAAAGACAGTTGCCAAAATTTAAAATTTTTCTGCATCTAATCAATAAAATTTATGATTTTTATGAAACCGATTGACGAAAATCGCAAGTTTTACAAAGCTATTGACATAATTCGTGACTTTTACAAAGCCAATCGATGAAATTTGCAATTTTTTTTCACACGATAGGTAAAATTCGCAACTTTTCCACAGCCGATCAACAAAATGATTGATTTTTTTTCTTGTTTAACAACAAAAATTAGATTTTTACGAATTGGATCGACAAAATACGTGATTTTTACGAAGCCAATCGATGAAATTTGATTTTTCGAGTCTGGTCGACAAAATTATCGATTTTTACAAAGGCAATCAAGAAAATTCGCAATTTTTACAAAGGCAATCAAGAAAATTCTCAAATTTTTTATACCTCTAAACCAATGCAACTGTGCAAAAAACCTATAAATTTTTCAAACGATCCTGGAAAAAAACTATTTTCTCCAAAAAAAGTGGGAGGTAACTCTTTCCATCATAGGATTTTGGAAAAAGCGCGACTTCGGTCAAAGGATTATGTAAAAAGTTGCGGCTTTTGTTAAAGGATTACGAAAATATTCTAATTTTCTAAGATAATCGTGAAAAATACTCTATTTTTTGTCGAAGATCGTGGTAAATACTCTACTTTTTGTGGAAAGATCCTGGAAAATACTCTAATTTTCTTGAAAGATCGAAGAAGTGTTCTATTTTTGTCAAAAAATTGAGGAAAATATGTAGAGTTTGTCGAAAGATCAAGAGAAATATGTGCGAATTTTGCCGAAAAATTGCAGAAAATATGTGAATTTTTCCAAAAGATCGCAGAAAATATCCAAATTTTTCCTCAAGATCACGAACAATACCCGAATTTTTCCGAAAGATCACAGAAAATATGTAAATTTTGCCGAAAAATATGAGTAATTTGTTGTAAGATTGAGGTAAATAGAAGTATTTTGTAGAAAGGAGCAGAAAATCTCTAATTTTGACGAAAGATCGGAGGAAAATCGCGAATTTTATCGAAAGATCGAAGAAAAATCACAATTTTGTTGAAAGATCACAGAAAATGAGAATTTTCTAGAAGGATCATAGAAAATACGAGAGTTTTTTCAAAAGATCACAGAAAAAAGTGTATTTTGACAAAAGGTAGCAGAAAATATGAAAATTTTGACGAAAGATCATGGAAAATATACGAGTTTTGATGAAGGATTGCAGTAAATATGCAAATTTTCTCAAAAGATTGTGGAAAATATCTGAATTTTGTCAAAAAAGGGTGAGAAAAACTACGAATATCTCTAAAGGATCATTGATAAATGCAAATGTCATTGAAAAAACAGTGGAAAAAAGTGCGATTTTTGTAAGAAGTTCGCAAAAAAGGCTAATTTTGTTAAAAAATTACAGAAAAGTTCTAATTTTGTCAAATGTCCTTGAAAGTTCAGCTTTTTTTTTCCTGAGGCTGTACAAAGTCTGATTTTTGTCAAAAGTAGCAAATTTTGGCAAAAGATTGCACAAAAATGCCAAATTTTGGCTAAAGATCGGGGGGGGAGGGGGGGGACTTCACCATAGGGTCGTGGGTAAAAATGAAAGCTACGTGTGTGTGTAGATGTTCACTCAGACCCAGTTAGTAGAAGGGCAATTCAGAATATTTTCAGTCTTGACAAAATTTCAAACTTGCACCCATGGTTCTTATCTTAAAAGTATGGGACCAAAGCATTTTCGATTAACCGGGGTTCCATAGGATTTTTTTAATAACTGAGAAGCTTATGGTGAAAAGCTTGATAGTTAGTACAGTGCTGTAATAAAAATGTTGTAACGTGTTACAGATTATGTCGTAGATGTGGAACAGGATTACACACAGTGAAGCTACTGAGATAAAAAATGTGTCACTTTGAGATATTGAAGTACAAGAAGATGCAACAACAAATGTGTTGTTATTTAAAAGATGGTGTGATAAATCAGCATTGATACCATGCAAAGTTGAAAATCAAAAGAAAATCGCAACATATTATGTAAAATAATGAAGTATTTTACATATATATATAATAAAGAGCTCAAAATTATGCAGTGGACCAAATAAGTAAGTTAACTCTGTTTTTTAATAAAAAACATGTTTTTGTTTTTTTTAACACTATTTCTACTAGTGTCCAAAAGCACCTTTCAAAGTTCTGATTTTTGCTTCTAATTTTTAAAGCTAATTAAAACAAATTTCAATGTATTAAAAATGATTTGGAATTGTTTTGGTGTAAAACTTATAAATAAAACAGTAATCATAAAACAAAATATGTTGAAAGATGTCAATTGACATCGGTAAAAATAGTGTTGACAGTAAAATTTTTTACATTTAAAAAGGACTTGGAATTTTAAGATCTTTTGGTTAAGTCAATTTTTGGATCACCGGAGTACTACTGTAAATATATGCATATGGATCATTCTTAAAAAAAGGTCCCTTTGGGGATTTTTTTTTTCATTAAAAGAAAAGTTTAATATTTGAGAGGATTGTATGCATCTCCAAGAACAGAAATTGAATATCAGCAACATGCATTAAAAATAATATTTATTACACTTCAGTGCTGTATTCAGTATTTACCGTTGTTTTTCATTTTTGCACAGGGTTTTCATTCCTTTAACAGTATAAGCAAAATTCAGAAATAGGAGTACTAAAAAATAAGCACTTTTATGCACCCTGTGTATGAACTAGCTCAAGTTCTCATTAAGTCACTGAATGTAGATTAAATATTTTGATAAGTTTCTATGAATATACATGTAATAGGTAAAATAAATGAAATAATTGTATGTTTACATTCAACGGTTTTTATTATGGCCTATGAGCAAATATGATATTACTATCTGGTAGCAATAAATAATTTTAAAAAGTTTCCAGTGAGTACTTGTTATGAAAGTGTTATACTAAGTGTTAAACACACAGTTTAACACTTAGATTTTTAAATATTTTTTTACCACAAAAGAGGTGTGTGTGTGGTAGGAGGGGGGCTTATATGTGAGTGTGGAAAATAAAAATTGCTTGAAAGCAGTGTTCTCGCTGACATTTGACCAACATTAGTAATTTGGCGAATTAAAAATAAAATACATTCGCCAAATGAAAAAAGTATTAGCAAAATGGATTCGCCGTGTAGTTCAAACTGTGACAGCGATTGTTATTAATCTAATTTCAACTACGCACTACAAATATAAAAAATATGTATATATTAAATATATATATATATATATATATACAGTAGACTTCCTGAAATCCACAAACCAGAAATCTGCAACTCTCTAAAATTCGCACATATTTTATGGATGTAAACAATGAAAATTTCAGTTTAGATATTGGGACAAAATTTGATTTTTTCTTAATTTTGTATCAATTTCATATATTTTTTAATTTATAATTTTCTTAATACTCTATTTTCATGTTTTTTTCATAAAGAAATTTTTTATTTTTTTGAAAAAATTTAAGATATTGCTGATATTACTGGTAATTACAATGTTCTTACCAAATATATTATGCATTATCAAGATATTTTGGTTATTAAGCTTGGCTAAACTTGAAAAAAAAAAATCCTTATTTTATGATTTTTATGTGAATTAGTAATGTACTTTTATGAGGCAAGTTTTCTTGAATAATTTTGGAAGAATATTAATCTTTATAATGAATATTTAATCATACACTATTGATTATTAACTTGACCTTTGCTATTAGAACTTTAATCATTTAAAAAATTATCTAAACTTTTATTATTTTTAGTTCATTACTATATTAATATTTTATTATATTGTAAGCATTCATTATAGTTGCGAATGCACTATTAATTACATTCAAATTACTGTTTAAAAAATGTAAACAAAGCAATGACCAGAAATCTGCAAAATTCTAAAATTCGCACAACCCCTGGTCCCAAGCTCTGCGGATTTGAGGGAGTCTACTGTATATGCATACGTATGAAAAACAAAAAAAGAAAAAGCAAAAATTGAGCACTAGCAATTTGACGAACCTAATCGCTTGTTTACTCGCCAAATTAAGAATTTAATCGCAATTCGACACATTGGCGAGCAACAGCGAGAACACTGCTTCAAAGTATTAAGGGATTACAATCAGGATTTTACAGTAATAATAGAGTTGGGGGGGGGGGGACTAACATGATTTCAATAAAACCAACTTTTATTAAAAAAAAAAAAAAAAAAAAAAAAAAAAAAAAAAAAAAAAAGGAAAATGACCAGATAAAATTGTTAAACTAGGATTATGCCTAATCTTGATTTAGTTTTTGTTGATAAAATTAGTAGTTAGTATCTTCGAAATCTAGATCTACCTGCAGCTGTTAGATGATTCTGGCGGGGATTTTTTGGAATTATCCTGATGAGCTTACAACTAGTTATGTGACAACTTTTAAAATCTAATGTTAAACAAATAGAATCATCCTTTACAAATTTTTTACTTGCATTTTTTTTTTTTTTTTTTTTTTGCTATGTTTTGCATTTTAACAAGCACACACAGAATTATCATTCGATAACTAAAGAAAAATCAATTGTCACGTCATTTTCAAAATTTTCTGCCAAACGATTTTTTTTCCCCTGTAGATTTGAAATAATTTTTTGACTGAGCATTTTTTATGATATTTCAATTTTCATTGCAGGTTTATTTACTTAATGTATGCTTTTGCTCACAATCTAAAATTTATATGCATTTTTATAGATATAAGTTTAATCTCCGCAGATTTTAATTAATTAGCAGAAAAAAAACCTGTGTATATTTTTTCTCTGCACCTCTGATTATGTATAAAAAGTGTACAGTGTAAGACTATTTGGTGTGTAAAAGGAAAAGTGCACAAAATCAGTGTATTTGGCATTTCCGATTATTCACATAATGTATACAATTTAGGGCTATTCAGTATGCAAAGAAGTGTACAAAAAAATGCGCACAAAATCTGAGCGTATTTGGCACCTCTGTGCATAAAAAGTGTACAATTTAGGTATACAAAAAAAATATAAAAAAATAAGTGCACAAAAAGTGAGCGTACTTGGCGCCTCTGATTGTGCATAAAAAGTGAAAAATTTAGGTATACAAAAAAAGTATAAAAAAATAAGTGCACAAAAAGTGAGCGTATTTGGCACCTCTGATTGTGTACAAAAAGTGAACAATTTACGTATACACTTTTTGTCAACAATTCGGTTTGTACTTTTAGTGTATAAGCAGAGGTGCCAAATACGCTCACTTTTTATGCACTTTTTTTTTACACTTTTTTTACAAACTTTTTCTAGCAGGGAAGTTGGAATTTAAAGAAGAAAAAAAGTAGGCAATTTATTTAGGCCTAGAGGAGTACACAGGTATTGTTTTGTAAAGATTGCACGAACCATTTTAATTATACATTGTTGCCGAAGTGGTAACCTCCCATAAGTAAAGCATTGATAAGCGCAGTGAGAAGAGCATTGCTGTGAAGCGCGTATTACAGTAAAACATTTTATCTATTATTTAAAAACAGTAGAGTTTGATCTCTCTGGTGCTGCCCTCTAGAACTCATAAGAAAGATTTAAAGTAGCCATTAGAATAGTTTTTGAAATATTCACGGAGTTTTTGTGTCTCTAAACAGGGGGAACTTTAGGTGTTGCCGACCCGGCAACACTGCGCGTTAAGGAGTTAAATAACATCACGACTGGGCCAACATGCCCCTATGGCCAACTAGACAAGTCTACTCCACTGCGTTTTTTTTAAAGTAAATTTTTCCATGTTTTCACCTTGATTAATGTTGTACTTTAAATATGAACAAATTTTACATTTCAAAAAAGTGGTATCAGAAATATGAGTAGTGGTATAGAAAAGAAGCTTAATGGTAACACCAGTTATCAATTGAAACTCTCAAGGTATCATAAGAAACAATGTCACATTGTTTTTGAATGTACATTTAATAACTTGTAACACGTTTTTTAATTCTACATTAGAAAACAGGCTAATTTTAAATTGTGATTTATTTTATTAATTTTTTTATACATTTAAACCTATTCTTTCGATAATTTCTAAAAGTCTTCAAATATTTTCAGTTTGCATCATCCGTGGATTAATTGGGAATTAGCATTTCTTAAAAACTGCGCAAGGAAAATATTTAATATATAAATTTTCCTAAGAGTTTTATATTTTTAGAATATAATTTTTATCCGTAGACTCTTTATGGTTGGTTTAGATTAAAAAATTCACTGTTTCCTAAATCCAAAGATTAACGCTAAAGAAAACAGATAAAGGAATTGACATTTTCAGAAAATTCAAAAATATTTTAGTTTATTCAAAGATTTTACCTAAGAATTAATAATTGGTTTTTATACCATAAAAATTTAAAAGAAGCGTTTATTCTGAAATTAAGTTACATTGGATTTGATTCTTTAATTTTTAATAGAATCATAAAAATGCATATTAGAGTCTACTGTCGACTTGCTCAAGCCGTTGTCTGATCGTTAGCATCAACAAAGCATATTAAATAAATTATTTTTTTTATATAAGTTGTTTATATATATATATTTCATGATTCCATAGAGCAATTGGTCAGGAAACGTTGTGGTATATTATTATGATATTTAAAATAATTACGTGACGCCTTTTTTAATTACAAACTGTATATACTGCAATTTGTTAAAATAAATTAAAACAAAAATCCAAATTTTATCATTTAATATTTGACATATTTCTTTTTTCGTTGCATTTAATGATAAATTTAAACCTACACGTTATAGGCAAGTGTAGGTTCGTATTTGCTTCGTAATTTCAATTTTTACTTTTGCGCAAAAATATTTAAAAAAAAAAAACATACATAGTTTCAAAAACAGTTATCGTTTATAAAGTGTCAAAATATAAAACCCCTTTTTTATTATTTTATTTTATACAGAAATACTTTTACTGTCATATGGTTATATTTATTACATTTTTGGATATATATTTGCACTAGCTGTTACACGTGACTGCGTGCACTTAGCATTAAATAAAGAGAATTTGAAAAGACATATAATTAACACACATTTTAACACATTTTACAGGAAACAATATAGTGGTTTTTACTTACACGGGATTTGAAAAATGATATGCTGTGCCAGATAATATGAACAATCGCTAAAATGAAACTACAACCATTTATGCTGCACAACTCCTGTACTTACCATTCTCTCCACTTATACTGTACTTATACTGTACTGTAACGCACATCGTGTTCTACAGAAATCATGTTGTAGTACATTTAAGAATTTCATATCAAAGAAAGAAAAATAATGCTTTAAACCTATATATTAAGAAAATACCCAGCACTTTCAAGATACGCAATTTTGCCGGCCCATTCTTTTGAACAACTATTTATGATCTATATATGTGTAAATATTCTAAATAGAAAGCTAAAATTTAGTTTAGTCAGAAAAAATATAACAAAGATTAAAATTCACCTTTAGCAATTTCTAATAATAGACAGAAACGTACTTTAATTATTTTGTACAACCCTGTATATTATTTGCAGATTTTTATACGGGCCACAAAATTAGCTTAAAATATTCAAGCAAAAACCCTATTAAAATTATGAAATCCACATTTCTGGGAATTCCTATTTCACAAATGACCATGTATCCAATTTTTTGTATAGTCTGCTATATGATTTTATTTAAATTTTACATATATCTCTAATTATAATAAGTAAATGTAAACTTAAAAATGCATAATTCAAATTAAAAGCATCTTAAACAATTCACGCTCATTCTCAGTACTGTTTACGAATTCTCTTGCATAGCTGCCAACATCTTCCAATTTTTCGGCCCGGAAAAATTTTATAGAAAATTTTACTATTTCAAATCGCCGTAATGTGCCGATTAAATCGATCAAAATTTTCTTTTAAATTTTTCCTGGCCGAAAAATCAGAAGAGTTGGCAGCTATGCTCTTGGGCCCTATCAAAATCAAAGCACTCCATTGATAAATTGTTTAAGTAAATGATTGACATAAGATTTAACAAACAAATTTGCTTCGAAATAAGAAAAAAAATCATACACACCGGTCGAAGCATGAGGAAAAAACTTTATTGGTCTGTATCTTTTGTCAGTATTTTTTGTGATATTTTTTTTATTACATAGCTCATAAAAATACCTCTTTTTCCTAAATATTTTCCTAAATATACTGGAAGAACAATAAAAATTGTCGTATAGGTATATTATTTCTTATACAAAATACTTCGACAAGTATAAAAAAAGGATAAAAGGAAATTTTCTCTTTTAAAAAATAATGCTATATAAGACATTTTTGACTACGTTATTCCTAATCAGTAGCCATCCTGATATATAACAAACATTAAACTTTATACCCAAAAATTTGTTGTTGTTA
Organism: Maratus speculifer; assembly: GCA_964019185.1. Lineage (NCBI taxonomy): Eukaryota > Metazoa > Arthropoda > Arachnida > Araneae > Salticidae > Maratus > Maratus speculifer. The sequence goes on from OZ025300.1 coordinate 238,346,989, forward strand.
TGGTAAATGGGAATAAAAAATAAGTAATTTTATAAATGTTTCACTGCCAATAAAAGGATCAATATAAAAAAAGCTGAAAATAATTATAATGCACAGTTACGAGTATCATAGCTGCCAACATTTTAGAAAATTTATGGAAATTTTACTATTTCAAATCGTCGTAATGTGCCGATTGAATTGATCAAAATTTTCTATTAAATTTTTCCTGGCCGAAAAATCAGAAGAGTTGGCAGCTATGGAGTATATATTAAAGTTAACCTCTTGGGGAAGAGCGACAAGTACACATGCGGCAAAAAGGCTTAAAAATTTTAACTTATTGCCACCGGTAAAACTTTAGTGTAAAATTTGCCTTATTTAATCAGAGCTCATTCCTGATTTAATAAATCACAAGTTTCTGAATTTAAAAACCGGTGGCAAAATATTAAACATTTCGTAAAAGGCTTCTGACGCAAATAAGTTAAAAAATTACCTTTTTTTAGATAATTTAAATCACGATTCCCTATAATTAAGAATTGTTTTCGGAATATAATTTCAACTTTCATATTATTTAAACAAAATAGTATTTTAAAAACTCATAAATGCATACTTTGTTCACTTTCTTTTGTTATTTGAGAAGAAACGTTTTGTTATAAATTGAAAAAAGAAAATTGATTATCAAAAACTATAACTTCTTCATAAGTTGAAAATATATAAAACAAACTAAGGAAAAGTAATGTAAGCTGAATTTCGAATTTAATCTCTTTGCATTCTCAATAAACATAAAATAGGTCCGTGTGAAAAATATATAGATTAGATGTAAAGCACTCACAGTAACTTTTTTTTTCATTCATTTGCATTTTACAAAGCAAAATAATATCAATGAAATCTTTGGCTCTTTTCCAAATTTAAAGAAATAAGATTGCACATGCAGACAACTTTCAAATATAAAACTACATTCATTATAAATACATAGGAGTGGATTTTCAAACTTGTTTCGTTCTTATTTAGCACTTTTTTAGGAGTTTCCTTTTTAATCCGTTTGTTATGACACATTGACTATTTAATGAGTTTTGTTAGCGACAGCTTATTTAATTTATTATTTTTGTATAATAAAATATTTTAAAACACAGTATAGTCAGGTCATTGTTCCTAAATGCGACGTGATTCCCTATAGTTTTGTCGTATTTAGGACATATTTGATACTTTTAAAAACAAATATATATTATATAAAGGAGACATTTATTGCATATTAGGCCTTTAACTCAAAATTAACTTGTTTGATATCAATTTAATTCTTATTTTTACTTCAAGCTAATGGTATACCACTGATGTCATTTTCGTCGCATTTACCGTAGCTAAATTCTAAATGAGTATTTCACTGTCAAAAATAGAACAATGTGTTTTATATATGTTATTCGCCTTAAAATATTCATTTAATTACTATGCATATTTTAGTTACTCTATAAAGAATTGAAATATTGAAAGTTAAATGCTTATTATTGAAGAATTGAATAAACTAATAATTTAAAATAAAAACTTAAAGTAATCTTGAATGCATTATACTTATACATCAATAATGCATACGTAAAAATGTATATACCATTCACTCTTTGAACATAGATAAACCAAGAAGTAAATAATGAACAAGTTTTACCAAATCTTTGCCTTTTCAGTTTGCTTTTGTTTTTAATTTCTGGATCGTATGAATCTATATAAGACTAAAAGTTTAGATTGTTGCAGCTCTACTTCGAGGTCGTTTTAGTAACTGACTTCAATTTTTTAGCGAATTTTGTTTTTAAAATGCTGGTTTTGATTTTTTAAGTCATTTTTTACACTGTTTTTGATATTTCTTATTTTTTCCCCCATAAATTCTGCAATTTTTAAGCTTGCAATAAAGATTGACACAACATCTTTTCGGCTTTTTGCAAGGATTTTTACTTTGAGAAACTGTTGTTAACAAACAGCATCGAAACTCACGAAATGGAATGGCTTCTGCAAAGTACAAAAATGCAAGAACGGCACATAAGAATAACGGATATTTGCTTTTCCATAAATTCACTTCAAAAAAAAAAAAAAAAAAAAAAAAAACTGGTTACGACAATACATATAGTTTGGTACAATATTGTGTACTAAATACACAGACCACTTCGCAGGATGTTCCATTCTAGTGAACATTTTCAGTTCTTTTGAGACAACACGATTATCTTAAATATTTAATATAATTTATTAAAAGTAATTAAAATTAAACTTCTTTCAATTCTCATGTTTTTTGACACGGATTTTTAAAACTTTTCACAATCGGAAACCTGTCTTTTCTTCCAAGTCATAAAGTTCACTTAGAAGCACAAAATCTATTCAATCCTTTCCGGCTCAGACTAAATCTCTTTGAAATAATTATGTTGCACTGGAATTTAGAAACGAATTTATTAGGAATTTCAATCAGGATTGTATTAGGTATGTTATAAATGGGAAATGTTACTTAAATATTATTGGTGTCAGTAAGATTAAAATTAAATGTATTTTAATAATTCATTTTAAATGTAAATTAATTTTAAATTTAATATATATAATGTATATAAATTAAAATATATAAATATATTTTATATAAATAGATTTAATGCCTTTTAATTCATATATATAAATTAAAAGGCATTTTGTAATCATGTTGGGTCAATAGTTTGGAATACTGAAACACAAAGAGTTAATAAATTTTGATCCATTAAAGACGAACCGCTTTTACAGTTTTTTTTTTATTTTTCGATACCAGTTTTTTCCACATTGTAATTTTGAGTTATTTAATCTGGCAAAATATGAAAAATTAGATAATGCGAAAAATTCTAAACTAAAGTACCGGTACAGAAATTTAAAAGTTTTGATCACTTTACATGATACGGTTACTTGCCAACCATCTTTAATGAGTTAATGACAATACATCTTGCTACTAGGTGCTGCTACTTTAATTATATTTATAAATTTAAATATATGATTTAAAATATCTTATTTCCAATTAACTACGAGGGTAATTCGGAAAGTAACTTCTGTTTATGAATTTTAAAAAAACTAATGAAAGGAAACATATTTTATTACTTACGTATGAAAGACACGTTCTTCAGCTACTTCTCAACATAATTGCCGTATTAATTAAGCAATTATCATAACGGTAAATCAGCTTTGAAATTCCATCGTCACAGACTTCTTCCGCCGGCCTATTCAACTGAAATTATTTTTAAATTCAACTCGCACCACTCTTTCAATCCAAAGAATTTTGACATATTCTTTTATTCATATTGACAAATTCCGAATTGCTCTCGTAATATTTTACTTGACCCACTATTTTTTAAACATTTTTTGGTAGTACCTTTGCCAGCAAATTATACAGAAAATTTTATTATATGTTAAAATTCTTTGGATTGAAAGAGTGGTGCGAGTTGAATTTAAAAATAATCGCAGTTGAATAGGCCGGGGGCCGAAGTCTGTGACGAGAGAATTTCAAAGCTGATTTACCGTTATGATAATTGTTTTAATTAATACGGTAATTATGTTGAGATGTAGCTGAAAAACGTGTCTTTCATACGTAAGTAATAAAACTTGTTTCCTTTCATTAGTTTTTATTAATTCATAAACAGAGGTTACTTTCCGAATTACCCTCGTATTTAAACGAATCGACCTTTAGCATTTATGACATTCATATATAGACATTTAACTTTTAAAAATATTACACATTTGTTTACTAATAACAAAAAGGCATAGTATATGATAAAAATACCATTATTAAGTGTTATAGGTCAGTGATGTCTGCATCTAAAGTTACACACTTGAGGTTTTTTGTATTTTCAGATACAAATGTATTTTCTAAAAATTTATCATTTTATTGTTAAAATTATTTTAATTATACCAAACAAAGATATTTTTCATTTTTGTTTATTTTAAATTTAAAGCCATTGTCAAAAGTTGTTAATAAAATTGAGCCATATTGAACACTTATTTTAAAAAATGCTTTTGATAGACATTACAATTTTTATTTCGGGAAATATTTGCAAAATATACTTTTACAAAAAGAGACTAAATTACCTCTCTTCATTTATTTAGAAACAAAAACAATTTCTTGATAAAATCCTCCTTGAAAATCAATTTGGTGAACAGAATCTACAATAGGTTTCTTTTATTTAAATCCAAACAAAAGCAGTGCATGGAACTTATTAAAATTTAATTTGGCCCGTTTCCAAGACTAAATTCAATTGTAGCGGTATTTTATGTTTTAATTATTTATTAATTTGACTGCAAGTTTTGCAGTTTTGTAGAGACTTGTTTATCTTAACACTGAAATATAATTTATTAAAAGTATAATTGAAAAAATTCATGTTTTTATTGTTATGTTTTATTAGACGGATTTGTATAACATTTCATAGCCGGAAACCTTCCTTTTGTTCCAAGTTATAAAATAAGAGGAGAAAAAGTATAAAAAAAAAGCTCAAAGGGTTAATAGCATTAGGAAATAGGCATAGATTTATAGTAAAAAAAAATTAATACCATAACACTATTTTAACCCTTAAATGCATAGGATAGAACGCGTTCCAAAAAATGCGCAATTCAAAGAATCAGAATTCATGCCAGAAAAATCTAAATAGTAAATTTTTCGTTATTTAATTACGAATGGTCTGTCATTAAGTAAAGTGAAAATTGCTCTTTTAAATTTCTGGTGAGAATACGGAATATGTGAATAAAACCCCCCAATAAATCGGGAACACTTATGGTATCAAAAATGATACAATATGCATTTAAGGGTTAAAATCCCTAACTCTTTCAAAATATTGCCATTACAAATGATGCCAAACTTAAAAATCTGAATAAAATGAGTACTTATACTTAATACTTTTATTGTATATTATAATCTTAATTTCAATTCAAAGTTTTAGCTCCATGGTCAGAGCACTGAACTCAGAATTAAGAAGAGAAAAACTGGAAAAAGTTTTAATCCCTCCAGATCCAGATGTCAAAACTGAATATGATATGTTTTCCCTCTGTACTAAATGAGCGTAAGGAAATATGTACACATCTATAGTCAAAAAACATGTTTTTTTTAACAATGTTTTAAAAGCATTGCCAGTACAAATGTTATAGAGTTTAAAATTTTCAATCAAATGGGCACACACATTAAGATTTTTCTTCAAAAATAATCAATTCTATTTCAAAATTTTCATTTAATAAGAGCTTGTAACTAGGAGAGACCAGATTACCGTAACAATATCAAAAAATTGCCAATATAAGTGTCGTAGAGCTTAATATTTAAAAAAAAAGAATATCGACATTAATGTTTTTGTTCAAGATTAATTTCGCAATGTGAGATATTGCTAAGAAATTTAAAAAAAAAAAAAAAAAAAAACATGATTCTTGACTACATATATCCCTTTAAGACCCAACCCGCACGATCGTGCAGGTTGCACATTCTTTTAAATTGTTGCTTTTGAGTTGTATGTTATAAAAACGCAAATCAAATGAAAATTCTCGTTTGCACAAAGAGCGAAATATCATTTTGTATAAACAGATAGTAATTGTAGTACTTGCTTTATTTTTAGCCGGCATGACAAGCTTTGTTTACAATCTCATCAGGTCTTAAAGGGTCTTAATCTCATCAGGTCTTATATATTGTACATATTGCCTAATGCTCACCTAGTACGAGGAGGACAGCATCGAATTTTGGAGATAAATTGAGGAAATTAAAATAATTTCTATTTTTCTCTTAATTGATTCGTAGTTCAATCTTTTGTCCTCGGAGCTAAAATTTTGAAGTAGAATGGTGACCTTAACATTCAACAAATGCACTAAGTGTGAGTAATTATTTTGTTCAGAATTTTAAGCTCTAGAACATGTATAATGACAATTTTTTTTTATACAATTAGTGTTTTTCAGATATTATTATGATATTTAAAAAAAAAAAAAAACTGTTTTTCGATTAAAAATCTGTACATATTATCTAGGGCTGACCTACTACGAGGGGGAAAACCTAATATATTCATTCCAGACTTTAACTGAATGGACTTAAACAATTTCCAGATATTTACTAATTAATTCCGAATTTAGTCAATTTTCTCTCCCCTACCACTGGGTTATATAATAAATGTGCACCAACAGAAAGAGAAAGTATTATCTCTCTTCATTAATTTAGAAAACAATAACCATTTACATGATAAAATTCTCTATAGTAATGAAATTGGGGAAAAGAATCCACCGTACGTTTCTTTTATTGAAATTCAAACGATAACAGTGCATGAAACTTAGTGAAATTGTATTTGGCGCACTTCCAAAACTAAACTAAACTGTAGCGGTCACATCTTTTAATTATATTCATTTGTAAGTTTTTTAGTTTTGTTGAGACAACACGTTTATCTTAAAAGTTAAATAGAATTTAATAAATGTTATTGAAAATGAATTTCATTGCGACTGTCATGTTTTATGAGACCGATTTTTATGCCATTTCATAGCCGTAACGCCGGCTCCGTTTCACTTTTATTCCAATTCAGAAAATATAGTTAAATTAAAAAATATAGTTATAATTAAAACATAAAATATTAAAATATAAATAATTAAAATATAATTTAAAATATAAATAATTAATAATTAAAATATAAATATAGTTATAATTAAAAAAAAATCTTTTAATAAATTTAATGATAATAGATCTTGCTATTAGGGGCTGCTACTTTAATTATATTAACACTAGAACCGCCATTAAGGGTCAAAATGACCCCTGCAAGAATGATAGTAGTCGATTCGAACCAGAATTGTTTTCATAAGATATGTTAAATATATGCAGCACAAAAATAGACAAATTAAAAAAGTTAAATAATTTAAAATTAAAATTCTGGAGTCACTTTTTCTAAAACTTCAGTGAAATACCCGGCTGTTTTAGTGTTAAAGAATTAACATTTGCGACTTAAAGTAAGTTTTAGAAATTGTAGTTAAATCCAGAAGTAAAAATCCTTTTTTTTCGGTCTCAGTTCAGTATGAACGATTGGAGTTCAAATTAATATTCGTATCAATAATAATTTATTCATCGTATAACTTGAAATAATCAGTTTCGAATAAAAAGTTTAAGAAAAGATAATTATTAAGGAATTTTTAAAGAAAAAATGCAGCGAGGGTCAAATTAAGAATGTATAAATATTTCAAAATATAAAATTATACATTTTCAGAATTTTTAAAAAAGAAAGAAAGATACCGAATTCATAATTCCTTTCCTTACATTCTTTTTATAAAATTTATTCATACAAAAATAGAATTCAATTTGAAAAATAAAACATTTTCTACCTTCAATTTGTAATAAAATTCCGCCAGAGATGTTTTTGTTTCGAGTAACAAGTACAGTTCTATCATATTATAATTAAAATAAATTTTTTCTTGAAGCTTTATTTTAATAAGACATTGCATTTTACAGTGTGTTTCAAGAAATATCTATATTTAAAGATGGATTTTTTAAAAATAAATTAAAAGTTTTTTCACTTAGAATATGAAGAATTGCATTTCGTAATCTATGCAAAAATATATCTTGAGGAACATTCTGAGGAATCGGAATTAATGAATTTAACTGTATAAATTCCGGTTTTAAATTTTATTTTCAATTAATTCACAGAAGAAATTTCTTTCATATTTCTTAACTTAAAAATTTATAAGTGAAGCTGAAACACCGCTAATCAGGTATACAATATTGCATTTTCATGATATACTCGTGCAACAAAGGGAAATATCGTTTTCTTTTACTATTGTGAAATATATTTGAAAATTGGAATTTACTTTTATGCCATAAATTTTTAAATATTAATTTTTATTTAATTCTAACACAGAAAGCCACAATTAAGTAATCAAAAACTAGTGTCAGTAATTTCTCGTATGAGTAGCGATATTCTGGCTTTATACTTTGATATTATATTAGCAGAGCTGCCAACTACTATGCCTTTTTAAATCACATAAACATGTTTGGAACCACAAAATTCTTTTAGTAAAATGCATCCCATAAATATGCAATGTTACGTATAACTATATATATTGTCAATCATTAAATAAAATTTTTGTTTTTAATATATTTATTTGATTTTAAATAGGCGTAGAAGTTGGCAGCCATGTATTAGTTATTCTCAAAACATTTTTCTTTTTTGGGGGGGGCAGGAATAAACAATGGAGACTTCGATAAAGGTAGTATTTTATTAAAGAATGCTTGTGGAAATCTGCTGAAAAAATCTTCTTCTATCTTTCCGATAGTCTAATAATACCTTCTTTCCAAAAATGTTTTCATTTGGTGGCGAATCTTTTAACGAGGTGATTTTTCATGTCATTCTTTGAGTTCTTTTGTTTTATGTATGGGCTATAATGTGAATATTTACTGTAAATAAAAATTTTAGTTAGTAAGATGCATGTTATATATGTGGCAAAAAATGCTCCATTTTGCTTGGCGAGATGATATTTCTGCCATTAAATTCCGTCTCGCATCACTTTGGTAAAATAAAAATCCTTTACTAGCCATTACAACATTTATAGGACAAATATACAATTATTTTTATAATGGTGGCGGCAATAGAATATAAAGTTAAATTCCAGTATCAGTTCTATCATCATTAGAAGTTTACAATTAGAAAAATAATTGTAAAGACAAAACAGCAAAAAGTTTAAAAAATGTATACAATTACCACGACGGCAAGCTCGAAAGATTTAAAGATTCTAAAAAGTCATTTTTTAAGGATCACACTGTTAAAAGAATCTTGAAGATAAACAAAATACTTTTCGCGAAAAATGACCTAGATTAATCGTAAGAATCTCACACTAAGGTTTCTTTATTTTTCCAAATTGAATGCATTTGCATTATAGCAATGAAGCATTCTTCTGGAATGTATCCAAAAACTAAACTCAACAGTTTCCAAAAGGGTATAATAAACAAAAGATAAGCTATTTTAGGTACTTGAATGGTTCGTTTAAATATTTGTACTGGCTTTGTTTACAGTTACATAGTCTATTTATTTTCTGTATTATTGTACCTAAAGTGCATACATGCAAGATGAGAAATCATACTGTAAGGCATGGTCGGAGATTTTTTTCTGGCGCGGTTCTAACAACACACAGAAGTCGCATTGTATAAAGAGAATTTTATAGTTCCTATCAAAACCCTTAAACCGTAATCTTCATTATAATTTTATTTAAAATATGTTATACGATACGGTGATGTTATTATTTTATAAATAGTTATAGTTACAGTAAAATTTCCTGCCTTCCTTGTGTTTTGGGGCCAGATATCGCATTATACAGTGAAAATTTTATTGTTTCTACCAATATTTGAAAATAATATCTTCATCGTATCTTGGGTATCATATTTAAAATAAAATGATCATGAAGTTAAATAATTAAATGTTCTGGTATCCCATTTATCCCACCACACACTTTTTACCCCACTGCTCTGCAAGGGTGGTATGTGACTCACAATTACTTTTTGTAATGAACCTATAAGAGTTTTCAAAATAACTTTAGTTTGCTATGGGAATTACATTCGAAAATACCTCACTTTAATCTGTGTATGGAAAAGAAAAAAAATAACAGTCGCGATATTCAGTTAACTTTAAATATTAATTCCACAAATTTACTTCAGTTAGATGAATTTTACCAAAAATCATTTTACAAATATTTACTCAGATAAATAGTTAAATACTTGTAGAAAAATACTTAAAAGGAATTTTTGTATTTGCACGGTATAAACTTTACAAGTAAATGTCAAACTAACTGATCAAGGAAAATTACTTGTTTAATTAAAACTATGTCTAGACAATTTTCGGAGAAATATCAGATTAAAATAAATCTAACACTGAAAATAAATTACAGTAGAACCCCGCTAATTCGGACCCCGTTAATCCGGATCTTCGGATAATCCGGATTGATTTGGTCGAATTTTTTTTCAAGTTTGAGAAATGATCAGCAAATTTCCATAACATAAATTTATTTCAGCCTTATATTCTGAATAAAAAAGTATTTTCTGAATTTTTTTCGGAAGAATACCTCAAGCTTTCTTATTTAAACTCTTTAATGTTATATATGTAAGTAACAACTATGCATCCTTTAAGCTTTGGCAATTCCAATTTTCACAGTTTTTTATTTAATCCATTTAGAAATATCATCAAAAGCTCACTGCTTCATAAAATTTTACCTCATTTGTTCACATTCTCCGGATAATCCGGATTTTCGACAATCCGGATTAGGCCTGGTCCCAATTAATCCGAATTATCGGGGTTCTACTGTATTTAAAATTTACGATCCTGTTCCATACCTAAATTTTATATAAGAAAATGACGTTTGTGTTCAGGTAATCAGGGATTGGGAGGATGATACACTTTGCAAATTAAATTACACCTAGAAGTATTTTGAAACAGTAAAATTAAATTGAAAAAGAAAAAATAATAAAATAATAAAAGGTTGGATTTGAATTTAAAACAGTTAACTTAATCATCATTTTTCTAGAGCATTTAGAAGAAAATTTTTATAAAATATAAAATATGCTTTAGCTGAATGAATATTATTAAAAGGTTTACTTGTATTTCTTTCGCCCAATTATCTACACAGTGGGATAGAGGCCTTAAGTACGGAGTGCATTCCGTCTTTCTAAGGGAACCTAACCTGTATTTATGCAAGGAAGTCGACGATTTGATGAAAACTAAGGAACACTCCGAACGGTTAAGCCGACGGTCGCGATTGGGTTCGAACCCAGCACCTACCGTCTACCAGTTTGGAGGTCAGAACCCCTCGGCCACTTGTGGAGCTATTATCAAAAGGATTGGAAAATAACCGTATCCATACCAGCCGTGACTCACATTTTAATATATAAAAAATGAATTTTGTCCTTTTCTTCCGTTTTAACAAATCAAAAAGTAAAAACATAAATAAATTTTCAATGTATGATTTCACTTATGTAACTTTATTAAGGTTGTGTTTATGGATTACCCGCAAACGGTCATTTTCGTCGCCATCATATGAATATATATTTCTGTTTAAACCAGAAATTTTCTTATAAAATAAATTTAGAGGAAATAAAGAAAAAAAAAAGGAAAAAATAAATGAAAAAGTTTAATTGATTTAAATAAAAATCCTGGTGAGAAATACTTTGCTATGGGATTAACATTCAAAAATACCTTACTTAAATCTGTTCGTGAAAAAGGAAAAATAAGATTCGCCGTCTTTGACAAACTTTAAAAATTAATTCCATAGATTTGCGTCAGGTAGATAAATCCTACCACAATCCTTTTACAAATATTTGCTCTCATAAATAGTTAATTCCTTGTGAAAAACGACGTAAAAAGAGTTTTATGTATCTGCAAGGCATAAACTTTGCGAGAAAATGTCAATCCCATTGTCAAGGAAAAATATATTTTTTTTTAATTTAAATTAAAAAATAAAGAAATCCTAGACAAATTTTGGAGAATGATAAGATTAAAATAAATCTAAACATGAAAATAAATTAATTAAAACTCACGAACATATCCCATGTCTAAAGTTTAAATAGGGAAATAGCTATGAGGCATTTGTGTTCAGGTAATACAGGGATTAGAATGAAGATAAATTTTGCAAGTAAAATATCTGGAAGTTTTTTGAAAAACGAAGTAAAATTAAATAAAAAATAAAAATAAAATGAAAGAATTTGAATTTAATCTAGATGACCTGTTAATAATTCTTTTAGAGAAGTTACAAGAAAAGCATTATAAAATATAAATATACTTTAGTAGAAAGAATATATTTTTTAAAAGATTGCTTAAAAAATATCTTAACACAAAATTATTACCATTTCAATGTACAAAAATATATACTGTCGAAATTTCTGTTTTTCTGACTTCTTTGAAAAAATGAAAAAGTAAAAACATAAGTAAATTTTCAATGAAGGATTTAACACTAAAACCACCGGGTATTTTATACAAGTTTTATAAAAATTGTTTCTCACCAGAATTTTAATTTTAAACTATTTAACTTATAGAATTAGACTATTTTTCAGCTGCAAATATTTGACATATCTTATGGGGAAAAAAATTCTGGTTTCAATCGAGTATTATCAATGTGGCAGAGGTCATTTTAACGCCTAATGGCGGTTCTGGCGTTAACACTAGAGCGGTCGTGACCGGTCATTTTGGCAGCTAACAAATGCATATATTTCTGTCCAAACCAGAATTTTTATTATAAAATAATTTCTAACGAATTGGAGACGAGCGACACGTATATGTGTCGCAAAAGGGCTTAAGAATCCGTGTTTATCCCTACCAGTAAAATTTTATTGTAAAATTTGCCTTAATTATTCGGAGCATTTCCTTTATTTGATAATGCACAAATTTCTGTTTTTAAAATCCGGTGACAAAAGATTAAAAATTCCGTAAATGGCTCCCGTCACGAAGGAGTTAAGAAATAAAGAAGAAAAAAAAGTTAAATGAAAAAGTGAAACTGCTTTAAATCAAAATTCTAGGGTGAAATATTTTTTATAAGACCTGAATAAAATATCCGGCTTTTCTAGTATTAAGTTATTTAATCTTGTTAAAATAAATAAATAAACAAACTTTTTTTAATTATCCTTTTGAATAAATTTTAAATTTTTATCCAAAAAGAAATTTCCGAAGAATTTGAATATATATTCAAAAAAATTAACTCCAGAGGGGAAAAACTGATTTGTTAATTCTACTTCTGAATAACAAATTAGCACTAATGCGGGCATTGATAAAGACAAGTTTTTCTATATAAATCATGTAACTGTTACACAGTTGTCGACCTTCGGTCTTTTTTAGCACCAGTATTTTTACCCAAAAATGTTTGTTTTATATAATCGCATTATTTCCATTTCTGTAAGAATTTAGTGGTATTAATGAAATTGAGAGTTTGGATACTATTCTGATGATCAGTGGCGCCACCTTTTGAAAAATGTTGGGTGGACTCAAAAAATTTTTTGAACAAATATATAAATATTGGGTGGGCTCAATTAGTAATGGGTGGATAGAGATAACAAATTATTGGGTGGGATTGCGCCCCTTGGACCCATATAAGTTGGCGTTACTTCCGATGACCTCTATACTTTTCTACCACCCTTATTTTTTTTTTTTTATTTCCTTCATTTTATCGAATCAATGCGGTATCTCCGATTTTAAAAAAAAGGTCACATAATTCGGATAGCTGCCAAATTTACGAATTTTTCCTACCAGAAAAATTTTATTGTAAATATTGTCTTATTTAATCGTCGAAATCTCACAATTAAACAAATGGAAAATCTCTGTACAATTGGTAGCAAAAATACGTAAAAGTTGGCAGCTATGCTATTCGGTTCTAAAATACTGGTAGCCAAACATCGCAAAGTGTGACTTCCACTACAAGTGCTCAAAAAGAATTTCAGACAACATAATAAAGGGGTTAAACGATTAAAAACATCTTTTAAGTATGCATAACAAAAGTATGCATTTCAAGCTACTTGCATTTCAAAAAACTTTTTATTACCCATTTTACATTGCATATGCCCAAGGTAATCAATGAAGATCATTGTTCCATATTTCAAAAACATATGAGACTGCAAATGAATAAATTTTAGAAATATATACAGATGTGTATGTTAACACTAGAACCGCCATTAGGGGTCATTTTGAGTCCCTGCCAAATTGAAAACGGACGATTCGAACCAAAAATTTTTCCATGTCATTTGTTAAATGTGTGTAACACAATACTAACCTAATTAAATAAGTTAGAGAGTTTTCAATAAAAATTCTGGTGTCAAGCACTTTTTTATAATTTTTTTATAAAATAGCCGGCGGTTCTAGTGTTAAAAATATGCTGAATATAATAAAATTATAATTGCCGAAACGTCAGTGAAGGCTTACTTTGGAGACACGGAATTTTTTGGTTTCTGTCTGTCTGTCAGTCTGTCAGTCTGTCTGTTCCGCGATAACTAACGCAAAAAACATCCGATTGACTTGAAATTAAGTGGGTATGTTAGTGAGGCACTGGGATTAAGCTGTATAGTTTTTTGTTAGATTTGATTCATTCGTTCGTAAAATATAGAATATTTTATTTTGCGCAATATTGCTTTTCTATGGCAAATCCAATGATTTTCAATTTTTTTTTCCTTGAGAGAAAAAGATACATTTCATTAAAGGAATTCAATGATAAATGGACACTGAAGTTTACCAGTTAAATTATTCATATTGTTTTGAAATTTTGGAAATTTTTTATAAATGTGTTTCAATAATATAAACTAATTTGTTTTAGAGATTTACTTATTTCAAATGTATTTATTTCATTTTCTTCATTTTCTCTTAATGGTTGCTAAGCGTTCATCCTAATCCTTATTATATTTTAATGCTATAAATTTGAAAGCAAATACGAAAATTTAAATGAAGTCAACGTCAAAACTGATGAATTAATGTCCTTGTATCTTTGCGGTTAAATATAACATAGCCCAGAAAAGAATATAGGCTATGTTTTATTAATTTTATTCAAATATTTTCCTTAATAATTCAAAATTTCCTTCTTTTTCATACAGAATCAAGAGCGATTTTCTAGATAAAATTTAACCATTTTCCTTTATCGTTGCAAAAAAAAAAAAAAAAAAAAAAAAAAAAAAAATGGAATAATTTTTTAACGGCAATAAGTTTTATTTGAGCAATTTCCATTCGAAAAATTAAACTAAGAAAAAATAAATATGACGTCAGAATTAAAATAAAAATACTTCTTTGTTAAATATTAAACAAGGAAATTTGTTTCGTTAATAAGAATTTTTCTGACAAAAATGGGGGCATAATTAGAAATAAAAGAAATAAAAAATAATTATATTTTTAGCAAATATTTCAATTGATAAAATTTGACATCATAATTGAAATAAAACAGGTATTTTACAGTTGTCGTTAAAAATACAAGACACATGGACAGCAATAACTCATGAATAATGACATCATTGCCGAAACTTCGGCGAAGGCTTATTTTGGCGACGCAAAATTTATTGTTTTCCATCTCTCAGTCTGTTCTTCTGTCTATCTGTCAGTCTCCGATAACTGCCACACAATGCAATCAAAACTTCTTTTTTTCGTAAACAAAATTATAAAACCCTAGATTACTGAGTTTACACTTTCAAAAGTTCCTGATACATCAGATTTAGATGTTTTTGGTGGGCAGGTATCTAGAAGTATGAGGATAATGAAAAATGCTTTTTAAAACTGTCACTTATCCTTATAAATCAAAATGTAGAAAAAAATACAAGATATACGATAACCATTAGCAGATTGATAGAAAGTTAGAAATTTAAATTTAATGAGACTACGGGGGGTTCAGGGGGGCGGAGCCCCCCTGAAGAAATCTACTTTCGTATAATAAAAAAACAAAAATAATAGATCATGAATTTTTCAGAATATCCTAACATAACTAAATCTTTAATTTAACGGCTTTTGATGGCTTCAAATTTCTTATTCTTATTTTATTCTTATAAATAATTACGTAATTCCAAAATTTTAAATTACAGTTTCCAGGAAGTTGAATATTACGCTAAGTGTATTTAAAAAAAAAAAAAAAAAGAAGTGAAAAGCTGACGTTGAGGCTCTTGATCTGCAGATTTACTAGTATAAAGATTTTTTTATATAAAATAAAAAAAAATAAAATAAAGTTTTCATATTTTGATGTTATATATAGGTATATAATTGTTTTAAGAAGTGTGTATTTTTTAAAAATATTTTCGCACAAAATTAAAAATGGTAAATATGAAGCCAATGCGAACCTATACTTGCCTATCCCCTGTAGGTACAAATTTATAATTAAATGCAATCTAAAAAAAGTCAAATCTTAAATAAGAAAAACTTGAATGTTTGTTTTAATTCATTTTAACCCTTTGCGGGGCAGGGCAAATTAATTGCTTAAGTGTTGAAATTATTGACTGACACCAGAATTTGAAAACAACTTTATTTGTAAATACTAAAACGTTATATTTCAAGCATTCAATAAACAGTAATTTTCTTAAACAAAATTCCGGTGCGAATGTGGCGTTTGGGAATTAAAATTAAGTGGTATGTCTATGAAACCACTGCGCCGCAAAGGGTTAACATATTGAAGTGTATATAATTTGCCACATTTAAAAATAATTCGTTACATATTGGCATACAACTTACTTTCAGATCAAATGTTTCACGTAAATCTTTACGGTTTGAAACCAAACCATTAATTCTGAGATAAAATCTTTCCATTAGCTGAAATAATTTGCATGTATTAAAATTTTTCTGAAAATGGCGATTTCTTTATTTATTTTCCTTAGCGTTAATCTTTGGATTTCGAAAATGGTGACTATTTTAATTTAAACTAAACATAAAGAGCTTTCGGATTAAAATTCTATTGTAAAAATATAAAATTCTTAAAAAATTACATATTAAATATATTCCTTGTGCAGTTTGAAGCAATGTTTGTTCCCATTTTATCTATGGATCATGCAGATAAAAAATATATGAAGGCTCTTAGAAATTATCTAAAGAATAGTTTTAAATGTATATAAATTAAAAATTTAATAGTTTTAAATGTATTAAATTAACACAATTTATCATTCGCCTGTTGTCTAATGTAGCTGCAAAATTTGTAAATATACTACAGTAAAACCTCCACAACGGACACTCACGAAAAGCGGACACCTCTATTTAACGGACAGTTTTCCGATTCCCACTCCCAAAACCTAAATTTTTGTATGTTTAACCTCTGAATAGCGGACACTTTATTCCGCGATAAAAAATGAAAAAGTATGTTTTAAAGAGAGAAAAAAAGAAAAAAACAGCAAAAAAGCTTCTGAATTTATCAGGACAACGTGTCACACATTTTGACAGATAAAAAGCTGGGGGAAAACTCTCCTCCCCACTTTCAGTGCTAATTTCAGGGTGTTGCCCGGGAGGAATATCTCCCAGAGCATTGAAATGTCACCCAAGAATATTTTGAGATTTTATGCTTTTAAAGGTAAAAAAGTGCAATCATTCCCTTTCCTCCCGGAACTCTACAATGTCCAATAACGTCATATAGAAAAACAAATTACATGTAAGCGCAAGCAAAAGTAAACTTTTGTAACTGATTATTTCATGAGGATATAATAAACAGTGGATAAACGTGTGCACAAATTTATTTCAATTTTATTGATAATTTTTTTTTAATTTTCTGTTTAATTATATAATAGAGATTTTAGAACATATAAAAGTAAATTAATGAAACGTCAAGCATTTCTTAGCGATTTATGAATCTCTGAGGTTTTCCCAATAGCGGACACCTCCGAATAGCGGACAATTTCTGCGCTCCCGAGGTGTCCGTTATTTAGGGGTTTCACTGTATAGACAAAACGGAGGAGACATGTGCGGTGCGTAACAGTGTCGAGTAAAGTAAAGGAGTATGTAATAGAAAGATGCCCGTTGTTGATTGTTTAAACCTGATTAATATAATTTTGAGAAATCTGGGCAATCTGTATAAGTTCAAAATTTAAAGAGAAATTTTCTTCTTTTTTAACACTAGTATGACGGCAAGGGGCTAATTTGGCCACTAAGGGAATATATTTTGGTTCAAACCATTTCTTCCTAAAAAATGTTTAAAAGAAACAAAGAAAAAAGGGTCAATTAAATAACTTATACAGTTGTAAATAAAAATACTTGTGTTAAATGTTTTTTATAAAAGTAGTGTGATAACTCCCGTCTTTCTAGTGTTAAATGCATGATTAATACAAAATTGCATTCATAAATAAGGCAACCGTATACATTCGTTTGTACAAGTGGAAGTTTGCCACGCAGGATTATAATCTATTTGTCTTACATTGACTTGGACGCCTCTTTATGTAATTGCAATATGGCCGTATCTCAGGGCCTAACTACGTCTGGAGAAAACATCAACCTTAACCCCTTGGGGACGAGCGACACGTATACTTGCCGAAGAAAGGCTTAAGAATATTTCTTTATCCCCACCAGTAAAATTTTACTGTAAAATTTACTTTATCTAATGACAGCATTTTCTCGATTCAATACGATATAATTTTCTGTTCTTAAGAACCGGTGACAAAACATTAAAAATTTCGTAAAAGGCCACGTCGCGAAGGGGTTAAAAACGAATGACGTTTTCTTTATCCTAACAGATATTGTACACGAACGAATAAGCCATTAACACAAGAAAATTACAATTCAAATGTAGTGGTAGTTGTTTGAACCTGAGGCAACCGGACATTGTGGTACTGGTTTAACGGTTTTATAAACCAAACTGCTTATTCTTCGATTTATTTTTTAAATGTTTTTTACTCTGAAATTCATAAAATTGGCTAATTCTCTTACTTAGAAAATGCATTATGAGCCATGCTTTTCGATTTTTCGATAAAAGCAGAAAATATTGCAAAACATTTTGTCAAAATTGGTGTTTTGAACCAAATCTCCTGAAAAAAAAAAATTGCTCAGAAAATAATTGTTTATAAATCAAATTATAACAAACTGAGCGAAAAATAAAATCACACGGTCTCTTAACATTTCGTCAAAAATCACCTCTTCAAATCTCATGTCCTTACCTTTAAAAATCAGTCTCCAAATGTCTCAGAAAATATTGAGTTCTTGAGCGTTGAAAATATTTTTTCTAGTACACCCTTCAATTAACCCTTTCTGGCACGGGCAAAATCTGTACTAAAATGAGAAATTATCGACTGACACCGGAATTCACAAACGATTTTTTTCAATATTTTAAATTCCTTAATTTAAGCTTCTATTGTAAAAGTAAAATTTCACTAAAATATTACTGGTGCCGTTAGCAAGTTTGGAATTAAAATTAGGTATCCCAGACCGGGCACAGTGTGCCGGAAAGGGTTAAGTGAAAAAGTATGTAGTAGAAAGTAGGAGCTTCTTAAAATTTAGAAAGATATGATCTACAGAAAAATAAAACAATAGTATTAAAAAAATCACATTCACAAATATCCATTTACAATATTTAAGTTAATTTCATTATGTTTGATTTCGCATGATTTTTGATTACCAATTTTCAATTTTATTTTTATTTATTTTAATTTATTTAATTTTTTCTTTTTACAAAAATATTTGTATCATATTTATTATAGAAAATCTTGCCGTCGCAGTTATAAAACACGTCTAATGTAAATAAATAAAGGTATTTTTTAACTTTACAAAGCATTATTATCACTATAAGTAAATATTAATTTATTTTAATGTATTCAAGTAATTTTAATATGTAATTTTGTGAGATAAATCAATTAATTTTTTTCATTTTTCTATACCAGATATAAATAAACGATTACAGAATAGAAATACACAAAAAACGAATCGCTTTATTATTCTTACTTTAAAAAATCTATTTAATATGGAATTTATATATTACATTATACCTTTAAAGAAAAAATTGGCAATAATACTCCACGCATCAGTGTTTTAACAAAAAAAAAAAAAAAAAAAAAAAAAAAAAAAAAGAAAAAAGAAAAAGAAAATAATTTTATTAATCGCTTCCCTAATTGGTCTCTTCCTCATACGGGCAACTTGTTTGCGCAAATCATGACTTGCCGTAACACGTACGGTCATCCATATTCGAATCATGATTTGCTAATTTTACCAGTAAATTTTTATTGCAAATTTTACATTATTTAATCTGAGCATTTTCTGACACATTTAGGGGATGAGAATTTTCCGCGGTTTTTCCCACCAGTATAATCTTAGAGAAAATGTTGTTTTACTCAAACGAGAAATGCTGCGATTTAACAGAACACCATTTTCTCTAATATTATACTGGTATGTAAAAACGCGGAACACTCTCATCCCTAATTTAGTCAAAAATTTCTGTTTTGAAAAAAATAGATGATAAAAGATAAAAATTCCGTAAAATACATGAAAAAATAGGCATTATCTAAATTTTTTTGAAAGATATTGATCAGTTAACCCCTTGAACGGCAGTGGTATAAAATTTATACCACTTATTACAATTTTATTATATTTTTATTGCAAAATGCCACACTGACACCAGATTTTATAAATGAAAATTTTAATATTAGCAAGAACATGAAGAAAAGCTTTTATTTTATTTTTATTTTTTTTATTTTTATTTTTTTTTTTTTTTTGAAATAAATTTGTGTTTCCATTCTGGTGGCAATCAGTCATTTTAGCATTTTACGAATGGAAGTGCTTTGCCCCTCAAAGGGTTAAATGGTTAAATAAAATAACAATCATGAGATGGCAAATATACATATATAAATATATCGGTTTTAAATAAGTGGTATTATTTTTTTTATTATACTGATCAATATTAAAAATAAAGATTACGGCAGAACATTTGCAATTTTTTTCAATAAATTCAAGTGTATATAACTATAATAAATGATAACAAAGCTACTCGCTTGCGCTGTAGAGCTATTAGCTGATGCATTTCACTATCACCAGTGTTCCTGCATCTAACAGTTTTATTTATTTATTTATTTATTTATTTATTATTATTATTATTATTATTATTATTATTTTAAGGCGGAGATATTGAACTGACAGCCAAAAATTTATTGAGTAAATTTCATTTCTTTTATTCATGATAACTATTCCTCCTCTAAAATAAAAATAAGATTTAAAACATTTCGATGAGAATTTGGAATACGTATTTAACCCTTTCCGGCACGGGCAAAATCTTTACTAAAATGAGAAATTATCGACTGACACCGAAATTCACAAACGAATTTTTTTAAATATTTTGAATTCCTTAATTTTCGCTTTTATTTTAAAGGCAAAATTTTACTAAAATTTTACTGGTGCCGTTTAAAAGTTTGGAATTAAAGTTAGGTATCCCAGAAGGGGCACAGTGTGCCAGAAAGGGTTAAACTAATCAGCCTGATATCACAGCGTAGGCTGCTTACGTCATTGTTAAAAAAGGCCAAACGGCATGCAATTCGCGTAATTTTTTTTCCAAGCACCTTCGTCGTTCCAAGCCCAAGCTCGCACTCTGATTGGCTGTTGCTCTCGGCACTGTTTTCATGTAACTTGTCGATAATCATACTTCGCGTAGCGATAGATGCTTCCGTCGAGGAGTTTGATTTCCTTCCGAACCGAGTACAAAGTAACTTTTCCCGTTTATTAATAAGTAAAGCATTAGCCATTTTATAAATAACACAAGATAATAATACACAAGAGCACAAAATGAAGGAAATATAAGAATGAGTAGGTTAGGTTTTAGGTTTACTCGTTCACTTACGAGCGAAGTATTTTTCGCCAAGTATGGTTATTGCCAAGTTACGTGTAAACAGTGCCGAGAGCAAAAACCAATCAGAGTGCGAGTTTGGGCTTGGAACGACGAAGGTGCTTGGAAAAAAAATTTCGCATGCAATTCAAGTTCAAGCATGACGTAAATTGCGTATGTCATCAAGCAAAAAATATTAAGAATGCGTCAAAACTTTTATAAAGATTTTTCAATAAATGAAAGTGTAAATATAAGTACACTTTCAAAGTACATTTCAAATAATATTCAATTTTTAAATGTACAGTTGATTCTTTTACAAATCATTACAGCATATTTCACAACTCTCACTATTTAATACAAACAAAAAAATAATATTCCATGATCAAATTTGAAAAATATCTTGTTCTAAATATTATATGCATAATTTAAGTACAAATATATAATCATCCAAAATCTGCAGTGGGTTCCACAAGATTTCAATCTTCTTTTTTTTATGTGCAAGGAAATTTCTGAATAGTAACGATAAAAGAGCTTAAACACAAAGTCCTTTGACAAATGTTTACTATGTTAAAGCCGATAATTAATTCTATGGAAAATTTTGCATAAGGAAACTCGATATATTTAACGAAATTGGTTTTTCTAGAAAATGTCCATTTTCTTATCTTTCTTTGCTCAAATGCAATTTATCAGTGGTATAAAGATGATAATTTGTTTAGGCGAATGTATTCTTAGGGATAATTTATCAGAAGTTACATTTAAATAACTAATAAAGTTAAGTCTAATCTATAGTTAACCATGTAGTCACTGTCTTTCTTGTAATTCATTAATTATTTTTTTAAAAAAAGGAAAAATTTAAAAATATCTTTAAACTTTTAATCTCAAGAAGGCTTCTTCGCTACATAAAAATAGTTAATTGTATTTTTACATATAAATACCGGGTTGCGAATTGTCAGTGAAAGTCACTGTAAAAATGTTAATATTTTGTTGCTGAGAAATTCGCCTTCTTTCTCCCTTTATATTACTGGAAGCATTTTCTCTAAGAATGTGCTGATTGTTTCCCCTTTTTTTATTTTCTTCTATCTTTTATAGAGGAAAGTATTGTAATCGAAAAAAAAATCGACTCCCGGTTTTCGACGGATTTACATGTTTTAGGGTTCAGGGATTCCAAAAACATGTTTTTACAAAGTGTCTGTCTGTCTTTGTGTATGTATGTGTGTCTCTGTGTGTGTCCGTATGTCGCCATTTTACCATCGAATAATGTATGAAGATATGCATAGAATTGAACCAAATTTTTTGTGAATATTTTTGGCTGTGGCAAGCAGGTCCTCCTTCATTTTTGAAATATTTCTCTGGAAGGGGGCGCTGTAATAGCGATTTTTGTGCCATTTTCAATATTATACTGACTAAAAGTTTATGAAGTTATGCATCGAATTGAACCAAATATATTTGTGTAATTGTTTGGCTATGGTTAGTTAGTCCTCTCTGAATTTGAAAATAAATCCGCGGAAGGGCGCGCTGCAATTGCGATTTTTGTGTCATTTTCAATATTTTACCACAGAAATATGTATGAAGTTATGCATAGTATTGAATGAAATTTTTTGTATAAGCGTTTGGCTATGGTCAGCTGGCCCTCCCTGAATTTCAAGAATATCCGCAGGAAGGAGGCGCTATAATCTGCATGTCAGTGCACTTATTATTATTATTATTTTAAGAATTTGAAGTTATGCATAGAACTGAACTAAATTTTTGGGTATGATTTTTTTGGGGGGGACAGCGAGTGGATCCGTCTTGAATTTGAAAAAAAAAAATATATATATCCTATCGTTCTCGTTTTTACTCAGATTAATTGAATGAAGCAGAAATTTAAGATGAAAATCATAGTTGGTATAGTATTTAATTAGTAATATTAACGCATTATCATGTGTAACTAAATTTTGAAATATTAAAATGTACGAATGAGATAGAAGAATGTTTTGGTATTGGTATATCCAATTATTTTTTACTGTAATTTTGCCTGACCGCTTGCCCCCTGTAATATGTGTCTAAAAGGTTCCTATCAAATGTCCTATATAACCCATTAATTTTAAAAACGCGAGAATTATAATAATGAATATAATGTCTTTTTATATTAAAGCAACTATACTATCCGCGATAAAACCGTTTACAGCAAACTCCCCAAACCTGTTACTGCGGAATTAGATATCGTAACTCAAATATAGTTTGATTTACGAAGATAAAAAAAAGAAAAATTTTAGAATGCCTTTGAACTAAGTTTGTGTCCTCTTTATTAATATTCTACATTCGGGAAACACAGGGTTGCAACAGGCAACTATTTTTATATTTTGTTTTCACCACTATTTAAAATAAAGAATACTGCCCAGTTAAACTGATGGCATTGAGCTCACAGGCTACAAATACTAATTGTACATTAAAGCCTTATATTTTCAAGGGTTAATTCCGTTCGAAAAAA
Organism: Maratus speculifer; assembly: GCA_964019185.1. Taxonomy (NCBI): domain Eukaryota; kingdom Metazoa; phylum Arthropoda; class Arachnida; order Araneae; family Salticidae; genus Maratus; species Maratus speculifer. Next base: position 238,370,630 of record OZ025300.1, read on the forward strand.
AAATTAAGAAGGGAAAACAGCTCTCCCCTTTCCTCTTTTTTTATACTTAATCATTGAACCTCCTATACTATCAAAGACATGCTTTATCATATAAAAAATCTATATCCAAAATTCAGAGCAAATTAGATAATTCTTAATAAAAACCCATTTAGCATTTATATAATTTAAAAGGAGTTATCCCCTTCTTTTATACTTAACCATTAAACTTCCAAAACGATTCAGAGATTTGAACGAAATCTGAAAATTCTGCTTGAAAAACCTATTTATATAAATTAAGAGGGGGGGAGGCATTAGAACCCCTGTTGCCCCTATTTATACTTATTCAATGAACACCTAATAGCAGTCACGGAATCGCCTCATCAGAATGATCCTAATCTAAATTTTGAACGAAAACTTAATTCTGCATGAAAATCCCATTTATATCAACTAACGGGGGGGGGGGGCATTAGAACCCCTGTTCCCCCTATTTATACTTATTCAATGAACACCTAATAACAGCCACGGAATCGCCTCATCAGAATGATCCTAATCTAAATTTTGAACGAAAACTTAATTCTGCATGAAAATCCCATTTATATCAACTAACGGGGGGGGGATTAGAACCCCTGTTCCCCCTATTTATACTTATTCAATGAACACCTAATAACAGTCACGGAATCGCCTCATCAGAATGATCCTAATCTAAATTTTGAAAACTTAATTCTGCATGAAAATCCCATTTATATCAACTAACGGGGGGCATGAGCCCCCCGTTCCCCCTCTTATACATATCGAATGAACTCCAAAAACTAATCAGGGAAGCGCCTTATCAGGATATACCTATATACAAAATTTCAAGTGGATCCGATATTTTTATCATGAGTTATCGCGTTACGCACATACGCACATACATACAGAACGGACGGGCACATAAGCTCTCAGGCTATGATAGCCTGTGAGCTAAAAATGCATTTTGCAGTATATTTCTTTTTTTCAAATGTCGTTAAACCCTATGCAAAAGATTATCTTTTTTGAAAAGTGGTCGAAATGAAATTTAGATATCCGAACGCTCGAGTAGATGCGAAATTTTTCTGGACGAGAAATTTTTCTTTCCGAGTACCTTCGTCGTTCCAAGCCAGAGCTCGCACTCTAAATGGTTGTTGCTCTCGACACTGTTTTCATGTAACTTGGCGATAAGCATACTTGGCGTAGCGATAGATGCTTCCTTCGAGTTTGATTTCCTTCCGAACCGAATACAAAGTAACTTTTCTCTTGCAGCACTGGATTGAATGGAACGTGTCTTACTGAAAGCTGTAATTTTTAAAAGTGTTTACACAAAAAAGCACAAGACCACGAGGATAAGAATGAAGGAGGAATAAGAATGAGTAGGTTCGGTTTTAGGTTTACTCGTTCATTTACGAGCGAAGTATTTTTCGCCAAGCATGGTTATCGCCAAGTTACGTGAAAACAGTGCCGAGAGCAACAACCAATCAAAGTGCGAGCTTGGGCTTGGAACGACGAAGGTGCTCGGAAAAAAATTTCGCCCTCTGGACACTGTGTTAAACGAGTTCAACGAGTTAAAATCACTTTTTTGGAAAATCCAAACCAAATTCAAAACAGGCAAAAAAAAAATGGTTGAGTTTGAACCGTTTAAAACAATCTTGAGAACCAACCAGCGAAGGTAACCTTCTTAACTTGATTTTCCCGCACAAAAAATACCCCACCAGCCTGGTTTTTCCATCACAATAAAGTATTACAATGCCACTATATATCGAAACAATTTATAACTAAATTATTTCCTAACTTAATCCTTTCCTAACTTAATTTCCTAACTTTCATAACTTCTTAACTATTTCCTAACCTTATACTAAATCCTTTTCCTCTTTTTTTTACACTTTTGATCATTTAAAAAATGCATTTTTTAAGGAAATATACAGTAAAAGTAAACACTAAAATCTTTTAAAATATTTTTCTTATTTCATTTAAAACGAAATAAAAGAGAAATGGTAATAACTTGATTTAAATAAACCAAGCACATTCTTTCAACGGTAAGTAATAAATTCAAATATTTGATTTTTTTTAACAGCTCTAAGAAAATTCTGAAATTTAAAAATCAAGTTACTGTATTTTTTATTGTATAAGTCCATGGAAAAAGAAAAAATAATAAATTAGGTATATGAGTGAATGCTTTAATAATGGATTTAATTAGCAATTATCCTGTTATATTAGGGGAGATGTGTCACATAACGTAACATAAAAATCTTAAAATATCATATAATTTGTCTTGCAACTTGGAAAAAGATATTTCTTTGCTCGAGGTTGCATTTTTTTTATAATCATGTCTAGTCTGATTATGATGTTTTTTCAGAAAAGTGGGTGTAGAATAATGAAAGGAATATTTTTATGTTGTCCCCTAATTACGTTTTTACCCGTAAGACATGGTGACGTCACTGCAACGTCGTTGTGAAGTCACATTGTGACTTTGTGACCATCGATTGTCGATGTAACGTCACGTGACGTCGATTTAAAGTCACAGTGACTAAAATGTGAAGTCGTTATGGCCGTTTTAGAGATTTTTGTGACGTTAACATTGTAACCAATTTGTGACGTCACAATGTGACCAATTTGTGAAAAGTGTGTCATTTGTGACTACTTTGACATTAACATTGTGACGAAACTGTGACAAAAGTGACGATATTTAAATTAAAAGAAACATGTTTTTTAAAGTAAATATTATGTTTTGAAGAATATTTGTAATTTTCTAAAAATTTTAAGTAAGTCACATCTCAGTCACAACGTGACGTCACTGAGAGGTGACATTTTCGTCACAGATGTGACGTGACCAAAGTGACTCAGAGTGACGTCATTGTGACGCCACTGTGACCATGCATGCTATGAGGGTAGTAAAAGATCGCAGTCAGCACCAAAAACAGATTTTAGAGATAAAATGCGTTTTTGCAAGAGTCAGTTAACACTTACAAGGATGCAATACATCAATTGTATCCTCCTAGAGCTAACAGCACATTGTCATATTATGGAATTTTAAAATCAGATTTCGACCCCTGTTATGACAATGACCGTCCAACTTGTATGACCAGTCCATCATACTACGAAGAATTGAGAATCATGCACTGTTCTTTCACCAACAGAAATGGAATTGTTGGAATGAGATACTTTTCTCCGAGAAAGGATGCAGTGGCTCCAGGTTGAGGAAAAATGTTCCCAATCCTGAATTCAACACCAATAAATATTATGCCATTTATTTCGGAGAAAAAAATTACTGAGGCAAAAGATAAGAAAAAAAGGATTCAATAACGTCAAAATTTTCCACAAAACCACAAATATCCCTTTTTTCGCATGCACCTCTGTTTCTTCCCTCAAGTAAGGAAAATCCCCTATGACAAGGCATCACGGGAGCAATCGATGCGCAACAGTAAAGTAAGAGATCTTAATATAATTATGCATCAATCCATTCAATATAGTTGGACTGTTCTGTGACAGATACTCAACACTGTTTTTCAGAAGCTGTTACGGAAATAAAAAATTATACAACTTAAAAAAAATTTCTGTATAATTTTACTGGTATTTAAACATGATTTATTTCCGAATATAAAATGTGATTGATAAACATTCTCATAAAATGAATTTGTTATATGAAAATCTTTACTTAACACTTGCAAGGACGGTGGTTCAATTTTGGACCAGCTAATATTTATGCATAAATGCCACATCGATAGCAAAATATTGCAATGAAAATTTTCATTATTTTAAGTACGTGAACAATTATGTGCGCGTGAACCAATTCCCAAATGATAGATATTTTCTTTCCTCACACGGAGCATTTCCACAGTATCTATGTATAATACGAAAGCACTCAAATAACAGGTCCAACTGTGGTAGTGTAGGATTTACACAACATTATTTGTTTGGAAATTCTTCGTTAAAGCCTTGTACTTCAATAGAAACTGTATACAGAGATGGAACACTCAAAACGTTCTCTTCACCCGTTCAAACTATAGAAAACTGCATGCTATGTGCCATGCACTTAATAGGGTGTATTCATTTATTAGGTAGTACATATTTTGACAATTTTACTTGTGCAAATATTTGATTCCTATAATAATGTAAACATTTATGATTGATTTACTACAAACATTTTAATCGTTTTTGGCATTGCATTAAAATTGATCTCAACATTATAATGCTGAAAGTTACATCTTTGTTTTACAACATTAATGTGGTTTACTGATGTAAGTACATCTGACTGTATGTTATATTCCGCCTGTTGTTTTGGCTGCGTTCTTTATCTCTAGCTTCAGTGATTGAAGTGGGGATTTTCCGCCGGAGCGTTTCAATCCTATGCCATTTTTTTGTTGGTGCTCCTATCAGGTGATCAAGTACGTGAACAAAATTTTCTGCTTTCTTAAAAATAAATTTTAGTGTGAATTCTGGTGTCATTAACTCATTTCTGCATTTTACGAACAGAAGTACCTTGCCCCTGAAAGAGTAAAAATTAATTTATGATTATGTACCTTTTTAGAACACTTTTCGACACAGTGTGCCCAGTCCGGGATACCTAGCTTTAATCCATAATTTAGTACCAAATTTGCAATCGGCACCAATAATATTTAAATAAAATTTTGCTTTTATAGTAAAAGCTTATGTTAAGGTTTCTTAGTTTGACAAAAAACTGTTTCTAAATTCTGGTGTAGTTCGATAATTTCTCAATTTCTGACAGAATTTGTCCTTGTCGGAAAGGGTTAAGAGGAGGGCAATTTAAGTTCAAACAATATTAAAAATTATGACGATGTGCTTTAACATCTTAAGCCTCGCGCCCAATAAGTCTAGGCTACTTATTTAGGTGAGTCGAAATTATTTAATCCCTAGAGCTCTGATGGTAGAATTTTCTACCACATAATTTTAATTCCAAAATGTCACAACGGCACCAGAAAATTCGACCAAATTTATTTGAAAAAGGTTTAGCACCTCTTTTCGTGTACATCGTTAACCTGTTTTTTTTCTTTGCAAAATACTGGTGCCAATGTGACATTTGGAATTTTGAAGAAATTTACCCACCAGAGCTTAAAGGGTTAAATGCAGTGTTGATATCGACCTGCTGTGGACGTTTGGTTCGTCTGTCTAGATTTGAATATTTATAAAACTAATTATAGTACGAAAGCAGGTCATTTCATATAAAATTTTCGGCTTGCTTTTAATACGGATAGTCTGATTGCGAACCCTTTTTGGAAAAAAAACAATGTTCAACTTATTATTTAATAACATATAAAAATGATGTGCTAATAAAACCAATTGCTCTGTTTTAAAAAATTGGTGGGAATCAAACAATCTGCCTAAATATACTTTTGTTTTCATTTAGAAACACTAAATTCTTGCCAGAAATTACAAAGATTAAAAACAGTAGTAGTTTTGTTTAATTTTACGACAAATATTTCGTGATTACATGAAGTTTTCTTAATGCTGTATTCGTTGTAAATTCGAAAATTTTATAGAAAAAGAACAACTTGGCAACACTTCGTAAAACATCATTTTCGAAACGTTGAACTGCCGTAATTTCTCACATAAACGCCGCACCTTGGATGACTCAATTTCACACCAGAATTAAATTTAAAAAAATGTTACTTGCTTGTACTTAGCACGCATTTGACTTTTTTTTCTCAATAAATTTTCTGGCTTGAAAAAGACTTTACTAAGCCCCGGCGTTTACGTGAAAAATGACGGTAGGGTTGCTTGCTAGAAATTAGAAATTGCAATTTTTGCTTTATTTAATTGCAGCAATTTCGGGATTAGAAAATGTAGAAATTCTGTTTTAGAATTTTTGTTAAGAATTAGAAATTATTGATTTAATCCTTTATCGGACAAATCAATTCTTGGCTAAAAGATTGACTACTACCAGAATTTATAAAGAAATAATATAATAATGGTTTAAAATAAATGTACCATTTCCGTTAGGTTAATATAAATACAAATTATCCCACAAAAAATTCCTGTGCAAATTAATCAGTTTTTTATAAAAAAAAAAATAAAATAAGTGGTAAGTATATTAATATTGTCCGATAAAGGGTGAACCCCTTCACGCGCAGTGTTGCCGGGTCGGCAACACCTAAAGTTCCCCCTATTTAGAGACACAAAAACTCCGTGAATATTTCAAAAACTACTCTAATGGCTACTTTAAATCTTTCTTATGAGTTCTAGATGGCAGCACCACAGAAATCAAACTCTACTGTTTTTAAATATTACGTAAAATGTTTTACTGTAATACGCGCTTCACAGCAATGCTCTTCTCTCTGCGCTTATCAATGCTTTACTTATGGGAGGTTACCACTTCGGCAACAGCTGTATAATTAAGATGGTTAGTGCAATCTTTACAAAACAATACCTGTGTATTCCTCTAGGCCTAAATAGATTGCCTATTTTTTTTTCTTTAAATTCCAACTTTAAAGAGTAGTGCGCCGGAAAGGGTTAAAGAAAGAGGGCAGTCTGTTTCCATGCACTAAACTAAAAGTTTCGTCCTTCGTCTAAATCGTTTACTTATTCACACATTTGTAAAAAAAATGTATGTTTATAAATAAAGAGATGTTTTGTTCATATTGCTATAAAGAAGTTCGCTTTTCATTGTTTCATATTAAATTACCAATTAGTACAATATAGAACGGGAGACGGCAGAGAAGACAATTACCTCATTGAGCTCATGTATAAAAATCTAGGATTAGCTTATTCTTTCCTGCTCCCAATCCTCCATGTTTTCTTACTTTTGGGTGCAGGAAAACACAATGGTAAACCTATGAATCAACAGCTAAAATCGCACAGCTGCCAACTCTTCCGATTTTTTGGCCCGGAAAAATTTAATAGAAAAATTTCTACTTATTTAATCGACAGATTACAGCGATTTGAAATGGTAAAATTTTCTAAAAAATTTTTCCGGGCCGAAAAAGCAGAAGATGTTTAAGGAGGATAAGATGCTTAAGCGGAAGAAATCGGTTTATAGGAGTTTCCCACAAAGATATGACTTGTAAGACCTGTTGCGTTTCAATATGTGAATCAAGATTTAACTAATCCTAGATTTTCATCCGTAAGTTCGATGAGGTGATTACCTCAACTGCCGTTTCTCATTCTAATAATTAAGCATAAACATTTTGTAGATATGATACATCAAGCAGTTCATTATAGATAATTTACTACACAAAAATTGCTAATAATGAAAAACAGTCAACGTGGCTATTCTTTTAGTTTTGCTTTAATCAATTTAACCCTTTTCGGCACACTGTGCCCGGTCTGGGATACATAATTTTAATTCCATACTTGGAATTGGCACCAATAATATTTTAGTAAAATTTTGGTTTTACAACAAAAGCTTAAATTGGGGGTTTAAAAATATCTAAAAAATCCGTTTATGAATTCCGGTGTCAGTCGATAATTTCTCATTTTACTAACAGATTTTGCCCGTGCCGGAAAGGGTTAAATACATTATTCATCGTTCTTAGACATTTTTTAAACGAAAAAGTAATACATATATACTCTATTCTCTGAGAGGCAGAAATTTTAAGTCTTCAATATCCTTCATTCATTATTCATAAAATTATCTTCAAAGTTATTTCTAATTAGTACACTCATAAAGGAAATTATTGGACTTAAATTAGATACGGGCAAGAAAAATTTCCAAGCATGTGCGACTTTTAAGTAATGTTTTATTGGAACATAAATGTTTCACATCTCGTATTTTATATTTTGCCGGTGTTTTGCGAACATTAAACTATGAAAGCTGTTTTATACACTGTGAAACTAGGAATATTTTGAAGAAACGTGAAGTAATAGATGAAAAAAATGTTATTTAAGTTTTCTCCTATAATGTTATTAAAGAGAGGCTACAAAGTTGCTTTAGAATCTTTTATACATTTCTCCCATTAGTAATGTAAATTTGCTCATTTGAATTTTGTATATACGTTTGATGAGAATGTGTTAAAGTTAAACATAATTCTTCAAAATTATGAGCCTTGCATACAGATTATACATGTAATTTACATTAATGAAAAAGCTCATTATTTAAATTTTTTCTAGATTTTTTTAACAGGAAATTGTGAGTTACTAACTAAATAATAGAATATCCTGCACTTGTATCGATTATTCTTCCAAATTAACCTTCATTTAGAGTTAGATTTTAAAAAGTAAGATTAAAAATAATGTTAAACCAACAGTGCAATAAATATATTAAATTAAAAAATTAAAACCAGGTATATACAAATTGTTATACTTTATTTGGAAAATCCTCTGAGTGACAATGAGATACATATTTCGCATAATTTAAATCAAGATTAGCACCACAAACAATTATAAAATTTTACCTTTCTAATTTTGGCGGAGAAAACAAAAAAAAATTACTTATCCTCATTTTAAAACAAAAATTTTCGAATATTTCTGTTTCAATTCAACATCGCAGAAAGATAATTACCTGTCTCTCAAAGAGTTTAATCCTGATCCAGAGTTGCCAGTTTGCTATCCATTTTTATTCAAAAGATCCTTATCTCTGCCAGAAATTCATATCAGTATTCCTTTTTCTTTACCACTTTGCATTCGACAGACGGTTCTCACTGACCACTAGTGTCCCGCGTAAATATTTACTCCAAATTTTCCAGACACCAGTAAATGCAACTCTTCTAGAATTCTCTTCGTCTTAAACAATAGCAATAATCTGTAAAAAAATAATGACGAAATAAACTGTAAGATATTAGTGGTTTCAAATTCATTTGTCTTACTGATTTACTAGGGACGCCTGACAACACTAGTGATGACTGAGATTTTTTATTCTACCGTGGTATTTTTCTTCCTTGCATGTAAAAGGTCTGTAGGCAACATTTTTCATCCAGTTTTGCCACACTTGTAAATATTTCTAACTGATATCCATTTAATATAGTAGCCTTCTTTTCATTCATTTGCAGTTCCTTCATTGTTACTCGCATTTCCCATAAAAACAGGGCTGCCACAGGCGACTATTTTTAATTCTACTTCGCAGCACTTTATAAAACACAGAAATCTTTCATATTCAGTTCGGCGACATTTTTATGAGAAATGTACTACAAAACTTTTAATTTTTAGATAGTAATGCTAATTGAATACAAAAATAGTTGTCTATGGCAGCCCTTCGGAAAGCATACCATACACCGAGTCATGGTCACTTTTTTTAAAATTTTTAAACACATCCACGAAATTTTCTCACCGAAATATTGTCACCGGTTTTTAAAAACAGAAATTTGTGACTTATTAAATCGAGAACGTGCTCCGATTAAATAAGGCAAATTTTATGGCAAAATTTCACTGGTGTGCAGAAATTAAGACTCATGATCTTTAACAAAATACTGTTTTTCAACATTGTTTTGACTATTATTTCTGATCACTCGCCACTAGGAATGAGAGTGTTCCGCGTTTTTACATATCAGTATAATATTAGAGAAAACATTCTTCTGTTAAATCGCAGTATTTTTCGTTTGACTAAAATAACATTTTCTCGAAAATTATACTGGTGGGAAAAACCGCGGAAAATTCTCATCCCTACTCGCCACCCTGATATTTAACAAATGGAAATCTTTATACCCAAATTTTTGGTGCCGTTGATGCAATTGGGAATAAAAATTACAACTTTTCAAAAATGTTCACCGCCAATAAAAAGATCAATATAAAAAAATTTAAAATATATAATGCACAATTAACAGTATTTATTGAGGTTAAAGGGGATTACATATTTTTTGAAGATATAATTTAAATCACTATGCCCAATAATTGAGATTTTTTTTTAATATAATTTTATCTTTCATATTATTTAAACAAAATAGTATTTTTAAAACCTATAAATGAATAATCTATTTATCTATTGTTACTTGGGACAAAACACTTATAAATTATCAAAAATTATGACTTCTCCATAAATTGAAAAAATATATAAAACAAACTAAGGAAAAATAATTTAATCTGAATTTCTAGTTTATTCTTTTTCGCATTCTCAATAAACATAAAAAAGAATCGTGTGAAAAATAGATAGATTAGATGTAAAGCACTCATAATAACTTTCCTTTTCATTCATTTGCATTTTACAAAACAACATAATATCAATGAAATCTTTGGCTCTTATCCAAGTAAATCTAAGGAAATAAGCTTGAACATGCAGCCAACTTTCAAGTATGAAACTTTAGTCAATAAAGCATATTCAATACATACAGAGGAATGGATTTTCTAAACTTGCCTTGCCCTTTTTGGAAACTTTTTTTTCAGAAGTTTTCTTTTTAATCCGCCTGTTATGACACATTGAATATTTTATGAGTTTTGTTTGTGATAACTTGTTTAGTTTATTATTTTTGTATAATAAAATATTTTTAACCACAATATAGTCATTGTGCGAGATTCCCCTTGGTTTGTCGGAGTCAGAGAATATTTCGCATTTTGTTAAATAAATATATATATTATATTAAGGAGAAAATCATTGAATATTGTGCCCCTAGTTCAAAATTATTTTGTTCGATATCAATTGAATTCTTATTTTTATTATAAGCCAACAATATTCTATTGATGACCTTTTGGTCGCATTTAAGGTAGATAAATCCTAGGTGAAATGTTCACCGGGTTAAATGAGACAGTGTATTTTATACATGTTAGTTCACCTTAAAATATTATTTAATGGCTATACATAATTTAGTTACTTTATAACTAATTTACATGAAAATTAATTTAATTGAAAATTAAATGCTTATTACTGAACAATTAAATAAACTAATAGTTTAAATCAAAAACGTAACAGTGCATAATCTTGAATGCATTATACTTAAATATCAATAATGTATACTTAAAAATAGATATCTTATTGACTTTTAACACCTTCGCGACGGGAGCATTTTACGAAATATTTAATCTATTGCCACCGGTTTTTTAAAACAGAAATTGGTGTCTTATTAAATCTAGAAAATGCTCTTAATAAATAAGGAAAAGTTTACGGTACAATTTTACTGGTGGAAATAAACAAGGATTCTTAAGCCTTTTTGCGGTACGTATACGTGTCGCTCGTCCCCAAGGGATTAACTTTGACCATAGAAAAAACAAGAAGTAAATAATGAACAAGTTTTATCAAATCTTTTCCTTTCAGTTTTCTTTTAACTAATTTTTGATTCTCCGTGTAGACGTCAATTTTCTTTTTGATTTCTCGATGATATGAATGTGTATAGACTAAAAGTTTAGATTGCTGCAACTCTACTTCGAGGTCATTTTAGTAACTGACTTCAAGTTAAAAAAATTGTTTTTAAATGTTGTTTATGATTTTTTAAGTCATTTTTTACGTTTATTTTTAATTTTCCTATTTTTTCCCACAAATTCTAGAGTTTTTAAGCATGCAATAAAGATTCACTTAAGATCTTTTCGCCTTTTTGTAGGATTTTTAGTTTGTGAAACTTTTTCTAACAAACGAAATTCAAAATCACGAAATGGAATGGCTTCCGCAAAGCACAAAAATGCAGGAACGCCATATGAAAATAACGGACATTTGCAGGGCCTGATTATCAAGGGGGCACTCTCCCACCAGAAAAAGTAAATAGAAAATTTTTCCTTACTCATGATAGTAATTTTGACTGAAAAGGGCGTTTAAACAAGGCGAAAATTTCTATATAATTTTACTGGGGAGAGAGTGCCCCGTTAGTAATCAGGCTCTGGACATTTGCTTTTCCATGAATTCACTTCAAAAGAACAACAGCCACAACAGCGCATATATTTTAGTGTACAGTAATAGACCACCTCAGGGGAAGTTCCATTGTAGGTTTTTAACACTAGAACCGCCATTAGGGGTCAAAATGACCCCTGCCAGATTGATAATAGTCGATTCGAACCATAATTTTCTTCTAAGATATGTTAAATATAAGCAGCGCAAAAATACACTAATTAAATAAGTTAAATAGTTTAGAATTAAAATTCTGGTGAGAAACAATTTTTTTACACTTGAGTAAAATACCCGGCGGTTTTAGTGTTAAGCTCTTTTCAGGCAACACAATTATCTTAAAGATTCAATATAATTTATTAAAAGTAAACTTGTTTGAGCTGTTATGTTTTATTAGATGAAATTTTATAACATTTCATGCCCGCAAACCTTCCTTTTCTTCCAAACCAGAAAAGACACTTATAAGCAAAAAATCTATCTAAGCCTCTCCGGCGCAGGCCATTTCCATTGTGAAAATGTTGATATGACTCAATAACACTTGAAATTATGTACAAAATTAAAATAAGAAAAAAGCTATTACTGCAATACGTAATAAAATAAACCATTTATACCGGAATTCTAATGTAATTATGGCTTTTCGTAATCATTTTGAGTCAAAGTTCTAGAATATTGAAATCCGTAAAGCATGGTGACGTCACTTCAACGTCATTGTGAAGTCCCATTGTGACTTTGTGACCATCGATTATCGATGTGAAGTCACAGGGACTAAAATATGAACTCGTTATGGCCGTTTTAGAGCTCTTTTGTGACGTTTCACAAAGTGGTCACAATGTGACAAATTTGTGAAAAATATGTCATTTGTGATTAATTTGACATTAACATTGTGACGAAAATGTGACAAAAGCGACAATATTTAAATTGCTAGAAACATGTTTTAAAAGTAAATAACATGTTTTGAAGGATATTTAAAAATTTCTAAAGATTTTTAAGAAAGTCACATCTCAGTCACAATGTGATGTCGCTGAGTGGTGGCATTTTGGTCACAGATGTGATGTGACCAAAGTGACTCACAGTGACGTCACTGTGACCATGCATGCTATTAGGGAACACAGTGAGTTAATAAATATTAATGACAATACATCTTGCTACTAGATGCTGCTACTGTAACCGCTTCCCTGATTAGCTCGCATGTCATACGGGCAATATATTTTGCCAATCATGATTTGTCCGTACCATGTACGGACATCGATATTTTAATCATACTTTATTATTCTCATGAAAAAGTTTTTATTGCAAATTTTTCAATAGCTTTTTTTTTATTCAATTAGGCAAAAATTTCTGTTTTGAAAAACGGATGGCAAAAGGTTAAAAATTCTGTAAAAGACATGAAAAGATAGACATCATTTGAAATATTCTTTCAAAAAATATTGGTCAGTTAAATGGTTAATTATATTTGAGGACCCTAGAAGCCAAGGGGTATAAGTGAAAAAATTGAAAAAAATAAACTAAATACACAGACGACCTAAAAATATGTTTTTTTCATTTCAGGTAAAGAGATTTTCTTATTATTTGCTGAGTTATAGAGGCAAACCACTTTTTTAGAAAAACAAACAATATTGATTAATTATACATTTAAAGAAAATTGTACTTTATTTTTTAACAGTTATTTAAATAAGAGTTCAAAGACCAGAATACAACAAGCAGAAATTTTTATATTTCAATCCACCCAATTTTTATTGATGTTCCAATTTAACATCAGTTATCTTTAAACTCAATTTACTCCAAATCGAAATTGTGTCACTTGTACCCCTTGGCTTCTGGGGTCCTCATTTATTAATCGACATTTGCGATTTAACCCTTTAACGTTCATTGGTTTCTCTACGAAACCACAAAATTATAATTCCGATATGCAACAACGACACCGGAATTTCAATCTAAAAAAATCCATTTTATTAGGTATGTGAAAAATCACTTTTTCTTATTTACGAATATATTTGTTCACAATTACCGGTGTCATTCATTTATTTCAACATCTTAGCAATGAAAATGCTTTGATCGTTAAAGGGTTAAAGCATCTTTTTTCCAATTAACGAATTAGACGAAACCACCTTTGACATATATGACATTTAAATATACACATTTATTTACTACAAAGAAAAGATCATATGCGATAAAAATTACATTTATTATGTTATTTAAATCATTGATATCTGCGTTGACAGTTAAAAATTTGAGATTTTGCATTTTCAGATGCAAATTTCTTTTTAAGAGATCTATAATCGCATCTTTAAAAATATTTAATTCAAATTATATAATATTTTAATTTCATTTATGCTGTTTCGTAAATTTAAAGCCGTTATCAAAAGTTATAAATAAAATATAGCGATATTGAAATCTTATTTTTAAAATAGTTTTTGAAAAACATAAGAAATCTTATTTCGGGAAATACTTTCCTTTTTACTTTCGGGAAATACTTTTACGACAATAAGAGACGATATTATCTCTCTTCATTTGTTTAGAAACAAAAACAATTTACTTGATAAAATTCTCCCAGAAAATCAATATAGTGAACAGAATGTAGAATAGATTTCTTTTATTTCAGTTCAAACAAAAGCAGTGCATAAAACTTATTGAAATTTCATTTGGGCCGTTTCCAATACTAAATTTAATTGTAGCGGAATTTTATCTTTTAATTATTTACTACTTCGACTGCAAGTTTTGCAGTTTTGTAGAGACAACATGATTATCTTAATATTGAAATATAATTTATAAAAGTAATTGAAAAAATTTTTGTTTGTATTGTTAGATTTGTATAACATTTCATAGCGGAAACCTTCCTTTTGTTCTAAGTCATAAAATACACTTAGAAGCTAAAAAAATATTTAACCACTTAATCGTAGCGCCCGAGACATTCAAGGGCCGTAAGTTTCACAACTTTTATTCAGAATTGTTAATTCCCATCAGTTTTATAAATAGTGTAATTGGTTTTATTCTTGTATCATTTTTTACTTGTCATTAAATAAAAAGAATATATTTTTTTTTTCAAAAAAGTTCTGGGAATAATGAATTTGAATTTTTAAACCGTAATTTAATACGACCATTAAATAGTTAACCTTCCTACCCTGTTGAAATTTTACTTAATCTTGAATAAAATATCTCACACCAGAATTTTTATTTAAATCTATTTAACATAGTTATTTAATTTAAATCTTTGTGTTATCTATTTAATTTACTTTATGAAAAAATTTCTGGTTTGAATCGAATGACACGGATTATAGGACTGGGTCGATTAGACCCATTCAGTGTAGGAAGGTTAATAAGTTTTAAAAATAAACGATCTTTCTACTGGATGCTATCATTTTAATTACATTTATTATTTAGTATTTGTGATTACACGGATAGTATTTTGAATAAAAAGAAATTATCTTTGCTTTGTATAACATTACTTTATACACATTAAAGGGGTGGTGTGAACAGGATGCACTGTATCATTATCCCACCTAATGTAAACGAGATTCTCCATTGAAATTTAAACTTGGTGACAAAATATTAAGACATAGCCTTTTCTTATTTAAAAAAATATATATTTTTTCGGTGAGAATTCAATATTACAGAGCCATCATTGTTTGACCCACAACGGGCTAAGATATAAAAATATTACACAATTATTTCCCTTCTGAGAAAAGGACTTGTCCCATAGCTATCAATAAATTACGCTCTATTCTACCATACAAAATTTTATAGTAAATTTTAACTTTACAATTCATTTGTAATGTAATTATCAAACAAGGCAAAAATGTCTGTTAAATTTTAATATATTACAATTATCCCAGTGGTTAGGCCCCGCCCCTTAAATACTAGGCCTGAGTGATGAGAGAATCGAGTGATTAGGTAGCGGCAGCTGAAGGTTTGTGGATAAGTAAAAGCTATCGGGAGGGTAGGCTCTCAATCTGAACATTTATGGCGTATGCTCTATGCTTGACTTTCTGTACCCTAGGCGATTCTGTGTTGTCGATTTCTTCAAATACCCTAATAAATCTGTCAGGAGCCTTCCCTCTCTGTTTAACCCTTTCCGGCACACTGTGCCCGGTCTGGGATATCTAATTTTAATTCCAAACTTGCAAACGGCACCAAGAATATTTTAGTAAAATTTTGCTTTTACAATAAAAGCTTAAATTAAGAAATTCAAAATATTTTAAAATATCGTTTGCGAATTCCGGTGCCATTCGATAATTTTACTACAGATTTTGCCCGTGCCGGAAAGTGTTAAGAGTTTTCTCGCCTTGTTTATGTTACTTTTAGTGCTTTCTTTCAAGTGTTTTTCAAATCGATTGTTATTAAATGTTATTTCATTAAATGTTACTTTAATTAAATCACAATTTATTGTTATTTTGAAATACCGAACGCTGAAAAAAAATGACTGATATTTTTTTACTTGCCAAGTAAGCGATAAACTGCCAAAAACATTAACGTAAACAGTCTTCTACACATGTGCAGCAAACTCTGTTCGGGAGCCGACATTGCTGGTAGGAGCTTGTAGGCGGATACATATGTGCGGTCCCTTAAATTTCGACACTAGTATTTAATAAAAGATTCCCTTGATTTGTATAATTTAAAAAAAGTAAAGTGGAAATTTGGTACGAATATTCAAGGGACCGTACATCCGCTGAAAAAAAATCCGTCTTCGACATTTGCCATTTTTGTCCGAACGCATAGGACTAAACTTCAGGAGGTGGTGTGTTAGTGCTGGATTCGAAATTATTCAGGGGAAAGCTCGAAATTTTTTGTAACTCTTTGAGCTCTGATGGGTAAGTTTCATCAAATTTTTAATTGCGACTTTGGTACCAGTATTTTGCAAAAGAAATATTCCGTTTTCGATATACACGGAGGAAAAAAAAGTATTTAACTTTTTTTATTATAAAATTGGTCGAATATTCCGGTGCCATTGTGACATTTAGGAATTGAAATTAAGTCTCTGAAAATTCAACCATCAGAGCTCAAAGGATTAATCGCTTCAGTCTACGTCTAGAATGAATATGCTATGTTTCTTCCTTCGTACTACTTTAGGAAAAATACATAGATTTGTAGTCAAAAAACCCATTTTTATTATTTTTTTAAAGTATAAAACATTATCCCAAAATCACTTACTCTTTCAAAAACATTGTCATTACAGATGTTATGGAGCTTAAAATTCTGAATAAAATGAGTACCTACACTCAGAGCCTGATTACTAACGGGGCACTCTCTCCCCAGTAAAATTACATAGAAATTTTCGCCTTGTTTAAACGCCCTTTTCAGTCAAAATTACTATCATGAATAAGGAAAAAATTTCTATTTATTTTTTCTGGTGGGAGAGTGCCCCGTTGATAATCAGGCCCTGCCTACACTTAATACTTTTATTGTATATTAAGGTCACAATGAAACTTCAAAATTTTAGCCCCGAGGTCAGATGATTGAACTCAGAATTTACTAGGGGGAAACTGGAAATTGTTTTTATCCCTTCTGATTAGGTCTAAAATGAATATGCTATGTTCTCTCCCTCGTACAAGATGAAAGGTAGGAAATATGTACATAACTATTGTCGAAAAACATGTTTTTTTTTTTTTTAAATGTTCTTAACAATATTTCAAAATTACTTACTCTATCAAAAACATTGTCAGACAAATGTTATAGAACTTAAAATTCTGAATAAAATGAGCACTCACATTAATATTTTTGTTCAATATTAAGGAAGCAATTCTACTTCAAAATTTTACCTCAATCTAGTTAAGAGCTTGAAGCTAGGAGAAAATAGATTGCAGCCAGCTATATAAAAAAAATTCCAGTATAAGTATTGCAGAAATTAAATTTCTGAATAAAATGAATACCCACATTAATGTTTTTGTTCAATATTAAAGTCACAATATGAAATATTGTTATATATATATATATATATATATATATATATATATATATATATATATAACTATAACATGTTTTTTTACAACAAATATGTGCATATTTCTAACGCTCACCTGGTATGAGAAGAGAAGCATACCCTATTTATTTTAGATCTAAACTGAAGGGATTAAAACAATTTCTAGTTTTGTCCTAATTAACCCTGATTTCAACCTTCTGACAACAGGGATAAAATTTTGAAGTTTAACTGTCACCTTAATATTGAACAAAAGTATTAAGTATAGGTAGCTATTTCATTCAGAATTTTAAGCTCTACGATATTTGTATTGACAATGTTTCTGAAAGTGACATGTTTCTGAATTTAATATTAAAGTATGATAGTGTTCTTATATTTTTAAGATGAGATAGTGATCTTGAGAAGAGATTTTGAGATAGTGTTCTTATATTTTTAAAAAACCTGTTTTTCGTTAAAAAATCAGCAGGTATTCTCTAACATTTACTTAGTAGAAGGGAGAAAACTGAATCTAATCGTTCTAAACATAAACTAAATAAATTAAACCTTTCCGGCGCAGGCAAATTCTGCTCATAAAATAAAAAATTATTGATTGACACCGGTATTTAAAAACAATTTTTGTAGAAATTACGAATTCCTAAATTCACGCTTTTATTGTAAAAGCGAAACTTTTTTAAAATATCCTTGCTGCCGATTGCAAGTTTGGAATTAAAATTAGGTGTACCCGGGGAATGGACACGCTGAGCCGGATAGGGTTAAAACAATTTCCAGTTTTTCCCTAATTAATTCCGAATTCGGTCTTTTCCTCTTTTAACACTACGTTATGTAAGAAATGTATACCTACAAAAAGAAACTGCATTATCTCTCTTCATTTATTTAGAAAACGATAACAATTTACTTGATAAAAAAAACACCTTAATAATCAATATGGTGAATGGAACCCACAATAAGTTTTTTTTATTTAACCCTTAAATGCATAGGATAGAACTCTTCCAAAAAATGCGCAATTCAAAGAATAAGAATTTATACCAGAAAAATCTAAATAGTAAATTTTTCTTTATTTAATTACGAATGGTTTGTCGTTAAGTAAAGTAAAAATTGCTCTTTTAAATTTCTGGTGAGAATACGGAATATGTGAATAAAACCCCCAATAAATCGAGAACACTTATGGTATTGAAAATGATACAATATGCATTTAAGGATTAAATCTAAACAAAAGCAGTGCCAGAAACTTACAGAAATTGTATTTGGCATTCTTCCAAAAGTAAACTAAATTGAAGCGGTTACTTATCTTTTAATTATTTACAATTCATTTGTAAGGTTTTCAGTTTTATTGTGACAACACGTTTTTCTTAAAACTTAAATATAATTTAGTAAAAGATATTGAAAAAAATATTATAGCTATTGTCATGTTTAATGAGATAGATTTTATGCCATTTTATAGCCGTAAACCTCAGTTTTATTCCAAGTCAGAAAAATTAGTTAGAAATTTAAAAAAAATGTATTTTAATAAATTTAATGATAATAGATCTTGCTATTAGGTGCTGCTATTTTAGCTATATTAAATAATTAACATTTGCGATTTAAAGTACGTTATTCTAATTAACGAAAACAGCTAATACTCAAATCAAGAAGTAAAAGTCATTTTTTCGGTCTTAGTTCAATAGAACGACTGGACTTCAATTTAATATTCATATCTTTTCGAACAATAACTCATTCATATTATGAATTGAAATAATCAGTTTCGAATAAAAAGATAGTTATTAAAGAATTTTTAAAGAAAAATTGAACCGAGCATCAAATTATGAATGAATAAATATTTCGAGAAATTATACGTTTTTCAAAATTTTCAAAAAAGGGAGAAATATCCGAAATTCATAATTCGTTTTCGAACACTTTTTTTATAAAATTCATTCAGCCAGAAATAAAATTCAATTTTCAAAAATAAAACAATTTCTATTTTCAATTCGTAATAAAATTCCACAAGAGATGTTTTTGCTTCGAGTAACAAGGACAATTCATTTATATTATAACTAAAATAAAAATTTCCTCTTTGTTCTTGCAAATGCAGAAATGTCTATATTTAAAGATGGATTTTTAAAATTAATTTAATGCTTTTTTCAGTTAGAATATGAAGAATTGCACTTCGTAATCTAATAAAAAATATAACTTGAAGAATTTTACTAGGCATTGGAATTAATGTCTTTCACGCTAAAAAGTTTTGTTTGCATTGTTTTTCAGTTATTTTACAACTTCTTTCATATTTCCGAATTTAAATTTATAAGTGAAATTGAAACACCACTAATTAGATTTGCAGTATTGTATGCTTATGATATACTCGGACAATAGAAAAAAAAATAATTTTCTTTTACAAATGGGAATATTGTCTGAAAGATTAGACTTTATTTATAGCATAAACTTTGATGGATTAAGTTTTGCTTTACGCGAACGCAAACAACCGTAAAAAAAATTAAAAACTACCGTTAGTAATTTCTGGAATGAAAAGTTAGATTCTGGCTCTATATTCGGTATTACAATTTTCCAGCCGTTTAATTACTTCTGCTGTTCAAATCAAGAAATAAGAGTATTTTTTAATCTCATTTTTAGTCTTCATAAATGAACAAGATAATATTCGTATATCTTTCCAAAACATCTTTTTAAGTCATCAATATTATGAAAAGTAACAATCTGTTTCTAAAAAAAAAATTGTTCATTGAAGGAAATTCACATTTTATTTCAATTATTTTACTGAAGATATATTTTTTATATATGTAGAGTTAAAATTTATAAGTGAAACTGAAACACCTCCAATCTAATGAACAGCACTCTTTCTCAAAATCTTCCTTCATTTCACGGAAAAATCTACTAGCAGAAATGCTGCTGGTATACTTCTTTTAATTCATAGATATTCGTTTTTTCTCCGATCCAAGAGGTAAATTATTCGTCAAATGAAGAAAGTTGGGAAAAAGCAAAAGCAGCAAACGCTGGATTCGAACCAGCCATCCCTGTGGTAGATGGCAAACATACTAGCACAGAGGTATAGTTGCACAGAAACGAAATGCTTCGAAATAAATATGTTCATTTCAGATGATTATGTCTTGATCAATTTCGAAGTTAATTTCGGGAAGATTTCGTCTATAATGTGATTGTGGCTGGGGTTTTTATATTTTAGTATTAATGTAGGATTACAATATTAAATTTAAATATATTTACATAGATTGCCAGAGGTAAAATATGGATGCTGTATTTTTATTCCATAAGATTTTTTTGAGTAAAATTGATTTTTTTTTTCATTCAATTTTTTAAATAAAACATCTTTTAAATGTGTTCATTTAAAGTACATTTTAAATGCGAATATTATAAACAACTTTGTAATTCATTTTTTTAAACTTCATTAAAGTTATCTAACTTAAAAAACTAAATTATGGGTATTTTTGAATGAATGAGAAAAGATATGGGTATTTATTTTTAAATTCGAAAATATTTTTGTCTTCTTAAACTAAATTAGGTATCTTAATTTATATATTTTTTTGTTTTTTATTTAAAAAAATATATTCGGATTTATTACTAATAAATCCAATACCCATGTGTGCTAGGAATCAACGGAATCTTTTCCTCTTTTCTTAGACGTTCGGAGAGAATTCATAGTTTTCTAGGAGTACGGAAATTATTTGTAAAAAAATGAGGATAATTTAGTGTATATTGACGATTTTTCCTGACAGTAAGTATACTATTTTCATAGTATACTCACTACTCGTTGGATATCACTTTCTTTAAATATGCCTAAAAGTAGATTCCCGTTTTTCCAAAAAAAAAAAAAAAAAAAAAAAAAAAAAAAAAAAGAACGATATATCGAAAAATCATAATTCATTCTCTAATATTCCTTTTTTAATGTAATGCAATTTTTAATGTAATGCAATTTGAAAAGCAAAATATTTTCTAATAAATAAACTACAAAAAACATAAATTTTTTACCGTCAATTTCTAATAAAATTCCACAAGATCTGTTTTTGCGTCGAGTAACAAGGAAAATTCACTCATATTATGACTAAAATAATTTTTATCTTAAAGTTTTATTATAATTAGATATTACATTTTTCAATGTATATCTACAAATGAAGAAATGTTATAAAAAAAAACTTGACAAATTTTATTAGGAATTGGAATTAATGAATTTCACGCTTTACATTACTTTACAGGCGACATTCCTTTTAAAAATAGAATTGAAACACCACTAATCATATATACATTATTGTATTTTCATCACATAGTCGTACAATATATGAAAATATAATTTTCTTTTACTACCGTGGAAAATATATAAAAAGTTACATTTTGAAAGATTATTTTTTACATTATGTTACCACAAACATCCGCAGTGAATAAAAAGTTTTTATTAGCAAATTTTGATATAAATAGAAAAAATTTGGCTTTATTTTACTTTTACGACATCATACTTTTATAGTCATT
The DNA here is from genome assembly GCA_964019185.1 of Maratus speculifer. Classification (NCBI taxonomy): domain Eukaryota; kingdom Metazoa; phylum Arthropoda; class Arachnida; order Araneae; family Salticidae; genus Maratus; species Maratus speculifer. The sequence continues at coordinate 238,392,697 of OZ025300.1, forward strand.
TATTTATTGCTACAATTCAAAGCAAGAAATAAAAGTAATTTATTTTCCATCCCAATTTAGTATTCAGGAATGAAATTAAAATTGATACTCGTATCTATTCAGACAATAACTCATCAATATTAGAAAAATTAATAAACAATTTCTAAAATAATATTTAAGAAAATAAATTAGTAAGCAAGATTTAAAGAAAAACTACAGCGAGCATCAAATTGAAAAAGAATGAACATTTCGAGAATTTAAATTATACATTTTCCAAATGTACAAAATAGGAAAATATATACAAAGTTCATAATTTGTTCCTTTATACATTTCATTCATCCAAAAGTAAATTTCAACTTGGAAAAAAATACTTTTAATTTTAATTTGTAATAAAATTTTGCAAGAATTTTTTCTGTGTCAAGGATGATTCATTCATATCAGAACAAATTAAAAAAAAATTCGTAGTTTTATTATAACAAGGCAATGCATTGCTTAAGTAAGTTTCTATAAATGAAAAATTATCTACACTTAAAAAATAGTATTTCTTCAAATAAAAAATAGTAAAAATGTTTTCTGTTAAAATAGGAAGAATTGCACTTTGTAATCGATGCAAAAATATAATTTGAAGATTTTTATTGGAAACTGAAATTTCTCGGTATCATTTCAAATTTCTTATTTTAAATTATTTTACAGCACAAATATTTATGATATATTATAAGTTAAAAAACATAATTAAAATGCAAACACTACCAATCTGATATGCACAGTGGCGGTCAAAAGTTTCCGGCCATCAAACATTTTTCAGTTTATTTGTAACTATACCCATATGAATAGGAATCTTAAAGTGATACTTATACATTTTATGACATAATAGTCAGGGACTTACTTGTGGAATAACATATAAATATCAATAAATTTAATTGACAGAATTAAGTACAAAGGAAAACGCATGTTCTCAAAAGTTTCCGGTTCATTCGCAAGTTGAAAAAAAAGTATTGTAATAGAAAACTACAGCGATTAACAATATTTATAATTAGTATTTTATAGATTAGTATTTTATTACCTTTAGAAATAAGTTATACGGCGCAGTAACGTGACATTCATACAATCAACGGTTAAAGATCGTCTATGGTACGTTTTTTCCACATTTCTTGAATTTTATTGGAATCTTCTGCTGAGTTGGAATATTTATAGTTCGGCAGACGTTTGCCAACTACTTTCCAAAGTTTTTCTATTGGGTTCATGCAGGGCGTTTGGGGTGGCCATTTCAAAAACGAAATTTTTTTGTGCGAAAGCCAAGGTTTGCATGCATTCATTATGTCGTTATAATTTAAAAAAAATAGTTTAACCAAAATTTTCTTCTAATAAGGCAGAAAATAATCTTGCAAGATATCCTTATACATTGCTTCATTCATCTTGTTATGAATTTTTAAATTACGGACCGACAATTCTTGAAGAAAATATTCCCCACATTATAACGTGTCCTCCGCCATGCTTCATAGTAGGAATAACAGGGTTCGCACACTCCTTATATTTTGTAAGGACTCCGGCACCATTATTAATGATAAGAAAATTTATATTTAATTTTTAAGAAAGAGAATTCGCAACCACCTCCTCGATTTGCAATTTACGCACTATTTTTCTGCTGTGAAAGACACTGAAAATACTGTAAAATTTTAGTGGTAGTCTTGTGCGAACCCTGAATAACGTATGTTGAATCACATTTTTTGTTGTTAGTTTATCGGACGTATTGTCTGCCATCACTCCCAAGAAACTTTCAAATTCTATTGACGGAAAAAAGTAGTTTTGTCCAGTTTTCACTATACCAGACTTTGTGTTTTTTAGAAAACGCCAGTCGGTACGTTTATATTTTTTTACCTACGAAAAATTTTTGAACACCGACACTTCCATAAAGATCTGTATCACATCAGCATCTTGACGCGGTAGCCAAAAATCAAATTAAACAAATTTACTTACCATTTACTTTTTATTTGACCACTTACCTCATTATTATTATTTAATTTTTTTATGTACAAAAATTGTAAACATGAGATTTACATCAATTTTTTAAACTAAAATATTTGTAATATTTAGTCTAGACATTTGTGACATTAAGTGGCATGGAATGATATTTAAAAAAAATGGTGGTGTCAAAAAGCATAAAGTATTGAATTAAACAAAGTCTTTAAGTGGGTAAAATAAAATTAAAAGTAGGTATATAACCGAAAAAAATAACATTTACAGAATACTGCTGACTATGTCACTAGTTACTTTGACTGCTATTATTGTGCAATATTGTATGGTACGGATTCATTTTTTAAATACGCCTTGTAAATTTCATAATAGAACAGGATTAACGCTAGAACCGCGCATCCGGGTCATTTTGACCCGGAAGAAATGGACAGATGTCGATTCGAACCAGAATATTCTCTGTAAAAAAAGTTATATATAAGATGCAGAAAAATAACTTAAATAAATAAATGATTTAGTTTAAAATAAAAAATCTGACATAAAATATTTTTAGGAATCTCGAGAAAAAAATTCCGCGGTTCTCCGTTTCGATTGATGTAAGTGAGGGCGAAATTTTTTTTCCAATAACCTTCGTCGTTCCAAGCCCAAGCTCGCACTCTGATTGGTTGTTGCTCTCGGCACTGTATTCATGTAACTTGGCGATAATCATACTTGGCGAAACATACTTTGCTCGTAAGTGAACAAGTAAACCTAAAACCTAATTTACTCATTCTTATTCTTCCTTCATTCTTATCCTCGTGATCTTCTGCTCTTGTGTGTAAAAACTTTTAAAGAGTACAGCTTTCAGTAAGACACGTTCCATCCAATCCAATGCTGCAAGAGAAAAGTTAATTTGTACTCGGTTCGGAAGGAAATCAAAGTCGACGGAAGCATCTATTGCTACGCCAAGTATGATTATCGCCAAGTTACATGAAAACAGTGCCGAGAGCAACAACCAATCAGAGTGCGAGCTTGGGCTTGGAACGACGAAGGTGCTTGGAAAAAAATTACGCTAATTGAGGAGGTTATCAAAAGATGGTGGTTGAATTTTGTTTTAATCAAAAAATCAACAGTTTACGTTAACTGCCGGTAAAACTTCTACCAGTAAATTTAAATAGACGTTTCCTTTTTATTTTATCACATTAATTAGGGGAAATATGCTTTTTTTTCGTGGCCACGTATTATAATTTTTTCTCACTGACATTGACTGGAGGTTGTCGTTAAATAAAAAATATATAGATATGTATAAAGTTTATTAGTCACTTAAAACTATATTATGCATGGTGTTTCGCTACCAGACCGACAAACTTTGAGGGGTGATAGTAGACACGAAGACAAACATTTTTAAATGGGAAACCATGGGGCGTAAACGTCTTCTGTAGGAGCTAGGGGCCATTAAAGTTTAAGGTCCAAAAATTCAAACGATGATAAAAAACGGAAAAAATGGCGGATTCGTTTGCGGTTTTCGCTAAAATCATTCTTTATATCACGTTTTGTTTGTAAAAAATATTTAAAGGTTACGTTCAAAAATTGTCGATAGAGGGCGCTTTAGACTTTAGAGTAACAAACAACTACTTTTTACCCTTATTTTGTGCACGGGGTTGAAATTATTCTAAAGTTTAGATTTTAACTTAAATTTTAAGCCCGAAATCGGAAACATTGGGTTCGGGTAACTAGCGAAAACTGAACTCTGACAGAGGAGGGGATTTTGAATGCTCATAAACATTTGAGAAATTAATCTATTTTGTTGCGGTTTGCGTGTAGGTAATTCCCATGGTAATTATTTTATTCAAAATGACATACAGCATTGGTGTCCCCATTTTTTGTTAGAGGGCGCTTCCGACACATCTCCGAAATTTCAATGGCATTACTCCTGGGTGTTTTACTACCAGATCAACATACTTCCATTAAGTGTTAGGGATGCAAAGACGACTCGGAATCATAATATAATGTAATGTCAAAAATATATTTTTACGAGTTAGGGTTAAAAGAAGCAGAGAAAAAAACCAATTGATATTTCTACAACACGTTCTGTCGGAACTTCTGGTAAAAGCACATGTTTCTCTTTCGTTGCGCCACTCTATAGCTCGATGGGGCTCCTCCACATTTTACCAATGATGTACCCAGACACCTGAACTTAACATGTGGACAGAGGTGGATAGATAGTGGTGGCCCGGTTCGTTGGCCTGCCAGATCGTCGCACCTACTTCATTATATCAATTACTTTTTGTTACCTACCGTTATTTTATTACTGTATAATTGTTTTGTATTTTTTTAAATAAACATTGCTGGGTGGGGGTAGTTGAGCTCAAACCAATTAGTACCCCCCCACACCACCTAGCTCAATCTTAATCTGAATCTGCATGAACTTCTTCTGCTGGGATCAAATGAAAAGTTGAATGTATGAGACTCCTGTACAATCAGTAGTAGACCTGTCATCTCTAATTTCTGTAACTGCCAGAAAGATATCCGAGATGCCAGGAATCTTTCAAAGCGTAAGGAATTGCATGCGACGCTGCTGTCAAGCATGCCCGACTACTTCTGGTCGTAATTTTGGATAACTTTTATAGTAAAACCCTTAACTAAATTGCTTTCTGCCACATTAACATGTTGCTGTTTCACTACCTGTTTCTGTTGCTTTTTTCTCTGCTTCTTTTAACCACAGCTCGCGAAAAAGGCATTTTCAATGTTACATTCCTATGTGATTCCGAGTCGCTTTGCATCTTTAACACTTCCTGGAAGTACGTTGGTCTGGTAGTAAAACACACAGGAGTAATGCCATTGAAATATCGGAGATATGTCGGAAGCGCCCTCTAACAAAAAATTGATACACAAGAGCTGTAAGTCATTTGGAATAAAATAATTATCAAGGGAATGAACTACACGCAAATCGCAACAAAATCGATCAGTTTGTATAATGTTTATGACTGTTTAAAATCCGCCAATCTGTTCACAGTTAAATTTTCGTCAGTTACCCGATCTCTATGTTTCCGATTTTGGGATTAAAATTTAAGTTAAAGTCTAAACTTTAAAATAATTTCAATCCCATGCACAAAATAACGTTAAAAAGTAGTTGTTCGTTATTCTAAAGTCTAAAGCGCCCTCTATCGACAATTTTTGAACTTAACCTTTAAAAATTTTTTACAAACAAAACGTGATATAAAGAATGATTTTAGCGAAAACCGCAAACGAATCAGCCCCTTTTTCCGTTTTTTATCATCGTTTGAATTGTTGGACCTTAAACTTTAATGGCCCCTAGCTCTTACAGAAGACGTTTGCGCTCCATGGTTTCCCATTTAATAATGTTTGTCTTCGTGTCTACTATCACCCCTCAAAGTTTGTCGGTCTGGTAGCGAAACACCCTGTATATAAAAACAATTTATTTTCATTTATAAATGCATAGATGGCGATAGTGTGTAAATTTACTTTATATAACAATCGTCATTTCTATATTTATTTTTAAGTGAAATATTCGTTAAATATTTTGCCAAAACCGCTTTATTTTACTTATCGAGGTATTTATTGTGCCCTTAAATTGTATCTTGCATCCCTTAATAATAATAATAATAAATCTGTTTCATGCATTATTTCATTTGTAAAAGATATATATATATATATATCATTTCATTCAAACAATAGTTGTTTCTAGAATATAAAAATAGTTTCCAGTGTCAACCCTATAATTATTAGATACATTCAGTAAGAAAAATAATCCTAAAGACAGAACAGCAGGAAATGTAAAAATGTGTACAGTTATTACGATGCCAGACTCAAAAGTTTTAAAAATTCTAAAATATCCTTTTTTAAGGATCACATTGTTAAAGGAATCTTGAAAATAAACAAAATACTTTTCGTGAAAAATGACCTAGATTAACCGTACGAATCTCACACTAAGCCTTCTTTATTTTTCCAAATTGAATACATTTGCATTATGGCAATGAAGCGTTCTTCTGGAATGTTTCCAAAATCTAAACTCAACAGATTCCAAAAGGGTGTAATAAACAAAAGAAAAGCTATTTTAGGTACTTGAATGGTTCGTTTAAATATTTGTACTGGCTTTGTTTAAAGTTTAAAGTCTATTTATTTTCCGTATTATTGTATATAAAGTGTAAGTCTTTTTAAACGAAGGCTATTTTTAAGCAGCAATGGTAAAATGCTATTTAAATATTTCAACAAAGAACGTGCTGACATTGAAATAATTTTAATTTTTAATTGTCTGTTATTACGGAAAATAATCTTATTCTAATGAAATATCTTGTGTATAATTCGACTGTCAAGGTCAAATTGTGCACTGTCAGATTTCAGTCTGTTTTAAAAAATATATATATACAGGGTGTATTATCATAGGTGTTACACTTTTTCAGGAAAGATAATGTATGCATGCACTGGGGTCGCATTGTATAGTGAGAATTTTATTGTTTCTACCTGAACCCTTAAAAAGTAATCTTCATCATCATTTTATTTAAAATATGGTATACGATACGACGATGATATTATTTTATAAATAGTTTTAGTTACAGTAACATTTTCTGCGGTCCTTGTGTTTTGGGGACAGAGGTCGCATTACATAGGGAAAATGCCATTGTTTCTACCAATATTTGAAAAAATATATCTATCGTACTTTTTGTATTATATTTTAAATGAAAGGATCATGAAGGTTTATTAACCCTTTCCGGCGCAAATTCTGTTCGTAAAATGAGAAATTGTCGACTGACACCGGAATTTATAAAAGGCTATTTTAGAAATTAAGACTTCCCTGATTTAAGCTGTCATTGTAAAAGTAAAATTTTACTTAAATATTATTGGTGCCGTTTGTAAGTTTGGAATTAAAATTAGGTATTGCTGGAGTGGTAACACGGCGCCGGAAAGGGTTAAGTGTTCTGGCACAGAAGAATATCTTGTAATGTATCTTACGTACCTAATATATCCTTCTTGAAATATATCTCATGAATTTATTGATTAAGTGTTTCGGTAGGCACAATAAAATCTTTCCAATACAATGTGAACTTTTTTCATCGTCACTACCGTGCAAGAAAAATGTTTCCGCCTTTTCATTAGTATATGATTTATTATCATCTTGGAATATCTCTCCTCAAAGTTTGTAACCAATGCACTGATACATTCTTTCTATACAAGGTGAGACTAAATTGGTTTAAAAAAAAAACAAGAGGAGTGATGGTATTCACTCCTCTCATATAATCGACATGATTGTGATAATTTGTGAAAAGTTTCAGCATATTTCAAGTCCTTATAGGAATGAAATAAAAGAGAATTACACCATACAATATCATCATTTGCACAATAGCTTAAAAAATAAAGGAAAGACAGAAAATTTGTGATGTTATCACATTTTATGTAAAACAAAGTACATATAATCATAATTCCATTGCAATATTGTATTCTTTCACAAAATTTTCCTCAATAAACCGAGTTCAATTATGATGAAACACCCTGTTGTAATGGTTAGTATAATTTTACAAAAACAATGTAGGCTCACCCTGTGTATGTGCTGTTTTGTATTCGCAGTCCTTGTATTATTCTAATACTTTACTGCATTTATCTAAGAAAATGGTTGAAAAATAAAGTTTATGAATTGTAATTTATTTTCTGCAATTTTATGTAACGTGTCAGATATCATAAAAAAAGTACGTCCTGGAAAAGACCTAGATTAACGGTAAAGTCTCAACATTTCTCTAGATTAAATATGATTGCATAATGCGAATGATTTCATTTGAAAAGCTTCCAGCAATGAAATTCGACAATTTTCAGAAAAGCAGAATAAGCAAGTTAAACGTTATCTTTGATACTTGAGAACTTTGAATGTTTTTCGGTTACTTATTAATAGTTACATAGAATGCTTATCTTCAATAATCGTACATAAGCTTGGGGCCAATTTTAACACTTGAATGACCATAGCGGTCACTTTGACCACAAGCAAATAAAAATATTTCGATTTGAACCAGAAATGTTTGTCTAAAAAAAGTTAAATATTTATTTCTAAAAAATAAATAACTTAAATACAACTTTATCTTCTTAACTTACATCAATATATTTAAATAACAATATACTGACTTAAAAGTAAATTTTACATTTTTTTTTTCTTTTTAACTGAACGACTTTGTAAGCTCAACATCATATTCGAGTTTATAATTCAACTATTAACTGCGATTATTTCGTCTTTTCTATATACAGTAGAGAATCGTTTATACGACGCCGAAGGGACTACCGAAAAACGTCGTATAAACGATAACGACGTATAATCGATTTTCACTTCCAAAACAAGAATTAATTTTGTTTTCACTTAATTTTAATGTTTAACGTGATGATTTGCATGAATTTGTAAATTAAACAAACCAAAATAAGCAAATAACCAAAAAAGGGGGAGGGGGAAGCAATTTAAGTATGCGGACTTTTATTTATGTTTCACCGAAAGGTTCCTCATTTGCAGTACATCATTTCCTTTCCATTTAAAGTCAACGATCAAAAACCCTGCGTGGCCAACTAAAAATCGCCAATACTGACAACAGTTAGAAGGATAGTCTATTTGAAACTTAAAACAGGTCGGGAAAGCTGACCATCCCCCAAAAAAGAATAATCCCTACCACAGTGTAATCTGTTACACGTAAGCTGATTTTTCAGACTGATCAAACTTCGAACCCCAGCCCACATTTTTATAATTTAGAGTGTATTTAAACACGCTCTTTGGTGTTATTCATAGCTGACAAACTCCGTTCGTTCATAAAATATACAAGAAAAATAAGCAAAAATAAACCTATACAAAATTGAAAAATCGACGTATAAACGATTTTGGGCGTCGTATAAAAGATATATTTTTACATTAAAATGAAAAGGAATGAATCGGGACCACATTAAAACGTCGTATAAATGTACAGTACACGTCGTATAAGTGATCGTCGTATAAACGATGCTTTACTGTATTTAAACTGTTTGTCATTCGCAATTCTTGTATTCATATGATACAATATTCACAAAGGGTACTGAATTAATTATTGAAAATTGAGATTTCTTTAATGATACCACTTTTCAGAAATGGTTAAATTTTCCCTAGATGGAACTTGTTGTGCTTAACCCCTTGGGGACAAGCGACACGTACACGCACCGCGAAATGGCTTAACCCATTGAGGACGAGCGACACGTATACGTGCCGCAAGAAGGCTTAAAAATCCTTGTTTATGCCCACCAGTAAAATTTTACTGTAAAATTCTCCTTACTTAATCGGAGCATTTTCTCGATTTAAAAAAAACCACAATTTTCTGTTTTTAAAAACCTGTGACAAACCATTAAAAATTTCTTAAAAGACTCCCGTCTTGAAGGGGTTAAGAATCCTTGTTTAACCCCACCAGTGAAATTTGTCTTATTTAAACGGAGCACTTTCCTGATTAAATAAGTTACAAATTTCTTTTTTAAATCCGGTGACAAAATATTAAAAATTTCGCAAAAGACTCCCGTCGCAAAGAGGTTAAGCCATTTAGTAGCCTCCCCAACTTGCTGAAACTGAAACTGATTAATTTTTCCTTATTCAACCCTTTGAGGGGCAAAGCATTTCTATTCTTAAAAAGCTAAAGTGACTGATTGACACCAGAATTTAAAAATGAATTTATTTCAAAATATATAAAAACTTTTATGCACGTACTTGATAAAATTAAAATCTTCTTTTCAAATTTCTGGAGTCAATGTGGCGTTTCGCAATTTAAATTAAGTGGTATATATTTTATACCACAGCCTTACAAGGGGTTAAAAACATATTATTTAATCCTTTGACGTTCATTGGTTTATCTTGGAAACCTCAAAATATTAATTCCGGTATGCAACATCGACACCGGAATTTTAATTAAAAAAACCATTTTATTATGAATGCGAAAAATCACTTTTTCTTATTTATAAATATATCTGTTTGCAATTATCGGTTTCAATCATTTATTTCAACATCTTAGCAATGAAAATGATTTTCAGTTAAAGGGTTAAATTAAAAAAAAAAAAGTGGTGTCAATCAAGAAATCTGAATTTATAAAAATTAGGCAACTGAAAACACACTGGTGTCGATTTGATAGCTATCAAATATGGATTTGAATCAGAATATTTTTAGTAAAATTAATAAAATTGTAACTAGCAAAAGAGTAAATAAATAAGTGAAATTGTTTTAAATAAAAATTCTGGTATTAAAATGTTTTTACTGAATTTGAATAAAATTACTAGGCGTTTCAGTGTTAATGCGTCTATCTAAAAAATTGGATAAATGCTACAGTTTGTTAACTGCAATTATATCATTTGTAATTGTTTGTTATCGTATCAGATGTCTTAAAACATACTTCCTGAAAAACGACCTAGATTAACCATATATGCTCTTATTTCTCTGAATTAAAAACATTTGCATAAGGACAATAATTTCTTTTAAAATGTTTCCAGCAATAAAATCCAACAACTTTCAGAACTGCACAATAAACAAAATAGACATTATCTTAGATACTTGAATATGTTGTCTGAATATTTTTCGGCTCATTATTTAAAATTATTTAGGGTCTTTATCGTCCTTAATGGTATATGAATTTGTAACTTATTTTAAATAAAGTATTTTTTTACTTAAGTTAAAAATAAATATATCTATTTTACAGACATCACAATCTATATAGAAAGAACGTACTGACATAAAAGTAAAGTTTAAGGTATTTCCTATTTTTCTAAACGAATTTGTAAGCTTGACGTCATATTCATGTTTGTTATTCAACAATTAACTGCGAATATTTCACTTTTTATACGCAGAATGTTTTATAAAAGATGGGAACAACTTTAAATGGTGAAGTACGCATTTAAACAGAGAAGTTTTATCAGATAATGCATGGTTCTAAATAAAACGCTACAATGCTTACGCATTTAAAATGTTAAATGTTCATTGCTGTAAGGAGTTATCGGGAGAAAAATGAAACTATTGGCATAAAAATGAAATACAATCGAGTCTCTATACATCGAAACTCCATACATCGAATTTCTCTATATAACGAATTTTTAGTAGGGACGGTCCCCTTTTCGCATGTTTACATCAAAAACAGTCTCTATATAGCGAAATATCTATCTCCATATAACGAATTTTTTCATAAATTGGTAAATTGGTCTTAATTTATTCAGTTTTAAAAAAGCTTCGAAATAATATGAAATCAATTTTCCATCACTTATTTTTGATTTATCGTTAGTGCTGAGTTATATATGTGACGATTTCAGGAGAGCTCGAATTATTTCCACTGGTTAAAAGAAACACACAGTCATGGCAAGCGAGGGAAAAAACAAAAATAATAAATAAATGTAGAAGATCCAATAATTAGTCATGGGCTGCTGTAAATTCATTTATTAAATTCGTGGTAATGAGGAAGGAAAAGCTCCTTTTTGCAAAAATTCCATCATTATTTCAGCGAGCTGTCCTCATCGAAGAAGCAACCCAAGAAATCTTCAGAAGAATCCTCTCTTCATCTCGAGACTTCCCCCTTTTAAACTGAAAAGAAAGTTCTGGAACATTCTGTAATCTCTAACCATCATTATTTTATGTAAACAGAATTCTTGTCCAGTTACGAGGCTATTTTAAACAGACGATAAATTTATTTAAAAAAAATATTATTTAACCAATTTATAATTGACTCCGAATTTTAAATATCTTAGGCAGACGATTTTTATACATGATTAATTTTAAGAGAAAAAGAAAAGAAATGAATTTATTAATATGCAAATTATCGTTGACGGCGGAAAAATAAATAAATAGATAAAATAAAATAATGATATTTTTTGAAAGGTATGGTTTTGGAATAAATTTAATAAGAATTTCTTAAAAAGGGTTGATAAAAACATAGAAGAAATCAGTTTTATTTGGAATATTAAGAAATAAAGTTTTAATTAAGAATATTTTTAATTTAGAGCCATCTTTTTAAATTTACGCATACTGGAATAATGTTTTTTAAGGCAAATTAAGAATTTATATCGTCTGCACACAGATTAACAGACTAGATCTAGAAATAAGATTTTAATTTAATAATTTGAAGTAAGTACGGAATATTATTATAAGAAAATTAAGATAGTATAAAGGTTAGTTTTGGCGAAAAAATTTTAAATTTGTAATATTATCCCCCCTCCCCAAGACTTTGTATGAAATTGATAGTTAAATAAAACTACAAGTTCAGACAACAGAAATATAATAATTTAGAAAAGTTAAATTTTGGAATAAAACTGTCAAATCCAGGAAGCCAAGAGATGGAAGAAAAGAAAATTAACGCAATATAAAAAATATTAGCGATTAAAATAAAATAGTTAAGAGAAAATAATTCTGAATTAAATTTAGGTAGGAGCATTTCCCTGAAAGAAATACAATAATGTTACAACATCACTTACCATTTGTAAGTGCATAGGAGATAATACATATAATAACAGTAAATAAGTTATGAATATTAATAAGCAAGAGATAAAAATATAATAAAAACAATAAAAGTTCGTTCTCATGGAAGTTTAAATAACTACAATGACTTAATGCATAGTTTATTTTAAATAAGTCCTTTAAATGAAAAAAGTCTTTCAAGAATATATAAAAGAGTCTTTTTCAATGTCCAGTGAATACAGTCTCTTTAATTAAATATCTCCAAATCTAGTTTAAGCTTTGTTTTTTATGTTATGTTGGATCCAACATCTTTCAGTAATATATCAATTTTTCAATAATAAATAGCATCACTCTCAATATCAATAATAAGTAATATAGAAAAATTTAAATAATAACAATGTCAACAATAATAAGTAATAGTATAATAAGACTCCATATCCTAATATTTTTCAATAAGAGTATAATTAATACTAAACTTCATCATAGAAATCATAATAATAATAATAATAGTAAAACAAGAGTATAATCAAAAGAAAATATCACTATTTGTTTATTATTGATAGGGAAAATATTGGTTGAGGATAAAAATAATTACATAGCAACTAAATAATTTTCTTATCTTCTAATAGCATAAGAAAGTATTTTTTGCTAGCCGAAAGCATAAATAAAAAAAAATCATAATAATTCCAAAATCCAAATAAATTTAAATCTAACTATTTAGAAAATGGACTCTCAACCAGTATTTCCTTACAATAATTCCTCTCTGATACTCTTTTACAAAATTGTCAAATTTGGTTATAAGTTTTCAATGCCAAATGTAGAATAATGTTTTATCCACACATGGTTTATAAACTTTAATAATAAAATACAATAGGAATGAAAGTTGTCATTCTTAATTGAGAAATGGAAATAAAAATAGTGTGCTTTTTTGAAAAACTTTTAATATCTAGTTTTCACAATCACTGAAAATCACATATTATGTTATAGGTTTGAGTAGAGTCATTAGATTTTATAACTATTATCATATAATATCTGCTGAATAAATAGAGTAATACTAATGTCAAATAAATGAGTAAATATAGTTAGACTTAAACACCCTTAAAATTAATTTATCAACATCAATTTGAAAGCTTTTACAATCAAAGTGTTCACCTTATGCCTGCATAAGGAGCCCAATTTAATCCCAAAAACTCCCAAAAACAAGTAATATTCTTGTAGCGCTCCAAGAACATACCCGCTGATGTTGAAAATTATGATTTTTTTATGGTAAATTTAATCTATTGTCTTGACTTTAGTTTGAACTAGTGATTGTATCTGAGGTTTTGTTTGTTTTTTGGATTGCTCATGAAACAGTTTAAAATCTTCGGGTGAAAAATAGGGTCTTAATTTAGAAACATGCACAATAACGGAATTCTGTCCTGTCTCATAATTAAATTTATCTATTTCATAAGTTACATCAGAAAGTTTATTTATAATTTTATATGGTCCAGAGAAAGTAGGTTCTAATTTTCGAGTGTTAGGGTATTTAAATTCTTCATAAATTACAGAGTCTTGTATTTTTAATGGGCATTCAACAAAATTTCGATCATAGAGTCTTTTACTTTTAAGGTGAAATTCATGAGTTCGCGCTTTCGCAATTTTGAGGGCTTTGTCTACTGATGTTGTATACATTTTAATTGCCTCACACAAAACAATTACCCACCATTTAAAAAAAAATCTGAATCAAAATTATCGCGAAAATTATAACTATATTTAGCTGCTAACTTTAACCAGAAATTTTATCTAAAACAGAAATTGTAAATATCATAGATATACCTTAAATTGGGATCAACTTTTAATTCTATTATTTTATAGATCATAAACAGATTCAAAATTTTAACTATAGGTAATTTCTTACTTAAAATCACAAAATTTACTGACAAAATTAATCATATTTATCAGTCAAAATTCTAACAACAGCCTTGCACAGTTCCATCTTTCTTACTGAATTTAAATAAATTATAAGAATCCGGGAACCAAAGCTCACTGTAACCAGAAATTCTAACAAATAAAATGAAAAACATAAATGTTAACTTAATTTTCAGCTCAAATGTCTAGTTGTAGTAACATTTTCATGAAAATACTGCATTCTGAGAATAGTTCTTGATAACAAACAATATCAATAAATTAGAAAATGTACCTTTTAAAAAATAACTTGAGCTTCTGAGTTCTTTTATACTTCATTATTATTACGAACTTATCTTTAAACGTGCATAAAAATATCATAATAATCTTAATAAGTAACAGTAAATATCTTAAGAACATCATACTCCTCAATTAAATTTTTAAGAACAAACATGTTTTCACTCCAAAAAGTAATAATAATAATAAGACTCATAACTAGATAAAAAGATAAATAAATAAGGCTCACAGAAAAATAAACAAACAAATAAATAAACCTTACAAACAAAGAACTATCTACACAAATACAGTAAAAAGGATACACATAATAATTAAATACATCTAAAAATAACTCACGGATAAGGAGAAATTTTCAAGCTGATCCTAGGGGAGACAGGAATAACGAAAATTATGAAAGTAGGTAGTAATCTGCGTTCAGTTGTCTCTAAAAATTTTTTTTTTTTTTTTTTCTTTCTTGTCATTATGACCATGATTATCTTGAGTCATCAGTTACACATAAACAGCAAAAAGGTGGAATATCAGGCCTCAGGAATTCACGAGATATTTAGAAGAAATCTTTCAAACCACTCGGACAGAAAGCTGTTTAACATTAAAATCTCCTCTGTTACATTCACTCGAGGACTCAAAAGATAATGGCAATTTTTGCTTAATAACACTTTCAACCATGGCGGGAAAAATTTTCGCGATTCATATTTTTGTCATCACTTCGTTTCAGTAGATTCATTAGATTCATTTACATAGCATTTTACTTCTTCAGTAGATTCATTTCAAAATCCGAAACAGGCACTAGCACAGGCATTACCTATCCTGTGCGACTTTTCGATTAGTTGTGACGATTTCAGGAGAGCTCGAATTATTTCCACTGGTTAAAAGAAACACACAGTCATGGCAAGCGAGGGAAAAAACAAAAATAATAAATAAATGTAGAAGATCCAATAATTAGTCATGGGCTGCTGTAAATTAATTTATTAAATTCGTGATAATGAGGAAGGAAAAGCTCCTTTTTGCAAAAATTCCATCATTATTTCAGCGAGCTGTCCTCATCGAAGAAGCAACCCAAGAAATCTTCAGAAGAATCCTCTCTTCATCTCGAGACTTCCCCCTTTTAAACTGAAAAGAAAGTTCTGGAACATTCTGTAATCTCTAACCATCATTATTTTATGTAAACAGAATTCTTGTCCAGTTACGAGGCTATTTTAAACAGACGATAAATTTATTTAAAAAAAATATTATTTAACCAATTTATAATTGACTCCGAATTTTAAATATCTTAGGCAGACGATTTTTATACATGATTAATTTTAAGAGAAAAAGAAAAGAAATGAATTTATTAATATGCAAATTATCGTTGACGGCGGAAAAATAAATAAATAGATAAAATAAAATAATGATATTTTTTGAAAGGTATGGTTTTGGAATAAATTTAATAAGAATTTCTTAAAAAGGGTTGATAAAAACATAGAAGAAATCAGTTTTATTTGGAATATTAAGAAATAAAGTTTTAATTAAGAATATTTTTAATTTAGAGCCATCTTTTTAAATTTACGCATACTGGAATAATGTTTTTTAAGGCAAATTAAGAATTTATATCGTCTGCACACAGATTAACAGATTAGATCTAGAAATAAGATTTTAATTTAATAATTTGAAGTAAGTACGGAATATTATTATAAGAAAATTAAGATAGTATAAAGGTTAGTTTTGGCGAAAAAATTTTAAATTTGTAATATATATATATATATATATTCTCCTTTTTCTTTAAATCCAAGGAATTCCCCCACACCTTTCCACACCCTTCTCTAAACAGAGTCAACTGGATTGATACACATGTACGAGAGGAATCAATGAGAGGCACACAAGTATTACCTCTTGACTTCAAATGGAGGAAAATGTTAATTACAGTTTTTCATTCCTTGCTAAAATCTGAACATTTTTTTGAGAGTAAAAATTTTAAAATCAAAACAACAAAAAATTACAGATTTCTTTGTCTGAAAATAATGCTAGTCTTTCTTATTTGATTTTCATTAAGCTATCAAAAAAATGTCTATTCTCTTTTTTGAAACAGCTTAAATAATAAAGAAAAAAAATGTTAGGTTGATATTTACTCTTAAACATTTCTAATTCTTAATTCAAAAGATCAAAAATAATATTTGTTTAAATTTTACACATTAAATACGATTTTTAACATCATTTTATATACATCGAATTTCTCTATATAACGAATTTTTTACTGGAACGGTGGATTTCGTTATATAGAGGCTCGACTGTATGAGGAAGAAGAAGAATGCGTGTATGAAAAATTTCGCCTTGATTAATGCATAGAAGCCGTTCTTCTAAAGTTGCTATCAGATTCACCAACATTTATAGACTTTTGAGACAATACTTGATTTCCTCCAACTTTTCGCGAAACAACCTCACAACACCCAGTGTGATAGCAAAAAGCAAATGTCCCCCATTTTTTTCTGCAGTTTCAAAAACGTCTCTCCTAGCCAACTCTTTCCACTCAACATCGAACATTTCAACGAATCATAGGTAAGCAATTGATACGAATTGGAGAATGACAAATGTAATATTTTTCTCTCTTTAAACGAGAGAAAGTTGGGTTTAAAACTAGCTGAAAAGTATGTCGCGCGTAAAGTTTCAGAATCTGATAACAGCTTTAGTGTGTAACTATCAACCATGTAAGAACGTATCGGCAGATGTGACATTTGACTGATTGGGAAAAGGCTGGTATGCATTTTATCTACTGAACTGGTAAGGACTCAGAGGCTTAACGACTGGACAAAGAGCAGTTTCGATTTTTTTTTCTTTGGGCCACTAAATCTTTTATTGAGTATTTTTTGTCACTATAACAATATCGTCTTTGGCTCACTATAGCTCATTTACGTTATTATTCCAACCATGAAAAAGTTTGCAACCATGCAACCGTGCAACTGTTTGTTTGGGTGCGTTTTATTACCTCTAAAGTGTTATTCATTTTTTTATGAAACTCCCTGTACATTTTTGTTGTTTGTCATTCGAATATTTTCCAGTATTATAATACTTTACTGCGTTTATCTAAGAAAAATGTTTAATGACTACAGTTTATGAACTGCAATTTATCATGTGAAGTAACTGATATTCGTGCAGATACCTTAAAATAATAATAAAAAACACTTAATAAAAAACGACCTAGAAGTACCATAAAAAGTTTCGTTGTGAGTTTCTTTTATTTTTCTGAATTAATTACATTTACATAATGATAATGATTTCTTTTGAAATGTTTCCAGTACTAAAATTCATCAATTATCATAAATGTAAAATATATAAAATAAAAGTTATCTTAGATGCTTGAATGCTTTGTTACGATGAGCGAAGCGAATCCTCTACTAGGCTACACAAATTACATTTTGTCGTACACTTTACAAAAAAACTATTCAGTGTTTTGACTTGAAATTAGATATAAAAATAAATTATGATCTGCAGATTTGCACAATATATTTTTTTTTACAGAATAACCTTAAAAATTAATTATTTTAATTGATTTATTTTACATATTTTTGCATTACGGACACATTTTTGCAAATAAAAAATGAAGCACGTACACTTTCAGATGAACAAATAAATCATGGTGAAATAAATCATAAATTCTGCCAAAAATGTCTTTTAGATTATCAAAGTATGCTCATTACTTTTAATCATATAGTAGTTTCACGATTTCTTCTGTGAAATTTTTAAAATACCCTTTTTATGAAAATTATAGCATATTTTTAATGAATTAAAATGTGCGAAAATTGAATTATTTATATTCAATTAAAAATATTTTTCTGTGTTAAGAATTGAAATACACAATTATTCTTTCTTTGTGAAATCATTTATGCATACGATACCTACGCATTTAAAAATATATATATATATATATTATGATTTTTTTTTTTTGTGAATTGGCAATAAAAGAATTGTAAAGAAACAAATTAATAAATATTTTATATAATTTTGCTTCGAAAATATTTTTATTTATATCAGTCTGATATCATAAATAATACATTCCAAAGAAATTCTTAGTTATTTGGCTGAATTTACATTTCTAAAATTAAAATACGCCGAATTATGAAGTAATGTTTTCGCTTAATAAAAATGCAAAAGTAATTTAAAAATATACTGTTACTTTCAAATATTTATCTTATGAAATAATACTTCGCGAACCCAACAAAGCATGGCTTTTGCTAGTTTAAATGTTTTTCGGTTCATTCTTTAAAGTTACTTAGATTCTTTATTTTCTTTAATTGTATATAAACTTGCGAATGTATTTAAAACCAGAATTTTTAGATTAACATTTTAAAATAATTCGATCCCCTTAATTCTTATCAAAATCATTAAAAAAAGATGTACTAACATAAAAATTACTTCTAAGGTCTTTCTTTTTTTTCTGAATAAGTTTCTGAACTTGGTGTCACATTCGCGTTTCTAATTCAGTTATTAACTGCAAATATTTAACTTTTTTCATGAACAATATGTTTCATATTAGATGGGCAAAACTTTAAGAGGGGAAACTATTAATTGCGATAGTAAGATATCGGAAAGTATTGTCCTTACTTATTGGAAAATAGTTGATACATAGATGCCAACTTGTACGGATATTTCTACCACTAAAATTAAACATAAATTTTGTCTTGTTTTATCGTTGGTAATTGTTAGATTTCGGTGACTTAAAATAAAGTTTTGTGGAAGGAAAACTCAGTACAAGTTCACAGCTATGCTGATATGCATTTCATCTAGGATATTGCAAATGGAAATGACTCAGAAGCTCAATGATTCTATAAAGAATAATTCCCCATCTATCTTTTGTCACTTAACGCATTAAGGGGTGGGGTATATTATATCCTAGCTAATTTTAATCAAAATTTGCAGCAGAAACTCTTAATTAAATTTTACTTTCATAACTTCTGTAGAAAAATGCTGAAAAACTGAATTCCTAAATTTTGAAACAAATTATTACACAAATTCCGGCCTGAATTTATCATTACAGAAATAACAAGGATGCGGAAATCCCAGTGCTGGCTGGTAGTCTCGCACTGCTAAAATTTAAAAGAGTTCTTTACTAAAATTATAATAGCATTCTAGCACGAATTTTACAAGAAATTTAGCCAAAAGATGCGAAATAAATAGTGATGAGAGACTGCATGCTGGTTCCTAGATTTTTGCACCCCTGAGAAATGCAATTACTTACCACTGAAAGTGCTAATAATTCTTTGTGTTTTTACCTCGCATAACGCCATTACTTTTAACTCTCTCTACTACCATAGCTTTTTAATCCCTTGAGGGAAGATGGTATATCTAAGAAACCACTTAATTTTAATTCTGAAATACCACATTAGCACTGGAATTTTGATTAAAATAAAATTCGGTTTATTGAATGCGTGAACTATACCTGTTACACATTTAAAAATTAGATTGTATTTAAATTCCGGTGCCAATCATTAATTTTAACAATTAAGCTATGAATGTGCTCTGCGCCGCAAAGGGTTAATTCCTACCATGCATTCTTAGATGAAAATTATTTGCTTGGATATGTGCTACCACATTTTAAAGTATTGTCAATTTTTATGAAACTGATTGTATATTTGTGTTCGCCTTTGTCGCAGACCTTATTTTATTTTAATACTTTACTGCGTTTACTTTAACAAAATGGTTGAACATTAATATTAACTGTAATTTGTCTTCTGCAACTGCTTATAAACAAGACTTAAAATCTTTTTTTTTTTTTTATTAAAAATTCTTCGTGAAAAACGATCTAGATTAACGATAAAATTTCATTGCGAGGCTGCTTTATTTCACTGAATTAATTATTTTTGCATAATGAAGATGATTTTTTTTTTTAATGTTTCCAGCAATAAAATTCAACAATTTTTAGAAATACACAATAAACGAAATAATTGTTATCTTAGATACTTGAATGCTTTGTTTGAATACTTTAGGTCCATTATTTAAAATATTTATACTGTTTATCTTCTTTAATCACATTTAATCTTGTTAGTTGTTTTAAACAAAGGACCTTTTTCACAAATAATGGTAAGAATTCAAAACAATTGCATAAACTAAATCAACATCGAAATCTTTAAATGAAAAATGCATTGACGTAAAGTAGGGGAAGATGGGGATACTTGAGCCATTTTTAAAATTTTATTTTTTTTAATTTTTTATAATTTCTTAGAGCAAAATAAAATATTAAAAATGAAAAATTGATATTTTTTCTTCAATTGAAAACCACTTTCATTTAATTTTGAACTATTTTTCTATGTCTAATAAATTTTTACTTTTTCTTTTACATCGTGGCTCAAGTATCCCCATGGAGGGGATTCTTGAGCCAGATGTGACATTCGGAACAGTATTTTGCAAAGAAAAAAACCGATTTACAATATACGCGAAAAAATGCATTAAACCTTTTTCAAATAAATTTGGTAGAATTTTCTGGTGTGGTTGTGACTTTCAGAATTAAAATTATGTGGTAGAAAATTCTACCAGCATATCTCAAAGGGTTACCATACTTTCAAAATGGTACCAAGGTATGTGAGTTCTTTTTTACATGTTCAGAACAATAAATATGTTACCATGTTGCCAGTTTTAGAAAGAAAAATTGACCAACTGTAAAGATAATAGGGGTGGCTCAAGTATCCCCACTCTCCCCTAACTTGTGCAAAGCTGCAATACAGGTGACATATTTTAATATTGAGTGGCACCAATTTCTCTAAACAGAAATCCTTAGCAGTCACTCTGAAAACATTCGGAAGAAAAAATACTGTACCGAAAAGAAAATAAAAATATAAAGTTGGCTGTGACAACCCTTCTTTTAAAATTTGTTTTCTTTTTTTAATGCGTTTTGAGCTTAAAATTAGATATTATTTTTAATTCAATTATTAAGAAGCGAATATTTCATTTCGCATGCATATTTGTGAGTTTAATATTCACAGTTTATACTTTGTTATAATACTTTACTGCGTCTTTTTTCTGTTTTCTTTTTCTTTTTTTTCGTTTTTCTTTTTTTTCTTTCTTTTCTTTTCTTTTCTTTTCTTTCTTTCTTTCTTTCTTTTTTTTTTTTTGTAAAAGGTTTAACACTAAGATAAACTGTTATTGATCTTTAATTTTTGTTTATAAACGTGTCAGCATTTTTCAACTAAAATTGAAAAGAATTCCTATTTAATGTTAATTGATTGCTCAAACCTTTACTGTTTTCTAAGACAGATTAAAACAATACCGCCGTGTGAAACGGGGGAGGGGGGGAGGGCAAAAGATGGCGGTCGCCAAAGCTGCGGAAATTTCAGGGGCACCAAATTTATACTACAAACAACATTTTTATCCAGTCACAAGAAAAAGTTTTTTTGGGGAGGGGGGGCCACCAAATTAAAGTTTTACCCAGGGAGCAGTTTTCTCTTTGCAGGGCCCTAAAAAACAACATTTTGTGAAAATATTTACCATTTTAACACGTTATTATTACTGTTACTATTATCTTTGTTTTCTCATTTTGAAGGGCGATGGATTGTTTTCGGAACCGCATAATTTTAATTCCCAAACGCCACAATGGTATTATAATTTTAGTAGAAATACTTCGGTTTATTATGTATGTAAAATGTAGCTTTTTCCTTTTTGCAAGTACATTTGTTTTCAAATTCCAGTGTCACTCATTAATTTCAACATTTTTATAATGCAGTTGCTTTGCCCCTGAAAGGATCAAATAGGAGAAGCTCCTTCTCGACGGGAAGTCTTTTGTAAATAATTTCTGAATATAGGTTTCTCAAGTTTATAAATCACATCTTTCAATATACAGATTTTATATAAAGATGTAATTAAATCCACAATTGTGAAAACTCATTTTCGCCTCTCTTCTCATATTAAATTGCCGATTGCTCCAATTAAATAAAATAACATTTTCTGTATTAAAATGCTGGTATCCAAAAAGAACGGAAAGCAGCAGAATGCCAAGTTCACTAACGGGATGGTAACCGGAAGGAAGAACCAGAAGAGAAAGACCGAGAAAACGTTGGAGCGATAATTTGAGACAGAATATGATAAATTATAAACTGAATGAGGCAGAGGCGGAAAACAAAAGTGAATAGCGTAAAAAAATACACATGGCTTTTGGTTCAGTAAAACCTTATATATCGGGAAAATCCAAACGGAGCAGAGGAAAGCTCGTGTATTTCCTGATGAATTACACCCTGTCTAGTTAAAATATTTCTATGTTACCTCATTGAAAAATAATTAAAGTCCTTTTACTGAAATAAATTGTCAGTTATACAATAGGAAAACTTTTTTTGTACATTAACAACAACAACCAATTATATTTTTATTAGGGTTTTCTTGTAGCGTTGCCAGCAACAGCAAATTTAAATAAATTTCAATAAAGATAAAAATTAGTTAATACATATTCATCGAAGCTACAGATTAATCCACTGTTTATTGCACGCACATTGGATATTTAATATGTTTGAAACTTTTATTTTTATGTTTTTTTATATTAAATTAAATAACAATAATATAGTTGTCCTACCGGATCCTCATTTCTTTCACAATTTTTTTTCGATTGACTCCACTTATATTTAAAATTATTTACAGTTAATTACGTTATCACATAACCGGTCTAATTAAATAAACTAAATATTAAATTTCATCATTATTGGTGTAAAATATAAATTTTCTTTGTAGATTTCCAATGTCCTTATGAGCACCCATTATCCAGAATGGATTAAATAATATGCATGTTTATTAGTAAATCATTGAAATTTTAACAAAACGGTCACATATCATTCAGATTTTATAAACATCTAGAGATGTAAGGAATTTTCTGTGTTTTAGCACCAGAAATTTCGTAAAGTACAAGTCGCCACACTAGGTGCAGGAATGTTTTTTAGACATGCTTCTAAAAGGCATGTTTTTGACTCTGTTCAATAATATCAATAATACTTTAGAAAAATTCTGGTTCAAATTGCTTGAAAATCCTTGAAACGTTGCATTATCCTTGCTTTATTGATACTATATTAGGGTATTTCCAGTTGCACATGTCGTGTAAGTCACATACTATGATTTTGGATACCAGTATTTTAGAACGGAAAAATGTGACTTTTTTTATAAGAGATAATTCATTAATTAATTAAGGCCGTGCAAACCTTTCGAAAATAATGGTGGCCATAAACTTAGCAGTTGCTAATATTATGACTTACACGACAAGTGCTCATGTAAATATCTATTAATTTTTTTCAGTTAATTTTATATGATTCTATTGCATAATAATTTTATTTCTCATCGTATGGTTCTATAAATCATACGATTTACCATTAATTATTTGCGTTACCTATTTCTTAAAAAAAGACTTGTTAAAAAAGATATGTCAACACATATAGCTCGCTAACACAAAGAACCAATCTTATCTCTCTACATTTCTTTGGGAAATAATAAAAGTTTATATGATAAAATATACTCTGAAAATCGATATGTTGAACTGAATCCGCACTGCATTCAGTTTGTTCAACTGCAGATAAAAGCAGGACTTAAAATTAATTGAATATTTATTCAATGTGCAACAAAAAGGTAACGTGGACAATATAATTGAATTGTGGAATCATTTGAAAGCTTCAGTGTACCTTTTAACCCTGTACCGATCACAGCATTTTCATTGCTAAGATGTCGAAGTAAATGAATGACACCGGTAATTAAGAACAAATATATTTCTAAATAAGAAAACGTGATTTTTCACATACAAAATAAAAGGGATATTTTTAGATAAAAATACCGGTGTCAATGTTGCGTATCGTAATTAAAATTTTGTGGTTTCGTGGCGAAACCAATGAACAGGGGTGCAAAAATCTAGGCGCCAGCAGGCAGTTTCTCACCACAAAATTTATTTCGTTTTTCTTCGTCTAATATTTCGTGTAAAATTACTGCTAGAATGCTGTTAAATTTTCAGCGAAAAAAACTTTAAAATTTTAGTGGTGAGAGACTACCCTCTGGCGCCTAGATTTTTGCACCCCTGCCAATGAACGTTAAAGGGTTAAAGTTACATATGCCAAGATTTTTTTTTTATTATTAATGTCGTTTACTTTTATTACGACAACAACAACAACAACAACAAAAATGTTATTAACTTGTAAAAATTAATCAAAGATATTTCTTTTATGTAATTCTGGTTTACGAATACAAATTCTGTTTGTAGCTTTTAAAGGTGCTTATATGCACCCATGGTCCCGAACGGATTAAATAATATGCAGATTGTCTGGTAATTCTTTGAAATATTAACACAGCAATCCCATATTATTGAATATTATTTTATAAAACAATTTTTTTCAAACACTTTTATATTATCCTATAGTATCATAAATTCTTTTCTCTTTATATTTTTTCATAAATTATATGATTCACAGTTTATTAATTGCGTTATCTATTTCTTATTATATGTTTTCTTAACACTACAACGGCGGGCCAGAGTCAATTCGACACCGATCAGCGACCTAACTCACAATTCCAAAAAAAAAAAAAAAAAAAAAAAAAAAAAAAAAAAAAAAAAAAAAAATCTACAAGAAATAAGTTATAAACCTGTTGCAATGAAATGAGTTAATCAAATAAACTAAATAATTTTAAATAATTTTTATGGTTTTATATATATATTTTATTAAACGTATGTAAAACTTCCGGCGTTCTAATGTTACACAAAGATATGTTAACACATATAGCTCTTTAAGAAAAAAAACCCTTTTCTCATCTCTTTCCATTTGTTTAGAAAACAATAAAAGTTTTAAAACATATTCTGAAATCAATATGTTGAACGGAATTTGCACTGAAATCTTTTTATTCAAATGCAAATAAAAGCAAAGCTTAACCCCTTGGGGACGATCGACACGTATACGTGCCGCAAAAAGGCTTAAGAATCCTTATTTATTCTCACCAGCAAAAGAACGCGATATATATATATATATATATATATATATCGCGTTCTTTTAAACAATTCGTATTTTATGAAAATATAGAAAAAAAATTGTTGTTTTTCGTTAATTGCTTTTGAAATCACAGAGCTTTCTATTAATGATCAAATTATTGTCATTTCCCAGCTGATTAACCTTATCTACCCCCTTTAAATACAAAAAAATTTCTAATCACGTTTATATGATTCTATGGTATAATAGTTTTATTTCTCTTGATAGGTTTTTATAAATTATATAATTTACTATTAATTAATTGCATTATATGATTGCTTATAACAGTCAACAAATAGAACCTGTCAACAAGAAGAACCTGTCTTATCTCTCATTATTTATTTACAAAACAATTATACTTTGCGTAATAAAATACATTGAATTTTTTAAAACATTTTTATGAAATTGTATAGTATTATAATTTTATTTCTCTTGATATTATTGCATAAATTATATAGTTCACAGATGATTATTCATATTTTCGATTTCTAAAATTTTTGTAGAAAAAAAAAACTGTCAACGAGTGCTCTTTAACAAAAATAACATGTTTTATTTCTCTCCATTTTTCTAGAAAACAATAAAAGTTTGCTTGATAAAATATACTCTGATAATCAATATTGTGAACGCAATCCTCACTGAGCTTTTTTATTGAAAAGCAAGCAAAAGCCAGGCTTAAACGTATTGAAATTTTATTCAACGTCCAACCAGAATTGTAGTTTTATTTTGTCGTTGTAATCTGCTTTTTAAAATAATATGTGCCAAAATATTTATATATTGTTTTAACTCACACATTGTATACAGTTTAAAAAAAATAAATTTTTTCCAAACACTTTTATGTGATGGATATGGTTTCACAAATTATGTGATTTACAGTTAATCCATTGCGTTATCTTTTTTATGTAATAAAACTTTGATAAAGAAATCAACAAATGTTGATCTTTAACAAAAAGAACATGTCTTATCTCTCCAAATTTGTTCAGATGACAATAAAAAAATCCAAGTAACTTATTGAAATATTATTGAACATGTAACCAGCATTGTGAAATTGTTTTGTCGCTTTAATCCGCTTTTTAAAGTGATATATACCAAAACATTTATACATTATTTTAGCTCACATATTACTGTATTCTGTTTTTAATAATACTTTTTTTTCAATCCCTTTTATGTAATTCTAAGGTATCGTAAATTTATTTCTGATGGATATGTTTTCATAAATAATATGATTTAAAGTTAATTAATTGTGTTATCTTTATCTTAATATAATAAAAGTTTTATTAACTCACGAGGATGGTCGCTGGACCTGAAACACCCAGAGTTCGTATGTTTTCTACAATTATATCACTGCTACTTTTTATGTCCTTAAATTTTTTACTTTTAATCATCATCTGATTTTATCGCAGAATTTGTAGCAAATGTCACCAATTAAATAAGGTGATGATTACTATTTAGATTTATTGGTGACAATGTAAAAACTATTAATATATTGCGTGGTCTTGTGGTATCGAAACACCCTACGCCCATCCTGGCGGGTTAAAATAGTAACTGTTAACAACTCTTTAGCAGAAAGAACTTGTTCTAACTCTCTTGATTTGTTTAGAAAACATTAAAAAAACACTTGGTAAAAAACACTCTTAAAATCATTATGGTGAGCGGATTCCGTATTGAGCTCTTTTTCACTCCTCGCGATGCGAGGGGATATCTATGAAACCGCCTAATTTTAATTCCCAAATGCCACATTGTCACCGGAATTTTGGTGCAGAATTTACGGTTTATTCAATGTGTAAAATATAGCTTTGTCTTATTTAGAAATAAAGTTGTCTTCGAATTCCGGTGTCAGTCATTAATTTCAACACTTAAGCAATGAATTTGCTCGCGCCGCAAAGGGTTAATGACTGCAAACAAAAATAGGTTTAACACTAGAATGCCGGGAAGTTGTCAATTCGATACCGATCACAAGACTAATTGACGATTCGAACCAGAAAAATCTTCAAGAAATAAGTTTTATATTAATTGCAACAAAATTAGCTAGACAAATAAGCTAAGTAATTCCAAATTATTTTTCTGGCTATAATTATATTTTAAAACTAGAACGCCGGGAAATTTTACGTAACTTTTATAAAAATATTTAAAACCAGAAAAATCATTTGAAATTACAGTCGAACCTTGTTAATACGCGAATCACAGGTCCGATCAAAATTCGCGTATTAAACGGGTTCGCGTATTAACCAAAGGTCGTGAATTTTCGTCAATTTTTAGCGCTTTTAAGACATAAAATGATATTTTATTTATTTTAACCATTATGTTCTTACTAAGCAGGAACGTTTGAAAGCT
The DNA here is from genome assembly GCA_964019185.1 of Maratus speculifer. NCBI lineage: Eukaryota > Metazoa > Arthropoda > Arachnida > Araneae > Salticidae > Maratus > Maratus speculifer. The sequence goes on from OZ025300.1 coordinate 238,420,516, forward strand.
AAAAATTCAAATAATCGTTTTTTTCTCAAGTAAAAATCCTATGTCTTTTCAAATTTAGATTTATTATATATGACACACAAAATTGAATAAAACAAAAACAAAAATTTCTGCTCATACGTTAACAAAATTGAAATCTTTGTTATCTATACAGAACAGATAGATGCGATAATAAATAGTATTGATAATAATAAAAAGTCAATTTAAAAAAACTTACTGAAATCAATAATGTGAAAAAAATTACTTTTTGGAAAAGTAGCTGTCAATTTTGGCCTGTTCGACATGCGGTCGCGCCATCACCATGATGTTTCCCGCCTTATTTAGGTAGTGATAAAGTTCGCTTGTTGACGGTCCTTCGTCCAGTGACGGCGCATATTGTCTTAGAAAATTGAACTTTGATATTTGTATCTTTGGAGATGGGGCCGGAAGCGTTAGTTCATCATTTTCTTCCTCCTCATCTGGTTTGTCAGTCGCAGTTGCATCCACGATGATATCATCCAGACTTCTAAGTTCGGAGGTAATTAGATCTTCGTCGATATTAATGAACATTTCTAAATCGATAAAATTTTTCCCTACAGTCTCTTGTGCGGCCAGCCAATTTTCTTCAGCATTAGGGTGCGAGGTTGGCTCTGCATAAATGATGTCCTCGCTACTTCCGAAACCCGCTTTGTGCAAGACATTTGTAATTGTTGTTGCTGTGACACTCTCCTATGCTGCAGTATGCCTGTGCATAGCGTAAAGGACTGTAATTAGACGACACTCATAGTAAGAAGTATTGGTGCCGCGTTCAATTTGGTGAAGGTATCGCCGTACAACTCGAGTCTTATAATCACATCATTTCTTAATTATGGGGAAAAATTCTTTTCATTTTTGCTTTTTATAAAAACTAGCTGACTCACGCAGCCCGCGCCCGCGATGAATGAACCTTACATGAACTTCTATTTTGTATGATTTTATAAATTTAATTCCCTCTTTGTCTTCATTTATATTTTTTAATGACAAAAATTGCAAGAAAAGTATTGAATTGAAGGCATATTCTGCTTTGCGTTATTTGTTTTTTTTGAGCATATGTGTACAGAAATCGAGCGAAACCACGACAAAACACTCAGGTTTTTATTGATTTCAAAAAGTTTTGTATCAATAATTTTATAATTTACATATTCTTAATTAGCGTCTCATGATAGGCCGAAATGTATAAGTTAAAAATCTCGAAATGCTGTATTTTTTTAAAATTTTAGTTTCCATTAAAATTGTACATTGTGGTTTTATGTACTCATCAAATGAAAATAGGTGATGTTCGAAGTGGACATAATGTTTTTAACTTTTGCACGTCTCGCTTATGAGATTTCATTGGGAGAGTTTTGACTGGGAAGTCTTGTACTAGCCTCGGTTCAAATCTAGTAAGCGTGTGGTTTTGAGGGAAAAATGCTCAATTTAATTAGGTTTAAATTATTGTTGTATAAAATGCTTAGGAAAATACTTCATCTAAAAATTCATATGCTTAGAACTAAGCTCATTCACGTATTAAACGTAGGTTTTTCTTTCTAGGGACTGAAAAAATTTCGTGTATTAAACTGGTTTGCGTATTAACCATTCGCGTATTAAAAGGGGGGCTTTATATGCGTAAGATAAGAGTATTTCAAGGGACCAAAGAAAATTCGCGTATTAAGCGGTTTCGCGTATTAAGCAGGGCGCGTATTAACGGGGTTTAACTGTATTTAGTTTATTTAATTCGCTCATTTTAATGCAACAGTTATATAATTTATTTCTTAAACATTTTTCTGGTCCGAATCGACAATTAGTCCAGTGATCGGTGTCGAATTGACACCTTCCCGGCGTTCTAGTGTTAATAAAATTTGCGCAAAATTTCCCGGCGTTCTAGTGTTAAAACAAAACTTATTACAATTTTATTCAGCGTGTAACCAAGAGGTTGACATAGTCAACATAAGTGAATTGTGAAATCGTTTAGGCATTGTTATCTGTTTTTAAAGTGACACATTCCAAAATATTTCATATTATTTTTGCTAATATATTATTTATACAAAAAATCTAAATCTAAATATTTTTATATGAATCTGTTGCATCATTGTTTCATTTTTATTGAATGTGGTTGCATAAATTTTATGATTTATGGTTAATTCATTGAATTATCTTTATGCTAAGATGATATAAGTTTTGGTAAAATAAGAACTTTCAACAAATATAGATCTTTAACAAAAAGAACCTCTCTTATCTCCCTCCATTTGTTTAGAAAACAATAGAAGTTTACTTGATAAAATATACTTTGAAGATCAATATGGTGAACGGAATCTGCAGTGATCTCTTTTTATTGAAATGCAAATAAGAGCAGTTCTTAAACTTATTGAAATTTTATTCAGCGTGCTCGCAAGAAGCAACATAGCCAACATAATTGAATTGTGAATTCGCTTTGTCGCAGTCATATGCTTTTTGAAGTTTTATATCCTGAAATATTTTTATTATTAACCTCTTAACTGTGAAATTTTTTTGACAACATACCGTAATTTCGGGTGTATAAGCCGCGGCTCAAATAATTCTTTTTGGACCCAGAAATCTTATTTAGTGATTGAACACAAATATTTACGGCGATCTAAGTAGTAACATTCATTTTTAAGAAAATTCTGGGTCGAAAAAGAATTGTTTGAGCCGCGGCTTATACACCCGAAATTACGGTAAATAAAAAATACAGGCTGAACACCACTTTTTCCATATTAAAATATTTGCCTTTCTTAATCGAAAATATTTGACAATCAATAAAGATAAATTTACAGTTACAAATTTGTGGTATCAAACAGATTCTAGTAACAAAGCAAGTAAAATGTTCTTGCCCGGATCCAGTTCTGTTAAGGGGTTTATTTATCATTATAGATATGTCCTCTAATATTTTAAAAAAGTATTAAAGCAAATTTCTTTAAAGTAATTCTGGTTACTTAATAAATGTATTTATTTTCTTTTCTTTAAATGTTTTTCGATGGTAATTTCCTATAGAGTTTTAATGTTTACAATGTATTGTGCATTTATTTAAAACAAAAAAAAGGGCTTAAATTCAAACATTGAAATTTCTTTTTTATTTTAACTGAATGTCTATATCTCATGTAAGATGTTCTTATTAATTTTCTTATTGGATATCGATGCCTATTTTTCACTCATATATAGTCCGAAGAGGCTACCACTTAATTGATTCTATTTTTTACATGCAATAAATTGAAAATATGTAATAAACACGATTTCTTAAGCTAAAATATTCGTAACATTTAGTCTAAACAATTCTGCCATTATATAGTATGAAATTCTAATGAAAAAAAATAGTGGTGTAAAAAAGCTTTGTATGATGTATCAAACAAACTCCTCTTAATTGTACGATGTACAGGCGTATCATTTAAGTGATTATATCTCATTTCAGCCTTTTAAAAATACAAGTACCTTGCTCCTGAAGTAGCTATCGTTGTCAGGGTTAAGTACCCTATATACATAATTAGGATTTTTAAATATTGTATCGCTATATTTTGCAATTTAATGGGTTTAAATTAAATACTTTTATCTGTTTTACACTAAGCAACTTTCTTTATAGTAATATTTTTAAGTATTCAGAAAAAAATAAAAATAAATTTTGCCTTAGTAGCTTGATTAATTATTAGGTGCGTTCGTAATTATTAGCACCTATAGTTGTGGTTCAGTCCGTCCGTCTGTCCGTCTGTCCGCATATAACAACGGGAAAACTACCCAACCGAATCGTTTGAAATTTAAAATATATAATTATTACATAATTTTGTCGTGTCATTTCACATTTTATGAAAATCTGATGCATCGCTCAATTACAGGGACAATCAAAAGTATTCCATTACATCACGGTCAATGGGGGGGGGGGTTCAAATGCGTTTTAATCGTTTTAATCATTTGCTACGCTTCATGTGCAATTCCCAACTTGTTTTTTTATTGTCAAAGAACAAATTCTAATTATTTGTCGAATGCAGTCGTCTGATTAACCCATTCGTGCCCAGCATCTTTTGCGTAAATTTTATTTGGTTGGCACCACTATTTTTAGAAGATTTAAGTTTAGTTCATTAATCATGAAAATGCATCATTTAAATAAAATAATTATTGCTTTTCTTTTTTACCGGTATCAAAAACAGTGCTGAATGCATCTTTTGAAGCGTCCCGAAAAAGGGACGCTAGGCACTAATGGGTTAAACAAAATAAGTGTTGTCCATTGTTTGAACTGTTATTGATCAGTTACAGCGATAATATTGGCCAAATTCATGGAATATAATAAGAAATATAGTGTTTTTAGATATGTGTCAGATGTGGCACACGGAGCAGTGATGGGTTAAAAGCTGTCTGTAATATTGTATTTCTCAATAATTTTTTTAAATACCGCCAATTTTCATAATTTTATGTTTCAATACAGAAAATAAAGATTTCTATCTCCAATATTAACCCCTTCGTGAATGAAACTTTTACAAAATTTTAAATGTTTAGTCACCGGTTTTAAAAAACAGAAATTTGTTCCTCTTTAAATCAAGAAAATGCTCCGATTAAAAAAGGCAAGTTTTAGAGTAAAATTTTACTGGTGAGGATAAACATGACTTCTTAAAACTTTTTGTAGCGCGTATATGTGTCGATCGTCCCCAAGGGGTTAATAAGATGTTTTACTTAGAAAATCGACAGTTTTATGTTTATTTATATTATCAGAAATATATGGTTTAATGGTTTAAAACATGGTTATGGTAAAACTATATTTTAACATGCTAAAATAAAAGATATGCATTGCTAAATACTATACATATATTTATATCATTTTGTATTCTGTTTTTAAGAAACATATATTCGGGTTCATACACATTTAGGGGATTTTAGTCATTTATCACCACAGGTTTCGCAAAGTACAGGATACTATATCTCAAGATAGAGTTTTACTTTTAAACTAAATAAGCGGAATATTACTTTACAAAAATTCTAGTGAAAGTGTTTGACAAAAGTAAGTGAAAATCCTTAAGCGTACAGATCCTTACAGAAAGATTGACTTCTGGAAGCAAATTATATCAAAATAGCGAAGGAATATTAATATTTTTTGTGATAATTCAAATACGAGATTCTGATAACTAACAATATTACACATCAATCGATGTTTAATATATATAAAGAGACAATTTTTGCTTAATAATCGATATATAAACAATAATTTTAAAGGAATAATAATCTAAACTAAACATATATCGAAAATTAACTAAAATTAAAATACAATATTATTTTAATAAGTAATAGGTTGTTGCCTGGTGCAATATGATAAAGTTATACATTCTTAGCATTATGAACTCTATTGATAACAATATCCAATTTACGTATGAAACAGAAAATAATGGTTCACTCCCTTTCCTGGACACCCTTGTCACTCGCAGTGAAACTGGCTTCTCTACATCTGTCTATCGAAAAAGCTTCGCTGTTTCTCTACCTCCCCATTCTCGTTCATATCATCCTCCAAGTCAAAAAATGGCCGCCTTTTACACATTCATAAATCGTGCTCTTCATGTTTGCTTTGATTCTCAGTCTCTCAATAACGAAATTCAATACATTAAAGCTATTGCATTTGATAGAGGTTACAACCCTTCTATTATTGATACTGCCCTTTCTAAATTAGAAAACTCTCACTCCTCAAACTCATCTCACTCTTCTACTCGTTCCAATATTAGCATTGTCTTACCTTTCTTTCCAAAATCAAGTTTTTCCATTTCTAAAATTCTTAGTCGGTTCGATTTCAAAATAATTTTTACTCCTACTAATAAACTCACCCTTTCCAACCTTAAAGATCCTGTTGAATTATCAAATTCATGGGGTATTTACAATATTAATTGCCAGTGTGGTCTTTCTTACATTGATCAAACCAAACGCAGTCTAAAATTTCGTATTAAAGAACATAAGCAATATATTGAAAAACAAGAAATCAAGAAATCCTCAATCGCAAAACATTGCTGGGAGACGAGTCATGCTTTTGACTTCAATTCGGTTAAGATACTAACTAAACCTACTTCTATACAAGAACTTAACTTCCTTGAAGCTTTCCATATCCATAAAAATCTCGCTAATCTCGTTAATTGTGATTTTGCTATTCCACCATTATCAGACTGTTGGAAATATTACATTAAAAATAATTTTTCTTAATCTTTTAATGCAATTCTCGCAATATCTTTTCCATTTTCCACCCAATTTTCCTATTAGCTGTTCCCTGTTTTCCTATTGGCTGTTGCCTAGGATCATCTGTTTTCCTATTGGTCAAGAAACTTGTCGCTTGAATCCCCATCCTCCCTGTATGAGCAAATTTCTACTATCTTTAGCACTGAGGAAGGTATGCTATATGCTACCGAAACCGGTATGCTTGGAATACGAATATTCTGGTGTTCTAACGTTGAAAATAATTTTAACTTTACAATATTATTTTACACTGCATAATATATATGTAAATAACATTGTGTTGGTTATACATCAACTATTATTCTAAATAGTTGCAATAAAATGATAATTATATATATATACGTATATTAGCATCGCACTGAAGTGTTTCACAATGAAACGTCAATGTTTCAAAAGTACTGGAGTTGCACTGGAAGAATAAACAATAAATTATTTAAAAAACAGCATTAGAGAAAATAAATCAATATTAGTCAAAAAATTCCAGATAGTAGAGAATATGTAACTAACAGAAAACTAACATTAATTTGTGCCTAGGGATATTTAAGAAAAAACATTTAACTAGATATTAGCCCAAATAATTACCAGATATTTTCCTAATTCATTAAAAATGGAAAAAGCCAGTGTAAAAGAAAGCTTAAAAGTAAACAAAATATTATTTTATGAAAAATAGCCTCGATTAAACGTCAGTCTTATATTAAGCCTCTTTTATTTCCTTGCATTAAATATATTTACATAATGACAATGAATTTTTTTTGGATTGTTTCCAGCTACAAAATTCAACAGCTTCTACAATGTAAAATAATAAAAAAGAAAGTTATTTTAGGATCTTGACTACTTCTTTTAAATATCTATGCTTTTTTTCTTATAGTTATTAAATGTTTTAATCTTCTGCGCTTCTATAACGATTTTTAGCCTCTCCATGAAGGATTAGACGCATGTGTCCCTTATAGGATCCGAATTAATTTATTCTTTTACTATCAAAATATATTTATTGCAATTTTTGTTTTAACAAATCGTAAAAATCGTATAAAGTATTTTTTGAAAATAAAGATAAAAAAAAGCATACATAATCTTAGAGATTAGAATTTTGAAATGAATTTTAAATGAATGGAATAAAAGATTACAGACGTCTTTTTTAATATTTCATAGTAAAAGTAAACATGAATGAAAAAAAAACTAGTTTTTCATAAAGAATAGCTTCGTTTAAACGTAAGAACATTAGGTTAAGTTGCATTAAATTTATTTCATTTCCTTGCATTAAGTATATCTACATAATAATGAAACTTTCTTTTTTAATGTATCCAGCTACAACATTCAACAGCTTCTACAATGTAGAATAATCAAAAAGAAGGTTATTTTAGGATTTATAATGCTTTGTTTAAATATATAAGCTTTCTTTACATGGAGTTATTAAATCTCTTCATCTTCCTAGTTCTTTTAATGACTTTTCACTCCTCTATGACGGATAAAACGTATATAAACATACAGGACCCGTATTATTATTATTATTTTACTACCAAAATATGTTTAGTATAATTTTTATCTTGACTAATCGTAAAATTCTTGTAATGAATATTTCTAAAATAAAGATTTAAAAAAAAAGTATACAGAATCTTTGAGATAACAATTTTAAACGAGGAACGTATTCAAAACATATTTTTAAATATCTCATAGCAAAACAAAACTTAAAAGTAAACAAAATAGCACTTCATAAAAAATAACCTCGATTACACGTAAGTATTCCTACATTAGGCTTCTTTTATTTCACTTGCATTAAATGTATTTACATAATGATAATGAAACATTCTTTTGGAATGTATCCAGCTAAAAAATTCAACAGCTTCCAAAATGTGGAATAATAAAAAAGAAAGTTACTTTAGGAACTTGAATACTTCGTTTAAATATCTATGTTTCTTTAGATAGCGTTATTCGATCTTTTCATCTTCGACTTTTCCATAACGTCTTTTACCCCCTTCTGGACGGATGGGAGGTATTTGTCCCATATAAGAGCAGTACTTATTATTTTAATGTCGAGATATATTTTTCTGTATTTTTTTTTCTTGACAAATCGTAAAGTTCATGTAATAATTTTTTGAAAATAAAGATATAAAAAAAGTATACAAAATCATTGCGATTAATCTTTAAATGAGTTAAATATTAAAAGCATATTTTTTAATATCTCATACTAAAAGAAAACTTAAAAGTAAACAACTAATTGTTCATTAAAAAAATTGTCTCGATTAAACGTAATAATCTTACATTAACCCATTAACGCCCAAATTATTTTCTTCGCTAAAATTTAAATTTTGTATTTCCAACCACTTTTAAAAGCAAATTAACTTTTATCTAAATTTATCGAGGATTCTGTCTCGCGAAATAAGGTATATATTTATCTTCCTCTTTATTGGTGTGAAAACCGCTTTCTTGCTGTTTTTGTAACCGTCCTCAAAAGAGGACGCTGGGAGTTAATGGTTAAGCCTCTTTTATTTTACTTGCATTAAATGTATTTACATAATGACAATAAAACTTTCTTTTGGAATGTTTCCAGCTACAAAATTCAACAGCTTCTACATCTACAATGTAGAATAACTAAAAAGAAAGTTTTTTTAGGATCTTGAATGCTTTATTTAGATAAGGTACCCTGGGGTAATAACGCCAGGCGGGGTAATAACGCCAAGTGCTTATATTTTGCATAATTATGAAATAATCAGGTAAATGACACCCATGTGCTCAGCGCAGAAGTGTTTTGAGTCATATAAATTGCAAAAAAACAGCTTCAAGTTAATTTGTTTCATTTTTAGGTATTATTGTTTTTACAAACAACTAAAATTAACGCTTGATCTAAAATTTGCGAGATACGTTTTGTGATGTGAAGTCTATCTTTTTATCCGGAAACACTTTGTTAATTACATAAATTTGTAGTGCATTTCATGTACTTTTAAAATGTTGTTGAAGATTTTGGATATCTTCTCGAGATAATTTGTAATTTAAAATGTACTGCGCAATAACTATACCGGGGTAATAACGCCAATCCTTGACATTAATACCCCGGTTGATTCCCTACAGTGGCCGAGCTACATCCTAAATACTGATTCAAATAAACACAGTTAAAACTGTGCAATGTTTCTCATATTTCTATTTAAGCGGTCCTTTTTAAGCAAAAAGAAGCTCACGGTCTGATATTCTTTTGCCTCATCCCCCCCTCCCAAACCACACCTTTATTTTTCTTACACTTTCACAAAAAATTGAACATTTTCAATAGCTTAGAATGCAGTTTGTCAATTTCTAAGTTTGGAGAGTTTGTACTTTTAGAATTGGGCTATCTACATGCAATTATTCCATCTTATTTCATAGTTTTGTTTGCATGGCGTTATTACCCATATAGGTGGGTAATAACGCCAAATAGCATTGGTCAAGAAAAAACGCCATTACATTTTATGAATACATATTTGTTAAATTATTTTATTTTAGATAGATAGTCAATGAGTTGCTGTATAAGATCCTATATTTGTTTGAAAAATACAATCTAAAACTAAGCCGTGAAAATTGGTAGAACCTTAACGTGGCGTTATTACCCCAGGGTACCTTATTTATGCTTTCATTACATGGAGTTATTAAAATCTCTTAATCTTCCGCGTTCATTTAATGACTTTTCATCCCTCCATGACGGATAAAACGTATATAAACATATAGGACTCTTATTATTATTTTTTTACTACCAAAATATGTTTAGTATAACTTTTATCTTGACAAATCGTAAAATTTTTGTAATGAGATTTGTAAAATAAAGAATTAAAAAATATATATATATGCAGAATCGTTGAGATTAGAATTATAAATGAGTAAGGTATTAAAAACAACTTTTTTATATCGCATACTAAATTTAAACTTAAAAGAAAGCAAAATAGTATTCATAAAACATACCCTCGATTAAACATAAAAATCTAACATTAAGTCTCTTTCATTTCCTATCATTAAGTGTATTTACATAATGACAATGAAACTTTGTTTTCGAATGTTTCCTTCAACAAAATTCAACACCTTCAAAATGTAGAATAATCTAAAGGAAAGTTATTTTAGGAACTTAAAGCTTCGTTTAAATATGTTTGCTTTTCTTTACATAGAGTTATTAAGTCTCTTCATCTACTGTGTTTCTATAACCGCTTTTAAACCTCTCATGACAAATGGGACTTATGTATCGCATAAAGGATCCGTATTGTTTAATTTTATTTCCACCAAAATACATTTATTGTAAATTTTATCTTGATAAATCGTAAAATTCTTGTAATGTATTAATGTATTTTTTGATAAAAAAAAAAATACAAAAATGTGTATAGAATCTATGAGAAAAAAAAATAATGATAATTAATTATATCATAATAATTAATGATATAATGATATAATGATATAATGATAATTAATAAAAAAATTAATTATAATTTATAAAAATGGAAAATGTCTTTTTTAATATCCCAGTGTCAAAGAAAGCTTAAATGTAAACAAACTGTTCTTCATGAAAAATAGCCTCGATTAAACGAATTAAAATATCTTTTATTAAGCCTCTTTTATTCCCTTGCATTAAATATATTTACATAACGACAATATCTTTTGGAAACTTTCCTGCTGCAAAATTCAACAGCTTCTAAAATATAGAATAATCAAAAGGAAAGTTATTTTAGGAACTTGAATACTTCATTTAAATGTACCGGGTGTCCCAAAAATGACTGATGGATTTTAAAATTCAATAATTTGCAAACGGTGACAGATATTTCAAAAAATTTTGCAGGAGGGTTATGAATAATGTCAGGAGTTTTTTTACCGTAATTTTTTATTTTAGTCCGCATCTCAAACAATAGGTGGCGCTGACGGCGATTGAAGGCCAGGTCGACGCTTCACAGCACTGATCACCTGGCCTTCAGTCGCTGTCAGCGTCACCTATTGTTTGAGATGCGAACTAAAATAAAAAATTACGGTAAAAAAACTCCTGATATTAAACATAACCCTCCTGCAAAAAATTAATAGCTGTCACCGTTTGCACGTTTTTGAATTTTAAAATCCATCAGTCATTTTTCGGACACCCGGTATATGCCTTCTTTACACAGACTTATTAACCCATTAACGCCCAGCGTCCTCGTTTGAGGACGGTTACAAAAACAGCAAGAAAGCGGCTTCCCCACCAGTAAAGAGGAAGATAAATATATACCTTATTTCACCAAACCGAATCCTCGATAAATTTAGATAAAAGTTAATTTAATTTTTAAAGTGGTGGGAAATACAAAATTTAAATTTTAGCAAAGAAAATAATTCGGGCGTTAATGGGTTAAGTCAATTCATCTTCCACTTTTCTATAACGACTTTTAACCGCGTCATGACGGATGGAATGTATGTGTCCCATATGGAATCGATATTGTTTTATTCTTTTACTACCAAAATATACTTATTGTAATTATTATCTTTACAAATTGTGAAGTTCTTGTAATGTATTTGGGGGAAAAAAAGATAAAAAATTTTATACAGAATCTTTAAGATTAGAATTATAAATGAGTAAGATAATAGAAACACAAGGATACATTCTATTATCTTTTTTTAATATCTCATATTAAAAGTAAACTTAAAAGTAAACAAAACATTCTTAATGAAAAATAACCTCGATTAAACATAACAGTCTTATATTAAGCCTCTTTTATTTCCTTTCATTTTATTTATTTACATAATGATCAGGGGTGCAAAAATCTAGGCGCCAGCGGGCAGTTTCTCACCACTAAAATTTAAAGTTTTCTTCGGTTAAAATTTAATCGCATTCTTGCAAGAATTTTACGCGCAATATTAAACGAAAATCAACAAAATAAATTTAGTGGTGAGAGACTGCCTGCTGGCGCCTAGATTTTTGCACCCCTGATAATGATAATGAAACTTTCTTTTGGAATGCTTCGAGCTACAACATTCAACAGCTTTCGAAATCTAGGATTATCAAAATGAAAGTTATTTTAGGAACTTTAATGCTTCGTTTAAACATCTATGCTTTCTTTGCATAGCGTTAGTAAGTCACTTCATCTTCTACGATTCTATAACGATTTTTAACCTCGTCATGACGGATGGGATGTATATGACATGGAATCGGCATTGTTTTATTCCTTTACTACCAAAATATATTTATTGTAAATTTTATCAAGAGAAATCGTAAAATACTTGTAATGTATTTATTGAAAAAAAGTACACAGAATTTTGGGATTACAATTTTAAATGAGTAATACAGTAAAAAGTGTAATGTTGTAAAATTTACCTTTTTATAAGAGCATTTTCGCGATTTCTATAACGATTTTTAACCGCGTCATGGCGGATTTGATGTATGTGTCCCATATGGAATCGGTATTGTTTTATTCTTCTACTACCAAAATATATTTATTGTAAATTTTATCTTGAAAAATCTTAAAATTCTTATAATGTATTTCTTGAAAGTAAAGATTAAGAAAATACACAGAATTTTGAGATTAGAATTTCAAATTAATAATAGATTAAAAAAGTTTACTGCTGTAAAATTTGCTTTTTTAATAAGATAATTTGCGCGCTCCAACAAGACACAAATTTCTGTTTATTAAGAGGTGAATAAAGATTAACAATTTCGTAAAAGACTTCCGTCGCGAAGGGATTGAGAAACATATATTCCGGGTTCGTAATAATTCAGAAGATTTTAGAATTTATCACCAGGATTTCATAAAGTACTGGACTATATATGAAAATAAATTTTTTAAATTAAATAAGTGGGATATTTCGTTACAAAAATTTTTGTAAAGGTGCTTTGAAATCCTTCATGCGGACAAAACCGGGTATTAAAAATTAACTTCTGGAAGCAAATTATATCAAAATAACAAAGGAATATTGATATTTTCGTGATAATTGAAATACAAGATTGTTAATAAGTAAATATATTACGCATCAATCGACATTTAATACCTCTAAACAGAGTAGTTTTGGTTAATGATAAAAATCTAAACGGTAGTCTAAAAGTAACAATAATCTAAATTAAACATGGTTCAAAATTAAGTAAAAATGGAATGCAATGTTATTTTACACTGTATAACATTTCTTTTCTTTAAATAACTAACTTAGTTATGTAATAACTATTACTCTAAATAGTTTCAATAAAATAATAATTATATATATTTGTATTTTAGTATTACATTGAAGTGATTCACAATGAAAAGTCAATATTTCAGAACTACTGGAGTTGAATTGCAAGAATTAACAATAAATTATCAAAATATTTCTTGTGTCTATTGGTACATTACTGCTCAAACATGAAAAAAAAAACAATATTAGAGAAAATATGACAATATTAGTCAAAATTTTCCTAATACTAGGGAATGTGTAGCCAATATAAAGCAATATTTACACCAGTAATTTGCAAATAAGGATATTTAAGAAAAAATATTGAACTAATTGAACGTAATCACAAAAAATGGCAAGATATTTTCCTAATTTATTAAAAATTAAAAACTTCCTTTTTTTAATATCCAGTGTAAAATAAAGCTTAAAAATAAACTAATAATTCTTCATTAAAAATAGCCTCGATTAAACTTAAGAATCTTTCATTAAGCCAGTTTCTTTTGCGTTAAATCTATTTACATAATGACAACGAAACTTTTTTTGGAATGTTTCCAGCTACAAAATTCAAAAGCTTTCTAAAATGTAGAATAATCAAAAGGAAATTTATTTTCTGAACTTGAATGCTTCGTTTAAATATCTATCCTTTCTTTACATAGAGTTATTAAGTCAATTCATTTTACGCGTTTCTATAACGGCTATTAAAGCGACTATAATGACTTTTTCCCTTTTATGGTGGATGGGACGTACATGTCCCATATAGTCTCCTGACTGATTTATTCTTTTACTATTTGCAATGTTTTTTATTTTTTTTTTATTTTTTTTATTTTTTTTTTAAATAACGATTACAAATTGTACAGAATCTGTGAGATTAGCATTTTAAATGAGTAATATATTAAAAACATCTTTTGTAATATCATACAGTAAAAGAAAACTTAAAAGTAAACAAACTAGTTCTTCATAATAAATAGCCTCGAATAAACATAAGAATTTTATATTAAACCTCTTTCATTTTCTTGCATTAAGTATATTTATATAATGGCAGTGAAACTTTCTTTTGAAATGTTTCCAGCTACAAAATTCAAAAACTTCCAAAAGTGGAATAGTCAAAAGAAAAGTTATTTTAGGAACTCTAATGCTTTGTTTAAATATATATGCTATTTTTACATCCAGTTATTCAGTTAATTCATCTTCCGCGTTTCTATAACAACTTTTAAAACGACTATAATGAATTTTTTTCCTTTTATGGCGGATGGGACGTAAATATTCCATATAGGCTCGGGACTGTTTTACTCTTTTACTATCAAAATACATTTATTATAATTTTTATCTTGACAAATTGTAAAATTACTTCAATGTGGTTTTTTAATAAAGATTAAAAATTTTACAGAATCTGTGAGATTAGCATTTTAAATGAATAATGTATTAAAAACATCTTTTGTAATAGCATACAGTAAAAGAAAACTTAAAAGTAAACAAACTAGTTCTTCATAAAAAATAGCCTCGAATAAACATAAGAATTTCATATTAAACCTCTTTCATTTTCTTTCATTAAGTATATTTACATAATGACAATGAAACTTTCTTTTGAAATGTTTCCAGCTACAAAATTCAACAAATTCCAAAAGTGGAATAGTCAAAAGAAAATTTATTTTAGGAACTCTAATGCTTTCTTTTATATATATATTCTATTTTTACATCCAGTTATTCAGTTATGGGGGCTCAGGGATAGAAAACTTTTCCAAAAAATTGATTTTTTATGATCTAATTTGATTATTCATTTAATTTTTAACTCAATGCAAAAAACCGCATAAAAATATTTGCATTTTTAACGGAGTTATAAGCATTTATGTATCAACACTTTCATAGCCGCACCCATATAATTTCAACTTTAAGTCGGGTTTTATCAAAACTTGATTTTTGACGACTAACACCAAAATAAAAAAAATCTATTTGATGGAATGGCTTAATTTTTTTGCATCTATGCAACATCATTATCTAGGTTATGAATTAATATATTTTAGATAGTTTAATATTTTGAGTATTTTTAATGAAAAAAAAGTTGTATTTTTTAGGGTTTTTATAAATTTTCAAATTTAAGAGTTTTTTTTTAATAATGTTTTTTTGAGAGATTCTTATATCCTTAATTCATTTTCTAGAGTAAAGTTTCCTGATCATTTTAAAGCAAAAATTAGGTTCTTAAGTCAATTCAACATTAAGATATTTTGGTTTTAATGATATAGCATATAATTTTTTTTTTCGAAAATTGTGTTACATACATTTCGCTATATTTTTTTTATTATATTACATTGAAATACTTCATTTTGTAATTTTATAAGACTATAAACAAACCTTTAAAACAGGGGTTCCCAAACTTTTGGGCTCGCGGAGCCCTTTTTGGAAAGAATTTCTAAGGCGGAGCCCCTAAACCCAACGATACTCTGTGGTTTACAAATTAATGTTTTTTATGCCTATGAAGCACAGAAGAATCTACTGGATAAAAATACGAGACAGTAATTTCCAATATTAGACAAAGGTTCTCAGCAGAAATTTTGAATTCATACTATAAATTATCAAAATCAAATTTTCTATTATGTAACCCTTTAACTATCCCACTGAAACAACCGGATATATCCGTTCACTAGGCTGCAGATTTCACTGCAATTGAAGCTTTATTTAAATTAATATAACTCTACAACTATAATCCAGTTTTAAGAAATTAAGTTATGATTCATACTTTCAAGGCTTATAAGCATGTACGTAACAAAAAAAATTATATCATTGATAGAAAATCTCTCTTTTATTAACATTTAAATTGCAGAGGAAAAAAAACATAACAATTTTGCGCTTTTGCTCAGCAGTCAGGAGGTTAACAGTATTATTTACAACAATTTCCTGCGTATAATCCGCGGATTAAACAATTCTTTTTCGATCCAGAAATTTTATTTAGTAATTGAAAGCAAATAATTACGGCGATCTAAAACATAACATTTTATTTTAAAATTTTTCTGGGTCAAAAAATTATATTGTTTGATCATCGGATTATACGCAAGAAATTACGGTAATATTACTATTATTGGATACAGTAAAATAAAAATAAGGATTAAAACCCTATTTTTATGTTTTAAAATATCTACCTTGTATAATCGAGATATTTCCTTCAAATACAGCAAAAATTATAGTTAAAAATTTGTGATTTCTGAAAGTTTTAGTAACGAGGAAAACTCTTTTTTACCTGAACGATATTCAAGCAATACTATTTAGGGGTTAATGACATCCTTTTTTTTAAATAAAAAAAATTCTTTTGTGATTTCCAGCGTGAACTCGGAATTAAAGATAAAAATGGTAACCATATTTGGATTATGCATTGCAATGGGGCTTACGTAAAACTATCATTATTTATGGTGAAAACCACACAAACAGAGAAAAAGGGTAAATTGTACAGTTTTCGTTTGCAGAGAGCAAATCTTCTGCATAATTCCAATAAGTTACTCGCAAAAAAAGAAAATGCGTAGTTCCAGTCACCCATGAGTAATTATGTAACAAGTTTTCGCCAGAGCCGCCTACCCGTAATAGTATTTTCTCGTTTATGAAACATTTTTTCGTTCTTCTTTAAGTTTCTAGCACTTCTGAGCGTGCAACGAAAATGAATCGTCTCTTAATTTTTTTTTGAACCATTTTTAAAAAAATACATTTAAAAGCAGGTCATCGTTTTACTATTTAAGTGAGCGGAGCAAAATCTATAAGCCGTACCCCACACACTTTCTTGGGAATTTAGTTGAAAATACAGGGCAGGCCATTCCATGACATAATTAATCATTCCTTAATTATCCAAAAACCATTCCTAGAATAATTTTGAAAAGGTTATAGGGCCGTTTTTTTCGGCTGGAAAATACAATTTTGGCCACCAATTCTCTCTTCAGTTGGCAAGAAATGAGTTTCTCGCAATTCTTGATAATTGATAGCCAAGATACAGTCTGAGGAAAGAGCTAAGTTAAGTTTATCATCATAACAAAGTTTCCCAACACTACTAATAAGCCTCTATCGTGCTGTCTTTTGGGGAAAATTTCCTCTAGTTTTCTCATGTCATGAAAATAGAAACCAAGGCAGTCTGAACCACACAAACTATTTTTTTCTCCTCTGGGAATAAATCCAAATGTCCCCGAACTTACCAGGTTTGGTGATACTTGGCCCCATCTACACTGCGTTGATTGTGGATAGCTTTCAACATGGATTGCCTCAGCATGGAGAGATGGAGGCTTATTAATGGTGTTTGAAAGCTTCGACTATGGTTGTAAACGTAACCTGGCTCATCCGTCAGACTGCATCTTGGTTACTAACTACCAAGAATTGGCAGAAACCCATTTAATGCCAACTGAAGAGAGAATTGGTGAATTAAATTGGATTTTTAAGCCGGAAAACGGCCCCATAACTTTTGCAAAATCCTCTGAGGAATGGTTTTTGGATAAATAAGGACATGTCATGGAATGGCCTGCCCTATAACTTCATCTAAACCCCCAAGAAATTGTGCGGAGTATCTCAATAGAGTTTTAAACGCCCATGGCAGGTAGTTCAAGTCTGTGGCAGAACTGAACGCCGCCATCATTGAGAACTGGGATAATATTGATGCTAATGCCTTCCAGGAATTAGTAAATAGTATGCCACATCATATATACCAAGTCATATATACGCATGGCGTATATATTGGCTATTAACAGTAGTGGCTTTATTTCGACTGGTGACTTTTTTCTTCCTCTTTTTTTATACATTAATTTTTTCTGACCTATTGGAGAAGGGTGTGAGTTATCCCTTGCAAATATGTATTTCTATATAGTCTTTCTTAATATATTTGTTTCTTTCACATGGTTTTGTTTCCTGTCGAATTACGATAGAAAATCATGATGGATTTATTTAGGGGAGACGCACTGTATTATGTTTGAGACGATCAATAACTGTTTCTTTTACGTGATCTTCCATATCGCGAGTTCTTGGACAATAGTGTTATTTGACAAAGAAATATTAATATCTAAATTGGCAGCTTTTTCATTAAACAAACATCCTGAAATATCATTTGCACAAGATTTAATAAGAGTCTCTGCAATGTATTGGCTTTGCCAGCTTACGCTATTTTGTAACTTATTAAGTAGGAAACTTCCAGCACTTTTTCATTATTTTCGCAGCTGTAGCCATACTATTCTTTGAAGTTAAAATTTTGTTGCATTTTTTCTTTAAAAAATCAATTGGTTTATCTGTTAATTTTGGGAGATTACCCTCGAAATGACAGCTCAACTTAGCCGGAAACATTGAGCTGTTGTTCAAACTTTACCACAAATTACACAGAGAGGCTGATCATTTTCCGTTTAAGTAAATCCGATATTTAAGAAATTTTCATCATATTTCCGTTTTTTATTGGCAGGTCTGTCACAGGCGACTATTTTTATATTCTGTTCGCACCAGTTTCTTTCTAACATAGAATTTAAAATTTATTTTTCTTGTAAATGTTGTCAAAGTGTGTGTTAATAATTTCTGTTTACAGAAAGTGGTGCCAGTTAGAATTAAAAATTAGTCCGCTGTGGCAGTCCTGTATTGGGAATGCTTTCCTCCGATGTCTCAGTTCCATAGCTGCCAACTTTCAACTAATCTTCCGTAATGCCTGGATTAATTTGATCCAGGTTAAGGTCATTTCAAAAGAGAAAATATATTCCATGAATCTTTATTTATTTAATTTTAGGATTGTTACTAGAACATACTTAATTCCATTTCTTTGGAAAACTTCTGGTTCGAAACTCATTAAACCAGGGTCAAATTAACGCATGTATTACGGATAATCGATGTCAGGTTGGCACCTATGCAGGTCTGTCTTGCTTTGATTACAATACCAGGGTCGCAGCGTCCCTAAAATTTTCGCAATTTCCTACCACAATTTTATAACTATATTATTTATTGTAGAATTACATTGTAGATGTTAAAGAAATCTCTGAGATGAAGATTTTTGATTTAAAATACTGGTAGAAAAGTGCAAAAATTTTAGGGAAGCTGCGACCCCTGCAATACTTGATCTGGGGCGCTTGAAAGCTCTTTTTGTTGGTTCATATGATAATGAAATGTAAGCTATTGGTTTGTCTTCCTTTTTAAATGCGGCATCTCTTTTTTTAAACAACCTGTTTGAAGCCAGCAATCCATGCCTAAAACAAAATTACTCAATATGTTTTTTCTTTTTTGGCTTTCTTACAAAAAATAAACCAAATACACAGTAAAAAGAAATCTGTGAAGGTACTAAACATTTTCTAAGAAACTGGGATTCCAAGAACTTTTCATGTAACGATAACAGGAAAAATTCATGTAATCGATTCTGAAACTTGAATTTTTGCTGTTACCGTTACAGGAAAAGTTCTTGGAATCCCAGTTTTCAAGAAAAAGTTTAGTACCTTTGCAGGTTTTTTTTTACAGTGTACAAGATTTTTTTTAATTAGTTATTCCTTGTCTTTTTTTCTTTTTCTTTCTTTCAATTTTTTTGTTAAAAAGTAGTTATTTTTACTTGAAAACTCACAATTAAAAAATTCCAAATGAGGTGTCTTGGGGTAGTAACGCCATGTTAAAGTTCTACTAGTTTTCACGGCTTAATTTTAGATATTTAAAAAATATATATATGGGATTTTAAACAGCAATTCATTAACTATACTTCTATATACTTCTAAGCAACTCATTACTAAGCAAAAAATCATTAAGCATAAACATATGAATAGGCGAAGCTCCAAAGAACAAAACTGTTCTCCTTTTTGTTCGGCAAGAAGAGTTAACAGCACTGGCGGGCCTTTTCTCTTTCGACTCACGTTGTGCATTTGATTCAGAGTACTATTTCATATAGCTAATTCTAAATCGAAATTTTAAAACACATTAAATATAGAAACATAAAATAAAGTAAATCAAACCAAAAATATTATACAGAAAATAGATAAATATGTAATGCAAATGCTTACGTGTTTTTTGAAGTGTATTATTGTATTTTTCAACCCAGTTATAGACATTTATTATTGACACACACACACACAAAAAAAATTAAAATCCTATATACTTTATATCTAATTCCTATATAAAAAAATTTCTATATACTTCTGAAAGTATTTCACTTGCAATATGTTAATTTCTTTTATGTATTATTTATTTTCCTGGAACGCCGCGGAGCCCCTGGAAAGTTCAGGCGGAGCCCCAAGGGCTCCGCGGAGCACACTTTGGGAACCTCTGCTTTAAAATATCAGAAAGTTTAATTTAATTACATTGAATACTTCTGTTTTTATATGAGCTCGAAGCGAGAGCTCTGTTTACATGTTTTTACGTATTGATCAACCCCTGAGCCCCCTTAATTCATCTTCCGCGTTTCTATAACGACTTTTTAAACGACTATAATTACTTTTTGTTCCTTTCATGGCGGATGGGACGTAAATGTTCCATATAGGCTCCGGACTGTTTTACTGTTTTACTACCAAAATACATTTATTATAATTTTTATCTTGACAAATTGTAAAATTACTGCAATGTATTTTTTTAATAAAGATTAAAAAGTATACAGAATCTGAAAAATTAGAATTTTAAATGAGAAATACATTAAAAAATCCTTTGTGATATCATACAATAAAAGAAAACTTATACAAACTAGTTTTCATAAAAAAATTGCTTCGAATAAACGCAAGAATATTATTTTAAGCTTCTTTCATGTCCTTGCATTAAGCATATTTACATAATGACAATGAAACTTTCTTTTGAAATGTTTCCAGCTACAAAATTCAACAGCTTTCAAAAGTGGAATAGTCAAAAGGAAAGTTATTTTAGGAACTCTAATGTTTCGTTTAAATACCTTTGCTTTCTTTACAAAGAGTTATTAAGTCTTTTTATCTTCCGTGTTTCTATAACAACTTTTAACTCTCTCATAACAGATGGGACATATGTATCTCATTTAGGATTAGTATTGCTTTATTATTTTACTACCAAAATATACTTATTGCAATTATTATCTCGACAAATTGTATAGTGCTTGTAAAGTATTTTGCGAAAAAAAATATAAAATTTTTTATACGAATCTCTCAGATTAGAATTATAAATGTGTAAGATATTAAAAACACAAGGATACATTCTATTACCTTTTTTAACCTTCCTACCCTGAATGGGTCTAATCAACCCATAACTATAATTTGTTTTATACTATTCGAACCAGAACTTTTTTCATAAAGAATGTTAAATAATACATGCAGAGAAATAAGTCAATTAAATATATTAAAATGTTTTAAATAAAAATTCTGGTGAGAAATATTTTTATCGAGATTGAGTAAAATTTGAACAGGGTAGGAAGGTTAAGATCTCATAGTAAAAGTAAACTTAAAAGTAAACAAAATATTCTTAATGAAAAATAACCTCGATTAAACGCAAAAATCTTATATTAAGCCTCTTTTATTTCCTTGCATTATATGTATTTACATAATGACCATGAAACTTCCTTTTGGAATGTTTCCAGCTACAAAACTCAACAGTTTCCAAAACGTAGAATAATCGAAAGGAAAATTATTTTAGAAACTTGAAAGCTTTTTAAAAAAAAATATCTGCATTCTTTACACAGAATTATTGAACTTTTGAACTATTGAACAGAATTTATTGATCCAACGCTTTTTAAGCATTGTACTCATTGAAAAACAGCCTGATAAGCTAACTAGGAGCAACAACTGCACCTGAAGACCGTTTTCTGTAATTGAGGTTAGAAGTAACCGCGAAGTGACTACTGGAGATTTGGATTCAAACATTTAGGCTGCCACAGAAAGTCAAATTAGCCGTTTAGCACCTGCTCGAAGGCTTAAAAAGGGTGGACAGTATATGAAAAAAAAATAATAATTTGTGTTTCAATCACACCAGTTTCAAAAACGGCAAATCTAAGTTGTTGCCATAGTAATGTACAATGGCGCCAAGAAGATTAAGCTCAAGTATTGCTTACCGATGAGTCGAAATATAGTATGAACACTGATTCTTAACGTGTTTTAATATGGAGAGAAGAAGGAACACGCAACATGCCTCACCCTTGAAATTAGCCCGTTTGATCCCATTTATTTTGCTCTATTAGACGTGGCGACGGTCACAGTTTAGATGAGCCCCTTCGGAACTGACTGAATTGGAAAAAAACGATTAGTTTTCTTGCGTACGGTTCACCCTCGATAAACCTTTTTGCATCAGTAGAACGGCTAGTTCGTGTACTTGTAAAGCTTAAATGTCTGAAACCAGATCTATTATAGCCTCTTTGCGTTATCTTCGAATCGACAATGACAGAATACTGTTTTTGAATGCAGTTGTTGCTATTCGTTTCCCATAAACAGGATGTCTATCAACGAACCATTTTTTTAATGTGGCTTAAACCTCTTGATATGATGGTTTTAAAATTATTCAGATATTGGGTGTTCTCCATTTTTGTTTGATCTCACTCGGTTCTACCAATTATTTGCTACTCTTGGCCTTTGCGTAAATGAATGCCTTTGAGCCATACCTAATGAATACCAATCACTGTCAAGCACCAATTTCACAATTAACAACATTACAAGCCAGAATTCCAAAATACATCCATTACGTGCCATATTATCAGTCATCTATTTTGCATATTTTCACCGCTAAAGTACGCGCGGCAGTGCAATTTTGTATCCAGAAGTATTTAATTAACATTAATAATTCCATCTTTGGGCATTGCAACGTTAACTTAGAGAACGTAATTGTTCAAATTATCCTCTACTTTTGATGACAAGTGTAGAAAAAGCGAGCGTAATGCGTGTAGTAATCCAGAAAGCAGCTAGATTAAGCTACATTCTTTTGCCACCATTTGAGGGAGAGCAATCGTGTATGAAGGTTAATTTACTTAATCCTCCATATCTCTTCTACGACACTTTTCATAATGTTTTTATTATTTTATTTACGCTTTTTATAGAAGAGCTAAGTGATATAGTTTAAAATCATTTGTGCTCTGATGGTTGAATTTTCTACCAATTATTTTTAATTCAGAAATGTCAGATTGGCACCGGAATATTCTTTAAAGTTTATTTGCAAAAGATCTAATGCATTTTTTTTAGGGGTGCATATCGTAAAGCGAATATTTTCTTTGCAAAATACTGGTGCAAATGTGACATTTTGAATTTTGATGAAATTTATCTTCCAGAGCTCAAAGGGTTAAAGTTACAGAAAAATAAATGCAAATCTTCTTTTGTCTCTTGTGTGAAACATAGTATAATTTATTTCTCCCGCTGGCCTTAAAGGTGATCAATGGAGATCGACCAAAAATTCGGTTTGTTGTCATTTTCGGCAAAAGCTTTCGTTTCAAAGAAAATGCTACCAAACGTTCGTAGAACCGAAACTATCTCTATTTTTTTTTCCTTTGGAAACTTTGAACATTATTGATTTCAAGTGTTTCGGATCCACTGTGACATTCTTTGTTTATTGTTATGAACTTCACTCTTTATATTTGACAGTCATTATGGAATCAAGACATGAGTGCAAATTATAAAGCAAAGAATGCTTATAAAATTTGAAGACACTTTTTACAAGCTCATTAAAAGCTGCAGATTTTATACTAATAAGAAGTTTTTAGTTAGAAACCATAAAAATATTTCGAATATTTTTTTAATGAATCGGTTTGTTCGGAAAGTCCATTCCGTTTAGGAAAATCAATTCGTACCGGAAAATATATTTAATTATTAGATATTGTTTCCGATATCTAATACTTAGATATTAACCCTTTCCGGCACACTGTGCCCGGTCTGGGATACTTAATTTTAATTCCAAACTTGCAAACGGCACCAATACTATTTTAGTAAAATTTTACATTTACAGTAAAAGCTTAAATTAGGGGTTTCAAAATATTTAAAAAAATCGTTTGTGAATTCCGGTGTCAGTCGATAATTTCTCATTTTACTAACAGATATTGCCCGTGCCGGAAAGGGTTAATGGACAAAATTTTCCGGTAGGCATTGATTTTCCCAAACGGAAAGGACTTTCCGAACAACCCAATAGAATATTTGAGTATAATAGAGTACTGTAACAGTATTACAGTATTACACAAATAGCACTTACAAAAAACATTATGAAAGATAAATCGCGGTATGTATAACAAAAACTTTTTTAATAAAATAAAGTTCGTATAGTCAAAAAATTATTTTGTGTAATGGCTTAATTATATTTTATTTTACATTAAAATAAAAAAGTTTTGTTCAGAGGCAGGGACAGCCAATTTGGGACACGCTTATAATTACACATATAATAAATAATTATGTATTTATGTATGTATAAATTATATTTTTAGAAAATGGATGTTTTGTTTTCAGACGAAAATTGCAAGTTTACAAAAATTACGTTTCAGTTTCAGTTCCCGTCTTAAAATCCTATTTCAGTCTATTTTTAGTAAGCAATATATTGTGATTTAATTTCATATTTTGTTATACCCTTTAAGTTTTAGCAATGACTTTAAATTTAAATATGCAGTACATAATATCATGATAATTAATCAGTGTTATTACATGCAGGGCTGCCGCAAGCGACTATTTTTACATTCTGTTCGCACCAATATTATTCTAATAAAAACTTTGAACAATATTTTTCTTGCAAATGTTGTCAAAGTGTCTGTTAAGGTTAGAGAAACTGGTACTAGTCAGAATTAAAAAATAGTCGCCCGTGGCAGCCTTGTACATGTTTTTTAGTATAATTATATGTAACAATCAAATTCGAAGCATAATAATGGCATACTATTCTTTTTTCTTTTTTAGGTAAGTGACACTGATCATTATAATATTCAAACAAAGAAAGCTGAAAGAATTATGTGTAAGTCTACTATTTTGAATTATTTACATTATTTATTTACTGTATAAACTGATTTTATGTTGCGGGAATTAACCCAAATTATTTTCTTCAAATGCCCATATTATTTTCTTCATTAACCCTTAAATGCATATTGTATCATTTTCGATATCATAAGTGTTTCCGATTTATTGTTTTTTTTTTTTTTTTTTTTTTTTTCACATATTCCGTATTCTCACCAGAAATTTAAAAGAGCAATTTTCACTTTACTTAATGATAGACCATTCGTAATTAAATAAAGAAAAATTTACTATTTATATTTTTCTGGTATGAATTTTGATTCTTTGAATTGCGCATCTTATGGAACGCGTTCTATCCTATGCATTTCAGGGTTAAAAATGAAATTTTGGGTTTCCCACAACTTTTGAAACAAGAATAACATTTATCTTAATTTATTGAGGAATTTGTCTCGTGAAAAATAGTGTTTATTTATTTTTCTATTTACTGGTGTGAAAAGTACTTTCTTGCCTTATTATCAGAACTCATATGTACTTATAAATGGATAGGATTGTAGATTTAATGTAAAATGCATTATTAAACAGCTGTAATAATCTAAATTTCGTTTAAACAATATAAATATTTTCAAGTTTTATTTAATGATTTGGTAAATATCAAACAAGACTATTTGTTTCTAATTCAACTCAATATAGATTTTCATAAATAACCAAAATAGTGAACTGAAACGGCAGTAAATTTATATCTTTATTTAATTTTACATTGACGCAATCCATTAATTTAATAAATGGTGTATTGATCCGAAAAGGACTTTTATTTCTCCAGAGGTCTGTGTATTGTATAAGAATGCAAATGTAGCAAACAAATGATAATGTATTTCATAAATACATACATTTGTTGTTTTGACAGTTTGAAATAACTGCTTTGATATAGCTTAAATGAATAAATTAATAAATGTCTTGAGATTTTAAAACTAAAAATAATTGTCTAATTAAATTCGAAAATTTTCAAAATACAGTAATATATATATATATATTAAACTGAGCTAATATAAAATAAATTGAATATATAATCAATATAACTGAATAATTCGATTAGGATAGAAAAGTTGATTTAAGTGTTTGACAATATTTGTATAATAATTAAAAGATGATTTTATAAAGGAAGAACTTAATCAATATAAAATAAATATAAATATATTAATTATATACATATATATATATATATATATATTTCTATTTGAACATTGTATAAAAAATAACTAAAAAATTAATCCTTTGCGTGCGAGAGGTAATTCTCACAGACCACAAGAGTCCAGCATAAATGGGTGTTCTAAATATTATGGAAACCGATATTTTAAAATATTTTTTAGCTTTATCTAATAACTGAACAATCTGTGATAAAAAATGGCGAAATAATCCGTAACATATTAGTGGTATCCAAAGCATTTAGTGTCCCGATTTACGAGGGATACCTGGCAACACTAGTGGGGAGTTAGGGCATGGACAACTATATCTATACGGCCCATCTATTTGAAATTAATGTATGAAGCCTCTCGCCAGAGGACTCTGATACCCTGCCCAAGTTATTCTGACCAATCGTGCAAACCTTGAACCGAAACAATGACCATGTGCACAAAACAGAAATCAGCTTATTTGGGCAGGGTTTGCGCCAAGTGGTTCAATGAAATGGTTCAGGCTTTCAAGCTAAATCCAGCTTCACTTTTTCGACGGTTTTTAGCGAAATGCGCAGGATGTTATACATCTAATTGGTCATGGTTAGAGTTACTTCTTGACAGAAAAGTGCTAATTCGAAACACAGTAACTTTACTTTCTTATTTAATTTTTTACTAACATAATCCATTAATTTATGATCCGTAAAGGTAACTTTATTCTCTGTGGGGGGTCTGTGTATTGTTTCAGAATACATGTGTAGTAAATAATAATTTAGTGGTTATGTATTTCATAAATAACATATATTTGATATTCTAATTTAGAAAGCTTGAATTAACTGGCCTGATGAATCATAAATGCAAAAGTAACATGTTTTGTGATTTCAAATCTCATGCCTGATGATGATGATGATTTCTCTGATTTCTCCCAGAACATTTTCCCTGTATTTATCCAAAGTTATTCAGAAAAGAAGAAAATATAACATTTACCTTAACCCTTTCCGGCACACTCTTTCCGGTCTTGGATACCTAATTTTAATTCCAAACATGGAAACGGCATAAATAATACTTTAATAAAATTTTGCTTTTACAATGGTAGATGAGCCCTTTGGGCTCTGGTGGTTGATTTTTCAACCACTTAATTTTAATTCCGAAATGTCACAATGACACCGGAATATTCAACCATATTTCTTTGAAAAGTGTTTAATGTATGTTTTCGTGTACATCCAAAATTGATTTTTTTCTTCGCAAAATACTGGTGCCAATGTGACATTGGGAATTTTAAAGAAATTTACTCAACGAGCTCAAAGGGTTAAATTAAGGTATTCTTAATTTCCAAAAAAGTCGTTTGCAAATTTCGGTGACAGTCGATAATTTCTGATTTTGCTACCGAATTTGCCCGCGCCGGAAGCATTTTCAGAAAGAATCACGTTTTGAGCACCAGTCTTGGCGAGTTGGCGAAAGCGAGAACGTTCAGCTAGCTGTATCGCTAAACACAAAATAAACTAAATTCAAATGTGTCATAAAACATATGATTAACAGAATTATATTTATTACAAGCGCATCTTTACTACAGTTTTTAATTAACTTCTCAATTTTTTCGCACATAGCGAGTTGAGGAAATAATATTTTTGAATTGAGAAAAAAAAAAAAAACTATGTTTAGATGTTCTGTGAAATTTAAAGCATTTTAATCTGAAAAAGCTCTTTGTTTTAAACTATGTTTTAATCGTAAACAACGGTGAATAACATTTCCTCCTATTATAGTCTTTTCTAGATAATATTTACGGAAAAACAAATGAACAATGAACGCGATCTCTTTGCAGAAAGCAGGGTTGCTATTCGCTAGGTGTTTGATGTCACAAACAAGAAAGGATGCGTAGCATTGACTTCATATCCGCGCCAATCGTTGTTCTGGCGATAAGGTGCTCAAAACGTGATTCTTTCTGGAAATGCGTGCCGGAAAGGTTTAACGCGATTGAACAGGATCAAGTTAGAAGCGTTTGCTAACATATACTAGTACTTTAGCCAAAACATTTTTAACATATTTAAATGAGAGAATTTTTATGTATTTTATTATAAATGATGAAAGTTTCTTCTATAAAATACTGGTTGAAGTTGCTACTTGTGTTCTTAAAGCTGATTTTGATTGCAATTACATTGTCATTTTTTAATTTGCTGTTTTAAATAAATAGTTTCGTTCGTTTCGTTCAGCTAAAGTAGTAAATTAAAAATATTCAAAGTATATTTTTAAGCTGAAAGGTTTTTTTCAGTGCTTTATTTTCAGTTTCAAAATTCTTATGCAATAATATCAAGATATCAAGAAATATTTTTAATATTTTCCATTATTGTAAATTACAATAGTGTAAATTTAAATTTCTATATTTTTTTTTTTTTTCCTTTTGAATGAACATTTCTTTTTTTAAATTTTATACATGCATAAATGTCATCTGAAACAAATTTTGTGTTACTCTCTCATTTTCTTTCAGATATAGCTAAAAAGAATGCAACAATGAACAACAAATTTTACAGAATTATCCATTATTCTAATTTAAATTTTACCTTTATATTTTTTCTTTACAATCAATTTTACTTAAGTTCAAATGTGTATAAAAAATATAAAAAATATAAAAAAATTCAAAATTTTTATTCTTTTATTAACATTTGGTAAATGTCAAATAAGACAATATGTTTCTCCTTCAACTCAACATAAATATTCATAAATTATAACTAAAATATTAATTTGAAACCGCAGTAAATTTCCATTCTTATTTAATTTTACACTGACACGTTCCATTAATTTATTAAATGTAGTTTATGATCCGTAAAAGACATTTATTTCTCAAGAGGTCTGTGTATTCTATTGGAATGCAAATGTAGTAAACAAATGTTAATGTATTTCATAAATAACATACATTTGTTGTTTTAAGTTTGACATTTTGAAATAAATGTTATGATGTATTTTAAATGGATAAATTGATAAATATTTTGAGGTTTTAAAGATTATTTCTAGAAGGACATTTTATTTTTATTACCGTAATTTCGGGTGTATAAGCCGCGTATCAAACAATTCTTTTTGGAAGCAGAAATCTTATTTAGTGATTAAAGACAAATATTTACGGCGATCTAAGTAGTTATATTTGTTTCTTAAAAATTTCTGGGTCGAAAACGAATTGTTTGATCTGCGGTTTATACACCCGAAATTACGGTAATTCAAAACTATTACGAGAATAAACACACAAACATATATATATATATAATAATAAAATTGAAATCACAAATAGAAAAATAGCATAGGATAATAATAAATAAATAGATAAGCATAGCTGCGAAATTTTACGCATTTTTTTTACCACAAAAATTTTATGGTAAATATTGTCTTAATTAATCGTCAAAACCTTATGGTTAAACAAATGGAAAATCTATGTACAATTTTAGTTGTAGCAAAAATGCGTAAAAGTTGGCAGCTATGGATAAGTGTACAAACAGGATAGACAAAAATACACATACTACAAATATATAAGAAGCATGTTGACTTTTCAGACGTGCTATGCATGCTAATTCACAGTGAGTCATCAATATGCTTAGAAAGACAAAATTAAGCACACGATAATATATCTGGTGAACAAAATATTTAAAAGAATTGCATAAAAATTAATTATCCCCATGAAGAAGAGAAATGAAAAAGAAAAAGAAAATCCAGGTCATAAAATTTACTAGAAAAACAAATTCATCCATTATGCATCGAAAGAAAGTCTGACAAAAAAAGAGTATCTTTAGCTTAATTTTTATTAAGAATAATTTTATCTGCTCAATTTTTTCTCATTCATATTAATACACACTGTATATTGTAGATATTGTATTGATCATTTATATATATATATATACATATATACTAATAAAATAACAAATCGCTCTGTCTATGTGTGTGTGTGTCTGCGATGGTTAGCGAAAACTACGGCACGTACGTGGTTGAATTTTTTGTGAAGATAATGCAAGATCTTTCTTATTGTACCTGACCCTCAGAATTTTAAAATTCTAATAATTAGTTGTGAAATTAATTAAAATCAGTAAATTAGAAGAAAGGAAAAGAACTCATAATTCAATAAGAGCATAGTTTTTTTTTTTTTTATCAAACCAGAAAATATTTCTTCGAAAATTCAAAGAAAATGAAAAGGGTAAATGTAAACAGAGGGTTGCCATGGCGATGAATGTACTAGGCTTTTTTTATAAAGGCTTGTGTTTTAATTTTTTCTGGGTCTAAAAACTCAAAAATTAGACAGCCAGCTACAGAAAAAAATTCCCTTTCTGAAATTCTAAAAATTATTTTCATACTCTTGTAAATAGTTGAAAAATCCGTAAATATCCATTTATAAAATCTCATTTTATTTCTATTCAAAGAAACAGATTTTCAAGAAATCTTTCTGAACGTGAGCAGGTGTTTTACACACAGACAGCTGCGCGCCTGCGAGTAGTGACATTTTTAGACGACCTGCAAATATTTTCGAATATTAAATTTATAAATTTAATTTTTATCAATTCAGATTTAGAATTTTTCGCTGATTCCAGACATGTAGATTTCTTCACAGTCGCTCAATTAAAATCTTAGATATTGATTATTAATTCGTTACTTGGATGACTTGCTCCATTTAAAGGCAAGTTTTTCGAAACTACAAATGTTTTTTATATAAGTATTCTGTGGTGCGCTGTCAAAGTTTTAAAACTGAACCATTTAGAGATTTTAAAGTTATGCATCGAGCAATATCTTTAAACGCTGTTTAATAATATCTAAATTTATAACAATCCAAATTTTTGTTTAAATAAAAAAACCGATTTTTAAAAAAAGGAAAAGAAAAGATGAATCGCGAATTAATTAAAATGAAAAACACAAAATGATCGTTTTGGGGCTTTCAGATAAATTATAACATATTGTAAATATTTTAAAAAGTAGTGAGCATCAAATATACGGCAGGAGGATTTTTTAGGGGGAGCGGTCAAATATTTGAAATTGTACCGTTTTCTACCATTGCTGACAAATATGTAAAATTGTACTGTTTTCTACCATTTAAAATATTATTCTTCACTAAGCCCTGTGATAAATATTACTTATTAAATATAAAACTTGCAGATTGTTTAAAACACATAATATAAATTTCAAAGAGTAGGGGATGTAAAATTATGTGCAGGTTCACTATAACCGGGGATAAATATGACTTATGAAATATAAAGCTTGCAGATAGTTTAAAACACATAATATAGATTTTAA
The DNA here is from genome assembly GCA_964019185.1 of Maratus speculifer. Taxonomy (NCBI): domain Eukaryota; kingdom Metazoa; phylum Arthropoda; class Arachnida; order Araneae; family Salticidae; genus Maratus; species Maratus speculifer. The sequence goes on from OZ025300.1 coordinate 238,452,089, forward strand.
AGAGTAGGGAACGTCAAATTATGCACAGGGGAGAGAGGGCAATAATTATTTTAGAGAGGGCGTGATCAAATATTTAAAACCGTACCGTTTTATGTGGATTTTTCAGGGCCCTGGGGTAAGATTTAATTAATATGAAATTTTAAAAGTGTACTTACCTCTTATAACTATTATTTTACCTTGAAATTATTATTTTCGAATAATAATTTCATCAGATATCTTTCTTAAGTTTACAAACAATTTTGTTAAAAAAAAAGAGTTTGCCCCTTGATTTTGGAATATGAAACTAAAAAATTTCAGAACCCTCTCCCCCCCCCCTTTTTTTTCTTTTTTGCCGTGTTTGCACAGCACTTCTTCTAAACTGTACCGTATGCAGCGGGGATTCCTTTCGAGATATTTTTTATAACATTTTGGAGTGCAAGTTTCAAGTTTATTTAAGAATATTATTATGGGCCCGGGCAACGCCTGACGGATGAGCTAGTATATATATATGTATTAAAATTTAGACATTCATTATAATAAATTTTCGATATCGTGAATATAATCTGATGCTGATCGTTTTTTGCCTAGTATTTAAACAAAATGAACGAATATCCTGTATAAGACACAATACATTTTCGTCATATCATCACTATCCTAAATTTTAAATTTCAAATGAGCTTCATGGGTATAATAGTTTGAGAAGATCGAATTTTGTAAATTAATGAAAGCGATCTCTTGTATTTAAAAGCAATTATTTTGTATACATGCATAGATGCAAACATTTACGCATTTTTTCTACCACAAAAATTTTATAGTAAATATTGTCTTATTTAATCGTCCAAATCTTAAGATTAAACAAATAGAAAATCTCTCTACAATTTTAATGGCAGCAAAAAATGATTAAAAATTGGCAGCTATGAAATATGTAAATTTTTCAATGACTAAAACATATTTAATAACATGTTTTAACAATATATAACGCGTAATAATCTTAAATTTATTTAATTATAAATATTATATTATTAATATTATATTATTATATATATATTATTATATTATTATATATTATATATAATATTATATTATTATATTATTAATAATCTTAAATTTATTTGCTTTAAAATACAACTAGAAAAATTGATACGAGGATTCGTTTCCCAGAAAAATCTGACTTAAAACTATAAAAAAAATTTAATAATGTTGGGTATGTTACAACTCCGTATAAATCTTAGTATCTTCTTTGAAAATTAAATTATAAAAGAAATTCCTAAGAGTAAAAAAAGATTTTACGTTTGAAAATGATCTATGTCTAACGAACAAATCTCATACTAAGCCTTTTTTTTATTTCTCTCAATTGAATACATTTAAATAATGAGAATCGAATTTTCTTTTGGAATGTTTCCACGAACATAACTCTACAGATTCAAACATTTATAGAATAAACAAATGGAAAGCTGTTTTATATACTTGAATATACACTTTAAAAAATTGTTTACTCTCTTTATCTTATTCTATAAATGATAGATTTTTTTAAACAAATTAATTTTTCAGAGGAGAGGGTCGGAAATTAAAATACGTATTTTAATCCTTTGCGGCACAAGGCAAATTCATTACTTAAGTGTTGAAATGATGACTGATACCGGAATTTGTGAACAACTTTATTTGTAAATAAGAAAAAGCTGTACTTCAAGACTCAATAAACTGTAATTTTTTTAATCAAAATTCCGGTGCCAATGTGGTGTTTGGGAATTAAAATTAAATTAATGTATAAAAATGAAGCTGGTGTTATACACAATTGAAATGAAAAAAACTTCTTTAAACACCATAAAATAAGTTAACTGCGCAAGGCCTTTCGAAAGAACTTAGTCTTTCTTCGTCAGGCGCAAAAAAGACGTGCGTCCACAATGAATCAGTCGTGCCGCCACATTCATTGTGGACGCACGTCTTTTTTGCGCCTGACGAAGAAAGACTAAGTTCTTTCGAAAGTCCTTGCGCAGTTAACTTTTTTTATGGTGTTTAAAGAAGTTTTTTTCATTTCAATTAAAATTAAATTGTTTCATATATATACCACCATGCCACAACCTGTTAAAATGCGTTTAAAATAAATGTTTATTATTCGATATCGAAGAATGTAATTAAAGTTTATTTGTATGAAGTTGCTACTGGTTTTCCTTGTCATTTAGACCCGTGCTTTTTGAATCTGATTTAACCCTTTTCGGTCGAAGTACTTCTCCAAGGCACATTCATTGCTAACATAAATTTATTTCTCTTGAAAACTTTTTTTTTTTTATGAAACACCCCCACATTCACTCTGATAACAAGTGCTAGATAAATTTACTAAAATGCATATTTTTAAAATAGAGATTCTGCGAATTCTATAAAAAATAAAACTATCCATTTAAAGCTTGGACTGCTATTTGCCGACAGGTTAACGCCTTGCCTTCAACTGGTGATTCTCACTGACCAATAGTGTACCGCGTAAACAGGTGCTCCAAATTCTCTGGACACCAATACTTTAAACAAATTTGCAGTGCCTTATCTAATAGCCAAATAATCTGTGATAAAACATGGCGATATAAACTGTAAGATATTTGTGGTGGCAAAAAAAAATTGCGTCACATTTACGAGGGACACATGACAACACTAGTGATGAGAGAGAATCACCTCTCGAGTGCAAAAGCCATTTATTGCCTTTTAATTTGATTACTATCATGGATTTCCTGTGCCATTTGCAAACCTTACCCCTTTCACAATGAGAATGCTTAATTTTGAATTTCCTAATATCAGATTTTCCAAAACAGAAATTTTTCTGTAATATAATCACGAAAATGGTCTAATTAAATAAGGTGAACTTTACAATTTAACCCTTTCCGGCGCAAGCAAATTCTATTAGTAAAATGAGAAATTGTCGATAGACACCGGAATTTATAAAGGACTTGTCTAGATATTAAGAATTCCTTAATTTAAGCTTTCATTGTAAAAGCAAAATTATTTTAAAATATTACTGGTGCCGTTTGCAAGTTTGGAATTAAAATTAGGTGTTGCCGGCCCGGCAACACTGCGTAAGAAAAGGGTTAACCCATTAGTGCCTAGCGTTCCTTTTTAGGGACAGTTATAAAAAAGGCAAGAAAGCACTTTTCACACCAGTAAATAGAAAGATAAATAAACGCTATTTTTCAATAGACAAATTCCTCAATACTTAAAGATAAAAGTTATTCTTCTTTTAAAAGTGGTGGGAAACCAAAAATTTCATTTTTAATGAAGAAAATAATTTGGGCATTAATGGGTTAAAAAAAATGACGGAGTTGGGGGAGGGGGTAATAAATGATACTCGGCACCTTAAGTGGCACTTATACAGCTCCGTTCTCCCAAACGGTTTACAGAGTTTGGTCAACGCGAATTTGCAACAGTGTCAGCTTACTAAATACCTTTTTTTACGTTAAACAACATGACCGTCCAAGCTTTATGTGTACACGAGAAGGAGGTTAAAGTGAATTTTAATATATTTTTTAAAAATATCATACGGTAGCATGTCAGTATGCGTAGAAATCGCTGGAAAACAACTAGAATAAAAGAAAAAATAAATCAACTAAAGTTAACTGCTGAGACAATATAAAAAAAAAACATTATAACTCAATAAGAGTTTTATTTATAACTTTTGATGATATCGATAGCACTTTTCGGAAATTATCAGACATGCTTATCAGTGATATGATATTTAGACAAATTTGATGAAAAAAAGGACTTAAAGCAATTTCTTTTTCATCTTCAGAGTTTTGATAATCTCGAAACATCCTTCAAATGCTTATTATTTTTTTTAGAATTAGTTCTTATCAGATGATCTTATCTTAGTTCAGCCTAATTCTTATTTGAAACCATTTAATTTTCGTATTTAATATAGTTTTATTGTAAGTCACAGTTTCTTAATTTTATGCTTTTTTCTTGCAATTAAATTTTAAAGCAAATTTTTATTTTATTAAACCACAATTTTCGCAGTTCAACATAGATTAATTTGTGCGAAACAATTTGTTTAGGTTATTTTTTTTTACAGTCAGAATTATTCATAGAAAACGGAAGAAAATAAGAAAAAAGGAATGGTAGAAGAGATTATAAATAAAGAAAATCAATTTCTCTGACGTTCTGTATGATTATTAAACAATGCCATTTGTAAAAAGTTTATAAATTAATAACATTTTAAGATACAACTAAAAGAGCTTACAAAGTTCCAAAATGTTCCGATAGTTTTACTAACAGATTTTGCCCGCGCCGGAAAGCGTTAAATGATGGAATTTCAAAAACGATCGCTCCCATTTAACCCTTAATTGCATGATTTTTTCTTTTAGAATTGTTTTTTCTTCTGATTACATTAAGGATCGGAAACCAGAAAATTTTGGATAGTTTTTTAATCTTATTTATTAGCATAGTATTGTAATTTTTGGTAGATTAATATTTCTATATAAATAGAGTGGTTATTAAGAATTCAATTTATTTATTAAAAGTTAAGCAAAAAATGATAAAAATTTACATCACTATGAATTTAAGGGTTAATCTCTACTCAAACCTTTAAACAAGCCGTTGTTTTCTATAAGGTTATATATCACATGATTCGCACACTCCTTATATTTTGCAAGGACTTCGGCACCACTATTAATCATAAGAAAATTTATATTTAATTTTTAAGAAACAGAATTCGCAACTACCGCCTCGATTTGCAGTTTACTCGCTATTTTTTTGCAGTGAAATACATTCAAAATACTGTAAAATTTTAGTGGTAGAGCTGTGCGAACCCTGTATCAGATACCTTTTCTAAAAGAGTGTATCGTCTTGAAATACTATTTGTAAATGTAAAACAACTATCTGCAAAGGATTTATAGAACGCAAATGTTTATGCTATTTATATCTTTTCCATGACTTTGACATTCCTCGTTTCCATTTAACCACTTAACCCTTTCCGGCACGCTGTGCCCGGTCTGGGTTACCTAATTTTAATTCCAAACTTGCAAACGGCACCAGTAATATTTTAGTAAAATTTTGTTTTTACAATAAAAGCTTAAATTAAGGAATTCAAAATATTTTAAAAATTCGTTTGTGAATTCCGGTGTCAATCAATAATTTTTCATTTTAGTACAGATTTTGCCCGTGCCGGAAAGGGTTAACTGATCAATATTTATAATTCGAACTTTCAAATAATGCATATTTTTCCATGCCTATTACAGAATTTTTCGTCTGTTACGACCGGTTTTTTGAAACAGACATTTTTGCCTTATTGAATGAGTAAAAAAGCTGAAGATAAAAGATGTGAAAATTTAAAATAAAAATGTACTGGTGATAATAATAAATCACGATTGGAATATAGATTCCCGTACGTGATACGGGCAAATCATGATTGGCAAAAACACGTCGCCTGTATGATTTATGAACAAATTGGGGAAGTGCTTAACCCATTAGTGCCTAGCGTCCCTTTTTAGGGACGCTTCAAAAGGTGCATTCAGCACTATTTTTTACACCGGTAAAAAAGAAAAGCAATAATTATTTTATTTAAATGATGCATTTTCGTGATTAATAAACTAAACTTAAATCTTCTAAAAATAGTGGTGCCAACCAAATAAAATTTATGCAAAAGATGCTGGGCACGAATGGGTTAATCTGCATTCAAACTTTTAAACAAGCCATTGTGTTCTATAAGGTTATATATCAGATACACTTTTCCGAAAGAGTGTATCGTCTTGAAATACTATTTGTAAATATAAAACAACTATCCGCAAAGGATTTATAGAACGCAAATGTTTTTGCTGTTTATATCGTTTCCATGACTTTGACATTTCTCAAAGGACTGCAAAGAAACAGAGTGCTACTTAATGGCTTTTATCTGAAAATAATGCGTGTTAAAACTTTAGTTTCTAAACTATATTGCGCTTTATCGTCCATCTCTGTTGATTCATGTCTAAGAATTTTATACGCAGTAAATTCTTTAAAAGTATGTTGAAAGTTTAGAACAAATGTTTTCAGTTAAAAGACATTCATTTGTCTGATATCTTTGTTTTTAGCTTTAACCCAATGATTCTTCCAGTGATTTTAATGGGCAATGTTCTATTCAACTTTTTTGATGTCCTCTAATTTTCTTAAAATATTGTAATTGTTTTATACTCGCATATTTTTATCTATCGTTAAATAAGGGGAATATTTCTACTTAAAAAAGAAAAATGGCAATAAACAATGTAAATATATCACAGGTAAGAAAAATGATGCGTTAAGCTTAGATTATGAAACACTTTCCAACACTTCGTGAACTCTTTTAGAAAACTTCGTTATTTAGGGGGAAAAATGTTACTGACCTTAGTCAAGTATTTATTTCAAAACTTCTGAACAGTCCTCTGTTTTATTTGTCTGTTGATGTGTATTATATAATATGGAAATTTAGCAAGAAATCGCCTAATGGGTTGAAATTTCATAACATAAATAAAATATGTCGCATACAATTCGCAGTTTTACCATTATGTAATGAAATCATTTGTGAGGAAGTGTAAATGAATAATAACCATTAATTTCACTCGTGAATGCTTATCAGTATTAATATGTTTGATAGGGTGTAACATCTTTAAAATTCCTTTGAAACTGTTTTTCGTCAAAGGCCGAAATGTATCAGAAAATTTTGATTGTCCCTGTCAAAAAACAAGTCATGCTAGAAATTTCACTTGCAATATGTTTCGTACTAGGGTCAATAATTTCAAAAAATTTCAGGGAAGTTAGAGCACAGCCAGATATATATATATATACCGGGTGGTTATAAAATAAGTATCCCTATTTGGAGCTGTCTGTAGCTTGAAGGGAAAACCCGAATGAAGCCAAAATTTGTACACATACTATTTGAGAAGGGGGAAGAAGAATAGAACACTAAAAAATAATTGCAATAATCGCTGACAGATGGCGCTTTTGTGTTTGAAATGTAATGTGCAATTCACGAACAAAGAATTAAGGCACAAAACCGAATGGCATACCTAATTTATTGGAAATTTTCACAGTGAATGGGGTTAAGATTTTGCATGGCGGTGCCGATCAAGTTTAGATTCATTTGACCATTGTGCTGCAAGATACAATTCAGGCGGTGGACGACGTGCTCAAATGCGGAATACAGCGCATTAGGAGTGATGTTTCGCAGATGTTGCGATATGTGATATTTTAAGTCATTGAGATTTTCGAGGTTTGGTGGCATAATCCACCTCCATTCCTGCTAAAAACTTTAAAGCAAAATCCAGTTCTCTACTGCGCGTCACCTGGTAACAATTGTTGATGACAAGTAATTTTATACGGATAAATTTGGATTACCTTTCGTAGGACTTTTCGAAAAGTAGCATATAGAATATCCAAATTTCGGGCAACTCCACAGGCACTAGAACCGGCTTCCGGAGTCCCTGATGGCTCCACTATCACACTAGCAATTTCTTCTTGAGTGCGGAGAGGCAATGGTTTCCTCCCACTTCCACATTTTACAGTAAACGATCCAGTCTCTTCGAATAATTTTACATTCTTCTTGCTGCACAAGGTATCAAAGGTGATTTTCCTTTACGCATTCCTTTCACATGCCTAAATTCACGTAAAGCAGCTGCACTGTTTGACATGTTAATGTAGAATAGTTTTAAAATGAAAGCGCGATCTGGTAAACTGAGAGCCATGTCGTACAACATTAATGGCAGAAATGACCACGTTTTGATCTTACTAATGATTACAACGGCGTTTGCGCCGACAGGACCCGTAGCGCCATCTGTTGCCGATTATGGTCACTATCTTTTTTATTGTTCCATTCTTTTTCCCCCTTCTTGAATAGTATGTGTACCGAATTTTGTTTCATTCGGGTTATTCCTTCAAGCTACAGGCAGCTCCAAATAGGGATACTTATTTTATAACCACCCTGTATATATCTTCTTTAAATTTTTTATAAGTGGATTTTCATTTGTTAATTTAATGCCAAAAGTGAATTAAATTGCTAAATATGTCGCAACGAATTTTTCGCTTGCTTTATTTTGGGGCTATAATACTCGACTAAGGTTGCCAGAAAACTCTACTTTTTAAAATACGCCAATTTTTTCTTCTAAAAATGTTAAGATAATATCATAATTTTTCAAAAGCAATTTCGTAGGTTTTTGCAGGCAATTTTAAACAATTTTCTATGTTTTACATTTGTTATTAACTAATTTACATTTTTACATGCTTTTCTTTAAAAAAAAAGCTTTGTTAATAGTCCTTTGTTAATAAGTGGTTTCGAAACTAGCATTTTCTGAAAGTTATGCTGCTGCTGCTGAAAAAAATACTTTAACAGATTTTTTTTCGATTCTCAAACTTCTTAATAAAGGGCTTTAAAATTCACCATCTCTGAATGCTAGGTGCGAGCAACACAAAAAACATTTGTTTATTTCATGCCAAAAGTGAGTTAAATTGCTATATATGTCGCAACGAATTTTTCGCTTGCCTTATTTTGGGGCTATAATACTCGGCTAAGTTGCCAGAAAACTCTACTTTTTAAAATACGCCAATTTTTTCTTCTAAAAATGTTAAGATAATATCATAATTCTTCAAAAGCAATTTCGTAGGTTTTTGCAGGCATTTTTAAATAATTTTCTATGTTTTACATTTGTTATTAACTAATTTACATTTTTGCATGCTTTTCTTTTTTTAAAAAAAGCTTTGTTAATAGTCCTTTGTTAATAAGTGGTTTCGAAACTAGCATTTTCTGAAAGTTATGCTGCTGCTGCTGAAAAAAAATACTTTAACAGATTTTTTTTTTCGATTCTCAAACTTCTTAATAAAGGGCTTTAAAATGCACCATCTCTGAATGCTAGGTGCGAGCAACACAAAAAATGTAGGGGAAGATGGGAATACTTGAGTCATTTTTAAAATTTTAATTTTTTAAAAAATTTTATAATTTCTTAGAACAAAATAAAATATTGAAAATGAAAATTTGATATTTTTTCTTCAATTGAAAACCACTTTCAATTAATTTTGAACTATTTTTCTATGTCTAATAAATTTTTACTTTTTCTTTACATCGTGGCTCAAGTATGCCCATGGAGGGGATACTTGAGCCAGATGTGACATTCGCACCAGTATTTTGCAAAGAAAAAAACCGATTTACAATATACGCGAAAAAATGCATTAAACCTTTTTCAAATACATTTGGTCGAATTTTCTGGTGTCGTTGTGACATTTCAGAATTAAAATTATGTAGTAGAAAATTCTACCAGCAGAGCTCAAAGGGTTTCATCACCATACTTTCAAAATGGTACCAAGGTATGTGATTTCTTTTTTACATGTTCAGAACTATAAATATGTTACCATGTTGCCAGTTTTAGAAAGAAAAATTGACCAACTGAAGAGATAATAGGGGTGGCTCAAGTATCCCCTATGCTCAAGTATCCCCACTCTCCCCTACCCTTGAAAATGTGGGAGACAATTTCCAACACTGTTGCACTATTACAACTGTATTTGTTAGGTAAAACAGAAATGGATACGCACAATGTTTTCTAATTATGTAATAATTTTGTTTTTGTAAAACTTATTTAAATTCAATTTTTTATATATTATCATTGCTTACAGCAAATGTTGAAAATGTTTCTCACCATTTTGAATTCAAGGATGAACACGACGAGCCAAATTTTCTGACATGCTTCTTAGGACTGCAGCGTTATTGAACAGATATCTGCAGTTATGATTTGTTTTAATTCATCGATATTTGCAAAATATATCTGGAAAATAATGTCTTTGAGATAACACTACATAAAAAATCTAATCGGGTGCGGTCTTTGGACCTTCATTGTAAGAGTTGTACTTGACTTGTACTAACTTGTACTAACTTGATTATACTGACATCAATGAATTCCAAGCACTTTCATTTTTTAGTTTTGATGTTAAAAAAAATCTTACGAAATGAGATTCCGATAAAACAATAAATATTTATAGCAATGTAAATAAAAAAATAAATAAGTATGTTAATAAATAAATAAAAGTAAACAAAGAAATAAAAATAAACAAATAAAGGAAAATAAATATGAAAGTATGTAAATAAAAATAAATAAAAAAGAAAAATAAATATAAAAGTTAATAAATAAAAACGTTAAATGAAGCAAAAAATTAACTCAAATCATTTGCGTAGAATGCTTTAAAAAAGAAAGTGTAAAAAAAATAACTGCACATTAAACATATGCATACAAAAAAAAAATAATCATGTTAAAAGTATTTCTAGATATATTACAGTTCTTGAAAATACAAAAAGAAACGATACTTATTTAAATTCATTACCCTATATAGTGTAAATATTGCGTATAGTAAAATATAAATAAATGTTCAGTGAAGCTGAAAAAAAAAATCTCAATATAAAAAGTAAAAATACTAAAACAAATTACATACTTGTTCCATTTTGAAAAAGTCGCACTTAAAATAATTGTTAATGTCTTTTAAAAAAATTCTTGAAATTACAGTGGTTTTTTATTTCTTTTTTATTTAACATAATAAATTAAATTAGTGTAATTTTAAAGCCCTGAAATTATAGTTTATTAAATTTAGGATAATTAAAAAAATATGCAGTTTTCTGTAAGATCTTTTTAAAAAAGAGTTAAATTAAAATTGCTAGTTGTGTTTTAAGGCAAAACCTATTTTTTAAGCTATTTCCATAAATATAACAAACATAAAGACACAAAATTATAATTTTGAATTTTAATCAAAGAATTATTTATTTTTTCCACCTATTTTTGTCTTCTGGTTAAAATTATTTTTAAAATGAAAGTAATTAGAATTAACAAATTTTTGTGTATTTTTTTTTTCATATTAATTTTGGTAGCGATGTAATGTGTATAATGTATACATTTATTTATTTTTGAGTATCAAAACCAGTTTAAATGTTTAAATTATAATTTATAAGCAACTTTTGCTTAGTCATGAAAAAACAACACATTATAAACAATAAAGGACTATATCCTAATTATAGAAATAAAATGTATAGTTAAATACTATATTACTGTATTTTTATAGTGACATAACTTTTTAATTTTTGTAAAGTATGTGAATGTTTTTTCGCTTTATTGTTGGAAATATTGGTGCAATCAAAAATAAAATTTTAAAATTTTTTTCTGAAGGAAATAATTTTGATATTTTAATGCAGTATTTGCTAGAAGAAACTCCGAAAACAACTGTGAACAAATGTAGTATTTTGCAGTGTTATCATAGTTTTATATATTTGCACTAGCTTTTATATACGCTTCAAAATGCAATTTTAATATTATGATTGATATTTTTTATTAATACATTTTGCTATAGAACTGAATGGTATTTATCATCTTTAACTAGTATACAAGAATGTTTAGAAAGTTTGATTTTCTTAAAGGACTGTTACACAGAAAAAATAATGAAAAAAATCATATGTACATTTTTCGTTTGATACGTGAACCTTTTCTTTTCTTGTGCATCTGCAATACAAATAAAAACTATTGCAATAACTAAAATATTGCAAATAAGTACAGTAAAACACCGATAATTCGGATTAATTGGGACCAGACCCAATCCGGATTATCGAAAATCCGGATTATCCGGAGAATAAGAAAAAAATTAAATAAAATAATACATACGTACAGAAAATCACCTTTATGTTTAACTTATTGAATATTTACAAGTAGTAAAAATGTTTACTTTGTAATAAAAAAGTTTGGTATTTTTTGCTGTGCCAGTTTTCTATACCTTTTGTGAGCCGTACGGTCACACATCTGCTTGAGCATAAGTAGTTCGTTGGGTGTAGTTTAAATAAGAGTTTAAATAAGAAAGCTTAAGGTATTCTTCCAAAAAGATTTCAGAAAAAAGTTTTTTTTTATTACGAATACGACGATGGAACAAGTTTATGCTATGGAAATTAACCAGATCGTTTCTCGATCGCTTGACCAAACTGATCCGGATTATCCGGAGGTCCGGATTTGCGGGGTTCTACTGTAAATAAAATTATAAGTATGACTCTAATTAATTCCAATTATATTATATAATATTTTATTGTGTAAAACATAATCCTAAAAAGCAAGAAATATTCTTTTAAAATTGTGTTTTATGTTCTTATATTAATGATTAGACACCAAAAATTTTCACGTAGATTTCTCACTCTATTTATCAGCATAGTTCTGAAATTTTCTACAAGATTAACATTCGAATCAGTACTTCAAAAACCACATACAATCGAGTCTCTATATAACGAAATCCACCGTTCTAGTAAAAAAAAATCGTTATATAGAGAAATTCGATGTATAGAGAATGATGTTAGAAATCGTATTTAATATGTGAAATTTGAACAAATGTTATTTTTGATCTTTTGGATTAAGAATTTGAAATGTTTAAAAGTAAATATTCACCTAACATTTTATTTCTTAATTATTAAGCCGTTTCAAAAAAGAGAACAGACATTTATTTGAAAGCTTAATGAAAATCAAATAAGGAAGATTTGGATTAATTTTAGACGAAGAATTCTTAATTTTTTGTTGCTTTGACTTTAAAGTTGTTGCGCTCTCAAAAGCGTGTTCAAATTTTAGCAAGGAATGAAAAATTGTAGTTAACATTTCCCTTCATTTGAAGGCCTCTCTTATATGCCTCTCATTGATTCCTCTCTTACATGTGTATCAATATCAATCGAATTGACACTGTTTTGAGAAGGATGTGGAAAGGTATGTGGCAGGTGGGATGAATTCGTTGGATTTAAAGAACAAGAAGAGAAGTAATAAAAAAAAGAAAAGAAAAACTCAGCACTGACGATAAATCAAAAATAATTGATTGAAAATTGATTCTGTATGATTTCAAAGCTTTTTAAAACTGAATAAATTAAGACCAATTTATGAAAAAATTCGTTATATGGAGATAGATATTTCGCTATATAGAGACTTTTTAATGTAACCGTTCCTATTAAAATTTCGTCATATAGAGAAATTCGATGTATGGAGTTTCGTTAAAGGGAAACTCGACTTTAAGTCAAGTTTTTACCAAATGTAGTATTTTTTGTGGTAGATGCTTTATTAATCCTTTAATACTACCTCTGACAATAAAGTTCGGTGAATGAATTCCGAACGGCCGTTCTAGCAACGCTGGGGAAACAAAACTCTGCACCTGCATAGAGCAAAGTGTTCACCATCTTCCCCCACCGTTGTTCAGTTGAGCGTCTTTTATGTTTTGCGTAAGACGTGTTTTACTAAGTGCTTGTTCAATGTGTTGGTACTTAACTAAGAACAGGGAAATGAACGAACAAAAGATCAGTTTAAAGTTTTGTTTTAAGCTTTGCAAGACACCGAAAGAAATTCATGAGGGGTGGTGCTAAATGAACATCCACCATACTCGCCAGATCTCAATCCTCCAGACTTCTTCCTATTTTCACGACTTAAACTCTCTTTGAAAGAGATTTGATCCTATTGCTGGCATCCAACGAAACGTGACGAAGCTTTTGAACTCCATCCCAAAAGAAGGCTTCTTGCGAATTTCCCAGGACTTGTACAACAGATCTCAGCGGTGCATAGTTATGAGAGATGCCTATTTCGAAGGGTGGTATGGTAAATTTCGTTAATATTTCACCTACATTAATGTTACAGGAATATTCACCAAATTTTATTCTCAGAGGTAGTAAATAACCCTTATCGGGACATGGTAAGATACTAACCACTTAATTTTTATTAAAAACTGATAGATCGGCACCGGAATGTTTTGTTAGATAATGTGCTTTTATAATAAAGTGGGGAACCTGTCTTTTCTGTCTTTTGAAATAAATCTGACTATACATTATGGTGCCAGTGAAGATTTTCAACATTTTAGCGAAAGGGTTGATTTGCCTGATAAAGGATTAAAATTAGAGCCACTTTCTGGTAAGAAGCACAGAAGTCAGTGTATCCCTTCCTCTTCAATCAATGCCGTCTAATTTTCGTTTTTTGCTTAACCCGTCAGTAGTCGCGTGTCGGTCTTTTCGCCGCCCGTGTAACTTATCTTATCCTAACTTGCATCACATTACAAATACAGCGGAGATCTACCATGTAGCTGTCTTTGAAGCTTTCTCGACCACTTTAGTGAAGTAACAGGATACCTCTGTTTTTCTGTCAGGTACATTTATAGAAACAAAGTTGAAATTTGCGAAAAAGTCTATGTAACAATTACTAATGTCAGTTCATTTTTCCTTTTTCCAATTACGCCAGATCACATGAATAAAATGCATAATTTAAGAAAACTGCAAATTTTATTTTCGTATATTAGGTGAAAAATATTTCTTATTTTACATATTTGGTTTGCGGGGGGGCATTGGCGAAAAGACCGAGCGCGACTAATGACGTTGTGAAAAAAGTCGCGACTACTCGCGGGTTAAACGACAATAAAATCATCGATTTACGTGTTTTTTGCATGCAATACCAGATGGCATTGCACCTATAAAATTCAATTTTGTGCTAAATCTGGTACTACCACACACACCAATAGAAAACATTTTTTTATTTGCGACAAATATGGGTTCAACGTTTTTGTATAAAGGATCTATGTAGGATTTTGTGTAAAGCATCACACATGGGAAGAAAGAGGGTATGTGCGATATTGTTGCATTATATTTAAAATAATTTGGACCATTATTAATCATTTGTATCTCATTAAATATTATACAACAGTTTTCACTATGATTCTTATTAAAAAAGGTATCACCATAGCGGAGAAATAAATTGATAGATCTATTATAGATTCATTTACCTTAATAAAAAAATATATATATACAGTCGGCTCTCGTTATTTCGAACTCGTCAGGACCACAAGAAATGTCCGAATTATCCGAAGTTCGAATTATAGAAAACATGAAATGAAAACAAGCTTAATATGGTACTATTACAAAGGAATTAATGTTATAGTGTTTTTTTTAAATTTATTTCGTCTGTTATCATTAGAATGTGACTTAATATTAAATTAGAATGCATAAATACATAAACTAATTAAAAGATAAGGAACAAGCACAATGGAAGAAAAATTTAAAGCGTCACTAACGGACAACGGGACATTAAGAAAGTGGATATCAAATGCATTGGATTATATGTATACTCGTTCGGAACAATTTTCACAAAAATCAAAGACATAAAGTTATTCAAATGCTTTGAAACCGTGAGAAAGAAAAGAAAAATGCAAAATCGGAATTCTCGTTAGTTCGAATTAAACGAAGTCAAGAAAAAATGAGTTCGAATTATTGAAAAATTTTAACGTTATTCTGCCGTTGAAAATTTTGGGACTTCATTTCTAGTTCGAATTAAGCGAAGATTCGAATTCAAATTAACGAGAGTCGACTGTATATGTTTTGTTTTTATACTCCAAAGCCTATGCATCGAAAGTGTCAATAATTAATTCGGGTTAACATTCTGGATAAACATATGCTTTTATATCAGAATATATTCAACTGTCCAACTAACAATGTTGAAGATAATTCAATTGAGAATAGTGAAATGATTACGTACCAAAATTATATTTACAAAATATAAAATTTTCCGGTATAAATGTTGTTTTCTTTAATTTTGATTAAAAATATGTTTTAATACTGTTTGGATAAAATTCGATGCAACCAAACCACTTTTTTTACTGAAACATCATTAGTCAGGAACAGGTTTTCTGTTACTTTTTTTTATTATACTTGAATTATAAAAAAAAAAGTATTTATATTTTTAAACATTGAAATCAAAATTCTATAATCAGTGCAAAAAAAATTCGTTTATTTGTGAATCGTACTATTTTTTAAAAATTTCTACGACCATATACATATGTTCAATTATGATTATCTGACTTAAGTGGTTTTTGAATTGATCGTTTCATTTCTATGTATATTTTTTTTTTGAAAAAAAAAAATAAAAAAAGTGATGCAGATATGCATCAATATACATTTAAGAATTTATATTTTTGTACTCATCTCCAAAAAGTGTGCAGAAAAATGTAAATTTCCTTTTTTATAATCTTTTCTAGAATCTCATAAAAAAAGAAATTTATAAATAGTATCTAAAAGAAGAAAAAGCTTTTTTGTGCATTAAAATGTTTTATAATTTCTCTTGTTTCATTACTTAAAATTTAAACTCGATTTATTACAACAAGTACAAAAAAGTATTTCGCCATAGTTTGAAAATTTAAGACTATTTACCATGGGATTAAATATCAATGCTGGAAACTGCATTAATTTGAAACAAATATATATATATATATATTATATACATATATATATATATATATATATATATATATATATATATATATATATATATATATATATATATATAACAATACGCATTCTTAAAATTCGAATTTAAAAATGGCGTTTTACAAAACAATTGCACTCAAAAATTTTAAAACATACTGTTTACAACGTAAAACTGGAATAAAAATCTTACTTTTAGAAAATATACAATTTTTTGTTTAAATTTTAGATAAAAAGTTATTTTTTTAAAGGCCATAATTCTCGACTCATAAAGTAAATATGTCTCTCCGGATAAGATATATATGCAAACCATTATTCAGTGAGAAATTTAATAGCAATTTTTTAAAGGAGTACTTGTATATATTTATTCGCTCACTCAATTTTTTATTATAGATCAGAGAATTCTTTCACTTCATTTATTTTATATCCCTGTTTTACAATATCTCATTTTACAATCAAAACAGACTTCGAGTGCATTAAATTAACGCGAAAAAAACTGATTTTCATTCTTTTAAAAAAGGTTTTTTTAAATGTCATCTTTATAAAATAATAAAACAAAAGAAAAGCATTTGGTTCTTTTGTATTTATTATGTTATGGAAGAAATATATTCATTTTCTGTAACGACTTTTTCATTTTGAAAATTTGTTTAATGTATCTTGCAGATTAAAAAACAGCCAGAGGAGAAATATGTTCCGTAAAATATCAAAACACAGAATACATGAGGGTTTCTTTTTAGAATTTTTCTTTAGATTTACCAAATTAGAATAAATAAAAACACAATAAATAATTTTGTTTGTAATTTTCTATCTTAATATACCAGTAAGAAGGTGCAGATTTCCGAAATATTTAAACAGACAGAAGCTCCTAACCCAAATAAAATTAAGCAATAGCGTGAATTTCGTTAAAAGATCGCAGAAGAAAGCTAATTTATCAAAGAATAGCAAAAAAAAAAAAAAAAAAAAAAAAAAAAGAATAGCAAAAAAAAAAAAAAAGCCGGAACTTTCGCGTATAGAAAAAGACGATTTATGTCAATTGATGACAGAAAAAACGCGATTTTGTTTAAAAAATCGAAGAAAAAACCCCGCGATTTTTATCATTTGATCGCGAAAAAACGCAAAACTTGCTAAGGAAGGTGATTATGATGCCGATTTTTAGTCGCCAATTCAAAGCATTTGGTAGTCACATGGCGACTGTTCAATCTACACATATAACGAGATTGGTATAAAAGTGATAATAAAAACTTCAAAACATAAAACTGAAAACGAGTCCGAGTAAAATGACACTTTAGCCTGTAATAAATTTTGATGAAAATTTGCAAAAAATGCAAAATTTTGCTAAAATATTACTGGTGCCGTTTGCAAGTTTAGAATGAAATTTAAGCATCTCAGACCGGGCACAGTGTGCCGGAAAGGGTTAAACAACTAAGCGACTTAAGTGGTTTTTGCATTTAAATACCAAATAACATCGCAGCTATGAAATTCGGTTTTGTGCAAAATCTGTCTGTACCAAACATAGCAATAGAAATGCATTTTCATAAATTTCGAATAAAAGAATTTAAATAAGACTAATCCATATTTTACATGTATGAAGAAGGCATCGCTAACATATGGGAGAAAATAGGGTATGCTGTATGTTGTTTCGTTTCATTTAAAATGATTTTAAACTTTATATTAATTATGTGTATCTAATTCAGTGTTGTGCAACACTTTTTACAATGATTCTGATAAAAAAGCACCACCATAGCTGAGGAATGTATCCACGAATCCATTAAAAATTCGTTAATTTTTATTAAAAAATCAACCACTGCTCTGCTTCCTTCAGTCTGTGTAGTGTGAAAGTGTTAATAATTAGTCCAGGATAGCATTCTAGAAGCCTATGCATCGAAAGTGTAATTAATAGTTCGGGATAACATTCTGAAAGAGTATATGGCTATTTTATCAGAATATAGTTAGCTGGTCAACAGCCAATGTTGAAGATAATTTAATTGAGAATATTGTAGAATATGATTACGCCCCAAAATTATATAAAAAAATATTCCCGTATAAATGTCATCTTCATTATTTTTTATTTAAAATATGTTTAGTACCAGAGATTTGATCAAATTCAATACCACCTAATCTCGTTTCTTGTTAAAACATCATTAATCAGGAACAGTTTTTCTGTTACTGTTATTTTTGTTATATAAATTATTTAAAAAAAAATTATTTGATAGTTTTAAACAGTGAAGTCCAATTTCAATAATCAATGTAAAAAATAATATGTATATACAGGGTTGTTATAATTAAAGTTCGCCTATTCAGAAGGCTCTGGAGCCGGTTCTATTGCTCCAAACAAAACAAAATTTCACTAGTATATAGTTGAAGAGATGCGCTCTGCGAATATCGAAAAAAAATTAGTAAAATTTTTTGTCACTAGGTGGCGCTGCGCCAAATTTTAAGGCGGTGTTTGCAGATTCATTATATCAATATCAGTCAATCCAGATGAAACACACAAATTTAAAAGTTTCAACAAATTTCGACGAACTGCGAATTGTTATAATTAAGTTCACCTAATCAAACAGCTCTAGAGCCTAACCTATGACTCCAAACAATACAGAAAAATGAATATCATTTCATGTGATATAATCTGCATCAACAAAAATAAAACATGTCGCACAGCAGTAAGGAAATAACGAAGAATAACATGACGCATGCTCAATGAATCCTCCGCCATTTTTAATAATGCATTCCATTCTCAGAACTGTGCTTTCTACAGCATTGCGTAAACTGTCCTGTAAGATTGAGCTAATATGAAGTCTAATACTGTCTTTCAGATCAGAGATTGTCTGACATCTGTATTTAGATACAGAATCTTTCAAAAATCCCCAGAAAATAAAGGAATCCTCAAATATCGGCTTAAATATTGGCACATCGCCACCTACTGACAAAAATTTTAACTAATATTTTTTTCGATTTTCGCAGAGCGCATGTCTTCAACTACGTACTAGTGAAATTCTGATCTGTTTGGAGCCATAGAACCGGCTCTAGAGCCTTCTGAATAGGCGAACTTTAATTATAACAACCCTGTATATAGGGTGATTCCAAATTCTTTTTACAATAAAAGAGGAGTGATAGTACACATCAACTCAAACAATATTAAATAGGAGACCAAGGGTCCCAAACGTTTTCCAAAGGAGATAGCCGCCATTAAAGTTTAGGGACCAAAATTTCAAATAAACATAAAAAACGGAAAAATCGGTCGGTTGATTTGCGGTTTTCACTAAAGTTATTCTTTGTGTCGGCATTTTCTTGAAATTAAATTATAAAGATAAATTTCAAAAAATTGCCGATAGAGGGCGCTTTAGACTTTGGGGTAACAAACAACTATTTTTTGCATCTCATTAAATGTTTTCGTAAGCTTAGACTCAAACTTAAATTTTGAGCTCAAAATCTAAAAGTGGGAGTGGTTAAGTAGCACAAACTGAATTGTGTTCAGAGGGTTCAAATTTCCAATGATTATAAAAAAACGGAAAAATTGGTTCATTGATTTGAGGTTCTCACTAAAACTATTCTTTATGTCGGTATTTTCTTAAAAATAAATTATAAAGATAAATTTCAAAAAATGTCGATAGAGGGCGCTTTAGACTTTGGAGTAACGAACAATTATTTTTTGCCGTTATTTTTTGCATCTCATTAAATGTCTTCGGAAGCTTAGACTTAAACTGAAATTTTGAGCTCAAAATCTGAATAGTAGGGAGTAGTTAAGTAGCACAAACTGAACTGTGTTTAAGGGGGGGGGGGTGTTCAAATTTAAAATAATTATAGAAAATGGAAAATTTTTTTGATTCGTTTGCGGTTTAAAATAAAACTATTCTTTAAGTCAGTATCTTCTTGAAAATAAATTTTAAAGATAAATTAAAAAAAAAATTCATTAGAGGGCGCCTTAAACTTCAGAGTGACCAACAATTAATTTTAACCATTATTTTTTTTGTTCTAATTAAATGCTTGCAAAAACTTATTAAAGGTTTTCGGAAGCTTAGATTTAAACTTAAATTTTGAGCTCAAAATCTGAACAATTAGGAATAGTTAAGTAGGGCAAATTGAAGTGTCTTCAGGAGTTCAAATTTAACCCTCCCCCCTCCTCGAACACAATTCAATTTTTCGTTACTTAAACACTCCCAACGATTCAGAATTTGAGCCTAAAATTTAAGTTTATGCATCTGAAAGCATTTAATGAGATTAAAAAAATAACAGTTAAAAATAGTTGTACGCTACTCCAAAGTCTAAGGCGCCCTCTATCGGCATTTTGTGAAAATTATCTTTAAAATTTATTTTCAAAAAAATGCTCATTTAAAAATTAGTTTTAGCGAAAACCGCAAGCGAATCGACCAATTTTTCCGTTTTTTATAATCATTTGAAATTTGAACCCTCTGAACACAGTTTAGTTTGTCTACTTAACCACTCCCAACTATTCAGATTTTGAGCTCAAAATTTAAGTTTAAGTCTACGATTACGAAAGCATTTAATAAGATGCAAAAAATAACGCCAAAAAAGAGTTGTTCGTTACTCCAAAGTTTAAAGCGCCCTCTATCGGCATTTTTTGAAAATTATCTTTATAATTTATTTTTATGAAAATACCGGCAAAATGAATAGTTTTAGTGAAAACCGCAAATCAATGAACCAATTTTTCCGTTTTTTATAATCATTTGAAAATTGAACCCTTAGAACACAGTTCAGTTTGTGCTATTTAACCACTCCCACTTTCAGATTTTGAGCTCAAAATTTAAGTTTGAGTCTAAGCTTACGAAAACATTTAATGAGATGCAAAAAATACCGGCAAAAAATAGTTGTTCGTTACTCCAAAGTCTAAAGCGCCCTCTATCGGCGTTTTTTGAAATTTATCTTTATAATTTAATTTCAAGAAACTGCCGACATAAAGAATAATTTTAGTGAAAACCGCAAATCAATCGACCGATTTTTCCGTTTTTTATGTTTATTTAAAATTTTGGTCCCTAAACTTTAATGGCGGCTATCTCCTTTGGAAAGCGTTTGGGACCCTTGGTCTCCTTTTTAATATTGTTTGTCTTGATGTGTACTATCACCCCTCTGTTATTGTAAAAAAAATTTGGAATCACCCTGTATATATATATATATATATATATAAGAATTCTTTTATTTGTGATTGATACAGTTTTATATATAGTTTTTGCAAAGATTTAGATAAAAAGTGACACAGATATGCATCACTATGCATTTACGGAGTAATATTTTTTAACTCATCTCCAAAAAAATGTGCAGAAAGATGTAATTTTCCTTTTATACATCATTCTAGAATCTCATAAAAAAGAAAATTATAAATAGCATCTAAAAGAAGAAAAAGAGTTGAAGAAGCATAGAAGAGTTTTGTAATAACTTCTGTTTCATTATTCAAAATTTAAACACAGTTTATTATAACAAAAAAGTGTTTTCCCATACTTTGAAAATTTAACATTTTTTTTTCTACGGGATTAAATATCAATGTAGAAAACAGCATTATTTTAAAACAAAAATAATATTAGAAAATAATACACATTCTTAAAATTCGAATTTAAAAATGACACTTTACAAAATAATTGCACTCAAAAAATTTAAAACATACTATTTTCAACGCAAAAGTTGAATAAATATCTTACTTTTAGATATATGCAATCTTTTTGTTTAACTCACAGTTAAAAAGTTGTTTTTAAAAGAATAAGACCATAATTTTGGACTTATAAAGTAAATATATCCCTCCGGATAAGATATACATGTAAACCATTATTCAGTAAGAAATTTAATAGGATTTTTTAAAGCAGTACTTGTATATAGTTACTCGTTCTTTCAATTTTTTATTATAGATCAGAGAATTCTTTCACTTCATTTATTTTATTTCCTTGTTTTAACATATCTCATTTTACAGCCAAAACAGACTTCGAGTGCACTAAATTAACATGAAAAAAATTATTTTCATCCTTTTAAAAATGTATTTTTAAAATTTTGTCTTTATAAAATAATAATAGAAAATAGAAACCATTTTTTCCTTTATATTCTTAGTATTATAGAAGAAAATTTTTCATTTTCTCTAACGACATTTTAATTTTCAAAATCTGTTTCATTTGCGTTGGAAATTAAAAAACAGCCAGAGGAGTACTATGTTCGGAAAAAATTAAAACACAGAATACACGAGTTTTCTATTGTTTTAAGAATTTTAGTTTAAATTTAAGAAAATAAAATAAATAAAACACAATAAATATTTAGATTGTTATTTTGTATCCTTATATTCCAGTATTGATATAAAATTGACAGTAAAAAGGCATGTTGCATTGTAACTAATCATTTCATTTCTCATGTGAAACACATGGAAAAATGGCGTCTAGTATTTTAAAATAACACACAAATGTGATCCGATGAATGCTGTTGTACCGATACGTATATTTAAGGGGTATCAGGACTCATAAAACTTCAAAATGTTCGTTTAAATTGAAAAAAAAATGTTTTAGTTTTTGCATGAGATCATCAATTTTTTTGCGGAAAGTGAAATTTAACTTCATTCTAATATTAGACAGCAATTAGAGCGTAAATTTCATTAAATGCAATATTTTAAATGAGACAGTGGTGCTCAAAATTATGAGAACAATTATTTCTGAACTAAATAAAGTGAAATTTATGCATAAAATGCTGTTTTATGCTAGAAATCTTTGTAGAATTCAAAACAAGGGAAAATGCAAAATATAAATAATTAAATATATATTACACTGAAAATGGGACACAATTGTAACTATAACGAATGTTTTTGCCTGAAACAGAATAATAATAATCTCCTTTTTCTTCTCAATCACTTTTATCAGTCTTGACACCATGGAGTTTGACAGATCCTTAAGAACGAGCTTGAAAATTTTTGACAAGACTTTTTCGATGGAGGACATAAACTTTAGCTTGTTTTCGTATTGCAAACAGTTTTATATATTTCGTGCGTCAGTATACCCACAGATTTTCCATTGGATTCAGATCAGGGCTTCTGGTTGGCCAATCAATTAATTTCATGAAATCAGCATCAAACTACGATTTTGATGTTTAGGGAAAATGTACTGAAGCATTGTCCTGCTGGAAAAATAGTCTCCAATCTTTATTGACCGTTCTTCCGGTAAAAAATAACAGTTCAATACATCAACACAACTCTTGGAATTCATTTTATCCTGTACAAAAACTATTGGAATTCATTTTACCCTGTACAAAGACTATTGGAGTAGTTCCACCAGGTGCAAAACCACCCCAGACAATTACGGAGCCACCTCCAAATGCATGCTTTAAGAAAATAACTTTTTTACGGAGATTATACCAGAAATAGCCAAAATCATCTAGCCTACTACACTTAAACTTTTTTTGTCATCTGAATAGACAACATCATCCCATTTTTTTTCCTTATAGTAATGCGTTTTTCGGCAAATTCTCTCATAAGTATCTTATGAAATTTCGTAAAAGGCGGTCGTAGCATATGTTTACTTTATCGATTTTTTTCTTTTTGTAAAATACGAAGATTATTTCGAGCACTGCATTCTGATTTCATTTCAAGTTTTATTTCTGTTTACGTTTGTTTTTTTGGAACAAGCTCGTCTTATTAATCTTCTCCCACACAGAAACAGATGATGGCCTACCTGTATGTATACAGTGTTGTCAGTGGGCTACTTTTTTTAAATTAAGATTTCTTGATCGGCACCACTTTTTTGAAACGGTAAAATTTCCTTTGTATTTGCCTTTACTAATTCGTCATTAAATAAGGTCCATTGTACCATTACAAAAAAGTGGTGTCAATCAAGAATCTGAATATAAAAAAAGTAGCCCATCTGGCAACATTGTATGTATTCGCAGTTCATATTTACGGGGATTTTTTTTTGCGATAATTGTAAATGAACGTTCTTCATGTATTAACCGTTTTCGGCACATTGCACCCAGTCTTGGATACCTAATTTAATTCCAAATTTGCAAATGACACCAATAATATTTTAGTAAATATTTGCTTTTGCAGTGAAAGCTTAAATTAAGGAGCTCATAATATCTAAGAAAGTCGTTTTCAAATTCCGGCAGTAGATAATTATGCATTTTACCTACAAAATTTGCTCGGGCAGGAAAGAGTTAACCTTTGCCATACTTTGGCACACAGATTGTCCTGAACTTCAAATGGCTAAAAAATATATAAGATGGTCTGGTGTAATAACGCTAGGTTGGGTAATAACGCCAGGCGGGGTAATAACGCCAAGTGCTAATATTATGCATAATTATGAAATAATCTTGTAAATGACATAGTCATATATAAATGAATAGTCATATAAATCGCAAAAAACAGCTTCAAGTTAATTTGTTCCATTTGTAGGTCTTATTGTTTTTACAAGCAATTAAAATTAACGCTTGATCTAAAATTTGCGAGACACGTTTTGTGATATGAAGACTATTTTTTTATCCGGAAATACTTTGTTAATTACATAAATTTGTAGTACATTTCATGCACTTTCAAAATGTTGTTGAAGATTTTAGATATCTTCTCGAGGTAATATGTAATTTAAAATGTACAGCGCAATAACTAAAACAGGGTAATAACGCCAATCCTTGGCATTAATACTCCGGTTGATTCCCTATAGTGGCCGAGATACATCCTAAATACTGATTCAAATAAACACAGTTAAAACTGTGCAATGTTTCTAATAATACTATTTCAGCGGTCCTTTTTAAGCAAAAAGAAGCTCACGGTCTGATATTCTTTTGCCTCATCCTCCCCCCCCCCACATCACACCTTTATTTTTATTACACTTTCACAAAAAATTAACATTTTCAATAGCTTAGAATGCAATTTGTCAATTTCCAAGTTTGTAGAGTTTGTATTTTTAGAATTGGGCAATCTACATGCAATTATTCCATCTTATTTCATAGTTTTGTTTGCATGGCGTTATTACCCATATAGGACGGTAATAACGCCAAATAGCATTGGTTAAGAAATCACGCCATTACATTTTATGAATACATATCTGTTAAATTATTTTTTTATATAGATAGTCAATGAGTTGCTGCATCAAATCATATGTTTGTTTGAAAAATACAATCTAAAACTCAGCCGTGAAAATTGGTAGAACCTTAACGTGGCGTTATTACCCTAGGGTACCTTATTTTATTTTACAGAAACATATTGCCAATTTATGTATTTCCCATTTATATTAATAATTTGATAAAGATGTTAATTTGTTTTGCGTGTTTGAAAATTCATTAAGTTCGTATACACCGAACAGCGAAAAAATTGTAGTCTCTAATAATTTGTATAAAAAATTGAATTGAAGAAGTATACCAATGATCTTTCAATCTTTATTATCTGTAATCTCTCTTGTTCTGTATCAAATCATATATTTGTTTGAAAAATACAATCTAAAACTGAGCCGTGAGAATTGGTAGAACCTTAACGTAGCGTTATTACCCCAGGGTACCTATTTATTTGAATCACGACAATTACACTCTAGAGCAAAACTACAGACCTCTTGAGAAATATTATTTTTTTTCCGGTTCATAAACTACATTTGATAAATTAATGGAATCCGTCAGTTTAACATTTAATAAAAAAGTAAATGTATTTGTGTTATATGTTAGTATTTTAGCTATAGTTGATACAAATTTATGATGAATTGTAAAACAAATTTTTCTAAGAAAAATGATCTTTCTTGTCATACTACAAAATATGCAAATACCTAAAAGGTTTTCAGCTTAATATCAAATCATACATGGAATTAGAATACATATTCCAAAAGAGCAGACACTGGAAAATAGATCATTATAATCTGTTCTATGTTCTTTTGAAAAAAAAAAATCCCTAAATCGTT
Organism: Maratus speculifer; assembly: GCA_964019185.1. Lineage (NCBI taxonomy): Eukaryota > Metazoa > Arthropoda > Arachnida > Araneae > Salticidae > Maratus > Maratus speculifer. Next base: position 238,478,132 of record OZ025300.1, read on the forward strand.
TATAATAGAAGTAGAAGAAATGTTTTGTAATCTATGAATATTAAAATCTTTAGAAATTAATCATTTCATTTCGTTATGCAGTATGACATAACCTATTTTAAAATTTTAAACTTAACTACATATTTTTTTTTAAGTACGTAGTAATTTATTTTACGACGTCTGCATTCTTTTACAAAACAAAACATCTTTTAAAAAATACATGTTCCTTGTTTATCATAAATAACATTTGATAAATAACCTAACGTGTCAGTTTGAAATAAAATATGAATATAAATATCCTGCAATTTCATGTTAAAATTTACGGAAGAGTTAATACTCATTTTTGATAAATGACCAAAGTAAACATTTCACGAAAAATATTCTTATTCAGCTTCTTTAAACAGGTTAAAGGTTTTCCATTTGAAAATAATCAAATTGTATAAAATAAACATGTATAGCATATAAATGATCAAATAAGCTGGTGGGGAATAACAAGCTAAAAATAACTTCTTAAAATACAATATAATCTTTAATAAATGTGAGAGAGTGGGTGTGTAAAAATCTAGGCTCCATCGAGCAGTCTTTCACAACTAAATTTTAACAGCTATTTTCGACTAATATTTTGTTTAATTTTTTCTTAAAAATTCTGATGAAATTTAAACGAAGTAAACAAATAAATGTTAGTGGTGAGAGTTTGCCAGCTGGAGCTTAGATTTTTGAGTAAGGCAGACATGCCAACCTCCGGCTTTTTAAAAATCAAACAATTACACTTCTAACCAGAAATTTAATGAGTCAACGAAATTAAGTAAATTTCAAATGGCTCTCTGAGTAAATACTAGACACTTCTAATTTAAAAAAAATTCTGGTTCAAAGTACGTTTTCATGAATTAACAAAAGCCGGAGGTTGGGAACTCTGAGTAAGGCCTTTCAAAAGAACTAATACCTTTTTTAGCCTAAGAAGAACTATTCAGAAAAGCAAACCAAAACTATTCCGAGCATTCACTAGATTAAATCAGACAGAATTTTCTATTTTTTAAATCCGGTGACAACACATTAAAATTTTCGTGAAAGTCACCCTTCGCGATATGGGGTTAATTAAAAAAAATTCAATTTTCAGATATAGCGTTCAGTACTTTACGAAATGTCTGGTAATAAAACGCATAAAATCCCCCTGAATCTCCTGATGCGCCCGAACTTTGCATATACTAAAAATTAATAAAGGCTAATTCCATGGGTTCTGTAGTGTAAGTCACATATTTTATTAATTGCTATGCTTGTTAGCCACCGTTATTTTCGAAAAGTATGCTTGGCCTTATTCAATTAATGAGAATGTGCCAATCAAATTAATCACATTTTTTTTGTTGTTCTATAATACTGGTAGCCAAAAATCGTAGCCTGTGACTTACACCACAAGCACTGATGGAAATAGCCCAAAGAAAATATAACCACAGCAAACCTTAAAAAATTCAAATGAAAATTCTACATTAAACAAAATCTATCGTAATCTGCCAGTTTTCTTTGCTTACTTTTCAAAATATTTATAACGAGACAGCAAAACATAAATACCTACAGCGGTATCCTTATCATAATAAATAAGAAAGTCTCAGGAGGCACTTATCACAATAAAAAGCTGAACTGTAATCCAGATCCATTTCCTTCTGAAAAAAATTTTCACAATGAAAACATATTTCCTATTTAAAATTAAAGTAAATAGACGGAAGTTTCGAAATATTTTTACTGAAAAAAATTGTTCGAAATAACTTGACTCTTTTTTTTTCTTCTTTGCAATATATTTTGCAGCAAAATTGAGTTTTTTATACAACATGTTTGGTTCCTTCAAGAAGCATATTAAATTTTTAATTTGAAAGATAGAGATTTATTCTTAGCCATTCCATAAAAATTACTAGATGAAAGAAATCCTTTTTTTGGCTATGTTTTTGTTTATCATTTTTATTAAAACATAAATACGTACAGCGGTATACTTTTCACAATAAATAAGAAAGTCTCATGAGATCTTTCCTCATCACAATAAATAAATAATAAAAAAAAACTGAAATGCAATCCATATCAATTTCCTTGTGAAAAAAATTTTCACAATGAAAATATACTTTCTTTTTAAGAATAAACTGAATGGACTGAAGTTTCGAAAAATTGTTAATGAAACAGAAAAAATCGTTCGAAAAAATTGATTGTATTTTTTTTTCTTTTTCAATATATTTTGCAGCAAAATTGAGTTTCTAATACAACTTGTTTGGTATCTTCAAGAAGCATATTAAATTTTTAATTTGAAAGATAGAGATTTATTCTCAGCATTCTATAAAAATTACTAGATGGAAGAAATATTTTTTTTTGTATTTATTTATCGTTTTAACTAAAACATAACTATCTGCAGCGGTATTCTTTTCATAATAAACAAGAAAGTATCATGAGTCCTTTTTTCATTACAATAAAAAAACTGAAATGCAATCTATATCCACTTCCTGGTGAAAAAATGTTCGCAATAAAAACGTACTTTCTATTTAGAAACAAACTGTTTCAAAAAACAGTTAGCTGATGCGTCCAAACCCATTGTATACTGAAAATTGATAAAGAAAGAATAACCATGCAAACATTGAAATATCCATATGAAAATTCTATATTAGACAAAATATATGGCAATCGGCCCATTTTCGTTGCTTTTTTTTTCAAAATATTTATAATGACGCAACAAAACATAAATACCTATATCGGTATTCTTTTCACAATAATTAAGAAAATCTCATGAGATCTTTACCCATCACAGTAAAAAAAAAAAAAAAAAAAATCTGAAGAGCAATTAATATTTATTTTCTTGAGAAAAAATGTTCGAAAAAAGGTGGCAGCATTTTTTTTCTTTGCAATATATTTTACAGCAAAATTGAGTCTCTAATTTAACATGTTTAGTTCCTTCAAGAAGCTTATTAAATTTTTAATTTGAAGGACAGAGATTTATTCTCGGCATTCCATAAAAAATTAATAGATGAAATAAATCTTTTTTGTTTTTGATTTTATTTATCATTTTAACTTATTTTATTTTGTTTTTACTTTTACAGTAGAGGGGATATTGTCTTTCAGTCCTTGCATTTCTGTTTAAAAATTCGATTTTTAAACAGAAAAAAAATCTATTGTTGAGATCCAAATTTATTAAACTAATGAAAGCTAACGAAATGGTCTATAAGTTTCAGATAATTTAAAACACATAATAAAGATTTTTAAAAAATGGGGGGGGGCATCAAAACTCAGGAGTAGGAGGGGGCAATATTTTTTTAAGTGGGAGCAATATAATATTTAAAAACGTACCATTTTAGTTGCGGATTTTTGACAGAGCCCTGGGATAAATGTTACTTTTTTTTTCAAAAAGTGCCTACCACTATTTCTGGATAATAATTCCATCAATTATCATAATTTTTTGTTGAAATGTTGCACCCCCTTGACTAATATATCTACGAGTAAGTTGTTTAACCCATTTTAGGCCAAGCACAGAAATTTTATAAAATGTAGCATTATTTTTATTGAAATATGCTTAAATTACATACATTAAGACACAAAAAAAGATTCGTGCATGAAAAATAATATTTTATATAAGAAATAATATTTTATATAATAATATAAAATATTATTTCTTATAATGAATAATATGAATATGAATAATATTTTTATGACTTTTGTTTTATTCTTATTTCATATACAGAATTTGCAACTTTAATCTATTTTAAAAACATATAATTCATTTCAATTGGAATAATAATATATTTTTAAAAAGTCGAATTTGTCAAAGGCGTTTCAAATTAAAACTCTAGCGTATTTCGAAAATTTTTTAAGAGAAAGTGTTTACTCCAATTGAATTACTAATATTTTATGGATGTCTTCAAAAGCCTTAAAAAATAGAAGAAAAATAAAATTCTTGAAAAAAATGTGTCAGAGTGTTAAAAAAAAATATTTATCGAAATGTTTCGTATACGAACCTTTGGCCGAAAATGGGTTAACGTGGTTTTGTTCAGAACCAGTTTGTTTAGAACTCATTTCGCCTCCTGGTGATAGAATGTTGAACTAAAAGTTCTGAAACCTTTTTTTCTGCAACAGTACGCTTGATAAACGTTATCGTAGGCAGCGTGGATCCAGCTCAAGTTTCACTTCCAGATTAGGAATTTTTTATGAGATTTTGCAGTACAGATTTTCGGTTCACTTAAGAATATTATCCCGGACCCACACAAAGCAGCTAGTACAAAATATATTGTAATTTGTCATTGTCTTTTACGTACATTTCAAAATATTTATAATGACGCAACAAAAACATAAAGATCGCCAACGGTATCCTTACCAAAATAAATAAGAAAGTCTCCGGAGAGATTATCTTATCACAATAAATACTGAATTGCAATCCATATCCATTAGCTTCTGAAAAAAATATTCACAATGAAAACATACTATTTATTTAAAAATAAAGTAAAGTTTCGAAATGCTGATACTAAAAGATAAGAAAATAGAATTGTTCAAAAGTAAGGATTGTTCAAAATAAGTTGATTTTTTTTTCCTATGTATTTTGTAGCACAATTTTGTTTCTGAAACAACATTTTCGTATTTTTTTTTTTTTTTTTTTTTTCAGAAACTTATAAAATTTTTAATTTTAAAAATAGAGATTTATTCTCAGTATCCGATAAACATTACTAGATAAAAGAAATGTTTTTTGTTTTAGCTTTTATTTATCATTTTATTTTATTTTACTTTCTATTTTTTTACATTTACAAAAAAGAAAGATTGGCTTTGAGTACTTGCATTTATTACACGATTTTTTTAGCTTTTATATGTAACATATGGTGTAGTATTATTATTATTTATTTTTTTTTTGAAAAGGAAATGCAGTTTAAGTTTCTAATTTTAAATACTTTTAAAATACTAGAGATTAACCGACTTTAAATTAAAACTTTTAAACTTGGCTCTAATGAACTTTTTTCCTCGGCATACTCTGTCTTAATTAATTAAAGGCAATTGGCATTGTTTTGATATATGAGGAACACACTACTATAGCAGATTGATAAAGTGCTTAAAACCTGTTTTATCAATTTCAACATTAAACCAAATCTGTAAACTGATCACATAGATCAACAAGCATGTGGAAAGTCTTGGTTCAGTGCGCAAGTAGATAAATCAGATTATATAGACCTTTTAGATGGACAACTTCTTTTTTTTTTTTCAAAATGGTCTTGAACTACATTTGTTGTTATTTCTCAAATACTTAAATAATTCCTTAAATACTGGAATTCTCGTATAGTATACAAATACAATTTAGCAATTCTACGTATAAATAGACAAAAATTTAAGACTAAATATTCTGCTAGAAAAAAAAAAACATACACATCTTGAAAAGTTTGTTTATACCCCCATTCATTTAGTTCTGTTTAAGTACAAAATAAGACACGTTTAAGGATATTTGTTTCATCACAAAAAGTTGAAAATCAAACGTTATTTCCCTAATCACTAATTATGAATGTTAATTTTTATTTTATTTCCTTTTAAATTTTCTGTCATTTAAATTTATCGAAATTTGTGCTATATTAAATTTAAACGGAATACCGTAATTTCCGGCGTATAATCCGCAGATCATATAATTCTTTTTGGATCGAGAAATTTTATTTATTGATTGAAGACGAATATTTACGGCGATCTAATAAGTTGCATTTTATTTTTAAAACTTTTCTGGGTCGAAAAATGATTGTTTGATCCGCGGATTATACGTCGGAAATTACAGTACTCATGTTTCTATGGCATACTAAAAAAATAATAAGAAAGTACTGCCACCACAAACCTTAAGATATTTATGTTCATATGAAAATTTTATACTTAAAAAATATATTATAGCATGTCTTTGTTCTTTACGTAGATTTCAAGATATTTATAATGATGCAAGAAAACATAAACACCTACGACAATAACATTATCCCATAAAAATAAGAATTTCTCAGAATATATTTTCTTATCACAATAGAAAACGGAATTGTAATCCATATCCGTTTCCTGTTTAAAAACAAAATTCAAAATGAAAATATACTTTCAATTTAAACATAAACTGCAGCGACGGAAGTTTCGAAAAATTGTTACTGAAAAAAATTTGTTCGAATAAAGTTGATTTTTTTTCTTTTCAATATATTTTGCAGCAAAATTGGGTTTCTTATACAACATTTTTGGTTCCTTCAAGAAGCTTATTAAATTTTTTATTTAAAAGATGGAGATTTATTTTCTTCCATATAAATTACTAGATGAAAGAAATCTTTTATGTTCTTGTTTTTATTTATTATTTTAACTAATTTTATTTATTTTTACTTTTAGAGTAAAGGGAATATTGTGTTCCAATACTTGCACATCTTACAGGATTTTTTAGCTCTTATGTGCGACATCTGCTGTTACATTAAATTTATTTATTTTCTTTAAAGAAAGAATGGGGATACATTATGATGTACAATTTCTTTCATTTTCTACAAGCAATAGATCTTTTGAATTTTATAATTCTATGTCCTCTTGCTGCGTAATTGTTGTATCAAAATATGTTAAAAAATTGCTTATTTAACCCCTTCGCGACGGGAGCCTTTTACGAAATTTTTAATGTTTTGTCACCACTCTTAAAAAACAGAAATTTGTTTCTTGTTAAATCGAGAAAATGCTCCGATTGAATAAGGCAAACTTTACAGAATAATTTAACCAGTGGGTATAAACGAGGATTCTTAAGCCTTTTTGCGGCACGTATACGTGTCGCTCGTCCCCAAGGGGTTAACGTCCTCAGTCAAGTATAGTTGGACATGGTATACCAAAAAAAAAAAAATAAGAAAGTACCGCCACTTCAAACCTTAAGATATTTGTATTGATAGGGAAATTTTATATTTTAAAAAGATATTCTAATTTGTCTTTGTTCTTTACGTATATTTCAAAATATTTATAATGACGCAACAAAACATAAAAACCTAAGACAATATCCTGGTCACATAAAAATAAGAATTTCTCAAGAGACATTTTTTTATCACAGTGGAAAACGTACCTGTAATCCATATCCATTTCATGCTGAGAAAAAAAAAAAATGTTCAAAATAACAATATATATTCGGTTTAAAAACGGAAGTTTCAAAAAATTGTTACCGAAAAAAAAAATGTTCGAAGTTGATTTTTTTCTTTTAAATATATTTTGCAGCAAAATTGACTTTCTAATACAACATTTTTGGTTCATTCAAGAAGCTTATTAAATTTTTAATTTGAAAGATAGAGATTTATTTTCAGCATTCCATATAAATTACTAGATGAAAGAAATATTTTTGTTCTTGTTTTTATTTATCATTTTAACTTATGTTATTTTATTTTTATTTTTACAGCAGAAAGAATATTGTCTTTCAGAACTTACATATCTTACATGTTTTTTTTTTTTTTTTTTTTTTTTTTTTTTTTTTTTTTTTTTTTTAAATCTTTTATACGTAAGATCATCTGTTGCATTAAATTTGTTTATTTTCATAAAATGAATTATACAGTTTTATAATGAGGTACTAACTTAGAGTACGTTGAAAAGATTCGAAATTAATAGACTTAAATTTAGTTCAAATTTCTACGAACATTTATGCAATATTAAATATAAACCAAATGCTTTTTTTCTAAAAGTAGAATTGGTCATGGTATACTAAAAAATAATAAGAAAATACTGCTACCACTAACCTTGAAACATTCATGTCAATATACTAATTTTATATAATACAAAAGACATTGTAATGTGTCGTGTTTTACGTACATTTCAAAATTTTTAAATTGACACAGCAAAACTTAAGGGGGCTCAGGGGTTGAAAACTTTTCAAAAAATCGAATTTTTTATGATCTAGTTTTATTATTCAATTAATTTTTAACTCAATACAAAAACCACATAAAAATATTTGCATTTTTAACGGAGTTATAAGCATTTATGTATCAACACTTTCATAGCTGCACCCGTATAATTTCAATTTTAAGTCGCGTTTTCTCAAAACTTGATTTTTGACGACTAACACCAAGATTTTAAAAAAACTATTTGATGGAATGGCTTAATTTTTTTTTTGCATGCATATAATATTATATCTATAGAACGAATTAATATAGTTTAGATAGTTTAATATTTTGAGTATTTTTAATGAAAAAAGTTGTATTTTTTAGAAGATTTTAGATTTCCAAATTTGAGAGTTTTTTTTTAATAATGTTGTTTTTGAATGATAGTTATATCCTTAATTCATTCTATAGAGTAAAGTTTACTGATCATTTAAAAGCAAAAATTAGGTTCTTATGTCAATTCACCGTTAAGATATCTTGGCGTTGGTGATATAACACATATTTTCTTTTTCGAAGATTGTGTTACATAAATTTTGCTATATTTCTTTTTATGTGACATTGAAGTACTTTATTTTATAATTTTATAATACTACAAACATACCTTTAAAATATCAGAAAATTTAAATTAATTACATTGAATAATTCCGTTTTTATATGGACTCGAAGGGAGAGCTCTGTTTTCATGTTTTTCCGTAGCGATCAACCCCTGAGCCCCCTTAAACACCTGCGACAATATCCTTACCACAGTAAATAAGAATTTATCAGGAGGCATTTTCTTATCACAATAGAAAACGGAACTGCAATCCATATCCAATTCCTTCTGAAAAAAAAAATGTTCAAGATGAAAATATACTTTCTGTTTAAAAATAAACAAAAGCAAAGAAATTTTCGAAAAATTGTTACTGAAAAAAAATTGTTCGAATAAAGTTGATTTTTTTCTTTTCAATATATTTTGCAGCAAAATTGAGTTTCTAGTAAAACATTTTTGGTTCCTTCAAGAAGCTTACTAAATTTTTAATTTGAAAGATGGAGATTTATTTGTAGCATTCCGTAAAAATGATTAGATGAAAGAAATCCTATTTTGTTCTTATTTTTACTTATCATTTTAATTTAATTTATTTTATTTTTACTTTTACAGTTAAGGGAATATTGTTTTTCAGTACTTGCATATCTTCTATTACTTTTTTAGCTCCTATATATACCATCTGCTTATTCATTAAATTTGTTTATTTTCTTTAAAGAAATAATGCGGATATATAATGAGGTAATAGCTTAGAGTACGTTAAAACGATTAGAAATTAACTGACTTGAAATCATATTAAATTTCTACAAATATTTTATGCAATATTTAAATGTATACGAAATGCTTATGTTTCTAAAAGTATAGTTGGACATGGCATACTAAACATTAATGAGAAAGTACTGCCACCACAAACATTGAAATATACATGGCTATATGAACATTTTATATTAAACACAATATATTGTAATTTGACATTGTTTATTGCGTTCATTTAAAAATATTTATAATGAACAACACATACACACCTACAACAATGTCCTTATCACAATAAATAAGAACTTCTCAGGAGGCATTTTCTAATCACAATAGAAAACGGAACTGTAATCCATATCCATTTACTGCTGAAAAAATGTTCAAAATGAAAACATATTTTCTAATTAAAAATAATCTGAAGCGACAGAAGTTTCAAAAAATTGTTACTAAAAAAAATTGTTCGAATAAAGTTGATTTTTTTTCTTTTCAATATATTTTGTAGCAAAACTGAGTTTCTAAAACAAAATTTTTGGTTCCTTCAAGAAGCTTATTAAATTTTTAATTTTAAAGATAGAGATTTATTTTCAGCATTCCATATAAATTACTAGATGAAATAAATCTTTTTTCTTCTTTTTATTTTTCATTTGATCTTATTTTATTTTATTTTTACAGTAAAGGGAATATTGTCTTTCAGAACTTGCATATCTTACATGATTTGTTTAGCTCTTATACGTAACATTTGCTGTTGCGTTAAATTTATTTATTTTCATAAAATAAAATATACAGATTTATAATGAAGTACTAACATAGAGTACGTTGAAAAGATTCGAAATTAACTGACTTAAATTTAGTTTCAATTTCTACAAACATGTATGCAATATTAAATATAAACGAAACGTTTTTGTTTCTAAAGATATAGTTGGACATAGTATACAAAAAAATAATAACATTCTGCCACCACTAACCTTGAGATATTTATGTCAATATAACAATTTTATATTTAAAAAAATATATTGTAATTTGTCTTTGTTCTTTACGTACATTTCAAAAAATATCTAATGGCGCAACTAAACAAAAACACCTACGACAATATCCTTATCACACTAAATAAGAATTTCTCAGAAGGCTTTTTCTTGTCACAATAGAAAACTGCAATCCATATCCATTTCCTGCTGAAAAAAAAAATTTCAAAATGAAAACATACTTTCTATTTAAAAGTAATATGAAGCGACGGAAGTTTCGAAAAATTGTTACTAAAAAAGATTTGTTCGAATAAAGTTGATTTTTTTTCTTTTCAATATTTCGCAGCAAAATTGAGTTTCTAATACAAAATTTTTTGTTTCCTTCAAGAAGCTTATAAATATTTTAATTTCAAAGATGGAGATTTATTCTCAGCATACTATAAAAATTACTAGATGAAATAAATTTTTTGTTCTTGTTTTTATTTATCATTTTAACTTATTTTATTTTATTTTTACTTTTACAATAAAGTGAATATTGTGTTCCAACATTTGCATATCTTATAGGATTTTTTAGCTCTTATACGTAACATCTGTATTTGCATTTAATTTGTTTATTTTCATAAAATAAATTATACAGATTTATAATGAAGTACTAACTTAGAGTGAGTTCAGAAGATTCGAAATCAAATGACTTAAGTTTAGTTTCAATTTCTACAAACATTCATGCAATATTAAATATAAACGAAATGCTTTTCTTTCTAAAAGTAGGGTTGGCTATGGTATACTAAAAATTATAAGATAATACTACCACCACTAACCTTGGGATATTCATGTCAATATAACACTTTTATGTAATAAAAAAGACATTGTACTGTGTCATTGTGTTTTACATACATTTCAAAATGTTTATATTGACACAACAAAACTTAAACACTTATAACCATATCCTTATCACAGTAAATAAGAATTCTTCAATAGGCATTTTCTTATTACAATAGAAAACGGAATTGTAATCCATATCCATTTCCTGCTGAAAAAAATGTTCAAAATGAAAACATACTTTCTATTTAAAAATAATCTGAAGCGACGGAAATTTCGAAAAATTGTTACTAAAAAAATTTTTTCGAATAAAGTTGATTTTTTTTCTTTTCAATTTATTTTGTAGCAAAACTGAGTTTCTAAACAACATTTTTGGTTCCTTCAAGAAGCTTATTAATTTTTTTATTTGAAAGATGGAGATTTATTTATAGCATTCCATATAAATTACTAACTGAAACAAATCTTTTTTGTTCTTGTTTTTATTTATCATTTTAACTTATTTTATTTTATTTTTACTTTTACAGTAAAGTATTATGATCCAATACTTGCATGTCTTATATGATTCTTTAGCCCTTATGTGTAACATCTACTGTTGCATTAAATTTGTTTATTTTCTTTAACAATTTCACGCTGGCGCGTAAGACTGGTGGTCCATAAACAGGCTTAAGAATCCCGATTTATCCACACCAGTAACATTTTACTGAAAATTTTTCCCTTATTTAATCGGAGCATTTTCTTGATTTAATAAGGCACGAATTTCTGTTTTTGAATACCGTTGACTAAACATTAAAAATTTCATTAAAAAAAAGGTCCCATCGCGAAGGGCTAAAGAAAGAATGCGGATATATAATGATGTGCTAATTTAGAGTACGTTTAACCTTCCTACCCTGTTAAAATTTTACTCAATCTTGATAAAAACATTTCACACCAGAATTGTTATTTAAAATATTTTAATATATTCAATTGACTTATAACTCGGGATCAATTATTTAACTTTCTCTAAGAAAAAAGTTCTGGTTCGAATCGTATAAAACAAATTATAGTTATGGATCGATTATACCCATTCAGAGTAGGAAGGTTAAAAGATTAGAATTTAACTGAAAATAAATTTGTTTCAATTTCTACGAATAATAAATCTTTTGAATTTTATAACTCTTAACCCTCTCGCTGCGTAATTGTTTTATCAAAATATGTTAAAATTTGTCCCTGTCTCAGTCCTGCCACAAATTTTACATGGTACTGCAAAAACCAGTAATGTATTATAAAACATCTCCAAAGATACATCAGTATGTCAATGCTTCTAATATGCACATTTTTATTTAACCCCTTAATAATCGCCTTAAATTACCGTTTAAAAATTCAAATTCATTATTGACACCACTTTTTTATTAAAGAAAAAGTCTTCTTATTTAATGACTAGTAAAATGTTACCAGAATAAAAGCAACTGTACTATTTTATAAAACTGGTGGGAATCAAACAATTCGGAATAAAAGCCGTGAAACTTGCAGACCGTGAATGTCTCGAGCGCAATGATTAAATGGTTAACTCTAGAGTGACGACGAAGGGCCATTTTGGCCCCTACTAACTTAAACTATTTCTATTCGAACCATAACTTTTTTCTAAAATATATTTAACCCTTTCATTCCCATGGTAGAATACGTTATAATAATTCCGCAGTTTAGAGAATCTGAAATTACACCAGAAAATTTCAATGATAAATTACGGTTTATTTAAATATGAAATGTTTGTTATTAAGAAAAACAAGTACTTATATTTTAATTTTCTGGTATGAATTTGGAATATCAGATTAAAATATAGAAAAATAAATAAGGAATATCATGATGCCATTTGGACTCACTGAAAATGAAAGGGTTAAAAGAAACAATCAGGAAAATCGTGAATTTAATAATTTAAATTGTTTTAAATAAAAATTCTGGTGCTAAATATGTTTTATAAAATTTATGTAAAACTTCCCGTTTTTGTAGTGTTAAACGTCTAAATGTGACTTTACTGCCTTGTCGATGGGGGCTTTTGACGAAACTTTTAATGCTTTGTCATCGGATTTTAAAAACAGAAACTTGTCTTTATTGAATCGAAAAAAAAAACCCGATTAAATAAGGTAAATTGTGCAGTAAAATTTTGCTGTTGGGGATAACGAAGGATTATTAAGCCTTTTTATTACACGTATATGAGTCGCTCGTCCCCAAGGCGTTACCAATTCCAAAAGCATTTAAATTAATTTAAAAGGTATTTCTCAATGTTGCCTACAGACGCCATCAGGTCTGAGGACATAAACCACTTCGCGGTAAACATCTTTTACAGATTTTTTTAATATTTTCTTACCGGTTCTTGAAAATAGAAATTTTTGTCTAATTTAACCACTTGATGGGCGATGGAATATTACATCCCATCTAATTTTAAATAAATTTCTACCAGAAACTTTTTATTCACAGTTTAAAAAAATCCGTTAAATTTTTGAAGCAGCAGTGTTGGCAAGAGTTTTTCCGCAAAAAGTTAGTAAAATCAGATGTAATAAGGAAATTTACATCTAATTTTGCTGTATTTTTGACTGCAAAAACTGCTAGCAGCATTGCTTCCTGCAGTTTTTGCCATAAATTTAACGAATATATATGTATATACTTTTACCGTGTATAGTTTTATATTTATAGTTATGGTGACAAAGCTGAAAATTTGCTTTTCCGTATTTTGATTTTTTTTTTTTTTTTTTTTTTTTTTTAATTTTTGTGGGAATTCAATGTTAGAAAAAGGCTATTGCTTGACCCGTAAAATACCAACTCTTTCCGGCAAGGACAAATTTTGACAGTAAAATGAGTAATTATCCACAGACATCGTAATTTAGAAATGACATTTTTAGAAATTAAGAAGTCCTTCATTTTGATCTTTCATTGTAAAAGCAGAATTTTATTAAAATATTATTGGTGTCTGATGCAAGTTTGGAATGAAAATTAGTGGTGCTAGGACTGGGAGCAGTGCACTGGAAAAGGTTAATTTGAATACTGACTTGAATAAATATTGCAATATTTACAATAAAAAACAACTAGTCGGAATAATCAAATAGGGATAATTACACAAAAAAAGCATCCCCCTGGCCAATTTGGGTTGCGTAAGTTTTGCTTTATTTGCTTTGCCCAAGGAAATCTCCGGATGCGCAGTGAATAGCTGCCAACCCTTCCATTCTTTTGAACTAAAAAAAATTAATAGAAATTTTTGCCTTGGGGGCTGTGCATGTATAACGTTATCAACTTCTTAGTAATTTTTGATCCCTTATGCCTTTTAGATATCATACGTTATTATCTACCGAATGCCCCCCCCCCCCCACGGTAATGATATCGTTATCAAAGTGTAATTTTTTTATCTTTTTCTTTGGAGTGATATATAAAATCAATTACATATATTTCTCGCCTGTTTTATGGTTTCTAATGAAACAAATTCAATAAAATAGCACTTTAAATCAGATAACACCAGTGTTCTCGCTGTCGCTCGCCATTTCGCCAAATTGCGACTAAATTTTTCATTTGGCGAGTAAACTAGCGATTAGATTCACCAAATTGCTAGTGCTCAGTTTTTCCTTTTTCTTTTTCGTTTTTTAGTGTGTTCGTTTAATATTTTTATTTTTTTTAAATATATTTGTGTAATAACATATTTTAAATATATTTGTAGCAGATAGTTGAATTTAGATTAATAACAATCGTTCTCGCAGTTATAAAAACTTACGTAATTTTAGAACATCTTGAGAAAATAAAAAGGAGGGGTGGAGTACATTAAAGGATTATTTTTTTAGTGCAATACGGCGAATCTATTTGGCTAATGTTTTTTTCATTTGGTGCTTTTTATCAATGCTTTCAATGCTTTTTATTTTTAATTAGCCAAATTACTAACGTTGGTCAAATGTCAGCGAGAACACTGGTTAACACTTATTACTATTAACATCGCTTTATAGCTCACAGGCTATCAAAGCCTGAGAAATTATGTGCCCGTCCGTTCTGTATGTACGTGCGTATGTGCGTAATAGGATAACTTATGATAAAAATATTCCATTCACTTGAAATTTTAGATATATATATATTCTGATAAGGCGTTTCCCAGATTAGTTTTCGGAGTTCAATCGATATGTATAAGAGGGGTAACGGGGACTAATGCCCCCCACCTTAATTTATATAAAAGGGTTTTTCATGCAGAATTATCAGTTTTCGTTCAAAATTTAGATATAGGTTCGTTCTGATTATAAAGATATAAAATATGACTCCATTCACAAACGTTGTGCTTTTAAATCCATATAATTTTATGCATAATGAAGTCTTTTATATTTTCGAACTAATGCACGTGCGAAAAAGTTTCGTAGAAAATAAATTGACCTTGGTTCATCATTTATAGTTAATGATTTAATGGATAATGCATATCTGAGATAAGATTTGGCACCTCAGTGATTAGTATTAGGTGTTCATTGGATAAGTATAAACAGAGGGAACGGAGGGATAATACCCCTCCCTTTAATTGACATAAATGGGTTTTTATGCAGAATTATCAGTTTTCGATCAAAATTTTGATATAGGACCATTTTGATGAGGTACCTCCCTAATTAGTATTAGGTGTTCATTATATAAGTATGAAGAGCGGGAACGGGTGCTGATGCCCCTCGCCTTAATTTATATAAATGAATTTTTCATTACATGATAAATCATATTTCTGATGAGTTTAACGGGTTCAATGATTAAGTATAAAACGTTGCAATGGCGGGAGCTGTTTCCCCTCCCCCCTTAATTTGTTTTTCCGATGGAGTTAATCCTTGAAAATATAAGTCTGTAATGTACAATTAGTATGCGTAGCCCGTGAGCTTAATGTCATCAGTTTAGCTGGACAATATATTTTTATTGATTATTCTAATCGCCTTTAAAGTAAAACTGAACATTTTAAAGTTCATATTATATATTTTGTGTTTATAACAAGGGGAAACTGCGTTCCGTCATATATATATATATATATATATATATATATATATATACATACTATTTTTTTCAGATTAAAAAAAACAAGAAGTTTTTAGGCCGTTTTGAAAGGGCCTTAATATAACTAATCTAATAAAGAAGACAATTCATAATTGAGGATTCATAAATGTGTATCAGTTCATCTTAAAAAAATGATATTAAATAAATTAATTATGATTAAATTAAAAATATTAGTATGTAAAGAAAAGATGTATCGCTTAACAGTTATGTAAAATTACATTTTCTAAAAATTTTAATAAGCAATTTTCTACGACAACCAAAACTACTTTTGCGAGGTATAATTTTTTATGTTTAAAAAAAAGTTTATTTTTTTAAATTAATTTTCCCCAGATTTTAAAGATATAAAATATGACTCCATTCACAAACGTTGTGCTTTTAAATCCATATAATTTTATGCATAATGAAGTCTTTTATATTTCCGAACTAATGCACGTGCGAAAAAGTTTCGTAGAAAATAAATTGACCGTGGTTCATCATTTATAGTTAATGATTTAATGGATAATGCATATCTGAGATAAGATTAGATTATATACTCACTGATTTCAAAGTTGATAGCTACTTAAAATTCACTCTCAAGTTTAGTATAATTTTTATGCTTTTGAAAAGAAAAAAGTGTCGTTGTCAAAATTATGTTTTACAGGATTTTTAAGGTATGGAGTATGACTACATTTAGAAAAGTTGTGTTTTTTTTAAATAGAAAAAAGTTTGGGTGGAAAACTTTCTTAGAAAATAAATTGTTAGTTGTTCCTCAGTTACAGTTAATGATTTAAGGTAATATCTGAGGAGGCATCTGATATCTGATAAGGGCATATCTGAGATAAAACAACTTTCTCATCATCTGTTAATTACCAAATGATAAAATCCATCCCAGAGTCAGCAGTAAAAGTAAATTATAACTTTATAGATTTTTTTAATTTGAAAAATTGCAAATTAAAATGCTTTTCAAAGGTTATGGTGAAATCATAATCATTCACGTGATTCACGTTTCAATAGCAGCAAATGTGTTTTTGCTCGGATTATAATCAAAACCTTATTCACGATCATGTCATAATTATGTCTCTTATATATATATATATATATATATATATATATATATATATATGAGTGTATTTATGTAAACCTCTAAGACAAATAAGTCCATATGCTAAAAATTATAGAATGTTGCATGAATTAACTAGAATTAGCGTTGCAAAGGTTAGAAAAAACCCGGTTTAAACCCGGGTATAAACCGGATTTTTAGGAATAAACCTGGAAAAAACCCGGGATTTTTTAGAATAATTCGGTTTTTTGGGAATAAACCTGTGAATAAACCTGGTCTATTGGAAATAAACCCCGGAATAAACCGAATTTTTGCAACTCTAACTAGAATCGATAGGCAAGAAAATGTTTTAGATTTTATAATCTATAAATTTGATGACAGGCAAAACTACAACAAGTCGAGAAGATCAGTAAGTTGCTTTCTTTGTTGAAGCAACAGATAATTGTATTCCATGTATGAATCCCAAAGTTTATTCAAAACAAGAAGATAACCGTGAGACCAATATTGTCAATCAAACTTCACAACATACAGATTCCGTGACATTTCCAGTTTTATTTCTTCATGGTAATCTAGGATTGAAATAAAATATCGTTCATTAAATGTAAGAAAAATAGAATTTTAAAGTACTTTGGACATCGTCTAGCACTGCAGAAAAATTATTTTAACCCTTTACCTAACTTTGTTTACTTAATTTATTTCGAATAATTAATTCTTAATTTATTCACTGAGTTTTAAAATTAATAAATACGTAAAATGCATTTTCAAGTTCAGTATATTTTTGTATGTTTTTGAAAAGAAAAATGTTTTGTTTTGAGATTATGTTTTCCATATTTTAAAAAATATAAAATATTATTCAATTTAGAAACGTTGTGTTTTTTAATCCCTATAAAATCCAATATGCATCATCAAGTCTTTTATACTTCCGATCTAGTGCACATGGAAAAGTTTCGTAGAAAATAAATTGTCCATGGTTCAACAGTTACAGTTAATGATTTAATAGATAATGCGTACCTGAGATAAGATAAGATTATGTACTCACTATGTTTTAAAGTTAATAGGTACTTAAAATACACTTTCAAATTCAGTATAAATTTTTATATTTTTGAAAAGAAAAAAAGTTTCGTTATTGAAATTATGTTTTCCAGATTTTAACCCTTTCCGGCACACTGTGCCCGGTCTGGGATACCTAATTTTAATTCCAAACTTGCAAACGGCACCAGTAATATTTTAGTAAAATTTTGCTTTTACAATTAAAGCTTAAATTAAGGAATTCAAAATATTTGAAAAATTCGTTTGTGAATTCCGGTGTCAGTCGATAATTTCTCATTTTAGTACAGATTTTGCCCGTGCAGGAAAGGGTTAAAGATATGAAATGTGACTATACAGGGTGTCCCAAAAGGTCATGTCCAAACGGAACACATGGTTGTGTCAGGTCATGAGGAAACAGAATTACATAGGAAAGGGGGGTCGGAAACGCGATCTAAACAGTGAAATTGCATCGTAACCGTCACGCAAAGAAAAGATAACAAACGGTGTAAAATATCTTTATTTTACAACAAAACAGTACCAAATAAAAAAGAAAAATGCTACAACTCATAGTAAGTGCTCATCCAAGTGCTCATCAACTGGTTCATCCTTTCTCTGCAACGTCCGCGCTTCGAATGATCCGACTGCCCGCGCTTTCGTCTGACATCGCTTATCGCCCTCTAGCGGATTACAATCGCGTTTCCGACCCCCCTTTCCTATGTAATTCTGTTTCCTAATGACCTGACACAACCATGTGTGCCGTTTGGACATGACCTTTTGGGACACCCTGTATTTAGAATCAGTGTGCTTTTGAATCCATATAATTTTATGCATCATCAAGTCATTTAAACTTCCAAACTAGTGCACGTGGAAAATCTTCTTCGAAAACAAATTGTCCATGGTTCAGTAGTTACAGTTAATGGTTTAATAAATAAAATGTATCTGAAATAATATAAGATTATACAGGGTTCGCACAACTCTATCACTAAATTTTTATAGAATTTTCAATGTATTTCACTGCAGAAAAATATTGCGAAAATTGCGAATTGAGGCGGTGTTTGCGAATTCTGTTTCTTAAAAATTAAATATAAATTTTCTTATCATTAACATTGGTTCCAGAGTCCTTACAAAATATAAGGAGTGTGCACACCCAGTTAGACATTCTCAATGAGATTTAAAGTTAATAGCTACTTAAAATGCACTTTCAAGTTTAGTAAAAAAAAATTATGCTTTTGAAAAGAAAAAATGTTTCGTTGTTGGAAATATGTTCTCTCAAATTTTAATGATTTGAAATATAACTCCATTTAGAAATGTTGTGCTTTTAAATTCATATAATTTTATGTATCATTTAGTCTCTTATACTTCCGAACTAGTGCACGTGGAAAAGTTTTCTGGAAAATAAATTGTCCTTGGTTCATCAGTTACAGTTAATGATTTAATGGATAATGCATATCTGAGATAAGATTAGATTATATATACTCACTGAGCTTTAAAGTTAATAGCTACTTAAAATGCACTTTCAAGCTCGCCCAAGTGCAGGCCGAATAATTAAGGAAAAGTTTGGTCGTTGATATTTTTATGTTACTTGAACTTTTAACCCTTTAACGGACAAAGCATTTTCATTGCTAAGGTGTTACAATAAATGAGTGACACTGGTCATTGCGAATAGATATATTTGTGAATAAGAAAAAGTGATTTTTTACAAACATAATAAAACCGATTTTTTTTAAATTAAAATTCCGGAGTCGTTATTGCACAGCGGAATTAAAATTTTGTCGTTTCGTAGTGAAACTCATGAACGTTAAAGGGTTAACAAAATAAAATTATTTACTTCTTGTGAACAGCATTAGCGGATATAAACGTATAAATTCATTAGTACATAAAAGACAAATATAGTAATACATTTTATTACAGTAACAAAAATAAATTCACATAGATAAATAAATAAAGTGATACGAATTGTATGTATTATATAATTTTATTTTATTTTTAAAGTTAAGCTGTAAGTTAACCACTTAACTAATTTACCCGTGCATCGTACGGTCAAGAAGAGATTGCTTGATCCCTCACATACAGCGTTTTGATACCACTATATATTTTAATACAGTTTCCAACTATTTTATGTCAGAAATGTTTAGATTAACCTATTCGTGCCCAGCACCTTTTGCGTAAATTTTATTTGGTTGGCACCACTATCTTTAGAAGATTTTAGTTTAGTTCAATAATCACGAAAATGCATTATTTAAATAAAATAGTTATTGCTTTTCTTTTTTATCGGTGTCAAAAACAGTGCTGAATGCACCTTTTGGAGCGTCCCTAAAAAGGGACGCTAGGCACTAATGGGTTAAATATCAAAAATATTTTAGTTTAAAAAAAAGTGATGCTCATCCCATATTTTAATTTATTTTACGTAAAAAAAGAATCAGTTAAGTGGTTAAAGTAAGGACTTAAATTTTAATAAATTCAAAATAATTTATTTCACTAAAACATGTTCAAACTTATTAACATATAAATATATTTTACAAACATACTGAAACACTGTTATATAAATAAATTATTGAAAAGTAAAGCCACAAATATCTTTAATAATAAATATATAAAATAATAGGAATGAGAAATTTCTAGATACTTTAAAAGTAAATTCTGCAAATAATCCAAAATTACAGCAAGTCTCTTATAAAAAAGTTATTGTATATTTAAAAATTGAAGTGAAATACTTTCCAAGTGAAAATATGTAATTTTTTAAATGGAATTTCTGTTTAAAAATAGTCTTATTTGACCAAAGCCGCATACGCCGAAAATTACAGTAATTTACAACAATTGATGGTTTGAACAATAATTTAATAAGTAATAACTATTTTAATTTGCTCAAATATTTTTGTTTAAATTTATTTGTTTTTATTTTGTTTGTTCATAATAATCTTCCTTTTTGAATGCTACTTTTCCTTTTTTAGAGTGGTCTGTCCTTAACGTTAATAAATAATATATATTTTGTTTATTTTTTCTTTTTTTTAATGCTTTTTTATTATTTTTTTTTAGAATGGTCTGTTCTTACTACTAACTGAAAAAAACCCGAATGATAATGTTAAGTCTAATGGGAAGTTCTTTTCATATATCTTGCTCAAATTTTAATATTTTTACCAGATGTTTTTACATAGGATAGCTGAGACCGATTTACAACCGGGCTAGTTTTTACTTTTTCAAGTTTTGATTTCAAATTTTTTTAAATTACTTTAACTTTTGGAACCGGTTAGAACCGATTATGAAATTATAACTATCATAATATAAAAAAATATATCACCAAAATCGAAAAAGGTGTAAATCAGCCCGGTTGTAGATCTTGCTCAGTTATCCTATGCAAAAAATCATTTAACAATATTAAAATTTAAAAAGAATACCCCCTTTGACTTGATATTATCATCGGAGTCTTTTTCTATCAGTAATGTGGGCTCTTAGCGTTAATGGCTTTAACAAGGATTCAAGCGCGCTGTGCTAGAAATGGACAATTCCTTCCACTAAATTTCCATGTGAGGGAGTGACCTTTGTAATAAAGGCAATCTAGCATTTTTGATATCGTGACGTCAATGATTTAGCATGTGTAAGCGTGAAAGCGACATCTATCCTCTCTTTTACTTTAAATTTCTAGAGCGTGTGTGTCTTTCTCGGATTCTACAGTTATGTCGCGATTAGAAGTAATATGTAAATTTGAAGTATCTCAGTTTGCAACATATAAAAGCTTGGAGTTTGAGTGTGTGTGGAGTGTGTCTCTAGCGGCGATTGCCCGCTGGTGTCTAGCGAAGTGTGTGTCTCTAGCGGCATAGCCAGCTAGTGGCGTCTAGCAGTGTGTGTCTAGCGAAGTGTCTCTGGCGACAGTAGCCAGCTAGGAGTGTGTCTAGCGGCATTGGACAGCTAGTAGTGAATCTAGAGCAAGCGATATCAAGTATTAGCGAGCCTCCAGTGAGTTGACAAGGAGTTTTGGAATTCGATTCGAGAGATTGGCCGGTGGTAAGAAGTTAATAGTAATTACGTTGACCATTTCAAAGTTAATAAAGAATATATATACAGCCAAGGGCTGTCTAATAAGATTTTATCTAGCAGCTTAGCTGAAGTTAAAGGAGAAGTAATCTGAAGTGCCCCGATTGAGTTAGTGCCGGAGCTGTGAGTATGAGTTTAACCTTTTAGTATTGTTATCAGTTGTTAAAATTACAGAACTGCTCCACGTCCCTTGTGCCCTTATCGTTTTAAATAAACTGTTTTTATTTTAGTTCCTGAGTTATGGCTCCATTCCACCCCCACGCTACATGTCCAACCGTTACATCCATAGTATCGACTTATTTAACGACAGAATGTTTGAGATATAAACTTTTAGAGGCTAATATTCCCAATTGAGAATAATTGGATTTTCTAGATAAAAGTTACATTTATATCATATTAATGGGGAAATGTACAGAAAATCATAAAAATGACCAATGACCACTGAAAAATAACCATTGATAAAAATTACTTTAGAAATAGATTTTTTGAAATAAATAACTTAATCTTTTGAAACAGAAATAACATTCCTATCATTAATGGAGAAATGTACAGAAAATCATAAACATTACCAATGACCGCCGGAAAATGGCCACTGGAAGTGACTAACCCTTAACTAAGCTTTAGACGGTATAATGAGCAATAAATAAATATATAATAATAAAATGTACCTGGATCTAAATTTATCTTGTAAAAAGATAATTAGACAAAAAATAAAATTAAAATTTACAAGGATGAGATTCCCGCTTTTTTGGACACCAGTAAAATCTTAGAGAAAATGTTGTTATTTTAAATCACGAAAATGTTCCGATTTAACAATATAGCATTTTCTCTCAGATTTTTCTGACGTGCAAAAAAGCGGAAATCTCATCCCTGAATTTAGCATTCAGAATGAGCTATTTATGGCGCAGCTTTTGAAATCATGATATAAGGTATCAATAATAGAATAAAGCTGTTTCTATGCAATTCGATAAGCAATTTTGCAATGCAGAAAAATACATTTCCGAAATATAAATGTCTAAAATTAGAAATAAATAAATAAATAAATAAAAACCTTTGTTGTTGGATTTGTGATTTTCAAGATTTTTCATATATGAAATATGACTCCATTTAAAGACATCGTGTTTTGAAATCCATATAATTTTCTGTATCATCAAGTCTTTTATGTTTCTAAATTAGAGCATATGTAAAAGGTTCTTGGAAAATAAATTGTCCGCGATTCATTAGTTATAATGCATGAGTTAATGGGTCATGTAAATCCGAAATAAAATGTTAACATATACTCACTGAGTTTTAAAGTTAAAAGCTACATAAAATGCTCTTTCAAGCTTAGCCAAGTGCAGGCTGAAATGATTATGAAAAATTGTTGTCTTTGACATTTTTATGTTTCATGAACTTTAAATTGAATAGAATTATCTAGCTTATTCTGAAAAGATAAGTGATTTATATAAATACATTAGCCCTCCAAGCGTCTTGCAAGTGGGAAAAATTGTAATGTTGTTTTCTCTGCATTTTGTTTTAAATGCTAATAAAATATGATTCTTTCAATATTACATAAAAAATCTTATTTAGGAATACAAATGTAATCCTTGAGTGTCTTAATCATTCTTCAATGCTTCGAAAATTCATTAATTTTATAGAATTATAATATCTTAAATATTGCTTATATTGCAGTGAAACCTGGAGCTTAGTGTACGGAATATTACGGGCCAAACGCTTAGAGGGTTAACAAAAATAAATTGTAATAAATAAATAAATTGCGTGCTGTGAATTTTGCATGATTTACATCGTTTTATTTTATTTTTAAAGGTAAGATGTAAGGTGAAAGTAACCACTGAAATTTTAATAAATTCAAAATGTTTAAACCTGCTAACTTATTAATATATTTTACTATAACATATTAATAATAAAATATTGAAAAGTAAATACACAAACATTTTATTTTATAAATAAATAAAGGGATATGAATAAAAAATTGTAAATAAAAATTTTTATTTTTGTACAGAAGACTGTAGCGAATAATCCGTGATTGTACTATGTCTCTTTCGAACAACAAACTATACTTATAACTGGAGTAAAACACATATCAAACGAAAAAACAGGTAAGAAAAATTATGCGTTAAGCACAGATTATGAAATATTTTCCAATACTTTCTGAAATCTTTAATAAAACTTTGCTATTTAGGGGAATAAGGTGCTATTGTCTATCGCCAATATGCATTCCAATACTTTCGAACAGCACAATATTAATCTGTCGGTTGATATAGATACTATATAATGGGGGAATTTAGTCTAGCAAGAAATCGCCTAACAGTTTGAAATTCCTCTTTCAATAATTTGTATTAATAGATGGATACATATTGAATACTTTTCTTCAGCCCTGAACGGATAGAATACTCGTGCGCAAAAGATTTGCCTCGTGAGTTCTATGACGCATACGTTATGCTATTTTGGTAATTCCCACCACCTTTTTAATATTAGTTTTGAGCTCTGACACAATGATGGCGAGTATTGAATGTGAAATTTCTTTAACCCCTTGGGGACGGGCGACACTTATATGTACTTAAAATAGCTTTAAGAAAGCGTGTATATCGCCACTAGTAAAATTTTACAGTAAATTTTGTGTTATTTAATCGGAGAATTTTCTCGATTTTATAAGACACAGATTTCTGTTTTTTAAAACCGTTAACAAAACATTAATCCATTCGTGCCCACCACCTTTTGCGCAAATTTTATTCGGTGGCACCACTATTTTTAAAAGAATTGAGTTTAGCTCATTAATTACGAAAATGTTTCAATTAAATAAAATAAAGATTGCTGTTCTTTTTTACCGGTGTCAAAAACAGTGCGACATGCCGATTATGAAGCTTCCCTAAGAAGGGACGCTAGGCACTAATGGGTTAAAAATGTCGTTAAAGGCTCCCGTCGCGAATCGATTAATCAATGGGCAGTAATTTAAATTTAGAAACCAGTATTTTATAAAAGATTTATTTATCTTGCTTAATTTCCAAAAATTAACTGGGGGGGGGACCCCCCAGAACGCATTACTGATGTAAAATTTCAAAATCCTAAAAAAAAAAAAAAAAAAAAAAAAAAAAAAAAACCTAAAAAAACTCTGTTTTTCTCAGTTGACATTTTTGTATCAGCCCTCAGTTCTGGTATTCAGGGGGCGATGTCACTTCCGGCAATAATTTATGTATTGTACGTCATGAAATATGGCTCATTTTTTAAAATTAGACATTCCGAATTCTATGAAGAAAGTTTTAACTTTTACTTCTGTTTTATCAGGTGATAACATTTCCAAAAAAAAAAAAAATATATATAAAAGTATAGTACCAGTTAAATTCTATGGTGTAAGTTAAAAATTAATAAACAAATAAAAATCTGCTAGTTGCGGCAGCATTATTGGCTATTGACATACGGTCGCTAAAAGCGCTAGAGCGCAAGGAGTTTAGCCATAGCTGTCAACTCTTCTGATTTTTTGACCCGGAAAAATTTAACAGAAATATTTGCCTGATGTAATCAGCACATTACGGCGATTTGAAAAAGTAAAATTTGCTGTAAAATTTTTCCGGGCCGAAAAAGCGGAAGATGTTGGCAGCTATGGTTTAGCTCTAATCTCAAACTACTTTCTGGAATGAGATGTAATTTTAAATTTACATAATAAAGCCTTTTATAAATCGACTGAAGT
This sequence comes from Maratus speculifer, assembly GCA_964019185.1. Classification (NCBI taxonomy): domain Eukaryota; kingdom Metazoa; phylum Arthropoda; class Arachnida; order Araneae; family Salticidae; genus Maratus; species Maratus speculifer. The sequence continues at coordinate 238,503,834 of OZ025300.1, forward strand.
TTTAAAATGCGTAGGTTATTTTCATACTTTTTTTTTCGAAAATGAATTTCAAATATAGCTTTTTCTCTGTCTACGTATGCATAGATTATATTAATTTAATAGCAACAATATTTAATGGCTACAAGGTTTATTAAAACATATTTCATCTCGATTATCTCAATACAGATTTCAGTTATAATAAATTTATTTACGAAACATCCAATAAAGCCAATTTTAAGCAAGAATATATGTGTTATTAATAGAAATATAAGATTTGTGAGGTGCACTTTTTTTCTCACTCACATGGGGGCGATTTTATCGTGTAAGTTTATCTGTTTGATAATTCTGTTATTAGTTTTTTTAACATTTGTCCAGTATTTTTCATTGAATTAAATTTTGCATTGGCAATTAATTGGCAATTAATTGGCAATTAATTTTTAGGTTTATCCTGTATTCTAATCAGAAATTAATCGCAATTAATGTGTCTATTTAGTATTACCCTTGATAAGGAGCTAAATACCACATTACCAATATTTCGTATTCGTTCCAATATTTGCCAACTCCTCTGTTTTGATGTAGTTTGTTATTTTATGGGTTATTCTATATTTTGATCTTAAATTGTAGCATTGTATAATGGTTCTATACATATGTATATATATGTATATACCGGGTGCCCAAAAAATGACTGATGGATTTTAAAATTCAATAACTTGCAAACGGTGATAGCTATTTAAAAAAATTTTGCAGGAGGGTTATGTATAATGTCAGGAGTTTTTTTACAGTATTTTTATTTTAGTTCCAATTTCAAACAATAGGTGGCGCTGACAGAAATTGAAGGCCAAGTGGTCAGTGCTGAGTGAGGCGTAGACCTGGCCTTCAATTATCGTCAGCGCCACCTATTGTTTGAGATGCGAACTAAAATAAAAAATTTCGGTAAAAAAACTCCTGACATTATACATAGCCCTCCTGCAAAATTTTTTTAAATAGCTGTCACCGTTTGCAAGTTATTGGATTTTAAAATCCATCAGTCATTTTTGGGACACCCGGTATATATATATGTATATATATATATATAATCCTATTAACAGTATATTTTTTCACACATTTGAACATTAATTCTGTAAACAATAAATTTTACTCTTCATTTGAAATGAAAGAATGTGTATTTTTCCAAAAACCTTTATTGACAGTGTTAATTAAATAAACTCTCTTTCTAAATTTTCCAAATGGCTTAAGACAAAAGATTTTCTATTTTATGCTTGTATTTTACGTACGCTATAAATTTTCATTCGACTTTATTTATGTCCTAATAAATATCGCTTAAAACATTCTGCAGTAAACAAATTTGTTTTCTGCATATTTTAAACTAACATGAAAAAGGGCTTACGCAATTATATTCTGATAGGTGCATTCTGTTGTTTAATTGATTTCGTAATTCTAATGCACGTCTAATACATAAATTTTCCATGCTATACTATTTTTATTTTTACTTATTTCAGAACACATTAAACCTTTCGTGTGCAGTGTCTTTAAAAAAAAAGACACCCATTTTTAGCTCACAGGCTATCATAGCCTGAGAGCTTATGTGCCCGTCCGTTCTGTATGTATGTGCGTATGTGCGTAACGCGATAACTCATGATAAAAATATCGGATCCACTTGAAATTTTGTATATAGGTATATCCTGATAAGGCGCTTCCCTGATTAGTTTTTGGAGTTCATTCGATATGTATAAGAGGGGGAACGGGGGGCTCATGCCCCCCGTTAGTTGATATAAATGGGGTTTTCATGCAGAATAAAGTTTTCAAAATTTAGATTAGGATCATTCTGATGAGGCGATTCCGTGACTGTTATTAGGTGTTCATTGAATAAGTATAAATAGGGGGAACAGGTCTTCTAATCCCCCCCCCCCCGTTAGTTGATATAAATGGGATTTTCATGCAGAATTAAGTTTTCGTTCAAAATTTAGATTAGGATCATTCTGATGAGGCGATTCCGTGGCTGTTATTAGGTGTTCATTGAATAAGTATAAATAGGGGGAACAGGGGTTCTAATGCCCCCCCCCCGTTAGTTGATATAAATGGGATTTTCATGCAGAATTAAGTTTTCGTTCAAAATTTAGATTAGGATCATTCTGATGAGGCGATTCCGTGACTGCTATTAGGTGTTCATTGAATAAGTATAAATAGGGGCAACAGGGGTTCTAATGCCTCCCCCCCTCTTAATTTATATAAATAGGTTTTTCAAGCAGAATTTTCAGATTTCGTTCAAATCTCTGAATCGTTTTGGAAGTTTAATGGTTAAGTATAAAAGAAGGGGATAACTCCTTTTAAATTATATAAATGCTAAATGGGTTTTTATTAAGAATTATCTAATTTGCTCTGAATTTTGGATATAGATTTTTTATATGATAAAGCATGTCTTTGATAGTATAGGAGGTTCAATGATTAAGTATAAAAAAAGAGGAAAGGGGAGAGCTGTTTCCCCTTCTTAATTTTTTTTCGAACGGAATTAACCCTTGAAAATATAAGGCTTTAATGTACAATTAGTATTTGTAGCCTGTGAGCTCAATGCCATCAGTTTAACTGGGCAGTATTCTTTATTTATTTAATCTGTACCCAGAATATTTAATTAAAAATATAACTGATAATTTAATTTAAAAAACGAGAAATGTACAAAAATATTCTCATTAGAAGATCCACAATTTTGTTAAAACGTACATGTTTAGTATATAATAATGGATAAATGTATTTAACTGGACATATTTTTAAAAATCCCGTTGATTTTTTTTTTTTTTTTTTTTTTTTTTTTTTTACTTTTGACAAAACAAAAACAAAAGTTTATTAAAATAGCAAATAAAGCCTTTGTGCACAAATGTTTAAAGATAGAAAACCAACGATTATAAATGCACAAATAAAGTATGAGAAGGTAGCAAATAGCTATTTCGAATCTACTATCGAGATTCTTCATCAGTGCAAAACTCAGCGAGCTAAAAAATAGCAAAACTGAGCAAAAAGATATATAAATAGCTCAGTTAAAATAATATAGCTCAGTTTTGCTATTTTTAGCTTGCTGAGTTTTGCACTGATGAAGAATTTTGATAGTAGATTCGAAATAGCTATTTGCTACCTTCTCATACTTTATTTGTGCATTTATAATCGTTGGTTTTCTATCTTTAAACAAAAGTTTATTATTTTTTTAAATTACATCGTCGACATATACGTCTTGAGGACCATTGTTTGAAAAATATCTTCTATACATTTATACTTCAATATTTTCAAGGAAAGTGTAACAGAAATATGTTTCATTTATATATATTTTTATTTTTATTCTTGTTATAATTTTAGATTGTGGTGCAATTGAATTTAAAAATAGTAGCCAACCGCTGCCGACGGGTGAGATATTAAATTTCTAGAACTTTAAAAGTTATTAAAAATCTTTGTGTATCTTGTATTTTAGAACTTGAAAAGTTATTAAAAAATCTTTGTGTATCTTGTGAAAAAGCTTGTAGATTTTATTCCTTTCTATTACTAGTTCAGTATGGGGACATGTCTTTGTAGCAGAGGTGTCAAACTGTAGCCAGACAGATATAGTCGACTTCAGGCATCCTTGGATTAGATAAGGCAGAGCTGCCAAGTCTCTGACATTCTGAATACCAGTATTTTATTACATAAAATGTTGTTTTAATTAATTTGAAAATTTAGGCAATTTAAAAGAATAACATTTTCTCTAAAATAATAGTGATATTGAAAAAGCGGGAGAACTGTCAACTCTGGAAAAGGTAATGGTTATATTGACATTATCGGGATATCAGGCGGGGGGGGATTCATCGATTGACATCTCAGCTAATAATGGAATTCTGAATCAAGAGGAATTCCCATATCGGTACCAAGCAAGCAATCCAATATAAAAACAGCGTTGACAACGGGCTAAAATTTCATTATTGGCTCAACTTTTCTGAAACAGTAAAATTCACCTTATTTAACCTTAATTAATGACATATTAATTAACCCTTTAATTCCCATGATATATTACGTTCCAGAAATTATGTAATTCAGAAAATCTGATTTTGCACAAGAAGAATTCAATGGCTAATTTCGTTTTATTTAAATACATAATGTTCCGCTATTAAATAAAGCAAAGATTGCTGTTTTAATTTTCTGGTGGGAATTAAAATATACGAATTAAGATATCATAAAATGTCTCGGGTGGTTTGTGATCCAGAGGATCAAGGCGAAAAATGAGGAATTTTACCATTTCAGAAAAGTGGTGCCAAGCAAGATATTTGAATTTTTAAAAAAGTAACCAACTGGTTGCACTGTTTACAGATTGGACAATTGATATCTTCAAATGGAGAAGGTTTACAAAGTTTCGGGTTTCGTACTGGTTTAATACCGGCGGGGAAAACTTCCACCAGTAAATTTAAACAGATTAATTTTCATTATTTAAACGCATTATTATTATTGTAGAATTTCAAGCATAATTATGACCCAAACATACATATTTATTTTTATTTGTGGTAGTTAACTTCGGTGGACGTTATGCCTTGCATTGCCGCCATATTTTAAGAATCTAAACTACATTAATGTATATTAGTACTTTTTCCCTAAATTTGCATTCTACAATTATAAAACCCAATATTACAAAATATAAATTGTTTCATTAACCTGAAAAATATTTAAAAATTTTAAATCATCTTCTATTCCAAATAATGTATTTTATGCGTCAAAGAAAAAAAAATAGAATATTAAGAGTAATTTTAAGAACGGTTTGAATACTGTTAAAAGGGAAATATTCTTTGCAATAGTTTACAAAGATCTTAAATTTTTCATAGCTGAATGAACACAAAACGTGAAATGAAACAATTTATTATAACAAGTGTCACATAAAATAAATAAATTGTGTGTGCAGTAAATCTATTTCCGTGCTTTGCATTATGCTTATGCTTTCCATTAAATCATCAAATAAAGCTAATGATTCGTGAAGGGCAATTTCTTTTTTGGGGTCTTTGATTTTGTGACAAAATGAATAAGTAAGAGAGTTAATACTAATATGCTTAGTAAATGATGTAGATTTGTTAGACTAAGTTGAACATTTTTTAAAAGATATTTTGCGAGGAAAAATGATTTTACGTATATGTTTTTTTCCTAAGTGATAAAGAAGTATAAATCCCAGGAGATGTTTTTCTTTTATAAAACGCAAACAATATTTTCAATAAACAAACATGAATATATTGATATATCCATATGTTAGAATGTGTATATGCATTTACTATGTGATTTCATAAACCTTTCGATATTTAGTAATTATAAAAATAATATTTATTTACTAAACTATATTCTCACTGTTTGCAATTATTTTATTTTAAAAATATATTTCACTGTTTTTTTTTTTAAATAAAGATTACTTTCGTGAAAGACTCGTGTGTAATGAAGCACTAAAAGAATTAGAAATTTGTAATATCATTTAAATCTTGTTGCAGTAGAATATTTTCAAAGCATCTCGAAAAACTCTTGCTTAGCCTATTGACATATGAATATGAATTGATAGTATGGAAAATAACAACATTCGTTAAACTATAATTGATATTTTTGGATAGCTAGTGTTAATGTTATTAAGGTAAAACTGATTTTTTTTTTAAAAATTGAAAAAAAAATCGGACCCGAAAATGTTAAACATGAGTTTCTTTAGTTTCTATTAAAATAGTCCTTTTTAGGTGCATTCGTAATTATGTAAATACGCAGCACGTATTATTGTCGAGAGTCCGTCCGTCTGTCCGTCTGTCAGTCTGTCCGCATATAACAACGCAAAAACTACCCAACCGAATCATTTGAAATTTAAAAAACATAATTATTACATAATTTTGTCGTGTCATTTCAAATTTTATGAAAATCGGATGGATAGATCAATTACAGGGACAATCAAAAGGATTTCGTTACATTACGGTCAATGGGGGAAAAAGTTTCAAATGCATTTTAATCGTTTGAAATTTAAAACGTATAATTATTACATAATTTTGTCGAGTCATTTCAAATGTTATGAAAATCGGATGCATAGATTAATTACAGGGACAATCAAAATATTCCGTTACATTAGGATCAATGGGAAAAAATGTTTCAAATGAACTTTAATAGTGTTACACTCATTTGAACATAATAGAATTTACATGAATGTATGAAATATGTACTAAAATATACATTCTGTACAATCTGTAATGCAAAGAATATTTATTATTAAATTACAGGGCCACACAAATGTATTCCACTAAATAATGTTATATGGGGAAACATTGTTTGGGACGTGTTTTAATTATATTAAACTACGACACATTTTATGAATAAGATATACGTTAATGAAGTATAATAAAAATTACTCCCTGCATATTTACAGGAACACAAAAATTTCGACCACTATACTGTATAAAAAGTACGCTCTACTATATCAGCAAGATCTGAATATTTTAAAACTTCGTTATCGTACGAACGCACCTCATTTGCTACGCTTCACGTGCAATTTACAACTTGTTTCTCTTAAAAAAAGTAATACAATAAATCACCAAAAATAAAATACAAGGTTCCTATGCATCTAATGTATCAGGGCATTTTAAATATTTTAGCACTAGAAATTTTGAAAAGTACTTGTTGTTGTATCTAATGATAGGATATATTTTTATTAAATAAGGCAAATATTTCTTTGTAAAAATTCTAATAAAAGGTGCTTGATAGTTTTGAAGTGTATGAGTCCAGTATTATATTACGATTAAGTATGAAGTTTTTCAGTGATAGAAAATAGGTTTTTAAGTATATATAACGTTTCATTATCTATTAACCCCTTGGGGCCAAGCGACAGCATTTTGGGTAACATCCCCAGTAATTGGCAGGCACCAGTGATTGGCACATCCTGCAATAATGTCTTAAAACAAGGTTTATATCCAGTCTTTTAAAAATGCCAGACCATATACCAGTTATATGCTCATTTACTTTACAGATTATAGCTTTGATTTATGCTACTAAATGACAATAGTGCCTAGGAAAGAGAAACAATTATTGCTTGTATCAAATTAGCCATTTTTGTAGCAAATGCTTCTTCTCTGGCTTAAGAAAGGCATGCATTTCAATTTATTATTATCTGATTTATAGTATATTTTAAATTTTAATTGTCAACAGTTTTGTTTATTTGAAAAGGGTTACTTTAATTGTGTAAAAGTCTAAGTGTCAATTACAGGTAATTACAGCAACTTTTTATAAACATATTTTTATAAAAATACTTTTTGAACTATTTTTGCTCTTAGTGGGCAAAATAAATGCACAGATATGCACGCTTTGATTTAAAAATATTTGCAAGTAAATACTTTATTTCTTGGTAATGAACATAGATGTAAGTTAAAGACAAATCCTTAATGTGCCAATTACTGGGGATGTTACCCTATGTCACAAAAAGGCTCAAGAATCCTTGCTATCTCCATCAGTAAAATTTGCCTTAACTAATCGGAACATTTTCTCGATTAAATAAGGTACAATTTCTTTTTAAAATCCGATAACAAACATTAAAAATCTCGTAAAAAACTCTTGTTGCGAAGGGGTTAAGTAATTATTTGTTTAAAATACCTGTATTTGAAATATATTATCTTAGTTAAATAAACAGTTTAATTATTTTGAAGTGTTTAATATCGTGCTGCTGATAAATCAAAAACTGAAAAAAAATTATGCAAATTGTATTTTTTTTAAATATTACTTCTCTCCTTATTCTTTAAATCTAACAAGTTCATCCCACCTCCCACACACCTTTCAACATCCTTCTCAAAACACAATCAATTGAATTGTTACACATATAAGAGAGGAATCAATGAGAGCACATAAGAGAGACCTTCAAATGGAGGAAAATATCAACTACAATTTTTCATTCCTTGCTAAAATTTGAGAATTTTTTTTTGAGAGCGTAACAATTGTAATTTTAAAATCAAAACAACAAAAAATTACAGATTTCTTCCTCTGAAATTTATGTAAGTCTTCCTTATTTGATTTTCATTAAGCTTTCAAATAAATGTCTTTTCTCTTTTTTGAAACTGCTCAAATAAGTAAGAAATAAAATGTTAGGTTAATATATACTTTTAAACATTTCAAATTCTTAATTAAAAAGATCAAAAATAATATTTGTTCAAAATTTACACATTAAATACTATTTTTAACATCATACTCTATACATCGAATTTCTCTGTATAACGAATTTTTTACTGGAACGATGGATTTCGTTATATAGAGGCTCGACTGTATTTAAATGTACATTTTTTGACGAAAACACGGCTTTTTCTAAATATATTAAGCATGGTGTTAAAGTAGTTCGGTGGAAAAATAATATTGTATGTGAAAATGACATTTTAATCACCATTGATTATTTTCACAAACAAATTTAAAATATAGATCAGGGTTCGCACACCTCTACCACTAAATTTTTACAGTATTTTCAATGTACTTCCCAATAGAAAAGTAATGCGAAAATTGTGAAAAGAGGCAGTGTTTGCGAATTCTGTTTCTTAAAAATTAAATATAAATTTTCTTTTCATTAATAGTGGTGCCAGAGTCCTTACAAAATATAAGGAGTGTGCGAACACTGCAGATAAAAAATATTTACTTCGGCAAATACACTTTGATGTAATTCTTTTTTGAATAGGTTTGGATTATTTTGCTCATAAAACCAAGAAAACTAAACCAAACCAAAAAAAAAAAATGCTTTATATTTATAATAAATGATACTTTTAACTTTTTTTCACACTTATAATAATAATGATAAAAATTAAGGAGAATACTTTTTTAGACAGTGTAGGTGCCCAAGGTATTGTATTTTAACACGTTCGCTGCCGCTTACATGAAGATGTGATGATAGTTAATGCCGCACTGTAGAAGTGGGTTTTCGACACGACCCGATTTACTTTTTATAACAAAGAATCAGTGAAAGAGTTTCCCGCTCCAGCGCGTGACTGGCTATTGTACATCACCCCATATCACACTCTTGCCCTTGAGTGGCCCCTTAACATTGGCACCATATGACGCGCTTTCGCGTGAGCGGCAGCGAACGTGTTAACCCATTAATGCCCAAATTGTTTGCTTTATTAAAAACGAAATTTTGGATTTCCCACCACTTTTAAAAGATAAATAACTTTTACCTAAATCTATTGTGGAATATGTCTCGTGAAAAATAGTGGTTATTTATCTTTATATTTACTGGTGTGAAAAGTGCTTTATTGTCTTTTTTATAATCGTCCCTCAAAAGGGTCGCTGGGCACTAATGGGTTAAAGTAGTAGTATTATAAGGTTTTTTTCTTGATTCATAGCAGAAATTTCTTCGGTTAGATAAAATGAAGAGAACTTCAAAAAATTACCGGTATTTAGAGCATTTGGGCTCCCGCCTTGATTGGGCCAGTGTAATGTGCATGTTTTAATATAAAAAATCTCTCTTCAAAGTACAATTGTTTCATATAATTATGTATGGCGTCTGCTTTCAATATTAACAGTTTTTATATTGCAATCTTTTGAAAGATTAAAAAAAATTATACTGTGTAGAAAAAAAGTATTTGTTTTTTAATGTATGTTTAAAATATGATTTCTTGAGTATATATGATATTTTCGATTATATTAGAATTGGATTAGTTATGTGAGATTCTGTTAAAAAAAATCATTTATTGTCGTTTTTCTCATATCTATAAATAAAACATATATAGTCTGTTTTGTTTCAACAATATTAAAAAAAAAAATCGTCGAATTAATACCAGGAAACTTCTTTAATCAAATTATTGTCATTAATATTAAATGGAATTGAACCCTTACAAACCCTGTATAAGGATTAGTTGTGCTGAAAAATACACACTTAAGCTTAATAAAATGCTCATAATTTATTTGAGAAACACATTTAAATTTTTTTTATGAATTAATATTTTATAAACAAACAGACATGTTGATAAGCAATTTCCACTACATAAAAAATACTTCTGCGTAACATTATTTTTTACATTAGACAAGATAAAAGCTTCAGTGTTAAAATTATGCTTTTCAAAATTTTTCATAAATGAAATATGACTCTTCATAAAGACGCCGTCACTTTAAATTCATTTTATTTTCTGTATCGTCCTTTCTTTTATGTTTCTAAACTATTGTTACGTAAAAGATTCTTGAAAAATAAAATGTGCATGGTTCATTATTTACATTTAATAATTTAATGAATCATGCATATAAGAAGTAAGAGTAGAATGAATACTAACTGAATTTTAAAGTTAAAAGCTATTTAAAATGCACTTTCATGCTGAGCTAAGTGGAGGTCCAATTATTATGAAATATTGTTTATCTTTGACATTTTTATATTTCCTGAACTTCAAACTTTTTTTTAATTAACCAGCTCATTGTGAAGAGAATTTAGAGATTTAACCTGATAAATCAAGTATCAAACAAAAGAGTAATATAGATATAAGTTTTATGAGTACTCCTAAACCACTTAAATGATTATTTATTTTATATATAGGGAAAGATGGGGATTCTTGAGCCATTTTTTAAATTGTAATTTTTTAAATTTTTTTTATAATTTCTTAGAGCAAAATAAAATATTGAAAAGGAAAATTTGATATTTTTTCTTCTATTGAATACCACTTTCAATTAATTTTGAACTATTTTTCTATGTCTAATAAATTTTTACTTTTTCTTTTACATCGTGGCGCAAGTATCCCCATGGAGCGGATACTTGGGCCAGATGTCACATTCGCACCAGTATTTTGCGAAAAAAAAAAAAAAAAAAAAAAAAAAAAAAAAAAAAAAAAACAATATACCTGAAAAAATGCATTAAACCTTTTCAAAATAAATTTGGTCGAATTTTCTGGTGTCGTTGTGACATTTCAGAATTAAAATTATGTGGTAGAAAATTCTACCAGCAGAGCTCAAAGGGTTAATCACCATACTTTGAAAATGGTACCAAGATATGTGATTTCTTTTTTACATGTTCAGAACTATAAATATGTTACCATGTTTCCAGTTTTAGAAAGAAAAATTGACCAACTGTAGAGATAATAGGGGTGGCTCAAGTATCCCCTATGCTCAAGTATCCCCACTCTCCCCTAATCAATTGAAAATATGGTATAAACACGACATTTTTTAAGCTAAAATATAGTCTAGCTAAAAAAAAAGTTCCAATATTTAGTCTTAACTGTTTTGAGATTAAATAGTATTAAATTGTATTTAAAAATTTAGTGGTGTCAAAAAGCTTTAAGTGATGGACCAAGCAAACGCTTCATGCCTGTACGACGTACGGGAAAGTCAGTTAAATTGTTAAAGCTATATTGTTATGAAAAATAAATAAATGTACATAAATTTTATGCTTTACATAATCTTATTTTAGTTTTTAAGATTAGCTGTATCTAAAAATACGCGCTAAACCACAACGCTAGAACAGCCATGAGTCGTCATTTTGATGGTGTATATATTGTAACTATTATAAGATTCTTTCAAACAGCAAGGTTAATTTATAAATGAAATCAAGTATTTACCAAGATGATACTTTTAAAATTTATGCAAAATAAAATTATTGATTGCACACAGACTTTATTCAAGCAAGATTTTTATGCGAAAAATTACAGTAAACAGCTAAAACTGAATGTCCGAACAAAATTTTTATTCTTTAATAACTGTTAATATAACATAACTGTTTATGTATATATTTTTAATCAATAATCAATATTTTTAATCAATATTTTTTGTGAACTTCATATAAATTTTTGCCATCATTCATTTATTTTTTTAATTTTGGAAGTCTACTTTTATTTATTTATTTATTTATTTATTTGCAAGACGGTCTGTCCTTAATTTTAATAAACACTATATATACTGTAACATTAACCCATTCGTGCCCAGCATCTTTTGCGTAAATTTTATTTGGTTGGCACAACTATTTTTAGAATATTTAAGTTTATTCCATTAACCACGAAAATGCATCATTTAAATAAAATAATTATTGCTTTTCTTTTTTACCGGTGTCAAAAACAGTGTTGAATGCATCTTTTGAAGCGTCCCTAAAAAGGGACGCTAGGCACTAATGGGTTAATACAGAAAAAGTTGTTTTAAACATTATATGATTCGTAAAGATAACGTTAGTTTCCAGGTCAAATACCAATATTTCTTTATATAAAAATAAATATAGTTCAGAAGTGAGCAATTTTGTCTTGTTTAACCCTTTCCGGGGCAAGATACTTGTAATATGTTGAAATAACTGAGTGTCCCCAGTATTTACACGAAATTTTATTTGTAAAGAAATAAAAGTGTACTTTTTGCGTATCTAATAAAGGTGAAATTTTTATAGAAAATTTCTGGTACCAGTGTGGCAATTCGGGATTAAAATTAGGTGTTGTCATTTGACAATACCGCCATACAAAGGGTTAATTTTAGATTTCCAATAAAAAAAATATTGGTACTGAAGAATTTTGTGGTCATAAAATTCCAGGACCCGTATGAACACTGCATTGCAGAATTAAAACATAGTTGTGCGTAAAAACTTCAATAAAATGTTTCTAATTTAATTTAATAAAAATAGTTAAAGTGCCTAACATGGAATACCATTTTATGAACACTCTGACATAACGATAAGCAATTTTCCACTACATAAAAAAACTACATCAAATAACTCTAGAAGCATAATTTTTTATACCTTAAAAAAGATAAAAACTTCTGTGTTGAAATTATATTTTTTAAGATTCTTATAAAATGAAATATGACTCCTCTTAAAGACGTCGTGATTTTAAACTCATTATTTTCTGTATAATCAGCCTTTTTATTCTTCCAAAATATTGAACATGTAAAGTTTCTTGGAAAATAAATTGTCCATGATTCATTACTTACATTCGATAATTTAAAGGATCATGCATAACCCAAATAAGTTGAGAATATATACAAGAAGTATTTTAAAGTTAACTGCTACTTTAATCTACTTTCGAGATTAGTCCGGTAATTATGAATAATTGCTGCACTTTACTTTTTTATGTTTGGAAAACTTTAAACATAATGACATTATTTGGCTTATTGTGAAAATAATTTAATGATTTAGGCCGATAAATCAAGTAATATAAAAAGGATAAATATAAAATTACGCTTTATAAAAACACTAATAAAAATAAATTAATATAAGTAAATAAAATAAAATTTATTTTATTTTATTTTCATTGATTATCTGAATTAGCATGATTATATAAGTATGTATTCCTATACCTTATAAGTTCAAATAATTTATATGAAGTAAAATATTAATATTGATTAACGTGAAATTTTATTTTTTTATAATACAAATAAAGACTACACTTTAATTCTAAGGAGTGAAATGTGTGTTTAAATGAAATCTTTATTAAAATTGTTAATATCAACTTCTATCTGAATTTCCTCAACTAAGACAAAAAAAAGCCTTTTTTATGTTCACGATTTACGAATGCAATATATTTTCATTACACTTGATTTGTATCCTTAAATATACCTTCTAAAACAGACTTCAGGAAACAGTTCTGTTTTATTTTGTTTTAAACTAACATAAAACAGGTTAACACTATTACATTCGCAAGAATGTTTCCACTGTTTGATTAGTATTATTATTCCATGTGTACAGTTAAGAAATATGTTTTTCCTGTTTTTGTTTTTATTGTTTCGCTCTATATCACTTGTTATTGTGGATATTATTCCATGTGCTATTTTAACAGTATATTTAGTCATCAAATTTAATCAATCGATTAAATAAAAAAAAACATTAATTTTTAAAACGTTGCGTTTTGTCTCAAAAAGTAATAGTACCATATTTTACATTATTTCAATATTCATTTATTCATTTTTTCATACATTTTAAAACAACGCGTATTTAAAAACATGTTTATGCATCAGTTCAAATCAAAAATAAAATATTTTAGTCTTTTATACAAGTTAGATATACTGGATGAAGAATGCATATGTTCTAATACACAAATTTAACTATTTTGTTATAGATAAATAAAGACTACACTTGAAATGAGCAAAATGTGTATTTTTATAAAAATCTCTATCGATTTTTCTAACTAAATTATCATATTTTTTCGAAATTTTCAGAAACATTTATCTTTTTTATACTTACGATTTAGGAATGCAATATATTTACATTCAACTTGATTTATACCCTAAAATATACCTTCTAAAACTGTCTTCATGAAATAATTCTGGTTTGATTTTTTTAAAACTAACGTAAAAACGGTTAACACAATTACAATCGCAAGATTATTTTCACTGCTATATTAATATTATTACTCTATAAAAAAAGGTCATAAATAATTTTTTTGTGCTATCGTGTTTATTGTTTCACCTTATATTACTTGTTACAGGGACTATTAGCCCATGCGTTATTTACATTTAATCATCAAATTTAATAAATCAATTCTATACAAAGATTGATTTTCAAAATTCTGCATATTCTCACAAATATATATTGATACCATATTTTACATTATTTTAATATTTTTTCATGCATTTTAAAACATGACACATTTAACATTCTCGTCATACTCAGCTTCATATGAGACTCGTACTTCAAATTGCAATATCTGACAGAAAAAAATACGGATTTTCCTTTTATTTTTACTTTGACCTCTTCCCATTAAATCATTTAGAATACACAGGAGACTTCTAAATAATTGTATTAATCGCACTTAAAGGTTAATACTATATAATTTCTAGCATTATTTACAATTGTTGCTATGTTGTTTTTGAAGAGAAATTAATTATTTTTTAAATACTTTATTTCTTGAGTTGCTTAATTTTTTGCGAGATAAAGATATTTTATTGTTCTTTAATCTTATATTAATATGTACATGCTTTCATTTTAATTTTAAACATAACAGATTGCTTAAAAAATCTGAAAATATTTTGGGCCTCACATGAGGCTCGAAAAAAAAATTACAGCGACATTAAAAAATAAAATAAAATAAAAAACTTTTTGCACATGATTTACAATGGCTACTTTTAAAATAATTTTGTAACGAGAGAACTTGATGCACTGCATCAGTTCAGATCATTAAAAAATACTTTAGTATTTTATATCAGTAAAATATAATGTATGAATATTATATAGGTATTAATACACAAATTTGGATATTTTTTTAATAGAAAACAATACTATACTTTACTTAAAATTGGCAAAATGTGTTTTTTTTTTTAACAAAAATTCTTTACTAAAATTGTTAATTACACTAACATCTCTTTCTAAATTTCGATAAAAATAGATTATTTTTATTATACTCAAGTATAAACGTTATATATTTTCATTCCACTAGATTTACATACAAAACTATACCTTCTAAAACTGTCTTCAGGACACAATTCTATTTTATGTATACTAACATAAAAGTGGCATGCATAATTATCATCTCAGGAATGCCTTGAAGATATGATTACTTGCGTAATTGTATAGGCACAGCTAAAAAAATAACGTATGACATAGTGTTTATTGTTTCATTTTATATTATTTATTACAGAACGTATTATTTCGTGCGCTATTTACATTACATTAAAACATCAAATGTAATAACTGAATTTAAAACAAGGATTATTTTTGAAAATGCTGCGTTTTGTTACAAACACATAGTTGCATCATAGTTTTCATTATTCAATGATTTCTTTTTTTCTACTTTTAAATCTGAAAATAGTAATCATTTCGGCTCACAAAGAAAATATTGTAGACTTTTATATAAGTAAAGTATAACATATGAAGACTATATAAATATTCTTCCACATATTTAAATAATTTGCTGCAATAGAAATAAAGAATTATGCATGAATTAAGTAAAATGTGTGTTTTATCAAGGTTATTTATTGAAATTTTCATTTAAACCGACATCTCTTTTCTAAATTTCCACGAACAAGACAAAGGAATATCTCTTCTATGCTCACAATTTATGAATGCCATATATTTTCATTCCACTTGATTTATATCTTAAAATATACATCCTTAAACAATGTTTAGGAAAGAATTCAGTTTTATGTTTATTTCAAGCCAAAATAAAAATTTCAAAAATAATTACATTTTTCAAAATGCTCCCGCTGTTTCATTGATTTTGTAATTCTATATGTACAGTTAAGAGATAAATTCGCCATGTTATAGTGATCGTTATTGCGTTTAGTATTATTTATTACACATCATATTATTTCGTGCGTTATTTGCAGTACATTAAATCATCAAAAATAAAAAATGAATTCAAAATAAATAATTTTCCGAAAGCTATGTTTGGTTATAAATACATAATGGTACAATATTTCACATTATTTTAGTCCTGTAATTATTTTTTCATTTTTTAAGCAATGCATCTTCAAAAACCTATTTACACGCAATTTGTAAAATAATCTTGTATTTTATATAAGTGATTAAAATTTTTGTAAATATGTTTTTATATGTCAATGTTATAAATGTACAAGGTTTTTATTTATAAATGTTGTTACAGTCAAAGCTCGTTATAATGAACACTCTTAGCGTGAATTACTTTTAACCCCTTGAGGATCAAAGCACTTCTGTTCCTAAAATGTTCAAATGATTGATTGACACCGGGATTCATAAACAAATTTATATGATAGTAAGTAAAAGCTGTTTTTCACGTACATTGTAAAAAATAAAACTTAATGCTAAAATTCCGGTGCCAATGTGGCTTAAGGGAATTAAAATTAAGTGGTATATATAATATACCGGTGCCCTTCAAGGGGTTAACATGAACTGTTTCCATAGTCCCCTATAAAGTCGAATACAAAGATTTGATATTGATAACATGAAATACTGTTTACATGAACAAAATTTTCATTCTCCTTGAGGGAGGTTCCAATGTATAGTAAAAAATTGGTGTTTCTAGGTTATCCCGTCGACCAAAAAATTATCGCCAAACTATAAGATTCAATGCCGATAATGGATGATCGTGAATGTCACATTCAATGACATTAAATGCGATACACGTGTTTAAAATGTCATTAAGTGATATTTATTTCGACTTTTTATTAATATTTTTATGAATATTCTACTAATTATTAGTTTTTTTTTCGTTATTTAAAATAAAAGTTATGTCAACATGTATAATTTGGCTATTATTTTGGCGATATGTATAATTTGGCGAAATTGGTCGACGGAATAACCTAGAAGTACCAAAAAATTTATATATAAGTTTGAATATTATGTTTATTTAAAAATTTATAAGATATACTTGTAATTTACTAAAACTAATTGTTTACATTTCAATGGAAATTCATAATTCTAATATACGCACGCACAAAATAAACTGATAATTTTCTTATAACACATAAGACTTTCTTAATCGGGAATGTAGTGGAGGGTATACGGATGTACTCGGTATATCTTCTGGATTTTCTTTCAAAAGTAGAACTTAAAAAATATTTATCCAGTTTTGAGAATTAAAGATAAGAGTCAAAGTATTTTTATTCTTGGCAGAACCTAATAAAGTAATCTAAATACTAAATTGAATTCCTTGAATCCCTTATCCCCCAAGCCATTTCGTATGGTTTTATGATACTAAGAAATAAAAACCACCAAATAACCAATAAATGTTTACATCATTAAGTACAAAATATTCTCGTACGGAAATTGATACCACGTATTTATTTCGACTTTACGATACTGAGAAACAAAACAATAAATCAGAAATCGAATATTATATCGATCACTGTTCTCAGAAAATTCTCATACGACAATTTTTTTCTGGGAAAGAAAGACGACAAACCAGGAAAGTTTTTAATTTAAATTGCTTGCAATAAGAATTAATGTTTTAAAATTTTTAAGTTTTTTTTTTTTACTTTTTTGCGGCATGAACTGTTATCTGCTTAAAAAACAGTAGTAATTATGTTAAATAAAAATTGTGTGTTTTGTAGATTTCTCGGTAAAGTATCCATGTATAACATTATTGCAAAAGATTGTTTTTCAAAAAAAGTGGTAAAAAGTCTACTGGGATGCATTCTTTTAAAATCATTAACTAACCCGATCCGATCAAGCTTCTTTTACATAATTTTAAATCTTTTATCACAGGCTTTTAAAAAGAGGCATTTTTGCCTAGTTGAATTGGAATAATGCTCTGATCAATTAATTCCATTATTATATTCCATTAAATGCTCCATTACCTTCTTAACCTATTCTGTATGACACTTTCCCGAAAGTTAGGCATGGGAGATTCCAATCTGGACACAGGCGGATCGAAACAGCAATAGCTCCCTATGGAGATTTATTGCGCATGTTCATTTAATGATAAAGTGGTGATCAGGATTGGCAGTACAGCTTTAAAAAAAATTGCCAAGTACACAATTGCATCGAGTATCGGTTTATATAACATTTTTAACTCCAGATTTTTCCATTTATACAAAATTTTTAGCTCCGGATTTTTCCAATTATACAACATTTTTAGCTCCTGACTTTTCGATTTATTCAAAATATTTAGCTCCGGATTTTTCGATTTATTCAAAATTTTTAGTTCCGGACTTTTCGATTTATGCATAATTTTTTACTCACTTCTAAAATTTTCAAAAAAATAAATAAATAAATAAATAAAAAAAAAATAAAAAAAAAAAAAATAAGAGAGAAACATTAAGAAATTATTTTTACGCGTTTACGGATATTTTCACAGATTACTTTTTTTTTCATTTGCTTAATATATGTATAAATCACTTTGGAACGATATTTAGAATATTAAAAGCAATTTAGAATTAAATTATAAAATTATATTTAATAAAAACGTCTTATTTATTAATAAAAAGCAACCAATAACAATAAAAAAGAAACCATAAACTGACTTTTGGCCCGGGAAGGATTCGAACCCACTATGTCTGATTCTGAGATCGATGCTCTAATTTTAAAAAATTCCATCATGTACGCTAATGGCACCTGGTGCATGTAAAATCCGTCGTGGGTGCAAAGTCCTCCAAGTTACCTATGAATTATACCTCTGGAGGTGCCTTGCCAGGTGAAGGTCTCGTCATCTAATCAAGGCTCTAAATTACGAGACCATCTTGCGAAGCCATGCGCAGTTCATCATTTATTGCCGCTTCGCGGCAATTAGGCGGTCGTCTGCCCCGATACCAGGTATCTAACACGTTAAGCTGAGATTATTAACACGGCAGGTAGGGGCCTGGTCATCGGTTAGAAAGAAAGAAAGAGATCGATGCTCTAACTGTTCGGCCTTCGAGCTCACTTTCAAAGTCTTCCTGAAATTTTCAAATGTCCTGAAATTCAAAGGTTGCTTTATCTAAAAAACTCGCCAAAAGTTTGCCAACCGAACTACTAATCGGGATAGCGCATGCGCGGTGATAGTCTTCGTAGGGAGCTATTTCTGTTTGGATCCACTTGTGCATTATGCTCATGGCTTAATAGAGCAGCATTTGAAAGTTATTTAATCCTTTAACGTTCATTGGTTTCTCTACAAAACCACAAAATTTTAATTCCGACATGCAACAGCGACAGTGAGATTTTAATTTTAAAAAATCCATTCTATTATATTTGTGAAAAATCACATTTTCTTATTTATAAATATATTTGTTCTCAATTACCGGTGTCATTCATTTATTTCAAAATCTTAGCAATGAAAATGCCTTGTCCGTTAACCCCTTGAGGGGCAGAGTACTTATGTTGCTAAAATATCAAAATGATTGATTGAAACCGGTATTTATAAACAATTTAAAATGAAAGTAAGTAAAAACTTTTTTTTCGCGTATATTTTATGCAGAAAACTTAATATCTAAATTATGGTGCCGATGTGGCATTTGTGAATTAAAATTAAGTGGTATATATTATATACCGGTGCCCTTCAAGGGGTTAAAGGGTTAAAGGACTCGGTCTCTATTCCCGTATCAAACATTATTCACCCTGTTTGTTCACGATAATTTAGGGATATTAAAAATTTTACTATTTAATATTCAATAATTTTGGGCTTAATTTCACTGATCAGAAAATTGATAAACTAATTACATTTTTGTGTGTTCCCGAATGCTGAACTTGATTTTGTCTCATATTTTCCGCAGAGTTGTGTGTTTATATTTTCATCTTATGTTGCAGCTGTTATCTTATCTAAATCGTGGAACTTAAACAGGGATGAGATTTCCGCTTTTTTGCACACCAGTAAAATTTTAGAGAAAATGCTATATTGTGTAATCGGAACATTTTTGTGATTTAAGAGAACAACATTTTCTCTAAAATTATACTGGTGGCCAAAAAAGCGGAAATCTCATCCCTACGTAAAAGGGACATATTTAAAACACGACTTATATTAAACCTATAACATATATTCAAAATGGTGAAATTTCAACGGTAACCGTCTTGCATTTTCAAAAAGAATTACGTTTTGAGCTACCTTGGCGAGTTGGCGAAAGCGAGAACGTTCAGCTAGCTGCATCGCCAAACACAAAATAAAGTTCAAATGTGTCGTAAAACATATGAGAATAATGGAATTAGAATTATTTAATAGAATTTTATTTATTACAAGAGAATCTTTACTACTGTTTTTAATTAACTTCTGAATTTGTTCGAACATAGCGAGTTAAGGAAATAATATTTTTGAACAGAGTTAAAAAAAAAAAAAAAAAAAAAAAAAAAAACCTATGTTTAGATGTTCTGTGAAATTTAAAGTATTTTAATCTGAAAAAGCTCTTTGTTAAACTATGTTTTAATTGTAAACAACGGTGAATAACACTTCCTCATATAATAGTCTTCGCTTGATAACATTTACGGAAAAACAAATGAACAATAAGCGCGATCTCTTTGCAGAAGGAAGGGTTGCTATTCGCTAGGCGTTTGATGCCACAAACAAGAAAGGGTGCATAGCACTGACTTCATCTCCGCGCCAATCCTTGTTCTGGCGATAAGGTGCTCAAAACGCGATTCATTCTGAAAAAGCAACCGGCTTCGCACTAACTCACTACAGCGTAGGCATATTTCCACAAAAGAAATTCTTTCCTTATGATAGGACAGCATTAGGGGAGAAGTTTAGTCATAATTATGGGGAGAAGCAAACATTTGTTTTTACTGGTACGTGTGCATTTTTGCGCTAATCAAGCCCTACATTTCCGCCATATTGTGACAACCTATATAAACGCCTGTCAATGTCTGTGAAATAAATTATAATACCCGGGTCAATTTACATCAGTAAAAACTAATAAGAATTTCAATAATATTTCTAAGGGCAATTTCGTCAGAAAAAACTACTAAAATGTGCCGACATTTTCTAAACAAAATTTGCTGGCGGAAGCTGTAGAAGTAATTAGAAACTGTTGTTCCCAAGTAAAAAATCAGACACAATCAGCCTCCTCATTTATTTCACTGGCAAATGGTGCACTCTACACTATGTTTCCTCCTATTTAATCATAACTCCATTACTTACATTTAGAAATGAGGATATCGTCCTCTTAGCTTAAGGCCCTACAATAGTCACAGAAACAGTACGCAAAAAGACCCGGATGATAATGTAAAGTCTATGGGAGCGTTCTTTTCAAATATCTCGCTCAAATTTTAATATTTTTACATGAATTGTTTTGCATAGGCTAGCTGAGGACGATCCACAACCGGCCTAGTTTTTACTTTTACAAGTTTGGTTTCAGATTTTTTTTAAAAATTATTTTAACTTTCAAAACCGGTTTAAACCGGTTCTGAAATTGAAAATATCTTAATATAAAAAGTATATGAGCAAAATCGAAAAAGTAAAAACTAGTAGGCCGGTTGTAGATCGTCCTAAGCTATCCTATGCAAAAAAATCATGTAAAAATATTAAAATTTGAACGAGATATTAGAAAAGAACGCCCCCATAGACTTTACATTAGCGCTCGGCTTTTACCGCGTGACTAGTGTACGCTCTTAATGATAAAGTATTGGAGCGTAAATACAAGAATCAGTGTTTGATTCCTGCTTGGATATTTTTTATTGTGTTGATCAGGGAACTATTAAGAAAAAGGAACAGACATATATTTAAAATAGAGAAGCTTCATCTGTAACCGCATTCGTAGATATTTATTACTACCGCGACAATCTTCATCCAATAAATTTTAGTAGATTATCACTCCCTATTTAAACACCTTGTTAATAGAGAATTTCAGTCAAAAATAATGTCAAGTACGTACTAATGTTAATTTCCACTTGTAGAAGTTTATTTCACCGGTTTTAGTTCCGCTATATTGTGACAACCAAGACAACCTTCTGTCAATGCCACCAAAAGGATAATAACACTTGTGCCTCGCTACAATAAATGCCTGAACAACGGCCGTATTATACGTCGAAAATTATCCAGACCATTGTAGTTTATTTTGTAACAAAAGTTCGTTCCAAATGATTACTTCTTTTTTTGTGTTATAAACGTATCTTTCTGGATTACACCAGTATAAATCGTTATACACACACACAGAGAGACATATATATATATACAGGGTACGTGTTAAATATTTTTAAATAAGCTACTCAGTGATACCAAATTTGACCTTCGCAACCGTCCCCCTGGGGGTCAGAGGGGGGTCCAACATTGAAATCTTACATTATAACCCCCACTGTCTATTGCAGATTCGGATTGTACGGACAAAAATACGAAACTTTTGTATTTGATGTTTATTTCGAATCCTCGCTTATCACGGTGTAATTGAGCATATTAAATCGATACATATTTCGGTTTTCCCAACCAGGTTTTGCCTGACTGGCCAGAATTTTTGGCGTCAAATTCCTTGTCTTTTGCAGGAATAGCGTTTCTTGAAAATCACCCGTGGCGATTATTTCGATAATACTACGCTGTTAAAAATTTGATCCATATGCTGTAGCGTCAGTCCACAGCTTTTATAGAATATCTCTTTTATGACCAATGAGAATGCTCCATAACACAGTAAAATAACCGTTTTCTATAAAAGCGGTGGAGTGATGCTACAGCAAATAATTAAAAAAAAACATACACCCACATCAGCCGTATTCAGAAACCATTTACTGAATAAAATAAAAATCCAAATAGAAAATTAATTTCAATGCATGTTTGTAGAGGAAAACATAAAAAAAACCTATACACTGTAAAAAAATTTAACTCATTTGCTTTTATTTAAAAATATTTAACACGTATATTTTCGTTTTTCAATCTCTTATGTATTTCTCGAGTTTTTCTACCGTCCGCAGATTTTTCGGTCACCCTGTATATATATAATTAAGACGTTTAATCGATTCAAAGATAAACTTTAAATGACAGAAATGTTAGTAATAATCTATAATAATATTTATAGATTTTAAAGTAATTAAAAGTAATATTAAAGATATGCATTCTAAAAAAGATCATAAATAGGTCTCTAAAATAGTCATTCTAAAATCTGAATTCTATGTATAACTAAGACGTTTAAACGCTAAAGAAATAAACGTAAATGAGTGAAATGTTAATAATAATCTTTGATAATATTTATGTATTTTAAAGTAATCAAAAGTAATATTAAATATAGTCATTCTAAATTAGGTTTTCTATTTTTTTAATACAAATGAAGAAGCAAAAGTCTGAACCGATAAAATATCTCAATTCGAGGATGATAATTAAAAAATTAATACATTTTCCCACAAAATAAAAGAATTACGTGTATAAAAAATAATTATAATAATTAACCTAATTTTAACCACATTGTAATAATTTTGAAAAGATAAAAGCTCAATAAGCCTCTCACAAATGACTTATTTTTTATAGCTGGAAGAACACAAAAATGAAATAAAATAATTTATCATTAGATGTGTCTCGCAAAATAAATAGCCTTTATGTGCACTAAATATATTTCCTTGCTTTACATTATTCTTACACTATCCATTAAATCATCAAATAAAACTAATGAATCGAAAAGAGCAATTTATTTTCTATAAGATCTTTCGTTTTTGTGACAAAATGAATAAGTAAAAAAAATTAAGGTTAACATAACACATAATACAATCCATAACATAATACATAACGCAATATAAACTAGATGCCATTTGAAAGGTAGTGATTTTCGCGATAAAAAATGATTCTATGCATCTATTTTTTTTTTCAACTGGTAAAGAACTATATATGTCCGCAAAGTGTTTTCCAAAATAAAGCGCAAACGATATATCCATTGAAGAATATGAATATATTAATAGATATTCACTAGGGTAATTTTATCCTAAAATGTTCGATGTTTTTCCATTTTGATAAATTAGAGTATAAATTATATCTCTAAAAATAAACTATAATAATCTATTAACTTTAAATAATAATAATTATTATTATAATTGTAATAATTATAATAAAAATTATTAAATAATAATAATTTATCATAATCCGCGATAATATTTATAAATATTAAAATAATTTAAAGTAATATTAAAGATAGTCATTCGAAAAATATTTTCTGATTTTTCTTTATTTTTTTAAAATACAAATGAAGGCGCAAAAGTCTGAACTGATGAAATATCTCATAACGCGGATAAGAATTCTAAAATTAATACATTTTATCATAAAATAAAAGCATTACTTGTATAAAATAAAATAATAATTATAATTAGCCAAATTGTAACCACCATCAAATACTCTTGAACGGGAGAACGTCCATTAAACCTCTCACAAATAATTTTTTTATAGCGGGAAGAACACAAAAATGAAATAAAATAATTTATCATTAGATATGTCTCGGAAAATAAATAGCCTTTATGTGCACTAAATATATTTCCTTGCTTTACATTATTCTTACACTATCCATTAAATCATCAAATAAAACTAATGAATCGAAAAGTGCAATTTATTTTCTATAAGATCTTTCGTTTTTGTGACAAAATGAATAAGTAACAATATTAAGGTTAACATAATACACTTGAAACTAGATTTTATCGTTTGAAAGATGGTGATTTTCGCGACGAAAAATTATTTTATGCATCTATTTTTTTTTTTTTTTTTTTTTTTTTTTTAAGCATGTAAAGAACTATATATGCCTACAAGAATTTTTTCTTATAAAGAGCAAACTACATTTTCATTGAAAATATATGAATATATTGATATATTTTTTAGTAAAATTTTATCCGAAAACACATGATTTTTTTTTCCATTTCGAGTATTTTTTTTAATTTTAACCAAATAAGATTTCAATTGCAGGCGCCATTGATTTTTGAGAAGGGCATCCAAATACTTGTGCCTCGATGCACTAAATTCCTAAACAACATTTGTACTTACATCGAAAATTAGTCTCAAAATTGTAGTGCTTTATATAACAAGAATTACTTCATTATAATAATAAACAAGAATTAGTTGTACTTGCATCAAAAATTAGTCTCAAAATTGTAGTGCCTTATACAACAAGACTTAGTTCATTATAATAATAAACAAGAATTAGTTAATTATAAAAGAAAATAGTTATTATAATTTGCCTAATTTTAACCATCTTCAAATACTTTTGAGTAGAAAAACGCTCAATACACTTGTCATAAATAACTTTTTGTATACCTGAAAGAAAATAAAAATGAAATAAAATAATTTATCATTAGATGTGTCTCGGAAAATAAATAGCCTTTATGTGCACTAAATATATTTCCTTGCTTTACATTATTCTTACACTATCCATTAAATCATCAAATAAAACTAATGAATCGAAAAGGGCAATTTATTTTCTATAAGATTTTTCGTTTTTGTGACAAAATGAATAAGGAAACAAATTAAGGTTAACATAGTACATAGCACATATTTGTTAGTATAAACTAGATAACTTTTGAAAGGTAGTGATTTTCGAGACGAAAAATGATATTATGGGTCTTTTTTTTTCAACTGGTAAAGATGACCACAAAAAGTTTTTCGAAAATAAAGCGCAAACGATAATCTCATTGAAAAAATATGAATATATTGATAGATAGCCATTAGGGTAATTTTAACCTAATGTATAATGTATGTTTTTTTTTTTTCATTTTGATAAATTAGAGTACTTTTTAATCTTTAATAAATAAAATAATAAATCGCATTTTAAAAAATATTGTTGTAGTACGATATTAATATAAAGTATTTCGATGAATGTAAGAGGTTTTAAGTATGTTTCATGAACTAATAATTATTTACACGAAGAAAAAGTGTGTTAAAAATGCATTTTCTTAAACAAATAAAATATTCCTGATAAAATCATTTCTAATAGTATAGATTTATGCTACTTATGAATAAAAAAATGGCAATTAAAAGAATAACAAAACAAAATATTAATACTTTTAACATAGCAAGTCACAAATCTCGCTAATGTAATTTTTTCTTGCTAATAACAGTTTTACTTTTTCAAAATAGTACTCTGTATACGAAATAAAACGTTTTGCTGTGTGATATTATTTCTTCTTTTTTTCGTGCATTTTAATTTAAACGAAAAAGTTCATGTATTTTAAATGTCTGTAATGCATGTAAACAAAAAGTAAGTTATGTATTTCAATTTAAATGATTGAATAACTTATATAAATAATTAAATTAATTCAATGTGGTAATGATAAAGACAATAATATTATGCGAATTACCATCTACGTCTGATTAACATAAGTACCACAATTTTTTTTGTCAACTTTTATCATCCAAATATAAGCAATTTCTCCCTCTATTTTGTTTTCTGAATTGAAAATAAACATAATGTTAATGGCATTAAACCATTTGGCCATTAAACAAATCAATGTATTTTTTAAAAAAGTTTTAAGTAGTGCCTATTTTTTACATGTCTCCTACAGAATATTTAATCTAAATGCAAATTAAAATAAAAAATAACTGATGAGAATAATAAATATTGAATGGAATATTAAGAGTCACGCACTAGTCACGCGGTAAAAGCTGAGCGCTCTAATGTAAAGTCTATGGGGGCGTTCTTTTCGAATATTTCGCTGAAATTTCAATATTTTTACATGATTTTTTTGCACAAGATAGCTGAGGACGATCCACAACCGGCCTAGTTTTTACTTTTTCAGTTTTGGTTTAAGATTTTCTTTAAAAAATTACTTTAACTTTCGAAACCGGTTTAAACCAGTTCTGAAACAGAAACTGTCGTAATATAAAAAATATATAACCAAAATCGAAAAAGTAAAAACTAGGCCGGTTGTGGATCGTCCTCAGCTATCTTGTGCAAAAAAAAAAACCATGCAAAAAAATTAAAATTTGAGCGAGATATTCCCCATATGTGGTACGGCCAAATCATTATTGGTAAAAACACGCTGCACGTATTGCGTATAGGCAAAATTAGGGAATCGGTTAACCCATTCGTGCCCAGCATCTTTTGCGTAAATTTTATTTGGTTGGCACCACTATTTTTAGAAGATTTAAGTTTAGTTCATTAATCACGAAAATGCTTCATTTAAATAAAAAAATTATTGCTTTTCATTTTTACCGGTGTCAAAAACAGTGCTGAATGCACCTTTTGAAGCGTCCCTAAAAAGAGACGCTAGGCACTAATGGGTTAATTGAACATGTTTTGACGAAAACACAGCATTATCTTGATATGTTAAATGCATGATATTAAAGTATTTCGTTGGTTGTAAAAATGTATGTAAAATGATATTTTGTTTAACTAATTGATTAAATTTGAAAATAATAATAAATTGCGTATTAAAAATATGACGATTGGCAAATATGTCTTTAATAAGAATTTTATTTCGAAGCGTTTTGAAATATTCTGTTTATGAATTAAAAAATATGCCACTAACTCCCCCTCCCCCAGTACCTAACTACGCGACCTAACTACTATTATTTTTAATGGATTATTTCACGGTGCTTTTCTACAAGATTAGCGTTAGAATTACCTTCCAAAGGCCGTTTATCCAAAATTTCCAAGAATTTTTTTTCATGTAAATACTGTTTTTTAAAATGCGGATCCTATGGAAATTCTGTTCTACCAGCCCCTACAAAAATATCACGGTTTTCTCATTTATCGCTTTTCGGTCAGAGAGTTTTTCAAATTTGGGAAAATTAATTCATACAGGAAATTTCTGTTAAATAATATTAGCAGGGGTCGGAGCATACAGGACAAATTTTATTATTCTTACCAGAATATTTTATGAATAATCTTTGACAAATTTCTTTATGAGAAAAGCAATAGGAATACATCATGAAGATTAGTGATATGAAATTCTGGTCACAACAATAGATTAGACACCAAATTCGAGGTCTAATGATTAACGACAGAATTTTCCGGTACGAATTGATTTTCCCAAATCAAATCGAATTTCCGAACGATTTAATAAGTAATGTCAGATTAGTGGTATCCAAAAGCGGTGATACAGATAACTTCTTTTAACCCTTTAACGTTCATTGGTTTCTCTATGAAACCACAAAATTTTAATCCCGATATGCAACAGCGACACCGGAATTTTAACTTAAAGAAATCCATTTTATTATGTGTGTGAAAAGGCGTTTTTTCTAATTTACAAATACATCAGTTCACAATTGCCGGTGCCATTCATTTATTGCAACATCTTAGCAATGGAAATGATTTGTTCGTTAAAGGGTTAAGAATATAGTAAATCGTCTGATATTTTCAGACGAGAGCCGTGCAATAGTCAAAATTACGAAAAGCTTCATATCGAAGTCTCGCTTTTCCTCTTAGCCGCTCGCTCTGTGACCTGTGCTCTTGCTACTTCTCTTTATTTTACGTTGTTCAGATGAACTGTGATTTAACACTAGAATCGCCATTGGGGGTCAAATTGACCCCTACCAAATTGATAGTAGTCGATTCGAACCAGAATTTTTTTCATAAGATATGTTAAATCTATGCAGCACAAATGTAAATTAATTAAATCAGTTAAATAGTTTAAAATTAAAATTCTGGTGAGAAACACTTTTTGTAAAACTTAAGTAAAATAACCGGCGGTTCTAGTGTTAAACTCCGACTTTTGATTTTCATTATCAGAGATTCACGAGGTTTTGCTCGTGTTGGGTATCGAATATTCTCGTTAGAATTAAAAACCAATTTAATTAGCGTGAGACTTCTAATTTTCCAAATATGAGGGTTACATTTTGCAAATTATAGAAAACTAACAAAACAATATCTTGTTTAAAAGTGCGTAGCATTCTTGATTTAAAATATATATGTATATATATCAGACAAATCTACAGATGTAAAGTAAGTTGAAAAAAATTATATGAATTAGTTTTGTTCTTTAAAAAAAGGTTAAAATTATTTAAATGTTATATGTTATGTTTTATAAGAAAAATAAAAGAATTGTAAAGTATTACTATCAGGAAAAATTTCTTGAGCTTTCTGTTTTTTTGCACACCAATATTTTGTTAGATAAACATTATTTCGTTTTATCAGAACATTTTGGCTATTTAGCAGGCTAACATTTTCTCTGAAAAAAAAAAATAGAGTGCAAAAACATGGAAATCGCATGTCAGATACGGTACAGGTTATGTTTATAAGAACAGTAAAAGGATTTTCTAGTGCAGTTCAAAACATCGTTGCCGTTTTGGTATTTATTTTCATCCAGAAATTTTAAATTCAGAAGTGAAATTAGGATAGAATTTTTTTATGTAAATACAAAATGTTTTTTATTAATAAAAAGATTATGGTTGTAAATAATACAAATTACAATTACAATTAAAATAATACAAAAATATCCATTCTCAATTTTTAAAATAAGTTTGTTTTTCTCAAAAAAATCTATTTGATAAACTTTGTTCAAAACACGGAATACATTTTATGGATTTATCAATATACAAAATAAATCTCTGAAAATAGAAACTGTATAATATAAAAATTCCATGATCCAGAAGTAAAGAACACCTTAGAATTAAACATTTATACAAATGTACACAAATGGCCATCTTAAAAAAGGTCTGTCGCTTTGTTTGTATAATTATGGTAATGTTTGTACACAAAATGAAATCGTTGTTTATTAATTATTGCGTAAAATTTTAAGTATTTTTTATATGTAGATTTATTATTTTATTTTACAGTGATGAAAAAAAATAACATATTAAATTTTTGGGAAATATATCGTAGCTATATATATTTGCAACTACAGCATTTAAGGAATATGATAATCTATTATGATTTATTTTTGTCAGTGATTTTAACGACTAAATCTGCTATTATAACATTTCTAACGGCTTTAAAAAATGCAATGTTTAGAATAATTTTTCATACAAAAAATGCGTTACTTCTCAAACGATGTCTCGCTCAAAATAACAAATATATGTTACTTACTAAGTACATTGCATTTTGCTACTTATTCATTCTTGTTCAAAACTAAAGGCCTTCAGAAACAAATTGCTTTTCCCGTTTCATTAGTTTTATTTGATGATTTACTGCAAAATGTAACGCTGGTAAAATACACGGAAAATAAAATCGCTATATTTTAAAGAAATTTTATTTCGTGTGTATAATGTATGTATTTGCAGTTTTATAATGTGTAACGTAATTTCAGCTGAGTGCTGAACCATTCATTATGATAAATTACCTTTTTTGATATTTTTTTGTTTGTCTATATGCTAAAAGAGTGGAGTTTCTTGTAAGTAATTTAATAAACAAATAATATATATTTTATAATGCTTAATAATAGGTATATTGCCTTTTTTCGGATGTGGAATATATTCTTTTAAACTAAAAATTTTCATTATTATCTAAATCGTATAATTATTTTCAGAAATCTTGCAATGGCTTAGTTATTTTTATATGAAATAATTTAGTAAACTGATTTCGGAATAATTAATATTTTCCACCTGAAGAGAGAATTATTTTTCATTAAATAAATTTAATATTTCTTTATAAAATTTCTGATAAAAAGTGCTTGAAATTATTAAAGCGTACGAATACTGATAACTTTACAACTACGTATACAGTCGGCTCTCAATAATTCGGACACGTCGGGACCACAAGAAATGTTCGAATTATCCGAAATTCGAATTATGGAAAATATGAAATGAAAACATACTTAATATGGTACTATTACAAAGGAATTAATATTATAGTGTTTTTTTTTAATTTATTTCGTCTGTTATCATTAGAATGTGATTTGTGTGTATACACTTAAACAATTACACAAAAATGACTATCTCACAGAAAATGTCTCATTTCTATTATTGTAAAGATTTTGTGCTAACATCGTTGTTAACATATATCGTTGATAAAATCGTTGTTATTAATCATTCCATAAATTTTTAAGCATTTTTATTTTTTTAGATTCGTTACATTATTTAAATTTTATGAATAAATAATATTTTAAATGCGATAAAATATATAGCAGCTATATATTATATATTTATACATACATATAAATTATATATTTATATATACAATTATATATTTATATATACATACAATTATACAATTATACAAAAATGCCTACATCACAATTATTCAAAATTTATGAAAAATTAATATTTAAAAGGCGAGAAAATGTATCGCATCTATATATTTACAATGACAACATTTAAATAATGTAATAATCTAATAAAGCTAGAAGTGTGATTATTTTCAGTGATTTTAAAGAAAAAAAAAATCCGCTCATATAACATATTTAACTGCTTCACAAAATGCTTAGAATCATTTTTACTTAATAAATGGCGTTAACTCTCAAAAGAAATCTCGATTAGAATAACAAATATGTGTTACTTACTAAGTACATTACCATTTTGCTACTTATTCATTCTTCTTCAAAACTAAAAACCTTCAGAAATAAATTGTTTTTCACGATTCATTAGTTTTATTTGATGATTTACTGGATATTGTAACTCTGGTAAAATGCACGAAAAATAAAATCGCTGCACTTTGAAGAAATTTTATTTGGAGTGTATAACGTATATATTTGCAGTGTATAATATATTCAAGTGAGTTCTGAACCATTTATTATGATAAATTACCTTATTTGATATTTCTGAGTTCATTAATAAGCTAAAATATTCAAGTTTCTTGTACGCAATTTAATAAACAAATAGCATATAATTCATAATACTTTAAGCTGAATATTTTTCGTGTTGTATTTTTGTAAACAAAAATTCTTTGTTACCTATTTAAATCATATTTAAGTAGAGAATTCCTGCATAAAGTTAGTATTTTGATGTGAAGTAATTTCGTAAAATGTATTCGGAATAAATGCTCTTAAATAATAATTTTATTTTCGTCAAAGTTTTTGAAAGAAAATTTAACAACATTTGCTTTTTTCTTCACTTAAATAAATATTTTTTTTACAATTTTTATTCATGCATTTTGAATATCAGCAGTACATTGTATGTACAATAAAGTATCTCCGTCCTTGTTAGATGACTTTATTCCAAAATAAGTATACAAATAAAACGATCGATTTTGTTTCATTAACGTCTTCCTTTATTATACCGAGTTATCTCGGCCGAGCTCAGCCCAGCAAACTCGGGCTTTTACGTCTGCCGGTGACAACTATTTTTATGTTGAATTCTTACCACTATTTCTGAAAAAAAAATATTCCCATTACACATGTTGTTAAGGTATATGTGAAACATTTTTTTTTCTTTCTTTTGAGAAAGTGGTGCGAGTAAGAACTAAAAAACAATCGCCAGTTGTAATAGTAAACAGAGGATAAATGCTATTTCACGCCAGTAAAAATTAAAAATTAAACTTAAAGCCTATATATTATATTTTGTTTTATTTCAGTATATTTAAAAATAAAATTAAAAAAGCCAAGCAAACTATACAAAAATAAAAGTCAGCAACCATAACAGTTATCAGGCATGTGACACACACAATACAATTCCACTGAACTAGCCATATATAAGTTTTTTTAAGTTTACAATGACGTAACGAGAGAGCAAGTTTTATTGCAGAAACTTTGAGCCTAAAAAAACGCTTATTAAATACAAAAAAGTGGGTAAGTGTAACAGCAGATCGTACAGAGTTTTTTTTTTATATTTCTTTCGGAACATTTTTTTTCTTTAATTAATAAACACAATTTTTTTTTATTATTAATGAATTCTTACATACATAGAAGCACCAACAAATTTAATTTTAAAATAATTATAAAAAGAAGTTATTCATTTTAATCAAATTAAAAATGTTTAAATCAACCTATTTATAAAAATCCAAAATTTATTTTTATTTTTTTTGGAAATACAAAATGAAAAAAAAATAGTGGATACACAAATATAATTTTAAATTTCTAAAAACAAAAAAATGTTTAAATTAAATATAAATGCTGATTCATTAATAAATCACAATCGTTTCTAAAATAGGAAGAAAATAAATTCCAAAAAAAAAAAAATTATAAATATCAGATAAACGTAATATTTATATTAAAAAAAAAAAAAAAAAAAAAAAAAAAAAATGCAATTTCTTTTATTTAAATCCATTTGGATACGAAAACTTCAACTTGCAGAACCGGGGATCAAACTAACAATGTCCAGTTTACAAGTGAGACGCTATGATCTCTACACGCAAAACTTCCAAAATAAGGTTATTTTTTAAAATGTAAATCACAAAAATGAACGGATGACATAGATAAATTTAATTTAATTAAAATAATAGACTTTTTTGAAATTTTTTAATTTGTCGTCTGATTTGAGTTATTGAGCTGTAAATACATAGAATTTGAAGTCTATGACTTTTACAATTTTTGAGTACGTACTTTGTGACAAACATACGAATAGAGTTTTGTCAGATGAACGAAACCCTATAAAAGACGAATGGGAGTTCGAGCTTGGCTTATTAACCCATTAGTGCCTAGCGTCCCATTTTAGGGACGCTTCAAAAGGTGCATTCAGCACTGTTTTTGACACCGGTAAAAAAGAAAAGCAATATTTATTTTATTTAAATGATGCATTTTTGTGATTAATGAACTAAACTTAAATCTTCTAAAAATAGTGGTGACAACCAAATAAAATTTACGCAAAAGATGCTGGGCACGAATGGGTTAATAACTCCTTCAGACACGATGAATCCTATAAGATACTCACCTTTAAAAAATTTCGACGCATATAAAAAAAAAAAAAACGTTAAAAAAAAGGAATTGGTTTGATAGGAACCATACAGACAGTAGAAAGAAAACGAAACAAAATAAGAATTTATTTCTTCTAGCGAATTTTTAACAAGTTACGTGTTATGTCAAAACAACTTGCAGCAAAAATGTTCGAGTTGTACAAATTAAAAATGCATTTTTTTAACGTTAAAATCCCATTTGTAGAGTCTTTTAGCAATAAAAAAATAAAGGAATAATTATTTCATGTTTCACATTGTTTATGCAATTCAAAATAATGTAGAGTTCTTAAAGATTTGTCCAGAATTGTACATATTGATTTGCAATCATACAAGATCAATCACACAAGTAGAATCATACGATGTCTAGTGCATAAAACTTTATACACAAAGATATTATTATTATAATTATTATTATTATTATTATTATTATTATTATTATTATTATTATTATTTTGACTTTTCAATCTTTCTTAGTTATTAATTAGTTTTTATAAATCCATAACTCAAATTAAAAAATATACAAAAAAGAGGCTTGTAGTGGATATATACATAAAATTGTGGAGGAAGTCGTATTTTTTACCGCATCGCATTATCATTATGTCTAAATGCAAACATAGCATTCTCTCTTGCGCCTTATGGGGTTGGACAATAACTAGCATTTATAAAATACTATATTGAATTGATATGCATATTAGGTATATGTAGGTATACGGTGGACGATAATTTTTTTTTTTAATTTTATCATAGCAATATGAAAATTTTTGCATATATACATTTCACCAAAAGCATAAAAAACACCTTCAAAAAATTTCCAATCTTATTAAAATTTTTAAATAAAAAAAATAAATTTTTAAACGCAATTTTAAAGTCCTCCTCGTGTCTTAATTTTTGAGATATTTTCTTGCTTTTGTATTTTTATCACTATTATAAAAAAAATTGTGAAAAAATTTTTAAATCTCTTGAATAGTTAAAATTTTGCATATTTTTTTCTAAATTTCATTTCGATTTTCATCAAAATTTTGCCTTTTAACCCTTTAACGTTCAAAGTACTTTCATTGCTAAGATGTTGAAATAAATGACTGACACCGGTAATTGCGAACAAATATATTTTTGAATTAGAAATAGTGATTTTCACATGAATAATAAAATGAATTTTTTAAAATTAAAATTCCGGTGTCGTTGTTGCATATCGAATTAAAATTTTGTGGTTTCGTAGAGAAACCAATGAACGTTAAAGTGTTAACCCATTAGTGCCTGGCATCCCATTTTTGGGACAGTTTTAAAAAATTCAAGTAAGCACTTTTCACACCAGTAAAAAAGAGGATAAATAAATACTTTCTTTTTCGAGACAAATTCCTCGATAAATTAAAATAAAAGTTATTCTTGTTTTAAAAGTGGTAGGAAATTTCAAAATTTGAATTTTAACGAAGAAAATAATTCAGGAATTAATGGGTTAATAAGTAAAAAATCAAATTTGACTACCTTGATAAAAAGGAGTTTTAAAAATCTTACACAATTTCTTTCTAAACAATATCAAGATGCTTCCTTATCGATTTCATAAATATTGATAAAAAAATTACGTCACAAGAAGCTTTTCAAAAATCTAAAAACGTCGATAAATTAGTTTTGAGAAGAACATATTTGAAGTATGTAAATACACTTACCTTTTATTATTTACTTCATTAAACCTTCAAAAATGATATTTTTATAAGAAAAAACTCTTTTGGTACTATTACACCACAGAAATAGAAATTTTTGCGACGATTTCGCAATAGACGATTTTGCTCGAATAAAGGTCCGCTGTACCCTTAACATTGTTAACACTAGAACCACCATTAGGGGTCAAAATGACCCCTGCCAGATGGATAATAGTTGATTCGAACCAGAATTTTTTTCATAAGATATGTTAAATGCACGGAGCAGGAAAATAGAATAATTTAAATAGTTTATAATTAAATTTCTGGTGAGAAACAATTTTTATAAAATTTGAGTAAGATACCCGGCGGTTCTAGTGTTAAGCATATAAGATTACTGGATGGTATTTGCCAAACAGATACATAAATGTCACACAAGCCCGTTTTTTAATACTTTTTTTTTTTCGAAAGAAAAATAATTTTTACTTTTCTTTAATAACATTACCACAGGATTATTTTTTCTGTTTTGAAACTTGGAAAATAAAACTTTCTCACAAATACTGGTATTAAAAAATCAACGTAGCCCTAGTTATGACACATAAATACATAGCTGCCAACATCTTCCACTTTTTTGGCCCGGAAAAATTTTACAGTAAATTGTACTATATCAAATAATCGTAATCTGTCGACTAAATAATACAAAAATTTCTTTTAATTTTTTCCGGTTTCAAAAATCGGAAGAGTTGACAGCTATACATAAATATAATGTAAAAATTATGTGGAAAGTTGTTTATTTTTATGCAAACTCATTACCATTATTTTTCCAAAAAGCTCTTCAGCTATGTTGGCGCTCTTAGTTATCATCCATATAGCAATTATAAAAATATGAGCATCTAAAATTAAAAAAAAAAAAACAATAAAATGTAAAAAATTATATGCTAAATAATAGTTAAAAAATTGCTTTTATTTTAAAAAATTACTACTGTGTATGATATAAAAAAATTGTGTCTGGAATTAATATATTTTACATATGCACATACTCAGTAAAAAAAAATCACATTTCAAATAAAAAAAATTAGACAAAAATAAAATTATAACAAAAATAAAAGAAGAGAAAAAAACAATCGTTCGTCTTTATTTAATGGACTTCATGTATCTTTAGTAAAATTTTTCGCAACCATAAATATTAATGAGGTAAACTTCACATTTGTTGTCATGGGAATTCTCCATTGGAAATATTTCCATTGAGAAAGTTTTGTTCATCGTGATAAAGCGAAATTTTATTAATGGATGATTGCTTTTGTTTCTGGATTCCAGCACGGCAGCACACCAGAACACAGCATCACTTGTCCGGCTAGGAACTGAAAGAATTTCATTTAGAATTCGGATTATTTCGTTCTTTTAAGCGTAGATAGAATTGTACGTTGATTCTATTTCCACAAATAATGCAATACATTTCCTATTTTGTTCTTCCAGTATACATTAAATTTCGCGTTTCACATTATATTTTGCGATATCAGGAATGTTTTTGGTGAAATTTTCAGTACTTATTTTTTAAGTGCATATTTTAAGAATATAATATATGCATTTAAATTAAACAAGAAAGAAAAATAATATCATCCCACAAGCATAGATTCTGAAGCACATTCCAATATATTCAGTTAATGTAACAAAACTACACCGCTCAAAACAATGAAAATACTATGTTTAATTTCTTTATATGGATATGTATAACGCATTTCCAAATCGATTGTCACCTGTTCCCCTCTACAATAGGAAAATAATGATATTTTTTAGCAGCCCCGTATATGATATCTATTAAAAACATGCTTTCCAAAATTTAGTTCATTTAAGAGATTCATTTATTTTAGATAAAAATTCCTCTTCAGAAATTTCTTCTAATAAGGAGAATGATATGCGAATACTTTTGAGCAGCCTTGTGTGTCAGATATAGAATTTAAAAATTAAGAGTACTATGCAAAACACTAATTAATTTCAAAACTGTATACCGAATTTTGAAATATATTCTCCAGACATTATTACGCAAAGACAGCACTGTAACATATTTCTTTTGCGTGCCCTTAAAAATTAATAAAAATGCTAAAAATGCTCTGCTTTAACATGTTCATTGAGAAATTCGGTGATCCATATCAGTTTCAATACATCTGAAATAGCATCATTAAAATACTCCCCAAAATGATATTTCTCTACATACCATAATATAATCTATAGTGTCCCTATAAATGAACCATTAATCGTACAACCTACACATGGAATACTAAACTATGCAATGGAATACAACCTAAACATGCTTTGGAGAACCTAAATAAGCTTTATAAATATCATGAAAATCCAAGCATATTTATGGGAGTTAGAGCAAGGACAAACGTACAGACAAAAGTTATGCATAAGCACTTTTCAACTTTGTTTGAAGGTACTAAAAACAACAAACAGTTAATAAAATGTGAAAAATTATGTACTAAATAATATTTAATAATTATTGCTTTTATTTTAAAAAGTTAATTCTGTGTATAATATAGAAAAAATTGTTTCTGAAATTAATATATTTTACAAATACTCAGATTCAGTGAAAAAAAAATTCACATTTCAAATAATAAAATTAAACAAAATAAAAGAGTAATAGAACAAGAGAAAAAAAAATAAAACACGTTCATCTTTTTTTAATGGACTTCGTGTACTTTTGTAATTTTTTTCACTACTAGAAATTATAAGAAGAACACTTCACATTTGTTGCCATGAGAATTCTCCATTGGAAACATTTCCAATGAGAATGTTTTGTTTCCAGTGATAGAACGAAATGTTATGAATGGAAGATTGCTTTTGTATCCGGGTTTTCAATAAACAGCATCACTTCTCGGGCTGGGAATTGGAAGAATTTCATCTAGAATTCTGATTATTTTATTCTTTTAAGCGCAAATAGAATTGTACGTTGGATTCTATTTACACAAATTGTGTAATAAATTTCTTATTTTGTTTTTTCAATACACAATAAATTTCGAATTTGAAATTACATTTTGAGAGTTCACAAGTAATTTTGATGAAATTTTCAATGCTTGTTTTTTAAGTGCATATTTACACAAAAACTAATCATCATCAATATATATAAAGGACTACCTGATTTTAATATTTTGTAAAATTCCATGCATTAGTTCTTGAAATAGATCTATTAAAAAATCATGAAACATGCAACATAGCCGCACCACATGTTGAACAATTTACATCAAGCAGCCATAATTCATGTCAAGTAGTAACTGAATCTGAATTTAGATGGATATCAGTGCATTAATTATTGATATGTAAATGTTGCGTAAACAGTAAATAATACAACATAGCAGCGGCAACTATTACTCGATTTACACCAAAAACTAATCAGCATCAATTTATATTATGAGCTACTAAAATATAAATTTTATCAAATTCCGTACATTAGTTGTTGAGATAGAGCGTCCACAGAATTTATGTCACATGAAGATAGATAGACGGACATAGGCTTGCAGACAGACATTTTGTAAAATCATGTTCTTTGAAATCTCTGACTAAAAAGCGTATAAATCCGTCGAAAACCGAAATTTAAAAAATTTTACGAATCCAATACTATTTTTTTTGCTTCTATAGATAGAAAAAAGAAAAAAATTAATCACATTTCATATAATATTTTTTAAAGGAATATAACAGGAAAAAAAACATGCATTCGTCTTTATTTAACGGATTTCATGTATGTTTTTAAAATTTTTTCGCAGCTATAAATATTAA